>LR991020.1:22682812-25082812 GCA_905163495.3 Cosmia trapezina
TATTTTTTAAGATTTTTTTAAATTTCATCTAAGTTCACCTAGGTACGGTCAGCAACAGAAGTCGGTTAACACTGCTACTTTTTGACATGATCTAAATTAACATAAAAGATTCGATAAACTGCTTTTTTTCGTTTTACTGTTAAGAGTTAATGTTCTTACAATTTTAAGTACCTACTTCTGATCTGATTTTAATTAAATATTTCGCTAAATAATTAAGATCAAAAAACTGCAAGTGCTAAGCGGCTTTTGTTACTGACTGTACCTATGCCCGGCTTCAGATCGAGCTAAACATTTCCAGTACCTATATGCTGATCTCGCATTGTATAGGATTTCCTTACAATGAGAGGTCAGCGTAAACTGGAAATGGATAGCTTGATGTATAACCGTGTGTACCCACCTACATTTACGTGCGAAAAAAAAGAAAAACAAAGCAACCAGTCGATTTGGTTCAAATATGAAAATAAAGTAATTTTCGCTCGCTCGTGGCTAAGTAATAACAGCCACACGGGTCGATCCATCAGGTTAAGCTACGCTTACCGCAGTTGGTCCGTGGATGGGACCATCTTTACATAACCTGCCTATGCCAATTACATTATGCCTCGAAAAGCACGTTAAGCCGTTGGTTCCGACTGTCATTCGTGGATTTTTGACAGTCGTTACGGGTCGTCAGAAGCCCGAAAGTCTTACCAAGGCGTATCGTATTAGGTACCCCGTAACTGGGTTGTGGAGGTCAGATAGGCAGTCGCTCCATGTAAAATACTGGTGTTCAGCTGCATCCGGTTTTAGACTGGATTCCGATCCCAACATAATCGGGAAAAGACTAGGCAGATTGATTGATGAAAATAAACTATGTAATTCATGATGAGGTGCAGTTATCAAGTAGTTACCAAATTAGAATTGACCAAAATGGGACTCAACCTTCTTTCTTTACTCCGTGGACTCAACTTTCAGATGAAAAGTAAGTGAGCCCCTGAGCCACAGCAACGAACCGGTGTAGACTGTTAGCATGCTGAATGTACCTGTAATCGAACGAAACAAACAACAACAAACTAATAGTCTAAGTAAGTAGGTACACCGGTTATGTTGCTGTGGATCAAGGGGGCCGGATAGATAGAAACACATGCAAACCACAAATCAATGAAAGCTTTAGATAATTAGACCATGTTTATTCAACTAATACATGCCAACTGCCAACACACAATATGGATTAAATTTATTGCTAACACAAAATAGCATCAAATATTTGCCCGCTAATAGTTACTTTCATTGATAAACTAATATTTGTTAGCTGAAACCTTTACTTATTCGTAGGCTGAAACTGTACGCAATTAATAATCTCACATTATTAATTTCAGCAACGTTTTGACAAACATACATCGTATGAAACATGTTAACATGGCATAGCAATAAACATTCTTCATCCCAAAAACTGACAGAAGGTAAGTCCAAATTATGTGTACACGAGAAAGTTAAAGTAACAATACTTCCACTGTAAGCCAAAAAAATTAGAGGCTCAGCTTTCAGGCCCTCGTAGGAATGATCTCACGAAGTAAACAAATATTTGTAAATAAATAAGGCTTTGTGTGTGCTCGGCTGGGACGCGTCGCTCAGTGTTCTTCAAGACAACACACACTGATTTATATTCAGCCATTATTTTTATCAAAGTGGAATAAGCACATGCTATTCAATGGCGGATGCAGCTTATTATCAGGAGTACGCCTTATCCGTCGTTTCGACTCGACTCGTTCGAACGACGAATTATCTTTCAACCATGTTTCTTTTCTTGAGTTTCTTGTTAAATGATGTCGAACGGCCTCGTAACATAAAATGTAAACAAGGCTGTATATAAAGCGCAGGATATGAATCATTATCTTGAAGCACATTTTCTGTATTGGATGAGAGCCCGAATTTATTTAACGAGAATTTCTTAACCTAAACAAAGAAAATCTATTGTCGTGCGCGGCTTTTTATGAAGGTAGGTACTCTTCTTTTGTAGTCCTTTAAGAGGATATATCGAAGCGTGGTTTAGCTCGGTTTGTAAGTGAAATGGCGTTATGGCTGTCTAGTTTGACGCGCGAGATAGAAGGCACTCACGCGCACCGGAATTTAAACGCTCTTCGTTTAAATTTAGATTTATGTCAAAATTCTATACTTACTTAAATCAATTTTTAGCTTAGCTTTGCTTACCTTCAAATTAAAGCAAATTTTATTGCACAGTAAGGAGGTTTACGTGATAAGTACTTTGGATTTTTTTTTTCTATAGAAAAAATTTCAAGGAATCATGTTTCGGTTTTAGTACCTACAGCAGTAGACAATATAGTCAAAGAACACATGGAAAATCCAAATGATTGAACCATATACATTTGGATAAATAGGAATTTTAAAAACACAAAATTGTCTATGTGTCCCCTTAAATCTCTATCAAATTCTTTCCCAGCAGTTAAGTACCTACCTACCACATGAAATTGATTTTCATTTTCATGATAAACCTTTCAGTAACCCTCCTCCTCCTCTCCTTTCAGTAAGTAGTTAGTCTTAAAATGAAAATCAATTTCCTTGTCCTGAACGTGGAAGCACTTGAAGTATTTGATGATCCAAAACATATTTGAGGTTATCGCTCTCTGAGAAGTGTGTGTGAGAAGCAAGACCCAAATCTGACCTAGATCGACTGATTTATTGTAAAAGGCTGTGACGAATAGATTATTTTAAAGACAAAAAGAAATTGTCTTCTGTTTACACACAACAGCATAATGTAATAACTAGGTACCTAAATACTTAGCTCCGCTACATATTTATTTACAAAAAATCTTCAATAAAAGAAAACTATAATAATGAATCACGTCTCCCTCCCTTGCATCTTCCACTATACATACCTACTACCTACTTATACCCACCAACATTACATGACAGCAACACAACTATTGAATCAGTGTAGCGCGACCCGGAGCAAGTTTCCTTCCGCCCCGCTCGGATAAGGCAAGCGAAAGTACGTATAAAAGTTACCTAGACACACCAACACTACCTTCCCGACAGACTTCTGTATCTAATCCCAATGGTATGTGAGATTTTGTATCTATTTATACGTATGTTTTGTCATTAGAGAGCTTTGCCGCGTAGACCAGCACCCTAATCGCGTAATGCGTAGCACATTATCGATCGGAATCTAAATCATTTTGAAGCGAATTGCTAATCCATTGCTTCATAATTATGCTCGAAAAATGTATCTGCTTGAAAACCTAAATAACGCAACGGTTGTTGTTGAACTTTCAAAATGAAACCGATTCCGATTGATAGCGTGTTACGCCATTAGGGTGGCGGTCTATATAATCTAGTTTTTGCTATATTTACTCCTACAATTTTCATTAAAAATGTTCACATTCAAATTCAAATTCAAAATTATTTATTTGTGACACATAGGTAATTTTGAATTTGAATTTGAATTTGAACATTTTTATGTTCATACTTAATGTTCATACCTTAGTTCATACTTTTTTAGTCCAATCAATAGTAAAGTAAAGTAAAGTTTATTTATTTGCGTAGATTGTAGGTACATGACATAAGGTATTAAAAAAACAATTGTGATCCTTATACAATCTACCTTAGACAGGCATGCAAACATTAATTAATGAAATAGTGCCAAATAAAAATACTAATTACGAATTACAAATCAAAACAGGCACAATTAAAAAAGTTGGTATGTCATTAAATTGAAGTATTATAATTATCTTAAATTAGAAATTTACATTAGGATAAATTGAAGTCATTGTCATTTAGAAAATCGTTAATCGAATAGTAACATTTTCCAATCAATAATGCTGTTAGCTTCTTTTTAAAATTGTGTATTGTGTCAACTTTTATTATGTCAGGTATTTTGTTATATATTGTAGGTCCCATACTAATTATGTTTTTTTTATGTAGAGCCGTATTGCAAGTCTCAACTCGTAAAAGATTTTTGTACTGGCTTCTTATTGGTCTCTTACTACTTTGTGATACTGAAGTAAATAGATGCATGTTACGTTTTACAAAAATTGCCACTTCTAGAATATACATTGCCGGAAATGTTAACAGCTTTAGGGACTTAAACACTGGAGCACAACTATCAGTCGTCTTCATATTTAACATCGACCTCAAACAACGTTTTTGAGCCTTGAATACCTGTTCCCGCAGGCAAGAATTTCCCCAGAAAACTATACCGTATCTCAGAATGGAAGCTACGAGACCATGGTATGCGGTCAAAGTTGTGTTGATGTTAACTTTCTTAGCCAAATTGAATAGGACATAAGCATATACGCTTAATTTTTTACATACCTCTTCCACTTGAGGTTTCCACGTCATTTGACTGTCAATAACTATGCCTAAAAATTTTGCTTTTTGAACTTGATCTATTTTAGTTTTATTCAATTCAATTTTAAAATTTGGTATTGACGTCCGCTGATAAAAATGTATTATATTAGTCTTTCCTAAATTAATTACTAATTTATTGTTGTCAAGCCAATTCACAATGTCCCTGAGTGTACTATTTATGTCCTGTTCATATTTATTTGCATCAGAACAACTGATTAATGCGGTGCTGTCATCAGCAAACAAAATCATTGGGTCTTTAATGTGCCGCGGTAAGTCGTTTATATAAAGAAGGAATAAAAGAGAACTTAGCACCCCGCCCTGAGGTACGCCGTGTTTGATAACACCGTATTCAGAAACGTATTTCTTTTCACGTTTGCTTTTTATACATATCCTAGATATTTCCGTGTATTGTTCACGTTCACTCAGATATGATTTTACAAGATTAAGGACATTTCCTCTTATGCCATACTTGTCCAGCTTAGTTAGCAAGGTTTTATGATGGACACAGTCGAAGGCCTTTGTCATGTCAGTGAGAATTGCACATATTGGTACTTTTTTGTCAACATTTTTTAAGATTACATTTAGTAAATCGAAAATAGCTAAATTAACACCTTTGTTTTTCCTGAAACCTTTTTGCTCATCGCATAGGACATTATACTTACACAAAAAATTATTAATAGATTCATAGAGAATTTTTTCTATGACTTTTGAAAAAATTGGAATTAAGGCAATGGGTCTGTAGTTGGCTAAGTTTTCCCTTTCATTTTTTTTAAAGAGTGGTTTTACGATAACTACTTTTAACGCTTTTGGAAACACTCCAGAGCTGATGCATAAGTTTATAATGTGACTGAGGTGTGAGGCAATATTATCCGATACAAATTTTACTACTTTTGTGACTATGCCATCATGACCGAAACTGTTTTTATTTTTTAAAGAGTTTATTGCTCTCAAGACATCTTGAGGTGAGACAGGAGACATGAACATTGAATGTGGATTGTTCAAAATGTTAGTAGCTACAGGAGTTATCTTAGTGTTTGCCTGTATTTGATTGATAAAGAAATTATTAAAGGCGTTTGCAATATCTTTTGGATCACTTACTATTGTATCTTGTGTTTTAATTTGAGAAATTTGCTCAGTAGTGCGTGGATTATTATTTATAATTTGCCATGAAGCTTTAGATTTGTTTGTAGACGTATTTATAAAATAATTATTTTGTGCCTTTTGGGTAAATTTTATTATTTTTCTAAATTTCTGGGAATAATTTTTAAATTTATTTTTATTTTCGTTTGAAGGTTCGCGCCTGCATGTCCACAATAACTGCCGCTGTCTTTTACTGCATACTCGTATTCCACGTGAAACCCATTTTAGTGTTTTATTTGTTTTGATAGTTACAAATTTATTTGGAAAACAGAGATCATACAACATACGAAAGTGTTCTATAAAGCAATCGTACGCTTCGTTCGCATCGTCAGTTTCGTATATTTCCGAAAAGGTTAGGCATTTCAGGTAATTCTTAAATCTAACTAAATTTTCTTTTGAAATATCACGTTTCTTAGTGAGCCAATAACTTATTCTGCAGGTTTTATTTACCTGTACTTCCAAAAACTGCGCGGTATGATCAGACAAAGCAAAGTCAAGAATTTCACACCTACACTTTAACTGAGAACTACAAGCAAAATTATCCAGGCAACTGCTGCTGGATAACCTAGTCGGTTGTTGCAATTTTAGATCGAGATTGTGCCCGGACAGAAAGTACTCAAAGTCCCTAGTAACGTTGTTTCTTTTCAGAATATCAATGTTGAAGTCCCCACATATAACAATTTTCTTATTAGATTTTGTACATACAGTTTTTAGGATGTTATCTAAGTTTTCATAAAACATATTCAGGTTATTCATTTTCGGAGGCCTATAAATACAGATAATAATTAATCGTTGTTGCACTAGTTCAATTCCGCAACATTCAAATGTGTTTATTATTGATTGGCGTGATATCTCCGTCAGCTCTTTACATTCGAGACCTCTTTTGACTAGGACGCAAGCTCCTCCTCGTTTTTTTTCTCGTCTTGCATAACATGCAGCCAGCTTATAATTTGGAATTTTTAGTAGTTTTTCATGGCCCTGCATAATAAAGTGTTCAGTAACGCATATAACGTCTACGTCTCTTTGTTCCTTGGATAGTTCTTGCAGATGGACGGTGAGTAGATCAGCCTTATTCAACAGGCCAGCTATATTTTGATGTAAGATGTTTACTCGGTTATAGACGAAAAAAATCCGAGTTCGTTGACTCAATCGTTTCACCAACAGTTAGGTTTTCTGATATTATTACATTTACATCGGAAAAGTCAGAAGAAAGTTTATCTATTAAAATTTTCAAGTTTTGGTACATATTTAACATTCCTTTGTTGTTTATTTTCCCAGAACGCTCGGAAAACATGATATTGTCATAAGATAATTTTAGGTTTGAGTCCAATAACCAAGCATAATTATGAGTTAAGTTGTCCAATAGATTTTTTGGAAATAGACAATTGCTTCTTAATTTACTCTGTCCATGGCTACGTACACACATTCGTAATGGGCTTTCCACAAATCAAATCAAATACCTATTGCACAATACAATACAATACAATACAACAATACAGTTCCGTGTAAACGGAGTCGGTCTAGTTTCAAACCTGAACAGAACTCTTTTTTTTTTTCAGTAATCCGAAATTAGTATTTTAATGCACAAGCACCAAAATATGTCTAACAAAATAATTATAAATTATGACTAGTACCTACTTACAGACAAATGTGCAAAAGGTACCTATCAAGATAAGTCACGAAAGATTGCATAAAAATAGACTAGGCTAAAAATAGAACAGTGACACTGTTAATCTATCTAAATAAAAAACCGGTCAAGAGCGAGTCGGACTCGCGCACCGACACGGTTCCGTTCCGATTTCTGAAAAAGTGTACTGTTTAGAGACATCTTTTTATTTTTCCTGTAATCTTTTCATAGACTTCTATCACATACAATAATTTCAGTCTTAAGTCGAAAACTATGCGGCCTAAAAAAAAAGAAAAAAATGTTTGAGAATTTGCAAACAGCGCTTTTTCATATGATACCCCACATGCTCTAGTAGCCCACTTTGAATTTTTAAGACCCCCTTTCAGTCCCTGTTGCAAAAAATATATAAATATTTTTTCAATACACTTCCTCGAAAACTGGTTGATATCGCACTACGATTGGGTTCACAATGAATGTATGTCGCACGCGTGTGATTTTTTATTTTCCCCGCACGTGTGCGGGAAAGCCACAGATAACTTATACCTATACTTAGTCCAAATTGGTTCAATGCCTCTATTCACAACTCTCTATTCGGAAGTGAATGTTTTTTTTTTAATCTCGGCAAAGAGATATGCGTCTTCAAGGCGGTTAATATTTTTTGAATATTTAAATAATGTTTCTATATGTATAGAATATTATCAAAAAACATGATTATTACAATAAAAAAAACGTTTATGAACAAATTAACATTTATTTGTGTTCTAAACTCAAAAATATTAGAATTTTCTATTTTTCATACATTTTTCATTGTATTGCTGTTTGTCGGCTTTATATCTTTGCTTCTCTTTCAACCTGGCGAAAGCAAAGCGCGGAAAAAAAAGAAAATTTAAATCATAGTTCCCTATTAATTCATGACAAAATTATTTTCCGCTATTTTATGTGTTTTTTATTTTATTTCTTCAAAAGTGTATTGAAAAACGTCGTTTGATACTCGTGGACATTTGTTATTGCAGTTCTCGGCTCAAAAACAACCTCGCCTACGGCTCGGGTGTTTTAATTCCGCCTCGAACGCAATAACAAACGTTCTCCACTTGTATCAAAATGTACTATTATTTCTTTCTTATGTGTAAAATAGTTGGGTAAACGTCATCTAAAACTGTTCCAAATTTCAAGTTGATAGCATTAGTAGTTCTTGCGATATCCAGCTGTGACAGACAGACAGACAGACAGACAGACCGACAGACGGACAGACAGGCATATTTTCCGATATCCACACGGGCGAAGCCACGGGCAAAATCTAGTTATTTACATTTATCTAACAGAATGACTGATGTGTAACATTAACACAGCTTTACAAATTGTTGTCATCAAATATGTAGCTACGGTGCAATAGTGACGTAAATCGAGTACATAATGTGTTGCGTCATTGTGCGGGGGTCCTAATCACTGCTCGGACCGCTCCCGCATATGTGGTTCTGAATTCGATCCCAACGTCCAAATGTAATTGCGAATTCCTATTAGGAAATTCTCAGTATTAGTCAGTGATTAGGACTACGCCCGAGAAAATAGCAATGGACTCCTTTAAGATACATTGGGAGGGACCTAATGTCGTCATTAGCAAACTACGAGTAGTTACGAGTCAACGAAAGTTCGTCTTTACCCGTTTCAGAGAATATGAACGTGGTAGGGAGTAATTCCACAAATTGTAGGTAACTTTTTATTCCATCTTCAAGTTCTAGAATGTTTCCAAGTCTTTCGCAAGTCCATTTTAAAACGCTTCTCGCATTCTTTTAGACGAATGCCAGGCATATCTTAGCCTATTTACTTTAATGCTGTAATAAACAAAGCCGCTAACATGCAAGAAGTAGTGATCATAATCTAACTAGACAGCTTTAAAGATTTTATCTTTCAGCCCTTTCTGTGTTCAGTTTCAGGCCGTCACGTTAGTGTTACGTGTTACCTTCAGCGGTCCGTAGTTTCTTTGCAAAAGCGCAACCGTAGATTAGATAGCCTAGAATTTTGATACAAGTGAACGGTTGTGAATAGAGACATTGAACCAAGTATAGGTATAAGTTATCTTTGGAATTTTTTATTCCCACACACGTGTTGGAAAATCAAATATCGCACACGTGTGAAATACATTGCATTGTGAACCTAATCCTAGTGCGATATGAACCAGTTTTACCAGGAAGTGTATTGAAAAACTACTTTTTATTAGGTTTCCGTACCAAAATGCTAAAAAAAGAACCCTTATGGTGTGGCTCAGTCTGTCTGTCTGTTACAGCTGGATATCTCAAGAACTACTTATGCTATCAACTTGAAAATTGGCACAGTTTTAGATGACATTTGCCCAACTATTTTACAAATAAGAAAGAAACAAAAACACTTTTTTTTTTGCAACAGGGTCTGAAAGGGGGTCTTAAAAATTCGAAGTGGGGTTACTAGGGCATGTGGGGTATCATATGAAAGAGCGCTGTTTGCACATTCTCAAACATTTTTTTTTTCTTTTTTTAGGCCACATAGCCACATAGTTTTCGACTTTTGATGAAAAATGTTAAAAAAATACCGTTCCCCGCCCCCGCCTCTATCTCCGAAGTTTGCATAGAGAAAAATCTGAAATTATTCTATGTGATAGAAGTTCATGTAGAGATTACAGGAAAAATAAAACAAAAATAAAATAAATAATCTAAATACACTACAGTTTTTCAGAAATCGGAACGGAACCCTCGGTGCGCAAGTCCGACTCGCTCTTGTCCGGTTTTTTAATTTTAAGCCAGGAAAACATACACAAGTAGGTCTGAAGAAGTAGCAATGCTTCGTTGAACTTCTTCATTCTGGCACAGAATAATAAAGCTACAGTTAGTAGTTTACATCTGTGCAATGACTTTGAATTAATTACCTGTATACCTTTGGCCGCTCGGTAGATAAATATGTGGCTGCGCGCTCGAACTGTTGCGTACTGGTACTGACTGAGATTTCGAAGCACGTCGTTTCGGCCGTTTCGGGCTTCGTTGAACTCATTGTTTCCAAAAAAAATTAATATGTCAAAACAATACAGGTCATAAAAACTCAAGATATGTGTTATAATGTAGAGGTTTTGTTGAGCACAACATGGGAATTATTAGAGGTTAGATTAAATACCTACATGCCATAGCCATTTCATAAAACAGCTAACATTTAATTTGCTAATCAATTTGCTTAACAATTAATTTCTCTGACTTTACTTAAGTACCTACGCCTTCGATTGTTTAAATTTTATTAAGTCTGTACCTAACAGTACGTACAGACTTAATAAAATTCAAGAAATAAAAACACTATATTTCTGTGGAAAACACAGATTTCCACCACACCATTCAAATGAAAGCTCCAAGTAAATTGCAAACGCTTAAATATTTTAAAGCATACACATAAATGGACGAAATTTGAGCGTCCCTAGTTTTCAACGGCTAAAATTAATATGAAAGTTTCGCCTTTACGAGACGACAGAAGTGTGGATGAACACACTTGTAAATTATCACGTCATTTAAGCGAGACTCGGCGGTGCAATTTCATGGTCGAGCGAACTACGCTCGCTCGCTCCCAACGGCAAAGCTGCAGACTGGTTACTTCCGACATTAAACGACCCCTGAATGTAATCATGCAGAAAGTTACCAAATTCTTTCTGGGATTTCAGAAATAATAGACAAATATGATGGACATGTGCGATGGTTTTGTATATGTTTTGTATGTAAATGCGAGATAGATGTGTTCGTAAGTAGACGTTAAACGTTGATGGGGGAACATTAAGGTTCAACGGGGAGCAATGATGTCTAACCGCTGTTTAATAGACTATTTTGCTAGCTCAAACATTATCCTCACGTGAACTTTCATAAACCCAGGTAATATTATTAAAACTCTATATTTACGACCACGGATATCTATGTTTACGACACATACGGATTTTTAAAAAAAATCTGCTAAAACTATACGAGCACGAAACATCATCAACAAAAATAAGAATATTTATTTTTAATCTAATACCTATATTGGAAGTTTCATACAGAACCCAGCGGCAACGGCTTATGTAATCAGGTAATGGATATCGTCAGGTCCGTATCAAATAAATCAAAGTAAAGGGTAACACAACGCAGAAATATTTTATATCGGGCAATCAATAGAAACATCGCAATAAAATCCCTTTGATCGGATAAACTGAGACCATTACAATAATGGGAATTGAGCACTTAGGTACCTAGTTATTTATATATAGATTTAATAGAAATGTCAGCCCGTATTATGTCTACTTCTGATCATAAGCTGACTGCCAAAATGTTTACTTATTAATAAGTAATAACAGCCGCACGGTTGATCAACATCGCATCAGCATCGGTTGAAGTTTAAGCAACGCAGGATGGGTGACCATCCATTACATACGGTGACCACACCGTGCGTGGGGCTTATGGGCCGTTGGCCCTGGCTGTCATTCGTAGATATTTGACAGACGGGTCTGGTAGTCAGGAACTCGAAAGTTTGTCAAAACCGGTCAAGTGCGAGTCGGACTCGCGCACGAAGGGTTCCGTACCATATTATATGTATAATAATCGCAAAGATAACTTTTTACTTATTTTATAATGATACTGTGAATTACAAGGTTATTTTTTGCAGTTGCAGAAAATCACCCATATTTAAACAAAATACCTTGAATCGCCGTTTTCAGTATTGTTGATTAAATACAGTATTCATGGTACCTACATGGTATAAAGAAGTTTCATATTCCTAATTTGTTGAATTGTTGCGCTAGAGCTCGTACAAAAATGGTCTAAAATTTACAACTTTTGCGGCCCCCTATTTCTTCATTTTAAAGATAAAAAAAAAACGCGTGACTAACGCGCGTTAGTAGCGATGCAGTCGCGCATTTCATAAACGCGCGACAGCATCGCTACAAAAAGTCGCCGTGGGCGAGGGCCCTAAAACATCAGCTATATGCCGTCAAAATCGGTGAAAATTCGTTTGGCAAGTTTCCTAACTTGACTCAAAGTACCATTTTTTTAAACGGACTGCGCTTTAAAATTCTTCTATACAAACTTAAACATCCCTAAACCTCATTTGAGGCGTAGTTTTGAAAAACTAATAATGACAAACATTATTACTTGCTTATGCAAGTATTTGTGCTAAGTTTCATGTTCATTAACCAAATTAATAAGATTTTTCATATAAACTGTATCTCTGTTTTAAAGAATTGATTGATAAAAAAAAAATGTTGTGTTGTTATAAAGAATTTCAAAAATCGTCTGGTATGTTTCCATAACTTGACTCAAACAATATTTACACCAATTTTAGAGTTAATCAAGCCCCCAATAAAATCCTCCGCTATAAAATTAACTTTTCACCCCTTAGGGGTAGATTTTTGGAAAGTCTCAAGTATAAAAACTGAGTTTTGAGTTAATCGGACCACGTTTTAAAGTTTCTCCATACAAACTTTGACACCCCCAATCTCTCCTTAGGGGGTAGTTTAGGAAAACTAAAAATGATAAACTTTATAATTTACTTAGATGAATATTCGTGCTTAGTTTTGAGTCTATTAACTCAAGGGATAGGATTTTTCATACAAACATTCATCCCCTATTTTACCCCCTTAGGGATGGAATTTCCAAAAATCCTTCCTTAGTGGATGTTTACACTATATAAGGTATCTATGTGCAAAATTTCAAGTCTCTAGGTCCATTGGTTTGGGCTGTGCGTTGATATATTAGTCAGTGACTCAGTCAGGACTTTGATTTTTTTATATATATAGATTTACCATGTTATTTTAAGACCACAGACTTCTTATAGGTTTTCCTGTAATCTACAGGTATAGAACTATTTTCTACATTTTTTTCAAAATTGTAGGCTCAGTAGTTTCGGAGATAAGGGGGGGGGAATAGTCAATTTTCGTCTATTTTCTTAAATAACTTTAAAACAACATATTTTAAAATTATAAAAAAAAATATTTGAAACCCTCGTAGTAAGCCCTTTCATTTGATATGTCACACGGTACAGTTTACAAAACTTTTTTTTTTAATTTTCTTATTTTCCCCCTAAAAGTGACTCTCATATTCAAAATTCATATATTTACTTTAGCTGTACGTGTTTGGGTTACAGAAATCCATATGTGTACCAAATTTTAACTTAATCGGTCCATTAGATTCGGAGCAAATTGGCTGTGACAGACGGACAGACGGACAGACAGACAGACAGACACACGAGTGATCCTATAAGGGTTCCGTTTTTTCCTTTTGAGGTACGGAACCCTAAAAAGGGGAAATCCTGTTACCCAGTAACTGGGTTATGGAGATCAGATAGGCAGTCGTTCCATGTAAAATACTGGTATTCAGCTACATTCGGTTAGACTGGACGCACATTGTTGGGAAAAGGTTCTATTAGGCAGTTGATAATTCATGCGGTTGGGCAGACCAACAGCACTAAGCATACGCACTTGAGATCTTAGCCTTCCATGAACCCCCATCTGTGGAGATTGTTTTTGCTCCGGCCGACATGGGTTCGAAATCTATTTAGAGATTTCCAAGTCAACGCGTGGCTCTTACATGGTTCGATAAAATTGTCCAGGGGGTTTTAACACCTCCCGTCATAGACTTTGCAGTCGCCATAGGAAGGGGTACCATTGGCTGGACTGGCTGGACCCACGCACTCATGAAAACTTTTGACTTAATTCCATAGACAGTGGAGAATTGGACTCGTTAACGAGAAACATGTGTGACGTCTCGATAAAATCGTTACTGCTTAGAAAACTGACTGAAAATTCAATGAAATTCACCTTCATTTTCCGGCGTGGGCAAACCTCCAAGAACCATCAACATTATGGCGCAAGTAGTTAGGGCTTAGGTAAATAAAGTGGTAAGCTAGCTATTTATTAAGAAATAACAAGAATTAGCTGCATAGGGCTTTGAGAATGGCGTTTCAAAGTGTTGCTTCTCTTTGAGTTTTCTTTTAGAGAAGCATTTTTCTTCGGGTAGGGTTAACTTCGATGGTGATTTAAAGCTATTGTATATTCATGATTAATGTCTTAGTCATTCAGACCACATTCGTTCGTCATTCACCTTAGTTAGAGTAAGATATGGAAACCTTGAATTTTATTGATGATCATGTCTGCATCATCAGAAGCTCGTAGTTAATGCATATGATGCATATTCAATAAATACTATAGGTACCTTCTCTGACAAAAGTCTTTGTATAAATAAGTTAGCTGTAAAGTATCCCAAATAGAACAAAATAAAATAAAATTTTAGTAGCTAAAATATAAACAAAACCAACAAAAAATTTAAGCTAAACGATCAAACAAAGTAGGTAGAACAAACTTGGTCCCGCCAGTGTTGTTTCGTACATTTGCTAAGTTTGTAAGGAAGCTCTTTAATCAGGACTGAAATTAGCCAGCAACTCCGAACTGTAAAATCCGTTGCTGCAATAAAGTCCGACCACGGCCGGGACTACAAAACTGGTTTTGTTCCATGAAAACGCCTGATCTCGGTACCATCGTTCCTCCCCCTATTGTGCCCCTTCGCTTTGTCTATGAAAAAGTTCTGTTTTTCACCGCAAAGATAAAAAAGTATGGTCATTTATAGGCTACACCGCATTTTGCTGAAAGCCTGCAGCTATCAGCATAAAATTTGTAAATCAAATTAGGTACCTAAACGCAATCATCTGTACATACATACATTAGGGCATTTTTCGCGTTCGTTGTGCACCATTTTCATTTTACCTGTAAGTATATAAAATTGATTTCCTTCTGTTTCTGTTGCACTTGCGGATGCAGATAAATGCCAATGACCTTGAGTGGTTATCTTGCGTGTTCTGTGCTGGGGGCCTAAAACGGCCACATTAAGCAATTCCTCTAAAAGCGATTCATTTCCTGAATTCCCAGCAATTTTGCTAATTGACGTATTTGACATTAAACTTCAATATACGAGTAGCTATTCATAATTTGTGGACCATTTTACGAATCTCCATACAAAACTGTCAAACAGATGAATTGCGTGCTATGAATTGTACGCAGATAAATTATGAACTGTCAGTTTGTGACCGTTTTACGTACGATTTCAAATTAATATGATTCATAATACCTATTCCCATTATGATTCTGCCAACGTGGCCGTTTTAGCCCCCCTGAGCTCACGCACCGCGTCGTACGTCCAATCAGTAATAGGACTCGCCCATCAAGGAGCGCTGTCCCAAATTATATCCATTATTAATCTATAACAAAATCGTGTTAGTTACACCATTTATAACTCACTAGCTTTTGCCCGCTGCTATGCCCGCGTGGATGTCGGAAAATATCCCACGGGAACGTACTACCGGGAATTCCTTCCTTATTCCTTGTCCACATTATAAGAGAACCTCTATGCAAAATTTCAGCTTTCTAGGTCCAAGGGTTGGACCTAGAAAGCTGAAAGCTAGAAAGCTGGGTTGGGCTGGGCGTTGATGAGTCAGTCAATCAGTCAGTCAGTCAGGGGGCTTACTATGAGCTCTTATAGCCGAGCAGAAGTTGAACGTTTCCATTGAGAGAGAGTGACGGTGCTATAGGTCGTATATAGCTCCGTCTCTCTCTCTCTCTCACTGGAAACAATCAACTTCTGCTCTGCTGTAAGAGCTCATAGTAAGCCCCCAGGACTTCTCTTTTTATTTATATATATAGATAGAAGATAGATATAAGAACGACTCGACCGATTTTTATGATCTTTGTGTTTTCGGATTTGTCTTCGTCGAAGATAATAAGTACTAAAACATAGGAAAATTCACAAAAAAAAAATGTGAAGAAAATTTATTTTCTCATATGTACAAGGAGATAAGTAACCAGACACGCATACTGCAAAACTATATCGCTACTGTACGGTCAGCAACAGAAGTCGGTTAACACAGCTACTTTTGACATCATCTAAATTAACACAAAATAATACGATAACCTGCTTTTTAGCATTTCATTTTCAGTAGCTATATAGTTTTGTAGTGTGCGTGTCTGGTTACTTAACTCCTTTGGCCTCCGTACATGGGATAGGGCAACGTCTGTCGGGAATCTTTCATTCTATTTGGAATTCCAAATTCAAATTGATTTTATAATCATTTGTTTTCCTGTCGTTTAATTCATTGAAATTTTGACAGGATTTCTGGCGGGTCAGTACGGTCAGGGGGGCTAAAACGGCCACTTTGACAGAATCTTAATAGGATAATATTATGTATAATATTTGAAATCGTAAAACGGTCACAAACTGACAATATATTATGAATTGTCAGTTTGTGACCGTTTTACGATTTCAAATATTATTCATAATATTATCCTATTATGATTCTGCCAAAGTGGCCGTTTTAGCCCCCCAGTTATGTTGTATTCTGAAATAATTTATGTAGGTACCTACGCGCATCACTTCAGAATGGATGCCCTATTTGGCTAATTCTTTTTTGTTGTATTTGTAATTGTCAGGATAAGGTTTGTATCCATTTTTACAGAGTCAATTTACTAACACTACTGTAGGTACTAAATGTGTGGAGATTTGATACAAGTCACAAACAACCCATCATCCCAATTTATTTGAGGTCAGCGCAATATGTCCCTTTCTTCCATACTTCTCTATTAGTCCTCATTTCGGTAGTCACTCCCTTTCTAGCCTTTCTAGATATGTGCGTATGGACTGAGGTCCCGTTTTTTGAACCGTTGCGAAACGAAATAAGACTTATAGGGGATTTAGTTAAAAATAGTAAAAACTTAAAGCAAAGGTCCATAAATTTCTTAAACGTGAATTAAAACTTTTACGATTAAATAACTTGGGCCCTCAGTCCAGACGCTTGCATAAAGTGGCATAGTCTGAATCTCAGTAAGTACTATATCTGGGTTAATAATTTTTATTTAGGAATTTAGCTAAGAATTTCTTAAATATTTTAAGAAATTCCCAAGTCTGTAGAATATGACATTACAGATTTATGGCGATATATCTAGGGCCCTCAATTCATTATTGTTTGAACTGAGGAATCTGCAAAACATGAATTTATCTGAAGGAATACGACTTAAACATATTTTACTTAGACATATAGGTGAATTAGTTAAAAAGAAATAATGACACAAAAGTTAATTGTTATGAAGTAAATGAAAATTGAATTTTACTAAAATGTCTGAACTGAGAGCCCAATATTTTCGGCTTTATTGACTAGGCTCGACCTCATAGATGAACACAAATTAGAATAATATTTTTAACTATTTCTTAACTAAATTGTAACATATCGTCCGTCTTTCTAAATATTATACTTTAAAAGAAAATTGATTTTTAACTTTTTATATGAGAAAAATTAGTAGGGTGACCATAATGTTCATAGTAAGTACCTGTACATTTTGTAAAGCGCGGTAGGAAAGTCCTAAGATAAATAAAACACGGTCGGTATAATTATAAAAAACCATTTACTTCACACAAATGTAACCTTAAAATAGTCTTATATCCTAAAAATACAAAATTGCGGGTGAGCGAAGTTATTTTTAGCCGACTACGGCAAAGCCAAAAGGAAGGGTTATGATTTTAGCAGTCTATGTATGTATGTATGTATGTATATATGTAAGTATGTATGTATGTATTTTTACCCGACTACGGCAAACCAAAAAGGAAGGGTTATTATTTTAGCGGTCTATTTAAGTATGTAAGTATGTATATAAGTATGTATTTACGTGTGTTCCACCGTAGCGCCTAAATTACTGAACGGATTTCGATAAATGAGGTATCGATAGATTTGTAATAATGATCCGTGTGACATAGGCTACATAAATTCTTCCTATATTTAATATGGTGGACTTTACACGTAAACTAGCTTTTGCCCGCGGCTTCGCCCGCGTGAATGTCGGAAGATATGCCACAGGAACAAAAATATTGAGATAATTTCTGCCCGCGACTTCTTCCGCGTAAAATTTCATGTTCCCTGTCGCATCGCATTGCCTTCCCGCGCTATTACTTCGTTTTCGCTTAGCGTTCCTTCTCTCTTTTTTTTTGCTCGGCACTTAAGAGTTTTAGTGTGATGTTAAATATATATATCCTATAGCCTTCCTTAAGAATTGGGCTATGAAATGCAAAAATAATTATTAAAGTCCGACTGGTAGTTCCTGAGATTAGCGCGTTCAAACAAATAAAAAAAAACGTGTCAGCTCCGTCGCACGGCTGGAATTTACTGCTGTTTTTTGTGTCGCTTCGAGTTTCCGACTTTCTATTTTTCAGTAATTTCTGTCGGGCTGGGTTTCTTTAATGAATCAGTGCAATATAAAAAGCAACTTTAAGGTGTAAAGGCACTGCTACCTCTTCCCCCTAATCTCCCTTTCACCCCTCCTCTCTCTCTAACCCCTCCCCTTCCCACTCTCTTACCCTCCCCATCACTGCACTCTTTCACCCCCCTCACTCTCTCCATCCCCGTCTCCCTATCACCCCCTCACCACTTAACTTTCCCGCTAACCTCCCCGCCCCGTCACACCTCTTCCCTTCTCCACACCCTCACCCTCACTATGCTCTCCTATCCCTCGCCCCCCCATCATCCTCCTCCTCAGCCTCCTCCTCACCACCCCTACCCTCCCTCTCTCTCACCACATCTCCCCTTCCCCCTTTCCCTCCTCACCACTCTCTCCCCTTCCCCTTTCCCTGCTCACCACTCCCTCCCATTCCCACCTTCCCCTCTACCCTTCCCTCTGGGGAAAAAACTATTAATGACAAACTTTATTACTTGCTTAGGCAAGTATTTGTGCCAAGTTTCAACTTAATTAAGTAAATGAACAAGATTTTTCATATAAACTATATTCCCTGTTTTCACCCCACAGGGATACAATTTTAAAAAATCGTTTGTGAGATTTCCGTAACTTAAAAGAAAGATTATTTACACCAATTTTCGAGTTAAGCCCCGCAGTAAAACCTGCCCTGTAAAATTGACTACCCCTTTTCAACCCTTTAGGAGTGGATATTCGAAAAACCCTGTTACACGTTATTCGTCATTTTTGATTTCAAGTATAAATACTGAGTTTCGAGTAAATCGGAACGTGCGTTAAAATTCCTACATACAAACTGTGAGACCCCATCCCTCCTGAAGGGGTAGTTTAGAAAAACTAAAAATGACAAACTTTATAGTTTATGTACTTAGATAAATATTCATGACAAGTTTCAAGTCTATTAAATCAAGGACTAAGATTTTTCATACAAACTTTGGACCCCTGTTTCACACCTTTAGGGGTTGAATTTTGAAAAATCCTTTCTTAGTGCACCCCTAGACCTCATAAGGAACCTACGTGCCAAATTTGGAATATCTAGGCCCAGCGGTATGGGATGTGCGTTGATACAAACTTTGACACCCTCCAATCCGTCCTGAGGGGGTAGTTTACAAAAACTAAAAATGGCAAACTTTATAACTTACTTAGATAAATATTTGTGCAATGTTTCAAGTCTATTAACTCAAGGAATAAGATTTTTCATACAAACTTTGGACCACCGTTTCACCTACTTAGGGGTTGAATTTTGAAAAATCCTTTCTTAGAACACCCTTAGACCTTACAAGGAACCTACGTGCCAAATTTGGAATCTCTAGACACAGCGGTTTGGGCTGTGCGTTGATACAAACTTTGACACCCCCCAATCCCTTCTGAGGGGGTAGTTTAAAAAAACTAAAAATGTCAAACTTTATAATTTACTTAGATAAATATTCATGCCAAGTTTCAAGTCTATTAACTCAAAGAATAAGATTTTTCATACAAACTTTCATCCCCTATTTGTCCCCCTTAGGGATGGAATTTCCAAAAATCCTTCCTTAGTGGATGCCTACACTGCATAAGGTATCTATGTGCAAAATTTCAAGTCTCTAGGTCCAGCGGTTTGGGCTGTGCGTTGATATATCAGTCAGTCAATCAGTCAGTCAGGACTTTGAATTTTATATACACTCCTTTGCAAAAAAAACGGGCAGTTCGGATTTTTCTACATTATTGGTAATCATTTAGTTCTCATGAGGTTTTAATAGGCAAACTATGTTCCTGGCACATAATAAAGAGTCTGGGTATGAAAAAAAGTTAATTTTAAATTCAGAACTGTTGTTTTTAATAATAATAATCCCTTTTTCAGTTTATGACTTTTTACTTACTATTCGCGGGTTTGCGGTTAAATGGTTATCAGGCAACTAAAACTAACTTCTCGTTATTTTTATTAGAATAATTTATGTTTGTCGCATAATCCTGCCTCATTGTGACTTAAAACAGATATCTTTGTGTCGATTATAATGGCAGAAAAAGCAACAAGAGCTAGTAAAATTATAGTGCTGCTGGAAGTGGGGTGTAGCCAATGTTACGGTTCACAGCCGTTAAACGTGAGTGGTTCCACCGTCCAAAGAACATGGACTCGATACCAAAAGACAGGTTCCGTTCAAAGAAGGCAAGGTTGTGGGAGAAAACGTTGCACACAACCACGAGACGACCGCTTTTTAGTGACTCAGGCATTGAGTAATCGCAAATGCAGTTATATAGACCTCAAAAGAAACCTTGAAGAGGTACGAGGAGCACAAGTTAGCCTATGGACAGTGAGGAGGAGGCTTTTAGCGGTTGATATACGCAGTCGACGACCAGCGCGGGCCCCCAATTTACTCCGTGAGTACCGGATTGCTCGACCGAGGTTCACTAGAAATTGTCTATCTTGGACACTAGGTAACTGGAGTAGCGTACTCTTCTCCGATGAGGCTCGAATTTGCCTGAATGGTGAGGACCGACGTCGGCGAGTGTTACGAAGACCAGGGGAACGCTATGCCGACGTGTGTTTTGAAGAAATCACCCCTTATGGTGGAAGGTCCGTTATGTTTTGGTCGGGCGTAACTTCCAGCTATCGTACCGAGATAGTGTTCATTGCAAATGGCTCACTAAATGCGCAAAGGTACATAACAGGAATAATTTGTCAACATGCACAGCCCGCACTGACTGTAATTGGTGAAGATGCCATTTCATGGACGATAATGCTCGGGACCACCGTTCTGGCGACGTAGATGCTTATATGCAAGAGGTCGGTATTCGTCGTCTGGATTGGCTAGCGCGGAGCCCCGACCTTAACCCCATTGAGCACGTCTGGGACCTCCTAAAACGGCGAGTACGACCTGTCCAACGACCTTCCACAAAACATCAGGTGTGATTTCGGCTGAGTGGGAACACATTCCACAGGACACCATCAAAAACCTGGTGGAAAGCATGCCAAGACGATTACATGCCGTAATCGCTGCAAGGAGAGGTCATACTCGTTATTAATTTTTATTTTTTAATGTCTTTTTTTATTAAAATACCATAAAAATACTCGTAGTCTTAATTTAATTATACCCTAAAAATTTCCATTTTAACACGACTTTCTGTTTACATTGACTAAAACACCGATTCCAGGATTTAAGGGTTAAAAACTATATTCTCAATCATAATAAGAAATTTCTAGTCATTTATGCTAACGACATACTATAAATATTAATATTATCCATAGAAAAGCCAATAACTGTAAGGTGCCCGTTTTTTTTGCAAAGCAGTTTATATAGATTTCTGACCTCGAAAAAATTAAATTGAGATAATCATGACATGTTTAGTATCAAAAGAAAGGTCTTGACGAGCACATTACAAATATGTATATATCTATGTCATTATTGTTTAAGTAAAAAATATTTTGAACTTTTTAGATCAATTTTATTTTTCCGTAGTCGGGTTACTGTTTTTTAAACTTTATTCTTGTTACTGCTACATAAATACCCTTGATGATAAAACTATTTATTAGTTAGGAGTGCTACTATATGGCTCCATTTTCAAAGATGATAACAAATGGTTTCGTTAATTCATAGACTTATAAAAAAGAAGGAATCCGCGCCACGTATATCAAAAGTGAAGCACAGTAAGTAAGACCGTTTGTACAAACACGCTTCACGCACACATTAACATCATAGTATGCCACCGGGCCTAGTTGCCTAAAGTAAATAAATTCAAAGTATAGATATATTTTTAAAAAATGTAAATGTAGGTATACAACGTGTTCCCGCAATTACAACATTGACTAAAGACAAGTAGTGCTGGTGGCCAGTAATCATAAAATTATAATACGATAAAATAATTAATTAATTGAAAAAAAAATTCAAACAAACTAAATAATAAAATAATAACCAAAATTAGGATCACTCTAGGCAAAAGACTCATTCATGAAGCTATTGTTTTATGTCAGCTGGTAAGGTCTTTGACTTTGACCCCTTTTTTGGTTCATCGTGTGTCTATAAGGTTCTGACCCAGCTGTGAGTAGCTTCATGAATGATTTCTTTTGCACAACCCCCATAGAAAAATTCGAGTGGCGTGACCTTTTCTTTCCCGTTCCTTTTAATTTCATCTCTGCGCTACAGGTTGCTCCAAGATGCTATTTTAGAAAATTCTAAATAAATCAATAAATAATAAAGTTTAATTAAATTAAAATATCTTTACAAAACGAAGACGCGAAACCGTAATTGTCAAATTAATGTCGTCAAAGCAGCGGCACGTTGTATAATACTTTTAGCTGCAAATATTATGACTTTCCGACCGCGCTTTACAAAATGTACAGGTACTTACTATGAACATTATGGTCACCCTACTAATTTTTCTCATATAAAAAGTTAAAAATCAATTTTCTTTTAAAGTATAATATTTAGAAGGACGGACGATATGTTACAATTTAGTTAAGAAATAGTTAAAAATCTTATTCTAATTTGTGTTCATCTATGAGGTCGCGCCTAGTCAATAAAGCCGAAAACATTGGGCTCTCAGTTCAGACATTTTAGAAAAATTCAATTTTCATTTACTTCATAACAATTAACTTTTGTGTCATTATTTCTTTTTAACTAATTCACCTATATGTCTAAGTAAAATATGTTAAAGTCGTATTTATGTATTTCTTCAGATAAATTCATGTTTTGCAGATTCCTCAGTTCAAACAATAATGAATTGAGGGCCCTAGATATTGTTAGATTTGGGGCGAAAATAAGACGAGATTCCAGGATAATTTCAGATTTAATCTTCCGAGAGCACAGATACATTGATTCACGTTGATAGCCATTAGCAGAGAGAACGTAGCAAACTTCAAACTCAATTGACATTTACTTGAAGACATTATTGTATTCGTTTATAAAGAACGCTCCAATACTAGGCCTTAAACTAATACAATATTAAGTAACTTATACTAGGCCTCAAAACAAAAGCATAACTGTATCTGTAAATGTACATAACAAACATAGTTATGATCAATGCACAAAATTAACATTTCAATATTTGAGACACAAACCTTACATGTTTATCAGCAGTTAAAGGTTTTGTTAAAACATCAGCTAACATTTCTTCAGTACAAAGATATTCTAAATCAACCTGTTTATTTATTACCAAATCTTTTACAAAGTGATGTCTTATATCAATATGCTTTGACCTTGCATGAAATACAGAATTATTACAAAGCTTATGTGCTGACTGATTATCATTTAACAACAAAACTTTACAAACAATGCCAGTACATTCTGAAATAAATGTCTTCAAAAACATAGCTTCTTTACAAGAATCTGAAATTGCCATGTACTCAGCTTCTGTACTAGAAAGTGCCACAGTACGTTGCTTACGACTTTCCCATGAAACTATTGACTTTCCAATACAAAATATGTAACCAGTGTAAGATCGACGATCCACCTGATTGGCCCCCCAGTCTGCATCAGTGAAACCTACAATATCCATTTCACCTTTCTGAAAAATAAGACAATAATCTACTGTTCCTTTCAAATACCTCAAAACCCTTTTTGCTGCTTTGCAGTGACTTTCTCCATATGAAAAATGAAATGAAATGAAATGAAATGAAATGAAATGAAATGAAATCTTTTATTTCCAGATAAAAATCCACATAAATTTAAAAATTAAATAAACAAACACACACAGAAACACACACAACATCATACATAGCTATGACCTATTACACACACGCGCGCGCGCGCGCGCGCGCGAATTAGGTTATCGGCCTGTGGTAGGACTGCCACCTATTATGTAGGGGGCTGTGGTTCCACTCGCGTACTGCGGCCACCAATGAATTCGCCGATCGATATATGGCGGTGCGTGCGGCGGCCGACCGGCTCCTCAGCAGCGCCTGCCAGCAGGGCGCGCGGCCCGCGGCGAACATGGCGCTTGCGCTGCACCACCGAGGCAGTCGAAACATCGCGCGCCAAGCGTCGTTGTACTGCACTCGCATGTCGCTCAGTGCCGCCTTGGTGTAGTTTGTCCACAACTCGACTGTGTAAACGCTTGTGCAGTAACTGGTAAACAGCTGGGCCTTCACAACGTCGCTACAGCGGCTAAACCGCCTCGCTAGCATATTGCCTCGCACAGATATGGCTCGTCGCTGTCTTTCTATATCGGCGTGGTCGGAGAGGTCGGCTGTTATTACGTGACCTAAGTATTTGACCACGTCGACTCTCTCAAGCGCAGTGCCGCAGAGTTGAAGTGGCGGCAGGTCCGACCATCTGTTCGGGCTTTCAAACACCATGTACAGTGATTTGTCCGGGTTGTACACCATATTGTGGTCTTTGGCGTAATTTTCACACACAGCCAATAGTTTTTCCATAACAGCTGTTAAACTGGCTAAGGTAGCTGACACTGTGAGAGATATCAGGCCTGGAACACACAGATAAATACATTAAGTAACCAATAAGGCTTCTATAATCAAAGTTGCATTTTGAATTATTTTCCTTCTGTAACTTTATTCCAACCTCCATAGGAGTTTTCATTGGCTTGCAACCTGACATGTTAAATTTATCTAATATTTTCTTTATGTAACTCGACTGATCCAAGGTGAAGCTTCCATCAGCTGTTTTTTCTATTTTCATACCTAAAATATGATGGGCTGTACCCAAATCTTTCATCTCAAATTCATCCATTAGTTTTTTCTTTATATCGTTCCTTTGTTGTGATGATTTTAATGTGAATAGTATTATGTCATCGACATACAGGGCTATAATAATGATTTCACCATCATAATTATATACATAAACACATGGTTCTGAAGATAACCTGTTAAATTTCAATTTATGTGTTAAAACATCATTAATTTTTTTATACCATACTTTCGCCGACTGTTTTAAGCCGTAAATTGCTTTGTTTAGTTTGTAAAATTTCTTCTCACATCCTTTTACTACATAACCTACAGGTTGTTCCATGTAGACAGACTCTTCTAGGTCTCCATTGAGAAATGCAGTCTTTACATCAAGATGCTCAACCGTCATGTCATACTGAGCAGCTAGGGCTAGTAGTATTCTTATAGTTGAGTACCTTACAACAGGAGAAAATGTTTCATGGTAATCTACCCCATACTTCTGTGTGTATCCTTTTGCCACTAACCGAGCCTTATACTTGAGTAACTCTCCATTCAATCCTCTCTTCTTGCTAAAGACCCACTTACATTTTACGGGCTTGTGCCCCACAGGTAAGTCAACTAGAGTCCAGCATTTATTTTTAATGAAAGAGTTATACTCATCTGCTAGTGCTTCACTCCAGTGTTTAGCCTCACTGCCACTCAATGCCTCCTCCAGTGTAGTCGACAGCTCCTCTTCCGTTATCTCTGTCAGCCCAGCAAACTCTGCTTCAGCTGCATCTTGATACAATGACTGCTCACTGTCCTCAGAATCAAAGCTCGATCTCCCTGGAATGTAAGTTTCATCGGACGAAAAACTATCTGTGCTCTCAGAACCCTCCTCAACATCCAAACTGAACACAGTCTATCTGCGAGGATTCCTTGTGCCATCAGAAGGTAAATTTTCGTCTATAGAGGTATTTAATTGTGGAGACTGCTCACCTTGAACAGTCTGAGTAGGCTCAGATACTACTTTTGGTGATAATTGTACTGTAGTTGGTTGTGCAGTACTGTTTTCACTCAATAACCCAGATGTATCAAATACTATGATATCTGTATTTTTATTTTCATCATTTGACACAATTTTACTGTTTAGAAACATATTTTCTATGAAAGTGACATGCCTTGCCTTATGGATCTTCCTAGGAAAAGATGGATCTATGAGTGTTCAGGTGTTGTGCCCATGACTGCCTTGGTGGGAGAACGGTTCTTTAGGTAAACCGCTGTGTTAGCCGCTTCAGCCCAATACTGCTTTCCCAGTCCGGCATCTTGCAGCATACTACGGGTTTTGTCCATAATTGTCCGGTTAGCCCTCTCCGCTACACCATTCTGTTCACTGCAGTGTGGGACCGTAGTTTCATGCCTAATCCCACAGCTCCCTAAGTACTCCTGAAAAATCAAATTAATGTATTCACCTCCGTTGTCACTTCTTAAAACTTTTATTTTCTTGTTAGTAAAATTTTCCACTAATGCTTTGAATATTTTAAATTTTTCAAAAACTACTGAAGTCATCAGTGAACATTACAAAATAACGTGATCCACTGTATGATGGCACCTGCATAGGGCCACACACATCAGTATGCACCAATCCTAATATTTCAGTAGACCTACTGTGACTTTTCTTAGGAAATGGCAATCTAGTTTGCTTTCCTTCTATGCAACCTACACAAAGACTAAACAAAGAATTATCAAAATTCATACCTGTGACTAAGCCATTCTTCATAGCATTCATGCTCCTTGAGTTGAGGTGACCTAACCTCTTATGCCAAACCTCCTGTGAAACAGAACCCCCGGCAGACACTAAAGCAGTCATGTCTTCACCTGGCACTGGCAACTCCTCAGGTTGAACCTGCTCACAGACTAAGTTCATGGCACTTTCAGATCTTACCTTACTACTCACATAGTTTACAGTGTCTAGTTGATAAACACTACTATAGCATGTACCAGTAGCTATAACCTCATTACTGTCCATGATTTTACATCCTTGTTTATTAAAAATTACACTATAACCTTTCCTATTCAACTCACTAACTGATAATAAATTTGCAGAAAGTTTAGGAATATAGTACACATTACTTATTGTCTTTAAATAGTTTTTTAATTGTACTTGCACACTACCAAGTCCTTCAGTCTTGATTTTTTCACCATTTGCCACGTTAACTTCAAGCGATTTTGTACACTGAAAGTCCTGCATGATTTCCTTGTTGTTTGTCATGTGGTTGGTCGCTCCGCTATCCACATACCAGATATCACTCTGCAGCTTCACAGATAACGCTGTTAACAATGACTTCTCTGCCTTGGGTGTAGACTTCGGTTTACTTTCAGCTTTCTTTGGGCAATCTTTCTTCATATGACCGCTCTTCTTGTAGCGAAAACACTTTAATGGTTTCTTTACTGCCAACGCATTGAGCTCTGGATGATCATTTTGCTTACCATTGCGTCGCTGCTGCTCTTGTAAAAGCTTTGACTTAACAATATCGCTTGTCAACTTTATATTAGCATTCTCCAATGCCATGATAAGGGGGTCAAAGTCCGAGGTCAAACCGCTCAACATGATTACAGCTAAAAACTCATCATCAAATTGATTTCCAATGTCTGTAAGCTGCTGCCCAAGCTCAGTTATTTTAGTCAGGTAGCTCTGCATGCTCTCCGCTTCACTCAGCCGTACACTAAACAGTGTTCTTAGCAATCCTAATCTCCTGCATAAACCTGCATCTTCATAAGCACGTTGCAAGTTATTCCATGCTTCGTACGCCGTCTTCGCGTTACGAATATGTGGCAACGCAGACGGACCGACCGACAAGCATATTTTTGCTAACGCCTTCTGATTTTTCTTTGGGTCTTCGCTCCCTTTTTCAGTTTGTATGCAATCATACAGGTTTTCATGCATAAGGACGTTCTTCAACGTGAATTTCCACTGATTGTAATCCTCGATCCCTTGTAGTTTCTCAATCTGTAGTCCCCCAGAAGCCATGTTCATTGTGCCGAACGACGTGGTCATTACGTGTAAGACTGAGTTGAACGATGATTTTTGTTTTCTCTTGAAAAATGAAAAATAATTACGTTGCAGGGTTCAGCTAATACCCTGGGCCCATAACCTGTTAGATTTGGGGCGAAAATAAGACGAGATTCCAGGATAATTTCAGATTTAATCTTCCGAGAGCACAGATACATTGATTCACGTTGATAGCCATTAGCAGAGAGAACGTAGCAAACTTCAAACTCAATTGACATTTACTTGAAGACATTATTGTATTCGTTTATAAAGAACGCTCCAATAGATATATCGCCATAAATCTGTAATGTCATATTCTACAGACTTGGGAATTTCTTAAAATATTTAAGAAATTCTTAACTAAATTCCTAAATAAAAATTATTAACCCAGATATAGTACTTACTGAGATTCAGACTATGCCACTTTATGCAAGCGTCTGGACTGAGGGCCCAAGTTATTTAATCGTAAAAGTTTTAATTCACGTTTAAGAAATTTATGGACCTTTGCTTTAAGTTTTTACTATTTTTAACTAAATCCCCTATAAGTCTTATTTCGTTTCGCAACGGTTCAAAAAACGGGCCCTCAGTCCATACGCACATTTTCTAGATCGTTCACACAGTCCATCCATCGTTTCTTTGGTCTTCCCCTACTCTTATAGCCATCGACATTCATACTCAAAACAATTTTAGGGTTCCGTACCTCAAAAGGAAAAAACGGAACCCTTATAGGATCACTCGTGTGTCTGTCTGTCTGTCCGTGTATCCATCTGTCACAGCCAATTTGCTCCGAATCGAATGAACCGATTAAGTTGAAATTTGGTATACATGTGGATTTCTGTGACCCAAACACGTAAACGGTTACAGTAAATAAATGAATTTTGAATATGAGGGTAATTTTAGGGGGCAAATAAGAAAATTAAAAAAAAAAGTTTTGCAAACTGTACCGTGTGACATATCAAATGAAAGGGCTTACTATGAGGGCCTCAAATATATTTTTTTTATAATTTTAAAATATTTTTTTTTAAGTTATTTAAGAAAGTAGACGAAAATTTACCACTCCCCCCCTTATCTCCGAAACTACTGAGCCTAAAATTTTGAAATAAATACAGAAAATAGTTTTTTACCTATAGATTACAGGAAAACCTATAAGAAGTCTGTGGTCTGTGGACTGGAATTTAAGTTAGTAATATATCTGATGCAGCAGCAGTTCTTTGCTAATAATTAAAAGTTTAGCTAATAAGCAAAAATCATTAATTAAACGTTTTATTTTCGTAATTTTTGTCGGACAAAAATAAAAATTACGAAAAAATAAACTGAATTTCGGTAGAACATTTGGTGTCTTAATTTTTTGCATTTTAACCCTACTATGATATCCTGCAAGGAAGTGGTCGAGCTACCAGTAACCCTGTATAAAAAATTCAAAGTCCTGAATGAGTCACTGACTAATATATCCACGCACAGCCCAAACCAATGGACCTAGAGACATGAAATTTTGCACATAGATACCTTGTATAGTGTAAACATCCACTAACGAAGGATTTTTGGAAATTTCATCTCTAAGGGGGTAAAGCAGGGGATGAAAGTTTGTATGAAAAATCTTAACCTTTGAGAATAGACTTGAAACTTAGCACGAATATTCATCTAAGTAAATTATAAAGTTTATCATTTTTAGTTTTACTAAACTACCCCCTAAGGAAGGATTGGGGCGTGTCAAAGTTTGTATGGAGGAATTTTAACACGCTGTCCGATTAACTCAAAACTTAGTTTGTATACTTGAGACCAAAAATGAAGACTAACGTTTATCAGGGTTTTCCAAAAATCTACCCCTAAGGGGTGAAAAGTTGATTTTACAGCGCAGGATTTTATTGGGGCTTCATTAATTCGAAAATTGGCGTAAATAATGTTTGAGTCAATTTGAAACATCCCAGACGATTTTTGAAATTCTACCCCCTGTGAGCGTGAAAACAGGGATAGGTACAGTTTGTATGAAAAATCTTATTAATTCGGTTAATGAACTTGAAACTTAGCAGAAATACTTGCTTAAGTAAGTAATAAAGTTTGTCATTATTAGTTTTTCAAAACTACCCCTCAAATGAGGTTTAGGGATGTTAAAGTTTGTATGGAAGAATTTTAAAGCGCAGTTCGATTAACTTGAAACTCAGTATATTTTATACTTTTGATATAAAATAAACAATAATAAGTTTTTGGGTTTTTCGAAAGTCGATTCCTAATGGACCAAAATATAGGATAGGGGAGGATTTTACTGCGTGTCATGATTAACTCAAAAAAAAACCAGTCAAGAGCGAGTCGGACTCGCGCACCGAGGGTTCCGTTCCGATTCCTGAAAAAGTGTGCTATCATCGAGACATCGTTTTATTTTTCCTGTAATCTTTACATAAACTTCTATCGCATAGAATAATTTCAGATTTTTCTCTTTGCAAACTTCAGAGATAAGGGGGGGAACGGTATTTTTTTTACATTTTTCATCAGAAGTCGAAAACTATGCGGCCTAAAAAAAAATTATTGAGAATGTGCAAACAGCGCTCTTTCATATGATACCCCACATGCCTTAGTAGCCCCACTTTGATTTTTTAAGACCCCCTTTCAGTCCGTGTTGCAAAAAAAAAATATAAATATTTAAATTTCTTTCTTATTTGCGAAATAGTTGGGTAAATGTCATCCAAAACTATTGTAAATTTCAAGGTGATAGCATTAGTAGTTCTTGAGATATCCAGCTGTGACAGACAGACAGACAGACTGAGTGACACCATAAGGGTTAATTTTTTACCATTTTGGTTCGGAACCCTAAAAACTGAGTTTTGAGTAAATCGGACCGCGTGTTAAAATTCCTCCATACAAACTTTGACACCCACCAATCCCTCTTTAGGGGGTAGTTTAGGAAAACTCAAAATGATAAACTTTATAATTTACTTACATGAATATTCGTGGTAAGTTTCAAGTCTATTAACTCAAGGGATAATAGGATTTTTCATACAAACCTTCATCCCCTATTTTACACCCTTAGGGATAGAATTTCCAAAAATCCTTCCTTAGTGGATGTTTACACTATATAAGGTATCTATGTGCAAAATTTCAACTCTCTAGGTCTATTGGTTTGGGCTGTGCGTTGATATATTAGTCAGTGACTCAGTCAGGACTTTGATTTTTTTATATATATAGATTTACCATGTTATTTTAAGACCACAGACTTCTTATAGGTTTTCCTGTAATCTACAGGTATAGAACTATTTTCTACATTTTTTTCAAAATTTTAGGCTCAGTAGTTTCGGAGATAAGGGGGGGGGAATGGTCAATTTTCGTCTATTTTCTTAAATAACTTTAAAACAATATATTTTAAAATTATAAAAAAAATATATTTGAGATCCTCATAGTAAGCCCTTTCATTTGATATGTCACACGGTACAGTTTACAAAACTTTTTTTTTACATTTTCTTATTTTCCCCCTAAAAGTGACTCTCATATTCAAAATTCATATATTTACTTTAGCTGTACGTGTTTGGGTCACAGAATTCCATATGTGTACCAAATTTTAACTTAATCGGTCCATTAGATTCGGAGCAAATTGGCTGTGACAGACGGACAGACGGACAGACAGACAGACACACGAGTGATCCTATAAGGGTTCCGTTTTTTCCTTTTGAGGTACGGAACCCTAAAAATGGTATAAGTACTATTATATCTTTGAGTTATGTAAACTTCCCAAACGAATTTTCACCGATTTTGACGGCATATAGCTGATGTTATAAATAAGGAGTAACTTAGGCTATTTTTAATTTAAAAAAATAATTAGGGTTCCGCGCAAGAAAATAAAACCCATGAAATCAGACTGCCACGTGGGCCAAGCCGCGGACAGTCCAGCTAGTCTCTCAATATTGTGCGTACAAAGTTACTAAGCCTCCGCTGTACGTATGTCCGTCCGTCCGTCTGTCGCAGGGCTGTATCTCATGAACAGTAATAGGTAGACAGTTAAAATTTTCACACATTGTGTACTTATTTCCATTACGGCTTTAACAACAAATAATAAAAATAAAGCATAGTTAAAAATTAAAGAGGGCGGTCACCATACAATAAACTTTTCATTTTTAAAGAAAATAAAAGTTTTAACCTAGCATGACATCGTCTAGAACTCATCGAGTAGAGTACAAACATATTTTTTTTTTTATCTTCTAAAATGAAGAAATAGGGAGCCGCAAAAGTTGTCAATATTTGACCATTTTTGTACAGAGCTCTAGTGCAACAATTCAACAAATTAGGAATTTGAAACTTCTATATAAATCACTGTATTTAATTAACAATACTAAAAACGGCGATTCATAAGGTATTTTGTTTAAATATGGGTGATTTTCTGCAACTGCAAAAAATAACCTTGTAATTCACAGTATCAATAGGAAATATAAAGTTACCTTTGCGATTGTTAAACATATAATATGGTACGGAACCCTTCGTGTGTGAGTCCGACTCGCACTTGTCCGGTTTTTTTTTTCATGTTAATTGGCTCCAATTATTAATCTTTTTCATATTTTTGACTTTTTTACTATAAAATTCCGTTATTTTACTTTTGTGCAAAAAATGGTAGTTTAATTATTAAACTATAAATTAAGTTTTCCTACACAATTCAAAATGTTCTCAGCTTGCGCCTTCGGGAACTTCGCGCGTTTACATTAGAATATTCTTAGCTAAGACAGGACAACGTCTGTCGGGTCAGCTAGTTTATTATAAGTAGGAACATGAAACATTTTATTTTGTTAATTTTTATATTTGTATGCTGACTCTTAGGGTTTTGTACCAAAATGGTAAAAAGGAACCCTTATGGTGCGACTCAGTCTGTCTGTCTGGCTGTCACAGCTGGATATCTCAAGAACTACTAATGCTATTTATTAACTTGAAATTTCGAACAGTTTTATATGACGTTTACCCAACAATTTTGCAAATAAGAAATAAATAAAAATATTTATATTTTTTTTTGCAACAGGGACTGAAAGGCGGTCTTAAAAATTCAAAGTGGTGCTACTAGGACATGTGTACCTATGTGGGAAGTGGGAACAGCAAAAAAGATGTAGGTAAGCTCTATATTTTATATTCGCCTATTTACCCTTACCCACAGGTGAGGCCACTACGTAAGGTGGTTTACCCTAATTTACACAATCAATATCATATCTGTCCCGTCGCATTTAAGTACCAGAATTTCCTCTCGAGGGTGTTTGAGACGGACGTCCCCAGAGAGAAATGGGGTTAACATCGTTGAACGTAATTTCTGAAGAGGGTCATCAGGAAGATATAATGCCATTTCTGTACCCTTGATGTCTTTTTAAGTGCGGACCCACTTAACCCTAACGCGGGGCGGAGTTTGCTGCTATTCGCTGTCAACTCGGAAAAACTAATGGAATTCAGGGAGCTTTTAATATTTTCAATTGTACGTATTATTAAATTGCCACCGACACCGTGGTTCGTGGTTCTTAAGTGCTAATGGAAACGATTAGATACTATTCTGTTTTGATTTAACTTTTTTTGGGACAACTTGTTGTTTAGGTCGGTAATTTAAAAACAAGTGTTATTTTCATCATTTTTCGCAATCTCTCCCTCAACGTTTACCTATCCATTTAGTTAGCCAAATAGGCATTGTTATTAAAAATTCCATCGTCCATCGTAGGTACCCGTTTGCACACCTTTCTTTAAGTACCTATTTTTTGTACCTATACCTACCTACTCTAAGGTTGATGCACTATTTTGTTTGCTCTCCTATATTATGCTAACAGTTATCACTAAAATCGTCGTACCTATTATTAAAAACTAACAACAAAATCTAGATAGCAAACAGGCTGCTAAAGCTGAACTAGAATAGGCTGTCTACGACAACAGTGGCTCCATCTCCACAGAATGGACTGAACTAGAATAGGCTGTCTACGACAACAGTGGCTCCATCTCCACAGAATGGACTAAACTCGGTGAAAACTTCTCAAGTCTTCTCAAGTCCGGTGTGGCTACCAAAAGAGACTTAGGTACTTATAAAGGTAGATAGTACTCCATTTTATAAAAAAAATCTCATACCTACTGCTACAAAGATCTTTTGAAGCCTGAAACGACATTGACAGGGTCGTTGGTAGTGTGCGTACGCGCAGCGAAATGTTGTTGAATTTAAAGATTTTAATTATGCAGATATTTAGTGTATGACGTCGTATAATTGTGTATGCTAAAAAAAAAATTGTGCACGCAACCATTGTGGAGAAATTCACCAAAAACTGATTCCGCTGGGCGAACGTTGTCCTGGCGGAACTTTTTTTAATCCATAGACTTTAGAAGAAAAGAGATGTGTCCAAAAATTAGTGTGTATTTGTGTGTAATTGTGTATGTATGAATAAAACTAGTGCATGCATAAACTTCGGAGAAATTCAAGTTTCCGCTACGCGAACGTTTGGCCATTAGCTAGTTTTCATATAAAGCGCTTACATAGAGAGCTGTAGATTTTTACATACGTTGTTTTGAATTTGTTTATATTTGTTTAAAAAACAGATTTAGAAAAAATCGTAGGGCTTAAAAGATAAAAATATAAACGTAAAATACGCTTATTAGGTCTTAGTTCTTAAAGTATGCACTTTGGGGTCTAGATTTTCACGTTTATACAAACCTTGTAAGTGTCTGCAACATGTTGCCAAGTATCAATGATGTTCCGTTAGTAACTAAAGAGTTATAGGACAAATTTACCATGAACAGATCACTGTTTACAAAGCAGTCAAATATCACGACGTTCTGAAGGAATTGCATGGTAATATGTATGTCAATAATTAGTGTATTCATTCAACTATTCTTATGCAAAATTTCATGTCATTAAATTCAGTAATTAAAGAAAAACAATTATAATACTGACGAAGCATCGAAAACCTACTTAACTTGACCAAGTTCGGATGGCTACAAAAAAGCGGCCGTGCAATATATTTAGGTAACATCCCAAAATTTACAGTATAATACCGGTATTGAATTGGTATAGGTGATAACACAATTGTTGTTTCGATATAATTTATAGGTCATTTATTTTTGTACACCTACTTTTTAAATGTATTTGACTATGACAGAAAGTAGGTACTATTTACGTAGGTACTTTATTTAAGTATGCGCTTGAGACTTGAGATATAATCTAAATATATTATTTAAGACAAATAAAATTCATACAGCTAATTTCTATTGAAGATTTCACGGATCAGGATTCTAACTATAGACCCCTTAGGGAAATTAAATATTTACCACATGTAAGTATGTACTACTGTTTAGGTAAATATTTATCATATTATAGCTTATTACACTATTTAACCAATAGACTAGGCATGCACGAGCGTTCCCCTTTGCAACTTTAGTGGATCAAACAATCTAATAACTTAAAATAAACTACTTCTTGAATCGATTTTTTTTCTTATGTATGTGAGCGTGTTCCCCCGCACCCCACCAAAATATGCAGAATTATTTTGTTCGAAGTTCGGTACGCTTAATCCTTTAGTTAAATAGTCTAAGTATTGTAGTTATGAATTAATCAAAAATATTCTTGTGTGAAAAAATAGACAACGCGTTGCGCGCAACGAGCAATAGGCGGCTTCCCGCTTGAAACGGTACTGTCATCCTTGAAGAAAAGAGAGGGCAATATGTTTTCGCGCGTATTCGTTTGCTGTTGAACTTGAACCTGATTTAATTTCATCCCCAGTCACAAACAAATAAATGTGCAGTCAAGGACAATGTGCGTATGCGCTGTTGTTTTGCTATGCATCGCCAATTCTCTGTAATAATAATATTGACAAAGTGTGTTATTAATGTTATAGTGTAACAGTGAAGCATAACAATTATGTAGTAGGAATATTGAGTGAATGATAGTGAGAAGCTGATAACAGATATAAGGTAAGATTTTATAATAAATTAATAGCTATAGACTTATTCATTTACGTAGGTAGTTTATTAGGCAGATAAATTATAATAATTGTGTTATGTTAACATTGGACAGACACCATAAACCCAAGTTAATATCTACTGATTGATCTAATTCTATATCTATTTACTTAAAGAAGAAGGGTCACGCTCCATACAAAATTTACCCAGGCCCGGCGCGAACGGAACATATTTTAGTTTTTTCATTATTTTAAGTATGTACATCAATTATCAGGTATTTTTTTTTTCGATTTCAGTGGTTTACCTATTTAAATTGCCTTCACAAGGCAAAATATTATTTTTATCAAACCTACCAATAACGACAGAATTCAAAATAAGAAGCTTTACAGTATATAGCTATGTTTTAGTAAAGACAATTACAATGGAAAAAACCAAGTTATGTACCATTGTAGCGAGATAATGGTCGTAAAATGATCAGCATTTCGGCTTAAGCGAGTATTATACTATTATATATATTATATTATATTATATATATTATATTATATTATATAATTATATATTTGGGTTTTTTACTAAGTTAGAATAGTTAAATTGCCTGTGTAAGACAAAACATATTGTTTTTCTGGAAATTATACAAAGGTTTTTTCTTTAGATATCTTTATTTTCAATGAAATCATAATAACCCTTATTCCTATAGTAATAAGGTCGAAAACTGATGGTACATCTTGACGATAGCCCACCATGAGTCCATGATGTTGAAATTATATAATATTTAAACTATATAATCATGTAAGTACAGTGGCGTTACTTTCCGGTCGACCACCCAATAAGGTATTTAAATAGAGAAGTACTTGTTATTTGAAGATTTGTTTTTATCGTAGATAGTGGCGTTATTATTAAAAAAATATTTTTCATTCAAGAAATGCAATTGTTTTATTTTTCCTAACGCTTGTGTACGCAACTGTACCATATTAATAAATACTATATTGGAAGGTTAAGAACGTTTCTAAGATATATGGCACGGCCGCTTTTTGGTAGCCATCCGAACTTGGTCGGGTTATGTAGGTTTTCGATGCTTCGTCAGTATTATAATTGTTTTTCTTTAATTACTGAATTTAATGACATGAAATTTTGCATAAGAATAGTTGAATGAATACACTAATTATTGACATACATATTACCATGCAATTCCTTCAGAACGTCGTGATATTTGACTGCTTTGTAAACAGTGATCTGTTCATGGTAAATTTGTCCTATAACTCTTTAGTTACTAACGGAACATCATTGATACTTGGCAACATGTTGCAGACACTTACAAGGTTTGTATAAACGTGAAAATCTAGACCCCAAAAAGCATACTTTAAGAACTAAGACCTAATAAGCGTATTTTACGTTTATATTTTTATCTTTTAAGCCCTACGATTTTTTCTAAATCTGTTTTTTAAACAAATATAAACAAATTCAAAACAACGTATGTAAAAATCTACAGTTCTCTATGTAAGCGCTTTATATGAAAACTAGCTAATGGCCAAACGTTCGCGTAGCGGAAATTTGAATTTCTCCGAAGTTTATGCATGCACTAGTTTTATTCATACATACACAATTACACACAAATACACACTAATTTTTGGACACATCTCTTTTCTTCTAAAGTCTATGGATTAAAAAAAGTTCCGCCAGGACAACGTTCGCCCAGCGGAATCAGTTTTTGGTGAATTTCTCCACAATGGTTGCGTGCACAAATTTTTTTTTACCATACACAATTATACGACGTCATACACTAAATATCTGCATAATTAAAATCTTTAAATTCAACAACATTCCGCTGCGCGTACGCACACTCGTTGGTAAACAATTGTGTTTTCTTTTGTAACATCTTTCCTCTCGCTTTCCTGCAGTCTGTCGGAGTAATTTTGTGAAAAGGGACGGAAATGACGGATTGAAATGTTAGTTGTTTGGTACCTACGGAACTAGAAAGTACTTTTACAGTTGTTTTATCTCACGAAAGCGGGTGAGCCATACTTGTAGATGTAATGCGTATCGACATGCGCTCGACACGTGCTCTTATGTGCGTACCTGTAGGTAGCGCGCTCCCGAGCTTACGCACACAAAGACAATGTGCATGTAACATTTACACATACAAGTATGGCTCGCCCGCTTTAGTGAGATAAAACAACTATACCAGTACCAGGGGTAAGACTGATGTCAGCATGTTACTCTGTAAGGCTCGCTCGTTTTTTGAGCAAGGCATCATCTTCTTGGTAACACATAAGGTTCTCCATGATTTTATGAAATCCCGAGATTTGAGGTAAATTCTCTAAAAAAAAACTTATGGAGTTGTATTGCTGACTTAATTGCTGATTATAATGAATAGAATTCTGTAAAGCCATATTATCTAGTTACGGGTGCGAGTCATATTTTAATCAACATACAACCTAACACTGACCTGCAAATTGCAAAAAACGTAAGAAAATTTTAATTTCGCGGGCTGCCTTAGCGCATTGACAGAAACAGAAATCAAAAAATCTTGATCGACTTTGAAATCGCGTCCTTGGAAATACTTGGAATAGCCCCAACCTAGTGACAAGTTCAAGGAAAATTAAAAAGATGTAAGCATGAAATATTCACCGAACGACGTAGGCCAAAATTCAAGAATCTACAAGGATCTTAGAGCATTTAACTATGGAGATGGCAAGCAGCGAATCACAGAACAACATTTTCTGCCACTTTATGCGGGGGGCGAGGAAAACACATACAGCACACTACGAAAATTTGACAGTGCTAGTGATGTGACACAAACAATGAGTGATATTTCATTACATGAATGAATGAATAAATGTTCATTCATTTTAATTTCTTGTATGTATACGCACGGCTACAGATCACGCTATACAGGGTTATTGGTAAAACACCAGCAACCTCTTTAGGGGTCATTGTACTCATCATTATGAACAACTTTTAATGAGGGACCAAACCTGAAATCGCGAAAAAAAAATCAGCTGCTCCCTAACAACATGTTTGATGTAGATAAAAATGTACTGAACAGCTGATTTTTTTTTTCGCGATTTCGTGTTTGGGCCCATAGTAAAAGTTGTTCATAATGATGAGTACAATGACCCTTTAAGAGGTTGCTGGTGTTTTACCAATAACCCCGTAAATTTCCAGTATAAGCTGATCTCGCATTGTATAGGATTTCCTTATAATTAGAGATCAGTGTAAACTGGAAATGTATATAGCTTGATGTGTAGTCGTGTGTACCTACACAAAAATACGCAATATGATTAATGCCTACGAAACTACGTAGGTAGCCAGTAATGACCAAAAAATTTATAGTGCTTTAGAAAAAGAACGATTGTATTTATTTATAGAGTCAAATATTTTTTCAAATAACATATTGCTGGACCAGCCGGTCGATTCAGTAAAAATCTCACCGTGAAAACTTAAGTGAAGTGAGTTTGTTTTTGCTAGGAATTGACACTATTGACAGCTCACTCCACGCTCACTTCACCTAAGTTTTCACGGTGAGATGGTTACAGAATCGCACTGCAGTGCTCCCTATCATTCTGCATTTAGGGTCGGCAATTTGGGATACATACTGAGCCCCGTTTTATAATGCGGGCTTATTGTAGGTATACGTGTCAAAAAAGTAGGAAGTATAAATAATAAAACAACACAGCCAATTTTATTATTTCGTTAAAAATAACACTTTTATTTTTATTTATTTATTATTTATTAAAACTTTATGCACAAGTTAAAAAATACTGTACAAAGGCGAACTTAATGCCTGAGGCATTTTCTACCAGTCAACCTTAGGGTGATGCAGAGACAAAACATGGTAGGTGCAACACAAGGGATAGATAACTGGCAAAAGAATAAATACTAATAAATACACGTCTTTTACCAACGTTCGGTTTCTTTTTTTTTACAACTATTTGAGTTCGGTGTTTACTAGCTAACTAATTAAATAAACTAAATGAGGTGTTTGATATTTTAGTAGGAAAACATGCGGGTGTTTCATAGCCATAGTCTAGTTCAATGACATTAAACATCTAGACGTTGCCATGATTACAGTGTGAAGCGTGGAAGTGAGACACATATATACGAAATTTTATTATTATCTCCTCACCGCTGTCACTGTGGCGAAGTTGTCAACAGCCTCGGACACCACGGCCTGTCTTGCAGCCGAATTGCGGGTCGCTTAGCGCGGCACGCTAACATCAATGACATCATCCGACGAGCCCTTGTCACCGTCGGCGTTCCAGCTGTATTAGAACCCAATGGCTTGGCACGCGACGATGGCAAGAGACCGGACGGCATGTCATTATTTCCATGGAAGGTGGGAAGGCCTTTAGTGTGGGACGCAACGTGTGTCGATACTCTTGCGCCATCCCACCTTCATGGCTCGGCGTGCTGTGCTGACACTGCTGCTGCGGCTGCGGAAAACCTCAAGCGGCGGAAGTATAATAACCTTATCGGTAATTATATTTTTGAGCGGTTTGGGGCTTGAAAGCGGTGGAATAATTATTAAATTATTCCACCGCGGATAATTTTTTTTTCAAATTGCATGAGCTGCAAAATCTCACATTCGAAACGAACTAACTGTTATTTTTTAATAGCCTAAGCCTACAAAAGAAAAGAATTTAAATCGACTCACAAAGAACTGAAATTAATATTTTATAAATATTTTTTTTAATTTCAACCTGACTTATCCAGATACATTCACAAAAAAAAACTGAACTATGTTTACTGAACATACTGACTGAAAAAATCATTTATTGTATCAATCATTCATTCACGTTGTCCCCGCACTATGCAAATTCCTTTGGGGAATTCCCCATTGGGGAGGAAAACTAACTTTTTATCACGCTAGGTGGCACATGATCGACTGTACTTTTTTCATTGATTTGACGCGAAGACAATTCTCTGTCTACAATTTGACGTAACGAACGATTGTCAAATTGTATGGATTTGTTTGTAAAACAATGTACAGTCGTTCAGAGCGCCATCTACAAACAGCTTTGCGTGTGGCTCCCCATTCCTTCCTGTTAGGGATGTGACATTATACACAAAAAATCGATTATTAATTAATCGATTATTTTGCCTTGTAATAAAATCGATTAAAAAATAATCGATTTTTCTAATAAAAATAATCGTTTTTGTTAAAAAAATCGATTTTTTCCTTATTTTTCATGGATTTAGGCGAAATCGCCCGAATAGCCCGCGAAAGTCAAATTTTCTTACCGTTTTTTGCAATTTCCAAGTCAGTATTAGGTTCTATGATGACCAAAATACGATTCGTGACCATAAAAAGTATGTATTTACAAAATTATAATCAATAAATTCATCAATACAACTCTATAAGACCCAAGTAATCATATCGAATGACTATTTCATGAAATATTGACATTTGAGGAATAAACTAACTAATCAAGGTAAAGGTCATACATTGTTCCTAACAAATTACAAGGGCGTAAAGTGGCAAAAAGATTTTTTCTTTTCTCCTTTCGCTGGAAAAAATGTACATAAGTAAATCATAAAATAAATTAATGAAAAGCCTGTGGGCAATGAATTTGCGAATAAAAGTTTTGGTAAACGCTTAGAAAGTATGGGTTCGCGGCACTTTGCGGCCTCGCGCTCCTGACTAAAACGCTGATGTTGCGGCCGTTGCGGGTGAAAAAAATCGACAGTGAAAAATAAATCGATTTTTTATTAATCGATTTTTTGTATTATGTAAATCGATTATAATAATCGATTTTTATTGAAAAAAATCGATTTTTAATCGATTTTTTCCATAATCGATTATTTTTTCACATCCCTACTTCCTGTACTACGTTTGCGCTACCAACGTACCACTGTATTTTTCTATCGTAATGTCAACAACGATTATTTCGACATTGTACTTAAATAAAAGTATTTGAATACATTATTTATACTAACATGTGGTAAGAAACACCATGGTTTCGCAAATTTGAAGTGGCAGATCGCTTTTCGCACGAGGAAACTGCACAATTCACCATTTTTTGGGAGCACTTTCTTGCGACACAATACGATACACAATGACAGCTGTCGCCAAATGAATTAGTTTTATATAACGTGCATGGCCATATGGCCAGTCGACTTTGGCAGAGGGGTTCGCTCAGCTATGCCATCTCCATAGGTTAAATGCTCTAAGACAAGGATGTATCGTAAAAACCAAAACCTCATTTCGATACAGCTAAAAACCGAAACAAAACTAATAGTAACTTTTAGTACATCCTTATTCGGCGGAAACCTGTGGCGGAAACAGCTGTGTTGCCATCATTAAAGCACGCGTCGAATTTGATTTGACAGTTCGCCGCGTCCTAACAGCTGTTTTAACAATTGCCTCGAAAAAGCACGATTTTAAATTCGGTTGAGCAGTAAGCTGTTTGCACGTGTCTGAAAGTTAATTTGAAAAAGTATTGTTGTTCGTGTTTGATTTAAGTGATAAAAATGGAAGAAGAAGTCGGCATTAAAGGTAAATTTTAAAACTTAACAACCAATAAATCCGGCATGAAAGCGTGGTACGCTAGGTTTTGTGATAAGGGGATCACGCTACCGGTAAATCTAAAGCATTCTAGAAGATGAATACTATGACGATGCAATTGTATTAAGTCTTACTTTATTTCTTCTTGATCTAGGAGAGTAGATTTATGTGCCCACATGTTGTAATAGCATTTTTTCCTACCCTCTAAAAGCGACGCAAATCAACATTGTGACGCTATTTCGTAATATATACAGGTGATTTTCAGTTCCGAAAATGCTGTATTACTCTTCGATAGAAATATTATCGCCTTCACTTGTGAAAATCGATTGTCGCATAGCAAAAGTCACGCAACGCGCACGATAAAATGGGCACAAAGCCTTCCATGAAGGTTGATTTTTTAGAAAAGGTTTATGACTTCTAGGGATACATTTTTATTTCCGAGTCTTTGCCAGTCTTCATCTGTACCGTTTAGGCTTTATTATCAAAGGATTTTCCTGATTAGCCTAACACATTCCAAAGTAATTGGTAAGTAAAGTTATAATTTGTCTCAATTTTATTTCATAGATACCTACAATATTGTTATCTATTCTATCATGTTCTATTTGGCATTTTGTTATATTATGGTGTTTCTTAATTAACAGATTATTACATAAATGCCAAGCTTTTAGTAACACAAGTATGACTAGTAGGGCATCCATAGGTTTGTGTGAAACAATTATTGTAAAACCAAATTTCTTTCACTTAGTTAAAAAATGATAACTTTATGTTCACAGTAACACGGCTAAGGAGGAGGCTCTCTGTGGAGGCTGATGAGGTAAAGTCACCCTCAACACAATCCACACCAACCAAGAAGAGGGGTGGGAGACTTGCAGCCAAACCACAGTTGGAACTCATTGCTGAAAATGGTAAGAATCAAATCCTACTATTTTGCTAGCTTTTCCAAATTGTGCAATTTTTTATTGGTTTCAGTAATCAGTATGATATACTTAAGTACTACATGTTTATGTCTATTGGTAGATCAGCATGTAGGTTAATGCCTCATAAACCCTATTGTAACAGTCGACTGGTGTAATGGATGAATGCTTGCAAACCAGTAACATATAGAAGGACTTTGTACAGTCTACAGGGCTAAGATTAGAGTAATAATAACTATAATTTTGTACATACCATAATATTGTAACATTGTGTGTTAGACAACTAAAACACATTGTGTGTTTTCTATTTATATCAGAGAGCACAAAAAATTAAGTTACCCTCACATGGTAGGATTATCAGTTCAGTGACATCATAAGCTATATTATGGGATTTTGTTGGGCTAATAGTAGCTAAGCTATATAATAAGTTTATGTATTAATAACTCTATGCCATTGTATTGATTGTTGTGTATCAGAATAGTTATTGTAAAATGGTTTGACAAACACAGACATTTGAAAAGCCTCTATGACCAGTCTGGCTGGAAGCTGCCAAACTGATGTGACTGAGTTATTGATATCTACTGCTTATTTATCTGATAAAATTATTGCAGCCTATTAGTGACTCATGAATCGATCCATTTCCATATTCAGCAAACAGTTCTGCATAATATTGTGTATGTATTGCATTTATTATAAAGACCATTTACATATACAACCTTTGGACTTAACAATTTAGTCATAAATATAGCACTGAGTTCTACCAAGCATAGATAGTAGAACTTAGTCACTTCTGTTCTAGCATAGGTTTTGAACTTTGAACTCTTAACATTACAGCTCCAGATGCAGCCCCAAAAAGAACAAGGAAGTCAATAGTCAAAGAGGCAGCAGAGCCTGTTGAAGAGAAAGCGATCACACCATCCCGACGCAGTACCAGGATCAAGTCAAACACTAGCATTGTATCTGAGACTGCTGGGGATGCGACTGAAGACAAGGTCACACCGTCCAGACGTACCACTCGGTTGAAGTCCAATACCAGCCTGATAGCGGAGGCAGTGAATGTTAACTCGCCTAGAGCGAAGAGGGCTGCTAGGAGGAACTCACAAGTTGGTAAGGGATGGGCTGAAGAATGTATTGTTTCTTGAGTTTTGTTGTTTACTAATTTGAAGGTCATTGAACTATCTTTTGTTGTGTAGAAGTTAATAGATAGATAGAATACTCTTTACTATGTACGGTCAGCAACAGAAGTCGGTTAACACTGCTACTTTTTGACATCATCTAAATTAACACAAAATGATACGATAATCTGCTTTTTAGCATTTCATTTATTAGACAAGAGTTAATTTTCTTTAAAATTTACATCTGTTCCGATTTTAACGAAGTATTTTTCTGAAAAATTAAGATTTAGCAAACACAAGTGTTAATGTTTGTATTAGCCACATATTTTAACACATTGGTCTATACTGACCTATACTATAATAATAAAAATAAAAAAATAAATACTATAATAATACTTGGATAATATTATGAGAATTAATTCTAATGAGTAAACATATTAACAGAATAGAATAGTTTTTTATTTGCACAGAAACAGTGATGGTGATAACAACAAGGTTGTGTTAAAAAAGGAAACAACACAATTGTCACCAAATAAAATAGTTTGATTGGCCAATTGAAATGATTGATGATCAATAAAATAGTGTAGGTAGACCGTTCCATAGATCTTAACTCACCAGTTTCCAATATCTATCACCAGTGTGTTTTGTGAAGTTGTATTATGAGGGTGAAAGTTTTTTTCTTTGAATTTGCATCATCAATCATCATACTATTATGTCAGTAGTGTTGTTTAATTATAATAATTACACAAAAACTGTTTGGTATTCATTGAAAATTTATATTAATAAATATTTAATCATAATTTTATTTCGGAAGAAAATCCATTTATGAAGTTGCATGAGTGTAAAGTGTTAACTTTGTTGGTTTGCATAACACTCACCATAATGTGGTTCTGGTTCCTTAAAAACTTAGTTAATTTAACATGACATTGTAATATTTACAGGAAGTGATAATGAAGCTCCAATCACTCCAGCTAGAACGACAAGAAGAACTAGGAATAACTCCACTTCTAGTATTGATAAGCCAGGTAAATAAATGTACTTTTTATTCTGTAATACACATAATTTTAAATATTTTAGATGATTCAAACATTTATTTAACATAATATATTCATTGGAGTTTTACTGTAAATAAATATGCACTGTTTGTAGTTAATTTATGTTATAACCAGAGGTTCCTAGGTACAGTATATTTACCTAAACTTCGAGGAAGTAAGTAACATAGAATGGATAATATCTCCTCTAAAATCCCGGAATCATAAACTTAACAATTAAGTGCCGGGATTTAAAAAATTACGTTTTTTTTTTATACTATTAATTATTATTGACCGAGAGGTGACAGGATTTTTCATCACGATCATGGATACGGTTAGATTTACTTCGATGGGTTGTAGAGTAGTCCCCTAATGTGAATGACGTCGGTCAGCCTGCTCTGAGTGGTTGCAACTTCGAGTTATAGCGCTTACAAGTGGCTTCATTGTTGCGAAAAAAAACGATCAGAAAAATGGTCAGTTTTAGTACACATTCAAAGTATGGCGTCTCCACAGATGAAATAAGTTGGTCTGCCGGCTCTCAGTGGTTGCATTTCGGAGCTGTGATGCGCGCAACATTGTTGCGAAAATAAAACGAAAAACCGGTCAAGACCGAGTCGGACTCGCACACCGAGGGTTCCGTTCCGATTTCTGAAAAAGTGTGCTATTTAGAGACATCGTTTTATTTTTCCTGTAATCTTTACATAAACTTCTATCACATAGAATAATTTCAGATTTTTCCCTTTGCAAACTTCGGAGATAAGGGGGGGGAACGGTATTTTTTTTACATTTTTCATCAAAAATCGAAAAGCGGCCTAAAAAAAAAATAAAAAAATGTTTAAGAATGTGCAAACAGCGCTCTTTCATATGATACCCCACATGTCCTAGTAGCCCCACTTTGAATTTTAAAGACTACCTTTCAGCACCTGTTACAAAAAAAATATAAATATTTTTATTTCTTTCTTATCTGCAAAATAGTTGGGTAAACGTCATATAAGACTAATCCAAATTTCAAGTTGATAGCATTAGTAGTTCTTGAGATATTCAGCTGTGACAGACAGACAGACTGAGTGAGACCTTATGGGTTCCTTTTTTAGCATTTTGGTACGGAACCCTAATAAGAGAAATGGTCACTTTTAGTACCTATTCGAAGTATGGTCTCCACAGGTGAAACGAGTTGGTCTACCGGTTCTCAGTGGTTGTATTTCAGAGCAATCGTTGTGTATGCAAGACGCTTATTTGTGGAGAAAGCCTAAAAAATACATCGAAAAACGGGGCAATAGGCGAATTTTTCAAGTGCACGCCGGCCGGTGTCGTACCCCCACCCTACACCTGCGCCGAGCACCACCCGCTGCGCAACCGTCCCCCCTGTAAAGGAATAGAGAAAAAGCTAGAGGTGTCAAGAGAAATGGTCAATTTTAGTTCCTATTCAATATGGTGTCTCCACAGGTGAAACGAGTTGGTCTGCCGGCTCTTAGTCGTTGTATTTCAGAGCATTGTTATACGCAAGGCGTTTAATTATAGAAAAATTCAACTTAACGGTAATTAATAAAATAAACAATGAAATCGAACAAATCCAATTTTTAATAATTTAACTCAAATTTTTAATAATTTAACTTATTACTTTGGGTAAATCACAGATTAATAGTTTTGTAGAATATAGCTAATGAAACAATTAAAAAAATATAGAATGTTAGAAGTAAGTAAATATTTAACTCTAAGTCTTAGCTATATTCTACAAAATTATTAATCTGTGATTTACCCAAAGTAATAAGTTGAATTATTAAAAATTGGATTTGTTCGATTTCATTCCTTATTTTATTGATTACCAAGCGCCTATGAAGCGCCTTGCGTATGACAAAGCTCTGAAATACAACCACTAAGAGCCGGCAGACCAACTCTTTTCACCTGTAGAGACACCATACTTCGAATAGGTACTAACACTGACCTTATTGATTGATTTCTCACATTGACACCTCTAGCTCTTTCCCTATTCCTTTACAGGGAGGACGGTCGCGCAGCGGGTGGTTCTCGGCGCCGGTGTAAGGTGGGGGTACGACACCGGCCGGCGTGCACTTGAAAAATTCGCCTATTGTCCCGTTTTTCGATGTATTTTTTAGGCTTTCTCCACAAATAAGCGTCTTGCATACACAACGATTGCTCTGAAATACAACTACTGAGAACCGGCAGACCAACTCGTTTCACCTGTGGAGACACCATACTTCGAATGGGTACTAAAACTGACCATTTCTCTTACAGTTTTTTTTTTTTTTTCGCAACAATGTTGCGCGCATCATAGCTCTGAAATGCAACCACTGAGATCCGGCAGACCAACTTGTTTCATCTGCGGAGACGCCATACTTTGAATGTGTATCAAAACTGACCATTTCTCTGATCGTTTTTTTTCGCAACAATGACGCCTCTTGTAAGCGCTATAACTCGAAGTTGCAACCACTCAGAGCAGGCAGACCGACGTCATTCACATTAGGGGACTACTCTACAACCCATCGAAGTAAATCTAACCGTATCCATGATCGTTATGAAAAATCCTGTGACCTCTTAGTCTATTATATTTGTGTATAAAGAAGCAGTAACAGCTCAAATCTGTTGCCTCAAATCCACTATTACTCAGTCCATATTTCTTAGTGTTTTACAGTCATCATCTGCCTGGTATTTTCCCAACTATGTTGGGGTGGGCTTACAGTCTAACCAGATGCAGCTGAATACTAGTGTTTTACATGGAGCGACTGCAGGGTAAACAATACCCCTTGGTAAGACTGGTTGTCATACTTTCGGCTTTCTGACTACCTGTAATGACTGTCAAAAATGTACAACTGACAGTAACGGCTTAAGGTGCTTGCCGAGACACCGAGGGCTCACTGCATAGATTCTAACTAGAAACATTGCCTACATTAAGTAACACAGTTATTTGGGTATTAATATATTTTTTTATTAATTACTATTTCAGTTGAACCCATTGCTGGCAAATTAGGCAGTGACATTAAGGAAGTAATCATAGAAGAATCTGAGAATAATGTCACTGACACCATAACTACTGAAATATCCAAAAATGACTCACCATCCCTCAGAAAAAGTCCCAGGTTGGTTGGAAAACCAGGCAGGAAGAGTTCTTCGCTAGATAATGATAACAAAGAAAATGAACCCCAGAGTGACAAAAAAGCAAGTGAAACACCCGCTGCTGCTGACAAATCTCTGTTAGAACCTAAACCTGAGACAATAGAAGTGGCTGACCAAAAGCCATCAGAACAAATCAACCTATCAGTGACCAGTAAGAATCTCATTCAAGGATTAGAGAAAGTACCTAAAAAGGCCAAAAGCATATTCAATAAAAGTGCAACAGCTGTTGAAGAACCACAGACCAAAACTAAGAGAAACCGAACCAAATCATGGACCACAATGTCTGTTGAATCTCCTAAGGAGAGCAGCTTCTGTAGTGATAGTGAGGCCACTAAAAAAAGAAATAAAAAGAAAAGTGATTCTCTTAATTTTTCAAATATATCTGGTTCTGGTGATGGTATCATGAATGTTAGCAGTAAAAATGACGAAGCTGACAAAGAACAAGATAATGTTTCTTTGAATTCATTAACTCTGTCTAGCAAGAAAAAGAAGAAACGACACGAAATGTCCATGACAATTGAGATGGAAACATCTGTGCATGAAGTTTCAGTATTGAATACATCTGCAAACAAATCAGCAGCAAAACTTACTGTATCTAAAGATTCTTCCAAAGATGTTAGTGAAGAAGGAAATAACTTGAATTCATCAAAAAAACTGGAGACCAGTGGAACCCAAAGGCTATTTGAGCAATCACCAAGTGGCATTGTCCAATCTTTGGTATTTATTGAAGACTCAGATTCTAATCAAGAAAAGGAGAATAATGATAAAAAAAATGATAGTGGAGATCAATTAGTGCCAGTTGTAGACAATCAGTTAGTAGACAATGAAACGAAGAACCCACAAAAGAATCTTAGCTGTGAACCAATGGATATTGATGAAACTATGCCAGAAAATGTATCACTTTCAAATTTTGTGGATAAAAATGATTCCTCATCAGAAAAGAGAAAGTCAATGTTAAACATGTCTCAGGTTAAAAATAATAGTATCAATAAGTCAAAAAGGAAGTCTGGAATACCAGATTCGGCCCTAGAAAGCAACATTGATGAAGCTTCCACTAAATCACCAAGGAAATCTTCCATAACAGAGATGATCATTGATTTGGATTGTAATAAATCTAAAAGAAAGTCGTCTATAACTAATAAAGTTTGTGAAGATACTACAGATGGCATTTTCGACGTGTCTAGTCGCAAATCTATAGTAGTTGACCCAGATAATCATGATGAAAGTATTAATAAAAAGGCCAATAAATCCAAAAGAAAGTCTTCCATATCAAATGTTGCAACTGAACAAAATATGGATGAAGATTCCAATAACTCTACAAGGAAGTCTTTGAGCGCAGATAATAAGTCTTTTGATGAAATTATGGATAAAGAGTCCAATAAATCAAAGCGAAAGTCATCACTATCAAACGTGATTCCTGACGAAAATATAAATGAAACTCCCAACAAATCTATAAGAAAATCTTCAGTAACCGACCTGGCTAATGATGAGTATAAGGACAAGAGTTTAAATAAATCTAAAACAAAATCTTCAGTGCCCACTATGGTTGTTGAAGTTAGCATGGATAAAATAAACACCTCAATTTTAGCTGATGAAGAGGATATGAAAAATAAAAGTTCCAACAAATCTAAAAGAAAGTCAAAGTTGTCAATTTCAAATACGAATAATAGCATGGATGTGAATGATAAATCTAAAAACAAGTCTGATCTCTATCTAGATAAGACTGAAAATAAAAGTACTCTTGTCTTGTCTCAACTAAAAGATGTGTCAGAGAATGAAATAAATGCAGAATCCAAAGCGGCTAAAGATAGCAAATATTCAAATGAACAATTGTCAAAATCTGTAAATGTGCCAAATTGTAACACAGAGAATGATACTGAACAGAAAAATCTGTCGCTAACTTATTCTACAAGTACGCCTCTTCAACAAAAAGCTATGAAAAAGTTAGGCCTGCATATTAACAGTTCAATTATTGCCCCTAACAGTGCAAACAAACTAGAGAAAAAGGACTCTGTAAACAAGTCTAAGAGAGAAGCATCTATCATGTCAGAAGAGGATGGTTCGGATTCCTCGGAAGAGGAAGAAGATTCAGAAGAAGAATCATCTTTGAAAAAGAGCATACTGATTGACGGCGAGGCTGAAGAAGCCAGTGACGATTACGAATCAGGGGACAGTAGGGATGAGGAAGAAAAAGAATATGAAGAAGAAAACGAAATAAAAGCAAAAGGTGAGACACTAGATTCAGATGAAGAAGAATTTTCTGATGACACGGATTACGAAAAAGACTCATTTATCGTAAGTTCCGATGAAGAAGATAAAGATTTGCTCAGTGGCTCGGGCGATGACCTTTCCATGAGTGCTGACGAACTCACAATGACAGCAAAATCGAAAAAGAAATTCAATGAACGTAAAATAAAGGAACAGAAAAAGGCTTCCAGAGAAATGTATGAGGCAAGACATAAATTGAACGAGTCTGATAAGAGTGCAGAATCACCTAAATCGAAAAAAAATAATCGCCAGCGTTTTGACACGTCTTCATCAGAAGAAGATGAAGAAGTCACCGCGCAACCAAAAAAGAATAGGCGTCAAAGACTCGATTCCAGTCATGATGCAAGTGCTTTAAAATCAGACACCGATAAGTCACTGTCGAAGAAAAACAAGGCTAGACGATTGTCAGAGTCGGTGTGCGATGAAGATGAAAAAAATGAAAAAGAAATCACAATTCGAGATGAAAACCAAGCAGACAAAATTGATCCTCTGACTTTGCTTAATATTATTAAAGAAGAGCCAAAGACTCCTCAGAAAGAACTTAACATTTCAACAATTGCTGTAATCAATATGGATGAAGTTGAAGAAGTAAATGTTGATGAGAATGTATCAATCATGAAAGCAAATCAAACATCTGACCCATTGCAAGCTACTATTGCAGAAAATGATGAAAATGATACCAGTGATGAAGGTTCAATAAGCGAAAATGAAGAAATAACACAAAACTATGAATCTGTTCTCAATAATTTGAACAAATCTAGCTCAAAGAAGATTAAATCCTCAAATATTTCTTTGGATCTAAACAAAAAGACTAAACAAGCTAAAGAACCTATTGTGGACCAACTTAATCTCACACAGGTCAAGAAATCAAAGAAAAACAAAGCTAATGCAACTGAAAATGCTGCAGAGACTAAAAAACAAGATAAATCATTGAACAAGAGTACACAAAAAGTTGGTAAACCAGAATGCACATTGACTGAAGATTCATCTGATTCTATTGACATGAAACTGTTGTTTGCTGAAGATAGCAATGACAGTGAAGTGGCAATAGGTAATAAAAATCGGGCTGTAAAGGAAACTACACAGATTGATGATGAGGAAGAATCTCCTGGGGATTTCATACCTCTAAAGAGAAGTCTAGGCAAAACAAACATTCTTGAAAATATGAGTACGTATCTTTTTGTTTCGTTATTTTAATCCCTTTCACTTCCAACCTTTTCATGAGGGTTTTAATATAATTTTAACTAACTTACCATTTAATTTTTGTGCACTTTATGTACGTTATTTTAAAACAAATTATATTATCTTTCACTTGTATAAACTTTGATGCATTTTTGTAATTTTACACACTGAACCGTTTCAGGGTTTTTTTTGTAATCTTTGTAGGCAGTATTCTTTATTGGCATGACCATCTTTACAACACGGTATACTCCTTATGTGGAACATTTTAAATGCATGCAAAAAATTTAAAATTCACAGACGCGCTTTGTGTACACAAGTGTTACAACTTTTTTGGGACAAATTTTCAGATATTGCTAACAATTCGAAGGATGGGTCGATATTGAATGTAAGCCGCAAGAAGGAAAATAAGCGCAAGTCTTCCCAGTCTCGACAGACTTTAGAAATGGGTAAGTAAACCTTTTTATAGCACTTTTTAGTAGTAGTAGACGACCAGACGACCTTCACAGAGAGCTCTCTGTGAAGAAAGTCGTCTTTGGAAGTACTACCACACCACTGTAATACATTATTATTATTATTATCTACACAAACAAAATTGAATTGTCTGTTTGTTATGTCAAAATAATAGCTTTTTATAACAAAAAAACAATTTTTAAAAGTTTTGTCTCTGTTTGTTTTTTCCGGCTAATCTCCGAAACAGCTGGACCTATTTTGACGGGACTTTTACTGGAAGATAGCTGATGATGTTATAAGGAGTAACTTAGGCCGTAGTCTAGATTTACTAATCAAAGATTTTATTACAATAAACTGGAGATTAATGTTATTTGTCATTTCCAGGTACCACTGAAGATGATAATCTAGGCTTCTTTATTGACACAACTGGCACTCTCGCTGACGAAAATACGGCTTATGCAAACACTTCCATTAAAAACAGTGCGAAGAAGAATAAACAAAAGAATAATGTGTCTTTCAGCGGTAGAGAAGAAATTCCACTTGATGGTATGTTTATTTGATACTAGCTTCATAAGTAATATTTAATATTTAGCTGTGCCTTAGCATCCATACAAATAAATAAAATTTAAGCGTCTGTATTGTCAAAATAACAGCTTTTTACTAAATGCATATGAAAATATTAAAAAAAGTATTTTTAAACTTTGATCTGTCTGTCTGTCTGTTCTGGCTAATCTCTGAAATTACTGGTCTGATTTTGACGGGACAGTCACTGCCAGATAGCTGATGTTATAGATCCTCAATCATTTTTCCAGATGATTCCAATGACGCTCCGCTTGAGGTTTCATATCGCAGCGAGAAAAACAAATCGAAACAGGATTTAAATACAACCCAAAATAATGAGAGAACACAAGATGTTAGCGCCGCCGTTGGAACTCCAAACCAAAGTGTCAAAAAGAAGAAGAATAAGAAAGGACTGAATAATTCCCAAAATGTTACAGAAATTAGTGTGATTGAAACTATAGGTATGTTGTCTTTTGTTCCTTACTAGCTGTTGCCTACGACTTCTTCTGCGATCCAGGATGAAAAGTAGCCTATGTCCTCCAGGTCCCAGGCTACCTCATCATCATGATTCTCCTGCCCTTATCCCAATTTAAAAATAACTCAAAAACTACAAAAGAGGTTGGTCAGTGGATGGCCGACCATCTTTACGTACCGAGAGTCCTCCATGTCTCTGAAAGCACGTTAAGCCGTTGATCCCAGCTGTTATTCGTGGATCTTTGACAGTCGTTACGGGTCATCAGAAGCCCGAACAACCAGTCTTACCAAGGGGTAAGACTGGGGGGTGGGGGTATACCCATGGCAGTTACTGGGATGTGGAGGTCAGATATGCTGTCGCTCCATGTAAAATACTAGTATTCAGCTGCATCCATCCGGTTAGACTGGAAGCCGACCCCAACATAGTTGGGAAAAGGCTAGGCAGATTGAAGATTGTGAGTAATCATCATGTTTACCTCATTTTAATTTTTGTTATGTTTTATTTCAGACGATGTTCCAGAAAAGTCTAATAACACGTCTGTGACTAATGAAGAGGGCAGTGCTAAAAAGAAGAAGAGACTGTCGGAATCTCAAACAGTACAGGCAACAGGTAGTTATAATAATTTATGTTCATTCTACTAGGGGTGCCTAAGACTGCGGTAGCCGCAATATAGCGTCCGCAATTTACCGTCGAGTGACGTCACAGAAACGTTATTTATAAAACTTGGTGTGTTTTATCATTTTCATGACGGCTTGCGGCCTTTATGTGGCGGCCACCGCTGTCGTAGGAAACCAAATTTTAATGCGAAATGGATCTCAATATTTTGACGCATTTCAGCTGCACGCAAAAACAAATTTTAGTCCTCCAAAAACTAAAAATTTGCCTTTAGTAAATTATGAGGGCCAAAACACGAATGACACAATTTGGCATGAAAAAGAAATCGCAGTTTCCTCAAAATGAGCATTTTTTTATGAGAAAAACAGTTTTATTATATTGTAATTAAAGCAATTTTAATAAAATTTCATATACACGTTCACCATTGGAGGCAAGGTGATTTTGGGTATATTTTAATGTGACAGCATATAGAATTTTAATAATGTGACAGCTTAGAGAATTTTAAAAAGAAATATCTTTTAAATTCTTTAAGTGCTCCATTTGGCCATATCAATGCTCCAAACCCCGTTACGATACCATTTCGCACAAGTTGCTCGATTCAAGTTTTATCATTATTTGATATTGTATAGATTGATTTATCAATTTTCGCCAAGTAATACAATATCTCCCTGTACAATAATAATCAAGTAAAACTAATGTTTCACGTTTCACTTACAGAAAATGAGACACCCACTGAACATAACCTAAATGTTTCTTCAGGCACTGCTAAGAAACAAAAGCAAAAAACTATTTCAGAATGTACTGCAGTAGAAACCAATGTAAACAAAGGTAGAATTGTTAAATTTATAAATTCTCATTTATTTTAAGAATATTACTGATTTTAATAACAAATAGACATGCTTATGTTTTATTCCACTTCATCATCTGCCTAGACCCAACGATTATGGGGTCGGTTTCCAGTCTAACCGGATGCAGCTCAATACCAGTATTATAAATAGAGTGACTGCCTATCTGCCCTCCACAACCCAGATACTGGGTAATATGATACCCCTCGGTAAGACTGGTTGTCAGACTTTCGGGCTTCTGATGACCCATAACGAGGGGAGGCACGGAGGAGTCTTGGTGCGTAAAGATGGTCACCCATCCACGGACCAACCGTGGCAAGTGTAGCTTAACCTGATCGATCGACCCATGCTGCTATTATTACTTAGCTACAAGCCCCTCATCACATAAATTGTTATCCTTTCGCAGACAATGAAGATGTAATGAGCCAAGAGTTGGTCACAAAGAAGCGCAAACGCAAATCATCTGCCAATCAAACAATTGATGAAATAATAATTAAAGGTTTGTAGATACATAATCAAATATTTCTAGGTTAATGCCTGTCACTACAAATCTTGGTTGTCAGAACATTATCCTAAATCATTAAACGCGGCAATACTTGCTACTCGCTATAAGGCGGATGCTGGCAATATAGTAACCGATCTGATATAGCTATGGCCTAAACTCATCGTCATCATCATAATCGTAAATAGCAGTCCACTGCTGGACGTAGGCCTCCTATTGCACGCCATCCAGCTGTTACAGTAGTACTAAACTAATAAGGCGCGTCGTGAATCTTCTTTCGCGCAGAAAAGTAAGTATGGCCCCGAAGATTAACGAGATTGCTTCAAACTTACAATCAACCTTAGATCACTACTATAAGGTTCATCACTGCAGCTGTTAGTTCCATCTCACTCGCAAGTATGGCGGCTGTCAAGCGGAGCGTGCTAAAATGGCGGCAGCTGCGACCAATAGCGGTACAGGAAAAAGCGTGGAGCGTGCCGATTGGTCAATAGCATTTCCCGCGCTTTGAAAATTCATCTTCTGCGCAGGTACATCGATAAGCCATATTAGTTGAGTACTACTGTACCAGCCGCCCTGCAAAGATCGTCGCTCCACCTAGCCTGAGGGCGACCTTACGATTGCCGTTTCGCGGTCCACTCAAGAACTCGTCTACTCCAACGCTCATAGGTGCTAATCTACCAAAAATAAGGCTGGCCCCCCGTAACATTACTGGCGGAATATGTTGGAATTTTCTAGTAAATAAATTAATTAATTAAATACCTCTCTCTGCTTCGGGGGCTTTGCTTCGGGGAATAAGGGCGTGATGCGTTATGTTATTCTATGATAATTATAAATAATTATATTATTGCAGATGACGCAAAACTTACTAATGACGAGTCAATAACGACAAAAAAACAAAAAAAGAAACGCAAAATTTCTAATAATGACGAACACATCAAAACTCAACTTGAAGGTCAGTACTTACACTGTAGCGTATCATTAGGGCCTTATTAGTGCTTTTTTTTCCGCGGAGGTAATTCTTGAAGAACGGCGGGTTATCTCGATCTCCTAACAGGGCTCACAATTTAATATGATTTAATCAATTTTAGATGCGGTTCCCGAAACACAAGAACTAGAAAAGACACCTGTTAAAAATATTAAAATCAAAAGTAAAGTACAACATCAAAAAGTGAACGAAATTGATGAAGGTATGATAATTATTTTTATTTTATCAAACCCCAGATTTTAAAGCGCTAAACTGTTGTGTAGTAAAGTAATTATGAATTACCTACGAATAATCTTATTATTATTATACTTCTGTTTGTATTGAACACATTATATAATTTCAGGAGCTACCAAAAAGAACAGAAAAAGGAAAGATAGGGATGATGACGATGCCAGTAAAATATCAAAGGTGAAGTATTTTTTTCATTTTTAGGGTTCCGTACATTACTTATATCAACGTATTGGAGAACATTTTTTCAACTACAATGTTAAGTTTGTTTTTGGGATAAATTCTTTTTAACTACGGAACCCTTCATTGTGCGTGGTCCGACACGCACTTGACCGGTTTTTTTTATCTTGGGCTGATTAATAATTACTGTAATTAAATATAATTATTAACTACCATCCATTTTTCAGGTTCTTAAGCATAATTCCTTCGACAAGGTTCATGTTCCACGGTTGCCTTCAAATATTCTAAAGCAACTAGATGATAAACCTAAAACAGATGTAGTTGAAGCAAAGAAAGCAAAAATCATGTCTACTTCAGAATTTGTTGTGGAAGAAACGAACAGAAGAACTAAACCTTCGAACTACTTGGAAGAAAGCGTTTATATTAAAAATGAGGACATGGATGAGAAAAAACAAAAACGTTCCATCAAGAACCCTAAGGTTTTGCCTTTCATACCATCTGCATCAACGTCAGACAGTGGTTTTACCACAAATTTTAGAGTCAATGTAATTTCTCAGGAAACAAAATTTGTTGCTCAATCTAGCGATGTATCCAACTTCAAGAATGATTACCTCCTTAAGAAAAGAATAAAGAAATTAGGCACGTTTGAAATGTATAAAAGACAAAGGAATATTAAAATAGCCAAATTCTAACATTCTTCAGTGGATTTTAACTATGTTGCCATGATACCGCCTGATTACTTTCCAGTGTTAATTTAGTTTATAGGCTGTTTATATTTTCTACTCATTAATTTGGCTGTAATATCTCTTATTGTTAGATTTTTATAGACATGTTAATGTTACAATTGTTAGTAATTAAAAACTCCCAAAAGAAAAGATAGATTTTAAAAAGCATTATGTAAAAATGATTCTATATCTTTCATTGTTGACTGAAAACTTATTTCATACTTATTGTGTTTAGCATGGTTGATAATTTGCTTGTTTTTCGACATTACTTTTATTACTATTATATTTTTGTGTTAATTATTTAATTAGGTATGTATTTAAAATGCCTGAAATCAAAGGTGGAAAGCTATATAAGGCATTAATTTTGCTGATGCTTTTCTATGCGTTCTCGTGTGTATTGTGTTTAATCATTATAACATACTTATTCATATTTTTTTTAAATATCTACAGTGCCAAAAAGAAAAATTATTTTGAAAAGTTTCAATTGATGTGATTATATGCAGAATGACTAGTGAATTGAATTTGTAATTTGTATTTTTTAAGTTTACCGCCAGAATGTTCAACGTTGTTGTTAGTTGCCACTAGAGAGCGCTGGCGTCCGAAGAAAGTGGTATCGCCCATGTGCCTTCAGTTTCCCATTTTATTCATTTGTATTTGGACATTCTATTATTTACTTCAATAAATATATTCTTTCAAAAGAAATGATTATTTTAACATAGACTTTCATCGGAATAAATTTACACACACGGCAGAAGTACTTCCCGCCTTATCATGCCGGTGTAAACAAACCGCCATGTTGTTGTGAATGGACGAGCCATGTAACCGGTAAGTGTTGTCGTAAGTATATAGTAAAATACATTTTAAGATAAGGGGTGCAATAATAAATTACCTTTAAAATTATAAAAAGAATATCTAACATTATGTAACACTAAAAAGCATTATTGACAAAATATTATGTAAATAGTACATCAATTGAGTAGTGACGTCAATTCATGGCGAGGTGAACACCAATAGAAACTGTTTACGATTAGTCACGTGGGTACAGTCCTCCAATAGAAGAAAAGACCATTCTTTGTGTACCTTTTCGCAGAATAGTAAATCAGATTGTGGTTTTTATAGGAGTGAGTGGTGTATATCTGTCAATCTAATGACGTTAAAAGCGTAAATGTGTGAAATTCAGGATTATACTGTCGAGCTTAAGGATATTTATAACAATAAATATTCGGTAAGTGATATTACAATCGTACAATAAGCATATTATTCATTTTAGTTCGTAAAACAAGAAATTTGTAATGGGAAAGTCCAACGAGTTAACATGTCCCGCTCTTTTTGATGTCATTTAGCAATTTTGCTGTCTACAGTGTAACAAAACTGCTAGTTGTGTAGAAAATCATTATTCTGTAATGTCCACCTTGATTCTTCCTGATTTGTTTTTAGTTTCGTGGTCACTTATTCAAAGTGGCGGGAAATCATTCCAGCTCTTTCTCTCTTGTACGGTGTAATATATCATAATAAATACCTACCTAGATTAAGTAATGTCTGAACGTACCGTTTATCGAAATGCTGTTGTTTTTTTTTAAGTCTAAATTAATATACCAATGCCCTACCTAAATGATAAAATTGTTTTTGTTTTCCATGAACCCAATTTGGCTAAACAAGCACAAATAACGGACATTCATTATTTTATATTCTGTCTCTTTTCCTCGCAATTCTTCTCTTGTTGATAACGAAACGACAGCGTGAAAATTATTATTATTTTGTTCGTATTGTATTTGTATTTTTTAAATCTGTTGATAGATTAGACAATGATTGTTTATTACAAAATATCATTACTAATTATAGGAAGGTAGCAGTTAAAATCGGGGCCAATATTATAATACTAGTCTTCAATGAACTTACAACAGGCTCACACGAGCGGTTGTAAAATAATAGTAGTAGGTAATTGTATACCATACCTACATTACATAGGTAGCCCGTATTCCTGTTCTATTTGCGATCTAGGGTTGCCTCGTTTCAGAGGGTACTATGTACCTTCGGTAATTACGGATATATTTTAGCAGTTTTAGGTAATTTCTTCTTTTCGATAATCAAGATAGGTAACTATAGAGGTTATTGCTTTCTGCAATAAAAACTTTTTGCAAAATTAGTGCACAAATCTAAATACCTATGCAGATATGCAAACCTATTACCAACCGGGTTTCCTAGAAAATAGGTTACCATTTAATTTCTTTACCATCAGTAAAAAACCTGCCTTATTTTTACGAGTATGACTTTAAGTAAATTATTTAAGTACTTTAAAAAAAGTCGTTTAAGGGCGAGCGCGCATTGCGGTGCGTCTCCGGTAGTTTTGCCGCACTGGGCGGGGCCTACGGTAACAAAACGCATGACCGCAGTGCGCGCACTTCAAAGACATTCCATACTAACGCACCGCATAATCTGTGAAGTATGGAATGTCTTTGAAGTGCGCGCACTGCGGTCATGCGTTTTGTTACTGTAGGCCCCGCCCAGTGCGGCAGAACTACCGGAAACGCTCCGCAGTGCGCGCTCGCTCTAAGGGCGAGCGCGCATTGCGGTGCGTTTTTCTACCGCATAATCTGTGAAGTATGGAATGTCTTTGAAGTGCGCGCACTGCGGTCATGCGTTTTGTTACTGTAGGCCCCGCCCAGTACGGCAGAACTAACGGAAACGCACCGCAGCTCGCAGTGCGCGCTCGCTCTAAGGGCAAAATGTCCAGCGGTGTCAAAATGTCCAATTCCCAAAGTGTCCAATGTTTGAGAATGTGGTAAATGTGTTAAATAACTCATCAAAGCGCTTTTTTACGACTTATGAATGACAAACAATAAAAACAAAATACCTACTGAAAGAACTTTATAGAAGTAAATATACCTATGTTATAGATATGACAACCGGTAGCTTATTTACCTTTACGAAGTTCTTTCAGTAGGTAGGTACCTATTTTGTTTTTATTGTTTGTCATTCCTATGTCGTAAAAAAGCGCTTTGATGAGTTATTGAACACATTTACCACATTCTCAAAGATTGGACATTTTGCACCTGAACAAAAAAGTTTAACCCGATTTAAAAACCTAAAACGAATAAAATAATTTCATAAAAAACTTTAAACTGCTTCTGAAGTCGGTGCCAAGCTAAGATGCATTGAAGAATTGAAGACACCGAGTTCAGAAACGTTTTTTAGGAAAGTTATTTCATTATTTTTATGCTTTGAAGTCGGTTTTTACTTTTTTAAAGTAAATTTATTTACTTATCCATTTTTAGTTGACTAAGCCCAAGACGAAAAGAAGAATCATCAAAATCCGCTTACAAATGCCGGAGATACAGTACATTTATGCGTATAACTAAGTACATAAAATTAATTACCTACCTAATGTATTATATACTAAAAACCTTCCTGAAAGTATGTAGATCTTAGTTTTTGAGATACTCGCGGACATACGAACACATACATATGGGTGGAATACAGAACCTCCGTTTTTGAAGTCGGTTAATAAACTCATCAATAAATCAGCTCAGAAAATATAATACTTACATATTTTTCGTTATTGTATAATGGTAATAGGTATAACGTACAGAAATGCTCGAAGCGATTTGTTCCCACGGCCGGTTTTGAGCGAGCGAGAATTTCAAAACGTTGAACAATGAGTGCAACGTGCTCTTGTAGTTGTGAATGCACGGATCGGTGTGGCATTGCATTGTGAGCGTGTGTGCGTGCGTTAGTGCACTCAGCGAGACGGGCCGGGTGGCGGGCGTTTGTAACCTATCAAAGCGCCGAGAATTATCAATGTATTTCTATGTAGGTATAAACAACGAGGTGCACCATTTACAGTAAATATTTTGATGCTATCAATAACATGCAGTCTGAATTAAACTGATAACTCTTGAAGACGTAAGAGAAAATTACTTACGTCAATAAAAATTTAACAAATATTTTAACGCTTCTGGTCACCCCTACATTAGCGATCAAAGGTAATTAGGTACGGTCAGCAACAGAAGTCGGTTAACACTGCTACTTTTTGACATCATCTAAATTAACACAAAATGATACGATAATCTGCTTTTTAAGAGTTAATTTTCGTTAAAATTTACATCTGTTCCGATTTTAATGAAGTATTTTTCTCAATAATTAAGATTTAGAAAACACAAGTGTTAATCGACTTTTGTTGCTCTTGTTGACTGTACTTACTGAAGAATATTTCAGGTAGCTCGGTAGGTTAGCGTAGGAACACGAACTGTTTTTCATAAAGAAAGTACCTATATTACTGCGTATACCCATTCCTAACTATGATGGGGTCGGCTTCCGGTCTAACCGGATGCAGCTGAATACCAGTATTTTACATGGAAGGACTGCCTATCTGACCTCCACAACCCAGTAACGTTACTGGGTAACACGATACCAGTTGGTAAGGCTGTTTGTCAGACTTTCGGGCTTGTGACGACCCGTAACGACTGTAAAAGTTAAAAGATCCAAGAATTACAGCCGGGACCAAAGAGGCATGGACCGGTCTCGGTTTGTAAATATGGTCACCCATCTACGAACCACCGCGGCAAGCGTAGCTTAACCTGACCCATCGACCTGTGCGGCTTTCATTACTGCTAAGTAACACGAGCGTCATAATTAAAAATTAATGACCAGGGTAGTTAGATAACTAAAAATATCTAATCACAATTTAATGAATTTGGTTGGTTGGATGATGGGATAAATTTATATTCCATTTCTGTCTGTAAATGAATTACAGCAGGTGAATCTTTTCGTCTCAGATTCATCTGAGTAACAGAAGAAAAGACAGCAAACCTGAATAGATGAGTTCTTACTTTCAGCCAATTTCTTGACTGAATTTATTAGCTCTCTACGCACGGGCGGTTTTTTGACCGCGCGCAGGAATTCCATCGCTCGGCTCAGGCACCGGGAATTGAAAATCCATTTTGCTAACGCTCATAGGGATGTTTTTCATCGTGTTCTGTTGGATTCTCAACGCTCGGCTCATAGCCGAGAAGGCGCGGTAAAAAAAACGTAGTTTTAAAAAAAACTGGTCAAGAGCGAGCCCGACAACCCTCGCGCACTGAGGGTTCCGTTACGATTTCTGAAAAAGTGTGATATTTAGAGACATCGTTTTATTTTTCCTGTAATCTTTACATAAACTTCTATCACATAGAACAATTTCAGATTTTTCTCTATGCAAACTTCGGAGATAAGGGGGTGGGGGGATATTTTTTTTTTTATTTTTCATCGAAAAGTCGAAAACTATGCGGCCTAAAAAAAGCAAAAAAATCAAGTCAATCAGTACATTTTAAAATCCTCTGAAACCGGCAGATGTGGCAGGATGACTATTAAATCCACGAGAGTACCAGATAATAACCTAGGCATATGATACGCACAGCAGAAATAGTTACCCTAATTGAAAACATTTTCAGTGCGGAATATGCAATTCTAGTTTGCTAAACTGTGTAAGTACTTTATTTTGACCAAATAGTTGTCTGTATACAAAAATGGTTTTTAGTAAATTACCTATACCATATACCATTAGTTTAGCAAATAATAACATTATATCAATAACAAAGGCCGATTAGAAATTAATTAGACTAGAATTGCATATTTCGCACTGAAAATGTTTTCAATTAGGTAAGTACCTATTTCTGTGCATATTATTTAGGTAGGTGCCTAGGTAATTACTTGGTATTCTCGTGGATTTAATAGTCATCTCGACACGTCTGCCGGTTTCAGAGCTCTGATTTCAAAATGTGCTGATTGACTTCCACCTATAGAATTAGTGTCCCCTCAGAGAAATAGGTGTGGCCACTAAGCTGTTGTAGACACGGGTGCTTTTTTACCCGACTACGGCGAAGAAAAAAGGAGGGTTATGATTTTGACCGGTATGTATGTATGTATGTTCATCTGTTCCCTCATAACTTCTAAACTCCTTATCATAATTCGACAAATGAGGTATCGTTAGAAGCGTCTTGATCGTCCGCTGGTTATAGGCTATGTGACGTCATATTAAATTGAATATGGCGCCCTCTAGAGGACATAGTCATGAACTAAAAAAATTTTTTTTATGATGCCTTGTTGGGTATCAAGTGAAAGGGCTTAATTAGCACATTTCAAAAATATGTACATTGTTAGCTATTGCTCGCGGCTTTGCTTGCATGCACCCGATAATTGGGTATAATTTCTAAAATCACGCCTCAGATGTGAGCCAAACATATTTTCTCTCGAAACCTAGCCAAAATACATAATTATAAACCTTAATGAAAGTGACTCTGCAAATACTGTATCACGAAATTATAACCCATAATAATTTTAATAAAAACTAGTAAATTTTTAGAACTACGTTTTTATTACCGCGCTTTCTCGGTTATGAGAATATTATCGGCTATAGAACCCAATATTATCCAACCGAACGCGATGAAAAACTTCCCTAGAGCGTTAGTAAAATGAATTTTCAACTGCCGGCGCAAAGCCGAGAGCGTTGAAAATCTAGCGCGCGGTCAAAAACCGTTAAAAAAGCGCCCGTGCGTAGAGACATAATTCATTCATTGGTTGAAAGTAGAACTACCTATTCAGATTTGCTGTCTTTGCTTCTGTTACTCAAGATGAATCTGAGACGAAGAGATTCACCTGCTGTAGCTCATTTACAGACAGAGAAATCTATCTTCTTATCTATAAAAATCAACTGCCGAATGTATCATGTAAGCGCATCAGTTCAGAACGGTTGCACCTATTGGCTAATTCTTTTTTTTGTTGTGTTTGTAATTGTCAGGACAAGGTTTGTTCAAATAAAATCTATAATTCACCGGAGAAGTCGGAAATTTGGATGCTATTTTTGTCCCACTGCAGGGCAAAGGCCTCTTCTCATGCAGAGAAGGCACGACCACTGATCACCACACGCTTGGTCAAGACCAGTTGGCAATTTCAGACCTAGGATTCCTCACGATCTTTTCTTTCACCGATGTTAGTAATGTGTGGTAATGTCCAAGATAAACTCAAAAAGTAGGTACCTATGAATTGGAGATAGAGACATGAATTTCACCCGGGCGACGCCGGGCACGAACAGCTAGCTAGTAGAATATAAATAGGTGTAACCCTTACCAAACAACCTAATTCATTAAATTGTGATTAGATATTTTTAGTTTAACTACCTACCTATTGTCTGATCATTAATTTTTAAATATGACTTGTAGGTAGACCTATAGCTACCAATTTTGAGAAAATAATTTATAACTTTTATAATTTCTTTATTTACACTTCAAAGTCACAAACATTTGTGTAGCCCTGGCTCAACATTGATGTATACCATCTCATGTTTCTTTGGTCTTCCCATAATCGTATAGCCATCCACATTACTCAAAACTACAACCTACAACTATTCGGAAAATGTGAAATAAAGTACCTACCTAGATTTCTATTCATAGATCGTTGAGTCAGTAATTTACAGTGAGGCCGTTGACCTCCGCCATCTGTCTTTTCCGACTGCATCACGTACCTACCTAAGTTGTGCAAACTTTAAATAATACATAATTAATTGTAAAGATGCAATTAAAGATGATGATAAAAGAACAACCTAAATATCTCCCTTCTAATTGAACCAGTAGGTAACATACGAAATTGCTATTCGGCAAGTGAATCGTTTGCCATCTCATTTTGCGGTCTAGACCTAGATACACCTACATGAACACCTTCATAACTAGTATAAAAGTTGAGCTATAATATTTCAGTTTCGCTCCCAACGTTTAAAACAGGCAACTTCGAGAAAGCCGAGGTGAGGGGACAAACTCGCGCATGCAATCAATACGGACCCCACCCAGATGCTTTCGTATCGAGGTTGCGCGCGCAATATTATCCCAATGCGCATTTTTCGCGCCAAATAATTTTGTTAAGTTAATTATGTTACTGTGGATAAAGTAAGGAATAAAGATAATAAGTAGAGACGTAGATAGAGTAGCATGATTTTAATTTTACGACTTCCTATTTAGTAAGGTTACCTACAGACTTACAGACCTACCTGGTGGTGAGCAGTAAATTTTATTAATTAGTTTTTAAAATTACCTACAGCTCAGTTTTTACAATAAGTACTTTAAAAAAGTCATTCAATAAAAATTTTCCGAGACGTCGAGTTTCCGCGGCTCGTGCACGAGCGCCGACCATCGGCGCAAGAGCCGACCACGATGAGTTCAAGGCGAGCGCGCGCGGTCAGGTTCGAGGACACGGCGGCGGCGGCGGCCGGCGGCCCCTTGCGGCGCCTCCACATCTCCCCACCATAATACCCACCATCTACTCTGCTGCTGAAACTTGTAGCGGCTGAATATTAATGGACAAAATAAGTGCATGGAATCCGTAACATACTTTTATACACGGTCTGTGACAGTAAAAGACAAGGTGAACGAGAACGAGCTGCTAATGCAAACGTACCATAGGGCACCATGGACGCAAGATCCGTAGCCGAAAATGTCAAAAATTGCGAACTGTCCATTCGTACTTTAAAACTAACTTAGCTTATTATACGTAGGTAGGTACCTATCTACCTGTTTTATTATAGGACATAGCAGCATAGAAAAAGAAAGCAATTTTTTATTGTTTAAACATAGCTAGCCATTTCCATTGGCAAATGAGCATTAGACAATCTAGATAATTATGAGATTATCAAGTAGAGTTAATATGATACAAATCGTCGACACATTTTAATTACTTGATATAGGGGTCCCTATGTTAAGGAAAAAAAACCTAACACATAATACCTATCTATCATAATATCTATCTATTTAAACAATACGTCTACGTCTACCTGACCGATGCAAAAACTTTTAAATATATAGGTACGTCTCTACCTACTACCTACCTATGTATTTTTCGAAGTCTTATTCATATAGCACGTTGTCGTTCGTTCGTGAGCATGACGAACTCGAGAAATATTAAATTTTGAGTTCATGGTCCTTAATGACACGACATCAGTGTTCGCTATGTGCTAGCTATGGAATGGGCATATTAGACTTTATAAGCAACCCAAATTACCTTGTTGAATTTTATCTGATACATAACCTTATTTTGCTCAGACCACGTTGCCTGCTGAATATTTTTGTCTGCTAAATAAAATGTATACCTACCTCCTAGTAACTCAAACAAAATGCTTGCGTAAACTTCAAAAGGGAGCGGCGTCGCTCGGCGTGGCTGCAATGTATCAGGGGTTGATTCACCCCTCTTTCGATCCTATATTGCTATCTCTTTTTCTCACCCCATTTGTACCCTTCCCTTTTCTGCCTGCGGAGTCCAATTTTCGATCCCGTTATCCTGTTTGCGCGGGAAAAGTTGGTGCTTCAGTAGGTACGACTTTTGGGACACGGATAATCTCAGACCAAGTCTTTTTTTCTTGGTCTGAGTGGATAATTAATAAATCCACGAACTGTGTGACTATAATTGCCACCACCAACATTTTCATATTTTTACTAACGCCTGTTTAGAATTATTTTGCTGATGAACAAGTATTAAGTATTTATTTTTAATAAGTTTTACCAAATTGAATTATGAATGAACTGAATTTAGTAGGTATGCTTTGTTGATAAGACATGTCCGCTTATCAGTCACTGCACTCGTTCATATGGATTTAGCTGGCGTGTTGATGAAATAAGCTCATACATAATAAAATATAATATTTTAATAAGTGTGTACGGAACAAATGCAAACGTAGATAGTTACCAAAAAGAGTAATAATATAAGTGACATATAATTTTTTTTATAAATAATCGTGGAAACTGGAAAAGATGTCGCTTGAAGAACACTTCAATTCAATGCCATAAAGTCATAATTATCAGAAGTGCAATCGGTATTATTGTTTCTTTCGCGTGGTCAGGAATACGGCTAATAAATTCCTAAAACCTCTATCAGTTCATAACTACTACATTTAGATAGAGCAGTAAGACTTGTTTTTATCAAGGACTTTAAGTTACTAAAGTAGTTGCAGTCCTAGTATTTACTACATTCTCTTATGTAGACATTGAAAATAATCAAAATGTTCATTATAAAATCAACTTAGGAAGTAAATAATAATAATTTAAACATTCATTCATAATTGATCAATAGAAGATGAAAGTTCTAGGTAACTATTACACACAACATGTAATATACAATTTAATGGATCACATACCAGAACAAGTTATTTATAGAGACGAGTTGGACAAAAAACATCGTCCCGAATGTTGGAAGCCTTCCGAGTGGTTCCGTTCGTTAGTTTTTATACACGTCAGCTTGTAAACGACCCAGTCCGGCCTGCTCGAACCCTCGTCCAAAAGATTGTGGGTTGGTGTAGGTCTTCATAAAAAAAGGATGGAATGGAATATAATAAAAATGTTTGTAGCTCAGTCATCTCACGTGATAATACGTCGATTTAGGTAATTTTATTTTTCAAATATGCCAAGCTAAAACAATGCCCTACCACTTACACGTAACAAAGGAATATTTAAAAATTACTGTTTCGTTATAGTAGTGTGTAAACAAGACAGTTGTACTCCGTCGCTGTTGGGGTATCGCATACCTGACAAAAACAGGTTTCTGTACTACGTAGTGGTTTCATTGTACCGCCTATCCCGTCCCACTGTCTCACTCGGCTCAGTACTTGATACAAACTGAATTCTATAAGAAATTGGCGCGAAATCCAATACTATGTTTACGAAAATCTTATGTCGGTCATTCATAGATAGATATAGATCATTATTATGTATGAAATTAGGTATTTAAATGTCTATGTATGGATCCTACATGATGGCGATGTGTCACGTCTACAATAATTAACTATTTTTGTTTCAGTGGTGCTCAGACATGGATTTATATATCACAGATTCCCTCCAGGATATGCTGGACATGGATATAAAAAATGAGATAGCAACGGACCTTAGCAGTATGACAGATTTTGCTGTAAGTTTATTGTTCTTCAGTTACATAATTATCAATTTAGTAATTTGTCATCATCATTTCATATTTTAACATAGCTTTTTTCTTTTCAGGACACTTTAGGATCACACTTTTCGGAGTTACCTCCTTTATTAGACATGGACACCGATAATTCTGCAACTTGGCTTAATAATAGTTCTAGTTTTGTTCATAACCTGGATTTGTATGGGTCGGAGGCAAACGCAGTAATGGTTAATCCAAATTCTGTAATGCCTTCCACGTTTGTAGAAACTCCTGTAAAAAGCATAGTGAAAGAGGAAGCCTCGAATTTATTGCTAACATCGGCGGCAGCAACCGACGATTTAAGTAATAATAGCATATCACTTCCTAGTCCCAAAGAAGAAAAGAGTCACTTAACGTTTTCGCCCAATGCAATAAAAGTATCAAAAGTACAGGAACCAGAAGAACCAAAAATCAAGAAAAGCAAGGAATTAGAAGAAGCCACACAAATGGTGATTTATGTAAGGAAACAAGAAAAACATGTCGTAAAGGACTTGTTAAAAGATTTGGACAAATCTAAAGTATCAAGTTTGTCAACTCCAACACTCAGAATAAAAAGTCAATCAGAATTAATAAAAGTAAATAACAAAAGTTGTTCAATTTTAAATACAAGCCAAAAAGTTGCACACTCATTAGGAACGAAAACGATTATATCTGGTAATATACACATACTGGACCCTCAACAAATTAACAATACTAGAACAATTTTAGCTAATGGTAACAAAAACCAGGCAACAATATTAATTGATAATTCGTCATTAAATAACAATAGGCAAATAATTAAAACTTCAGTAAGTGGAGGTTTTACGTTAGATACTAGCCATACGAAGTATATAAACGCTACTAGCAAAAGTAATGTTGGAGAGTTTCCTAAGCCGGCGTACTCTTATTCATGTTTAATAGCAATGGCGCTAAAAAATTCAAGAACAGGTAGCTTACCTGTTTCAGAGATTTACAACTTCATGTGGTAAGTTTAATGCTACCTATTTGGAATATGAATAGTGAACGATATATATATATTTTTTTTTCTAATAATAAAATTATTTTTATTTTTAGCCAACATTTCCCTTATTTCAAAACTGCACCAAATGGTTGGAAAAATTCAGTCCGGCATAATCTTAGTTTGAACAAATGTTTTGAAAAGATTGAAAAACCATCGACAAATGGAAGTCAAAGGAAAGGTAACTACACATTATCTGGTTTTTTAGTACCTATGTTTGTAATTTAATCCGCCGCTCAATATTAAAACGAATGCTGCTATAGCAGCTTTTGCGGGCTGTACGAATGACTTCCGGCGTGGCTTCCAAACCAAGGTTGATCGGCCGCATCTTTTAACTACTGCCAACAAATCATGTAACGCTCTTACCAAAGCCAGAGTACCTTTAAAAAAAATACAAATCTCAATGTAAACTAAAATTTTGTATAATTTTTCTTTCAGGTTGCTTGTGGGCTATGAATCCTTCAAAAGTAGGAAAAATGGATGAAGAAGTGCAAAAATGGTCACGGAAAGATCCACAAGCTATCAAGAAAGCGATGGTTTATCCAGGTATGGTTAGATTTTAGCATCTTTTACTCTTTTTATATCATGTGTTTTTCGAATAAATTTTAAAATAAACACTGGTGCATGCGGCATGCACCACTGTGTTTATTAATACGTACTGTAAGCTGTGTGGCATGCTATCAGCATGCCACACAGCTTACAGTACGTATTACAGTACAGTAGTACAGTCCTTATTTCAATATTCCGAGTCGAAACAGTACAAAGACGTCGATGGACGTCGACCAAGCAAAAATTATGATCTTAATGATCATAATTTTTGCTCAATCACAAACCAGCCTATCGCAGTCCACTGATGGACAAAGGCGTCTCTCAAGTTGCGTACAGCACTCGGGTTTTTCGCATTCCGCATCCGATCTGTCTCATCCGCCTTTTTAAGGTGTTGCCATCTAGCTAGGTCTACGCTTGTTGATACGCCGTCTTCTCTTGATTGTACTCGTCTACTCCTAGTGGCTATGGGTCCTTCGTCAGACGTTGCTAACATTGCAATAATATTTTACAGAAAACTTAGAGGCTCTAGAAAGGGGTGAAATGAAATACAGCGGCGTTAGCGGGGAAAATGACGCAGATGATGATGCAGATGTTGACGCTGACCCAGAATTGGATGCGGACGTTGAATTAGACCCCGAAGTCAAGGAAGAAGTTGAAGAGGAAGAGGCTATTATTGAACAGGTGAGTTGTCTCTTATCTTCTTCTCTTGTCATTATCATCTGTCTAGCCTTTTCCCAATTATGTTGGGGTCGGCTTCCAGTCTAACCAGGATGCAGCTGAATACCAGTATTTTACATGGAGTGACTGCCTATCTGACCTCCACAACCCAGTTACTGGGTAACACGATACCCCTTTGCAAGACTGGTTGTCAGGCTTTTGGGCTTCTGACGACGAGTAACGACTGTCAAAGACCCACAAATGACAGCCGGGACCAACGGGGGGTGTGGTCTTGGTATGTAAAGATGGTCACCCGACCAAGTACCAAGCGTAGCTTAACCTGATTGATCGACCTTTGTGGCTCTTATTTCTTAGCCACAAACCCCTCTCCTCTTCTCGTATTTGCACGAATGTGGGAGTCACTCGCACCGTGGTATAAAATATATTATCCAGACGGGATAGTGATACTGGGGCCTCGGATACACATTACGTATCACCACTTTACCACATGTACAGGCTCTTTTATTGCACACTATCCAATTTGTAAGCCGTATTATATTACAGTTTTCAAAACAACTACTTTTGACATTAAGGAAACACATGAGTTGTTGCATGCAGACAAATATGCATTATGCACAATTTTTTTAAAATATTTCTTGAAACGTCAACCCCAACAAGGCCCAAAATAAATATAGTAGGTATTCATATCAACGTGTTTTTATTGTTGCGGCCAAAGACCTCACTTACGAATTGTAGAAACAGGTGCACCAAAATGTCAAATCTTTATCGTCTTTTTTATTTTTGCCCAAACCTCTGTTTATGTTTGACTGTGGTAAATATTATTATAAATAACTTGTTTTTGTGCGAGTTGCTCAAGTTGTAACTTTTAATGTTATTGCGTAGGAGGTGTCTGATCAGGAGTTGGAAGTTGAAGAAGTGGTGGAAGGAACAGGCATGGTTGGTGGCACGTACCGATTGCTTGCTACAGGGCCATCATCACTTACCTCATACATAACCGACGTGGAATCCGGCGAAGAAATCAGCGATATTGAAGTGAGTAAAGATACTCAAATGTTTACAACTCTATTATAAGTTATTAGATAGATAGAATACTCTTTATTATGCACACCATAAAAATAAGCCGTGTGATGGGGGTTCCCATCGGCAACATATCAGGAACCTGAATTTCCACTTTTCTGACTACATAAATGATGAACTTCCATACAAACCTCCTTCCTTGGTGCTCACCTTTTCGTTATGAAAGGAACTCTATTGCAAAAGTATAGTAGTGTCGTTTTCTTGACCCAGTGGTTTAGGCTGTGTCAATGACTGAATGAAATTAATAATTTTTAGCAGATATTTATACAGGGTGGAAGGGACATCGACGCGCAAACGGTTACCACGTATCCAGTACATCATTCTGAGCGCCCCTTTTAGATATTTTTCATCAGTTATTGAAAAAAAAATCTGCAGTTTCCTACAATAGTGCAATACCTACACGGTCAAAATGTATGGAAGAGCGGATTTTTTTTTCAATAACCAATGAAAAATTTCTATATAGGGGGGCTCAGAATGATGTACTGGATACGTGGTAACCGTTTGCGCGTCGATGTTCCTTCCACCCTGTATATTATATTTTATATATTATATTATTGGTTTTTCATTTTGGCAATCTTTTATTTTCCAGATACTGGATCAATCGTATGAAGAAATCGACATTGATGTTACAAAACCTGTGAAATTAGACTTGTCTATGACGGAAAATTATACAAGTAAGTTACAAATTGTTGTTTATTTTATTAGGTAAACATTTTATGTGATTTTCATGCTCCATTTGCTTCATGTGGAGAACTCAATGCCATATAATGAACTACGAGCTCTAAAGAGTAACTGTGGGTCCCGCATCCCGCGCGGGATTCGCCTCATTTTAATTGAACAGTCATTTATAATCAGTAACTAATTGCCCAGACTTGGCTTGGTAAGCCGTAGTTTCTGGCACCTTTCCTTTCCATACTGCCGTTGAAACTAGTAACTTTAAGATAAATAATAATGATTTTTTTATATTTCAGTACATCAAACAAAACGGGCAAAGACAAGCTTCATCTATCAGCCGGTGACAACTCAGACGCACACTAGTAGAAGAAAAACGCCACTCGTCAACCGAGTCGCATTAATATAAGCGAAATTCCTAAACAACTATAAGACTTATATTCATAGAAAATTGTGATCATAATGTTATGGGGTCAACGATAGTAAGTACATAGCGTGATTGTTCCATTGTTAGGTAACTTAGATTACGTTTAATAATTCGAATTGTAATGATTAGCTGTGAATGTGTCTCAGAGTGCTGAATGTTTGTATTATTGTATCAAATTCGATCGTGATAGTCTGTACCAGATAAGTGTATTTACATGTTTTTTACAAAAACGGAACACTTGTTACATATCTTACACTGTAAACTAATATTATTTGATAAGCGAAAACCTGAAAGAAGATGCGCTCCGATTTTGATATGTACTTATATGTCACCATCGGCTGCTGTAGATTTGTGTTGATTTGATTTTAAGAAGTGACATTGAATATTGCCCAATAGCGTTTAAAACAAGGTTTTGTAGGAAAAGTTTGTTTAGCTTAGCAAGTTACTTAAGGCCGGAGTACGAAATATTTCATAAAAACGAACTGATCAGTTTTTTTTATCATGAGGGAGAATGTTTTTCCATTCAGACTTGACAATGTTTTCTTTTATTGTTAGTTCGTTTGTATGGACTGAAGTACGAAAAGCTGTTTAAATAGGAAAGTACACTTGAAATGATGTCTCAATCTAGCAGCAAAGGGTATGTGAAGTTCCCACCGCTGATGTATGTAAATATTGTCTGTTACTTACGTATTTTATTTGCATATAATTTGTTGTTAGTGGCAGCTTTTTTTTTCAGAATTAATTATATCAGTTGATTAATGCTGCCGTAAGTCGATTATAGCTAAACATAAACATAATTTCAAGACATTTTTATAAGTACGTTTATTTTTTTTAAATAAGATTAGTTCGAGTTGTATTCAGGCAAGGAATTAGCTACAAACCTAGTTACAAAGTGGCAGAAATATTTTATTTATAAAAAAAGTATATATCAAAACCTTTTGTTTTTATGTATATGTCTTAGCTGACTTCGACAACACACTATGCTCCACAACTTATTTTTAGTTACTTTACATTGTACCTGTTATAATAACCTTGTGTCTATGTTTTAATTTTGTACTGTAGAAACATACCACTTTATTTTTTATTGTTGCGATTTTACTCGTAAGATGTGCAATTTCAGTGGATAATACAGGTCTATGTAATTGGTTACTTCAACATCAATAAAAAAATCATAGATTTTGAGAAAAATTATGTGAATCGAACATTCGTTAATGAATTCGTTATGTTCCCTTATCAGCAATTTGTCACATCATCCGGAATTTAATAAATTGTGGTTGACGAAACATTATGAATACATTGCGAAAAACATACTTTGATTTGTGTTTAATGGATAAAAAGATGGATTGGAATGGATTAGACTTGGTCTTTGTAGTTGGTTGTGTTAGTGGATCTCTCGAATGTAGTAAATGAAATTGTGAGTATAGAATAAGTATGCGTTAGTTATAAGTATGATAAACGTCACTAGAGACCGAATCGTAAAGTTTAATTCAATGATTTCAAAATGAAAATTAATTGGAATTCTTTTAAATTATCTTAACTAATGTTATAAATGCGAAAGTGAGTTTGTTTGTTTGTTACGCTTTCACGCTAAAACGGCTGAACGGATTTTAATTAAATTTGACACATGGGTAGACCATGACTTGGATAAGGACATAGAATACTTTTATGCCAGTAGTACGTTCCCGTGGGATAATTTCCGACCTCCACGCTGGCGAAGCCGCGGGCAAAAGCTAGTATTTATATTTTGACCGTCGAAATATAGTGAAACATAAATCAATCTTTAAAATCGATGTAACCATGCCGAGACCGGCAGGACATGCTCGCTTGGCCTCAGTTATGTTCTAGTAGACTAATGCGCTAACCTTGCGAACTTAGTCTGCAAGTCTAGACACGGATAGTAATGAGCAGTTAGATTTACAGACAAACAACATGTTTAATGTTATTACCCTTTAAATATTTACGATAATATAACATTATCAAAATATATTCAAATATAGTCCAATTATCTCTTAAATACAATTAGATGATACTGTGATATGGAGCAATATTGAAATCAGTACTATGGAAATTAATCATATTTATCACAAATTATTACAAAACTGAAGTTTATCAATGTTTGTAGACTTATCTGCTTTGCAGTTAGTATAATGTACGAGGCAAAGGCAAAACAGTAAACAGAAATGTAGCACCAAAAGATAGGAAGACGGTATAGCGTTATAACATAATGCAGTAAGTAGCTTAATCGTAATCCTAACTAGTACTATAAATGCGAAAGTGAGTTTGTTTGATACGCTTTCACACTAAAACGGCTGAACGGATTTGGATGCAAATTGGCACATAGGTAGACCATGACCTGGATTAGGACATAGGATACTTTTATCCCGGTAGTACGTTCCCGTGGGATAATTAGTAGATAATTTCCGACCTCCACGCAAAGTCGTAGGCAAAAGCTAGTGTATCATAAAACGTAGTCACGTTTTCATATCTATTTTGTTTCACGGGAGACGGGTATCTCACGTTACCTATTCGTCGCCTATTATTGCTTGAGGTCCATACAGGGTTGCTACTTTTGGTGAACTATTTACCAAACGCTTGACTTCGTATTGATTAGACAATTCAGAATAATGGTTTACAGCTAAAGCCGTATGCCAGCACTATAGACTAATGTACAAAATACTGCCTTAATGTAGTTTAAAAGAATGTGACATATTAATGTCTTACTTTGCCTTATTTTTTTGTTTTTCGTGTTATTTTTGCCATCGACATGCTAATGCCGCGGCCACATTAACGGGATGTGCCGTTGATTATCGCGTTGAAGGGCGTTAGCCGTAGGTGTAGCCACCACTTGCTGCGATAATTTGACCAAATCTTGACCGAAATATAACTAGGTACCGCTATGTTTATGGGCATTGACTTTCACGTTAATGTGGCCCAGGCATAAGAAGAAGAATGTCTTATGAGGCGTTTGCGCTTTTGAGGTAGATGTTTGCAGAAAAGCAGGTGGCCTAACCAGCGCGCACCCGTGAGCACGACACCCAATGCACTTGTGTGGGCATGGTGCGCATTATGTCTTTCACCACCAGTAGCGACCCTAAGTTGGTTATTCCGATGTACCTAAATAAGAAGTTTTTAAATCAATAGTTATAAGTAGTGTAGGTAGGTATAGATTACATTATACTAAAAAAACTACAGAAACACCATGAAAGAATCCTCAATAAATGCGTTTAAAATTAGGTGCTCTATGTATACTATACTTAGACACAACAGTGCAATTGTGTATATAATTCTATTATAGTGCGTTTTGATATCTCCTGCTATAATTCGATAGTGTAATGATGCGTGTGAATCTAATGAAATAAATCAATCGTGTTTATAAAAAAATGTATTTGTAGATGCCATTTTCCAAAGTAATGTAATATTCATAGTTAATATTTGATATAGTTGATAATTATATTGACTGCAGGCACGCTTTAGAAACTAATGCGATTATTCAAAAACTAAATAACTCACACTGTAAGTCTTTCAACAATTTGTCACTAGCCAAGAATTAGTTGTAATTTTGTACAATACAAAATAGTTAATGTATTTTTCCACTGCCAGTATTGCAACATCCAAGTAATAAGCATTTAGAATAAGTGTAGCCATTAGTTTAGCTATTAGTACATAGATTTAAGAATACCTAGATGATGTGAAGGATTTTTCATAACATTTTTGTAATAAAATTCAATGAGTACCTAAATTCAGTTGTTTTAATTAAAAAGCCTACTCGTTGCAGCCATTCTATGTAGTTACATCAAAGAGAGAGGAATAGAATAGAATAGAATAAATGTTTATTGTCTCCAGTATTACAGCTAGTAGTAGTGGTACATACACAAAACTATAATACCGGAAGCAAAAGGTTTAAGCGTCAGCATTATGCTTAGGTCCCCTAGAGGGTTGCTAAGCGCTGGTTTTCAGCTCAAACCCTTGACTCCTGTTTACAAAATTATAAAAAAGAGGTACATTTAGCAAAAATGGATTAAGTATTAAGAAATGATAAATATTACATGATGATCATACATTAACATTATATTGATTGTTAAATTAAAAAAAGAAAGAGCTTTTAACAGTTTGTGGACACGATTTAGAAACGAAAAAAAGAAAGAAAATAAAAAAATATATAGATAGTGAACAGAAGGCCAAAACTTGTAGAACCACAGGTCCACTGAACGAGGAGGGCATCTTTTAAAGTATTTTTGTGCTATTTTTTTGGCAGTCAAAGACTAATATTTTACATTTTTGTTTGAAATTTATTATATTATTAATGCTTCGAAAGGGAGGTGGTATATTATTCCAGATCTTTGATGCTGTATATTTGAAACTGCCCTTATACCCTTTTGTTTTGTGTCTCGGTATCATTAGCGATCCATCCACCCTTGATCTGGTATAGAAGCTGTGTGAGTCCTTACACCAAGATAATTTATTATACAGGTATGAAGGACATTTTCCTGCAATAATCCTGTGTGAAACACAACAAATGCAGATTGCGTCGCGATTCCATGTTGAGTTGTCCTTTCTCAGTTATAATGGGGGAGATGTGCGATCTTCTTGGAACTTAATAACAGAGGAGTAATCTTTACTTACTGACTGACAGTTATGTTTATTTCTAGCAAGGGTCGAAAAGATTCCTTGTACGCACGGCTACAGATCAAGCTATACATTTCCAGTATAAGCTGATCTCGCATTGTATAGGATTTCCTTACAATGAGAGGTCAGTGTAAACTGGAAATGTATAGCTTGATGTGTAGCCGTGTGTACAAATTTGTTAAAAAGAAAAGATATACATCTAAGTAAATTGAGAAATGCAAATGAAGTAAGGTAAGTTCCTACCTACAGCTGTCCTCAATAAACCTGTAACATCTAATTTTCATCTCTTTTCAGCAATTTATATACTTAGTACCTAATTTATGGGAATGTTTCAGAAAGAATAACTATTCCGTTAAGAAATCATTGTCAACTCCGGTGGATATAGAAAACATCGACATAAAGGATGCAGTAGGTAACATATCTTTTCCGTTACATAGGAGTACGCACGCCTACATAACAGATCAAGCTATAATTTCCAGTATAAACTGATATCGCATTGTATTGGATTTCCTTACAATGAGAGGTCAGTGTAAACTGGAAATGTATAGCTTGATGTGTAGCCGTGTGTAGGGGAAGGTGGGGCAGCCTCATACAGTTTTTATATTTTGTCGTACAGAATTTTCTCTAGTATCAATATCTGTACCGATTCATCAAAAACTAATAGTCTTGCTATCTGACTTTATATCAAAAATATGTAATTTGTGTAAATACACTTGTGCGGCTTTCTGTCAAAGTTAATAAAAAAAAAAAATATGTATGAAAGTGCCCCGCATGTGGGGCACTTTCATACACGCTATGGGGCAGATTCATACATGTGAAAAAATACACAAATTGAGTGTGAAATGTTTAATTATTATTTTATCAAAATCAAAATATGAAAATACAATATTTTCGAAAACAAAAGCAATTAGTCTATTTGAGCATAAAATACTAAGTAACAACCGAAAAATACTAAGTGAAAAAGAGAATAACATAAATGTAGGTAGTTTTGTTTTTATAACACTGAATAAACTTAACTAACCTAACAGTCTTTCTGATCAGTCATATCAGTATTTATTATATTTATTTATCATGTTTTTTTATTTTTGTACAAAAATAAATAAGCCTCCGCTGTCTATTACGGCTATAACAACAAATAATAAAAATAAAGCAGAGTTAAAAGTGTAGAACTAAGGCGAATAGACGCTCCGGTTGCCATTCCGATTATCGAGTCGGATTAAGGATGATGCGCAGTGGTAGCCCGCGAAATTCATTTTTTTTTAGTTTTTTGCAATTTGCAGGTCCGTTTCAGGTTGCATCTTGATCAAAATATGATACGCGGAAATAATTAATAAGAAGAATTGATGATTTTTATGGTTAAAATTATGTAAATACATAAATGTTTTATTAAAATGTTATTCGCGGCCGTAGCTAATATGGCTTTACAGAATTATAATCATTAGAATCAGCAATACAACTCCATAAGATAGCATTTACCTCAAATCTAGCGATTTCATGAAATCATGAGGTTTGAGGTAAATGCTAACTTCTGGAGCTGTATTGCTGATTCTAATGACTATAATTCTGTAAAGCCATATTAGCTACGGCCGCGAATCATATTTTAATCAACATACAAGCTCACACTGACCTACAAATTGCAAAAAACAATCAACCTTAAGGCGAAAGCGCTAGGGTAGCCCGCGAAATTCAAAATTTCTTACGTTTTTTGCAATTTGTAGGTCAGTGTGAGCTTGTATCTTGATCAAAATATGATTCGCGGCCGTAGCTAATATCGTTTTACAGAATTATAATCATTAGAATCAGCAATACAACTCCATAAGTTAGCATTTACCTCAAATCTAGCGATTTCATGAAATCATGGTCTTATGTTTTTTTTTATTAGAACGTGACTGGCATAGTAAATTATAACTAAAAAAAGTCGCGCCCGCGCCGCTGTCTGTCTATTTGAATGTGATACACTCAAAAACGATTGAACGTATTTTTATACGGTTTTCACGTTTTCAGCAATGGACGGAGTGATGCAGTGTATAATTCATTAAGTTTTTGTCTAAATTGGCTGAAATATGACGATGATTGTTGAAGATGTCGTAAAATATCATGCCGACTGGAAGCTTTACACGGCAACGATATCGGAAGGATTTGAGTATGCACAGTTATATCTAGATATCGGATAATCGGAGGCATATTAACCTAAAGTTGAAGTGTTGGCTACGTATGGAGTGGGCTTTTGGATTGAAAAATCCCAGAATTTCGGTATCGGCCAATTTTGACTTCTGATTATAGAATCGAATGTATAATTTATGTACAATTTACTTTAGCTAACATGGATTGCATTTATGTATCATAAAAATCCCCGGATTCCGGAACGACTATTTTTAAGTTCTGATTTTATGTTCGTTTCAACCGCGCGGCCATGGCGTAAAAAAAAAAAAACTATGCCAACATTTTGTAACAATTTGTAAAAGTTGACTCCCAAAACCACAAATTTGTCAAAGCTATGGTTAAAAAGTTAGAAGGGTTTGAACGTGGCCGCGCCATCGAAACGCGGAGAACCGCGCGGCCACGGAGATCTCAGAAACTAAGCGTTGCACAGACCTGAAATTTTGGTAAATAACAGATTCAATTTGTAAACAATTTGTAAAAATATAGAAAAAAATCCTAGGTTAATATTTTAGGAGCTGTGAGACTAAAACCCCGTGGCCGCGCCATCGAAACGGTGACAAAAACGTGATAGCCGATATCACGCTGAAAAAGCATCGCAGACGTCTAGAGTTTTTTGTAAAACCCAGATTTGAATTTGTCAAAACTTACAAAAATGCAACAAAAAATTCTAGGTTAATATTTTAGGAGCTGTGAGACTAAAACCCCGTGGCCGCGCCATCGAAACGGTGACAAAAACGTTTTCACCGATATCTCGCTGAAAAAGCATCGCAGAGGTCTGAAGTTTTTTGTAAAACCTAGATTTGAATTTGTCAAAACTTGTAAAAATACAACAAAAAATCCTAGGTTTATATTTCAGGAGCTGTAAGACTAGAACCCCATGGCCGCGCCATCGAAACGGTGAAAAAAACGTGATAGCCGATATCTCACTGAAAAAGCATCGCAGACAGGTTGAATGGCGCGGCTCCTGAAATAAAAATCTAGGATTTTTTGTTATATTTTTACAAATTTTGACAAATTCAAATCTAGGTTTTACAAATAATTTCAGACTTCTGCGATGCTTTTTCAGTGAGATATCGGCGATAACGTGTTTTTCACCGTTTGTATGGCGCGGGTCCTGAAATATAAACCTAGGATTTTTTGTTGTATTTTTACAAGTTTTGACAAATTCAAATCTAGGTTTTACAAAAAACTTCAGACCTCTGCGATGCTTTTTCAGCAAGATATCGGTGATAACGTTTTTGTCACCGTTTCGAGGGCGCGGCCACGGGGTTTTAGTCTCACAGCTCCTAAAATATTAACCTAGTATTTTTTGTTGCATTTTTGTAAGTTTTGACAAATTCAAATCTGGGTTTTACAGAAAACTCTAGACGTCTGCGATGCTTTTTCAGTGAGATATCGGCTATCACGTTTTTTTCACCGTTTCGATGGCGCGGCCATGGGGTTCTAGTCTTACAGCTCCTGAAATATAAACCTAGGATTTTTTGTTGTATTTTTACAAGTTTTGACAAATTCAAATCTAGGTTTTACAAAAAACTTCAGACCTCTGCGATGCTTTTTCAGCGAGATATCGGTGAAAACGTTTTTGTCACCGTTTCGATGGCGCGGCCACGGGGTTTTAGTCTCACAGCTCCTAAAATATTAACCTAGAATTTTTTGTTGCATTTTTGTAAGTTTTGACAAATTCAAATCTGGGTTTTACAAAAAACTCTAGACGTCTGCGATGCTTTTTCAGCGTGATATCGGCTATCACGTTTTTGTCACCGTTTCGATGGCGCGGCCACGGGGTTTTAGTCTCACAGCTCCTAAAATATTAACCTAGGATTTTTTTTCTATATTTTTACAAATTGTTTACAAATTGAATCTGTTGTTTACCAAAATTTCAGGTCTGTGCAACGCTTAGTTTCTGAGATCTCCGTGGCCGCGCGGTTCTCCGCGTTTCGATGGCGCGGCCACGTTCAAACCCTTCTAAATTTTTAACCATAGCTTTGACAAATTTGTGGTTTTGCGAGTCAACTTTTACAAATTGTTACAAAATGTTGGCATAGTTTTTTTTTTTTTTTAGCGCCATGGCCGCGCGGTTGAAACGAACATCTGATTTTGGAATCGAATGTTTAGTAAGGTACTTGCGTTCAGGTGTTGGCTAATATGGATTGCACTTTTGTATCAAAAAAAATCCCGGGATTCACTTTAGAGTTCTGATTATAGAATCGAATGTTATATTTACTTACGTTTAGGTTTTGGCTAATAGGGAATGTACTTTTGTATTGATCGTCAAAATGTCGTGATTCCGGAATTGATAAATTACTTAAGTAGTTATTTACTATTAGAGGGTAACTTTTCTATCACTAAATTTTCACATAGTGTTCTACTGATGAACAACTTTTACTATGGGATCAACCCGTAAATCATGAAAAATAAATCAGCTGTTCGAGTAGGTATTGAACTTATGTATCAAACATCATAATTTTTTTCATGATTTCAGGGTTGGTCCCATAGTAAAAGCTGCCGAAACTGTAAATCCAAGATGGTAGCTGCGAATATTTTTCAATGTTTCGTCATGGGTGTCGTTTTCTTGGTTTTCGAGGGTGTTAAAGCCGATAGTGCAGATGACTTGCAGTTGTACTGTCAAGGGAGGGTTGATGAAATACCAGAGGGGCAATTCTCGTATTTTTAACAACGTTCGCAATATCATCTCAAGACTCAATCTGACAGAAATTGTATAGCGTTTACCTTCATTTTTGACATTTTGATTGACGCTGGCATGAGATTGTGAACGTTTTTAGGTACGAGAATTGCCCCTCTGACGCTATCGATAGGTTAAATAGGGACTTGTCAGCGATAAAAACCTGGTCAGATAGATTTGGTGTTGCAGTAAACCCAAATAAGTGTCAGGCAATCGTAATTGGGAGTTCTCGTAACATTAGTAAGGTGGATAATACATTATTGCCACCTGTTCTCTTCAATGGTACGATCGTCCCATTTAGCACTGACGTGAAGGACCTAGGCTTGCACATCGATTGTACCCTGAACTGGCGTACTCAAGTCGCTAGGGTCAGTCAGAAGGTTACTGGAACGCTGCGGGCTTTGTACCGGCTGAAAAATTTACTACCATCCAGTACCAAGACAATGCTTGTGCAGTCCTTAATTTTCCCTATCATCGATTATGGTGATGTGTGCTACTATGACCTGAATGCAGATCTCCTCAACAAACTTGACCGTCTTCTTAATAACTGCATTCGATTCGTTTTCAATTTGCGTAAATATGACCATGTCTCTGCGCATCGGTCGCTTCTAAAGTGGTTGCCCATACGCCAGCGCAGAGAGCAAAGGGCGCTGACCACCTTGTTTTCATTTCTTGACTCTCCCTCTTCCCCTAGTTATCTAGCCCCCCACTTTCAGTACATTTGCGCCAACCACAATAGAAATTTACGTTCATCTCACAATCGTCTTCTTCTATGTCCCACTCACCGTACAGACTTCATTCACTCTTCCTTCTTCATTCAGTCTATCTCTCTGTGGAATGCGCTCCCCCCGGAAATCAGGATGGCAACCAAAAGGCGAAAGCTCCAGGGTAGCCCGCGAAATTCAAAATTTCTTACGTTTTTTGCAATTTGTAGGTCAGTGTGAGCTTGTATGTTGATTAAAATATGATTCGCGGCCGTAGCTAATACGGCTTTACAGAATTATAATCATTAGAATCAGCAATACAACTCTATAAGTTAGCATTTACCTCAAACCTCATGATTTCATGAAATCGCTAGATTTGAGATAAATGCTAACTTATGGAGTTGTATTGCTGATTCTAATGATTATAATTCTGTAAAGCCGTATTAGTTACGGCCGCGAATCATATTTTAATCAACATACAAGCTCACACTGACCTACAAATTGCAAAAAACGTAAGAAATTTTGAATTTCGCGGGCTACCCTGGCGCATCAACCTTAAAGTTCGTGAACTCATTCGCAAGAAGCTGGCAGTGTCTTCACAACGGTAATGTTTCCCCATTGTTGGTATTATTTGTATTAGTATATTTATGTATATTTATATATAATTAGGTATATATTATTATATTTATAGTTTGTAATAGGTATTATGTGTATCTTTATATTTAAATAAATATTTATTCCTAAATTTTTCGAAATTGCACCTGCCACTGCTTGTCTCTGCATCACCCAAAGGTTGACTGGTAGAAAAGTAGAAAATGCCTATGGCATTAAGTCCGCCTCTGTACATTTGTGCTTGAAGTGTTAAATAAATAAATAGTGACACTAAAATGTAAATCCAAGATGGTGGATGCAAATATTTTCCAATTTTTCGTCATGGGTGTCGTTTTCATGCTTTTCGAGGGTGCTAAAGCCGATAGTGGCGTTCAAATGTAAATCCATTATGGCAGCTGCAAAATTTTAGAACTAGTCATGGGTGATTTTTTCATGGTTTTGGAGTGTGATAAAGCCGATAGTGGAGTCAAAAAGCATGACGCTTGGCTGATGCCTAGTTAACTAACCCTGCGGCAGCGCAGCGTATCGCGTTTCAACCGGAAAACACGAGGTTATGCCTCTGATTGTTGAAAGTATTTTTTGTGTGGTGCTAACCCTGCGGCAGCGCAGCGTATCGCGTTTCAACCAGAAAACACGAGGTTATGCCTCTGATTGTTGAAAGTATTTTTTTGTGTGGTGCTAACCCTGCGGCAGCGCAGCGTATCGCGTTTCAACCAGAAAACACGAGGTTATGCCTCTGATTGTTGAAAGTATTTTTTTGTGTGGTGCTAACCCTGCGGCAGCGCAGCGTATCGCGTTTCAACAAGAAAACACGAGGTTATGCCTCTGATTGTTGAAAGTATTTTCTTGTGTGGTGATTATGTGTTTTATGAGTCAGAAAGTAAAAAATAGGAGGTCGAAAAAGATCAAAGTTCAAACAACCTCCATTGCGCGGCGGAAAGACAAGAGGCTTATCCCCGTAGGGTATATATGTTCTGTGGGCTTATCAGGACGAAGAATACAAGCTGCACGACCTTCCAAAATCGAAATCCGAAGTGCCAATAAACGACCTTCAATATAAATAACAATGAACCATGTGCAAAAAATCACAAATGATTAAAATAATTGTTATCCACGATATAATGGTTTTTCTTTTGTCATTGTCCAGTATCTTTCAACGTAATTAAAAATTACACTCTTCTAAACCATATCCTTACTTTCAGTGACACGCTAACAAAGAGAATTCGGAAAAATCCACTTTACGCCAATGACGTATTATAGATAGACGCGTCATACACGAACATCAGTGCTTTCAAAAACAGCGTAAGCCATGATGTACCAACATACCAGTATATACTGGCCGCAAAGAAAAGGAAAGACGCATGCCGATACCTGTTGTAAGAAAGAGATGAATATACTTATTTAGTTACGTCACTAGCTGCTGCATGTTCACTGGCGCGCGTGCGTGACTGATATCACGCCGGGCAATTACCCTTCATTAAATTTCCCATTTTTGAGCCCAGGTAACGCATCTAAAGGTAATATATCATTGCTTTACGCCCGTCAAAATCACTCGCTACTTTACGCCCGTTAAATCACTCGAAACCTTACACTAGTGTAAGGTTTCGAGTGTGTGTGTCGTGACGTATTGAATTAGCATTTACTTGTGTTTAACGCCTGGAAATGCTAACTCTATTCGTCTCCACCTGAGGGGACGTACTGAATTAGCATTTCTATATACGCGACGGGACTCATTGTCGAAGAGGATGTCCCATCCCTATCCCAATTGAATGACGGCTCCTTGTCTTGTTTCTTGTAGTTGCAATGACAGACATTATACATCTAGACTGATCTAGACGTGATCTAGACGTTGCCATGATTACAGTGTGAAGTGTCAAAGTGAGACACATAAGTAAAAGTACTCTGTGACACATATATACGAAATAATTAGGAAAATTGAGGCAAAGCGTATTTTTGCTTTAAAAATCTTGCCAAACAAAGTACTTTCACTGTTAATATTGCTGTCTCATGACCACAGAACATTAATACTCATGAGTATGACCGGCCACGCGGTGGCTCGATCTAGATGTATATTATCCATGGAAGTACTTATTATCTAAGTGTAGTTGTCATTGTCAAGAAATGTCAAAAATAGTCATTGATTGAATCGAATGAATCGAATTGAATCGAAGCAACTGCTATTATACCGCATTTTCTATTTTTCTATTCACCTGTACTTTTTTAATCTCTAATGTTGATACTACGGATTATATTTTTACTACATAAATTATTTTAGTTCATACGATAATAAACTATCATGTCTACCCGTGAAATACTCACCCTACAATTTGGTCACTACGCGAACTATGTTGGTGCACACTTTTGGAACTTGCAAGAACTTAGTTTTGATTATACAGGAACAGTAAAAACAGAAGTTAACCATGATATTTTATACCGTGATGGTCAAACCGCGAAGGGTGAAGTGACATACACACCTCGGCTCCTTTTAGCTGACCTCAAAGGTTCTCTAAAAACTTTGCCTGAAAGTGGTGGTTTGTCTAGTGGAGGAGACGAAAATGAATTTCCATGGGATGCTGTTCAAAAAATAGAAGAACCAGTTCTACCGAAAAATGAGTACTTGGCAGATATTGATGGCCAGGGACCAAGTGTTCACTCAAAGGAATACAACTTCGAACAAGATGTTCAAACTTGGACAGATTACTTATACCCTAGGCTTCATGATAGAACAATTAATATTGTTAAAGAATATACTCATGGAGAAGATACAGTAAGTTCTGTTGTGTAGTTCAAGTGGTTTCGGAATATTGAAAAGCCATGTACTTAAATGTTAAAATTCTTTTTTTTTTGTTTTCAGGAATGTATGGACATTTATCATACTGGAAAATCACTGTGGAAGCATGATTTTGGTAATGCATTTATGGAAAATATTAGAAGATATGTGGAAGAATGTGACAGCATGCAAGGCTTTCAAGTCAACTTTGACTGTGTTGATGGGTTTGCAGGCCTTGCTCTTAGTTGTATAGAGCATCTTGCTGATGAATATTCCAAATCTATACTAGCATACCCAATTATACCTTCACATTTCTCTGATAACAATCCTACGACACAAGAAGAAAGAGATAAAGCCAATGTAAAAGATTCCATTAGGCTGGTGAACACAGCAATTTCTATTCAAGAACTGTCAGAACATGCAACATTATTTGTACCCATTTGCACTGGAGATAAAGGATGGAGGAAACCAGGGAGCCCTAGAAAATTTGACTATATTAATTATAACCCTGAACTATATTACCATAGTTCAGCTTTATTAGCTTCAGCCATGGACACATTGAGTCAGAAATATAGACACAAAAGCAACATTTTTACAATATCAGATATTTGTGCTGATCTCACTGGTTATGGCAGAAAAATGGCATCAGCTTCCTTAGGAATGCCGTTACCATTAAATGAATCACAATATTTGATAGATTACTTGAATAATACCACAAGACCTATTTACACAAGTATCACACCGAGTTGTAAGATTGCTACAGACAAAATATTCCAAGTAATCACTGTGAGAGGAGTTCCTGAGAGTTACTTGAAAGCTCCTTTGAAAGAAGCCAAAGAACAAATTAATATTCCAGCATACCGATGCAATAATGTGAAGGAGATGTTTGAACTATATTTCCAAGCAAATAATTTCCTTTCAGCAACAAATGTAACAATATGTGAAAAACCTCTAGAAGTCAGAACACCTTACCCAAGATTTTTTTCAAATGATCTTAATAAATATGGGTTTGTGAGAAGTGACGCCAGCCAAGAGAAGGTTGAGAGTTGTGCTGTTGTTGCAGGATATCACAATGGTAATTTCATGTCAGATATGATTGAAAAATTGCACAGAGAAACTAGTAGGGTTAAGTTTTCCAAACTGCACAAGTTTAACCAAGAAGGGTTTGAAGCTTCAGAATACAGTGAAAGTTTAGATAAGCTTGCAGAATTTAAGGATAATTATGAAGATGACTTTGAACTGTAATAAAATAATATTTATCTACTAATACTGCCTTACTTAAAATGACTAAAAATAAATAAGCTTTAATAAAACCTTGTCTGTACAGACGCCAGTAGGTCAAGCCACCCAAAACTGTCAAATTTTCCCAATCAACCTTGAATGAAAGATGAAAATCTATTAAAGAAATTTGACAGATTGTAGTAGCTTGATGTGCTGGGGTCTGTACTTTGTACACTTTCTTTAAACTTTTGATGCAATGTACATTGCATTTGTACACCCGCTATCATGATATGCACGCCATGTTGAGTACTGTACTGGCACAGATTAATATCTGTGGTACTGGTTGGTGGCCAATTAACATACAAAAGCGATTCTAAGGGCCTGTTTCACCCTCAGTTCACCACCCACAATTAAAGGTCATAGTGCACATATCAACTCGGAAACGGAACGTAACCGTATCAACTCGAGCTGTTTAGTATTCTTCGTATGAAACTCCCTACTGAAAAGCACACTAATCGGAATCGTAATGTAAACGATTCGCCTCGGGACAAGCTCACGAACCGCGGTGTGGCGCGTGGTCAACCAGGTGTCCCCGCGCTTACCGCTCGTCGTCCCCGCGCTTACGCCTCTCCGTCGCCTCGCTTGCGTCTCTTCGTCCACCCTTGCCCCTCACCCCTCCCGCGCCCTGCCTGCAGCACACTATTCTCACAGTGTACATTTTTTGCTGTTGTAAGTTGTTGTAACCTATTCCACCTGTTTTTAGGGTTCCGTACCAAAATGGTAAAAAAGGAACCCTTATGGTGTCACTCAGTCTGTCTGTCACAGCTGGATATCTCAAGAACTGCTAATGCTATCAACTTGAAATTTAGAATAGTTTTAGATGACGTTGACCCAACTACCCCTACCCAACTGAAAGGGGGTCTTAAAAAATCAAAGTGGGGCTACTGGGGCATGTGGGGTATCATATGAAAGAACTCTGTTTGCACATTCTCAAACATTTTTTTCTTTTTTTTAGGCCGCATAGTTTTCGACTTCTGATGAAAAATGTAAAAAAAATACCGTTCCCCCCCTCCTTATCTCCGAAGTTTGCAAAGAGAAAAATCTGAAATTATTCTATGTGATAGAAGTTTATGTAAAGATTACAGGAAAAATAAAACACACTTTTTCAGAAATCGGAACGGAACCCTCGGTGCGCGAGTCCGACTCGCTCTTGACCGGTTTTTACTCTTAATGTCATAGACTTATATAAGTCTATGCTTAATGTTTAAAATTTTCAATATCTGTTTTTGAAGTAAGCGCAGCGTCTAGCCGAGTCGACGTATCGGAGCTGCTTTTCAGTATAGTATAATGTACTCTGTGGAGCTGCTGGTCCGCTTTGGTTACGTGCTTACGTTAGTTTGACGGCGATACGGTGACGCGATCCCTTTCCGAGTTGATGAGTGTGCTATGACCTTTAGTTCCTATTAACTTACTTGGCAGATAATTTAATACAAATTCTGTTCCATTTTTACTGACTTCTAAAAAAAGGAGGAGGTTCTCAATTCGGATGTTTGTATTTTTTTTTTTTTTATGTTTGTTCGCGCATAACTCCGTCGCTTGCCAACCGATTTGAAAAATTATTTTTTTGTTGGAAAGGGTATACTTCCCAAATGGTCCCATTTTTGTCAAAATCCAGTTCTGATGATGGGATCCTGGAGAAATCGAAGGAACTCTTCAAATATTATAGGCACACCTATAGCGATTTGGGTATTTTTTATAGTAGCTCGTGCATTTGATCTCGGAAAGCACCACTTGGTGAAGTGGAACTGATGATGAAGACCACAGATGGCTACCGGAACTACTCAATGATAAATATTTCTCGGGTTGCGATTCGATTACTTTAATATGGTTGCTAAGCAATTTCCGCTCGTCACACAATGCGTGTGGTGAGTGGTTGTTGAGGAGTTCTCCTGGTTCTTACCAGCAGAACTCCTCAACAATTAACGTCCCAGCATCGGGAAAAGCAATATTTTGTAACATGTGATGAGCAATTGACATTAGACTATTGTAACTTATACAAATTATAAACAGACCCACTAAAAAGCGAGAAATAAAAACTTTTAAACAAAAAAAAAAACTGAATTCCGAAAATCACTACAAAGTGAAAAATAACTTTGATTTCGGAAGTCGGTGGCAAAAAAAAGAAAGTAAATAAAAAACGAAAGACACCGACTTCCGAAATCAAAGTTATTTTTCACTTTGTAGTGATTTTTGGAAGTCGGTTTTTTTTTTGTTAAAAAGTTTTTGAATTTTGTACTTGTGACTGACACTGGCATGGTTACCAGCAGGGATTTGCAGCAAATGAGAAATTTCTGAAGCCGGGTCCCCCTCATGTTTTTTTTTCGCCACATCAGTCTGCTCAATGTCCTCGGCAAAATCTATGAGAGACTTATTTATAAGCGCCTCAAAGATTATGCCGAGACAAAGGGCCTAATTCCTAACGAGCAGTTTGGTTTTCGACCCCAACACTCTTGCGTACACACATCAACGAACACATAAGCGTTGGTTTCCAACGTGGTTCGATGACGGGTGCTGTTTTCTTCGATATAGCGAAAGCCGCCGAAAGCGTTTGACAAAGTCTGGCACAACGGTTTATTATAAGCTTTACAAACTCGACCGTCGTGCGTGTGCCAGACCGTCTCGTGCTCATCTTACAAAACTTTTTGTCTTTTCGCTATCGTATCGAAGGAGCGCTATCCTCTCCCCACCCCATTCACGCAGGTTTCCCTTAGGGCTCTGTGCTTTCTCCACTCATTTCCACGTTAATTACCAGCAATATCCCGAAAAGTAAAAAGGCACAGTTGGCTCTGTTCGCAGACGATACGATTGTAGTATCATTTACTATTCCGGCCAACGCCAAGACTCGATATCTCGCACTCTCCCAACCGCAGTTGATAAACGGCGCGTGGTTTCGAAAGTGGAGAATCGAAGTCAATCCTGACAAAAGTCAAGCGGCTCTCTTTTTGAAACCGCGTCTCAATTGTATTCCGCCCACCGACCGATCACCATGTTTGGCAAGCCGATCCCTTGGGAGAAGCGAGCTAAATATCTAGGTGTGACCCTCGATGAGCACCTCAGCAGTCTCGTTCTGAATGCACGTAGCAAATTGTCACTTAAGTGCAACTTGCGCATCTATACAGCGTGTATTCTCTCCCGATCATGACCTATGCGGGTTCAGTATTTGCACACGCAAAGTCCCGAAACATCCAAAATCGAACGGCTACGGGATCCACTGGTTTGTTTGGAATGAAATTTTCCACCTATAGACCTTAAAATACCAACTATCCATCAATTCTTGAAACGTAATTCCAAGCGTTTTTCGATACCCCCGCGAAACATCGCAACCCCTCTGGTTGTTATATCTCCTCTAAAATCAGTAAAGTCCGCCGTCCAAGGCATGTTCTCAACGACCCTGATGACCCCTTAACCATCTTCCAGGAGAAAAATAGGGCCACCAGTACAGTTTATAAACACAAATCTACATTCCGACCTCGCCGCCGAGGTCCCTTGCGACGACGACCCCCACGTAATTCCTCCCGACACTTGATTGGTGCCCCCCCTGGGTACGCCCATGCACAAAGCTATAAATCGCAACAAAGGGTCACTTCTGCACGTTTTCCAACTTTACAGGGAGAGCATTCTTTATTTTTTTGTTAATAACTCTGTACTGTTTTAACTCGTCGCACGCCAATTAGCAGACACAATAGATTTTCTATTGTTATCTGAACACCTGGTGCAATCGACGTTTAAAGAGTTAATTGATTAGTTCATAACGCGGACACACACAGACTTAAACTGATTAGTTCTTATCGGACAATCGTGACTATTAAAAAAAAAACAAGGGAAAATGCAAAAAAAAAATGCAGAAATGACGCTTTGTTCCCAAAGGTGCAAAAAGTTATTTTAGTAATTGATTGTAAAATAAAAGCATGTTTGAAAATTCATATAACTTTATTTAAGATGATTTAGATAAAATAAATCATATCCCATCCACACTATCGCAACTTACATACACATTTACATCAATTAATTATTACGAGTTAGACCAGCGATCACGATGAACGCTCTAATGCTCTCTCCTTCATTCTCGTTATAAATGCTGCACCTTTGTTCTTTCTGAAGTTCTCATAGGGGTCATTGAGGTTTACACCTACACCTGTAACAAAAAAGAATGAAAAAATTAGGATTGTCAAAAGTGTCACCAAAGTGTAGATTGGTAGAAAGTCATGTAAAAAAGTGAAGTGTGTCAAGTTTCATGTATGAAAAGTGGAGGTTATGCATTCGAAGCGATTTATTTAAAACAATGTAAACCAAACTGGCATGATTTTTCAATTGTATGTCAATCAATCTGCCTCGCCTTTTCTCAACTATTTTTTCAGTAAGTATTTTAAATGGAGTGGCTGCCTATCTGACCTCCACAACCCAGTTACTGGGTAACACAATACCCCTTGGAAAGACTGGTTGTCAGTCTTTCGGGCTTCTGACGACCCGTAACAACTGTCAAAGATCCACGAATGACAGCCGAGACCAACGGCTTAGCGTGCTTTCGAAGGCACAGAGGGGTCTCGGTATGCAAACATGTTCCAAGGATCAAGCGCAGTTAACCTGATCGATCGACCCGTGTGGCTGTTATTACTTAGCCACACACCCTTCAATTAAATGTATTGTTCTTAAATTGACTCAATTTACCTTTATACTGATCTTGTCTATCTCTAACAATGCCGCCGCTGATTGGTTCAGCGATGCCCTGCCCAGAGGCACCCAAGCCGCCAGCGCTCCACCCCATCTTCTGTAACAGCTGGTGACCTTTGTTGCTAGAGTCCAGGCCTGACGTGGACGTAGTCGGATATGCTCCGCCACTGAGAATTCGAGAGAAGAATGGTATTAAGGAACAATAGACTTGTACGGTCAGCAACATAAGTCGGTTAACACTGCTACTTTTACACATTATGTAAATTAATACAAAATCATTTGATTATCTCCTTTTTTCCTAAAATACCTAAGAGTCTAGTAGATCTTTAAATTATTTTACTGGTGTTTCGATTTTAATTAAATATCTTGCTCAATAATGAAAATTTAAAAAACTGAAGTGTTAATCGACTTTTGTTGCTGACTGTATCACAAATAACTAAATACCACTAAACATGATCACTGTCGACTGTAGTCCGCAGCTCGGTGGCGGCGTTTGTGGTCCATGTGCGGAAAGGCTAAGTAAGCCGACGTTCGCACGGACGTAAAAATATCACGGCGATTTTTTTTTCGCGCACTGGATTTTCAATGCTCTGCTTAGCGCCAAGAGTTGAAAATCCAACAGTGTGTTTTTCGACACGCTGGGATGCACTCTGTTGTTGTTAGGTTGGATTCTCCAAGCTCGGCTCAATACCGAGAGTTGAAAATCCAGTGCGCAATAAAATCCCGCCGCAATATGTTTACGTCCATGAGAACGTCGGCTTAATCTTTAAACTGGCGCCCAACAGGGCCAAACTATTTAAATGCATGAATGAGATTCCGATTAAGTATGTGTATTGGGAGAGCCAGTGTTGTTTATGGACTTGCCTAAAGGTACAATTCCGAAGGCAACGGCGTTGGCAATATAAATAAAATCTTCACGACCTTTAATGAGACTTGAGGTTTACACACACAATAAGGTCTCAGAGAAATATTTTTTTAAACTGAAATCTTGCACTGCGGTCGGCTCCAGTCCCTACCTAAACATTAATCTCCATCTGCATCTCAATTTAACATGTAGAGACCGTCTCACCACAGAAGTCCCGCGGCAATAAATGGAACGTCGCATATCTAGCGCCGCGTCTGCGAGACTTCTTTCGTAAGGACGTTAGACTAGTACATCATACTCACAGGAAACTAGGAGGTGTGGGCGATCTAGATTTCTCGATGCGCCGTGACCTCGGCGACTCCCGGTGCCTTTCCCGCTCCCTTGATCTGCTGCGTGACCGCGACCTTGACCTTGACCGGGATCGCCGCCTACCTAATAAACGTATTTATTTTTCTATACATATAGCTATTGCTTGCTGCATTTACAGTTTACACCAGAGCGTACAGCAAGTCAACAACATAAAATAAAAAAACTTCGAAATTCAAATTTTCTTTCGTTTTTTGCTATTTGCAGGTCAGTGTCTGGTTGTATCTTATTTAAAATATGATTTGCGACAGTAACAAATAAAATATGTATTTACATAATTTTAACCATTTTAGTATCATCAATTAAAAGTCTGATTAGTAACTTTATACTTACCTACCCCATTTTGTACTTTGTTACATTACCTATTAAAACAGGTGAAATAGTACGACCACTATTTCATTTATCCTTCAAGCATGGTTACCTTTGACGAAATGAATGCGATCATGATCATTTATTTCGCGGATGATTAATTAATTCTTTTTTTTTTTTTAATTTTAGTGCGCTCATTATTGCAATTTTTTTTCTTCTTCTTTCCCTGTTTACGCTTTGTTAATTATTAAGGAGACGGTTGTATCCCTCTTTGTTTTGTTGTATACAAATAAAACTTAACTGCTATAATTTCAATTGTTCACCCAGTAGGTGATAATAAGAAAATGCTGTATTTACCTATAATTGTTTGTTACATTTGGTTCTATATTTTCTGTTGCATCCTGTAATTTATTTAGTGTATACGAACGTTGGTAAATCTAAATAAATAAAAAATAATAAATAAATAAATCAGGTTTACTCCATAAGCACAAATCCGTAGATTCGGCCGAAGTTACGGGAGATTCCTACTCCGTATCACCTACGGACATAAGATTAGTTTGGGGCCCGACCTAAGAATGAATGGCACCACGATTTGACAGCTGTCCCTATGCCATAAGTGTTTTTGCCACTCTGAAATTTCGAACTACTTTCGGACGGGCCGGTACCTTCGTTGACGGACATAGAGAGTATAGGCCCCCTGAAGGGTCATCTATTTGCTTTAGGCATTAAATAAATAAATATCCTTGGACATTTCACACAACGCCATCTAGTCCCAAGCTAAGCAACCTAATGCTTGTGTTATGGTGACGAGATGGCTGATAAACATTTTTTATACCATTCCCCCTCTAAAAAGCTTATTTTACTCACTGAAAACAGTGAATAAAAAGCACTTTTACTCACTGTTTTGATGTTTGAAAATGGAACACACCAATGTATTCGACCACAGATTTAGAGTACCTAGGCTAGATACGGCATGTTATTAGATAGTATGAAAACCGAACGTGTCATCTTTTTTATACCTACGATAACTTCACCCCAGCCATTTAGTGATGTGCTCAGAGTAAACAGAATTGTTTCAATCGCTAAGCGTCACTGAGCTAACAGACTTTTTTTAGTACGAACAGTCGAACATGCAGGGCACGCTTGGTCGTGGCTTGCCGTATCTAGTGTAAGTGTAATCTGTGTATTCGACCTATATTGATGTGTTCTAAATTCAATTTGATTGGTCGACATTTTCGACAAGGAGTTTAGCATTAGAATAAAAACTGTTTTGTGTTCTTTGCTGTCCTTAGTAAATTGGCGCTATTTTGAATACTGTAAGTTGTACGAACACAAAGTTTAGTGTTACTTTAATCTTTAATTTTGTGTTTGTTTAGTGTTGTTCTAATCGATTAAAAATGCATTCTAGTGATGAAGATGTTTTAACACCTGAGTTTATGAAAGACAGGGCGGCCGATATAGTTGAAAACCTGCTACTCAAAAAATCACGACTGGTTTACATCAAAGCCAATTTAACTTTCCTTTTTCTTCATTATATGTCTATTTTCACTTAAATCTTTCTTTTTCTCGTAGTCATGGTATAAAGTATAGTATGCAACTCTTGAATAAAACGGATTTATATCGAGGGCCATGAATCACTCGCATCGCTCAGGATTCTAACACTTGAATCACTCGCTACGCTCGTGATTCAATCATCGTGAATCACTCCCTACGGTCGTGATTCAGTCGTTCGAATCCTTCACTAGCTCGTGATTCACCTATGGCCCTCGCTTTAAATCCGTCCTTTATTCACTAATTGCATAATATACTATTATACCATTCCCCCTCTAAAAAGCTTATTTTATTCACTGAAAACAGTGAATAAAAAGCACTTTTACTCACTGTTTTGATGTTTGAAAATGGAACACACCAATGTATTCGACCACAGATTTAGAGTACCTAGGCTAGATACGGTATGTTATTAGATAGTATGAAAACCGAACGTGTCATCTTTTTTTTACCTACGATAACTTCACCCCAGCCATTTAGTGATGTCCTCAACGTAAACAGAATTCTTTCAATCGCTAAGCATCACAGAGCTAACAGACTTTTTTTAGTACGAACAGTCGAACATGCAGGGCACGCTTGGTCGTGGCTTGGCGTATCTTGTGTAAGTGTAATCTGTGTATTCGACCTATATTGATGTGTTCTAAATTCAATTTGATTGGTCGACATTTTCGACAAGGAGTTTAGCATTAGAATAAAAACTGTTTTGTGTTCTTTGCTGTCCTTAGTAAATTGGCGCTATTTTGAATACTGTAAGTTGTACGAACACAAAGTTTAGTGTTACTTTAATCTTTAATTTTGTGTTTGTTTAGTGTTGTTCTAATCGATTCTAAATGCATTCTAGTGATGAAGATGTGTTAACACCTGAGTTTATGAAAGAGAGGGCGGCCGATATAGTGGAAAACTTGACACCCCAAAAAATCACGGCTAGTTTACATCAAAGCCAATTTAACTTTCCTTTTTCTACATTAAATGTCTATTTTCAGTTAAATCTTTCTTTTTCTCGTAGTCATGGTATAAAGTATAGTATGCAACTCTTGAATAAAACGGATTTTATATCGAGGGCCATGAATCACTCGCGTCGCTCAGGATTCTATTGTAGGTCGTACAAATATTTGTTCCGTGCGGGAATCGAACCCGCGACATGCTGCGCAGCAGTCAATCGCTCAACTACTGCGCCAACCGTGTCGTCGTACATTATACATAACGGCGACAGAATGCAAACGGACGGCGCCTTATGTAGTGACGAATCATACAATCTGAAATTTCTTAAAGAATAAGAGAGATTTAGTGTGAGAGACAGAGAGAGATCTTTCTTCTCTCTCATGTAACGAAATGAGCCTAAACGTGACTCGTCCTAGATTTTTCCGAACTCATCACAAACAATTTTGCTTGAATTCTTTTCCCTTTCTCACACACAGTGAATAAAATTTATCAAAATCAGTTGACTTCTTGTACGGCCACTTAATATGCAATAAGAGAGCTTCTACACTCTACACGTGTCGATACTAAGCGAAAGCGAAAAGAAAATAAAACTTACTTTCTCGATTCTCTCTGTCCCTGTCTCTCCTCCATGAAGTTGATGACGATGACGTCGACTTTCTTCTTGGAGACGGCGATCTTGACTTTGATTTTGTAGGCGAAGGTTTCTCTGGTGTTTTACTTTTTGATCTGAGTTCATAATAATAAAAAAAAAATTAGCAGTGGTTTTTTGAAGAGAAAACTTCTTTGGTAGGGGGAAATCTCAAGGCTTCATGTACACGATGCCGGAGCCGCAAGTACAAACATGCGATACAAACTCGGCATCAATGCGGTGTACACGCGGTTCCGGTGCGGCTCATCCGGTGACATCGCGGGGGGGTCAAGACACTGAAGTTCCGCAAGTGAATTTCCGCCGCGTAAGTTCGGCACTTATAGTGCCTCACCATAAGTGCCGAACTTACGCGGCGGAAATTCAGTTGCGGAACTTCAGTGTCTTGAACGCTGTCGTAGCGTCGTCGTGTCGTGTTATAAACAGGCGGACATACAGACGCAAAACAAAGTGATCCTGTTAGGATTCCGTTATTACTTTTGAGGTGCGAAACCCGAAAAATTTACTATTTTACAATAATAGCAATTGCAGACGCTTTAGAAGAGGACAAATACAGAAAAGAATATTGGGTGCACCCATTGAATTCTACGAGACTACAAGATGGCCAGTTTCAACGTTATGCAAAGTCCATCTCATCATGCCCATCTCGTTCATTTTATCAAGTATTTTCGGATGACAATACAGCCTTTCGACGAACTGTTATTTCTCATCAGTAACAACATTTTGAAAAAAAGATACTACATTCAGAGATTCCATTTCACCTGCAGAACGAAAACCCACATCCATTTGGCATCACGCCGCGCGGCGTGCATAAATACTTGCATAGGAAATAGAGCCATGTCGTTACATAAATAAGGAGCACTTTCGTATTTATACAAATAAAAATACTTTGAACTTCCAAGGATTTTTTCGCTGATACGATTATGCTCCTTATTTACAAGGCAACATGAATCAATTTCCTATGCAAGTATTTTAGTATTTTGGTGGTTCATCCATTTGTTTAATCCAAATGAGCTGACCGTGAGTGCCCAGCTTAAGCTATAGCACCGTGGGGCGGACACGCGGGGCGCGGGCAGGCGCCTCCCGCTGCTCCCCGCACCGGATCTTCTTCGGCAATCGAACCGAACTTCGGTCGCGTATAATGTAGCACACACTACAGAATACGTTGTCGCCGAATTGCCGCTGAACTTACGCCCGACCGAAGTTCGGCTGTACGCTAGAACGCAACGTAATTTCGGCATAGTGTGTCGTCAGTAATTCAAATAGCATTGCAGGCGTAATCATGCGGAACTTCGGTCGCGTAACTTCGGCATAGTGTGTTTAGACACAAAAACACAAACAGCAAACACACAAACACACAAATAAAACACGGAATAAAGTTATATCAGGAATAACAAAGGAATAACCATACATTTTCATAGGTTTAAACTTGGAATAACTTTATTCTGTGTTTATTAGTAAGACGGTAAGAGATCGCGTCATGTCACGCTATCAAGTGTTCACTTCTGTTGGCAGTCACCATGACTGACGTCATTAAACATAAACAATTGCCGGCGGCGGCGTCGCAATAGACGGTCGAATAGCGACTACTCTACGAAAATTACGCTTCTATTTGCTTACAAAATTTATTTTAAAAGTTATAAATTCGTACCTATATCTTCTGCCGGGAGGTGTGGGTTGTTTCTGCAAGTCTTTTGGTATAGGACTGGGGGATCTTGACTTCTCCCGAAAGCCCTGTGCCACTGCTTCTTCCTTCATTTTCCTAGCAGCATTCTTGGCTTTGTAGTATTCGTACAGCCCCAATTTCTCCCAGCCCTCACTGAGAAAGAGAAGAAATATTTAAATAAGCTCAATACATTGTGTAAGTTATCTGTTACATACACATTTCATACATTTACAAAACTTGCCATGTCATGAAACCAAGGCTTTTCGGCGCTTACATCTTGATCACAATAATTTATTGAGGTAATATGATTTAATATGCACTATTCAAAAACAACATTTGCTGAACAAAAAAGAAATGTACTTACTTGTCTCTAGGTCTCTCATGATTAGGCGAGGCATAGAATGCGTCGACAGCTGCCAAGAGTCTTTCATTAGGCGGGGCAGGAGGGGGCAGGCGAATCTGTGCTGGATCCAATGGTCGATATCTGTCGTCTTCTAACTAAAAAAAAGACATTTCATTAGAGAAAATACAAATCCGCGGCAGAAAGGAATGGAGTGGTCAACAAAAGGAGTACTAATAATATTTGTCCTTGTTCTTAAATTGCTTTAAGTTGAGAGACAAGCGGGGAAAAAGTCCTTAGTCTGACGGCATACACATTTATTACGCAGATGTCAAGAGCATTCGCCCGTAGATTATCACTCCATTTGTTTGTCACTCCTCATTCACAAAGAAAATAATTGAATTTACATACCATAATGAGTGGGACCATCAAACCAGCCGGTAGTTCGAAATAGGGTGCTGAAGGCATTAGATCTTCATTGTTTACTTCAGGGAATGGTGGGAATCCAGGTGGGGGCTTACTAAGATCTGGTAGACCATTTTGGAATGCTAACAGTGCCGAGTTATCATTAGGTACGAAGCCAGGAGGTGGTTGGGAAAAGTTTATATTTGGAAGATTTGACAAGTCTGGCTCTTCAATAATCTCACTATCCTTCTTCTGACTAGTTATTTGGTCAAATGTCTGACTGTCATAACTGTTCTCGTTTCCACTAAGACTATTGTTAGAGGCGTAGTTATCGCCACTTTCGCTACCATATTGGTTATTTGAATTGAAGACTGGTTCATAGCCACCCATTGGTGGGAAACTTTGTTCATTGAAACTGTTATTTTGAAAATTGTTTTGCATGTTGTTCTGCTGTACATTGTCTTTACTCTGATCGTGGCTGTTCTGTAATTCAATGGCATGTTTCTGCATTTCTAATTGCTGAATTTGCTGCATTGTGTGCGCCACAAAAGCTTGGTGTTGAGTTTGATAGCTGAAAAATAATAGATATGTAGGTAGTTTGAAATTTTAATGGTGAATTGAATTTTTATATAATCAGTACTAGTCAACTTACTTTTCAAAGGTAGATTTAGTTTGCTGTGTTAAATGGGCAATAGCGTTTGAGTGTTGTGAGATCAGATTGTTCTGGTACTCTTGGTAGGAGCTGGTGGGACTCTTCATTTTCTCAATGACGGCAGTCTCGAAATAGTTCGACTTGGATTCCCAGAGTCGAAGCAATTTGTTAAGTTTAGCCTCCTGCTCTTCAGTGACGGCTGAAACAGCAAAATGATTAAAGAGTTGTCATATGAGCCAGGCTGACACTAAGCAAGTTACCTGACTGGCACAAACCACAGGCGATGATGTACTAAAAATGCTTTAACTTGAAGATGAGAATGCACAATCGAACAAGAGAGACCTACATCTTGAGGGCATTATTATAAAGATGTTACCTATACTGGCATTGCAAAACATTGGAACCACCACATTTTCCAAATTTTTCTTGAGATCTTCTGCGTTTTTGCGTGCGCTGTAATTAGGAATAATAGCATCATAGACACCGATTTGATAATGACACGAAGTAAAGGGAGGTACATAATCTTAGAGGGGATTTAAAAAAATTGCTTTAAAAATAAGTAAAATATGGTTTACGTATCGCCGTCGCATTATTCTTGTATTTATATAAGTAAAAAGAAATAGAATTAAATACCTGCATGTTATGCTTACTTTTACAACAAATAGGTGTGAATTGAAACTATAGAGTCCATACAATATAAAGTGATCATTTCTAAACAAAATATTTAGGCATGATAACATAAGAATACCATTTACTCTATTGCCAAGAAAACAATAAGAACCACAAATTACATAAGGACTTGGAAAGCAAAACAACTAAAGTTGCAATAGGACCCTGAACATGAAGAAATGAGTTTAGGTGTAAATTATACTGGTGTTTGGTACTAACCAATGGTGTAAGACATCATTGACCAGGTAAATGATGTGGAGTTTCTGCGTGAACGCTGCACCCGGCTGTGTCACTTTTCTTAGCAGGTGCTGCGATATCACTTTGCCCGCGTCGTGTGAAGTTGCATGCTGTAATATCCAGCCTTTGCCTATGGGGAGAATTAACAAGCAGAAATATGAGTAAAAACTTCTTGTTCTTTTATTTAACCACTATTAATAATTATGTTTTATATGCATACTCACTATTCAGATGTTTTAAATGTATTCAAGTAATAATAGGTGTTTATGAATAAGATAATTAATCATTATTTCCTTACTTATCAAGTGTTAGAAGATCAGATTAGGTCAAATATACTGTCAAACTTGATAAAAATATAGGGACCCTACCCTCCCTATATTTTTATCAAGTTTGACAGTATATTTGACCTAATATGAGCAAAACATATTACTATGGGAGGATACTGAATGCTAATTCCTATAAAAAGTAAACCATAGAAATGTTGATGTGCAATTCCACAGACAACTTGTCACCTGATGATATGCTGTCTTTGGTGCAAGTGTCAATGATTGGTTGCAGTATGCTGTCGAGTTCACTGAGGCTGATATGGTTGTCTTCGGCCATCATCTGGATTGTCTCCACTTGAGCCTTGCTCACCAACTCGTTGATTTTAGCTTGCTGTTGTTGAATCAACACCTACAACATTTATACAGCTTTCAAATTGATCCTTCCAGAAATAAAACTGCATTCATATAAGAAAATAGAACAGAAAGTAACAATACAAAACATTCAATTAAACTGTGCTAATTATGAGAGAACAAAGAATTATTATGTAGAATACATTATAGAAAGAACAGAGCAAAATAAAGTACACATAATTTGTAGAACCACCCTAAAGTATAATACAGTTTATAAATAATGAATGTTGAATTTATAAACCAGGAAGTCACAAAAAATCTAAGACAAACCAATCAACTGACCAATCATTTTAACATGCATTTGTTACTAACTTGAATTAACTATCTTGATCTATTTCTAATCATAAGTATTTTGTAAAAATGTTTCGTTTTTCATAATGAAAAGGAACAAAAATCTAAACAAATAGAGAAACTTACTGTGTGTTGAGCATTAAGATTATTCTCAGATTGAGTAATTTGCTCTTTGAACATGTTGATCTGTGCGGAGATGTTGTCAAGGTCATGGTGGGCGTGCTGCGGAGTGCCGGGCGGCGCCGAGTTGGCCGCGAGCCACTGCTGGAGCGCGGGCGCCACCGCCATCGACGCCGCTAGGCCCAGCTGAGCGGGAGTCGCTCCGGCCTGTTGGGGCATTACATATTGCCTGTTCTGTGCCATATAAGCCCCGGCGGGAGCAGGAGCCGGCTGGCCACCGGCCGATTGCTTTAGAACTATAAACAGCGGAGGTTCACTTAATCGGTTATAACAACACTCAATCAGCGATCATTGGAATATTTAAAACTCTTCCATCGTCATTTCATTATGCTTACTTGCTTGCTCCGTTGTCACTTTGTACTGGTAGTAATTGAAGTAGTCCCCGCCGTAAAGGAAGCTGAATTTTGGGTTGTTTTTTTGCTTGTTCTTCGTCATTTTTTCAAATTCAGGTCCATTTCTAGCGACAAACTGGGCAAGTTTGTCGATTATGTTGCGTAGGTCTTGATCTAGAAATATAACTTATTTTTAGCTACTGAGGCACTCATAATAAGTGTCCAAAGAAAATATATTTGATTGAATTGGGACGCACCTTGTGGCGGCTGCGGAAGCTCCATTTTAATAGTTAAAAGGTTATGTTACTAGATAATTATCACTTTCCTCCGTACTGTATACTATCTTTCATCATTACAAACATCACATCATTAAAACATTATTGTTCTTGTGAAACAATCTAATAAGTCACTCGTTGTGAACGTTAGACTTGTCGCCAAAATAACATTTCTTCGACACCGATCAAATTTTTTCGGCCATCGCCATTTGTAATTTTGGAGTTAGTGAAGTGAAATGAAAAAAATAAAGGTAGATAACCGGTAATCTCAGTTATGGCATCAAAGTGAGCGTTAACGTGAATTCGAAGATTGTAATATCATTTACGAATGAGCCATGCCATGAATTCATTTTGTGAATTTATAATACTGTAGAAGAAAACCTTAAAATTACGTATATAATAATTTTATTATATTATGGGCTGGTATCCGCAAGTCCGCAACTCCACGTTAGTGATGGATTAATTAGCATTCGCATTCATTGTTAGCATGCGAATGCTTATTTAGCATTTAGCAAATGAAATGTAGTTGCGAATTTCTGTGAAATGTGAAATTAATTATAATTCATCCCTTCGTACTTCATAGGTCGACAGCGCGTGCAGTGCGCGCTCTCTGTCGCACCCACGAAAAGTCGGAACTACTAAATCTATCAGTTTCACGTGATCCTGACCTCGTTGGCAAGTGAAATTATTAGAAATTTAGCAGGTGGTGCGAATAATGAAGTCAAGCAATTATTATCTTCGATTAGCTCGTACTTAGGATCGTATATTGAGTGAATGCGTATGATTGTATTGTTAATAATAATTTGTGATTTTGTGTGGCACGTGAATGGCGCGCGATTATTTTTTAAATTGTTAAAAACACGCGCTTCTTAGCCCGTGAACGCCCTCTTTAATTCACAAACTAACAAAATTCACATACTTGACTATTATTAATTATCGTCATATTAGCAAATAGCATAGCAATAGCATTTATCGTGCTAAGACTAAAGAATTCGCATGCTAATGAAATTTATTGTAAATCGCATTAATTGCCATCACTACTCCACGTCAATGCGCGTATTTTGCGTACAGTTACATTACAGTCCCAACCTTAATTTAATATTTGGAACGGCAACACCGTTCCACGGATTTCTGTCGAGTATTGATCGCTCTGGACCAATGGTTTTTCAGGCAATCTAAATTCAATGCAGTTATTCGTTGTTTAGCGGTGACGGCTCAGCGGCTGATGTCAAATCAGTCGACGTGAATCATTTGTCAAATTCAAGGAACTCAAAATAGTACTCTAAAAAATAAAGGAATCCTCATCAAAATGTCTTCAATGGTAAGTTACATTATAGAGAATAATAATATAGATACTATACCCATGAAACTTCATGAAGGTGTTACCGAAATCACAACTTTTCTTTTATTTAATATCGGTAACTCAGTCATACCAGATATTAGTTTATCCGTATGAAACACCTGCTTAAGGTCGATTTTTGCTAAATAAAACAGAAAACTAGAACAACTACGATCTGTCATCATCACAGACCATTCTATCGACACTATAAACTAGAATATTTTTATGTTGTATTGAGTAACTGAGTGTACACTACACTAACTATATTTATTAATTAAGCTAGAGTAAAAGTAGCACACTAATTAAAATTTATCATAGTACCAGTCATAATGTTGCACTTAAAATTCATGTAATATCCTTATCACAAAGCATAGGAACCACAAACACCCTTATCATGTCAGGAAATCCATTTTCAATGGACAAACTTTTCAATAGTATATTTTATTCTTCACAGCGGATGAAGGCAGCAAAATGTCCATCGGACGAGCTTGCCATTACTAACTGTGCACTCATCAACCCGGATGACTTTAACAGTGATATCAAGTAAGTTTTTATCATATGTCATCATCATGATTTCTCTCATTGTCTCTAAGGCCTCATTCACGGAGACGCGGGGCGTCGCGTTGTGCGGGGCGGGCTGCGGGCCGTCAAGTGTAAGAAATCTTAAATGCTTCTCCGTAAACACTCATAGAACGCTCTATGTTTGAATTTAGTGCGGGCCGCGCCGCTCGACGCCCCGCGTCTCCGTAAATGAGGCATAAAGTTGGCAGTATATCAAAATTTGCTCAGGCGTTGCACATAACAATACAGTAAGTGATGGACGCACTTCCTCCACATTTTCCAGCTACCGCTAGACATTCATATTATTAATTAGGGTAGTAAATCATTCATTTGATTTAATACACATCTGTAATACACTTCTAAATGAGAAATGTAACAAATAAAATAAATTACTGGTACACTGGTAATTTGAGGTAATTATACATCACAAGCAGTGTGCTTAGTGTAGTCAGAATAATAACCAAAACTTTATGGATGAAGTTATACCTACTTAAATTACAATGAAAACCACAGTACCTTCTATTAATTTTGCATGAACATGCATATCCTTCCTTTGCTGTCCTGCTAAGTTTAAAAGGCAACATAATTTAATTTCCAATATTTCGATCCTTATGTACTTACTGTAGTTTCTTCCCCTTGGTTTCAAAAAACCAAAAAATAATGGACCTTTTTTGTACCCTTTGCAACTACCAGAGTAACTGCTAATGAAATGTTGTTTTCAGGCACATTGAGGTATCTACAGGACCATCACAGCATTTTGTGTTCAGCATCAGGTTCTATAATGGTGTTGACCGTGGCACTGTTGGATTCTCTGCCCCGCAGAGAAAATGGGCTACACTTTCTATTGGTCAGGTAAGTTGTTGAGCAAGAACTATAATCAGTCTGATCTCACTTTATAATCATACTTTTTAGTTTATGATTGCTTTAAAACAGTATCCCATTAAAAATCATCATAAATTTCTACAAAAAATTTGTTTTAGTTAGCTAAGCCATGACAGATAGCATATACTGTTGATTTTGTGTCATTGCTGCTTTTGATATTAAGTTATCATAAATTAAAACATCTAATAAGCAGGGTAGAAATTAAGTTAGATTTTTCTCCTGCAGCCAATTGATGTAAAGCCTTTCAAGCCTCAGAATGCAGAATGTCTGTGTAGCATGACCTTAGAGGCAGACTTCATGTTGAAGAAAACGTGAGTATCTATGGTGTAATCCAATTATCTGAGTCATTGTATAGCTATGTAGTATATAGTGATGTCATAGAGGTGATGTGTGCATAAGTGGGTGTTTTGCAAATTATTTACATTTATACTTTACTAGCTCACTCTTTTGCCGGTGGCTTCGCCCGCCGTGGAGATCGGAATTTATTCCACGGAAACATACTACCGGGATAAAAGTTACCTATATCATAAGCTAGGTCAATCCGCTCAGCCATTAAGGTGTGAAAAGGGGTTAAGGGGCGTACCGGTTTGCGTGTCCCGACGACTGTAGTTGCTTTGCTGATTTTATAAAAACAACGTTAAAAGAAATACATAAAAGTATTATGAATTTATGATTGATTAATGAATTAACGAAAAAAAATTAAAAAATACTTTCAGACAGCAGACATTCAAGCATCATCTGCCTAGCCTTTTCCCAACTATGTTGGGGTCGGCTTCCAGTCTAACCGGATGCAGCTGAATACCAGTATTTTACATGGAGCGACTGCCTACCTGACCTCCACAACCCAGTAACTGGGTAATATTTACGATACCCCTTGGTAAAACTGGTTGTTAGACTTTCGGGCTTCTGACGACCCGTAACGACTGTCAAAGATCCACAAATGACAGCCGGCTTAACGTGCATTCCGAGGCACGGAGGAGTTTCGGTATGTAAAGATGGTCACCCATCCATGGACCAACCCCGGCAAGCGTAGCTTAACCTGACGGATCGACCCGTGCGGCTGTTATTACTTAGCCACGAGCTCCTCATTCAAGTACAGAGTACATTTATATATAGCATTCAAGTGGGTAGGTACAGACAGAGTTACTTTACTTTCGCATTTATAATAAATTATAAGTATTATTATAAGTACGGAGACAGCAAATATTCCCTAATTTTTTTCCTAGACTCGCCTTTGCCCTGTCTTACCTGATGGTAACGATGATGCGATCGACGGAGGTGCACCCTTAGATAAGGGAAGATTTACTTCTCACTTCTTCTTCGTTTCTCTTCTTTTGCTTCTTTCTTCTTTTCTTTTTCACTTACTTCTTCTAGATAGAAGAAGTCTACACTACTACCTACCTACACTCGAAATTTGAATCCTCTCACTATTATACCAATGGAAACAGCACAGTAAAAAATTTGCCTAAACGTTTTTTGCGTATGAATGAATATCCACAATAAAGTAGTGGCGTTAACGCCATCGACGCCAACGCCGCGCCGTACTTACGAATGATCGACCGATAATGAAATCGGCGTGGTGGAAATTAGTTGTGCAATTGCAACGCATAGGTACCTACTCTCCGAAACGTTACCGATAAACAGCCAATAGGCTTGTTCCCAACGACGATAAAAGTTTTATAGGTTGAATCAACCTTGTGTCTGAAAGCTTGGCTTGCACAGAATGGTCACTTGTCCAATCTCCGTACGGTCTAATCCAGTCTCCAAACTGTGAAGCCTTAGGGCCATAATGATTTTTTCAGTATGTTCCAAGGGCCAAAACAGTGTTAATTTTTCTATCCTTAACTATATTTCTAGACTAGTGCGCGATCTAAGCTTCTTTTGCATTTCAATTACTATTGTGAATTGTGACACTTAACGACTTCTAGTGGCGATAAGACCGAGTAATTATCATTATGTTTTCTTCTTCAACTTATCACACATCGTAACAACAATAAGACTGGCTGTCGCGGGCCAGATTGATGAACTAGTCTTAGGCTGTCGCGGGTCGGATTGATGGCACTGGCGCGGTGGGCCAAATAATAGAATATTGCATGTAGTTACAGATTTAACCTTTTAAATTATTATCATCACGATATACCTTTATGGAGCTAAGCAGAGTCAATCATGAATTCATGACATATTTAAGAACGTCTATTTTAGTCAACTTTCAACAAACAGCTTAATGGTCCGACGACTGCTTTGCAAATCTGTGGTAGTAAATACGATTCCCAATTATTGATATTTTTTGTCATTCTTTTTAGGGTTCCGTACCCAAAAGGTACCGAGGGGACCTTATTAGTAAGGCTTCGCGTTCTGTCCTTCCGTCAGTCGCAGGCCTGTAGCTTTTGAACCGTGATAAATAGATACTTGGAATTTTTACAGAATGTGTCTACTATGGCCACAATAACAAATACTTAATAAAAAAAAAATAAAGAAAAAAAAAACGGAAACGTCCCCATACAAGAAACCGTGTATTCCCACTGGTGGGATGAACGGGAAGTTGTTAAAGTACTTAATATTACATTTATGCCCGGTCGTCTCACTGATTTTGTCGGTCGTCCTACCAACAAAATCAGTGAGACGACCGATAAGGGAATTTGTTCAATGGTAAAAAAACACTTATTTATCCTAACTGTAATTAATTTTGTTTTTTTTTCGTATTAACACAAGGAAAGAAAATAACAAGGATGAAAAATCTACATTTTTGTTTAATTATTTTTCAGTACATCCATGGATCCCTACGATTCGGAGCAAATGGCTCGTGACTTCTTGATCCAGTTCTCTAATCAAGTCTTCACTGTTGGCCAGCAGTTAGCCTTCTCTTTCCAAGACAAGAAGGTTTTGTCTTTGATTGTGAAGAATTTGGAAGGTAAGATCTTGTTACTGTATACTGTACATGTTCTGTCCAGTTGCTAATCTGTCCAGCTGAGAATCTATCCAGTTGCGAATCTGTTCAGCCAGTTGCTCCTGAGGGTATCTAGGTATAGGAGGATTTATAATTTGATATTTAGTTAAAACAATTTTAGCTCAGTCAAATTTTTCAGTTCAAGGCAAAACTCATAAAAGTATAAAATAAAATTTAGGTAAACACCCTAAATCAAGTTTAAAGGAAATGCTAATAAAATACATACATGTTCATGGCACCAAGCGTACCAGATGATTTACATAAAATAATAATGTCACTGAAAAAGACAAATAGTGTAGGCTACGATGGCCTCTCTACAAAGATTCTTAAATCTGTAGCTAATGAGGTATGTGTACATTTAAGTCACATACTTAATCTTAGTATAAGTGCTGGCAAATATCCAGATGCTTTAAAAACATCCATTATAAAACCAATATTTAAGAGGGGTAATAGAGAGTTAATGGAAAATTATAGGCCAATTTCACTAATTCCGATTATTTCAAAAATTTTTGAGAAGTTTATTTACAAAGAGCTATATAAATACTTAGAAAAAAACAATATTTTGTGTGAACAACAAAAAGGATTTAGACCCAGCAGAACAATAAATATGGCTATTTTTGATTTCATACAGAATGTCATTAATAATGTAGATAAGCGAAACCCAGTCTGCGCCATTTTCTGCGACATGACGCAGGCTTTTGACTATGTCCACCATCCTACACTTCTGAAGAAACTCGAAGCTTATGGTATAAGGGGTAATGTTCTAGACCTGTTTCAGTCTTATTTACATAATAGACGACAAATAACTGAAATTAATAGAATTAATTTAGTTAATAAAAAAGACGAGATATTTAGGTCAGACGAGCGAATAGTTAGTTACGGGGTACCGCAGGGAAGTGTTGTGGGTCCTTTGATATTTATATTATATATTAATGACTTACCGGAATGCATAGAACAACCATTGACCCTATTTGCAGATGACAGTACCGTGACAATACCTTCTAAAAGTGTAGATACATACGAAAGTGACATCAATATTTCTTTAAAATCGATTATAAAATGGCTAGACGAAAATAACTTTTTTTTTTTTTTTTTTTTTTTTTTTTTTTTTTTTTTTTTTCTCTTTTCTATCTGCAATCAGCCATTGAGCCATAATCAGATCTGTTGGTTGGCGTATGATGTTGTAGCAGTTAGAGTTTGACGCGTCCAGTGACGTGTCTCCTCATTAAAGTTTCAATTTAAAGTCATTAAATTGAGGCTATTTGCTTCCTTTTCAGGCGGAATACGGAGTTCTTACTGTCCAATAGGGTAACAGCGAGTTGGTTTTTGTGTCGCTCGAGTCTTTTCTTGTAGGTCATACATGATCTTTCCACTTCTTCCTTAATTAATGGGATTTCCAAGTATTCATGGACTTCACTGTTCTTAGTGAACCAAGGTGCACCGCTTATCGTCTTCAGTGCTTTGTTTTGGAAGCGTTGTAGAATCTCTATATTTGAGTGGCTGGCCGAACCCCAAAGTTCTATGCCGTATGTCCATACAGGTTTTAGTATGCATTTGTAAATGAGAAGTTTGTTTTCAAGACTGAGTGAGGACTGGCTACCTACGAGCCAGTACATGTCTGCTAGTTTTCTGTTTGCCTGATCTCTTTTGTTCTTTATATGTTCACGCCAGGTAAGCCTTCTATCTAGATGCATACCTAGGTATTTGACAGTATTTTTCTGCGGCAGCACACTGTTATCCAGTTTTACTGGAGGACAATCATCTCTCCTCAGAGAAAATGTGGTATGGACCGACTTTGCAGCACTAGCTCTGATCCTCCACTTCTTCAGCCAAGATTCTATTTTATTCAGTTGTTGTTGGAGTTTCAAGGACGCTGCAATAGGATCCTTGTCGCACGATAAGACAGCCGTGTCATCAGCATAGGTTGCAGTGACCACATGCTCCGATGTTGGGAGGTCAGCAGTATAGATCGTGTATAGGATAGGGCCCAACACAGAGCCCTGTGGCACTCCAGCTTCAATTTTGTTGAAGGAAGATAAGCTGTCTCCACACTTAACTTGGAATATCCGGTCCTCTAGGTAAGATTTGAGGAGCATGTATGCATTATGTGGTAAACAAGATTTGATTTTGTATAAGAGGCCCTTGTGCCATACACGGTCGAATGCCTGCTGGATATCAAGAAACACAGCAGAGCAGTATTCTTTTTTTTCCAATGTTTGTCGGATTGTGTGCACTACTCTGTGTATTTGCTCTGTCGTTCCATGGTGTGCTCGGAATCCGAATTGATGGTCTGGTATTGTTTTTTGTTCTTCCAATATTGGTAGCAGGCGTTGAAGCAAAAGTTTTTCAAATAATTTTGATATCAGCGGCAGGAGACTTATTGGCCTGTAGGATGTGACTTCAGTTGGAGGTTTTCCTGGTTTGGCAACCATATTTATAATTGAGACTTTCCATATGCGCGGGAGATGATTTAGTCGCAGTACTGCATTAAAGAGAATAGTTAACAAGACGATTCCTTTTTTTGGTAGGTGTTTAAGAACTTCAGATGTTATTAGGTCAAACCCCGGTGCTTTCTTGTTTTTTAGATTTTTGATGGCTATACGGACTTCTGCTGGAGTACACAGTCGTAATGGAATGGATGTATGCTGGTCACTGTTAAGAAAACTTTCTATTTCCTCTTCTGAATGCATGATATCAGGTTCATTCGGTTTGAATACTTGTTTTAAGAATTGGGCAAAAAGTTCCGCTTTGTCCTCTGGTTTTCTTGACCAATTACCGTTCGGCTTTTTCAGTGGGGGCATATGTTCTTTTGGTCTTTTTAATGATTTGGTCATTTTCCATAGCGAGTAGTCATCTGCTCTATATGGTGATAGAGTTTGCAGCTTGTCTTGAAGGGTGGTATTTTCATATTCTTCGAGCATTTGTTTCAATTCTTTTTGTGCTCTATTTAGGGCTTTTCTATTTTGTGCATTCCTGCCTGTTTGCCATCGTCGTCTCAGCTTTCTTTTTTCAGCAATTTTATTGAGTATCACTAACGTATAGTCCTGCTTTTGCGGGTTGTACTCAACGTACGGCGTGGACATCCAGGCAGCTGATTGAATCAGGTTGGTCGCATAACAAGCAGCATTTTCCAAATCTTCCTCTGTCTTGAGGGGTATATTCAAGTTGGCATTTTCTTGAATATATTCTTGGAATGCCACCCAGTCAGTTTTTCTATTGTATAAGGTATCACGAGGTTCTTGACAGATGATGGTGGTGCTCAATGTACATATCACCGGTGTGTGGTCAGAAGAGCCATCTAGGCATGACTCAATTTTTGTATAGAGCCCTGACATACCATTGGTTATAAAGAAATCAATAAGGTCGGGAGTTTTATTAGGATCAGATGGCCAGTAAGTTGGTTCCCTTGAAGTAATTGTATTGAGAGAGTTTCTATCTATGCTTTTCTTCAACTCCCTGCCCCTTGTTGTAGTTAGCCTAGAGCCCCAGAAGGTATTTTTGGCATTCCAGTCTCCCCCTGTGATATATCTACTACCAAGCGAGTGAAAAAAATCGCTGAACATTTGTTCATCAATACGATGCCGAGGAGGGAAGTATACCGCCACGACCCTAAGTGGCCCCTGCCAGTCGTCTATTGATAATACAGTAGCCTGCAAATACATTTCTTTAAAGTCCGGAAGAACATGGTGTTTAATATTTTCCCTTATTACAACCGCTGCTCCAGCATGTGATGTTCCATCTGGGTGGTTGGTGCAATATACATTGTAACCCCTAATTTTGATGAGCTTTTCGTCCGTCATGTGAGACTCGGATATTAAGAGGATGTCTATTTTATTATGGTTGACGAACAGTTCTACTTCCTGTTTATTTGGCGATAAGCCGTTTATGTTCCACGCGGCAATGCGTAGGAACTTCATTTCTTATATTGGGCTACTAGTGTCGTTAGGAGTCCCATTAGGGTTCCTATTTGATGTATGAGAGTGTCCATTTTCTCTGATTGTTTGAGAATTATTTGTTCTAACAAATTTGTTGGCTGAGATTGTGAGTTCTCTGGTTTTTTGTCCCAGTAGCCAGTGTTTCTTGGCTCTGTGTTGTGGGGGCTTATTGGGCGCTCTATAGCATATCTGCTTGGTTTTAACTGGGGGAATTCGTCTATTTGAGATGGGTGGGCTATATTAGTTTTTGAATGCTGCATGTTTGTTGTAGTAAGTTTTCTATGTGATGGCTGTGCTATTTTTCTCGCTCGAATCTCTTTATAGACTTCGCAACCCTTGTAGTTGGCAGGATGTTTTCCGAGACAAAGGGTGCATGTTGCCGGAGTGTTTCTGTCCTTCTTCGGGCAGTCTGTGGTTCTATGTCCCTCAGCACATTTAACACACCGGTAAGGGCGCATACAATTATTTTTCGTGTGCCCGTATTGTTGGCATCTTGTACATTGCGGGATATCGTTTGTTTTTCGTGGATCCTCTATCTTAACTTTCGTATGGTATATGTATTGAATACGCTTTGCTTCTGGGTTATTAGGGCCGGGTTCTATATTGACAAAAAACATATTGAGAGGTTTTTTATTCCTTCTAGATATCGCACATATGACTTCGCCTCTGACTACATTTCCTGTTTTTTTTATCTCATCTATAATAGCTTCCTTTGGAGTGGTATGGTGCAAATTTTTGATCACAAGTCTGCAACATCTTTTTTCTTTTTGCGTGAAGGTGTGACCAATTAGTCCATTCTTGCGTATAAGATCGATCAGGTCTTTATAGACTTCAGCTGAATGTGTCATTATTCTAAGCTGGTCTCTGTTGATTATTTTATAGGAATAGCTTCCATTTGGTACAGAATTATTCAGAAATTCTGTCAGTTTCGACAAGTCCTCTATACCGTGCAGGATTATTGGCGGTGGTTTATTCGGTTTCTTGGTGAGTGGTTGGCTAGTTGCTTGTTCATCAATCTGATCTACAGGTAGTCCACTGTATCTGTTTGAAGTATAAACTTGGTTCTGTGATGGGCTGTCTTGTCTTTCTACTTGTGGTGGGCTGTTGGATAGTTTTTTTCTTTTTGGATTACGCTGGGAAGGTATCCTTTGCCATGTGGGAGGGCAGTTACTAGTGCCGCCATCTATATTAATTGGTGTGGGTCCCCCAACCAAAGGTTCGGCATCTACGATAAGTGGTGCGGGTGTTGCAACCAAAGGTATGTCCTCTGTGGTATCTCTAACCGTGCTAGGGGTGCTTCCTAATGAGGAAGATCGAGATCTTTTAATAAATAGGCTTGGGTGGAACGCCTGCTGTATAAGCTTTTTGTTAGTGCTTCCAGTAGCATTTACTTTCACGAGGGCCTGGTCGCCTGCCTCCGTGTAGTCTTCGGTAACCAATTTCACACTTGCAGGCCCGGGTACCTGCAAGCGCCGGGCGTTAGCCGGATCGCATGACAAATCAATATTGTTATCGCTCATAATTCCATAAAAAGAGTTGGGGCATACTCATGTCACTTTCCCAAGGTGATATGGTCACACTTTTTGGAGGGATTTAATCCTACAAGGTTTGTGAATACCTATGGACAGGTTAGTTAACTGCCGCCTGTTGCTCGGCGTTGTTGCCCATTTAGCACCACCCGGGGAGCACGTGTAGGGTGGGCCTGTTAGGAAAAGGTGGTAAATCCTACGGACGCGGGCAACTATACTCCCCTAACTTAAAAATAAATATAAGCAAAACAAAGATAATCCATTTTAACCAACGCATGCCAGATAAGAGTAATCTGCATGTGCAATATAATAATGATACAATTAGCGATGTAGTAAGTACTAAATTTCTAGGGCTAGAAATAGACAAAAAACTTAACTGGAAACAGCACATAGAGTTACTTTGCAAAAAACTAAGCACATCCGCATACGCTTTACATACTTTGTCGTCTATTGTAAATCTAGACGCACTCCTGACTGCTTACCATGGTTTAGTCGAATGCCACCTACGATATGGCGTTATCTTTTGGGGCAACTCCACCGAAAGAGAAACTGCATTCAAAGCACAGAAAAGATGCTTAAGGTCCTTTTTAAAACTGCAAACTACTGATAGCTGTGTGCCATATTTTAGACAGTATAAAATATTAACTCTACCATGTTTATATATTTTTGAAATGGCAGTGTTTGTAAAATTAAATCCGGATCGTTTTGACCGCATATTTGATGTATTTCCACGAAATAGGCGTGATAACAGTAGGCTATGTCTACATAGTGCGAGAACGGCTTTAATGCGCAAAAGTGTCTGCTACATGGCGCCAGTCATTTATAATAAATTACCGAGGAGTTGGAAAGAATTAAACTTGACATTATTTAAAAAAAAACTTCGAAATTTTTTAGCTGACAAAGCGTATTATAGTGTGCCGGAATTTTTAATGGAGAAAGAAATGTCTTAATTACTTACTCTTTTTATGATTAGAAATGATGAAAATATGACATTTAATTTTTTATTTAATTTAATTTTTATTTAATTCCAATACGAAATAGTTGACTGGAGAAGAATTGTGTATTTGAATTGTAATTTGATTGACATTATTTCTCTTTATTATTATTGTGTATTAGAATCTTGTACTTTTGCATGCCATCATCTGGTTAAATATGGTTTTTGCTACTTACATTTTTATGTCACCATCTTTTGTACCTACCCATGTTTGCAAAATAAAATATCTTATCTTATCTTATCTTATCTTACAATTACTTGTTGACACAGACTTTTCTGCTTTGATATCAAAATAAACCCAGAGAAGCAGTTATGAAAAAAAAAAAAAAATATATATTAAGTAAGTCCTAGGAAACAGTTGGGGGTTTCCTAAAATTTTATAATTTAAATATTTCCTCAAAATATTTTTATATACTATAAACAAGTGTGAGCTTTGAGCACTCAACATTTGGAACATCAGGAGGTCAAGAACACCATTCATTAGTTTACAACCTTCTGCGAGCGAAAATATCGCCCGCCCGCGCTATTACTTCGTTTTCACTTATCGTTCTTTCTGACTTTTTTTTTTTTTTTTGCTCGTCTTCTAAGGGTCCTAGCGTGCTGTTAAATCGCCTATAACCTTCTTTAAGAATTGAGCTATCAAATGCAAAAATAATTTTTAAAATCCGACTGGTAGTTCCAGAGATTTGCGCGTTCAAACAAACTCTTCAGCTCTGTTGATAGATGTACAGGAAAACCAGAAAAGGTATGCGCTTCGGAAAACTTCGTGATTCCGGAATAGCACGAACGTCGCGCCACAGAGTAACCCCACAGAGGCAATGCTTCTAAGTTTTGTACTACCGCACTTTGTAGAGTGCATCTATCATGTTATAGACTACGGTATTCGGTGGCCTAAAACGGCCACATTAAGCAATTCCTCTAAAAGCGATTCATTTCCTAAATTCCGAGCAATTTATTATGATTGACGTATTTGACATTAAAATTCAATAAAGCAATTCATAATTTGTGGACAATTTTACGAATCTCCATACAAAACTGTCAACAGATGAATTGCGTGTTATGAATTGTACGCAGATAAATTATGAATTGTCAGTTTGTGACCGTTTTACGATTTCAAATATGATTCATAATACCTACTATCCTATTGTGGTTTCATAACATAATAACTGTTTTGTTTTAATGCAAAACATTTCTATGATGACGATGACGATCAGATCCCCTGATCGTCATTTGTCACTCAACAGTTTTTTGGAATTAGGCCGCGTTTCCACTGACGCGGAGCTGGGCGGAGTGGAGCGGAGACGTGCAGGAATCGTCCAATTACAGGCAAGGCAGGCGAGGCAAGAGACGCGATGAGGATTTCAACCATTATGATTGGTCGATTCCTGCACGTCTCCGCTCCGCTCCGCCCAGCTCCGCGTCAGTGGAAACGCACCCTTAATCTGTAATTTTGTAAACATGGTGTAACAAAGTACAGTTCGCGCAAAACTTTATGAGCTCTCGGAACACACACGCTAGTGGCTGCGCAGTACGCATATTATAGGTATCCGCGGGACGGGACAGGGCGTCGGGGAGGGCACCGGCCCCCGCGCCCCGCGCCGTACCACCGCTCGCGTCCCATTGCGCCGTACCTTAGTGTGAGTGCTACGTTCGTACACAACACTTGCGCGCGTTGTAGACGAAAGTACAGTCGAGTGCAACAATTAATTTTCATTGCTACTGTAAATTTTTGTTACTGTTATTTGTTTTCGTTATTTTAATTTGTTTCTGTTATTGTTGTTGTTAAGTTTTGTCACCGTTATATTGTATTTGTTATTTGTTTGTTCTATTACTGTGGTTTCTTACTGTTATCGAACTTTTTGGTTTAATTAAATATGCCTCGCGGACGCTTTAATGTGCTACGTCGCCAAACACGTAAAATGGTGTTTGATGTTTTCAACTTCATGAAAAAGGAAGCAGAAGACGGTCTACAGTATGACCTGAAAATGGTGCAAAAGCGAACTGCGGCAGCTACAGGTGTCTCTTTAAGTACAATAAAGAGAATTTTAGCGGCTGCAAGAGACCCAAACATGCCAAGTGTCAGTATGGCACCAGTTTTTCGTACGCCAGGCAAGAAAAGATCAGGGCAAAGGAAAATCACCGGGATCGATAGCTTTGATCTCAGTGTTATAAAAAGGTGCGTACACAACTTTCATAAAACTGAGAAAGAATTGCCAACAGTAAAATTACTTTTAAATAAACTAAGACAGGATATAAATTTCAAAGGCTCCGCCTCAAGTTTAAGAAGTATTTTAAAAGGACTTGGTTTTAAATGGAAAAGGACCGAAAATAACAGAAAACTTTTGATAGAGCATACAAACATAAGATTAAAAAGAATTGAATATTTGAGAAAATTTCGTGAAGAAGGACGACCTATCATCTATACTGATGAATCATATGTAGATTCTTCACACACAAAACCAAAAGCCTGGAGTGACGGTACCACAGAGGGTCTGAAAAGAAATATATCAAAAGGCCAACGCATCGTTATTGTGCACGCCGGTTCAGAAACCGGTTTTGTGCCAAATGCTCTTTTATTATTTAAAGCAGGCACTAAAACGGGTGATTATCATAATAATATGAATTTCGAAAATTATTTAAAATGGGTTGATACTAAATTGATACCCAATCTCCCGGAAAAGTCAGTTGTGGTAGTCGACAATGCGTCCTACCATAATAAACTCGATGACGCAGCACCGACGTCCAGTTCTCGGAAGTCAGAAATGGAGGCTTGGCTACGAGATAAGAATATAACTTTTAGCCCCTCAATGCTGAAACCTGAGCTATATAAATTAATTTGTGCAAATAAAGAAAACCACAAAAAGTATGTTGTTGACAACATATTACGCGCCCACAATCATACTGTATTACGGCTACCACCCTATCACCCTGACCTGAACCCGATTGAGATGGCTTGGGCGGCAATTAAAGGATACGTAGCGCAGAAAAATGTTACGTGGAACATTAATAATATAATGAAATTAGTTGAAGAAAAGGTGAACGCGATGGGTGAGCCGGAATGGAGCGCACTATGTATTAAAGTTAGAGGTATAGAAGAAGAATATAAAAAAAGTGTCGTAATAATCGACCAGATGACCGAACAATTTGTGATTCACGTCAGTGAAAATGAATCTGACAGTTCAGAGACAGGGACTGAAGATTCCGATTTTGATGAGAGCTATGATAACGCTTCTTCAGATGAAGATCTCCTTTCTACTAGCCGGGAAGAAATGTTTATGGAAGGTGTAGCTCCGTTATAAATAAATAAATACACAAGTTTTATATTTAAAGTTTTTAATTAACTTAAATAAATACCTACCTGCTTGGTCTAATATCTTAACTGCACGTAAAAAATCTAAAATACCTAAAATCTAAACACTTTTTGATATGCATAAATGTACTATGAATTTTTCTTTAAATCTTACAATAATGATTGTGCGCTCAACTGTACCATGCGCGGTTACGTACTCGGGCCTAACTTCAGAGGGCTCATAAAGTTTTGCGCGAACTGTACTAGTACTATGCATGGTTCCATGGTTGGAACAGCTCTTTATTAGATCTCATCATCGCGCACGTTCGTATTTCCGAAGATAGACGATGATTCTCGAAGTGCATACTTTGATTTGGAAAGCTGTATTTAAGACGTGTGTATTTGTTATAGCTGTCGACGTCCAAGCGTTGGCGGCCGGCGCTAATGCTGCTGTACCCCGTCGTGTGAGGATGGGGCGACTCCTTCCTGATGGCAACATTCAATTTGACAAAGCTGAAAACTCTTCCCTCAATTTAATCGGGAAGGCTAAAGGGTAAGCATTGTTTAGAACCGAAATATTTTTTTTATTATTATTATTTAAAAAAAATATTACGTAGGTACCTACAGACACCAGCAGGTCAAGCCACCCGAAACTGTCAAATTTTCCCTATCAAGCTTGAACCTAATGCTTTAGCGATAAAGATGAAAATCTATAAAAGAAAGACAGATTGTAGTAGCTTGATGTGCTGGCGTATGTACTTACTGGTAATGATTTAGATAATAAATGGCTACTAAAATGGTTACTTAGTGGCCTTCGGGGAATACAGGCCTGATGATTATATGAAAGGCTACTTATTTTTTTCGATTATGGTCCTTAGAGCATTATTAAAAAAAATATGGTCCTTTGATCTACTTATTAGTTTGGTAAGTACAAACTTCAAGTCCTAATCATTTCTACCATGTAGGAAACAACCACGCCAGTCTATCATCAACCCTGACTGGGACTTCGGTAAGATGGGTATCGGCGGTTTGGACAGAGAGTTCAACGCCATCTTCCGACGAGCCTTCGCTTCTCGAGTGTTCCCTCCTGAAGTTGTCGAGCAATTAGGTAAATATACAAATACACGTTCTTTTCGAGATGTTGGTTGGAGCTGAACTATTTTTATAGAGCAATATTGAGTAGGTATTGATGTTTAATTATAGCCTCTAAATAAATAAATAAAGAAAGATAAGAAATAAAGTAAATACATTTATTTAGCACAGACTGAAATGCACACAATATATTCTGCAAAATAAATACAAAAAACTGCATAACTTGACGGATTTTTATGAGATGCCATTTACTGCGAGTATTACAGTCTTTGAAGCATCAAGATTATTAATTATAACATCTTATTTTTTTAGGCTGCAAGCACGTAAAAGGTATCTTATTGTACGGCCCACCCGGTACTGGTAAGACTCTCATGGCTCGTCAGATCGGCAACATGTTAAATGCACGTGAGCCCAAGATTGTTAACGGCCCGCAAATCTTGGACAAATACGTGGGTGAGAGCGAGGCTAATATTCGACGGCTTTTCGCTGATGCTGAAGAGGAAGAGAAAAGGGTAAGAATTGGCCAAATGTTGCGTCAAATTTTTGACCAAAACTAACTTAGAACATTGACTTCTTCGAATTCTGGTTTCAGTTTATTACGGTAGCTTCTTTAGTTACATGTTATAAAACAGAGTCGCTTTTAGTGTCTGTCTGTTTGACCGCGTTGTTCTTCTAAACTGCGCAACGAATTTTTATTCGGTTTTCACCATCGTTCAGAGAGAATTTATTCTGAAAGGTAAAAAAAAACCCTTGAAAGGTGTATTTAATTTTACATAAATAAGTTAGTACATTAATTCCTAAAAACCGCGCGAAGCAGGGGTGGGTCGCTACGCTAGTATGAACCCTTGCTTGATTAGTAATGGTTTACTTATATCACAGATTAATACAGATGGGACACTCCGCAAAATCATTTAAATAAAAAGCGACTCTTGTTACGACACAATAAAGTGCAATTCAGGTCGCACTACGCTTATTACCTAGTTATATTCAACTACAAGTTGCCTCTCTTTCTATCGCGTAACTCTTATACCTTCTGACCTACTGAATTAGCCCCGCGGACGGGGCCCGCCGCGTACTTGTAGCTTCATACCTAAACTGCGGAGTGTCCCATCTGTATTAATCTGTGCTTATATTATTGTTTACTTGCAGTGTGGACCGAACAGCGGTCTCCACATTATCATCTTTGATGAAATCGACGCCATTTGCAAAGCCAGAGGGTCTGTGGGCGGCAACACTGGGGTACATGATACCGTTGTCAACCAGCTGCTTTCAAAGATTGATGGTAAGTCATAGTCTTAATACTCGACTGGAAGTCATAATATTATAGTGATTGAGCTTCTTTTGAAAAGTTATGCATGCTTCTTTTACACATAGGTACTTATTACATTTTCTCCAGCTTACGCTGTTACAAATGGGTAGTCAATTCATTAAAATAAAGCAATTTTTCCAAAGCCGCCTAAAGTCTCCCCATCTCTTTAGGTGTCGATCAACTCAACAACATCCTGGTCATCGGTATGACGAATCGTCGCGACATGATTGACGAGGCGTTAATGCGACCCGGTCGTCTCGAGGTCCAGATGGAGATCGGACTACCCGACGAGACTGGCAGGGTTCAGATCCTGAACATCCACACCAAGCGTATGAGGGAATATAAGAAGATTGCGGAGGATGTTGATTCTAAGGTTTGTGAAAGGTCTAGTTTTACTGACTTGATAAGATAAGATAAGATAAGATAAGATTTTTTTTTTATTTGCGTAAAAGATGGTATAGGTACATAGGTGTTATTATAGAATAGAGATCAAACATGTTTTGCTTAAAATTAAAGCATGCAAACCAACAACAACCAACAACCACCAACAACCATAATCATACAAGTTTATTATTAGTGTCAGGAAACAGATAAAACACAACTAACACACACAACAACACACAGGATAACTCACAGGTCCAGGCAGTTTTCATACTTTTTGTCAAATCAGCGCGAACCATCGCGCATAAGCGCCGACAAGTTCCTATCTGAATAGTCGGCGCCGGTTAGCGCTGATTTGGAAAAAAGTATGAAAACTGTCTGCGCCGACCAGCGTTGACAACCAGCACTTATCGGCGACGAGAAGTGCTAGCATATCGACACCAGCGTTCCACATGAATACACCCTTCTATATTAAGGATTTGATTTCCGCATTTAGTCCTTTAATTGGACCATTGTGCGTGAATACACCCTTATCTATCTGTGTATATAAATAAAAAAGAAGTCCTGACTGACTGATTGACTGACTCATCAACGCCCAGCCCAAACCCTTGAACCTAGAAAGCTGAAATTTTGCACAGAGGTTGCCTAACGTAGGCAAGGAATAAGGAAGGATTTCCCGGTAGCACGTTCCCGTGGGATATCTTCCGACGTCCACGCGGTCGAAGCCGCGCGGGAAGTGCTAGTCACAATGTAAATATGGTCAGTAGGGAAACTACGAACAAACGTACGAAACGGCACACACACAGACGCGTGTATCGACGAGGCCCCTAAGCCACAATAAATATACTGGGAGCACGAGCACCGCGTCTATCGCTTGGGGCCTCGTCCGTGCGCGCGTCTGTGTGGTGTGCCCTTTCGACCGTTTGTACTTACTGTTCATATATTTATTGTGTCCTTATTCTTAAATCCTACCTATCCTTTCTTTGGTATCGTTTGTTAAAAAAATATTTTTGTCGTGTAAGTGTTTGTACAAACCTACTAACAGAAATACCTAAGTATCATTTCTCATGTACAGGAACTCGCAACACTCACAAAGAACTTCTCGGGCGCTGAACTCGAAGGTTTAGTCCGTGCCGCTCAGTCTACCGCAATGAATCGTCTGATAAAAGCCTCAAGCAAAGTGGAGGTAGACCCTGAAGCGATGGAAAAATTAATGGTCGAACGAGGAGACTTTCTACACGCCCTTGAGAATGATATCAAGCCAGCATTCGGTACTGCGGCCGAAGCATTGGAACATTTCTTGAGCCGCGGCATTATTAATTGGGGCAACCCGGTTTCGTCTCTGCTTGAAGATGGACAGCTTTATATTCAGCAGGCGCGCGCTACTGAAGCTAGCGGTAAGAAACTTTTTATTACTAGAGAATGTGTTTTGTGTTTTTGTTATCTGGGGGGCTAAAACGGCCACTTTGGCAGAATCATAATAGGATAATATTATGAATAATATTATCCTATTATGATTCTGCCAAAGTGGCAGTTTTAGCCCCACTGGGCTCTTTATTCGGCCTACAGAATCGCACTTTTCACTGTTTTCATCTAATGATATTTTTTTAAGCAGTCAACTGCTATGATTGTCTCGAAAAGTGGTCTTATAAAACGTTATTTATTCAAAGATTATGTCGTGGCCATGATCACACGACGATATGCTTAAATAGTTGGTCCTTTGCTTCAAACATTGCGACATAACTAAATGTATTTAAAAGAAAGACTAGTCTATAGTTGCGGTACAACAGTCTTACCAAGGCTCGTATCGTCTTACCCATTAACTAGGTTGTGGAGTTTAGAGTCACAGGCAGTATTTTACACACATGTAAATTACTGGTCTTCAGCTGCATCCGGTTAGATTGGAAGCCGACCCCAACATAGTTGGGAAAAGGTTGGGCAGATTTATTTTTGAGTCCCTAGTTGCGGTGAAGTGTGTGTGAGACTAAAATTATGATGCTTTAAGAGCATTGATCGCGCGCGGGCTGGCAACGTCGCATTTAGAGACAAACCTAAACTCACGGCTTTTTCCCATGACATTTCCTGAATAGAAAACTGGTCCTAATAGAGTAAACTTTACACAGGTTTAGTATCAGTGCTGTTGGAAGGCCCACCGAACAGCGGTAAGACTGCGTTAGCCGCAGAACTGGCGAAGCTATCAGACTTCCCGTTCGTGAAGGTCTGCTCCCCAGAAGACATGGTCGGATTCACAGAGGCTTCTAAATGTCTGCAGATCAGAAAGGTATTTAAGTTAAATGTTGTATTTGTGTAACTGTAAACATTATATATTAAAAAATAGGATATAGGCGTTACTGCACGTAGGTAAGCTGTTCAGAATGGTTTTGATATGGAATTTGGAAGCCTATCGAAAAGACCTATGTCCACCAGTGGATGTCTTTCATTACATAAAAAAAATAATAACGAATAATTAATACAGATGGGGACAGATAGGACACTTCGCAGTTTAGGTATGAAGCTACAAGTACGCGGCGGGCTCATCTCACTGGGTCAATTCAGTGTGGGCTGCCGCGCACCGGCCGGCTCACACGTTAGTTCGGTACTCACTCACGCGCCGCGTCGTAAAAGAAGACAACCCTAACGAGTCAGAAGGTATAACAGTTACGCGATAGAAAGAGAGGCAACTTGTAGGTGAATATAACTGCAGGTATTATGCGTTGTGCTACCTGTATTGCACTTTATTGTGTCGTAGCAAGTCGCTTTTTATTTAAATGATTTGCGGACTGTCCCATCTGTATTAATCTGTGGTGGCACTACAAATTGACATCCACGGGTTTGTTTTCTGATACATTTTTTTATAAATATGTTCATCTAATACTTTTGGAACAGACTATACATCAACTTCTTGCTCTTCCCTAGTACTTCGACGACGCCTACCGCTCAACTCTGTCCTGTATCCTAGTGGACAATATCGAGCGTCTCCTCGACTACGGCCCCATCGGACCTCGCTACTCTAACCTGACGTTGCAAGCGTTACTTGTGTTGTTGAAGAAACAGCCACCCAAGGGACGAAAACTGCTTATTCTTTGCACTAGCAGTCGGAGGTGAGGATAAATAATTCGTTATTAATTTAACTTTATTATACTGCTCATACTGCTGTAAAACTAATTTCAAACAACCCTTTATCTTGTATCTTGGTGATTTTTATCCGACTGGTACCCCAAATGAGCGTGATGATTTTGGAGCTGATGTGATAAAGAGTACGTAGTAGACAAACTGATTTTTTGATTGGGCTGAAATAACATGCGGTATCTACTATTTATTTATTTATTTCTCGCTAATCCGGCACTAATTCAGACACAAGAGTTAGTGAAATATGGGAAAATAATGTAACATTTTCGCCTTTTTCTAACCTCTTTAAAATTTCCATCTTCTCACTCAAGATCAAAGTCTTATAAATAAATAAATATTTTTTGTAACCGGCGCGTTTTCTAGCCACAAACATACAAAATCCTATAGGTACCGGTATATCACGTATAAATTAAACTAAACGTTTTATCACCAGACAAGTCTTGGAAGACATGGAGATGCTATCAGCGTTCACAGGCGTCCTGCACGTACCGAACTTGTCTCAACCAGAACACGTCATGGCGGTGCTTGAAGAGACTGATGCCTTCACTAAACAAGACCTGCAGAAGATACAGCATGATATCCGAGGAGCTAGGTAGGTTGAACTTCGTATTAGATCCATAAGCGGAAAGTGTGGAAATATACGGGTTTTATAGCCTTACTGCATGCAACGCGGCGTACTGCCAACAAGGCTCTTATGAAAGGGCAAATGAAGCAACAATTATGAAGTTTTTGCTGCAGGATCCGAGAAGGTATGTACATTTTTATAGGATGCAAATACGGTCTTTTTACTTAAACCTGATTTAAGATTTGACGTCGACAAGATTATGGTAAGATAATAATGTCAAAGCAAATGTGCTCTCTCCGTGCATAAGACCTGTTTTAGTAGAGTGCAATGGGGACAATTATCTTCCCTTGGAGCAGTCTTATCATCATCATCTGTCTAGCCTTTTCCTAACTATGTTGTGGTCGGCTCGCAGTCTAACGGGATGCAGCTGTATACCAGTATTTCACATGGAGCGACTGCTTATCAGACCTCTACAACCCAGTTACTGGGTAATTCGATACCCCGTGGTAAGACTGGTTGTCAGACTTTCGATGCTTCTTCCGACGACCCGTAACGACTATCAAAGGTCCACGAATGACAGCCGACGGCTTATCGTACTTTCCGAGGCACGGAGGGGTCTTGGTATATACCTAAAGATGATCACCTATCCACGGATCAACCGCAGCAAGCGTAGCTTAACCTGTGTATAGCATAATATCCCTGAGAACTTTCTACGCGAGCTTTTTTGTCGTTTCTTGGTCTATTTATCATACAAAATGTATGATAAATAGACTAATAGCTATGTCTGTTGATCTAGATCTCGGACTTCGGACGTAACGATTGATTTAGTGTCCGCGTCCTTTCGACCTACTCGCTAAGTTACTGAGTTAGTGAACGCCTAAGGACCATATTCCAAAATCACGTAGGTCGTAGGTTTTTACAGAATTTCAATTAAAACCGCAGCCGCTGCTAAACTCAATTGGATGCGATTCGTCTACAGCTTCGTTCGAGGGGTACCATGTAATTACTGGACATGATATTTGCCTTGTCTAGACCCTCCCGCATGAAGCAGTTCCGAAGGTTCCTGAGCAATGCGCCAAAACCTACTGAAGAAGAAATGGCATTGGCTGCGGCACATCCAAGGTAGGTGATGTAGTTGCCACTTGTCACGGACTTTTCTATTTTTTTTTCTTTGTTTTTGGTGCAACTTTTATTTTCTTTTATTTTCCTTAAGTCCTTTTAAGAGCGTTGTTGCATTTTTCATACGTAAATCGAGAACTTGGGAGATTTTGAAGTGATTTTGGTCACATAATTTATTTTTTTAGCTTCTTTTGACTTCAATCATCGTAATTATCATATATTTTTATTTAAAGTCTATTAAAAAAAACTTGTTCAAATTGAATTATTGACTACGAAAACAGTCGATTTCGAAGGCGCGATTTCCAGATGACGCGCGAAGGCTCAACTTTGAAGTAATCTTACACCAATTATTACTATTAAGTAAGAAGGTAAAATGGTATTCATTCGAAGAGGCATATCCTGAAATTTAAAATGCATTGAGAAAAGTTTGATTTTTAATTCATTAACTTGTATTTTAATCACGTCTAAAATAATCAAAAATCGAGAAATCGACTACAAAAAAACACGTCATTTCTCAGAATCTAAAAGTCATTTGGCAACACAAATCATTTTATACGTAAGAAGAAAGATTGTACTATATATGTGTAAAAAATAAAACATATCTGTCTTCAATCATTTACGAAAATAATTTTTTAAAGTAAGTATAAAATCGGGTGCATCGAACGGCCTGAGTCAGTCGCGCTCTGGCGCTCGTCGACGCAGGACCCATGTCGGTTGACCTCCCGCCGCCGCGCATGCGCCTCGCGTGATATATAATAAATTGTAGTGCGACTAAATATTTTTAATCCTTTCATTTAAGTAATATTTTAAGAAGCTAAAGTGGTAGGCACACTTACTTTAGGAGAATTATGTTACAGTTCTTGAATTATGTTGTATTACTTGTAATATTGATATTGTAATTACAATATCAATAATCCATACTAATATTATAAATTCGAAAGTAACTCTGTCTGTCTGTCTGTCTGTCTGTCTGTCTGTCTGTTACCTGTTCACGCCTAAACCACTGAACGGATTTCGATAAAATTTGGCAAGGCTATAAGATGGTATCCTAGGGACGGACATAGGCTACTTTTTTTTCAAAAATAATCCTACAGGGGGTGATATAGGGGATGAAAGTTTGTATGGGAAACTCAGTATTTCTTAAGTTAGGGATGTGAAAATTAAAATATATGCTTTTGATAGGAAATAAAGAAATATGCGGTTCAGCGTTTTTGAAAAATCATCCCCTAAGGGTGTAAAATATAGTAAAATAGGGGTTGATTTTAAAATTTACAAAACTGCACGGATTTGGACAAAATTTGGCAAGGCTTTATATAGCATCCTGGGGAAGGACATAGGATACTATTTTTTCAAAAATAATACTACAGGGGGTGATATAGGGGATGAAAGTTTGTATGGGAAACTCAGTATTTCTTAAGTTAGGGATGTGAAAATTAAAATATATGCTTTTGATAGGAAATAAAGAAATATGCGGTTCAGCGTTTTTGAAAAATCATCCCCTAAGGGTGTAAAATATAGTAAAAAAGGGGTTGATTTTAAAATTTACAAAACTGCACGGATTTCGACAAAATTTGGCAAGGCTTTATATAGCATCCTGGGGAAGGACATAGGATACTATTTTTTTCAAAAATAATACTGGCATAATAAATTTTAAGTAATCAACAAGCGCCCCGCCGCGTAAGTCTGTCTGTTTGAATGCAATAATGTCAAAAAGTACCGAACGGGTCTTCATACGGTTTTCTCCAATGAACGGAGTGATTCAGTGTAATTCATTATGGTTTTGTGTAAATTGGCTGAAATATGACGACGACTGTTGAAGATGTCGGAAAAAATCATGCCGACTGGTAGCTTTATGCCTACTATACACGGCAACGATCTATCGTAGCGATTTGAGTTTGCACAGTTATATCGGACGGCCCTATGTTTTCCACATGAACGTTCTCATGGGATATTTTCCGACAACCGCGCGGGCGAAGCCGCGGGCAAAAGCTAGTACAATATAATTTGGTCAAAATGTAAATCCAAGGTGGTGGCTGCGAAAATTTTTAAATTTTTCGTCATGGGGATCGTTCCCATTGTTCTCGAGGATGCTAAAGCCGATAGTGACGTTAAAATGTAAATCCAAGATGGCGGCTGCGAACATTTTCATATTTTTCATCATGGGTATCGTTTTCATGGTTATTGTGGGTGCTAACGTCGATAGTGTAGTCAAAATGTAAATCCAAGATGGCTACAAGAATTTTGGAGGATGAATATGGAGAAAAAATTTATATCAGATTTTTATTTGAAATCTCTACTGCCACAATCTCTATTGTGGATCCGTGACAAAGGAGACGGAAACCATGTCATATAAACTTGGGCCTGGGCCTGGGTTGTAAAAAGATGAAATTGGTGTCAATTTATAGCTACTATAATATAGTAGCGATGATGGTTTGATAATATTATTATCAAACCATCACTGAACATTTTACGGATTTTCGCGGTCTCAGTTCCGAGTTAAAAGAGATGTAATAAAAGTGAGGTTACATAACGATCTACATATAGGTACTTAACAGCTGATTTTTGAAGTTCTTCAGCTCGACGACCACGTAAACTACAGCCTCTAGTCACTTTGCCACAATTTACACAACGATCCATGGTGCCAATATGAAATCGGTAGGCTGGTCGTAATATACAAAATAACAAGTTCAAGTCCAACGTTTATGCGGGGTTCTCCGTACCGTGTCCGGTGTGGTAGCAAGGTTCGTACAAGAAGCAAGATCAGAAGTCCGCAGAAAGAAAACAGGGGTCGAGGAAAACATCAATAAAACTATGGGAAATACACTCAAATCGCGACCGCACTAAACGATACGAAACGAGTGAGGCATAGATAAAGGCACTATATAAAGGTGTGTCCAAATATAGAGCGGCATTTGAGCGCGGCTGCCACGCGCGCCTAGCCGCGCTCTGATCGGACAAGGGCCGCGCGCGGCGGTGTTGAGCGTAATATATCTTCTCGTCTCACATCAGTGATGACCTCTGGCACTGAAACGTGCTCGCTCACAACATAATGGGTCTCAATCATAATCAGCCTATAATGTTCCCACTGCTGGGACACAGGGCTCCTCTCGGTGAGAGGGAGTGGGCCGTAATACACCACGAGGACCCAGTGCGGGTTGGTAGATGTCACATGTCTTCGAATTTTTGGTTCTAGGCGGTTTCCTCACGATATTTTCCTTCACTGTTTTGAGAGTAGTGGTGATGAAATTATTTACACAAAGTGCCTGCCTGAGTTCGAAACCATGACCTACTCGTAAGTCGGGATCGTTACCATTGGGCCACCATTGCATTGCTCTCTTGGGCCGCATAGTGCAGCCAATCATCCCTTCTAGGATGATTGACTTCACTATCGGCTTCATCCTCGAGAACTATGAAAACGACACCCATGACGAAAAATTTGAAAATGTTCGCAGCCACCATCTCAGATTTACATTTTAACGCCAATATCGGCTTTAGCACACTCAAGAACTATGAAAACGACATCCATGACGAAAAATTTTAAAATTTTCGCAGCCGCCATCTTGGATTTTAATTTTGACTTCACTATTGGCTATAGTCGAAATCGAAAACTATGAAAACGATACTTATACAAATCCTTATCACTTACCACTGACGTGCGACGTGTGGTCGACTGTATAGTCATTAGGTCGACTGGGCACGTACAATACCTGCCTAGGCTAATAAACATTATAAAACCAACCCCACACGAACGCAGCAGTACTATTATTTATTCTGTGGCAGCGGGGTTACCTACCTATTTGAAATTTGAAAACAGTAAACCAAACATTTGCGCATGAGGCGGCTTTATGTATTTATGTATTATTGTTGGTTCAAATTCAACTGTTTTATGAACTTGATGCGGTTGCTAAACCTATAATGCCGCAAGAAAAATAAATAATTATAGCTAGCGCGTGGCGTCTTTATCTACATTGAAATAGGGCTTAAATTCAACTGTTTTACACAAAAAAACGATGATTTTGGACAAAAGATGGCTCCGCTGTTAACAAAATTTTATTCTGATTGTGTTCTCCCAGAAATTATAGATCCAAGGAAAAGTCGATCAATCCCCTTAGATAAATAAATAAAATAAATAATAAATAAATATCCTTGGACATTTCACACAACGCCATCTAGTCCCAAGCTAAGCAACCTAATGCTTGTGTTATTGTAACGAGATGGCTGATAAACATAGATAGAAAAACACCCAGACTCGGAAACAAATACTTGTAGGTCGTACAAATATTTGTTCCGTGCGGGAATCGAACCCACGACATGCTGCGCAGCAGTCAATTGCTCAGCCACTGCGCCAACCGTGTCGTCAAATACAAATACTTTTATAAAACTTCAATTACTTATAAGTATACAAATACTTAAGCAAATAAGTAAAATGAGTTTAGTTTTTATAAGTACCTACATAATATTATTTTCTTCATCCATATTTGTATAAATTTAATTAAAATACACTAATAATGTATTGTGGACAGTCTTTTTATTTTCTCCGTAAACCTCTAGCTTTTACTTCAAAAAAATATAGGTACGCCATAGCTACAGCTCAAGATCGTTTAGTCGTCGCAGCATCGCAACTGTGTGCCGTACATGAGGAAAAACGCACACACGCGCACTCGCTACGCGGCGTCGAGCGTCAGATGTTTAAAATCCGAGCGCGAAAATAGGGAACCACACTCTTAAGAAATTATTTGTGAAATATGAGTCCAGATTTGCAAAAAATAATTGCTAAGACTAAAAATTGACACTCTAGCTAGATCACCACGCGATGTGTAGGTGCAAGGTAGTACGTTGAGTTTGTTTTCTAATATCACTAGAGTAGTCCTGGAACGAGAGCTCTCTCACCGAGACCCACTGAAGGCACGACATCTAAACAGCCAGGTATGATTAAAATATTTTTAATTAAATCTTTTGACACCAATTCAGTATTTGACCCAAAAGATCCACTATCAAGAAAGGTTCAGAAACCACTTAGCTGATGCTGATGATCACAGTAAGACTGCTTTATGAACAACTTATTATGGAACCAAACCTGAAATCGCGAAAAAAAATCAGCTGCTCCCTACATTTTGACGAGTTTGATGTAGATAAATGTATTGAACAACTGATTTTGTTTCGCGATTTCAGGTTTTGTACCATTGTAAAAGTTGTTCATAATGATGAGCACAATGACCCCTTAAGAGGTTGCTGGTGTTTTATCAATAACCCTGTAGGTATGTAAAAAAGCAATTGAGATAATTTGTTCTTTTTTCCGCAGGATCTTCATTGGCATCAAGAAGCTGCTAGCGTTAATCGACATGGTGAAACAAACAGACGAGGAGCATAGAGTATTCAAGTTCCTCACGAAAATGCAGGAGGAGGGCGGTCTAGATCTAGGCACCAATGTACAATAAGAATCATTGCAACCTTAGGGACACCATGCGCATACCACACTATCGCCCTCACCCGATCACACTAATGCACACATCTGTACATCTAAAACACCAGCCGTGAAAGTAACCGAGAGCTCACCTTGCGTTTCCGATCTTAGGAGCTACGAAATCGATTACGACGAAATCAGCGAATGCACCGAGTCGTTACTCGATACTAGTCATCATAAAAAAGGTATGACGGCCAGAGGCAACGAAATGTCACCATCCAAAATGCCTCTTATGAGGATTAGGAGCGTTGAAATTGTTTTCGAAGATGAAATGTCCACTTGCACGGACACCGGACTTTTGGATAGGAGCATCGAGTTAATAGTATCTGATAGCAGTGACGATTCCACCAAATGTGTGGATGATTTAGAGCCTTTGAACATTGAGAAGGACCCCAACTACGACTCAGTAACGCTCAATGCTGAAGGAGATTTATCAGATGATAATTCAGTCTCACTATCAAAAGATATCGTCGAAGACGTTCCTAAAATTGATATTCCCCTAATAAGTTTCCAAGACGTCGATGAGCCTTCTCACGTACAAAGTGAAAGTGTCACATTAGCCATCGATGAGACTTTGTCGCCGAATGTGTCTGAAATCGGCGATTCGGGTCGCTTCACCGAAGAAGCTTGTTCATCTCATTTCGAGACAGTTCCCATCCAAGACGCTTTACTTTCGAGCTCGTTTGACGCGATCAATATTGAGAAAACGTCGACTATAATGAGTTCGTACGAGATATCTGAGGTCTGCAGCATCGAGACGACAAGACTGTATGAATACATAGACAGTAACAGCGACAGCTCCGATGATTCGGACAACACGGCTACGTGCGACACAGACGCTCCAATACAACATTTGACAAGCCTCAGTGGCAACTTTTCTTCCGACGACAATTCTGTCGGCGACGGCTATGATCTCCAGTACGATTCTTTCATAGACATGGGCAAATTTTAATATTCGAATACACATAAACATGTTTAAAGTTTTGCATTAACTATTTGTGCTTCTCTGTGGATGTTTCTATCTAACGCTATAATGGATTTTAACATGTGTAATGCAGGTTGTTTGACGTCGCATATTAGTTATGAATGGTTATTATTTATATTTATTGTTTCGATAAAAACATTCCAATTGAATTATTGAAGGATTTGATTAAAGTAGGTCCTGTTTTAGTACGCCAGTGTGGTGAGCTATTCTGACACCTTATATACCTTCTCAACACAGCTTGTGCACAGAGGGGATCGGTGGTATGCGGCTCTCGTAACCATGTCATGTCTCTTAAATACACTAATTGTTATAGTTTTACTACTTGGTAGTCTTTTTGTAAATATTACTTAATTTTTCCATAGCGCGTGCAATTTAGTATATATACAGTCTTACGTGAACGATGACATGGTTACAGATATCCCTGGGTTGTAAGTCTAGCCAATAGCTCAATTATCTACAATGTATTATATTATTTTTATAGAGTGATTTTTTATTTATTTCAATTTGTTATTGAAATGTGATGCAGCTTGACGCTGTATATTGTGTTAATACTTAAATAGGAATATTTTGATCAATGTGTAATATTGATAGCTATAAGGGAATGATATTGATTATAAAGTCAAGAAAAATGTAGTATTATGAGACATTTGAGGAATATTGTTGTTATAACTCAGTAGGGCTCGAAGCTTTGACTTGAGCGTTAGTACAATTAAAGTTTAAGTACTTACCTGCACATGTAGTAAATTTTACGGTCAATTAACGAACACTACTACGAATATATCAACCTAATTGGATTGTTAAGAAGATTCCTATCAGGAAGATGTCTAGAACACCACTACATAAATGTTATGTAGGTGGCAAATATTTAATACATGATAAATTATGTAGCGCGTGCGTAAAATAAATGAAGATTATAAATAAAAATTATCTGTAATATTTAACGAACCATAGCTATAATATTGTTGCTATACATTTGTAGTTATTTATTGTTACATTCTGCGGCCGCGTCCTATAGAAGTAATCGTCGCAGGAATATGCGATCGGTCGCGTGCATTTGTCCCTTTTCGTTCGGAAAATCGGTGAGCGCCCTCTGTCGACGCGACCACGCGTTGTGATTCACCGAACAAAAAGTTAGAACGATCGTGTATTCACGCGATGATCGTTTTTGTAATAGTACGCGGGGGACAGGTTAGCTGCATTGTTATCGTCTTTGATCTAGGATAAAACATTCCACTCACACATTCAAACTGAGTCAGTGTAGTACTATGTTTAAGAAATACATAATCTCAATTATATAAATAAAAAAACTTGAAAATTTCTTATATCTTGATAAAGCTTTTAGGTCATGATCTAGCATTAGAGCTTCTATTATACATACTAACCGCCATCATATATTTTCTTCTATATATATGTAAAAATAAGATATGAATTTGTGGAATTGTAAAATGATATTGAGACATAGCTCCTGCAAAGAATGTTCTACAAATCATAGTTAATTTGTTAGAGGCATAATTTTTATTGTTATGGTTTTTATATTATGTTGTTAACTTGCTTGATTTGATGGCACCCTGTTATACTGAAACTACAACTGATCATTTGGACCTATTCCAAGATGTAGGTACTATTATATTCTGTACTCTGCCTAATTATTATATTGAATAGACTCTCCTCCAGAATGCATGATGGCTAATGATATAGTTTTAATAGTAATACAATACAATTGATTATAAGTATTAAGTACCTATTTATTTAACAAAATATTAACTGTTGCTTTGTATGAATGTTGTTATTTTTATGACTAAATTTTAATGAAAGTCTGTTGTTCATATGACTCAGTAATGCAAATGATTATTTACTTCTAACTTTTAGAGAGGAAAATTGCTTAAATGTAAGGAACATTACTTACAGTGGCTGTGTCACATTATCCTGTAAGCTTTATTGTTGGTAAATAAAGTGAATGACAAACTTATATGTTTTTTGAGAATTTATTTCAATAACCTTTGCGTCACATTATTATAAATCAATCACATGGTACAAAATAAAAGACATGGTACAAGGTATAAAATTATCAATAAGTATACATATTGATAGTCATCACATAAAATGATAAGAACTTCAACTTGAAAATGCGTCTTTAACAGACTAAAGCATTGGCGAGATTTACAGTATATTTTAACTTAAAGTAACCAATGACAACTAATTAGCGCTTTCACAGGCATCTACCCAGTCGTTATAAACATCTATAGGTTCGGATAACACGTTAGTTGTAGTCTGAAAGTCTTCTAAACAAACTCGGCACTGTATCCGAGCCGTATTCCGAGCTCGATCCCTGAAAAAAAAACACGTTCCATCACAACTGGTTTGCAAATATACGTATTCTAAGCAATGTTTTACACTCATCAGCTGATGGATACGTACATTTTCACCTCACAGGACTTCTCGTGGTTACAAAATGGGCAGTTGAACTGCTGATCTAATGGCTCGATAGCCTTGCGCTTTGGCGGAGGCTTACGTTTTGATTTTCGGCGACCCATGCCTGAAAATTTTTAATGAAGCAAATTATTTAGTAGATGCTAGGCATTGCTTGATTTCAGACTTTTCATACGGACGATGAGCAACGTTCTATTTATTTTAAGAATAATAAAATTTATATCTGTGTTACTTACTTATTTATTCGTAGATAGATGCGTGCGAGAAATATTTTGTTGATAGATCCGCAACCCAAAACACGAACACCGAACACGTCAAACTTTGACATAAAAAATTACTCTGTGCTTTGACATGACAGAGACAGACGCACAGCACAGGGCACAGATTATTATTATTATAGAGCTAAACCCCCCCGGGAGGCTAAAACGGCCACTGGCATAATCATTTATTTAGAAATATTTATTTATTAGGTACAAAACAGCAGTACATACAAAAAAATAATAAGACAGAGTAATATATAATAAAAGTACTGGTATGTACCTATGCCTATTACAGGTATACACAGCATTCACTAAAAACAACTAGGTAATTAACTTAAAAATAAAAGTTATGAACATATAAAATAAAATACATTTTGAATTCGAAATTCAAAATTGTGAATATTTACATTAAAAAAAAAGACAAATATAAAATGTTAAAACACAGATGGTGCTTGAGTGGAATAAACTAAGATTTATTAAGAACATGAATTACAATAAAAAAAAAAATATTATTAATTATACCTCACCCATACCTCAGAGACTGATCTTCTAAACTTGTTAAATGGTACTCCGTGCGGTGTAAGTCGGTTTCTGACGATTTGCAAAAGCTGTTGTAACTTCTGCATATTCGGACCAAGGGAGCGTTGAGGACCAAGATTGGATTTGCAGAAAGGCCTAAGAAGCAACCTGGTGATGGGATGTCTGGGAAGTTTTGAAGGGACTGAATATTGGATGCGATTAACAAGATCACTACATTTCACAAATCCGTTTGCAACTTTGTAGAGGAAAATTAGATCACGCGAACGGTGACAGTCTCGCAGTGTCTTTATATTGAAAAAGTGTAAGCGCTGTTCATACGGACAGCGGTGGCTAATTTTCCTGGATATAAAGGCTATATGTTTTGTGAATGCTCTTTGTATTCTCTCAACACTTTGCGAATGAACTGCATAGCACGGATTCCAGGCAACACTAGCGTATTCCAAGCGACTTCGTACCAGGGTATTAAACAAGACTATTCTGGTCTTTGTTAGTTGGAAGCCCCGGGTGTTCCGTTTTACAAAACCCAGCATCTGTGCCGACTTCCTAACAATGTCGTTGATGTGTGGCTTAAAATTTAGTTCATCGTCGACCAGAACTCCTAGATCCCGTATTTCACATAGGTACCTTAGACAACGTGCTATTACAAAGCGTGTAGGCAGTTGAAAAGGATGACTTTTTTTTTGGGAAGCGAATAAAAAAGCATTTTCGTGTGTTTAAGGTCATATTGTTAGCTATGCACCAGTTTTCTATATTTGTTAAGTCGCTTTGAACGAGGGTATTATCTGCAGGTCCCGTGATTTTCCTATAAATCTTTAAGTCATCAGCGAACAACAAAGCTTGACAATGCTTGATTTGACTAGTGATGTCATTTACAAATAGCAAAAATAAAACTGGGCTGAGATGGGAGCCTTGTGGGACTCCAGAACGTACATGAAATTCAAAAGAGACATAGCCATTGATAGCAACGAACTGAGAGCGATTTATAAGATAGGACGCGAACCACGTCAGCAGCGATCCGTGGACACCACTAGTCTCGAGTTTTGATACCATGAGTGAATGACTCACTTTGTCGAATGCGCTGCTTAAGTCCGTGTATATTGCGTCGACTTCGTGTCTGCCATCGAGCGCTTCAGATATGTCAGATAAATAACGTACTAGATTAGTCTCGGTGGATCGCCCAACTCTAGATAATGTTATGAATAATATTTGAAATCGTAAAACGGTCACAAACTGACAATATATTATGAATTTTCAGTTTGTGACCGTTTTACGATTTCAAATATTATTCATAACATTATCCTATTATGATTCTGCCAAAGTGGCCGTTTTAGCCCCCCTTAGATAATGAAATAATGAATGTCATTGAGCTAAACTGACGAAGACGAACACTATACTGCTGCAAGCGTAAAAAAAAAACCGGTCAAGAGCGAGTGGGACTCGCGCACCGAGGGTTCCGTTCCGATTTCTGAAAAATTTTGGTATTTAGAGACATCGTTTTATTTTTCCTGTAATCTTTACATAAACTTTTATCACATAGAATAATTTCAGATTTTTCTCTTTGCAAACTTCGGAGATAAGGGGGAACGGTATTTTTTTAAACATTTTTCATCGAAAGTCAAAAACTATGTGGCCTAAAAAAATAAAAAATGTTTGAGAATGTGCAAATAGCGCTCTTTCATATGATACCCCACATTCCCTAGTAGCCCCACTTTGAATTTTTAAGACCCCCTTTCAGTCCCTGTTGCAAAAAAAATATAAATATTTTTATTTCTTTCTTATTTGCAAAATAGTTGGGTAAACGTCATCTAAAACTGTTCCAAATTTCAAGTTGATAGCATTAGTAGTTCTTGAGATATCCAGCTGGGACAGACAGACAGACAGACTTTTACCATTTTGGTACGGAACCCTAAAAACAAGAAAAAAGTTTCCACTATTTTAAAATCTGTTCGTTTTAGGGTATTCTATCCAGTGAGGATATCATGGATATCGTAGTAGATTTCATACATCGATCACAGTCACTTGATTACTCACACGCGGCTACACATCAAGCTATACATTTCCAGTTTACACTGACCTCTCATTGTAAGGAAATCCTGCACAATGCGAGATCAGCCTATACTAGAAATGTATAGCTTGATCTGTAGCCGTGCGTACACAGCGCAATCACCTTAAAACTAGGAGTTAAGGCGAAAGCGACAGGGTAGCCCGCGAAATTCCAAATTTCTTACGTTTTTTGCAATTTGTAGGTCAGTGTGAGCTTGTATGTTGATAAAAATATGATTCGCGGCCGTAGCTAATATGGCTTTACAGAATTATAATCATTAGGATCAGCAATACCAATACAACTCCATAAGTTAGCATTTACCTCAAACCTCAGGATTTCACATTTACCTCAAACCTCAGGATTTCACATTTACCTCAAACCTCAGGATTTCATGAAATCGCTAGATTCGCGGCCGTAGCTAATATGGCTTTACAGAATTATAATCATTAGAATCAGCAATACAACTCCATACGTTAGCATTTATCTCAAATCTAGCGATTTCATGAAATCATGAGGTTTGAGGTAAATGCTAACTTATGGAGTTGTATTGCTGATTCTAATGATTATAATTCTATAAAGCCATATTAGCTACGCCCGCGAATCATATTTTAATCAACATACAAGCTCACACTGACCTACAAATTGCAAAAAACGTAAGAAATTTTGAATTTCGCGGGCTACCCTGGCGCTTTCGCCTTAAAAAGAAAACAAAGGCAGATTTTTACACAACTTTTGCGATTTTTCTAAACAGTAAAAAATCCCGGTGTTATCCTCGGTATCCTGGGATTGTCATTTTTTAATGATAATCGCTACTTACGAGAATATCGGTAAGGGACTTTTTCCGTTGACAGCATACATACGCGCACCTTCTTCCGTGCAGGTGCAGTGCGTGCCCTCTTGCGGCGCTTAGCTTCAGCATCAGCTTGTCAAAATTGTCAAAAAGTTTGGTTTCGGTATAGTAGCCCTGTTGATAAGTTTGCGTATTTTATTTATTTTTAATGTATTCGTAAATTAAAAACTATTACAAAGATGGCTCGCAACTTGGCCATGATCACTGTGATATCTATTCTATCACTTGGCAGTGAGTAGTTCAAAATGTTTTTAAATTTCATTTATCGTTAGTGGTAACGCCCAGTGCCTAACGTATTTTATTGTATTGTTTTAGTTGCAACTGTTGTCGCAGAATGTATGATACCTCTAGTGCTGAGGAACACTTGGTTTTCCTTCGAAAATGGCAAACAAACTATTACTGATATCAATGCTAGTGATATGACTGGGAGGTAATGTATGGTTTTTTGTGAGTCATCTATAACACCGTGGGTGCTATCAAAATAAATATAAATAATAATCATAATGGGAAACATCGGCAAATTTATTATAAATGCATTATTAAAAATAACGCATTTATAATAAATTTACCAAGTTTTTGTTGTTTCATAGTTAAAGAAAAAATTTCGTTAAACATCCTCATATTTCTTTCAGAGGTGTATGCGTAAACATAAAGGCTGAATACAGAGTTAACTACACTATGGTGTTTTCATACACAAAGTGTTATTACTGTGTAAAGCTGATTGTGAGAACTGTGAATGTCCTGGAGAAGATTGAGTCCCCTTGTGTGAACTTGGGTCCTGATGAAGAACCTACTGTGGAGAGGGTGTGTCGAGGCCTTAATCCTGACCAACAAGGGCTTATTACTTTGTTCTCTGAGAACTATGTTCCTGTAAGTTTCATATAAGATTGTTCTTATTCACATTATGAAAACTTGTTGATAGGTAATATGAATCTAATTGGACTTTAGCAATCTATATACCCTTTCCCCAACAGTTTCTATGATAAAAAGGCTCTTTTATCATACAAAGTACTTGTGGTATCTCATCTCATTTCTGTATTCAACCAATGTCATCATCCTCTGTCTAACTATGTTGGGGTCGGCTTCCAGTCAAAGTAGTAATTTTTTACCTAACCACAACTTACTGGGTTCAAGCATGATTCAGTTAAATTCACAGTACAACTTTTTGTCTATGTGAAGCCTGCTAAGTTGCCAATAACACAGTTCCTTGAATTCTAGGTCAATTGTCGTTCATCTCTGGAAGGTGTATGGCAGTTTGCATACCAGAACCGTTTTCGGTTCACGGGTGAATGTAACCATCCTGATGCACAGATCAAGTCTTGTCAAACTGCTGGTACTCAGTTCTTAATCACAAATCAGAAGTTCAATATTACATATAGGAAATGTGCTGGAATGTCTAATACTTTTGATGGTGTTGTGGAGTACAGCTGTTTGGGTGAGTAGAGTATAATCTTTTTCTCTTTCTTTCAGATAAACACATGAAAATAAATTACATAACATAATCACGCATTGCTTCCCTGACGGGTTAGGCAGAGGTGTACCTTTAGTATGCTCACATTTCGCCAGCTATGTTTAAGTCCCATGTAATAGGGGGCGAGCCTACTGCCATCGACCGGGCACAAATACAGACTTTGGGCTGCTACTGAGAAATTCCTGATAGAAAAACCCAATAACACCTGTCCCAACCTTGGAATCAAACCCAGGACCTAGAATTTGCACTTGCAATTACTACACCAAAAAAGCAGTTCATAATGAAAATAAATTGTCATAAATTATCACAAATTACTGCAATGCATAAGCATTTGAAATTATTTTTATTGCACACTATCATTTTCTTTATATGTATAAGGAAGTAACCAGAGTGTTTGAGGTTGCTTTTTCCGAAGTATTCTATAAGAAAATGTGTTTCATTTCAGGTCATTGGTTTGTCAACAAGAATCACTTCTTTGCGGTCGCAAACACGAAAGAATCTCGTAAAGACGAACGATACCGCTGTTTCCTGAAGAACAGAGATGATGATCTTTATATTGGTGCTTCAATAACACCAGAATGTAACACATTGAAGACTGTTGAAAAGTCACCTGAAAGATATCGAGTTACAGCAGTTAAGGTAAAGCAAAATATTTTTGATTTAATATACCTGCACCATTGTCTAACAGAATCTGGAGTATTCTGAGAAATCAAATTATATATATTTTCACATCAAACTTCTAATAAATTAACCCATTATAGTAGAAAGAAGAATAATAATCCTCTTTTTTTCTCTTAGGCTGAAGTGGTAGAACCAGGATGTAGGTTGCCACAAAACTTCTCTGGAGATTGGATAAACACTGCTAATATTGATGCAGATGTTTTTATCAATGAAACGCATATCATAGAAACTTACTATCCTGATGAGGGAAGATTCAGGAGAACTATTTATGTGTGCAGGTAAAATTTACACTCTTTTGAAATAAAAGATCTATTGTGCATTAATGCAAAAATAACGATATAGTAATAAGACATTATGATTTGAACAAACTGTAGAAATTAATTAAAATTCTTGATTTTCTGGGACTTATAATTTAACTTTCTTGACAGAGAGCAACGTGACAGTCGCGTGATGATGGCTCGTCTCACAGTTGATGGTTGCCAAAAGGATTATGTCTGCTTCGATTTTGTACCACAACATCACAATGTTATAAGGTAAATATTAACATGTTAACTGCCAGACAATAGACACAATAGAAAATGTATTGGTCTCCGGTCACTGGGGACCGGAGTAGCAGTGATCCTGCTAATGAATCCTTCTTTATAATACAGTATGTTAAATAACAGAGGGCGTTCCCGTTAACCCGCAATAGTATAGCATCCATACATGCTAAAAAAAATATTACCATTCGAAAACAATTTTTTTAAAATATTTAAATATTCACTAAAAATGTTAAATTGATACGTAAAAGAAACACTCTGTACACGCGTACTTGAAGGACGGCAACTTAGCAATTTACCTATTTATGAATGACGGGCCGCGCGTGCGGCGATCTAGTATTTGATGTGCCTAGCCCCGCCCCCTGCCCCCGGATGTCCACCTAATTTTAGTCGGAACTAATATCACGCGCTGACCGGACGTGCATTATTTTCGCATTGCAACATCTTGCGTCATTCTCTTGTGAAAAATGCCGCGTTATCAGTTCAGTGCTCAGGAGTATGCGAACATAGTGCTCATTTATGCTGAGTGTAATTATGATGGTGCACGTGCTCTGGGGATGTATGCTGAGAGGTACCCCAATACACAAATCAACCGCGGAATTCTCGTGTTATTGTGAGTGCCCTGGTACGTATTCGTAATAATGAACCGGTAGTGCGGCGTCGTTCGTACTATGTTTGCGAATAGGTCCTTCCAAGTCCAGGTGCCTCAGTGACGCATTTCTTTGTCAGCCGGGCATTTGAGACGGGTTGTTAAATGTTATTGCTAAAACTACACATACTTACATAAATGTTTAATTTTACTGATAACAACCCGACGACGACGCGACGTGTCTTTCTAATTCATTATAGCTAAGCGGCTAAAGTGCCCGTGGGAACTATAGATCCCAGACGTTTTATGCCGCCATTATAAAAGTCGCCGCTCGCCATTCAGCGCGGCGCACGGCGCACAGTGGTCCGGATTTGAAAAATGGTGGACTTAGGATCAAAAGTCATTATTTTGATTTGAAAAAAATTGTATTCGATAGGAAACCTGATTTACATTAACAAACGTCATGTTCAATTTTTCGATATATTGACTCTAACATGTTGAAAAAAAATTATTACGAAAAAAATGTATGGGGCACGATTGATTTTATTTTTTTTCTCGGTGTGTTCAAAAGTGTTAGCTGTGAAACCTTTTATATATTGTTGTATTCATTTTGGAATTTACCCCTATAATTAAATTATTCGCATATACTTGCAGTCTTGGAGTGAAATCGCTGTTGAAATTCCAAAATTTTAACTTTATTTTTCTAAGGCTGTGAACGTTTTCAGTTGCATTTGTCCACATCAGTGTTGTGGTTTCTCAATACTTTTTTAATATATTGCGCCCACAAATGATGATTTTAGCTCTAGGAGTGTATTCCGTGAATTAATGAAATATTTAATAAAATGTCAAAAAAGCATTACGAAAGCTATATCGAGGATGCCCCTTCTTAGCTTTGGGTTTATGTTATTGGTGAAGCTTCTATCAACTGTACTTAAGCTTTAAAGTTCATAATTAGAACATGTGTGCTGTGTTTTCATGTTTTTTTTTTGTTTTAGTTAGTTATTATTGCTTATTAGTTTTATTATTTAGTTCGGGTGATAGCCGTCACCCGTCGATATTAATGTGCTTATTTTTACTAGCGTACTTAATCTCTTTCTCTCAGAAACTTGAAACATATGTTAGCCCTGAAAAGGGCTGTTGTGTTGCTCTAAAAGAGCGTGTAGATAAGACAAAAGAACTTGAGTGTGACCAAAGCCATCACTCCAAAGGATCTGGCACGTTTTCTGAAGCTTCCAAGACGTCCATTTCTTCTTCTTCTTCAATCTCTGCGACTGCTAAGAGCTGCACAGCTTCGGGAAAAAGCCTCAATTTCTTGTATTTATCCAACTTCGGCTTGATGTGCGATATGTAAGGATCTGAAGTAATTAGAAAATTATGTAAAATATCTTCATTCGTAAGTGTCCTCCCCATCTTCCTTGTGTGATGCTCTCTTGTATTTCGGAAGTCCTTGTTCCTTGCTTCAGCTGCCTCTTCGGATAAAATCCCGATAGGAAGGCAAGAGAAGTGCTTGCAAATATCAGCACCATGAATCAACATCTTATGCACACTGGCTGGCATGTGGTACCAGGGATAGTGATGCACAAAAAGCTCAGCTGTCTCCCTGCAGTATGCCCGGAATCCTTCGATGTTGATATGACTTCCAGAAGATAAAACCTGCAAGATAACTGCAAAGTGTTTTATCAAATCTGCATCTATCTTCGTGATTTCAGCAGTTTTTTCGTAATTCCTGAAGAATTTTCTTGCCGTGTTTCCATCGTTGGTAGTACCAAAACCCTGCTTGACGATGTCTATCAACAGCCCCATTTGTTCCTTGAACTCACGCTGGGTCATGTCTTTCCTTGCCTGTTTAAGATTCTTGTTCTCGCCTCGTGCACACCACATCTTGAAATCCAAGTTGTAAGAGATGTGCAGCAGACACTCCATGCTTCTAATCCACATGTGAAGAGTCGAAAGTCCATACTGGTAGACATCATCTCGAACAGGTCTTGAAAACATTTGTGGCAGGTTATTCATCTCACTTGCCTTAGCGAGACATACATTGCAGGTAGCTGCAGATGGTGGGTGTCTCTGTGATAATCGTGGCCACTTTGCCATCAATCATCGTCATGTGCAGCTCATGTGTGATTTCAAGATTTCCGCATCTCGAGACGGTCAAATTTCGAATTTCTATCTTCATAGCTGCTTCTTCTTGTTTTACGAAGTCAATTGTTTCCTTCGCAAACTGAAATTTGACGGGCCTGCAGTAAAACGTTGAAGACGGTTTCGGATTTTCCCATATGACTTCATCACTGGACTCCAGCTTCAAAGGAACAAGGCTCGTCATAAACACCGATGACTCATCAAATTCTGCCAGCTCGCTTCTCTGCTTGTAGGTGCTTTGTGCTGACGAGCCATCGAAGCCCCATTTGCTAGTGAGCTTCAGATTGCTGCTTGAAATATCTCGGTCGTCACCAACAACTTTCATAATCCTTTGAGTGGTTAAATCCAGAAGTGCTTGCAGGCTCACTTTTGCTCCGTGTTCAGATACTTCAACGTCTTTGGCATCCGGATAGCATCTCTTCTTTGCTTCTAAGAGTTTATAGTAGGAAGGAAGTTGTAGAGAATTCCTACAACTTGACATCGCATTTCTTAACGTCAGGTATTTCCATTTTGACAGATGTAACGATGAAGTTAGAGCCAAAGCTTGATCTTCCTGAAGAGTTTCTGTTTTGTCATTTGCAGACAATACGGATTGAACGTCTAAGGCTTTGTCAGGATTCTTCATAAGGTGCTCAATGACGCGAGCAAGGACTTCCTTCCCATTTGATCGTAGGCTAGCAACCAAAGCAAAAGATAATTGTTCTTCTGAATATTCCCTCAGCGTATCTGAACGCCTTTTCTTCTGCTTGTTTCCTAAGTCTTCAAAAGGTTTCCTGGGCCGGATTTCTGTGGAAGTATCCACATCCTTAGCGACTGTCACTGTACTCGTAGATGCACTAACAAACGAAGTAGATTCTTCTACTGATTGATTCTCATGCTCGGGATCCTCAGGTCCTTCAAAAATCTCGGCAAGATTTATTGAACTGCAACCTGCTGTTCCTTAGTAATAAACAATGTTTATTACTAAGGTAAGATTAAAACTGACATAGAATTCCATCACAATACATGTGTGATTATTTAAAAACAAATATTCATCAATTGAAGCCCTACATACACTGGTCGCTAGACTCCCACCAATCGCACCAAACCCTTCCCCTCCACTTTTATATTATGCTCGACGCTGATTGGTCGGTCGGTCGGGCTAATTACTCACTGATAAATACAAGAAATTGAGTCTTTTTCCCGAAGCTGTGCAGCTCTTAGCAGTCGAAGAGATTGAAGAAGAAGAAGAAATGGACGTCTTGGAAGCTTCAGAAAACGTGCCAGATCCTTTGGAGTGATGGCTTTGGTCACACTCAATTTCTTTTGGGACTGTCTTATCTACACGCTCTTTTAGAGCAACACAACAGCCCTTTTCAGGGCTAACATATGTTTCAAGTTTCTGAGAGAAAGAGATTAAGTACGCTAGTAAAAATAAGCACATTAATATCGACGGGTGACGGCTATCACCCGAACTAAATAATAAAACTAATAAGCAATAATAACTAACTAAAACAAAAAAAAAAACATGAAAACACAGCACACATGTTCTAATTATGAACTTTAAAGCTTAAGTACAGTTGATAGAAGCTTCACCAATAACATAAACCCAATGCTAAGAAGGGGCATCCTCGATATAGCTTTCGTAATGCTTTTTTGACATTTTATTAAATATTTCATTAATTCACGGAAAACACTCCTAGAGCTAAAATCATCATTTGTGGGCGCAATATATTAAAAAAGTATTGAGAAATCACAACACTGATGTGGACAAATGCAACTGAAAACGTTCACAGCCTTAGAAAAATAAAGTTAAAATTTTGGAATTTCAACAGCGATTTCACTCCAAGACTGCAAGTATATGCGAATAATTTAATTATAGGGGTAAAGTACAAAATGAATACAACAATATATAAAAGGTTTCACAGCTAACACTTTTGAACACACCGAGAAAAAAAATAAAATCAATCTTGCCCCATACATTTTTTTCGTAATAATTTTTTTTCAACATGTTAGAGTCAATATATCGAAAAATTGAACATGACGTTTGTTAATGTAAATCAGGTTTCCTATCGAATACAATTTTTTTCAAATCAAAATAATGACTTTTGATCCTAAGTCCACCATTTTTCAAATCCGGACCACTGTGCGGCGGCCGGTTCGCTCGGCTTCGTGAGTATTCGTGAGACGCTCGGCATCGTGCGTATTGCAACGTTGCCGGTTTGGGCAATGCTACTACCGGCTACTACGCTAGGTACTATTCCGCGCTACTATTTTGATTTTAAACAGGTTTCGAATTTATTTTCAATTAATTATTTTTTTGAATTCGGATTATTTTATGCCTATTTTTCTATGCTGATATTTTTATTTTAATCTATTAATGATATAGATTAACGAGTTTAGGGGAACGCCCTCTGTTATTTAACATACTGTATAATAGCTGACCCGACAGCCATTGTCCTGTCCCAATTTCAATATTCCCATATAAAATCCACTTTCAGTTTTCCAGAATTTTCCAATTTTCCCGGCAACTTTTCCAATTTTTCTCATCGTTTAAACCTTCCCTGGACTATGTCAAACATTTCAAAAGCAAAATCAGCTAAATCGGCCCAGCCGTTCTTGAGTTATAAAATTACAACGAAAAGTGGCATTGATTTTTATAGATACAGATAGCGAAGCAAATTGCATGAGCGAATTTGATATTCAATTACGTAATAGCATTGGCCTCATAATGTGATGCTGATGAAGCACTCTTTTTTGGAAATCTTCCCACTTTTACTCATCTTACTTTTTTTTGTTTTTTTTTTTTTCTAGATACCGAAAAGGCTTAGCTATGATTCAAAGCAACTTCCACACAGTATGTTCATGGGTTCAGTTCAAAAACAAACAAGAATGGCGCTACGATATATTCTTGAAAAAAGACCCTTCACCAATCCGATGCCCAGTCGCAGGAAAATTCAACTTCACACAAAAAGGCGACGTTAGATTCGAAACGAGGATATTGGGAGGTGTCACTTTAAGTCCTCGACCAAACTTGTACTGCAAACTGAATATAAGTGACTTCTCAGTTTGCGATATAGACCAGAAAACTATACAGATCAAGGAGAATTACTGTCTGTCTGTAGACTACCTGGGTAGACCTGTTGATATCTACAGTGATCCCGATTACAGGATGAAATGTATTGGATTTTGGAAGGAGAATCTCAAGTCTTATCTTATTACTTATGATGAGTTGGATCCCTTCTCTAAATATAGGTGTTGGGTGTACCAGAGAGCTGATCTGAATAGGTATGTATTATTGTTTAAGCTGATAAAAACTGAGCTGCATTCCTTCCACCTTCTCAATTCGAAGTTGTTGTTTTTTTGAGCCCCTTATTTTGACATATTGTTTTATTTTTCCAGAGTACTAATGTCTCAAGCCTTAGGCCCTTACTGCGACTTAAAACAAGACGTAACATCATGGAACTACACGGAAGGCGCGGCAGTCGCCGTAGAAATGGAAGAATATGAGAGAGAACGTGACCAATGTCCGATGCACTTCGACGACGGCAGCGACCCTTGGTCCACGAAGGAAAACTACGTCAAAGTGTTCAGCTTCTCATTTTGGGGCAGCAATTCTGCTCACACAATGGCAGTTAATACCGTAACGATATTTTTGGTAGCTTTAGTTACGTTAATACAGTAAATAATAAGTGAATGGCCGAATACTCAAATGCAACTTAATTTTATGTCGCCCGCTGTCAAATTTTACCCCGTTTCTAAGCGGGGAAAGCGACTGTCATACGCGAAAGCGAATACGCGTTCGTTCATTGGATTTTCTGTAATTACTTTAACTAGGTGGCTGCACTGAGACGTCAGGGGGCCTACTCCCTAAGTCCGTCCGTCAAACATAACGATCCATCAAAACAAGTGTAAAAGTTTTTTTTTTCGAACGTGCAAAAACACATCGGGAGTAGGGACAGCTGTCAAACTGTGTTGTCATTCATACTTCGTTCGGGTCCCGAACCAATCATCTGTCCGTAGCTGATACGGAGTAGGAAACGCCCGTAACGAAGCACGAAACTACGGACTTCGTGCTTAGGGAGTAGACCCCAGGTCCAAGTGAGTGTTAGGTCCGGACACCTGCCAAAAATGTCAAAGTGCCTTTAATTTTTAATTTCTATAGCCGTGACTGAATGATGAACGAATGAATGAAACGAATGATGAACGACATCATATATTTTTTAGTCATTGTCGAAATGGAAGACCTCATGTCAAAGTGGCGCCACATGGTGGTATAAATTTTAATGAAAGCCCTCATTTTTAATCATGGTTAACGAACTCGCGTGACTGTAGCTTTCGGTTAGGACACGCGTCTTACCGGGTCTCCTAATTGAAAGTGTTTGTTGCCCGAATACGCGATCGCTTTCTTTCCTTATGCTGTCTCTGTTATTTTGAGGTGTATTGTAGAGACAGGTATAAAGTCTTTGCGTGTCGTATGAACCCCATAGGTTCAGACACAATGGCTTTTTAATTGTTTCTGTAATTACGACATGCGACGAACGTTGTAAAGTTAAGTAGTGTTTTGAGTGTTCGCGATTAGACTGATGTAGATTACAAGGAGGTTGTCTTAATCGATGTCGTGGCTCAACCTCATTTTTATGTGAAGTTTTCTGCTGTAGAAATGCTACTTAATTTAATTGATTATTGACTGTATTTTATCCAGTCCGTCCAGTTATATCATTACAGTTTTTATAAGCATTTATTTTATTTACTTTTTTTTTCACAACTGGTGAAATGTGGGTGTACTATACTGTCGTCATCAGAAAGAAGGCTGTAACTGTAAATATTGACAAAAATGAGTTATTAACATAATTAGTTGGAATCAGCAAAGAAAATTCTTACGCACAAAGCTGTAAATCGTATAGATTTAGAGATATCATAAGGATAATTCTGGTTTTTGAATCTGAAAAGCATTAATTACACAATAACGGTCTTTTGTGTTAGTGTTTTCGTATTGATAGTCTGGAAGGCCGCAATTACCCTTAGAGATAATTATTTCACAATTTATAATTATATTTTTCCTAAAGTAAAAGGCAAATTGAAAAAAAAGACGCGTATATGAATTTAAACAAATTATGCTTCAAGATAAAGCCTACTTATATTTTTTGACGTACTATAAAACAAGAATCACTAACTAAAACCATTCAGTAAAACGCGGGCCTTCATTTTAGATAAAACTTCAATTATCTCGGAATCAACGTTGACGTAGTTACGGCTTTCTTTCTTAGAGCGAGCGCGCACTGCGGTGCGTTTCCATTAGTTCTGCCGCACTGGGCGGGGCCTACAGTAAGGGCGAGCGGCATTGCGGTGCGTTTTTCTACCGCATAATCTGTGAAGTATGGAATGTCTTTGAAGTGCGCGCACTGCGGTCATGCGTTTTGTTACCGTAGGCCCCGCCCAGTGCGGCAGAACTACCGGAAACGCACCTCAGTGCGCGCTCGCTCTAACAAAACGCATGACCGCAGTGCGCGCACTTCAAAGACATTCCATACTTCACAGATTATGCGGTAGAAAAACGCACCGCAGTGCGCGCTCGCTCTAACAAAACGCATGACCGCAGTGCGCGCACTTCAAAGACATTCCATACTTCACAGATTATGCGGTAGAAAAACGCACCGCAATGCGCGCTCGCCCTTATGGCGGGCGGCAGTATAGGTGCACCTCTGCCTAACCATTCGGGGAATATAGGCGTGATGTTATGTTGTTTCTTTTATTTTATTTTTGTTTTATTTTGTCTTCTTATGTATGTTCGATTCTGTACTTATTATGTATGCTATAGACTTATGTGACGAATCTCAACAAATGCAATGTGCCTTCTATTGAAGTATACAAGGTGTAAAATAAATAACCCACAACCTCTTAAGGGGTCATTGTACTCATCATTATGAACAACTTTTACTATGGGACCAAACCTGAAATCGCGAATAAAAAATTAGCTATCCAGTACATTTTGACGAATTATGCGAACATAAATGTATTGAACAGCTGATTTTTTTTTCGCGATTCCAGGTTTGGTCCCATAGTAAAAGTTGTTCATAATGATGAGTACAATGACCCCTTAAGAGGTTGTGGGTTATTTATTTTACACCTTGTATAAATGTTTTACTAACTAATACCTTATAATTGTAATGTACATTTGATCTGGTTAGTAGGTGTCATAATTAATTTTACATATACATGTAAGATTCAAGTGAATTTAAAAAATATTTTTTTAAGACAAGTCATGTCATATTGTAATGTCATTTCAATAGGTTACTGGCTGTTTCAGTTATAATAATGTTAGCACCAACGAATTAAGAATAGCACATTCTCAGCAACTTACTACTTATTATTACATTGTTGTTTTGTGGTCCTTTTTTACATCATGAATTGCCTTAACATCAAGTAAGTACTTAAAACTCATTTTTCCATAGTGACTAAAAGATCATTCTTATATTAAAACTCAAAATAAGCTGCGACAAATGAATACTCGCCGGTGTGAACAGTCAGTGATCAACTATTAATATATCTATCTCATTTACAAGAAAATCGTTGATAAATATTCGCTTCCTCGTCGGCGGGGGCGCGGCGGTGGGACAGGTGCCTTAACACGGTGAAGATATATAAATATGGAATCAGTCTCTGAATTTTTTTGATTACTTTATTGAGTAATAGCCTAAGTATCAAATACGTTTTATTACAATAATTATGTTTTTTGTTGTGTAGATACCTATATCTATTTACAGTAACATTGTGTTACCTTTCTGCAATGAATTCCGTCCAAAATATGATATTTTATTATACATGTTTTGTATTAAGCATTTGTTTAGACATCTGAATAAAATGTTATAACATTTCTCTTGTTTGATTGTAATAATCTAACAGCCATTATCATATTATTTAGTTAATACCCATTCACTTCGAGAATGCCCCTACCTCGCGTCCCACCCTACCTACCACCCGCTCAGTTCCGATGCACGCTGTTATCGGAACTGGGGCCCTAGACAAAACCCTTTTTCTGTAAGCGTTAACGCCAACGGAAAGATCAAATTGTATGGATTAATAATAATAATAATAATGCACCCCACCGCCGTATCTCTACGTTGACGTCGTGGTGGGGCTTGCGCGCTCCGAAATCTGGGTCTGTGCCGGTAGAGTTCACTTTGCCGAAACAGGTCTAGGGTGAGGAGCCAGACCAAGAGGGATACAGAAACCCGCAGGGCAGCATGTGGCGAGCTGTTGGGCAGTAGCGACCCCACGGACCCTATCTCCCGGGAGTAGTCTTGTTCCTCATCTCTGGCTTGCCTTTATTGGCCGGCTGGAGTGAACACTGACGGGAACAGAGCTCCCACCTCATTCTTGCCTTTATTGGCTGGCTTGAGTGGAGATTCGCAAGAGCAAACGTGATCGGAGGAAGGAAGTATTCCAGTAAGTGTTTGTAGGGATCTTGACCATCTTCCGGGCTCTGGGATTGTTCTGAGAACCGTGGGATACCTCTCCACTCCTCACAAGCACCTCAGGACATGTTGCCCGCTTGGCGCTACGACACTATGTGCTAGCGACCGTTTTCGGGGGCCCATTATTGAGTGTGCAAGTCACCCCCTGCCATTTTATCTGTGTATTGTATACAAAACATTAGTGAGGCAGGGGCCATAGCGTTTCATAGTTCTAGGTAACCAGTCCACAGCCACCCAAACCCATAGTCTTATATATTTTGTTTCCATGTTCTGCAATAGTCCTGCACCAACCGGGGGTTGTCCTTGGGTGCAATTGCATAGTGCATACAGGGATAATCGTCGGCTGGTGCCTTCTCTTCATTTAAAATTGTCTAAGGGGCCTCTGCAAGTTGGCTTCGGCTCCTCGTACGCCTTCCAAAGGACCGAGACCCCAGGGTCCCGAGATATGACAAAAATAAAAAATAATAATAATGCCTCGATGCCCTGGATCGGAGGGTCCGTACGCTGTTGACTGCTTATCGAATGCATCACCCACGGTCATCGGTAATGAGACTGTATATCCCGCGAAAGTGTGGAGGCCGAGGCTTTTTAAACGCTAAGACCCTGCACAATCGCGAGATATGCAGTCTCAGGGAATATTTCCTAGAAGCCGACACGTGGGGATGCATCGAGATGTGGTCGCGGTGGACAAGGGCCTCACCCTGCTCTCTTTGGCTAAAGAGAACTGGCGCAAACCTGTAGTGCTTGACACTAACGATCGCATGGAGGTATGGCAGAGTAAGGAGCTTCACGGACGCTTTTTCCGGGCCCTACATGGACCCGATGTAGATTTGCTAGCGTCCGTAGCCTGGCTGCGGTCCGGTGACCTCTTTGGGGAAACCGAAGGTTTTGTCTGTGCAATTATGGACGAAGTTATCATGACGAACAATTACCGGAGATTTATTGTGAAAGACGGGAAAGACGGAACGGTTGACATCTGTCGGGCATGCCATCGACCGGGAGAATCAATTCGACACATTATCTCCGGATGTTCTCGTCTAGCTAACGAAGAGTACTTGCATAGACACAACCTTGTAGCCAGGATTATCCATCAGCAACTTGCTCTGAAATACAGCCTTGTGGAATCGGAGGTTCCGTACTACAGGTATGTGCCCGACCCAGTTCTCGAAAATGGAAATATCACATTGTACTGGGACCGATCCATCATCACTGACAGGACTATTGTTGCCAATAAGCCTGATATAGTGGTCGTGGATCGAACAGAGCGGCGGGCAATGATTGTTGACATAACAGTCCCGCATGACGGAAACCTCGTGAAAGCCGAAAAAGATAAACAAATCAAGTATATTGACTTGGCTCGCGAGGTTGTCGACATGTGGGATGTGGACTCAGCAATCATTGTGCCGATAGTCGTATCAGCCAATGGCTTAATTGCCAAGAGCCTCGACCAACACCTAAGGAGGCTCTCGTTGGGCAGTTGGATCAAGGGCTTGATTCAGAAAGCGGTGCTTCTGGACACGGCCCGCATTGTTAGGAGGTTCCTCTCTCTGGAGCCCTGACCGCCGGTAGCTTGGACCCTGTTCCCGATATCGGTGGGCTACTATTTTTATATGTTTTTATATTCTTTTTATTCTAATATTTAAAAATGTAAACAGTATGTGTAAAATTAAATAAAAGAAATAATAATAATAATTGTATTATTGTATACATTAGCTTCAGAGATGTCACGTGACTGCTGTCAACTCCATATAATTTGATCTTTTACTTACAGAAAAGGGATTTTGTGTAGGTAGGGAAGTGGGACGCGAGGTAGGGGCATTCTCGAAGTGAACGGGTAGTATTGTAATAAAAATCATGAAATTCATTTATTCATTGACAGACTGGATGAAGGTGGCTGGGACAGACTGGATGCGGAAGGCGGAGGACAGGGTGTTGTGGTGCAGTCTGGGAGAGGCTTCCAGCAGTGGACTGCGATAGGCTGAGTTGTTTGACTGACAGATAACACAGACACAAATGCACAAGAGTTCCATATACAACATTAGTTTTTGTTTATACTAAATCCGAAAAGGGGTCATTGTACAATCATTTTGAACAATTTTTACTATGGGACCAAACCTGAAATCGCGAAAAAAAATCAGCTGTTCAGGACATTTATCTACATCCTAAATCAAACTCGTCAAAATGTACTGAACAGCTGATTTTTTTTCGCGATTTCAGGTTTGGTCCCATAGTAAAAGTTGTTCCAAATGATGAGTAAAATGACCCATTTTCAGGTTTAGTATAAACAAAAACTAATGTTGTATATCAAAAATGAGTAGCTATTATGGATTTTTGGAAATTGAGATTTAATTTGTATGAAAAACTTATTCCTTGGGTTTATGAACTTGAAACCTTGCATGTATATTTACAGTACGGCCGATTTATCTTGGCAGGTCCGAACTTCGGCGCAGAAGGCTGCGCAATAAGATAGATATAATAATTTCAGACTTTTCCCTATGCAAACAACGGATATAAGGGGGAAACGGTATTTTTTTTACATTTTTCATCAAAAGTGGAAAACTATGCAGCCTAAAAATAAACAAAAAAATGTTTGAGAATGTGCAAACAGCGTTCTTTCATATGATACGCCACATGGCCAGCCCCACTTCGATTTTTTAAGACCGCCTTTCCCCTTGTTGCAAAAAAAAAAACATATTTTTATTTCTTTCCTTTTTGAAAAATAGTTGGGCAAACGTCATCTAAAAGTGTTCCAAATTTCACGTTGATAGCATTAGTAGTTCTTGAGATATCCAGCTGTGACAGACATACAGACTGAGTCACACCATAAGGGTTCCTTTTTACCATTTTGGTACGGAACCCTAAAAAGATCTACTATTTAGACATGTTCCTTGGGGCAAACTATGGCAGGGCAGTTGTCCATACATTCATTCATTTTAATTATTGTGTGTTCCTTTTATTCCTTGTATGAGTCTCCTTACTTGAATTAAATGATTTGATTTGATTCCTACTATTCCGGGTATTTCGAGAAAAATAAAAATAATGGTGCAATCTTTTAATTAAATGTATTAATTACATACTTATATCTATTTCTTACATTATAATGAATTCTTACACACCTCAATGTCAGTGTGAAACACAATTCTAAAACTTTTCCTTCTTGTTTTTTTGTTGAAGTTACAGTAACATATCCAAGATGCTAAAATCAGGTACATTTTACTTAGTCCAAGATACTTTAGGTATATCAAAGTGCTCAGTGAGGCTGTCTAGATGCTGGTTGAACTTCTCCACTCTTTGTTTGTGAGTCATCTCAGCTTTCTGCTGTATTCTCTGTTTTTGCTGCAATGATAAAAAAGTCTGGTTAGTAAAGATACAGTTTACAAGTAGAACATTCTACATTAATTATTTATGTGTGTGGCATTAATTTGTTAATCAGAAATTGCATACAAGGTGCTATGCTTTAAAAAGCCTTCTACTAAATCAAAATTGGAGTCACAAGGTTTACAAGGCAGGAAATAATATTATTATTTCTTTACTTATCTCGGGACCCTGGGGTCCCGGACCTTTGGTAGGAATACGAGGGGCCGAAGCCAACTCGCAGCTTTTAATGAAATGAGACACCAACCAATGATTATCCCTTTATGCACTTTTGCACCCAAGGACAACCCCCGGTTGGTGTAGGGCTATTGCAGGATATGGAAACAAAGATATTGGGGTCATAACGTCGTCTTAGGGGCAGGTAAAACTAGTCTACTGAAAACTAACACAAACAAGATCATAGATGAATCATAGTAGTAAAATTCAATTACCATTTTCTCCTGCATCTTCTGAAACGCCATCTCAGCCTTTGTCTTAGTGTTTACAACAACTGTGACAGTTGGTTGCTGCTGTTGGTGTTGTTGTTGTTGCTGAACCTGTTGTTTTACTTCATTCTCCATGAGTTTCTCTGTCTCCTTTTTTGCTTTCTTCTTCTTTTTCTTCTTGATTCCAGATGTGTCCTTGATTTTTAAGTGTGCTCTGTTGACGCAAGCGTATTCGTCTTCTTCACCCATTTCTGTATTGGTTGTTAATGTTTTAATTTATATTTTCACAATTTTACAAAAGCAGATACCATAGAATTGTCAGTGTCAGTTACTGGTCTGTCTGTCTGTCAGTTTGACATCTTGACAAGTATTTTTTAAGTTTGAGAGTTCTGAGTACCTAACTTTTGGTAATAAAACATAAATCTTTATTGAGAACGTATATTGAACCCATTTTTTATTTAACACAAATAATCACTGTATAATAATCACAGATGCGATTAGGCAAAACTAAGACTATCTTTGTTTTACAGTGAACCGTACGTGCGTCTTTGGAGATAGTTGGCGGTTAAATAAAACGCTTGTCTCCAAGTTGAAGATTGATTCCGAATGATCCTTTATTTTCCAAATGTTCCCGCTTATATTCTAATTTGCAATTATGAGCTAACCAATAAAAACTACAGAATTAATATTTACAAAATATTAGCCAATCAGAGCGCAGCACACTGTTGTTCGTTGGCGCCGCGTGGTGGCGCTATTGTCGCTTGTTAGGTATAGTTATCGCAAGCGTCACTGCGTAGCGTGGGGTCTTGGATTTGATTCCCAGATCAAGCAAGCCAGCAGTGGCGGATTTGCCTTAAGTCCCAGTAGCCTGGGCCTACGGCGGCCAATCTGACAAAAAAATCACTGATGATAAACAGAAATAACTGAAAGTATCCAAATATTCTAAAGGCTCGCGCACATTATGGCGGGCCGCACTGCACCACATCGTCTATCAATAATCTTCCTAAATCACTTTCGTACATCTAAATATACAGAGTTACTGGTCATTGACCAATATCCTCTTAAGAGGTCACTCACTGTACGCACGGCTACAGATCAAGCTATACATAACCAGTATAAGCTGATCTCGCATTGTATAGGATTTCCTTCCAATGAGAGGTCAGTGTAAACTGGAAATGTATAGCTTGATGTGTAGCCGTGTGTACTCATCATTATGAACAACCTCTTTGGGAACAAACCTGATATCGCGAAAAAAATTAACTTTTAAAGTTGGCAATAAAATAAATTCATTATGTTGTCTAATATGATGGGTGCTGAGAAACTGGTGGCTGGTACTCCGCCGCTGTTAGCCAGTCACGTTTACGTATGAAAAAATAAATCATATTAGAATACATAGCAAGTAGGTAGTAAAATATCGAATCAGTGTCATAAGTCTTATACATAAACGGCAATACTAACACCCCTATAAGACACCCTATTTGACGTCGCGGAGCTTTAGCCGAGTTAAGTACACATTAACTCACGAGGGTGGCAGGTTGACTAGTAGCAAATATCATAAATAAATAAGTGATTGTTCACTACAAAAGAGCGGGAATGAATGGCGTTTCTTGGCGTTATCGGGTCGGCGCACGCGCGCTGCCCGCCGACGCGTACGGCCTGGAGATTAGTTTGATTTCGCGCCACGTGGCGCCACGTGCGTTCCGACTACCCACCAAATAAGATTAACGGATTTGCACACTACAGATTGCACACGAATGAGCAGGAAGTGTAAAGTGAAACGCCGGTAATGAGAACTCTTTGTGGGAGGACCGATGTAATGAGATAGGAAATAAAATGTTATTGTATTATTGTTTGCCATTAAGCAGTTTTTGCCCTATATCATGATGATGCACACGATGTGAATAGTATTTTTGGAAGCGTCTTGTGGAAAACCTTTAACAAAAACAACACCCGTAACAAAATAATATTATCTAAGTATCTACCTGTAAGTTTAAGTTTCATGTGCAAGAAAGAAAGCTGTCTTTCTTGAGGTTTGCTTAAATGTATCTACAGCTGCACATATTTTCATAATAAATACTTAAATCTGCAGTGTTGTGGTTTCTTTAATTTAATTTATCGTTGCAGGCAAACGTCACGATAGTACACACGGTTACACATCAAGCTATACATTTCCAGTTTACACCGACCTCTCATTGTAAGGAAATCCTATACAATGCGAGATCAGCTTGTACTGGAAATGCATAGCTTGGTCTATAGCCGTGCGTACAAGATTAACCTAAGGCCCCATTCACAAAGGAAGCGCGGGCGCGGTGGCGGCCGCGGTCGCGAAATATCAAACATATGGCATAATATCCAAGTGTTCACATACGTAGCGGGCAAGCTAAGCTAAGCTAAAGTCACCGCGCCCGCACTCGCCGCCGCGCCCGCGCTTCCTATGTGAATGGGGCCTTAGTGTTCTTACACACGAGCGACACGCGTCAATGGCAGAGGCAACTGCACGCGTCCACACGCGTCGACGGCGGACCTCGACGCACCGACCGGTCGCTGGCTATATTTCGACGACTGCCGTCGACCTAAAGCGACGCTTGCAGTTGTAGCGTGTTGCGTCCGCCATTTTGTCACTCCGAACTATTTGCAGTCCACTGACAAAATGGCGGACGCGACACGCTACAACTGCAAGAGTACTTCAATACTCAATATCTTTATTGCTTTACCATTGACCTTTAGGTCGGCTGTCGCCAACATGTCGGCGGCGGTCCTGATGTTGACGCGTGTCGCTCGTGTGATAAGAACACTAAGCTCCTAGCTTCGGTAGGTACTTACTATCTTTCATAGCTACAACAACATCTTCAGAAAGCCACCGCTTTCAGCTGCCAAGATCACAACAACAACAATGACCTGAATGCCATTTTCTGACGTCACAACAATGATGGGGTGCATTGAGTCAGCTGATGACACGTGCCTCCTGCGATAAGGCTCGCCCCTGTTACTCAACAGTTTTATCGCAACTATCGTGAGGCAAGAAGCGGATCGATCTACGGCATTGGCCTTGTAAAGTTGGTGCGAGTTTGTATTGGCAATGTTGACTATAGGAACTAGCCAAGTTTTCGATTCAGTGATCTGAAGTTTTCGATTCACTCATTAGATCATGACAAATACCATTTTTAGCTAGACTTCTATGTCGTGTTACTCAATAAGATGGTATATAGATAGAAAGTAGTGGTCGCAACTGCGACTACTCGTAGGTCGATGGGTTCTAATCCAAAATCAGGCAAAGTGAGATTGATTTTTTCCACCAGGATTTTCTCAGCAGCAGGCCGGGGTCTGGATTTGTGCCTGGTTATTGGCGAAATAGGGATGTAGATTTCCTTTGCCTATCAGGGAATATGCGTCATGTGATGAAGCATAAGCCTGTTAAGTGTTGTAGTAGTATTTAGTACCATAATAAGGAAAGGCTGGCAGACGACTCATCTGGATAAAAAATAAAATGGTGGGACCATTATAGTTACCCTTCACGACAAATGAAAAACGCAATTTCATTATGCCCTAATCTTTAGAAATCACAACAAACGAGCATACTTGACTTCTATTAACGCCTCTCCTGCGAAATTCATCGGCTTAGTCCTGACTGTCGCATTACTAGCACAAATCCAAACAAATAGCTAAGGCTAGGTGCAGAACAATGGCGGGCAGCTAATAGACATTAATACAGCATTAGTTATAAGCGCCGCACGCGCCGGCGACGCCTTGTTTGCCAAACTGCCCTAATCCGCTATTTGTAGGGTAGGGAAGCCATGGGTTCAGCAAGCGGTGGGTTTGATACATCGAAAGAAACTGTCATTTTCGAAAGATTCATGTTTGAGAAGAAATACCTACATGTTTGACTTTTGAAAATCCTACTATGGTCTAGAATAAAAATACATCCATTATCTGATACAGTTTGTATAGGACGGTGTAGGTGTACGTGTACCTCTACCTGTACCTACTCTGATTTTTAATTTGCTAGACTAAAATGACAGCGTACCTACCTACTAAAATGTCAAAATGACAAAAAGGGTCGTTCGCTGCTGTCATTTTGGTCAAGCAAATTAAAAATCAGAATTTAGAAGGTTTCAAGAGAGAGTTCCTATATGGTTGCCGTGTGTGCAAGCAGGGTAGTAAATAAATTAGGTAGATCTAGTCTAGAATTTGATTGTAGGCCTTACCTACACTTAAATATACAAGGTGTTGGAAGTACACTAAATAAGGTGTTAAAACATTAACTATAAAACTTTAAGGAGTGCTATAAACCATCGAACTGAATTACCTATTTTTATTATGGGACCAACTTTGTAGGCAACAGCTGATTTTTTTTCGCGATTTCAAAGTTGGTCACATAGTAAAAGTTATTCAGTTCGATGATATAATGCACTCCTTCAAGTTTTTAGTTAATTTTTTAACACACACATAAAGTGTACTTCCAACACATAAGATCTACCCGTTTCCTTTACCTACTATTTTCGCTCAGTTGATGGCCACCCTACAATGTAGCAAAATGCCGCTTTGACTTCTGAGAGGAAATCCTTTTCCCACGAGCTTTATTCAAACATATGTAAAGCGTATGATGGATGACGCGAGACCGCCCTTAAGCGGGGGTTAGCCGTTTAAATCACAATCATGTCACCCCTAATACATTTTTTCGTTGGTCACTGAACGATTAGGTTAAAATTTATAATGTAATTTATACTAGGAGGAGTTCAGTGAAAGAGTTGAAATGGCACACGTCAAAATGATTGCGCTTTTTATTGTAACGCACCCAGGGATATAGCGTTACATTTTATTTCCCATAACGTACACGTTTCGTCGGTCCAAAATTAGCCGGATAAAGTAATCAAACAATTCTGTGTTCGTAATGTGAGTTGGCGAACTCACAATCGCTGTTTTGTCATGACTTTGGTAAATATGTCTTGAAAACAATAGAATATGTGAGGTAAAAATGTGGAGCGCGTTGGCTGCTCGGCGCGGCGGGGGAACGCGTCAAAGTTTTCCCATTACGCGAGTCGCAGACATTAGCAGCCCTCTTGGGTTCATTAAAATTTGTCAGCTTGTCGTATAGGAGTAACTTCTAAATGGATGTAGAAACTTCTCTAAGTGAAACTCGGCTGACGTAAAAAGTTTGTCGGATTTTGAGTTGGCGTTTTTTCGACGCCATCAATTTCTCAGCCCGTCAAGAAGATTATTCGCACTCGCATTGCGGAAAAAAGAGTAATTTAAGTTTTCTAGAAGAGTCGTTGCGTTGGAGTTATGATCTTTGTTTTAAAGTTTGATTGATTTATGAAATCCTCATTGTCTGCTGGGACGATTAGGGGATCAGCGGGGCTTGTCTTAAAACTTCACTATCATTATTATTGTTATGATAAATCAGCCCAACGAATTCCATTACTCGATATATTTTATACAAGAATGTTCATCTATCTAATTGAATTATCACGATATTGAAAGCTGATTGACACAAACATTAACAAAACATTCAACAAAAGAAACTTAAAACACCAACGCCTTTGATTTGATACTGCGCAATCAGTTGCTGGAGCGGACCAGTCAATGTTATTGTTCCTTTTATATTCGAGGGGTTAAATGAACCCCAGAGTAGAGAGAGGGTGACGCGATAGTTTAGTTAACAGATGTAATTGTGAATGAACGGAATCGAACGAGTGGAAGGAATGTCGCGTAATTAACGCTGTGGGAGACTGGCCATTACAGTCGTTTTTATTTTTTATTAGCTGCGCATTGCAATTTTGTTTTTGTCACTCTTGTATGAGATTAACAGTATGGTCAATCAATCTACTGAATCTACATGCAAAAATTGACATGTATCTATCTGTAAACGAGATTTAAAATACGTCAATTACTCCAAAATTCCCGTTTATTAAGTTAAAGGGCCAGTGAAATAGGTATACATAAATGGAAATGGGTGGATCATTAGGAGAATAGATGTTATTCTCGGAAGCTTGAAATAAAGTACAGTGGTTCAGATGCAACTTATTGATTTTTTCTCTACCATGCCATGCCATACCTATACCGGCTATACCTAACCATGTTGGCAGATGCAATAATGACATCGTTAGCTTTAACTACATGATATCTATTAGGAATTGGTTTCAATACCTTTAATTAATTTAGGCAGCTGAGTATGAACCACCCGTCATTGCATTGCTTTTTCTTAGGGTGAATTCGACCAAACTTTTATACCCAGTCTAAGTGGAAAAATTATGAATTTTTTAAAGTTTCTCCATACAGAAACTGTCAGTCGTCAATTTTTATTCCAGGGATAAAAGATATCCGACTTTGGTCAAATTAGCCCTTATAGTTGCTATCATAGTTTAAAAAAATACATTTATATTTTTTTCGCAGCTCCGGCAAAAAGGTCGCTTTAACAAAACACTAAGTCCTTAAACATCGATTAACGTAACGCGAGATTAATAAAACATTCTTTATTAAGTATCATATAGATGGTGTAGCCACATCGCGGCTAGCAACAAGGGGTGTAACGGGAGACGACGGTAAATCAAACTCATTGTGGGGCAACCCGCACGCCGCACAGTAGGTACCTACTTGCGGTAACTGAGATATAAGTACCTATTTATTCTGTTGTGATATTCAGGAATTTCAGGATGTACCTACATTGTAATTACTTGTAGGTACCTTCTTCTATATCTCTTATTAAGGCGACGATAATCGACTTTTAATGATTTTAAACTGTAGATCACATCTAAACTTGGGTTAATGATTTGGAAAAAAAAAACTTATGTTAAATTAGAGAATTTTCCTAATATAAGTAATATGTGAATATTTTAGATTATGTTTATATTACATATTGTAATTAATTTGTAAAAAACCTGAGAATCAGCAAATACTTTCAAACGTATTTTTATGAAACCTCCATACCATTCTAAAGATAATTAAACTATTTATATTTTAGAATACGTATTTTTATAAATACCTTTTGTTTTATGCATAATAAATTAATAATGCGTCTAATTTGGAGCGCTGCCGATGTTATGACAATTTGCCACATTTCGTGCTACGAGATTTTGATCTGTGGGCTACGCGGCTACGCGGCTACGCGACCGTTTGTGTATTTTCGATTATAAGTATTCGTTTATGGTTTTCTTTCTTCATTAGCTGAAGCGATAGAATTATGAATTCAGGTTTCTGTTTTCAATAGATTAATTACTTGCTGAATATTTTTTGTCCTGCACATCAGAAACATTAAAACATGATGTCTATTTACATTCTAGTATTTCTAGCGCAGAATTTAAAAGGACAACAGCTAAGATTACTATCAAAGACTCCAAAAGATCGTCCCTTTGCATCTGCACTTAATTACGAGATAATTTTGATGCGCCCGAGTTTTTAAAAAGAAATTAACCGAGCATCTGTCACGAACAAGAGTTATGAGTAAGTACCTAACTATGCCGTTTGAAATCGCTTGTTTATTTATAAATTCAATTAATTAAGAGTAACAGCGTGATTAACTGCAGCTATTCTTGGAATTAAAATATTTTAAAATGGGACGTAAGTATACAGTATATGAAAAGTAAGTAGGTAGCCAAGGTAAGGTAGGTGCCAGGTTTGCTAGGTAGGTAGTTAAGTCTTCTTTAACCAAATGATTTTAGAGTTATTCAAAATTTACCGTGTGTGGAAGGATAGCTGTACTACGAGTATAGCAGGTAATGAATGATATTGAAAATCAGAAATAATAAGTATCTACTTAAGTATCTGGTTAGTGTAGATTTTTTTCTATTTTGTGAATGTGAGAACGTCGTAGGCCTCAACTGTAGATTTGTTGACTATTTTAGTAGGATATTATTGGGCACGCTAATCCACATTCGCTTCGCTCGTGGAGTTGCGTGCTCCAATAATATAAATGAAAGGGACTGAGCATGAAATCCTACATAATGCAGTAAAATACTGGTTCGGCGCGTATTCCACACGATGAAACAGAAATATTTTTCAGTGTGGTTTGGGCGCTACTCCGCATTTTGAATCTTGTATAAATGAAATCTTACATAGTACAGTAAAATACTGGTTTAGCGCCTATTCCACCGATCGGAAGGTGAAATATGAAATCCTGCATCATATGGAGGTAAAATAATGCAACGGCGCCTACTCCACTTCGGCCTATTCCTCGCGATGAAACAGAAATATTTTTCAGTGTGGTTTGCATGTAATACATTAATTGACTCATTATTATTAGCAGGGAAGGTGTTATAAATAATTGATCGCAGTAATTTAACGCTACATTCGATCTTTACTACTGTAGTGAGAAGGTTGAATTATCACGAAACTAAATACACCTGTCATAACTAAGTTAACTACAATGCATGACTCAGTGAAATCTGATTTAGAAGATATTTGTAATAAACTTATTATCAAGAATTCTAGTGGCGAGGTTATATTTATTCAAGATTTGCAAATTGGTCAGAAAAATACAGATAACTGTTCTTCAAAACACCAGAACAGCTATACAGCCCAAACAGAAGATTTGTTCCACCGACAGATACAAGATTCGGTTAAATCTAATTTAGAAAACACTCACTATCTTATATTGAAGAACAACCGTGGTAAGGTTGTTCGTACATTTGCTCGAGTTAGCGACAATGAGTTATAAATGTCAACGTAATACAATAATTAACTCATTATTAATATAACCGTTCAAGCAGTCGTCATGAAATTTGTAAAACAACCACAATCGTTACACGTAAATAAGCTTTGTGTTCATTCTCAGGAGACTGGTTTACGTCATGGAGAATTATTACCTAAATCGGTACGATGCATCATTTGTGGACCGTCAAATTGTGGAAAAACTAATTTATTAATTGGTCTTCTTATACACGAGAATGGCTTAAGATTTCAAAATGTTTATGTTTATTCGAAAACCTTGCAACAACCCAAGTACGTTTTTTTAGAAAAAGTCTTGCAACGAGTACCAGGCATTTCATTTCATAAATATCATGAAAATGAGCAAGTACTGAGTGTTCAGACCGCAAAACCGAATTCAGTAATTGTATTTGATGATGTTGCTTGTGAAAATCAAAGTAGTATGCGTGATTATTTTGCTATGGGGAGACACAAGTTCATCGATTGTTTTTATCTAAATCAGACGTATAGTAAAATCCCTAAGCAGTTAATAAGAGACAACGCAAATCTAATCGTACTGTTTAAGCAAGATGAAAGAAATATGAGACATGTTTATGAAGAACATGTCAACACTGACATGACATGGATTGAATTTCGTGAAATGTGTTCTAAAATATGGAGTATACCTTTCAATTATGTTGTAATTAATAAAGATTGTTCCAAAAACAAAGGATGTTACAGAAGTAAATTTGACACGTTTGTAGTCTTTGACTAAGAACACGAATACATATAAAAGGCTGTTACCTGCTTGACATTATTATTCAACTTACGACACTACATCAATAACACACAACCACAATCATTACAACCTATTTTACCAATATGGAAAAATCCTTGAAACGACAAATTGTTGATGCGGCAAAAGCTGTAAAGATAAAAGTACGAAAAATGAGAGATGCTGAGATTAACAATAAACAAGCACTGGAGTCTGTTTTCAAACCTGTAACAGAACCTCTAAATCTAATTGCTAATGCTAGTAAGCAAACTCCTCTACTGCGTGCTAGTGATGATTTTGCTGATGTTCCGTTTATTAACGAAACTGTGCAGAAAGAAGGAACCGGTAGCGCAGAAAGTAACGATAATAATGGTGATGAAGACAAATATGAATCCGATATCAGCAGTGCCTCTTCTTATGAATCAGTAGTTGACAGGAATCAAGATTGTGATACGTCATCCTGGTCATTATCTTCAGAAGCGTTGGTAGATATTCCATTTGGGGTTAGAGCAGAGCGCGGGAAACTGATGTTAGGTTCTGCTTTCATAACGATCAACGATCAATACATCACCGTGGCTGGATGTAAATACCGAAATACACCTGGTTTAAAACAGTTATTGCTTAAGAAAGATGTAGACTTAAGTTTGGTTACAGATAGTGATATGCAAAATTATAAGTCGATGCTAATTGATACAAATGCACACCGTCGAGACTATGAGCCAAGTAAGCCAATAAAAAGTAATAAAGGTCAAAAATATTTGCAAGTTATTAAACCTCTTTTTCAATTGAAGAATGCAGTTCAGGGAAAGGGTCTACCGTTACTAAAAAAGTGGAGAAAAAACGTTGATTTAGTGTACTGGGATGATCCTAATGAATTAGTGGAAAGGTTGAAATTATTAATTGCATCTAGAGATGCTGGCAACACAGGATTAGATAATGAAATTATATCTATCATTGAAGAATTGCGTGAAAGTAAAGTTATAAATAAATAAAAAAATAAAAAATGTGTTTATTTTACTATCAGCCTCTCGATACAATACACCTTAAACATGAACGTAGACAAATTCGGACACTACATTCACAAAAGACTGCGTTTATCAGAGATATTTGAGTTTAATGAGAATGCATTGTTAAAATCCGAAAATGGAGATTTTGATTTAAAAACATCAAGACTGAGAGGAATTAGATCTCCAGTAGAAGCAGACGATGCTGTGAACAAGGATTATGTAGATCGAATGATTGCTAACACGTTAAAAGAATTTAATAATCTGGCTGTGAGCAAGGATTATGTAGATCGATTGAATGCTAATACGATTAAAGAACGTAATAATCTGATTGGTGCATTGCGTTCTCAAATCATAAAAGATGCAAAGACGACAGTTCAAGCTACTTTAAAAGATAAGATACCTGAGGTTTTAACTCATTTGCAAGATAAGTTTTATACTAAAGCAGAGTTACATAAATTACCTCAAAAAACCCCGTAATGGTAAAACAGCAAATTGTAAATGAAATACACAAAGCTGCACGAAGAAATTTCTTTCGACGTTCTGTTATTCTGAAAGGAATCCACGACTTATGGCAAGCAGATTTGATGGATATGCAAAACCTGAAAAAGTATAACAAAGGTTACAGTTTCATCTTAGTTGTGATTGACTGCTTCTCAAAATATGCCTGGGCTGAACCGTTAAAATCAAAAAATAAATTTGATGTTACTCGTGCATTCAAACATATACTGCTTAGTAGTCGTAATAATCCTGTTAACTTACAAACTGATATGGGGACAGAATTTTATAACATCACTTTTCAAACACTTATGAAAAAGCACAACATTAACCATTACTCGACGTTTTCTACTAAAAAAGCGTCAATTGTAGAGAGACTTATTAGAACGGTAAAAAATAAATTATATAAACATTTTAGTCTCATTGGAAACTATAAGTGGTTAGGTCTACCATTGAAAGATACATTGAAGAGATATAACAACACAAAACATCGTACTATTCAATTTAAACCGGTTGATGTGAATAAATGTAATGAACAAGTAATCAAAGAAAATATAAAAAAAATAAAAAAACATGATTTAGTACAGTGGAAGCCTAAATTCAAAGTTGGTGATTGTGTTCGTATAAGTAAATACAAACATAGTTTTGAGAAAGGTTACACTCCTAATTGGTCAACTGAATTATTTATTATAAAAAAAGTAAATAAAACTATACCAGTAACATATCACATAGAAGATCAACGAAAACAAATCATATTAGGAGCTTTTTACGAACAAGAACTGCAAAGATCTAACTATCCTGATGTTTATTTGATAGAAAAGGTTTTGAAAAAGAAAGGAAATAAATTGTATGTCAAATGGTTAGGTCTAAACAGTGCAGAAAACAGTTGGATTGAAAAAACTGCAATAATGGACTAAGATATTATATAACCATTTTTCATTTGAAATGCTATCATTATAATTTGAATTATGCAAGGAGGTGGACTAGTTAACAGCATAATTAATAATCTACCATTCGAAGTTCATTTGCCAGGATACAATTATTGCGGACCGGGAACCAAACTTCACAAACGCTTAGCGCGAGGTGATCCAGGTGTAAATAAGCTAGACGAAGCTTGCAAGCAACACGACATTGCGTATACAAACCATACAGACTTAGCAAATCGTCACAAAGCCGATTTACAACTACTTAACATGGCTAAACAAAGACTTAAATCAAAAGATGCCGGGAAAGGTGAAAAACTAAGCTCTTGGCTAGTGAACAAAGTTATGAAAGCGAAACTAAAGTCTGGATTAGGCATCAAAACATTTAAAACCTTAGTTTCAAAAATAAAATCAAAAATTAAGAAACTCAAACGCAAAGATAATAAGACTTTAATAAAAGCAGCTTATTTAACCGCAAAAAAGTTATTTTCAAACACTCATCATCGAATCCGAGTACCCCGAGTAATACCCCTACCAAAGACTGGAGGAATTCTACCTTTAATTCCAATTTTCGCTGGTTTATCGGCTTTAGGAACTTTAGCTGGTGGTGCAGCTGGCATTGCAAAAACCGTCAATGATTACAAAGCAAGCAAACAAAATTTGCAAGAAACAGAACGACATAATAAAGCTATGGAGGCTTTAGTGTTGGGCAAGGGTTTATACATTAAGCCATATAAAAGTGGTAAAGGATTGTTTATAACATCTTCAAAAAACTGAATAATATGCTACCCAATCGCCCTCTAACTAATATAGACATCCGAAAGTATTCAAGAGACATCCCATATTTTCGTGGGGTCTACATGAAGGATCAACTACCTCGGAAGCCGAAATGTATTGAATGTGGTATCGTTAACTTAGACGATTCTAAGAACGAAGGAACGCATTGGGTAGCTTATGCTAAAGTTTACAATCACTGTGAATACTTTGATAGCTATGGAAATTTAAAACCTCCAATGGAATTGATGCAATATTTCAAAAATTGTAATGTGTTTTATAACTACACAAGATATCAAAAATTTAACGCAATCAATTGTGGTCATTTATGTTTAAATTATTTGTCAACTTTTTGGAATAAAAATGTATTATAAAATATATGATTTTCTTTAATTTCAATCATTTGCAAGATGTCGCTCACTTTGTCTATAACTGGAGACTCGTCAGTGTTAACTACATACTATCCTAATACGTTGCAACTAGATGGAGAGTATGAGTGTGCTTTATTGCACTTTTCAACTTTTAATTCTATTCCAAACATTGATAAAAGTAATAATAAGTTCTATTATGGTTTTAATGAAGTTATTGAAATACCGGAAGGCACTTATGAATTGCAAGATATCAGCGATTATTTAAAATCCGAAATAAAAGATGCAGCGATCAAACTACGGTGCAATAATAATACTTTAAAAACTACAATATTCTGTACAAAAGACATTAATTTTATCAAAGAAGACTCTTTTAGAAGACTATTAGGATTTAACAAACAAATCTTGAAAGCAAATAAATGGCATGTGTCACAGTCTCCAGTCAACATTCTACCTACGACCGTAGTCAGGATTGAATGTGATATTGTAAGCGGTTCATATGTAAACGGTGAACCAAGTCATATTATTCACGAATTTGCACTTAATGTACCACCTGGATACAGGATCATAGAAATTCCGAAGAACGCAATATACTTTCCAATCAATCAAAAAAACATAAGCTGCATACACATCAGGCTGATAGATATAAACAACAGATTAATTAATTTACGTGGTGAAGAAGTGCAGGTATATCTGCATCTCAGAAGAAAAAAATGATTGATTTCAATAAAAATGTGTCTCAACAAGTAAAGAATATCAGTTCTGTTCGAGCTACTTATCAAATAAGACCTGCCTCTAAGAAGAAAATAAAATTAACTAAAGACAATAAAGCATTCCTTAGAGCGATCGGATTGTTAAAATGAATATCTTAGACGTTTTATCCGCTCCGAATTACGATAATACTATAGAAGGAATCGAATTTCATTCCTACAAGCCCTATATAACGAGTTTCAACAGGAACGATGAAATCCGCATACCTATCAATCAACAGGACTTGTACATATTACCATCAGCTAGCACCCTATATCTGGAAGGAACTGTTATCGTTAGCAAAAAAGATTCGAAGGACCCAGCTACTAGTGTCAATTTCACGAACAATGCTCTACTCTACTTGTTCCAAGACATTAGGTATGAGCTAAATGGAGTGGAGATTGATAAAATAAAAAATGCAGGTATAACAACAACCATGAAATCACTAATTTCAATGACCGAAAGTGAATCAAAAATGTCTAATGCCTGGGGTTGGAATATTGATGGCATAAAAAATATCCATGGAGGAAGATTTTCTGTCTCTATACCACTTCGTAACCTCCTCGGTTTTGCAGAAGATTTTAAAAAAGTTGTGATAAATAGTAGACATGAACTGATATTATTACGAAGTAACACTAATTTGAACGCTGTAAAACTTAATACTGGCGAAGTAGTGGATGATGTTCAGATCAACAAAATCATATGGCGCGTACCGCATGTTAAAGTATCAGACAAAGAAAAAATTGGTTTGTTAAAAGTATTAGAGAAAGATCGCCCACTTCAAATGATATACAGAAATTGGGATCTGTACGAATATCCAGCCTTGCCTAAAACTACAAAACATACCTGGTCTATCAAAACTTCATCTCAAATAGAAAAACCAAGATACATTATTATTGGTCTACAGACAAATAGAAAAAACAATGCAAGTTCTGACATGTCTCAATTCGATCACTGTTATATTCGAGACGTTAGAGTGTATCTCAATTCAACCTATTTTCCTTATGAAAACTTAAATGTGAGTTTTGCTAATAACAGAATCGCTTTATTATACGAGCAATACACCAGATTTCAACAGTCGTATTACGGACGTCGCTCGGAGCCCATACTAAGCGAGAAACAATTTAGGGATTTAGCACCGCTGTTTGTAGTCGATTGCTCTAGACAAGCTGATAATCTAAAGACTGGACCTGTTGTGGATGTGAGGGTAGAAATTGAGAGTGATTCAGAGATACCAGATCAAACTTCAGCATACTGTCTCATTCTGAACGATTGCATTGTTGAATACAAACCATTAAGTAACATTGTGAAGAAGATATCATGAACGCGGACCTCATCATTGTCGAACTCCAAGGATTCAAAGATTTAGACAATAATTTTATCGTCAAGGAAGTGGCCATAGTAAGTAATGAGCACACACAGACGTTCTTGGTTAAACCACCGCATTCGTTTTATTATTTAACTCAAGAAGAAAAGAAGCAAGTGCGATGGTTGGAAAGAAATCGTGGAATTTTCTGGAGTGAGGGCTATATAGACTACAGAGAGTTCCAACACGTCATCGTACCGTATTTAAAAAATAAAAAAATTATTACAAAGGGTTTGGAAAAAATAAAGTGGATTAAAGACATGTGTGCAAACTGTGAAGTGATCGACATAGGTGAGAAGGGATGTCCTAATTTTGCAACATTAAAGAAAAAGTTCTGTAGAAATAAAAGTGATTTTAACTGTGTGAACCATAAAATGAATTGTGCATTAAATAATGCGGTGTGTATTAGAAAATGGTATGTTGATAATAATATGTCTGTATTTAATCTATTTTAATGTATTTTGTCATACCTATGCAGTTAATAAAAGTGATTAATTAATTTACTTATGGTTGTTTTATTTAAATGTTTTCAGGGTAACTTAATCATCAAACTTTAAATTAGCTGCAGCAAAATGATATTACTTACAAAATTTGAAATACCTACATCATGATTTAAAACGATTTATTGTAATAAAAAAACTGTTAGCAAATAAACACTTATCATTAGACTAGAGCTAATTTAGAGTTCGAGTATAAATAAGCACCTAATACAAAATAAAACATAATTTAAATTATAAAAGAATATAATTTTATTTACTTTTTCATATCATTTACAATTATTAGAAACTAATTATAACTACCTACCCATTAATAATAACAACTGCCACTACATAGTTTATTTAATGTTCGCTTTGTGTATACCTACCTACATTCTTAACTTACAAACTTGTGATGTATGAACATTATTCCGATTGTATAAAAGAAATTAATAGTATCTACATACAAAAGTTAATTACGATAAAACTTAAATATTTGATATTTTAATAATTTATACATTTAAAACCTAAGATGAATAAACACTAAAGAATAAGAAAGCAAATAAATGTCAAAACTTTTGCTGTACCAACTAGATTATACAAAGCAATTATTATTATCTACATTACATTTTTTTTTTTTTTTTTTTTTTTTTTTTTTTAACTTACCTACTTACCTACCTACTAAGTTAACTACAATAAAACTTACATATTTGATATTTTAATAATTTGTACATTCAAAACTTACTCAACATAAAAACCTAATATGTATAAACACTAAAGAATAAGAAAGCAAATAAATGTTACATACCTAATAATATTACTACAAATCTTACACATTATCTTATGAAGTAGGTACTTACAAAATAATGACACATGTTAATAATAACAACTGTCCCCACAAAGTTTTCTCGATATTTTGTTAATTAACGATTGCGTTTCCTCCATTACATGGTCCACCAATTCAGTCACTACATACTGCGCACTTAACATTACCACACCCTGATTGTCACTTGCAGGTTCTTGCTGTTCACTGATATCCAACACTTGTACCTGGATCAGTCGTAAACCTTTTTTCTTCTCATTGTTTATAACGTATGATTCACATGTAGGCGGTGTAAGAGATGACTTCTGTTTTAGACACTCCCTTCTGGCTCTAGGTCTCTTGTTGGCGGGTCCGTAGTCTCGTCTTCTAGGTTCCATATTAGCAGGTGTTTGTTGTTCTGGCAAATCTGGGATATGCCAGCTTAAACTCGGAGTCGGAAAACCTTGAGCGTATTGTGAGAAGTCGATAATATCTGGAGAATCACACATTATCAATGATCTGAAACAAATGAAATAATAATTAATTATAATTACATAATCAACATGATGCAATAATGTTATAAATACATGGGTACTTGTACAATACTTACAATTCGTTTCGTTTTTATTCAACGTGATATGACTGCTCCGGCTAACTGCCTTGTGATGTATGATCAAGTAGTTATATTAATAAGAAATGCAAACTCCTAACATTGCACTGTAATCAATTTCATGTTTTATCACGTTCAACCTGATGGGCAACATGAAGCGACAAGTGTGCGAACGGTATTGTATTACACAAACCAGTCATCGCAATGCGCTTTGTCAGCGGGAGTGGAAATGAAACAGATTTATGAACTAAAATATTATATTTATTTAAGTACATGTTTAGTAGGTACATACATTTTTTACAGTTCGTTCAAGCGATTTTGACTTGTATTGCGTTGGTTGCGTGAAAAATTACAGCTGCAGTGAACGGTAACCACGTTTTTTGCTTTTAATACCATCCTTATGCCTACTGAATAGAAGTCAAAATCGGTTGAACAGACTGTAAAAAGTTTAAATTAATTTATGTCTAATCATATTTCAAATAGAATATACACTTAAAATTATGGTAATGCATTACATAAATATATTTGCATTACCCCAAGCTAAAGTAGATACTTTATCAAATGATAGCAACCGTTTGTCATCATTGCTTGAAAGTGCAATTTTATTTACGTCCTGAGTGAATATTTCATGTTTTATTGACCTAAACAATACATTTTTTTTGCGAATAACATTGCAATTATTGTACAAAACATTTTTATAATCTAACATATTAAAATTTTTGGTTATACATTTTTTTGTACCTTTTGCCTTTTTAATAGTTTTGTTTAACGTTTTAATACAATAAAGCTTTGAGCGCAGTCCTACGAATTCTTTGATAATGTTACCACCCATTTCATCCTTAAACAGTCCTGGAACCTTCTTATTAATAATTGGTAAGTTATAGTCATTGTTACAGTCATAATTACTGGTATCAAAATATTTTAGAAAATGGAGCTTGAAGTCTTTATAAACGTCATTGCTCTGTACATCATATACTAGACTATCTGTGTCAGTATAGCACAATTCAATTCGGTTACCATAAAAAGGTTTTATGATAGAGTAGTGAAAGTCATACATGTGAGTCTTAGATAATTCTAATACTGCAAACCCTATGTATATTGGTTTATTAAGTATAATACGCACAGGTTTCATTTGGATTGCCACTAGATCATCAGAAAATACAGAGGCGCTATGAAAATATGGGCTGGCTATCAATTTTTCAGCACAAGTAGTCTTTTTTGTTTTATTGGTCGAGTCACACCACTTGTTTACTAACTTAACGTCTATTCGATGTTCATTATTTTCCAGCGTCTTTCCAAAAATACTATTGTTCAATAATTTGAAAAAGTCTTGTTCAAACGTTGACTCTGCTTTTTGCCGTAACTGAGTGTTAATATCAATATATTGCTTTAAAAAACAACTTTGCTTAAATGTAATAGCGCGATGGATCCTTCTCAATACTAAACCGTGCTGTAAACATTTTTTTAAATGTATGTAATGAATAACATAGTGATATTTATCGTACAAATTTGGTATTAACTTTTTATTCTTACCACCAGGTGGCAAGCATTTTTCTGGACAAAAAGGAAAGTCATTGTGTTCCATGTGTAAATTCTCCGGATATATTAAATCAACTTCAAGAATGTATCCGTTTTCTGCAGTATCACTGATATCTGCTAAGTTCAATTGTAAAAAATCAATTTCTTGTCTATTCATAAATCTAAAATCGGAATAAGGTAGGGATTGACACATGCTATAACCATATAAATTGTTACAATCTAAATAAATGATAAATGAATTTGGACGAGTTGGATCGTAAGTATCTAAATATTTATGATTGGCTTTGACATGTCTTTTGGAACACATACAAACTCCTCCTCGAATACCTTTTTGTATCATTCTAAAAATTTCAACATCACTAATCAATTCTAATTGAACTCCTGTTTTTAAAAGCATTGCATCAAAAGATAGACTTGGTGCTGTAAGATAGAACGCGGGATCGAGATTGTAATGCAGTTTACAAGTTTTTCGAAAATTTTCAAATACATCTGTTAGCAACAGAACATCTGTTTTGAGATATAAATCTGTGTACATACCCATGTTTTGAATATTAAACACTGACCAAACAGACCGAGCGTGCTCATAGTCTTCGTCGGTAATTGTCTCATTAGTTAAGGAGTTGAAAAAATATTTTTTAGAGGGTAAACACGTATCTTCATAACGTTCCCATTGAGACATATAGTCATATGGATACACTCCTTTACGAGTGAGTAGGTTAAATTGTTTTTTATTAGGAAAATGAGATTTCAATTGCTTAAAGTCTTGGTTTTTCATTGTACTAGCCAACTTTTCTAAGCTAGTTCCTAAAAACTTGAAAGAGTCTACAAACCGAACCTGAATGCTTTCCCCAGTAGAAATCGGAATAAACTTAGTGAATGAAATATAGTTTTCTTTTGTTTTAGGTATCACTTTAATAGATCCAGGAGCTTCACCTAATTCTTTTATGAAAAGGTGGCAATCGTAACCGGACAAATTATGAAAAAATACTGGCAAAAATGTTGGTATTTTGTATTGTAAGTTACAGTAACTATGAGCTGCGCCACGATATTTACCAGTCAAGTGACAATGATCGCGAACCCTGTCGCCGAACAAGAAGTGTTCACAAATATGACATGTTATCGCGTTTTCAAAGTCACGAGCATTATCATTTGAATAAATCATAGGAACACTATTTTGTAAAATATCGTAAATTTTTTGTGCATCTTTATAGATAGACTTTACAAAATTTGATACACAATCCGAACCGCGATAAGAAAAGTAACGATTGTGGCATTCATCTAGCGTACACGTTATATGATAAGCGTAAGCTACAGGCACATGTCGCTGTCGTGTTACAGTACTCGCCTTAGTGGGGTCAGGGTCACAAGATTCATACCGTTCTAGCATTGTTTCAAAATCTGCGTATATAACAAATGGTACGAATTGCTTTCTATTATAATTTTTAAACTGTATGAAAGAACCCTTTGGAGGTAGTTCAGTGGCGACACCTCCACAACTATGTGAATTAAGATTATCACATGAATTAAAAAACATTAAACAAACGTCACAAAAGTACAGTTTACTGTGGTGTTTTGTTATTTGATTCTTAACAAGTCGCGACAGGTCTTTAATGAGACAGTAATGTGACAAATCATTTCTTTCTAAATAAAGTAAATGAATCACCTTTCCGTTCAAAGCTTTTGGTTTGTAAAGCGGTCCTATGATAGTATTGTTTTTTAAACCATAAATGTAAATGCAAATTTCGGGGTTATTCACTTCGAACCGCGCAATATCTGAGAAATTCACTGGAAATGACATGCCCTTTACATTTAACACGTTACGAAAATCAGGGTAAGAAGATACTCTTTCAGAATGAGTCTTAGCTGGATATAAAGCAGCTACAACAGACCATAAAAAACAATAGTCATCATTATTGCGGATATTAACACATGCTTTTTTAGATTTTATTGCAGAAGGCAATTCGATAAAGCCTGAACCACGCAAAGGTTGATATTTGTTAACATTGACTTCCAAATGAGAACTGCTCAAGAACGTCCATCCACTGTCTCGATCCTGAAATTCTTCTATCTTTTTTTTAAAAGTATTTTTGACTTGAGACAATAGTGAATCAAATTCATAATTCTGATGTAGAGTTACGTTTTTTGTGGCAAATGATTTCATCTCCTGAGAATCATTTTTAAACATTAAAAACAAAGCAAAATATTCAAAATTAACTTTTATACAAGTATGTTCTTTAAGAGACATGTCAATTAAAGTTTTAATTCTGTCCAAATTATTATTAAGAAATGGTTCCAGAGAACAATTCTCAGACGGATCGGTAATTCTATAAGAAGCTATACGATTACGAAATGCAGAATGTATTATTTCAACACCTTCACAAAAATGCGAAATGTTTTTGTTTTTATGATTAGTACTACGTAAATGACCTATCCAGTGACTGCGCTCAACTGATGTGTTACAAACGGTACAGAAAGGCATTTTAGATTATAATTACGTCAACTAATTTTGTACGCTTAATTAGGATTAGATTAACAATACTAGTAGATTCTGCAATAATCAATACAATTAATTTGGTGTCCCCAGCAATTTAAAGCCAACTTATTTTAAATTCACACTATCCCTATAAAAGACAGGCTCGGAATTGTCAAATAATTCGTGAGTTCGTCTCATAAACCTTTGCAGCCCGTCCCACTGGGGAGTGTTGCGATCTAGTTGTACTTTTAACGCGACCTGGGCTTTCTTCCATCGTTCTTCCATGGGGGTAGAGACAACTTCGTCTTTCGAAAATACCTTGATTTCCACGTAGAACTCTCCTGTAAGGTCTGCCGCTCGCCGTACTTTGCCGTTGGCAACACGGGTGATGAGCGATGAACCGAAGTCCCCGCTTGAGGTCTTCGTCTTTTGATCGTCCTCCAAACCAAAGAGGTCCGTGCTCAAGATGCGTCTTTTACTGTAAACAATTACACATTTTATTTATAATAATTTGCATTTATTTCTTAAATAACGAAATTAAGGAGTATTATACACCTCTGTTGAATTCTATGGGGAATTAATAGCGTAATACATATTGGGATATAATAATTTCATGTAACTGTCATCATTCCTGCATTGAATATGATCGGAAATTGATTTACAGTTCTAAATTCACTAACCATCATGTACCAGTGCGTATATCATTTTAAATTACCACAAACACCTAAACATAGAAGCAGCAATATAAATTACCTTGACTTAGAGTCTGATGAGTAGTCGGCGCTTTCAGGTGCTTGGCGCTTCACCACATTTTTCTTAGGCTGTTTTTTCGTCACCTTGGCTACTGCAGCAGTAGGCCTTTGTGATTGGTATTCTGATTCCGTGTCAGACCTTAAATAGAACACACTAAGATTAATTTTTTAACTGTAACCAACCTCAATAATTATGGAGAGGAGAATGTTAATGGGATATAGATTACTAGAAGATGGCATGGATGGTATGATGGGGATAGTTACGTCAGCCAGCAGGTAAGAACCAGGTCCGTAGCTGACTAGCGATTAATCACATTATCAAATTAATTTGATGATAGTTAGACCAGCCGGCAGGCAAGAACCAGGTCCGTAGCTGACTAGCGATTAATCACATTATCAAATTAATTTGATGATAGTTAGACCAGCCGGCAGGCAAGAACCAGGTCCGTAGCTGACTAGCGATTAATCACATTATCAAATTAGTTTGATGATAGTTAGACCAGCCGGCAGGCAAGAACCAGGTCCGTAGCTGACAACTATGTTAAACTTAGTAGGTAGTACTTACTCACATTTTATAGTTGTAGGATGATGTAGATCACTGGAAGATACTGGAGCGAATGTAATTTTATGATTAAAATTCGTTGGTTTTATACATAAAAAATACCATTTCAGCAATATTTACCTCATAACAAAATTAAACCTTAACTACAATATTCACGGTTGTATGAGTAATTTATGATACTTACGTCTAATTAATCCGTAGTGATTGAAAACCTTTCTGTCAAATTGCAATTTTCGTGAGAAATGAAATACAAAACTAGCTTCTTACCTTGCCGACAAAGGTGAAGCCGATACCATGCTGTTACAATAGGTATTATTATAAAGTATGTATGTTTGTTTAATTAACCTTGATATAAAATTTTGAATGACATCACACTCATGAAAATAATAAAATGGCATTTTTGAGAGCCAGAAATCAGGATATACATAAGTATGTAAAATCCTTACAAAATTTGTTGTATGCAGAACAATCAACGTGAGCAAACTCGCGTTAAAAACTTAGTTAATTTTATGTTGCAGTTAAACTCAAAGCGAGTGTAAAATCGTCATACTACTAAAACTAACAAACTTTAATAAATCCTTTCATGCAAAGGATGTCGGTTTCTAAATTCAGCAATGGGAATGGGATGGGCTTTCAAAGATTTCCTAGACTATAACCAGCTAATTACAAAAAAAAAAAAAAAAAAAAAATATAATAAAAAAATAAAAAAAAATATAAAAAAATAAGGAAAGAATCACTCATTTATAATAAGCTAGCGGAATTGGTAATATTCTTATTTAAGAAACACCCCCAGTTTGACGAAAATCATTAGGTATAGGAAGTTCGCGCAAACTCGAATTTTAATTACGGACTACAACATGTACAGCGATCGTCTTACAATACAATAAAGTTCGACTAAGCAAATTAATGCATGATGCAATGTTGCTGACTTCGACATTGTAAATGATAATGTATACACACACAACGGCTGCCTGATACGTTTATCGTCAGGCGGTTCACGAATGAGTACAGTGCAGCGGCGAACCGTTGAACGGCGCAACACCGTTTTGACATTGGCTATACGGCAGTTTAGACGGGAAACGGCAAGTGTATAAGTATGCGAAGCCAGCAGTATGCTCCGACAGCAGAATGTGAGAGAACTACTCAATACATTATTTGTATGTACGGGTTAGGTTGTATCGTCTGTTTGAATTTAATTTTAAATTAAAATTTGGATGTCCTCGAGCCAATCTGGTCACTAAAATAGAATGTGCGCTATTTCTTACTTTCGTGGAGAGACGTGAGACAAACTGTCCCATATTTTAGTTTAATGTTTACGGTATCCTAAAGTTCAGATATCCTTGGTACCCCAATCTGGGGTCATAGAAATAGAATGTGTGTATGCCTGTAGGTGTATGCTTATTCTTGCTTTATGAAGAGACAAGAGGCAATCTGTCCTGAATTTTAGCTTACTATTTTCATATAGTTCGATTAGTTAACAAACTGTGTGTGAAACTTCTTGTTATAAAACTTGACAACCAAAGTAGTGGCTTAGTGGTCAATCCGAGAATCTGCTGTAGTTGATCGAGGTAAAACATCGGTATTCATTAGTCACTATAAACAAATAGTTCACTTTATTAAACTTTCAGACCAACAGCTAAAAGAGTTTAACTTTTAGTTACATAACGGTAAACGGTAGATTCGCAGGGATCGACCTAATGCAACCAAATAAGATTTTAAAAGTGGAATAGGGTTTAAACCGCAAAGTTTGTAGATCCATCATTTATGTTATTAGCTATTTCTAAACCACTTTCGTTCCATTCGCAACCAAAAGTGATTCAAAAAGTGGAGTAGCGCCCAAACCACACTGACAAATGTTTCTGTTTCATCGCGACGAATAGGCCGAAGTGGAGTAGGCGCCGTTCCATTATTTTACCTCCATATGATGCAGGATTTCATATTTCACCTTCCGATCGGTGGAATAGGCGCTAAACCACATTAGGATTTCATTTATATTAGTGGGCATTCTAATCCCACCGAGAGTGATGAGGCGAACAGAGTGAGCCGATGGAACGGCAGGTGTGGATTAGAATGCCCAATAATATCCTACTTATTTTCTATTTTGTTAAGTAGGTACGGTACTTGTTGAAAGGCCTTAGCTCGAAAGTTTGACAACTTACCAAGGGATATCGTATTACCCAGTTACTGGGTTGTGGAGGTCAGATAGGCAGTCGCTCCATGTAAAATATTGGTATTCAGCTGCATCCGGTTAGACTGGAAGCCGACCCCAATTGGGAAAAGGCTAAGCAGATTGAACTTCTTGAAAGGCCTAGTCCTCACATACCTATTAACACTGTTATTTGAAAATATTGTTATTGGAAAATATTGTAAAAGTTGCTGTATTTATAAAGAGTAAGTACCTACGTGGAGTTTCTTGCCGGCTCTTCTCCATAGGAAACAACCAATTGACGTTTCGTTTCGTTTCGTTTCGTTTTCGTTTTCGTTCCCATGTAGGTTTATGTGTAATTAAATATTTTGATGTTGATACTTAGTTCGTTGTTAAAAATAAAATATGAAAATAAAAAAAAAATTGCAAGAAAAGCTTTTTGTCATTTATCATCAGTCAGCAGAAATGTAGCCGCTTTATTAGTGTAGTAAGCAACTTCATGGAATTAAATTTGAACCTTATACCTCCTTCTTAAAGTCTAAACGCTTAGTATCACATACTGGTCTCATTTCATCATCTCATTACCGAAGCTATTTCCCAACAAAAACTTCAAGCAAAATCCAAAACAATCACTGCTAACTACCTAGTATATCTGACAGCTAGGGGAAGTGCACATCACCCGCGCATAAGCACGTCAAACAATGGCGTCGCACGCGCCGCGGCGCCCGCGCACACCGCGCTAATTCACGCTTCCTGACCAGATATGGGAAGCTGGAGTGAACTTGTGACCTGTGACAGATAGGGCACGGCATGCAGTTTGAAGGGTTTGCGATTTGAAGATAATGTGTGTTCATTTAGTTTTGGAGGGCCTTTGAGGAGATGTGCGATTTTAGGGTTTATATTTTTTTGTATGCTGTGAAAATACTTTTTTTTTTGGACGTGGACAAGTACGGCTTTAAGTTATTTAAATAATCGAGCTGCCCGGCGAGCACGGCCTACTGTGACATGGCTTGAGTCACACATTTTATCATAGTTTGGGCGATAAAACTGTTTTGTCTTAAATGCTAGCACGGCGGCGTGAGTTAATTTCTTGAATGTGACATAACTTCTTGACGTTTAGTTGGGACTCATTATGTCTTATTTGCTAATATGGGCGCACCAATTATAACACAAATGTCACATTTTGACGGTGACTAAGAAAAATTTTATCACGTTCGTTCGGAGGTGGTGATAAAATTTGAAAATTGAAAAAAATAATGTTTTCCTGCTAATTACTCTGCACCAAATGGCAATAAATTATTTTCTTGCATTGTGTGGTGGTGGTTTATTTGTGTGAAGAATTGCTCGCGATAACAAAAAAAAAATTGTAATAAGTAAATAAATAAATTACTTACTATTTTTTATATATTTAAACGGTTTCTTTTTTAATTTTTAAAAATACATATTTAGACATGTAAATAATGCGCGTCGAAAACAACAAAAAAAAATAAAGAAATAATTTAAGTACATAGGGTTACTTAAATACTACTATTTTTTTTTTGGTACCTACATGTTCAGAATAATAGGTTTATGGGTTTCATAAAGGGGTGCCAAATTTTCATTATTTTTGCGATAGGACACACCGTTTTCGAGTTCTATGCAAAAGAAAAGAAAAGAAAGAAAAAAGATTTAATTTGATCATTTTTTCAATTTACTATGTCACACTGTGAATTTAGCAACAAGAAAGGCATGTCGCGCCTCTAGATTATGTCACATGGTTGACCCGTGCTAGCATTTAAGACAAATTCTAAGACATGACATAATTTATCATGTCTTGTCACAAACGTCTTGAGTACGCCCGTGCTCGCCCCGCTGGACGATCGAGCTCTGCTCGGGTGAAAATAGAGAAAACGAATTTTTATATTTGTTTAATTTTCCCAGATAATGAGAGAGATCGATCTAGATCGATTTTTCGCCCCCCTAAACCCCTTTATTGCAAGTTTCATCGAAATCGTTAGAGCCGTTTTCGAGATCGTGATTACAGATTTATAGGTATACCTATATAAATATTGCTCATTTAATAGTCTAAGACAGTGTTTCCCAAACATTGTTCTGCCATGGCCCGGTCATTTTCACACTGCCCTTCGTGACCCACTTAATACTTTTGAATGTTTTATTATTATTACTACATATTTTGGTATCGCCTATTAGTGCGAAGTATGGAGCTGCTGCTTATTTTTTACAAAAGAATCCAAGTTCGCGAAAAATGACGAAAGTTTTATCCTAAGGTCTGGTTCCACTTCAAGGCGGTTTCTTTATTTTTAAGGTAAACTAGTGTTTAAAATCCAGCTTCACATTTTCTATATTGTGACAAAAGGCGTTAAAAAGTTATTGCTTGATGAGCTAATTTTCTGTAGGTATTCTTGACGACAAGATATTATTTTTTAAAACAAGGCGGGAATGTTGCGACCCGGTATTTTATTTTGATGGCCCGGTACCGGGTCGCGACCCGGCTAGTGGGAAACGCTGGTATAGGATATTATGATGGTTCATTAAGACACAAAGCAGTAAGCCAGGTATAAAAACGTATGGTAATGATACAAATTTTTCGCGTAGGCGTAGCTCTATAGCGTTATTCGTAGTTTCTACGCAGACCCTAAAAACTAGGCATGAAATAAAGGTTTTTGAAGCTGTTAGTGAATAAAGCCCATTTACACGTTGCAAGTTTCTGGAACGTTTAAGAGCTATATCTAATCGCATGTCATAAAGCACGTTCAATTTTTGCCATTCAAGTATGCATGCAAGTGTTTACACGCATGCGATTTCCATAAAACCATTTTTAGTAATTGATGAATTCAAGTTTTGCCATTAAACAATTGCATGCGACTTCTGTTTACACCAAGGCAATTATTGCAAGGCGATTAATGCATGCAAGTTTTGCCTCGTCTAAACACAGAGTTGCACGTCCATGCAAAACTGCGGACGTGTACAATTTATTGATTCAAGTATTGCCCGTATTTACGCTGAAAAATATTTCATTCATATTTATTGAACGTCTTTCGAGATTTTTCTTAATTTTGTATGATAGAAAATTTTCATGCTAGAACTGAATGCGATTTTATTGTACGTGCTGAATTGCTGATACACCTATTTTAGTTTTGAACGGCAACTAACTTGCCCGTACCGTGCAACAATTGTTAGTGATGTTGTTTAGACGGTGACAGACAATTGTTGCTTTAATTTTATGGTATGCCACAGGCAATAATCTTGCACCGTGCAAGAGGGGCTTAATACTTCAAGTGTGGGCTGGAATAATTAAAACAAAATATATTGTACCTCTGACATCCCTGATTGCTTTGCTTCCTACACAAAATACAGTTGCGCTAGAATTAGCTCCTACGGAATAGGGTTTGAACTTATGACCTTTAAGATAGCTAGTCAACACATTAAGCCTTGACCTTCGCCATATACTTACAAATACCCAAGTGAAGCTACTTTCATAGAAGTAACTGAATCTTTATAAATGGTACCTAATCAATCACCGTATAGCCACTGAAAATGGGCGTAACTAATAAGCAGTAAGTCGTTTTATTTTAAAAAATAAATAGTGAGCCAGGTTGGGCAAAAATTACGAGTTTTCATACTCTATTTAACTCTTATGGGATGAATTTTCAAAAATCCTTCTTAGTGCTCACTTTCGTTATTTATGGTGTTAAAAAATTAACTTTACAAACTTTAAGGAGTGCTTTAGACCATCGAAGTGAATAACTTTTAGTATAGGACCAACTTTGAAAACGCGAAAAAAAAAAAGTTCAGTTCAATGGTCTAAAGCACCTCTTAAAGTTTGTTAATCTATCATTATGGGCAGGTATCTGAATCTGAAAGTTTTCTTGGTGAAATATGTATACTTGTACACTATACCTACAGATTCACTGTAAAAAATAATATAATATTGTCAAATTCTTACAGTGACGTAATTTCAGCAGGAACAACCTTTAAATTCAGCCGATAATTTATAGATACACTATTTTTAGTTCTATTGTATCACAAACATGTCCCCGACATCTCTTTAGCCAATAAACATCAATGTAGACACGCATTACAGACGGTAACCTCATATAATAGTATTGCGTCTGCGCCCCAGAGGGTTCGGGGTCGTTTATAGCAAGACATTTGTTTGGCTTGTTGCGGCATGTTCACACTGTGCGCTTGGGCAATAGTGATGTGTTGAGGGTAGTTTTAATTGGTTCAATATGGCAGTGGAAATGGATAAACAAATGAATTGGTTGACTGTGTTATTTTATTTCTGTACGTCGATTCTGTAAAATTCAAACACAACTCGTATCGCTGTTCACTCTCACTTTGCAACACTTTTGCCCACTTGTTTTTAGGGTTCCGTACCAAAATGGTAAAAAAGGAACCCTTATGGTGTGACTCAGTCTGTCTGTCTGTCTGTCTGTCTGTCTGTCACAGCTGGATATCTCAAGAACTACTAATGCTGTCAACTTCAAATTTAGAATAGTTTTAGATGACGTTTACCCAACTATTTTGAAAATAAGAAAGAAATAAAAATATTTATATTTTTTTTGCAACAGGGACTGAAAGGGGGTCTTAAAATTTTAAAGTGGGGCTACTAGGGCATGTGGGGTATCATATGAAAGAACGCTATTTGCAAATTCTCAAAGTATTTTTTATTTTTTTTTAAGCCGCATAGTTTTCGACTTTTGATGAAAAATGTAAAAAAATATACCGTTCCCCCCTTATCTCCGAAGTTTGCAAAGAGAAAAATCTGAAATTATTGTATGTGATAGAAGTTTATGTAAAGATTACAGGAAAAATAAAACGATGTCTCTAAGTAGCACACTTTTTCAGAAATCGGAACGGAACCCTAGGTGCGCAAGTCCGACTCGCTCTTGACCGGTTTTTTATTTGACACTTTGAATTTAGAATGCCAATCAAGAACCTCACAGCGGATTCAGATTCTTTAAGCGCTTTGAGCGATTTTTGGTAGCTGAAAATCTTGTGCATTCGCGTCACGTCACGCGACATGCTAATGTGACGTGTTGCGCTGACATGTTTTCACTTCCTAGCCTAAGCGCAGCTTTGTTTTACTTAGAGCTATAGCTAGCTTAGCTTAGCTTTCTATTACTAACCAAATGTAGAAGTGATGAGTGAGTGAGTGAGTGAGTGAGTGAGTGAGTGTGTGAGTGTGTGTGTGATGTATGTAGTTGTATTAAAATTTTAATACAACTGGTGTAACCAATTGATGCAGCCCCCTGTACATATTGGGTTTCTTAGACAAAATATACCTACTTATTGGGTTGTTTATGTGAGTGTGATATCTGCCTAACCCTATTGGGGGGAAATAGGCGTGATGTTATGTTAAATTATATTTAATTTTAGCAAAAAAATACTTACCTTCATGAATTAAGTTTCGAGCATACACTGTGGAACACTGTGAGCTTGTCTACTTAAAATATCGTTATTAAACCTGAAAAGAAATCACTCAAAAAGTTCACAAACTTAAAACTTACCTAACCAGGCATTTTTAATCTCTCAATCTTAGCTCCCTACATATAGACCTGCCAAACCTAATTGTGCACCACTTTCCTTAAGGCGAAAGCGCCAGGGTAGCCCGCTAAATTCAAAATTTCTTACGTTTTTTGCAATTTGTGTCAGGTTGTATGTTGTACATATTTTTATGGAATTATAATCTTTAGGATACAACTAAGTTAGAATTGACCTCAACTGTCATGGATTTCATGAAAGTTATTCATTAGGGAAATATGAACTTAGAGGGTTGTATTGATGATTCTAATGATTAGGTATCATCATCATCATTTGCGATCGAAGTAACAAAAGTACTTGTTACGATCGCAAATCATACTGCAAATTTCAAAAAACGTAAGAAATTTGAATTTCGCGGGCTACCTTATCGCATTCACCTTAACAAACCCTATACACTGTATCACTGTACATATACGTGGTAGTAATTAGGCGACGCACGAGCCGGTGGGAGGGGGGCGCCGGAACCGGAAGCTCGCCGGAGATGAAGGCGCGATACAATATCCGGTTAGACGCCATTTCCGCCGCGAGACGACGCGCGTGTGTGGATGCCTTTAGTTACTGATAGATACTAGAACGTGATTTTGGATTGGTGATTTGTGGAACTATGTTATATTAATAGATAGCTAGGTTTCTTTGGCTAGGTACTGTGAAAGGTTGGTATTGTAGCTATGCCTTTGATTGATGTTAAGGAATATTTTTTTCCATAACTCAAACTCAAAGTGCTTATTTCAAAATAGCTCCCGCGGCTCCTCCCGCGTGTATTTCGGAAAATATCCCACAAGAACGTACCTATTACCGGGAAATCTTACCTTATTCTTTGTCTACATTATGGAACCTCTGTGGAAAATTTCAGCTTTCTAGCAGTCAGTCAGTCAGGACTTCTCTTTTTATTTATAAACCAATTACAGGCACTTTTGAATTGTCAAGGGGTCGGTCAGTCAGAAAGATGAAGCTAGTTGCCCATTCCAAGGCGCAGTAGGTTCCTATAGAGAAGAACAGACAAGAAACACCACGGACACTCTTTTAAATCAGAATGTTGTTACAAAATATTGGTTACATCATTCATGTTGAAAATACATGTGAGAATTGTGCGAACAATATTTTACAAGAACATAGCCATATAGCCACACGGACTTATTGTGAGAGAACATACCGGTGGAGAGAATATAAACGAACTTTAATGATCTTTATAACGTTAAAGGTTTAGAGGTAGGAGGAACAGGGTGTAAAGTTCACTCATGCTCCATAGAAAAGGGAGGATGCTCCGACCAGACGGGTGTTGTGTCTGGTGGGCTACTGCCGAACGGTTGATGTTGGGACGTTGTATATATGCTAATCGGGTAGTAAACTCTAATTGCGCGATGCAGGTTTGCGTGACGTCATGTCATTGATGCGTAGTTCGTATGTGGCGATGTAGATGCCGCCACAAAGGCAACATAGCAAAACTGAATTTTTAATTTGACTGAAAATATGGTGAAATACCTAGTTTTTTTTCTCATACTTATGGCTAGCCTTATAACGGGTGATTCATTTAGAGGAACCTTTACATACCCTTTATCTGTACCCTTTTTTTAAAGTAAAAAAATAAATAAAACACCAATTTTATCGGGTTATCTACTTATATTAAGTATCAATTTATAATGCAAAGGAAGCATTCATGACATTTATTTTTTTAACGATTAATTATTTCAAATGTTGGCGGTAACTGCGGTTAGCATTAGTCCATTCTGAAGTTCCAATTTTCTAGACACGTCCGAGAATTTCGAGTGGTATTTGGCGAATATCGCGAGTAATGTGAGCTTCCAATTCCTTAATCGTACCCGAGTTATCCATGTAGACTTTGAAATTTACATTGTCTACCAAAGTAAAAAGTCTAGAGGTGAGGTATCGCACCGAAGCAAGAAATTAACTGTGTATCGAATTGTTCTCGCAATTGGAACTTCAGAAAGGACCATGTCAACTGCAGTTACCGCCAATATTTTAAAGAAATAACCCGATAAAATTGGTTTTTAGGGTTCCGTACCAAAATGGTAAATAAGGAACCCTTATGGTGTGACTCAGTCTGTCTGTCTGTCTGTCTGTCTGTCACAGCTGGATATCTCCAGAACTACTAATGCTATCAACTTGAAATTTGGAATAGTTTTAGATGACGTTTACCCAACTATTTTGCAAATAAGAAAGAAGTAAAAATATTCATATTTTTTTTGTAAAAGGGACTGAAAGGCGGTCTTAAAAATTCAAAGTGGGGTTACTAGAGCATGTGGGGCATCATATGAAAGAGCGTTTGCACATTCTCAATTTTTAAAAAAAATTTTTTAAGCCGCATAGTTTTCGACTTTTGATGAAAAATGTAAAAAAAAATACCGTTTCCCCCATCTTATCTCCGAAATTTGCAAAGATGACATAAATGAATCAAAATTGAATGATGATGTTGAATGTAAAGATTACAGGAAAAATAAAACAATGTCTCTAATTAGCACACTTTTTCAGAAATCGGAACGGAACCCTCGGTGCGCGAGTTCGTCTCGCTCTTGACCGGTTTTTTCACTTTTTTTTACTTTTGAAAAAGTACCTTTAAATAAATCACCCATTACTTACGGCCAGCAGAGTTTACGTCTGTCTGTTACATATATCTAAGTATGTACTCGGTGCAACATAACATCACGACTTGTTTCTCGGAAGGGTCAGGCAGAGGTGTAGCTATAGTACACCCACATTTCGCCAGTTACGTTGTAATAGGGGGCGAGCCTATTGCATGGGACAGCAGAAGAAAGAAATAAGCGAGAAGCTACAAGGCGTAAGGACTTGCAGTATGACATACAGCCACGTATGAAAGTGGTTAGTCATGCGGCAAATTTTCAATCGATCAAATTGTATAATAAACTACCTATAAAATTGAAGTCCTTAAATAATATAAACCAGTTTAAACAGCAAGTTAAATCTTTTTTGGTAGTAAAATGCTATTATTCTGTTGATGAGTTTCTCACTGACGTGTTTTAGCTAGACCACACGACTAATTCATATTAGAAAAATTATAACATTTTAGAAATGCTGACATCAACGATTGTAATTTGTGACATTTAATGTTGGTGGTAATTAAAGGCATGACTGTGAATTTTAATGTTATTGACAAAAGTATCTGGTTCTAGATTAATATAGTGAAATTTTAGATTATTTTATTTGCATACTTTCAATTCTCAATTCATATCTCAATTTCTTTAATACGCCTTCTGTATTGCGTAATTTTAAGTAGGTATGCCTAGATAGTGGATATTGTAAATGATTTTTATAACACATTTGCTCTTAAAGGGCCTCTTATTTCACCAATTTCAATATCGTAATGTATGTCATTACGTACTTGTGCGTAATCGTAAAGTAAAACGCACGAGTTTCTTTCTAATAAGGTAACACGTACGGTTTATCGTGCTCCGTCTAAAACCAACGGTACTTTTTTAAATCATAAGAAAAAAAAAGCAAAGCAAAGAGTTTTTATGTCAGAAAAGTGGTCAACATTTTATGAATAAAATTAACTTTGGGATAAAATAAAATTAAAGAATTAAATGTTAAACATTTAATTCTTTGATTTAATTAATTTTGGCAATAAACTACAACCATTTATCTGTAACAAAAACAAAAAAATATTAATTTACTTTAATAATACTGGCTGTTTTTGTGCCTTTCCCTTTAAAAAAAAAGCGCTGATGCGTGCGCATCGCTAATTTGTGAACAAGTAAAAATTATTCCGCGCGCTTTTCCTTTTCGCTGTATTGTTTTTATTTGAAAATGTCGTCATGTAATGATGAATTTATTCATTCGACACCGCCAGAAGTCCCAGAGGCAGCGAAAAAGGCTACTCTAAGCCTCTTGCCCGAAAAATCGACCGATAGATACTTACAATTACAAGCGTATCAAAATTTCATCGTATGGAAAACAAGCAAAGATTCAAATTCATTTTCAGAAAGTGTGTTTTTAAAGATTTATTCGTTTAAGAAAGTCCGAGTTTTATTTATATAAATAATAAATAAATAAATAAATAAAATATTTTTTTTTTTTTTCCGGTTCCGGTGCTTGAAGCGTAAACATCGTTGTAGTGCAGTCCTCGAACTTTTAAGTGAGTTTTATTTATTTCCTCGCAAATATGTTATAAAACGTCGTATGACATACGTGCGCTTTGATAATTACAGCCTCTGCTTTCTTGTAGCCCTCGCCTACGGCTCGGGTTAGCAATATCGCCTCGGCTGTAATTTTCAACTTACCGCACTTATGTGTTATTTTTTAAATTTTTTATATATGTAATTTTTTTCGGTTACATTGTTTTAAATTTTGAACTTAAATGAATGTAAATAAAATTAATTTACGTACTTAGGTGATGAGACCGTATTATTGAGCAAATGGATTTCTTTATTGTGACTTGTTATTATTTAAATTATTTGCGTAGGTATATAAAATTTGTAAAACATTCAGACACAATGTAAATTGTTATTGAATAAATAAATGAAAATTAAATGAAATATTGCCAATAGCCGGGCACAAATCCAGACTCCGAGCTGCTACTGAGAAATTCCAAATAGTAAAACTGGGTATCGAACCCAGGACCTCATACTCAGAAGTTGTGCTTACGACCACTATTAGGTCAACGAGGCAGTACTAGTAGGCACAGTCGAGTTCATTAATATATTGGGTCTTTCAAAAATATATGAACGTCAAAAAAAATCATAATATTGTGACAACTAGCTATAAGCTTAAGCATCATTAAATTGTGGTCAAGATTTAGATTCATTAATATGTGACTGCTTTTGCTAATGTTACTGAGAAAAAGCAGTCACATATTAATGAATCTAAATCTTGACCACAATTTAATGATGCTTATAGTTGTCACAATATTATGAACTTTTTTGACGTTCATATATTTTTGAAGCCAGGAAAGGGCCAATATATTAATGAACTCGACTGTACAACTTAATTTTATAGAATTTTCAGATACTTACTTAGATCCTTCTTACTGCAGTAGTCCTAGTAAGCTATTTATGTCATTATTATTACCGTATTCTACTATCTTAATAGTACATAGTACCTATCAATTCGGCCACATAAATCCAACAGTAACATTACAGCATTAAGCCATCGATTAAACTCATTACAGACTGAAATTAATCGATACTGAGTACGTACCGATGACGTCGATAAGGCAGACGGATCCTCAAGTCCTTACAACCTGAGGACCTGGACCCTTCTTCCTCCTTTGTTCCTGAAGAGGGAAACAGGGTTGTTCCACAAGGATTATGCTTTTATGTGATTTTTCAGTCTGAGTACGGATCGAGAGGCGTTCAGTGAATGAGCGGAGGTGTCTGAAAGGGAATGCTTCGTTGAGCATGGTTTATGGTGGGGTAATGTACTCTTAAAGTAAGGATAGTAGGTATGTGTGTAAGTTCGTCGTAGATGTAGATAAATAAATAAATATAATACTTATTTATGTGCGTAAAACATGGTAAATTCAAAAAACACATATTCGTTAGTATGAAACTGACAATTTAACTGTCAAGAACGCATTCTCTCGACGGCGACGGTCAGACTGTAGGTGGGTTATCCCCGTTTTTACCAACTCTAAGTGACACTTAAATGAATACCTGAATATGTATTGGATGAATGAATATGCACTGTTGGATTTTCAACTCTCGGCGCTGTTAAGCCTAGCTTTGAAAATCCAACAGTGCACTTGGATTCATCTAAGTGTCACTTAGGGCTGGTGAAAATGGGCATTAGATTTTCTTATTATTAGGTATGTACTTATAACAGTTTAATGATGGTAAATAAATAAATAAAGGTCAGAAAAGTATTGTGCATTTTGACATAAATAATCAAAAATGCATCCCTAGAATCTAATTTCATTTTCATTTGGAGGATGCTTAGTAAATTGCCTCAGGAATTAAGTCCGCCTTTGTACAGTAAAGTCTTTATATTAAATAACAATATGTCCAGTACACAGAATTGATGTCGATCTTTCGATAAACATTAAGTTATTATCACCTTAAAAACTTGATAAAGCAACAGAATACTAAATACCTTACAACTATTATACAATACGCATTTTACAACATTATCCCAAAACTTAAATGACTTAGGTATCTATAACCCTTAAAAACTTTTGCAGATACGAATCAAAGTTGAATAGCCGAGACATCTCATCTACAGATGTACAAATATACAAATTATGTACATAAGTACAGCATAGTAGTACAGTTTATACATGTAGTAATAATTATTCGGCGTGTTGCGATAATACAGATTTAGATAGAGCGGCGGCTGGTGAGATAACCCCTTACATAGCTCAGAGCACATAGCGCCTCCCCACCCTCAGTAGCGTCAGGCAAATAAGCGCTTTTGGGTTTACATTTTATAGTTTTTGGAGCGGTTTATCAAATTCAAATTCAGATCTTTAATTCGGAAATCAATTGTATTAGTTAGTATGAGAACTTACAAACTATGTTAGTAATAAAATCAAAGTCAAAGTTAAAATTAAAATCTAAATTAAAATCAATATTAAAGTCAAAATCAAATCAAAATTAAAATTAAAGTCAAAATCACATTATACTTAGATGGAATATTTTTCTTCGTACGCCATGTGAATTGCAAGTATGGTATCTAGAACCTTCCACTTTTATGTTTCAATGGTTGATTTATCATCATCTGCCTAGCGACCTTTTCGCGACTATATTGGGGTCAGCTTCCTGTATAACCGGACGCACCTGAATGTTTAGTAGAAGTGTTATAGTAGATAATATTTTGAAACATTTGCTTTCATTTCTAGGATTTAAAAAACTGTCGGCTTTTTATCCGACTACGGCGAAGCAAAAAGGAGCGTTAATTGTTATGATTTTTTAGAAGCTGTTATTCAACATGGGTTTACACGATGTTGAATGAAAGGTGATTATAAATTTATAATCATCTTTCATTCAAGATATATACGAAGTTGTAACCTTTTTGCCTCCTCTATTATTTTCGAAGAAAAAGTAGAGGGGTACTTTGCACGTGTAAGCACCAATAAATGTAAAATCTTGATCAAAAGGAAGCTTGAATTATCACTATGTATGTCAACCCACTTATTAAATCCTGTGCTTTACTTTATTTTTATTTATTTTTTATTATTTATGCTTCTGCTAATCGTTTTCGGAAGTTCTCACTCGATATTTTTATCAAAAACCACTTACTTTAATAACATCATTTACATAATATTACAATTTATTTTATACGATCATGTAAATTTAGATTGTACAGTTAATAAGTTCCATTTCCGCAAACAAATGTCAAGATAATGTTATCAAACGTGAAATTAAGCGAAAGTTTAATAAATTCGCAAGTTAAAGAAATTGGTGTACCTACCTATCTACTTAATCAAAAAAAAAAATGTTAATGTTACATCACGCATCGTAATGTATTAATTAATAGCGTAGTAAACACAAAGTGCAATAATTGTGAAACTACCTGCGTATTTATGATGAAAATGTTACATACTGTGTTTTTTCGAAACATTATGTGGTGTTGCTGCGAAGAACGAAGTCAGCAGCCGGTTTTTATACCTGTTACCAGAATAGAGGCATTCCTCGAAGGAAGAATTTCTTGCAAGGATTTTGTTTGACACTAAAAAAATATTTCTACCATGTGGTTGAGTGTGAAGTACGGATGATTGTCTCAAGTATACGTACGTACGTATTGGTAGACAGTTGTTGATGCTGAAGAAAATATTTTCACGAAAATGCCTAATTTTCCTTCTGTCGGTACTCGGCGGATTTCTGAAAGGATCTAAGGAGGGTGGCGAGAGGCTTCGAGGATGCGCCGGGGGCGGCTGAGGCGTGCGGGGGGGCACGCGGGCTGCGCTGTGACGTCACGTCCTATCTCGGCGGCCATCTTGGATTATCTCGTCGCACCTGCGGTGCGCGGAGGGGGGTGTGCTTTAGTATCGACCCGATGCCGACCCTGCACATTTTTCAGGGTAAACTGGAAAAGATTTGTTTTATTATTATTTTTAGTTTTAGATAACGATCTTATCAGATAAAGGTGTAAAGATTTTTATCTTGATTTTAGATCAGCCAGACATAGCAGTGCGTATTCATACAGATTAAATCTGAAAAACTGCATCTACACTACACAGCCATAAAATATGTGTGAAAATTACCCAATTAATCATAATCATAAATAATTATTTATCTAACAACTTAATACACTATAACAACTTTATACTGTTAATATAATGCACAATCCTAAATTGAGAAATGTGTCTGCGGTAGCAGGGCTCTGTATGTCAGACCCGCTCTTGATCATCATAATTTTCTATGTCCTATCTTTTATTTATTTTACTGGTTAAGAAAGTAAGAAAACGAATAAAAGAAAAAGTTAGGCAGTGACAAAAACAAGAAAGTGATGTTGTTGAAATTATATAATCGCTACTGACACTAAAACGAATAGGCCTAAACAGGCCGCCTGAAATCAAAACCAAACCCTGATCGCACATCTTTTGTTAAGGCGACGATAACCGACTTTTTTAAAAACTGAAGATCACGTCTAAAAGAGTAGTGTTAATGATTTAAAAAAAATATATATGTTTAAGCTGAGCATTGTATAGTAACTTAATATATGAATATTGTAATTATATTGTGTAATTAATTTGTAAAGTTTTGTCTAAAGCGGAAAAAACTGAGAATCACGCAAAAGCTATCGAGCGTATTTTTATGAAATCTGGGCCATTTTAAAGATAATTTAATTATTTATCTTTTAGTATACGTGTTTTATTAAAATATATTTTTATGTATAATAAATTAATAATGCGTCTAATTTGGGAAGCACTACTTGACGGGCCAGTCCTATCACTGGCTGGACGTACGACGCGTTCCATGAGCTCAGCACAGAACATGTAGGGGAAGTCAGCTCAAAGCGGCCATAGGAGGCAAAGCGGCCACGCTTCATTTTTCGGTTATTTGAAATGCTAGCGCGGCGTGACCGTTCTGTTTGCATAACCAATCTCCCGCCCCGCGCCGTGCAATCATTCGGTAGCAGTAGTACCGAGCGCGTGGTTGCAGTGACGAAATATATTTATTTGCGTGTTTTGTTAAAAAAATGCAAGGTAAGTTCAATCTGCTTTGGTCAAACCTCTTTATATTTCAATGCTTTTACTGAACGTGTAGTGTTACTTAAGTATTTGGCTTTGTTTGTGTTCTATTCTCTCTGAAATATAATAAATAATATGAGAGCAGTTCATCATTATAACAAAATGGGCGAAAAAGGCAAAGCGGCTCGGGCAAAGTGGCCAACTGACCGCTTTGCCCTTTGTAAAAATGATTATGATTCGATAGATAATGCTTAATTATTTTGTTTATATGGTTAACAACTATAAAAGAAAGACTAACCAGGCGTTATGCGATGAAGATATGTTGGCCCGGGCAATTAAAGAAGTAAATGAAATTTTACTTGTTTTTTAAGAAAGTTTTTAAATTTTAGAGCATTCATTTTCATAGAAGATATTAAGACTGTTGAAATAATTAAGTAAGACTTACTGTTGATGAATGAAAATGTTAAATATTGTCAAAAACTAAACCTGTATTACTCTCAAGACTGATGCACACTATATTTCAACAAACACACTAGCACACTATTTTTCAACAAAAACAAATACATTTCTTGTTTACTTTTGGGGTGGCCACGTTGCCCCTACCCCCATAGCCGCTTTGGGCGGCCACTCGGGCAAAGCGGTTTTTTGACAAGTTTTCGTAATTTATAAATCACATTTCAGGTTATTTTTCAATTTGCGCGAATTTTAATTTCACATTATGAAAATTTAATAAATTATCTGGTTGTTAGTATAAAATTCTCTTCAAAAGTCTATGGTTTACTAGGTTTTTTATTAACTCAAAGTTAAGGTGGCCGCTTTGAGCTGACCTCCCCTAAGCTAAGCACTCAAATCCATTGGCATACAATACCTGCGCCTTAATTAATTACCTAACAAAAAATATAACGACAGGTTCTTGCTAAAAGTTTGCCAAAATATAATTTCAACATTAAAACACCATCCAACGCAAATTACATAAAACAAAAGTCAACCACATAAAATAAGTTTCAATTAAGCATTTAGTCCGCAACTAACACAGAGTGTATTAAAATTCAACTCACACACGCACAGTTATCTGTCTGTGGCAGTTTGGACACGCCGATAGGATCTGCGGTCCCCCCCTGTCCCCCATCCCTTTGTGCCCTCCACTTCAAACGGCGATCCGCCCTTGCTTATTTACAAAGACATAACGAGAAAATTTTATTTTGAGTTATCAGCCTGTTCCTGTGTTGTCATCTGCAGTTTTGGGGTTGTTTGCGAAAGGAATCGATCTGTAAGTATATAAGTTCTATATCTTAGCAGAACTCAGATCTACCGTATAAATAATATCTTGCGATTGGTTCAAATAAACATCATTATCATTAGTCGTATCATTTAAAATGTTGAAGTAGCCTTTTTCGACCTTTTCACACACAATAATTTAAATATAAACATGTCAAAAAGATTTTGACATGTTTATATTTAAATTATTGTGTTTGCGGGTAAAACGGGTTTTAGTGTTTTCGAAGAACCTCTGAACAAATACATTCTAAGACATGGAACCTGTTTAAGTATACACACATATATGAGCACCTTTTATTCTAATAGGGTAGAGGTGCACACCATAACTGAGTCCAATAATAACGATATAGTCTAACAAGACACCAGTGAGATAAATTTATTACAAAATAAACTCATTTTTCATAATTTTTCCAGCATCTTATATGTTACCATGGCTCTTGCTCAAATTAGCGTGATTTAAATCGTTGGCAAATCACAATCGAGGACGATTAATGTCCAAAGGATCGATCCTTTGGGACTTAATATCGTCCGCCAACTATGGATGACGGTTTGTCTCTAGGGAATGTACGGAATTACTGTTTAGTCACTGTTTTAAGTGTTGAGTTCAAGGGTACAGTATTTTGTTTATTTACATTACAGCTTGATAATTGATCGAGTAATTTACCTTTTTGTATTTCTTAATTAATAACGTGTCTATTATATTCTCATCTATCGATTAAATCAACTAGAGATTTAGAGATAAGAAATATACCTTAACCTATTCTAATACGAAATATTCTGACTAAAGTAAATAAATACTTAGATAGTTTAAAAGTTGATGTTTGTAAATATTGATTGCTACGCGCTACGATCCGTAGCACCTCGTAGCAAACACAAAGACAGCGTAACCATACATTGTTGTAACAGAAACTATGAGGACTCATTATGTGGTCATCAATATGTTAGTACTTAACAGGCCACCGTGTAATGACGCCGACAAATACTTCACACTCCAAACAATGACATCATTGGGGGCACGTGCAGCTGCGCTTGCGCCGTAAATTCTGCGCTGTGTTTCATAAAAGGTGTAACTGTATTCTTTCTAGACTAGAACTATCGAAGACCATTGCTGGATTCAGGTTATTTCTTAATTGAAAAAGCAGTTGTCAGTATGTTTGATAGTTTATTAGTTAGATAGATTAATAGTAGCCAGTTGGGGATGAAAGTGAAAAGTTGATGTATTCTATTAGTCGTTTTTCATCACAAATTGAACCAAACATGTAATTATCATTACAAAAAAAGGCAACTCAATTACTCATTAACTGCTAAATAGCTCATTAGCTATACCTAATAATGTCATCAGAAGCGACCAAAAAAACTGAAGATCGCGTGTTAAAAGATCTTGAAAAAAAAATACGAAGGGAAGAATTCAATTTGTTACAAACAGGGAAATTATTAAGTGGCTATCAATATGGTAACAGACCACCACGGCAAGTACTTGACACTCGAAACAATGACGTCATTGAGAGCGCGTGCGCAGCTGCTAATGCGCGGTGTATTCGTGTAAAGCGCTGTACTTGTCGTAAAGCGCTTGGTACTTTGGTGTATTGTTGCGGAAGTTCGCTGAAGTGGCTTAGAGTGGGCAAACTGAGGCGCGTGCTACGTGGAGGTAGACCACCGGTGGAGTAATGTCAATACGTTACTAATTAATCACACAGCAAAATTGAATGAAAAAGGAAGAATTGAAGGAATCGAATTCAAAGGAAGGATTTGGAAGAAGATAATGAGATTGTTTGTTTACAGAAGTTAAGATTGATTAAGGTCAATTTCAGGCTCATTTCCAATCAGAAAAGAAGAAATCTGTATAATTTATTATTTATCATTATCAATAATAAAAAAAAAACACCCAAGCGCGTGTCGGACCACGCACAATGAAGGGTTCCGTAGTTAAAAAGAATTTATCCCAAAAAACAAACTTAACTTTAAAACATGTTCTCCCATACATTGATATACGTCACGGTTAATTCTCCAACTGCTTTATGTTTATAATACCAAAAAAAAATGTTGTACCTATGCGATAAAATTATAAATTTTCAGACTTTTACTTTACTTGTACTATGATTCCTTGCTTCTTGCCAAATTTCATGATTGTAGGGTCAACGGTGAGTAGCCTAAAGGTTTTGATTTACTTGCGAGTATCAAAATATGTCACTTATCGGCCGTATCTTTTTTTTGCGTTTAAGAAAATTTTAATTTATCGGGTTACTACTGTGGAACCACGTTAAGAATTTACATTAATGGCGCTATCTGAAGTTCTATCCCCACAAAATCTATTTTGTGTAATGGACATGGTCAGACTGAGGCACGTGCCATCGCCTTGTACTGTGATTCCTTGCTTCTTGCCTAATTTCATGATTGTAGGGTCAACGGTAAGTAGCCTAAAGGTTTTGATTTACTTGCGAGTATCAAAATATGTCACTTATCGGCCGTATCTTTTTTTTGCGTTTAAGAAAATTTTAATTTATCGGGTTACTACTGTGGAACCACCTTAAGAATTTACATTAATGGCGCTATCTGAAGTTCTATCCCCACAAAATCTATTTTGTGTAATGGACATGGTCAGACTGAGGCACGTGCCATCGCCTTGTACTGTGATTCCTTGCTTCTTGCCTAATTTCATGATTGTAGGGTCAATGGTAAGTAGCCTAAAGGTTTTGATTTACTTGCGAGTATCAAAATATGTCACTTATCGGCCGTATCTTTTTTTTGCGTTTAAGAAAATTTTAATTTATCGGGTTACTACTGTGGAACCACCTTAAGAATTTACATTAATGGCGCTATCTGAGGTTCTATACCCACAAAATCTATTTTGTGTAATGGACATGGTCAGACTGAGGCACGTGCCATCGCCTTGTACTGTGATTCCTTGCTTCTTGCCTAATTTCATGATTGTAGCGTCAACGGTAAGTAGCCTAAAGGTTTTGATTTACTTGCGAGTATCAAAATATGTCACTTATCGGCCGTATCTTTTTTTTGCGTTTAAGAAAATTTTAATTTATCGGGTTACTACTGTGGAACCACCTTAAGAATTTACATTAATGGCGCTATCTGAAGTTCTATCCCCACAAAATCTATTTTGTGTAATGGACATGGTCAGACTGAGGCACGTGCCATCGCCTTGTACTGTGATTCCTTGCTTCTTGCCTAATTTCATGATTGTAGGGTCAATGGTAAGTAGCCTAAAGGTTTTGATTTACTTGCGAGTATCAAAATATGTCACTTATCGGCCGTATCTTTTTTTTGTGTTTAAGAAAATTTTAATTTATCGGGTTACTACTGTGGAACCACCTTAAGAATTTACATTAATGGCGCTATCTGAAGTTCTATACCCACAAAATCTATTTTGTGTAATGGACATGGTCAGACTGAGGCACGTGCCATCGCCTTGTACTGTGATTCCTTGCTTCTTGCCTAATTTCATGATTGTAGGGTCAACGGTAAGTAGCCTAAAGGTTTTGATTTACTTGCGAGTATCAAAATATGTCACTTATCGGCCGTATCTTTTTTTTGCGTTTAAGAAAATTTTAATTTATCGGGTTACTACTGTGGAACCACCTTAAGAATTTACATTAATGGCGCTATCTGAAGTTCTATCCCCACAAAATCTATTTTGTGTAATGGACATGGTCAGACTGAGGCACGTGCCATCGCCTCAGGGAGAGACCACCCAAGCTTTGTCGCGGTGTAACAGTTCAATAACTTAATAGCTTCTATGATTTTTATCTGAATAAACAGTACAAAACTATTTTTATTAGCTGGTACGTTGAAGTAGTTTGAATGATTATTGGTTTTGGTTAGAGACCAAAAAATCGATTCCGATAAAAGCCGTAATACATAGAAAAGTACCTACCTAGTAGGACTTAGGGCAATAGCAGACAGAAGGAATATACAGGGTGTTTGGAAGCTGGGTGCAAAGCCTTAAGGGGGAGATAGTTGACACCATTTTGAGTCATTCATGTCTTAGACGAATTATATATTTTTATTTTTAACTGCAAACTTTTAGTTTTTTAACCGACTTTTCAAAAAAAAAAGAGGAGGTTATCAATTCGTCGCGTATATATAAATAAAATAAAAATAAAATAAAAAATAAAAAGCCTTATATTTCGTTGCAGATTACAAAAGAAAAATTAAATTGTATGTTAGTATTATAGATTTTTGTTAGTAATTAAGTTTAGTTCTTAAATTTAGTTGTTAGTTGATTTTTAAATAACTTTTAATTAATACTATGTTAAATATCGAAAGTATTATTTAATTATCTGCAAGAACCCCTTTATAGGTAAAGGCCTCCTCCAAAGCTAGCCAGTCCTCTCTAGATTGGGCTACTTGAAACCATTTTAGGCCGGCTGTTTTTTTGAGCTCATCTTCCCAAACAGCTACAGGTCTACCTCTACTTCTTTTGCCTTGTGGACCTGCCCATGTGGTCACCCTTGTGGTCCATCTCTGGTCTCGTAGACGCGCCACATGTCCAGCCCACTTCCATTTTAATGATTGGGCGTGTACCAATCCATCCCTTGCCTTGGTGATGCGCCTTATTTTTGTGTGTTTTATTTTTTGTATTTTTTTAATATTCATCATACTGCGCTCTATTCCTCGTTGGCATGAAATTATTTTATCCTTTGTCTTTTTGTTGAACTTCCACGTTTGGCAAGCATACGTTAGGCATGGTATAAGGCATGAGTTTAGTACCTTAGTTTTAATTTTAATTGGCATGCTGCTTTTGAATATGTCCTTCAATGCCCAGTATTTGTTCCACGTTAGCTGTGTTCTGCGCTCCACTTCTTGATCATTACTTTTCTGGTCAAAGCTAATTTGTTTGCCTAGGTATATGTAGTTGTCTGTATACTTGAGAGGCTCGCCACCAACATATAGCATCCTCTTTGTGCTGTTAGTCATCAACATTGTTTTGGATAGGTTCATTTCCAAGCCTACCAATTTACTGGCGTCATTGAGTGACTCTATCATGTACTGAATTTCTGGTCCTGTTTCTGATAAGAGAACCAAGTCGTCTGCAAATCTTAGGTGGCTTAGGTAGGCTTCTCTGATCTTAATACCCCGACCTTTCCAATTGAGTCGGCTGATAATCGACTCAAGTGTTGCTATAAACAGCAGTGGTGAGAGAGGGTCGCCTTGTCTTACTCCTCTTTTGACTGGAAACCAAGGCCCAGCTGCCTCTAGTTTCACTCTACTCTTACTGTTATTGTATATACTCTTGAGTACACAAATGTATTCTTTTTCTACCCCTTGTGTTATTAGAGCTTCCCATATGCTTTTATGTGATACGCAGTCAAATGCTTTTTGGTAATCAACAAATGTAATGTAGAGTGGTCTATTTTTCTCTCGGTATTTTTCAATGAGAAGTTCTATTGTGTGTATGTGATCAATCGTTGAGTATCCTTTTCTAAATCCCGCTTGCTCGATAGGTTGACGCGTTTCTAGTGTAGAGTTTATTCTCTTATTTACTATTGAGGAGAAGAGCTTGTAGATGGTAGGTAGCAGGCTTATTGGTCTGTAGTTCCCTATGTCATTTGGGTCGCCTTTTTTGTAAATAAGAATAATGTCGGATTCCGACCATTGGGTGGGTGTCTCTCCAGTTTCAATAATGAGGTTAAACAGTTCAGTCAGGTGGGCGGTAAGAGTTGTTGAACCAGTTTTTAGTATTTCATTTGTGATATCGCGTATATATATATATATATATATTTATATTTATGTTTGTACACCGATTTCTCCGTCAATTGTGGACCGATTTTAAAAATTCTTTTTTTATTTGATAGGGTATGCTTTCGAGGTAGTCCTATTGTCACCAAGTCAGAATCTGATGAGCGGATCCCATGGAAATCTAGGGAAACCCTCAAATTTTATGTGCACACCTAGAGTGATTTGGGTATTTTTTATAGTAACTTGCGCATTTGCTCTCGAAAAGTACTATTTGATGAAGTGGAACTGATGATGAAGACCACATATGGCTATTGGAACTACTCAATAATAAGTATTCACGTGTTGCGATTCGATTACCAATGTATGCTCCTCCGTCACAATGCATATGGTGAATTGGAGCTGATGGTGACTTCACCATCAGCTCCAGTTCTCCTGGTTCTTACTAGGAGAACTCCTCAACAATTAACGTCCCAGGATCGGGAAAAGCAATACATATTTTGTAAAAGAAGATGCGCAGTTGACATTAGGATATTGTTACTTACTTAGATACAATATTACAAACTGACCCACTAAATAGTGAAAAATAAAAACTTTTTTACAAAAAAAAAAAAAAAAAAAAAAATTACCGACTTCCAAAAAAACAAAACTGCAAAGTGAAAAATAACTTTAATTTCGGAAGTCGGTGGCAAAAACTAAAATACAGATCCAAAGACACCGACTCCGAAATTAATGTTATTTTTCACTTTGCAGTTTTGTTTTTTTGGAAGTCGGTTATTTTTTTTGTAAAAAAGTTTTTTTAAATAACTCAATTTCTGTTTTATCAAGTTATTTCAAATTTCAAAAGTTTTGTGACCTGACTTCAAGTGTCCAGATTTAACATACCAACCTGAACTAGGGCACAGTTGGCAATTAACTGTCAGAAATTGGGTTATTTGAAAAAGAGAAAAATAGCAGTTAAAAATAAAAACCTAACTACTTCGTCTAACACACGTACGGCTCATAATGCTCTAAAAGGTGTCAACTATCACCCCCTTAAGGCTTTGCAACCAGCTTCCAAACACTCTGTATATCGTGTTAGTTGTTAAACAGTTAAGCCTGATTTACACGGTGCAACTTAATTGCCTATGTCTTATCATAAGTTCAAGCAACAATAAAAGTTGCACCGGCACCGTCTAAACACTGTTTAGACGTCAAGTCATTTGCAAGTCATTTGTTGCTCCATATTTTTATTGTATGCCACGGGCAAGAAACTTGCTCGAGTAAATGGCGCTAGGGTAATCAAAATAATTTGGGAGACTTTTTTTTAAAGTAATAAACTAAACTTAGACTTTTACGTATTCAGTAACTTGACAGTTGAAGGGATAAGTTCCTGACAATAAAAAGGAAATTAAGTGAAAAAAAGAATTAGATATAGTTTTAATTGAAACACTTTTGTTTATACCTTAATATAAACGATATAAGTCATTTAAAAACGAAAATTATTTTGCTTTGAACTCTCAAGTTACTGAATACGAAAGTCTAAGTATAGTAGAACAAGTTCTATGAAAACTTCATGGAAATTGTTCTATTAGAAGAGTGACGTCGTGGAGCCTTAAGTTAAAACTCGTATTCACCAGATATGGACGGACAAGGACAAAGTTGAGCATAGCATCTCTAGCATATTATCAATTATTATGACGGCTCGCTACAGATAATGAAGTTAATTAATTGTTTTAATTAAGAATGTCATGTACCTACCAATGGTTTTTGTATGTCATCATTGTCATCTGCACATGACAAATAGTTTAATCAATTTATGAATTATTTATTCTTTAAATGTACTATAAATAAGTGTTTTCGAATGTAAAAACTTTAAAGTGTAGCTTTCAGCTGCCATCTTGTTCTGGGAAAGGGTTATAAGATGAGAAAAACCGGCCAAGACGTGCGTGTCCGACCACGCACAATGAAGGGTTCCGTAGTTGAAAAGAATTTATCTCAAAAACAAACTTAACACTGTAATCTCAAAGAAAATTTTTTTTCCGTGAAACAATTTTCGGACTTTTCCCTTTACTTATATTATGAGATCTTGCTTCTTGCCAAATTTCATGATTCTAGGTCAACGGGAAGTACCCTATAGGTTTTGATTTACTTGCGAGTATAAAAATCTTTCGCATAAATGGCCATATTTTTTATTGCGTTGACTTAGAAGCTTGATTTTTTTAGGACTATATGGGACAATAAACTTACGTATTTGATGTTAATTTCAACTTAATACCTCCACGCGTTCCTGACAAAAAGGGTTTTGACAGACTGATAGACAGACAGACAGACAGACGGACAACGAAGTGATCCTATAAGGGTTCCGTTTTTTCCTTTTGAGGTACGGAACCCTAAAAATTATTCCTAATATAAATGGGATGTGTAACTTTCTCACTTCCATATTTTATGTATGTTTTTCTTTATTTTTTTTGTATGTTGGCACCTTGTTTTTAAATTTTTATTTAAATTCATGTGAATTGTATCTAATAATTTAATTGTAATTTTGTGTGTTGTGCTGTGTCTTTTGTGTGCATCGAATAAATGTTTTATCAGGTAGATAAAACATCTATCTAACTTTGGTCTGAAAAAAGGCAAATAATTACGTGATTTCTACAATTGGAGCCATATCTAGCGATGTGTGAAAAACTAATAAGGCATCACATGATATTCTCTTACAAGATAGGTAGGTATATGAATTATAAGTGTACGGTGAACCCGCACAATCAGTGATTTTACCACACTCAACACGGGCGGTTTAATTCTTCTTCCCCGGGTTTCTATCATCACAAGTGTACAGAACAATCATCGTACGCTTGAACAAAGTGTATAGACCACACCACGTCGTACATTTTTTTGGTCCTTCGAGCCGGATTTGAACCAGCGACCTATGGATCTACTGAGTGAAACAGTGCCAGTGCCAGTGATCAGTGAGTTCAGTGATATAAGTAAGACAACCGAAAGTGTAAATAAAGGGACCTCTCCTATGGTGAAATATTAATTAGGACAAAATCAGACAATTTAGTGCTAGGTGTACTTAGAGTAGACATTTTTGAAATCACCTTGTATCAGCTTTCAACGAAAAATTGTATCATTTATCCTAAGTCATCATTTTTATTGTATTTAGACGCACTAGGTTCATCTAGGTTCAACATATTCCCTCGTCTTCTCCTTTAGAGTTGGCAGTATGTACGGTGAACCCGCACATTTCATAATATTAATTAAGTAGGTTAAGCTACATCAGCGTTTGCATACGCGCGATCATTTAGTGTACTGGCTAAGTAAAATAAATCAGTGATTTTACCACACTCAACACGGGCGGTTTAATTCTTCTTCCCCGGGTTTCTATCATCACAAGTGTACAGAACAATCATCGTACGCTTGAACAAAGTGTATAGACCACACCACGTCGTACAATAAGAAAACCCAAAACTTTAAAAGAAAGACATGACCGCTAGATATATGTCATAATGGCAATTTCTCCTTTTAGTTAATTACAGTCTCTTGTCATTGGAAGGTCCTTATTTAAGTGTTGGGTATTGAGCAGCTGTTGTTATATTGTTTATTGTTAATTAAAACGGTAACACCAATTACATTAATTAACATAGATAATTATAGAAAGATACACAAAGAAATAAAAGTACTAACATGTAATAGAGGACACCCCAGCATACTTTCTCTCACAAAACATCAGACATACACGCATAATACTTCTCCATTCATCAGCAAATAGATCACATTCTGGATTGGTGGTGGAGGGAGTACGACACACCGGGGACTCGGCTCTGGCGACAGTTTGAGACAACGGCGGCGCAAACAGATTGCGTCGACGGCTTTGGCGATGCCCGATGTATTTGTCGGGAACAAATAGCCGACGGAAAAGATCATGCAGTTCGGGACTGTCAATGCGTCCTCTAAGAGTTTTACAGGCGACTGTAAGCTGTAAAAAGCCTCGTCTAACCTCCAATGAATTAAAGCCCAAAACTCCTTGGAGGTAATTAGTAGGGTACATAAAAGGAAAGAAGTGATCATTTTTTTTATACAGAAATCTCAAAAAGTTTTCTGTACCTTTTCCAACATTAACGTTTGAGTCGCTGTGTAGGGATGCCAGATACAGGCACCAGCCTCAAGCTTACTACGAACCAAAGTGGTGTACAGAAGCTTAATTACATTTGGGTTGTGAAAGTCACGGGCATTTCGCAAGACAAAACCCAAACGCCTGAAAGATTCCTTGGCAAGAATGGAGACATGATCTCGAAATGTCAGACCAGTGTCAAAGGTCACGCCCGTCCTTTATTATGGCGACACGACTTATTACTTCACTACCCAATCTATAGCTATAGTGGAGTGGTTGACGTTTTCGACTGAACGTCATGACGTAACACCTCAGGACGTAAGAGACATCGCCGCGCAAACTTTTGCCATGAATTGAATACGTACATGATCACACTGATAAATATTATAAAGGCAAAAGTTTGTGAGTGTGTGTGTGTAGTTTTTACTGTATTTCTCCTACAATTTTTAGTTCTTTACAAAATAATAAGGAATGATTTCATGTCATTACTTTTTTAGTCAAATGCAATATATTTTTAGTAACACACTACTATAATAAAGGCGAAAGTTTGTGAGTGTGTGTGCGTTTGTATCTTTGTTACTTCTTCAAACGGCTGGACCGATTCGGTTGAAATTTGGTTTGTAATAGCTTATATCCCGGATATGCTACTTTTTATCCCGGTCTACGTTAGTGAAACCGTGGGGCGCAGCTAGTTCTAGATAATACAGAGTTGAATTTTTGGTTGGTTACTTAAAAAAAATCTGCTGTTCCATAAATTTTGACCGTTTATGTTATGAAGCAAAGGATTTTTTTAAATATCCTACGAAATATTTCTACATAAGGGGTCTAGAATCCTATATTGAATTCAGTAACGGTTTACGTGTCGATCTATACACCATGTATGTACAGTCAGCGCCCCCCTTGGAAGTACCGGTGCTTCCAAGGGGGGTAACCACATCGTGACGCTGACTGTACATTTATTTTGATGATTGGATACTGTGAATAGCTACTACCTACAGTACAGACGACAATGAACTTTAAACAGTAGTTAAGGTCACCCGAAAAGTATGTTTTACACTTAATAAAGATTCAAATATTCCGATTAATATCTTCTGAATTTAGCTGAGCACTATATCTAGGGTCGTGGGCATCTTTTGTCTAAAATATAACGAGTCTAAGTTAACTGAGCATAGAGCATAACAGTTAAGATAAAGCGTCTAAATAGACTTTAAAATGTTATTGGCGAGTCGCGGGAATTGCTCGTAGATACTTTTTATGAAACAGCAGCGGTTACTTGGATGATATTGCGTTGCGATTATTATAAGAATCAACTTGTAAATTCCTTTTAGAAATAATAACCGAATGGGTTTTTGGATTCTTGTAAGAATTAATACGAACTGGATAATGGCATATTACTTATAATGATTCTGTTTTCTTGTTAGTTAGTGCTCGGTTCCTATAAATAAAAACGAATTGTTTTGCTTATCAATGGTTGTTTTTTTATTGCCAAATTGGGCATATAAATAGATTCGCTAATTTTACCTGTGATAACTACCATTCATAAGGAAGTCTAGTATGCAAAGCTATGAGGTCTTTGCTTCATTATTTACCAATAATAATAACCCCAATAACCCAACCAATAATAATATTTTTTTGTGAATAACCTCACTGTTACTTTTGTTTTGACAGCTGTAAGTCACCCAAACAAAATAAACTAAAATAAATAAATAAAATAACGGTCCGTAAATTATAGGAATCGGCCATAATTCATCTTGCATTCTTATTACCTACTAGCTGCGCCCCGCCGTTTCACCCGTGTAGACCGGGAGAAAAAGTAGCCTAAGTGTTAATCCAGGGTGTCGGCTACTCGCGGGTTGTCTGAAAGGGTTACCGCGGCCCTGGCATAGGCAACTGAAGGAACACGGGTGGGTTTTAGTCAGTAAAAGTCTGACACGCCCTTCCGCTCCACCCAGAGCGGGAGAAGTTATTTGATGATTTCCCACCCTCAAAAAAAAAAAAAAAAAAAAAAAAAAAAAAAAAAAAAAAAAAAGAGTGTCGGCTACCTCCATACAAAATTTTATCAAAATTGGTCCAGCCGTTTGAGCGTGAAGAAGTACAACAAACATACAAACACACACATACTCACAAACTTTCGCCTTTATAACATTTAGGGCCTGGTTCACCACCTACGATTAAGTTCCTATTTTATATCTATATATATGTTCCATTTTTGAATTTATTCGGCAAGTATAGTGGCTATTCGGAGATGGTGAAATAGGCCCTAAGTATGAAGTGTGATTTCTAGTGCCTATTACAAATTAATGCTTTATATTATAGTAAAAACAAAACCAGATAAGATTTACGGAGAAAAGAAATTACTAGAATAGATACTATTAAGGCGAGTGTAGGTGTTGCTCGAATTACAATCAGGCCGTCGAGAGAATGCGTTTCTGACACCTGTCGCATGGTCAATTTCTGGTAGTAATAAGTATCAAATTCGCAAAACACATATTCCTTAATATGAAACAGACAGCTGTCAAGAACGTATTCTCTCGACGCGACGGCCTGACTGTAGTCTCCTCAGCAAACGGTGGCTTGTTTTAGGGTTCTTTCTAACATTAAAAAGATTGTCCATTTTAGGAATAGGTGACGACTTTTTAACCGACTTTTCAAAAAAAAAAGAGGAAGTTATCAATCCATCGCGTATATACAGCGTGTTTCTTTTAAAGTGTCAACCCAGCCAGCACAAACCTTCTGAGTAAGTTTTGTTTAACAGCAGTCATAGAAACTAATTGCTGAATAAGACTACTGTAATTAGCTGATTTGGCGCTTACTCAGACGTTATTCAAGCAATTTGGGCACAAATTATACTGCTAATAGCTGTGTAATAGCAACGTAACAGATGAATAAGTTTTGAATAATTGTACGACAAGCTGAGTATCTTCTGCATAAAAGCATTTTGTTCTTTTGTACAAGTATTACAGCTCTGTTAGCCAGATGATGAATGAATGGTGAGTGAACTATGGTTAAGTCCCTCAAACCTCAGATATTCAGAGGATACACAGCGTTTAGCTTATTTCAGTATATATTATCAAGAAGTTAATCAAATTAAATTGAAATTGACAAATCCCAACACCCGCGGTATGCGTTTGTTGGTGAACTGCGACATTGAAATATAGTATGGCCAAATTATATTGCCTATCGTCAGTAAATTTTACCCTTATTTATGCTTAGAGAAGGAATTTGTTGGTGCGCATGCAACTTTACTGTGTATTTATATATACATTTCGTATAAAATTTTCACGCGCTACCTGATAAGCCGGGTTTTGGAGAAATAAACAACATTTCGTCTAATGGTTTGTTTTTACGTGTGAAATATTTTTCATGTTTTATGCAGTTTATGGGTTCAAAAATAACCTTGTAATACTTTTATAAGAATATTATACCGATTTCGTTATTAAAATTGAGTATTTGAGTATAAAATTCCATAAAATTGTAATAGGTTATGTTATTCGATATGGCGACGCTCATTCTGAATAAAATCTGATTGCACAGCGGCTTATCATCTTATGTCTGCTTAACAGACCTTACGTGTCCACTTATTCAGTTGTTCTCTGGTTAAAAGAGGTCTGCACTCAACATATTTTCTATAACGTTTCTATAATCACACACATTCGTACTGTAAATCAAACAATTAGGATTCAGTCTTATAGTAATGAAAACCCACACTATAGGTATATTACCTATTTGTTCTTTTTAGCTCTTATCAAATTCAGATAATTATTTAATAATCAATATAAAAAAGCTTTTTAACAAAAATACTTATCGATGAAGTCGTTAGGTATTTTTGTTCTATAATCTAATCATATAGATAATATCTGATGAGTCACTCAATCCAGTTCCACGTAAAAAGATAACTTAGTCAATCAATCTGCCTAGCCTTTTCCCAACTATGTTGGGGTCGGCTTCCAGTCTACCAAACACAGCTCTTCATTCCAGTTTTTGGCTTACAATCGTTTAGGAACAATTTGGCAATGTAAAATCTAAGAAGTATTGAAGTATCATACTATTAATCATTATGTTATCAATTCGAAAAGTTAACATTAATAAACATTAGTCTTGATTACTGTTGGCGACGACAACACGAAGAACTACCTAATTAACTGATTGTAAACGTATAATTAAGTTTGATTGAAATACCTAAATAAATAACAATAAAAGTAGTCATAGATATAAGTAAATTGTACCTACTGAAGCATAGGATTAGTTTAATTACCTACCCTATACACCTTACATACTTTAGTACATAACATATACACACATACATATCTTAGTAAACTTGATGGAAGAATGTCTACTTTTCGTGATTACCCAGCAAACTTCTGCATAAAAATCTGTTACTATTGTTGTTACCACACTTAGCTGCACATGACGGTAATTTCGTACTTAAAGTGGCATAAAGCAGTTATAACAGCTATCTTAATTTCTTTTAAGTTACTATATGCTTCATAACAGAAACAGCGCCTATTTTATACAGCAGCTGAATAACTATGAAAATGTGGTGTTTAATAGAACTAAAAGAGAACAGAATATAAATTATCCAGTATCATGCTTGCTAATGGAATTTTATACCAATGTTATACAAAAGGTTACACGAACTCTTGAGTAACAGGTCTTTTTATGATGATTATTCAGTTTTAAGAAATAAAATCGGCAAATTACAAAACTTACTCAGCTAATAGCATTATTATAGCAAAAAAAATAATTAATACAGAACTTCGTAATACACACAGCTTCTTTCTATACATATGTAATAAAGCTTAACCTTGCATAAGGTTACATTGTTGGCCAGTTATATGACTTGTGTGCTGCCTGGGAAGCCAGTCCGCGCTGTTAGCAGAGTACCATACCTATCGATTTAACTCCCATGTATGTTCTACGATTTTTTTTAGTTTTCGAGTTATAGACTTTAATTTCGGAAGTCGGTGGCAAAAACTAAAATGCAGATCCAAAGACGTAAATTGACTTCCGAAATTAAAGTTATTTTTCACTTTGCAGTTTTTTTTTGGAAGTCGGTTGTTTTTTTTTTTTGTAAAAAAGTTTTTTTTACCTTTCAAAACATCGAAAACCAAATAACAGTAATATTTTCAAGGACAAACAGAACATTAAATAGACATATAATAAACTTTATAATTTCAATAGACACTAATAATATATTCTGACAAGGTAATCGGCAAACATAAGGAACCGCTAAGCAAACATTCCCGCATATGAAATTGCTGCGAATACCTATAGGAAAGGCGAATGTATTTTAAAATCAATTTAATGTTAGTAAGGACGATATTAATGATACTATTGAACGGCAGAGACACACCAGCTGCCGGCGAATCGCGGGGGTCCCGGCATAGAGTAAGTCTTTAGAGGTTTCGTGAACAGAGAGGACTTTGGTTGGTAATCTGCCTAGCCTTTTTCCAACTATGTTTGGGTCGTCTTCCAGTCTAACCGGATCCAGCTGGACTATATACTAGTATTCAGCTGCAACCGACAACCAACCAACAACAACAAACAACAACAATACCAACAACAAACAAACAACCTACAACCAATCTACCAACAACCAACAACAAGGGTTATCTTACTACCGATAAACCTTGGTAAGGTTGGTTGTCAGACCTTCGAATGGATCGACCCTTGCGGCTGTTATTACTTAACCATGAGCTCCTAAGAGAACGTAAAGTTATAAATTTAAATGGGACCAGAATCGGGATTGTTAGCAAAACTTCTGATAACATTTTTTCTTTAGTACTAAAAAAATAATTATCTAAATAGGATTAAGAATGGCAGCAAAGGCTTTTCTACCACCCTGTAATACATGGGCCTGGATCAAAGTCGGAATGCAAGAAAATGTATTAAGTATGTCATTATCATTAATCTTGGTAGCGTCAGTTACTTAGCAATTACGTACCAAAAACAAAGTAATTGATGACCATCGTCCATGTATCAATCGATGGTCGATCGACGGTCGGCATTAGTGTAGAATTTTCACTTACTCACTGGTCAGAGAGTAGTGAAAAACCGAAAGTTAAACCTTCGGCGTAATCTTTAACTGAAAGGTAACTTTCAGCTGAAGATTAACAAACTGGTTGCTCGTTTAAGAATATTCATAGTACTAAACCTAACCTATTCATAGTAACACTGTTTGTCTCTGCATCACCCAAAGGTAGACTGGTAGAAAATGTCTATGGCATTAAGTCCGCCTCTTTACATTTATGTGCATGAAGTATTAAATAAATAAAAATCCTACTAATGTTATAAATCCTACTATAATCACACTCATATTATAAAGACGACAGTTTGTGAGTGTGTGTGTGAGTTTGTATGTTTGTTACTTCTTCACTCTCAAACGGCTGGACCGATTTGCATGAAATTGGTATGTAGATAGCTTATATACCCTGGATTAACACATAGGCTACTTTTTATCGCGGTCTAGGCGGGTGAAAACGCAGGGCGCAGGTAGTAAATAAATAAATAAAATCTCAGTGCAGTTTCCAACAGGATCGTCCCATCTCTTCCTTACATAATCTATGTCCCAAGTCAGGTGAACCGGTGGCAAAGCACGAAGTGACCATTTGTTAAGCGCCACGTGATGGTACTATATTATTTATTGGCCTTCACGACTTCCGATGGGACCGGGCAGGCGAGTAGGCTTCTACGTCATTTCTACAGCTTCAAGGATGCATGAATTACACTGTCTTTAGAGATGCCTAAGTTAGCGTAAGTTTGTCTTAGTAGCTACATTCAGATAATAGACTGTTATGTTTTTAGTTTATGGTGTGTGAAGAATAGAACACCTGCTCTTTTCCCTGGAGACCCTGAGTTATTTACCCTCATGATAGCTGACGTCTTTGGTAGATATTCAAGCAGGTAGGAGGGTAGACACAATATATTTGACGACATGGTTGGCGCAGTGGTTGAGCGATTGACTGCTGCGCAGCATGTCGCGGGTTCGATTCCCGCACGGAACAAATATTTGTACGACCTACAAGTATTTGTTCCGAGTCTGGGTGTTTTTCTATCTATAATATGTATGTATTTACAAAAAAAAAAATGTATATAAGTAGTTTATCAGCCATCTCGTTACCATAACACAAGCATTAGGTTGCTTAGCTTGGGACTAGATGGCGTTGTGTGAAATGTCCAAGGATATTTATTATTTATTTATTATTTATACAAACTAAGCGGTGATGAACTGATGTCTCATGATAATCATCAGATCTTGAAGTAAGAGACAATTGTAATATCAGCTTTAAGAACACCTTATTTATATTTTTGGGTAGTTACCTAGTTTTGATAGGTTACCTCCTTATTCATTTGAATTGGTATGACAATACCAGCTGATTTGAGTACCTAGGTTATAGGGACTACGACAAACATTGTATTGTCCCTCATTTAGCGATACATTGAGTTAAAATGTGGCATGACGTCACGCCTTGCTAGATTTTATACTTAGTCGTGACGCAGCGAGCCCCCACTCCCCAACTTTAATGCGTATTATCTAAGTTAATTTTTGTTAACATGTTATAGCAAAAAAAATACGTCTAATATTTTTTTATTATCTGACTGACGGACTACATTGAATTTCTTTTTTTTTTACCCAGTCATAATCCCTATTAATTCCCAAATGTGCACAACTGCACACAGATATAGACAGTATCTCTGTCCTCGCAAGGCGAGTCTTTTGCACCTGCAAACTTGGACAACATGGGAATTGCAGGTAAGCATTGATTTATAACTTGTGTAAAATTAAATGTCACATTTATAATGAGAAGGTCTGTTTTAAGAAAAACTGGAGACATTTTTTTTAAAGGTTCTACTACTTCTAGGATTTATGTTTTGATTTTGATAAATAGGTAGTCACGTTTTAATAAAACAAAACAGGTCCAAAACAGGTCAGATTCCTATTATTAATGTCTTTAAAATATTTAATCCAAACATTATTAAAGAGGCTGCATAAAAGATTGTAATAATAATGTCTTCCGATAAGCATTCGCACTTATGAAAAATGATACCTAACTATTATTTAACAAGAATATTTGCATATCAAAATGATGATACACACTAGAGGTTTTTTCTGGCTATATCTCGCAGGTGTTAACCACATCACAATATCGCATAAAAACGCATTTTATCTTATTACTCGTAGGTGGGGGCAAAAAATTTAATTGTGGTCACATACCTGTTCTCGTAACAAGATCTCGTCTATACAAAGAGATAAACAAAATCAACATAATAAAAATATCTTTATAAAAGTACCGAAGGCGTGAAGATACTTGAAGGAGGTAAGCGAATCGTATTTCAAAACAGCGAATTCGATATGACAATTTTTCGCATGTTTTATGTTTATTGAGAGCGCGGGAATCTTTTTTTTCGCGCTTATATCGTGGCTATTGCATTATCGGTGCGTTTGCAATAAACACGTAAGCGACGGACGTTATTCCTGATTATTGGTCATTATTACTCGCGGATGTGTCGTGATTTGCCGTTATGACTTCTGTGCAATACGCGATGTCTGTCTTTTGAAGACATTTATTTCTCTCACACAGTTCATTCTCATGATTGAAGGCTATCAAACTAACATCGAGCACACGCGTCGAAAAAATAAATCAAACATTCTCTTTACGACGCCCACCATTAATAAAACTCTTTAAAATATATTTAATAATGTCCACAAAGGTACGGAGCACAATGCTCGATCCATAAAGGGGCAGCATTTATTATGGCGACAATATATCGAACACAAAAAGATATTGTGACAAAGACGCGTACTTTTTAATAATATTGTCATTTCTCAGCAGCAGTGGACTCTTTCAAAAAGCCATAACGTAATAATTTATCTCTTTATAAGAGTTTTTTATCTGTGGGAGAGCGCGGGTGACGCCAGGTGAGCACGGGTTAACTCCATACAGCCTTCTATACATCCTATTATGGGTCTATATTATATAGTGTTACGCATTGGTGGGCCTCATTTTTTATCCGAGATAATCCTAGATGGTTTGAGTCCTTACAGGATATGGTAGCTCGCGGAAATGTTAAAGGAAAGGACAGGACTTAGGCAGTTGACTCATGAAAATTTAAAATCAACCCCGTCGCATAATTTTCCCATACCTTCGTTGCATTTTCGCAACGATTTTCTTAAGGTGTGAAAGCTTTTATAAAAATAAATAGAATAAAATTAGTTAAAATCTAATCTAATTTGCAATATTTTTGTAAAACCGTTTAGTCTACGCGTTATCTAAACAGTAAAAATAAATCTTACTCAAACTTGTGATTAACATAAAATTCGGCGCGAAACACGATTTGCGTTATTGCGCAAAAAATTAACGACAGTCTTTATAGCTATCGTCGAGACGGGGTTGACATTGGAGCCACAATAAAATCGATGAAATATTTAAGGGGCAGTTGCAATAACTCATAGCGGGCGAATAAGGGCGAGAGCCTATTGTGACAGTGTTAGCACAGGTAGCCGCGCAGTGGGCAGCCGATAACACAACTCTTAAGATTCATGAGATCCCTGTATATGTGAAATTTTAATTGTTTAATTTGCATACAAATTATCGCCATGGGGACAGTTTTAGAAATTTGTCGGGTCCAATATTTTGTTATTGCGTAATTTTGAAGCCTTTGCTTTTGCTACTGTCGAATGTTATGTTGTGGTGTCAGCACCACTATTAGATAAGTACCGTAAGGGCACTTACTTTGACTCTAGGGGATAACTTTGGCCCGAATCGGGATAGATGTTTACTGTCATTAAATCCACACAAAGCTCCGCAAGTACGCGTCTATATCGCTGTCTATTAGTTACCGAAAGACATACGACGTTCGGTTCTGGGCAGTTTAAACAGTTGTCTCGATTTGAGCCAAAGTTATGCCTTAGAGTCAAAGTAAGCCAAACTTACGGTACTTACCTATATTTAAATGGTATTTTTTCACCTCTGCAACTGACTGGATAGGAGGTTAGACAATCTTGAAGTTAGACAAATATGTGCAGTCACACTACCATCAACGATTGTCACACATCTGGGTTGGAAGACAGTCGAAGTTGTCTGCAACGTTCTTTTCTTAGCACTAAAGCTCTCAATGTCCAAAAATTGAGAACCTCCTCAAATAAATTGGTAGATTTTTGGAGGAACATGCTATTTTATTTAATAAAAACAACATAGGTAGATGTGATATCCATTGCCGATCGTGTCGCCATTATAGCATTCGTAAGTTTCTTGAAAAGCATTTTTTTCCTTAAGGAACCATAAACGTAAATAATTCTGGCAACATAAAGTAACACAATTAAAATGCAATTAATAAGATATTTTATTAACAATAATGTTAATTATTTCATTGAGAAACTTAATATTTCTGTTTTCCCCTAAACAAAAAAAAAAAACCGGCCAAGTGCGTGTCGGACCACGCACAATGAAGGGTTCCGTAGTTGAAAAAAAATTTATCCCAAAAACAACTTAACATTGGATATCAAAAAAAAAATTAAAAATTATGTCATAAAATTACAAATTCACAATTTTCCGCCTTTTTTCTTTACTTGTGCTGGGAGACCTTGCTTCTTGCCAAATTTCATTATTCTAGGTCAACGGGAAGTACCTACCCTATAGGTTTTGATTTACTTGCGACAGTTGAGAGTATCAAAATGTGTCGCAAATTGGCCTATTTTTTTATTGCGTTGACATAGAAGCTTGAGTTTTTTAGGACTTCAAGAGACTATAAACCTACGTATTTGATATTTATTTCAACTTGATACCTTTGCGCGTTTTTGAGAAAAAGGGTCTTGACAGACTGACAACTTTGAAAATATTTTTTATGTGATAGAATTACAAATTAACAATTTTCGGACTTTTTCCTTTACTTGTGTTGTGAGTCCTTGCTTCTTGCCAAATTAGGTACATGATTCTAGGACGACGGGAAGTACCCTATAGGTTTTGATTTACTTGCGAGTATCAAAAAATGTCGCATAGATGGCCGTATTTTTTTATTGTGTTGACTTAGAAGTTGATCTTTTTAGAAATAGTAGGCCATAGACCTACGTATTTGATATTAATTTCAGCTTGATATTTTCACGCGTTCCTGACAGACTGACAGACAGACAGACGGACAAACAAGTGATCCTATAAAGGAACCCTAAAAAAGCTTGGCTTTTAAACAACTTGCAGAGGTTGTGCGGTCACTATACCTATTAGATAGACCACTTCAAAAAGCAAACGCTTGCATTTTACGCCTTCATCCAAACTATCCAGTCCGCTGACCCGTGAGTCCGTGACGTAACTACTCGCATTCGTGTCACGTAGCCAGGTACTAGAGTTACACTAAATCCCGCGTCCCGAACTGTCCCGGACTTCGCCGGTTCGGGGAAGCCGCATGAAGTCGTCACGGCTCCCCGCCGGGACGGTAGCCGTGCGGGCGGTCTGACTCCCCCTTAATTAATTTAAATGCATTTACCTGCAGTATGAGGGTATGTGGTCCATGCGTATGCATGGTGGCTTATGAGGATTTGATTGAAGAGTTATTCAACAAAGAATTGATACTTGTCTACATGTCATTGTAACGGGGTTCGAAAACGTTGTTCTGACTTTTTTAAACGACTTCCAAAAAGAAGGAGGTTGTAATACTCGTATGTTCGACTTGTTATGTATCACTTTTTATGTATGTTCACCGATTTCTCCGTCAGTTGTACACCGATTTTGAAAATTCTTTATTTATTTGAAAGGATAAGCTTTCGAGGTGGTCCCATTGTCACCAAGGCAAAATCTGATGAGGGTATCCCATGGAAATCGATGAAAACCCTCAAATTTTATAGCACACCTATTGCGATTTGGGTATTTTTTTTATATTAACTCATGCATTTACTCTCGGAAAGCACCACTTGGTGAAGTGGAATTGGTGATGAAGTCCACAGATGGCCATCGGAACTACTCAATTATACCTAAGCATTTCACAGGTTGCGATCCGATTACTTTAATATGGTTGCTAAGCAATTTATGCTCGTGGCATATGGTGAATTGGAGCTGATGGTGAAGTCTCCTGGTTCTTATTACGAGAACTCCTCAACAATAAACGTCCCTGCATCGGGAAAAACAATATTTTGTAAAAGGTGATGAGCAGTTGTCATTATGCTAATGTAACTTAGATAAATATTATTTTTACAAAAACAAAACAGCCCGCTCCCAAAGAAAAAAACACTACAAAGTGAAAAATAACTTTAATTTCGGAAGTCAGTGGCAGAAAACTAAAATACAGATCCAAAGACACCGAGTTCCGCAATTAAAGTTATTTTTCGCTTTGTAGCGTTTTTTTTTTGGAAGTCATTTGTTTTTTTTGTAAAAAGTTTTATGTTATTGAATAGATTATATTTTAAGTTATGAATCATCGTATAATGGTTAAACACAAGCCTAATACTTATCTAACTATTAAAGTAAACAAAATGAGACCCCAGAAACCATGAATTAACGTTACATTATAATGTAGGAAGTTTGGAACAGACACTGTGAACAAAGTATCTTTTTATTGATTGGCCTTTACTAAACGACTCAATATCCGATTAAAACCTGTCTAGGACTTATTTGGTTTTGCATGTATAAAACTAGCTCACATGAGAACATTTGTTTATGGCGTATTGAGTTTTTATGAATTATAATTAATTAGTTTTTAAAATGCAAAAAAAATGGTTCTAAATAATAAATCTGCACCTTTTAGGTCAAATTGCCAACATTTTGGGCCACATAAATATGTACAATTTACTTGTAAGTAAATAGAACTGAGGCTCGTGGCTAAGTAAAACAGCTGCACGAGTCGATAACCTGATTAAGCTACGATTGCTGCGGTCGGTCCGTGGATGGGTGACCATCTTTACATACTGAGACCCCCATGCCTCGGAAAGCACGTTAAGCCTTTATATAGTCCCGGCTGTCATTCTTGGATCTTTGACAGACGTTACGGGTCGTCAGAAGCCCAAAAGTCTGACAGCCAGTCTTACCAAGGGGTATCGTATTACCCAGTAAGTGGGTTGTCGAGGTCAGAAAGGCAGTCGCTCCATGTAAGTACCGGCATTTAGCTGCATCCGGTTAGCCTAGAAGCCAACCCCAACACAATCGGGGCAAGGCTAGGCAGATGACAATTTTGTTCTAGGTTCCGCCGTTGACCTCATCAAAACAAAAATATAACGATTGACATTAAATTGTGTCAAATAATGATCTAGTCCGGCCGTAAATTAGCAAATAATAAATGTCTCGTGTGACTTTTAACCCGCGTGGGAAAAAGCAACGGATACTTTATATTCCGTTTTAAGATTAGCACGGAATTCATAAATAATAAAATGCTATTAATTTGTAAAACGGCACTTAATTATATTAATATTGCTAAAGATGACGAAAATTATATTTACGATATGAGAAACATATAAAAATATGTCGTATATGTGGAGTTACGATGAGGCTGGCCAGCCATTTTGGCATCCGGAGTGTGCACACGACCTAACCTTGTCATAACTGCTTCCAAATGTGAATTTTGTATTAAATTACCCAATCGTTACACAAATTTACAAGCCAGCTACCGGCCTTCTCCGAGAGAAATATAATTAGACTAATTATATGTAATGAAAGAAATCCAGATGCGTTCGGAAGCGATGGTAATCTCTATTGCCTTGTGGCAAGGATTACGTGCCTATAAAATATTAAATTAATAATTCGTATGGAGACGTATGGTGCTTACTAGGCGGGAGACTAATTAGACGATTTTGTCGTAAAATAATAGACACGTAATTGACGTTTAGAACCTGTTTTAATTGAGTCGGCGACGGAATTAGGAAATAAAATGGTTATTGCAATATGTTGTTAATGTCACTATGATCTGTCGTGGTCGTAAGAAGATTGTGTTATTGGTAATGTTCTGTAATAATCTTGTATTCGATTAGATAATTGACTTGTCTTTATTTATACAGGATGTGAATTTTTTAGTGGGTAAGATCCAAGTGTTGGTAAATGCTAATGACTACGGCTTACAGAAGCTTAAGTTAATTAGTGGATTTTGAGCTGCGTAAGCGAAAAACGAAATTTGTTTGTTTGAAATGTCCTGAAATTGGTGACCAGATTGAAAAATTCGCATAGGTCAGTTGATTGTCGATGAAAACAGACTATGATCCATTGTTGTGAGACACTTGGAGAATTTAAGTTAAGTAAGTATAGATTTCAGGGCAAAGGAAAGTTTATGCGGAAAGCTAAAAAATTAGCCACTCTCTCAACGTGCTTATTGTAAACCATTATAAGTTATAACACATCACACAAGCTCCCACTTAACGACACATTCAGCAATTTAACTCGTGTCTAATTTAATTAACCAACCACAAAGGCTTGGTACCAACATAAACAAAATAGATAAATAATAATTTGCTTACGGCCCGCCCCTACGTTTATCACCAGCCATGGCAAATCTCTGATGGACCGCGCTTAATCACCGACCCTAAACACAGTCGTAATTTGCGTTTTATTGGCGTTACGTATTTTATAACCAGAAATATGGCGTATTATGCATAATTAAGTTGAGCAAACCGATTTTAAAGTGTGCCGCTAGTGCGACCTTGTGTGCGAAATTGTGGCAATTAGGAGAAATAAACAGTTATAAGTGGTGATTAAGTAGGATTTATATGCTTAATGTGCCTTTGAGTGTCGGTGCAAATGTGTTAGAAATGTTCGAACGGATTTCATGTTTATTTCAAATTAGTACACTAGGTACTACCTAATATGAAAGTTGGGTTGTTAGTTCTAAAGCAGAGGAGAATTGTCAGCCAAAAACCCTTGCGGAAATCTTGTAGAACAATGTTATTTTGAAATCGATGGTATGGTGTTGAATAAAAAAAAAAACTCATTTTAGGAGTGTTTTTTTTTTAGCCTGCGCTGTCCCACTCCTGGGCAAACGCCTCCTTCCACGACTTCCACGCCTTCCACTGTTTGCGACTTCGCAAGCCCGCGCGGCCTCCTTCCAGTTTTGGCGGAATCTGTCCAGTTCGTCCCACCATCTCCTACGTGGCCTGCCGCGGCCCCGCCTCTTTGTCTCAGGGCACCAGTTCTGTGCTATCTGGGCCCACAGTTTGTCCGGCATGCGGCAGACATGTCCTGCCCAGACGCATTTAAGTTGGGCAGCCTTTTGAGCCACCTCAACTATCTTTGTTTTGGAGCGCAGCATGTCGTGTTTCGAACACGATCCGTTAATTTAACACCTAGTACCTATACTGCGCTCCTTCTTCGTTGACAGGCCTTGAGTTTGGAATTCTGGATGTTATAGTCAAAGACCAAGTGCACCGTAGGTTAAGACGGGAAGAATACACGTGTTCATGAGCTTGCGCTTGAGTGCCATAGGCAACTCTCTCTTGAAAATTCCTTTCGTCTTGTGACTTCTTTGTCTCGCCTGTAAAGAGACTACTGGGCCCAAGTAGAGGTGTTCCTGGTAAGTCTATGTTCCTAGTAAGTCTATTTTTTGGTATTATAGAATTATTGTAACCTTCAAGATAGGTAATAGACCGACGAATTATATATGTAGAATAGTTCAACCATGTTTTAGTGAACTCAACGCCCAGCAGACAACACCTTTATGAAGAACTTGCGTTTGATTCATAATTAACTACAAAGTGAATTAAAATAGCAAATAGCCATAAAAATATTTACACATTGTATTAATTAACTAAATCACCAAGAAACAATAAAAAAGCAATTAGCCGTATGCTAAAATCCTTCTTTAACACAAAATATAAGAAACTCATGAAATCAACATTTTACGATGGCGAAGACGTAGAGACGAGGATAAGCGCCATAAAATATTTGATATCAAAGTACCGACGAATGATAATAAGACAGATATACGTTGCTATGGTGTAAGATTATGTTCGTCAGTTTGAAGTACATTACATTATATAAAAAAGAAATCAAAATTAAGAATAGAGGCCCAAAGCTTTAGAAAGCTACGTCGAGATTATTGTTTTTGGCAGGAATCATTTTGAGGAAATAATTAGCTTTTACATTATTTTCAAAACCGGACGTCAGATAGGCAGTCACTCCATGTAAAATACTGGTATTCAGCTGCATCCGGTTAGACTGGAAGCCGACCCCTAGTTGGGAAAAATTGGGCAAGGCAATAGGTATGGGGGAAAGTGTAGACCTTTCAACAAGTACAGTAATACTCAACTAATAAGGCGCGTCGTGAATCTTCGTTCGCACAGAAAAGAAAGTATGGCCCCGAAGATTAACGAGAGTACCTACTTAAAACTTACAATCAACCTTAGATCACTACTATAAGGTTCATAATACACTGCAGCTTTTAGTTCCGTCTCACTCGCAAGTATGGCGGCTGTCAAGCGGCGCGCGCTAACATGGCGGCAGCTATGACCAATAGCGGTACAGGAAAAAGCGTGGAGCGTGCCGATTGGTCAATAGCATTTCCCGCGCTTTGAAAATTCATCTTCTGCGCAGGTAAGTACATCGATAAGCCATATTACTTGGGTACTCCTGTACCAGGTACTTAACAAAATAGAAAATGTCAACAAATCTACAGTCTAATAGTGCAAGTGATGACGTAGTACTCGTACAGTTTCCTATTTAGATCAGCCGGAATCTAACAGCCATATAGTTGAATCATTGTTTTCTGATGCTACAATATTTTTTATTACCGCGCGAGATATCATACGCCCGTTCTTCCGCAATTAATTTTACAGCAAAATAATTGAACACAACTTTCTCACAATTAAACGACACATAAAATTGAAATCGCAGCTCGAGCAACACGCCCGAGCGATTACGAAGTTGAGCGATCTTTGTCAGCGTATTAAAGTCTGACCGAATTATCTTCTTATTTAGGGGTAATGTTGCCATGTTCACATCGTTAATTCTAATATTGCAATAAATATGTCTGTTTGGTAACAAGGCGGGCCATGCCGAATGCTATTAGGTCTAATAGAGCGTGCAATCGTGGGGTTTGGGCTGTAACCGTGAACCGATTGCCTCGTCCCGGTGGTCGAGTTTTTTTTCTTCCAGTGTAAATTGTTTCTGGTTTTGCGTTTGTTTTTTGATTTATTGTTCCTCTGTTTGAGTTTTAACTTGAGATAATGTTTCGTGCAAATATTTGGGATGGCCAACATAGTTGTCACTTCGGAGTTAAATGGTTTTTGTTGTTATTTTGGTTGGTTGCGTAATTTTAATTACTTTGTACCTACCTGTAGGTACCTGTTGTTATAAGTTTTGAATTTCAACTTAATTATTTTTTTTAATATTTAAGTGTAGAACGGAATGTTTTTTCTGCTATTGGCATATTATATGATAAATCATACTTACATTATAGATTTAGAAGATTTTCCATGTTTGTTTTGTTTCATTGTATCAATAAATGTTCTTGGCATCCATTTTTCAAGATACTATATATAGATATATTTACGTACATATTTATACAGTTTCAAAGTTTTTTTTTTAATAACACAAAAAAAAAAAAATATCTGCCTTATTATTTATTTTCGTATACTTAAAGACCCCAACGGAACTATCGAATCTTTTCCTGTGGAAAAGAATCAGCAGAAATCAATATTATTTGTAATTAAACTGTAAGTACTCTTCATTCTTCCACTATGCATTTATTCACTTTCCATATTTAAATCACATCACAACATCTAGCTCTAGATTACAACCCGATTTCAGCGAAATGAAATCTCACTCCCAAGTCCCATTGCGTAAAAACATAGCTATAACCTTCTTGAATCCTTTGTTATGTGATGGTTAACAGAGCATTTAACGGGGCTCGTCCGAGGTACAGACAGAGACAAAGGCATCAAACCAAGCGACAGATAAAGGCTAGCTGGCTGGCTGTTTGTTTTTTGCACTCTTGCATGTTTCAAAAGAAAAAATGCTGAGCTCTCTGGATTGAACAAAATGGTGGCGCGAAATATGACGTGTTGTGTTGGCGCCAAAAAAATAGGATTAGTTAATGAGTTAATGTTTGTTTTTTTGACCAAACGTCCTGGTGAAGATCTTCTTCTTTCTCCTGGCTACTGTCCCAATTTATTTGGGGTCAGCCCTCCTAGTATTTCTGCGCCACACCGTACGGTTGCGGATTGTCTCTACTGTTGTGTTACTCTCTAACATGTCATTTTTAATTGTTTGTAGCCAAGTCATTGGTGGTCGTCCACGGCCTCTTTTTCCTTCTTCTATATTCAGGACTCTTTTTGTCATATGGTCATCATCTCGCCTCATCACATGTCCGTACCAGCGCAAGCGGTTTTCCCTAAGCTTCTCGCGTATCTCAGCGACTTTAAAAGTACCACGAATATATTCGTTTCTAACTCTATCCATTTTAGAAACCCCACCAGACCAGCGTAGCATCTTCATCTCTGTGGTGTGAATTTTTTGTTCATCCGTCTTTCTCATCGACCAGCACTCAGATCCATATAATAGGGCTGGTCTTACTGCCCTTTTGTATACATTGCCCTTGACTTTAATTGGCATACGGGAGTCGCATAAGATGCCAGACAACGATCTCCATTTGAGCCAGGCTGCCTGAATTCTATTGTGAATGTGTCTCTCTACACAGGCTTTTGGTGCTACAATGGATCCGAGATACTTGAACTGTTCAACTCTGTTGAGAGGTCTGTTCTCGACGGATGGGCATGGTATGACACCCACATTTGCTTCGGAAAAGTCACAAAACATATATTCGGTCTTCTGTCTACTGACTCTCAGCCCTCTCCTCTGCAAAGACTCCTGCCATGCTGTCAGGTCTGATTGCACTTCTGCCAATTATTCGGCTATTAGAACTACATCATCAGCATATAGTAGTGACCACGGTGCTGGTTTTTGTATGTTTGAAGTGACATAGTCCATTACCAGGTTGAATAGTAGACGGCTCAGGGTCGAGCCCTGATGAACACCTACTCTGATCTCAAATTCTTTACTGGTTCCTGCTGGGCTGACCACTCTTGTAGATACATTGTGGTAAAGATCTTTCAGGAGCTCGATGTAATGCTCCGGCACTAGTTGTGCTCTCAGTGCTTCCCAGATAAGCTCTCACGGAACTCGGTCAAACGCCTTTTCGAGGTCAATGAAAACCATGTGGAGGTCTTGTTTGCGAGACTTGTGCTTTTCCATAAGTATTTTCACTGCATGAATTGCGTCTGTGGTGCTGACATCGCTGGTAAATCCGCACTGGTTCGGTGTTATCTTTGTTATTTTTGTCAGTCTTTTTACGAGGATAATTTCCCAGATCTTAAGGGTGTGAGAGGTTAGCTTGATTTCTCTATAATTTCCACAGTCCGCAACATCCCCTTTATTTTTATAGAAAGATATCAGGTTACTGGTTCTCCACATATCTGGTGCTTTGGTGGTTAAAAGAATTTCGTTGAAAAGCTTAGTCAACCATGCTACACCAGTATTTCCCAGTTTTTTCCACAGCTCTGCTGGAATCTCGTCTGGTCCCGTGGCTTTCTCATTTTTCGTTTTTTGGATAGCTGTTTTGACTTCCTCGGGTGAAATTGCATTAACTGGTCCTACGGTACATGGTAGTGGTGTTAGCGGTTCTTGCGGAAACTCCTCGTTATGAAGTGTTTGATAGTATTCCTGCCACCTCTTATTAATGTCTTTGTTTGTGGTTAACAATTTGCCGGCTGAATCTTTAATATATTTATTACGTTTGATATCCTTTGTTTGATTAATTCGAAGTTTAGCTAATTTGAATATTTCCGCGTCTGTATTTGCGTTCTCTAATTCTTTGTAAAACTGATCATTGGACAGTGCTCTAGTTACTGCAACACATTTCTTAGCTCTCTTCTTCATTATGTTGTATTCCAGGCGATCGGTGTCCATTTTTGTTTCCTGCCATTTTTTGAAAAAAAATCGTCCTGGTGAAGATAACATAATTAATCAAGATAATTAATTAAACTTCCGTGATAATTTGATTTATTTTAATATTAATTAGGATAAATGATAAATGATAAATGATTTATTTTCTGTAAGTAGGTTTGTACAAACACTTTTACACGTCAAACATATTTTTTTTTTTAAACTAGATGAGTTCGACATTTCCTATCTGACTACTCTGAGAAGAAACGCCGAAACAAACTCAGAGGTCACAGTCTCTTTTAAAGTCCAGACATAATCTTGGTCAGATCATGTGAAGACCATGTAGATTGCAGTCTGAAATGGTCTTTTGATGAAAGAACCACACAGATTGAGTGGACCTGTCCAGTCAGTGCACGCATTTGTCAGTAATCGTGCAGCTCAACTCAAAACTTAAGGAGTTTAACGATTCGACGAACAATACCAAAGAAAAGACATTTGGGTAGGCCGCATAAATTACTCAAACTGTCAGACTATAACTAAAACTGAGAAAAGGATAAAATAAATAAAAAACAATGATCCACGTAGTCTTCACATTCACAATAATTAAAAATAGTATAAGTAATACTTTACAAAGTAAATATTCATGTCATTGAATAGAATATGTAAAAAGGTATTTATATCAACATTAATAGTGTAAATTTATTGGAGCAGCTCAATCCCAAGCCTTTTTGTCCTCAATATAGTCTTTGACAGTATAAAAGGCTTTCTGACAAAGTTTCCGCTTTATACAATTTTTGAATTTATTAAGGCTTAGTTCTTGAATGTGGCTAGGTAGTTTATTATAAAAACGTATACATTGGCAACTAAACGAACCACTTATTTTCTTAAGCCTGGTTGTAGGAACAACAAATTTGTGTTTGTTTCTAGTATTCACATTATGGACGTCACTGTATTTTTTAAACAAATTGATATTTTTGTGAGCATACAAAAGATTTTCATAGATATACTGAGATGGCACAGTCATTATATTAATTTCTTTAAATTTATCTCTGAGGGAGTGTCTGGGACTTAATTTGTAAATTGAACGAATAGCCCTTTTTTGTAAAACAATCAAAATGGATACAGTTTGTTTGCCAGCATCTACGATGAGCAATAAAATTTTATTATCAAATTAAAGATGCTGTAAGTACATGTTACCTTGCAGTTATCTTCAGGCGGATATCGCCTTATCTATTTTGAAGCAATTAGGTATTAATTTTAATAATCTGCAAAAATATTGTTGATAATGTTTCCGGAACTAACTTTAGTTTTTATCTATCTTTCTCGGGTAATTTGCTTTCAATATCACTAACGATTTATTTTTATTTCAAGTGTCAGCTACTAGTACAAAAATGGTGAATTTCGAATCAACGCTGCCACAAAAAGGTTAAGTGTATACCTCTCAACTTTTTTTGAACAACACAACACACTTAAGTGTTTGCTCACTACAGGAGCAATGGAAATCATTTGTACAGCCATTGAACCGACAACAAAACATCAACATTGTATCTGAACAAAATAAATAAATAATCTCTCTACACAAATAAATATCGGCATTATCGGTCTGTGTTGCCAACCGCGACCCACTGGGCTGGGTGTTGCCAACAAAAGAAAATAATAAATTCTAATACAATGCTGTGTCACCGCATTCGTTATGCAATTATTTGGAATTGGATATATTATGTATGTGAATAGGCGTGATGAGTAGGTACCTATGTGATTGAGTATCGATTGTATTTACAGAATCGTTAACTTATAAACATTAGATATTATTTATTACATTATATGGGAGCAAAGCAATAATGTATCGTAAGTATTGCCCTTTTATGGTCTGATATATGTACTACATAGTAAGTACTTATTGCACATGTGTCTGGACAGCCTACATTGACCACAATGGAACCAGTGCCAACGCCAAGGTCCTAAAGTCGATAGAGGCTGATCATTCAATATTGTTCAGCACCAAACAGTTTATTGGACACGTAAGGAGAAAGACTAAAATATTGTATTAAGATAAACAGAGTTTTGTGCTGCGTATTCGTAATAATTTATGTAGTTGTTCCTTTACATTTGATGGAAGTATGCACTATGCGATTAAAATAATTAGGTACTCTATCAATACTGGGTGCATAATCAAATTGCATCTTGATTAATAGTACCATTTATAGAAGTAATTACATTAAATGTATGGAGTAATTACTAATTAGCTTCTGACATACGAATGCCTGCCTGAATATGAATCAAAGAAATTCGTGCCTATTAAATTTCTAAAAGTCATCCCTTCTGTATCCATTAATATTAATTAATATAAACTTAGGAATTAATAAAACAAGTTTATACGCATTATGAATGTCAAGCTCTGCTGTCCAGTGTATTGAGGCCCACGGCAAAGTAAGGAACTAAGTGTTCCTGCTCTAACTTTGACATTTCCCACGACAAGCAGCGCTTTGGGCAGGGTTCAAGTAATGCTGGTCATTTTGTAAGAGCGGTGTGTTGAGATTAAAATGCTCGATTTTTAAGATCGTACGAGATGATACGCAAAGGAATTTACTAACGAATGTAGCTGCGGTTATAATACATACGTAATAAGTGAAATAATTAGGTTGTTACTTTTTTGAGTTATATAAAATGTTTTTGGCCGAAAGAATTTTTGTACTAACTTATTTCTACGGAGGTCAAAAAATCTCTTAAATTAAAAAGCTTGTGAAAGCTTGTTCTTTACATGACTTTTTCTAGATGCATATGAAATTAAATAAAAGTGCAATATAATAATTAAGTAGTGGTCGACCGAAATCTGCTCGCGTGAAAATAGAGAAAACGCATTTCCCAGATATAATAAAACCCTATATTGCAACTTCCATCGAAATCGTTAGAGCCGTTTTTGAGAACGTGATTACAATTAGACAGGGTTACTTGTGTAATTCAACGTATTACTTGCAGGACGTCGTAGGGTTAAAATGCAACAAATAAAGCCGCCAAATGTTCTATTGAAAAATGGTTTTTGACTTAGTTACATTTTTAGTTTTTTTTATGAAAACTACAATTCAAAAATGATTCATGGCGCGACTTTACTGGAATTTAAATTATTGTCATAGCTGATGCCGTAGCATATCTTTGTTAAAAATTAAAAGTTGAAAAATGCCTAAAACTTTTGCAAAGGTCACTAATTAAACATTTTATTTTTCGTAATTTATATTTTTCTTAAACAAAAATTACAAAAAAAATACTGAATTTCGTTAGAACATTTGGGGGCTTAATTTGTTGCATTTTAACCCTACTAGACGTTCTGCAAGGAATACGTCGAATTACAAGTATTAACTCTTTGTAGCCTATAAAGGTATACAAATATTGCTCATTGAATAATATGGTAGGATATAATTGCAACTTTCATCGAAATCGTTAGAGCCGTTTTCGAGAACGCGTGATTACAAATATATTATACAGGATAAGTTTTTAAACAGTGCGCTTTTCATAGGGTGTTCTACCCATGAATATGAACAACTTTTACTATGGGACTAAACCTGAAAACGCGAAAATAAAAAATTTGCTGCTCCCTACATTTTGACGAGTTTGGTGTAGATAAATGTACTGAACAGCTGATTTTTTTTTCGCGATTTCAGAGTTAGTTCCATAGTGAAAGTTGTTCATATTCATGGGTAGAATACACTGTGAAAATTTGCACACTGCTTAAAAAAATATCCTGTATAATACGAATATTGCTCTGAGTACCTTGTAAGGATTTCAAATTGAAATTTTCTCAATTCTTCATTCAGCAAACAGTGAAAGTATCCAGGAATTAAGTGGAATGATCATGAGGATTATGATGAATGCAGTTTTTTTTTCCAAATCACGGAATTTCGCCCACATTCGGATAACTATTAAACGATCATTAGCTAGTCACTCAGCGATACCTGCCCATACATTATGTTGTCAAAATATTTCGTTAAAATTTTGAGAAGGTTGTATTTTTTCTCTTCTATATTTCGTGAATTCGTTTGTTGTCGTACAAAGCGCCGTGACATCTCAATTCGATACAAAGGGAATCATTTGTCATTATCCATTAGACGATATTGTTGGCTAACATTATAAAATATTAGCTCGAGTATTGATTTACTCTTGGCAATGATGTTGAAGTTTATTTTGAAGTACTCTGCGTTGTTATGTTTACAGTAGATTTACAAATAGGTTTTGTTTTCTGTGAAACAGAAAGTGAAGTGTGGAGAGTGAATGTTCTTCAATTTTATTGGATTCGAGAATTACACACACTCACACACACACACAGGATGCACAGGGTATACACTATATACCTACGTTTTTTTCCTTTTGAGGTACGGAACCCTAAAAAAACATGTTCTGCTCGAATACCTATACTTATTGTTAGTACCTACCTACTTAAAACAAAACAAATATAAAAGCACAAAAAAAAGCGATCGTGATCGCAAGTGCACTCGTGACTGTGACAAAAAGGCTTCCACTCAGGATGATGAAAAATTACGTACGAGTATGGATACCACTCCAGGTAGCTATTAATAATTAAACAGATTAAACAATTAATAAAGTAAAATAAACAGTACTTAATAGATAGGTACAGATACAGATGCCTAAGTACCTACTACGTTCGGAAATTCCTGGGAAGATGGCCTTTTCCCAACTACGAGTATTATGTTGGGGTCGGCTTCCAGTCTAACCGGATGCAGCTGAACACCAAAATTTTACATGGAGCGACTGCCTATCTGACCTCTAGGTATACACCAGTTACCTACTGGGTAATATGATACCCCCTGGTAAGACTTGTTGTCAGACTTTCGGGCTTCTGACGACCGGTATCGACTGTCAAAGATCCACGAATGACAGCCGGGACCAACGGCTTAACGTGCTTTCCGAGGCACGGAGAGGTCTTGGTATTTAAAAATGGTCACCCATCCACGGTACAACCGCGACAAGATCCGTGCGGCTGTTATTTCTTAGCCCCCTAACACTGAACACAACCACTAAAATTAATAGAAAACTCTTGTAAAACCAACTGAAAAATATATTCCACAACCCCAAACACACAAAAACAAATTCCACATAGGTAACATAAATAACTTAACATAAAGACAACATAAGTAGGTTGGAAGTACCAACGAATATAGCATGAAATAAAAATCACATTGTAATCCGGTATTGGCTATAGATAAGGAGAGCTTGTGACAAGGCAAGAATTATGTGCTCCAGAGGGCAATTTTTCTTTCCCGGGATTTATTCCTGTAATTTATAGAGGATCGGTCTGTATCTGGGCTAACCCGCCCACCCCGGCAAGCGGCCCGCAATTAAGACTATCCTCCTCCCCTAATTAAGATGCTATAATCTATAATATAATAATTTATCAACAGTTTTGGTTGTGAATAAGAGGAAAAACGTGTTTGTTTTGATTTGATGTGTAATAAATAATGTAATTTAAAGGACGTTGTTATGTTCTGAAACAGCTACTTTACTGCTTGCTTCAAGATTGTTTATTCAGTGTACAGGAGCAGTAAAAAAGTTTTGCTTTATGTGAGATCCTAGATAAGTAGTCTGGTGTCGTTGATCCAAACTGAACAACAAAATTACTTAAGTAAACCTCCATTTATTTGCTACAAAAGAATCTTTTATGCCATCATTTACATAACTAATAATCGTAAAGCGAAGTACGTTTCATAACGACACTCGTATTGCCTAATCTCGTCATCAATCGACTGTTTGCTGCGTTGTAATTTGACACGCAAAATTTTTGCCGAACGTGCTTCAGCCATGAATTGTGGGTGACAAAAGTGTCTGTCGCAGCGAAGCGACGAGAGTCGGATTAATACAGCCCCCACCCCTCGCCGCAGTCGTAAATTTAGGGTTTCATAAAACCAGATCCGAGATAAGACACAGTGTGGAGTGAGTCCCGGATCAAATGCGATCCTCCGAACCCACAGCTCTCGCGCAGACAATAAAAATAACACGGCCGCATCTGCGGCTACTATTTTACATCACGAAATTTGTCGTGTTTACATAAAATACGCCCCGTAGATAGTGATCGATTCGCTAGAAATCGTGGACGTCATATTCGCGACGCGACGTACTGGCCGGCAACACGAAACCACTATCTATTGAAGAAACCAAGCTGTCAAGCAACACCACAACAAAAGCGCATTATGATTTTAACAGTTTCTGAATTGCTACATTATTATGAGGCGTGTATTATGCTTTTCATCCAGTGTAAGGGTATTTGGACGCCTTTGTGGCTCAGTATTGACAAATAAGTAAGATTTACTCCCAGAGTAAGAATGAAGGATTAGGACGGCGCAGTTTTTTTGAAGCATTCTCTTAGAATTGCTTGGCGCCATTGCTTGGCCCAATATTGCATTATTCTGCAGTCGGTTCGATGCATAAACAGTGTTAGCAGCAATACTGTAAGCAAATCAAGTGGAAACTTGGATCCAATTGAGAGCCAAGGAAAGCGAAGCTTGCGTAACTATTCACTAGAATAACCATAGCTGATACAAAGGAATGAATAGGCTTAATTCAAATGGATTTTGTACTTACTTGGCATATCTACATTTGTATTGTATCCTTTGTTCGATTGTTCGCTTTCTTTTATTTATTTTCACTTTTACTCAAATGTTTAGGTACAAAATCGGGTAAAAGCAATTCTTTATGTGGAACATCTTATAAAATTTACATCAAAGCATCGTATCCAACGTAGGAACGGGTTGTAGGCATAACTACGTGTCGGGGACATATATTTAAAGCTTCAGTAGATAGGGGTGCAATAATTTTGACAATGACTAGGAGCCTTACCCGGGCGAGGCGTAGGCGCGGGGCGGGCGGAGCGCGGGGGGCAATCTGCGCACTAAATCACGCTACGAATAAAATTTATGGCGCCGAGATAAAAACTCGCAGCTTTTCTCTTTTACGTTCCTTCCCCCTGCCCCCGCGCGCCGCCGGTCGCCCTCGTCACCCCGCGCGGAAAATCCATAGGGATTTTTCCAAGTGTTCGGGCGACGGCGTGTGTGGGGTCGAAACGATTTTGTTTTATGCTTATTGCCGGTTGCGATGTTTTGTTTGCTAAGTTGCACAGATAAGGGATAGGTACGGAGATTGTCTGCTCGGCCGGACGACGTGTGCCGCCGTATTTTTGTCAACTACCTACTTGTGTTTTTATTTCGGTTCGTCATTGTTTTATTACGTGCTACGTCGTAGCTTTGTGAGAAATAAAATTAATTATTCATTAACAAACAATCCATCACGTGTAAGTCCGTGGCACGTGAGGAAAGTCATGAAACTGTTTAAATGACCAACCGTGGAACAGAACCTAGCATTACCTACCAGCCAGACGTTATCGCACTTTCACTTAGCACTAGTTCATGCAATGTTCCTTTTTATTTACGTTCATTTAAATACCGCGACTTTATATACGACCTGGAATTAATTCTAATCCGAATGTCTTACGTTCAAACGTATTAAATGCAACGCGAGTAACAAAGAAAAACGAGTTTCTTTCAGATTCAGTAACATTAAATTCTGCTTCGTATTACCCAAAAATGTGGGTACAAAACATAAAATACTTAATAAGAAAAGGAGTTTTAAAAAACACATGATTAACGTGGAATATTTTGCCGAGCTAACGAACTTTGACGTGAAATTAAAACGTTATCAGATTAACACGAAGCGAATTTATAAACAAGGCGTATTAACGTATTGACAAGGTATAGGTACGTCTTTTGAGCGTGTATTAGGTCTTAGGTATGCATGAAATGTGTGGCATATCGACGTGGTCGTACGCCTTGTCTCCTGCGTCCTGTTTGGTAAGAGTTTATCGCTTAATTCGACAGAACTAACCACAACTGAGGGCTTAAACAAATGGCATTCGCTTGGGACTTGGGAGGGATTCTATTTCTACAATCGCTACTTATAGCTTCAAAGTGACATTGACATGATCACGTGACATTTCGATAGCTTATGTCAACCCCATACATTTTTGGCTTTTTTAAACCGCCAAAAAAAAGAGGAGGTTCTCAAGTCGACACTCACAACTTTTTACAGAGTAGGTACTTAGTCTGATTTGAAAAAATATAGATTTTATGTGGTTGATGTTCTAATTTCTTTTGCAGGTCTTTTGTTATTAGAATTTGTATGGGGTAGATATTGGTTTGGTACCACAACTAAAAAGTGAATAAAACAACCGACTTCCGAAAACAACACTACAAAGTGAAAAATAACTTCAGAACTAATTTCGGAAGTCAGTGGCAAAAAACGAAAATACATCCGAAATTAAAGTTATTTTTCACTTTGTAGTTTGTTTTAGGAGTTTGGTTGTATTTTTTTGTAAACAAGTTTTTTGGCTTTTCTACTAGCGTCATAGCGCCCTCTGGAGCGCTGATCGTCAACTGTTTCACCCGAGCCTTTCGACAGACGTTTTCATAAAAATACACACTTTATCGACCTATTGGATAGCACTGAACTTGTCTTTGCCTTTGTTGGTTTTAAATAAAATGTTTAAATAACTTGTTTAACAAGAACTGTAGTGTACCTTTCCTTAGCGTGGGCTATGGTAAGGATAATTTTATTCATTATTAAGCTAGACATTTTTAATTAAAATTGTGGGAGACCACTTTTGATATATTAGAACTGTTTACATGATGTTGTCTGCAATTAACTAGCTTGTCTCAAAAACATTATTGTGCATGTATTAGGCATACCCACTTGTTGTACAGATAATGATTCCAATTTGTTTTGTGCAGAGCATCATTAAGAATTTTCCACTACAAATTGTACTATAATAACACCTATTTATATGGATTCAAAACTACTGGTTAACATAATATTTCAGCTTAGTAGACACTGGCACATTTATTTTTGAACACAGCATAAACAAGGACATCTAAACATCTTAACTTGAAAATAAGTATTTTGTTTATTTTCCTGTTTGCTTCTGAACTAAGTTCAAGAGAACCATATCTCAAAATCGCGGACTTTCCGTATAGCTGAGGTTGCCAAGCAAATAAAAAACATACGTCTCCTGTTTCGATATCGCTGTAGATAGTAGGTACCTACGTATAATGTACTTAACACCACACTTACTCCACTGTGTGCACAGGACAGCTGCTATACATTTCCCGGTAACATCAAGCCTCAATCTAAGGCTTAAATTCGCGCCACCACAAAAAACGTCACAACCAAGGACAAAATGTCCGATTGTCTTACTTATCTATACTCAATCAGTGTTTACAATATTACAGCGGCGTGCTCCACGTCAAAATAATGTCCCTATTAAAGCACAAAGCGAGATTTTCAAAGAATCACAAGCAAAAAATGTCAAAAATATCCACGTCGGGAACAGAGATTACTTCAGAGCAAGGCCATCTGGGGATATTGAGACCGTCTCACACGAGATAGCTTATCGCCCGATCTCGACTCAGATTCTGTGAAGAAAAAGCGAGAGAAAAGGCTCCTATTTATAGATGAAGAGCAATAGACTCACTCACGCCACAATCGCATTAGTCCGCCGCAGCCCGCTGCAACGATGATTTGAATTTCCATTGTTTATGGTGGCAGACATGTGTCAAAGTTCGATTGGAATTTAAATTCGGCTCCTTTGTTATTATTTTTTTTGTCGAGTTGTAAACACGGCACAGTGATGTTCCAATTTGGTTACCAGCCTCCACTGATGGCTGGTTGGATCTATGACTCCTCGTGTATGTCGGATGATGTTTTTGACGTCGGTATGCGGTTTGAATAATTACGAATCATGTTCCGAACAATTCCAAACGTACCGACAACTTACCGAACACATTTCTCAGAAATCGCTACGTATTTCCTAACTACGCAGTCAAATAAACAAACGAAAGTCCATTTTCTTTAGTTGGAAGCTGTAGTCGACTTCAAAGGTAGTCGGGCTCTCTGAACATCTGCTAAATTACCAAACTCGAGTCAGGAGCGGGAGCACTACACAAAGCGACTACCATTTTGTTCCGACACTTTTCAAAATTGGAACGTGACGGTTGCAAGCGCTCTCGGCCAGAGACAATGACATGAAAAGGAAAAATGTAAACGGACCTATTTTAAATAGGCGTATTGCGAAGACTAATATTTTATATCGTACTTTTGGTGCATACGATTGTGAGGTCTAATATTTGCTAGATACAGTTGCTAAGGTTGAAAATGGCTTGTAGTTTGTGTATGATGTAAGTCGTTTTGGAATTCATAGCGGTTAATTTAAAAGTGCGTTCTTGAACCCTTTCAGAGGCATTGTATCTTTGTGCTCTTTGTACGGGAGATGGTTTATCTGAGTCGCGGGGTACATAAGTGCTGTTTTTTCATTCCGTAATGCTTTTACATTTCAAAGGGGTTAAATGTTATTCAGACTGGCTGCCCGCTTAGAAAATGTGTGGGTGTCGTGGGTCCTTGGAACCCGCACCGTACTGTTGTACGTGTACCTAAGTAGGTATTTGTTTTATTCTCATCCCTGTTATTATCCTACATAAACATTTAGAGGGTTTATCTTATTATAAATATTATGAAGATTGGACTCGTATTTGTTAAGTATTACTGAGGCGTCTTCTTGATAAATGTAATTGAAATTCTAATAGAAGCCATTGAATATGTTAATTACGAAACTAACGCAATTTGCTGATTTTATCTTGAGGAAATAAAATTTAATTGTCAATTAGATTAAGAACTTCAACATTGGTGGTCGCTTCTCATCATCTGAGTAAAACATCGAGAGACAGAAGTATTAAGATTTTAAGATTCTCATCATGTAGGTATGTTGATCTAGATAGGTATCATTATCAATGTTACATCCCGTATAAATTAAAAACTTTTTCCAAATATTATTATGTTTTCTCTCAATGTTAGCCACGCTAAGAATGTGGTTTGAGTTCTAAATTTTCTAAATTAACAGGAACCAAAATAAGAATTTTGATAAACCTCAAAATTCTTATTTTGATTCCTGTTAATTTGAAGCCATAACAAGTAAGATAGCCTTGACATTTTAGCTTAAGTTAGCCTTATCTTTTTTGAGTATCTACACAAAAAAGATAAGGCTTACACCAAACATTACACAAACAACAAAAATAAAATAGCGTAAATAACATTGACCGGTATTCGACAGTTTAGAGATAAGTAATGTCTAAAGAAGAATAAAAAAAAATACAGAAACACAAAAATCTTGGATGTTTTCGAATACCATGGATTTTCGACTAGGTTGTATGTGATGCTCAAATGTTGCACGCGGGTCAAGCTCACGTCCTGAGAGGAAATCGTTGAATTACAAGTCGCCCTGTATTATAGTAAGTAACTCAGCTCATATACAATATCTTAAAGTATAGGTAGTACTTATACTTACTTAGATACTTGTGTTAACTTAAGGTCGAATTCTCCTTCAGATATTGATTAGCCACCTCAGGCAGTGAGCCTCAATCCTGCGCTAACGAGACATGTCTAAATAATAACCGTCATGTATATAGTAGATACTAGGTAGATAATGTACCTATGTTAGGCTACGATCGGCCTGCCTACGTCATTACTGAGATTGCTAATGTAGGATGAGATGGAAACTCCGTACTGTGAGTCTATTGTAGGATTTGTAGATATGTAGGTAGATATGCGTGCTTCGGTTTGCGAGTTCGCTTGCGTGGAAATCAGAAAACGGAATTTTAGGAAAATTTATGTAATGATTTTTTGACTTTGAAGCAAGTCAAAGTTCAAATACTTAAGTTTATTATATTTTGATACAAGACTAGCTTTTGCCCGCGGCTTCGCCCTCATGGATGTCGGTAAATATCCCACGGGAACGTATTTCCGGGTTTAAAAGTACAGTATGTGTAAGTAAAGTAATCTAAGTTATAAACTATCTGTGCCAAATTTCATATAAATCCGTTCAGCCGTTTTTGCGCCAATCCGAAACACACATCCATCAGCGAACAGACAAACGTAAAAAAAATCTTCGTTATTGATTTATTATATGTAGACACAAAGATAAAATCCAAATAGGACAAAAGTTAAATGGTGTGTAAAAATGCTATTCAAGACATATAGCATAGAATATGATAATGTTATTCTTACTCACAATGCCGTATAATGTATAATGTACAGAGTGAGTAGTAGGTACCTACAATTGACGTAAGTCAACAATACAATACAGTACAATTGATGTACGAGTAGATTTAGAGGTTAAAAAAGGTAAGGGAGGAAGGTTTTATTAATACTGTTCCTATATTTCTTACTAGCTGCGCCCGCTGTTTCACCCGCATAAGTCTCCATCCCGTGGGAATATCGGAATGAAAAGTATCCTATGTCCTAACCTATTAGGTCATGTTCTACCCACGTGCCAAACTTTATCTAAATCCCGCCGTTAGCTGTTTTAAGGGCTGAAAGGATTTAGATAAAATTAAAAGTGAGTTGTGAGTGTGATTGAAATTTAAAGTATACGGGAAGGTACCTAAACTGTCCTAGCTCAGCCGGTTTCATAGGTCCTTTTTTTTTGGAAAAATAAGGTTTTTAACAAAATTTTCCGGTGCAAACCGGAAATCAAACCTGTTTCCTTAAGTATTAACATTTTATGTATTGACACATAATCGTTAGCAATCGTATAGAGCCAAACATATTTAATTACGTAAGTTCCTATTTCTTTTGCCATTATTAATTAGATATGATAACACTGATAACTAATAATAGTTCTAAAGCGTAGACAGTAATACGCTTCCGTATTTGCTCAGTAATTCAGAGATACACGACCTCGCACTGATTAACTGGTGCGGAGACACTACATGCGATGTATATGTATGTGCGTAGTACCTAACATACGATGTTTAATGCCTATTGATGATGAAGAGCTAATGTATTAGATACATGTATCTACGAGCATGTAGATATTATTGTGTATGAGGCATACTTAGAAGCTGATTAAGTGAAGCACTTGATTAAGAAAATGCAAGATTTTGTAACTAGATATTTCAGTGCTGCTACCTCGACGGTACAGTTGACCAGTGGTGGCCCAGTGGTAACAGCCGTGACTGACGAATTGTAGGCAGTAGGTTCATAACCAGACAGGAGCTTTACTTTGTGTAAATTATATCATCACCGCTGCTCTCAAAACGGTGAAGGAAAACATCAGAGGAAACCGGCATGTCCTAGAACCAAAAATTCGAAGACATGTGACCTCTACCAACCCGCATTGGGTCCGCGCAGTGGATGGAGAGGAGGCCTGTGTCCCAGCAGTGGGAACATTATAGGCAGATTATGCTTATGCTTACGCTTACCTACTCCACCCGTTATCTCTGAAAACGACATACCTACAGAGAATATGAATTTTTCAGACAACGTCCTACAAAATCTTCTGTACAAACTCATCTTGAAGTTACAAAACCATGTATGTACCTACAGGGTGGCGCAAAAGTAATGACACAGTTTCATTTAGCTGTAACTTTTTAGGGTTCCGTACCAAAATGGTAAAAAAGGAACCCTTATGGTGTGACTCAGTCTGTCTGTTTGTCTGTCTGTCTGTCACAGCTGGATATCTCAAGAACTACTAATGCTATCAACTTGACATTTGGAACAGTTTTAGATGACGTTTACCCAACTATTTTGCAAATAAGCAAGAAATAAAATTACTCATATTTTTTTTGCAACATTGACTGAAACTGCTCTTAAAAATTCAAAGTGGGGCTACTAGGGCATGTGGGGTGTCATATGAAAGAGCGCTGTTTGCACATTCTCAATTTTTTTTTCTTTTTTTTTAGGCCGCATAGTTTTCGACTTTTGATGAAAACTGTAAAAAAAAAATACCGTTCCCCCTCCCTTATCTCCGAAGTTTGCAAAGTGAAAAATCTGAAATTATTCTATATGATAGAAGTTTATGTAAAGATTACAGGAAAAATTAAACGATGTCTCTAAATAGCACACTTTTTCAGAAATCGGAACGGAACCCACGGTGCGCGAGTCCGACTCGCTCTTGACCGGTTTTTTAAATAAAGTACACGCAATATTTTTTTTAATACATATAAATAGCCCTGTAAAATTATTCCTGTTAGGTTTTGAATACGATATGATGTTCCTTCAAATGATGGTCTCCAGCATCAATGCTTGAGCTCTTTTTAAAGCATTTTTTCCATCACGCTTCTTCCAGTGTTATGTTCTAAACTTGACAAATATTGGTTTTTAAAGTTTGTGGCTTATGCCATGGAGTCACCACCATGGCCATGGAAGCGTGGGGCTGAATGTGCAGTGGCACCGTCTTGTATGGAGGCGATGGTGTCAATGGACATTCAGCCTGCAATTTCGTGGTCTTATTAAATTAAGTTTTTTCAGGTAGCGTTATCTCCCGATTTGGCAATTTGCATTGGCCCAACAATATCCTGAGATCATCCAACTATGTATGTGTGTCTATTGAAGTCCTGGGTTCGATTCTCAGGTCGGGCAAAGCATTAGGATACGGGGCATGAATAAAAAAACTGGTGTCAGGTGGTCACACGAAAAAGAAAAAAAAGAAAAAAAGAAAAAAAAAGAGGAAGGAGAGAAAGAAGAAAGCAGAAGCCCAGCGTTGTAAAGTGTTTATTGGGTTTTTCCATCTGGAATTTCTCAGTAGCAGTCCGGAGTCTGGTTTTGTGCCCGGTTAATGGCAATAGGCTCGCTCGCTGGGACTAAAACATAACTGGCCATATAGTACTACCTATAGTTGCACCTCTGCCCAACCCTTTGGGGAATACAGCCGTGAAGTTATGAATTAATTAACCAACTCATCAAAAAACAATAAAAAAGCAAATTAACCTTATCACAAAAACAAGTAAATATAAGAAATTCATGAAAATCAACATTTTACGATGGCGAAGATGTAGAGATGAGATAAGTGCCATAAAATATTTGATATCAAGTACTGTGTGACTTAAACATTAACTGGCGAAATATGGATGTACACACAGCAGCAGGTCAAGTTACTACAAACTGTCAAATTTTCCCATTCGATTTTGAACTTAACCATCAACATTTTAGGGTTTAAAATCATTTGGAGAAATTTGACAGTTTGGTAAAACCTGATGTGCTGTAGTCTGTACTATAGGTACAGTTATGTTATTTTATGTGTTATGTATTTTTCAGGAATTGGTGTGTAATCGCTGTGAAGAACCGGTAGTTTTACAACAGGAGGCCAATTCTCGTACCTAAGAACGTTCAAACTCAAGTCGACAAAGGAGCTCGATGGCTAATAACAACAGCCGTACGGGTCGATCCATCAGGTTGGTCCGTGGTGGGTCTTTACATACCCAGACTCCTCCGTGCCTCGGAGAGCACGTTAAGCCGTCGATCCCGGCTGTCAATCGTGGAACTTTGACAGTCGTTACGGGTCGTCAGAAACACGAAAGTCTGACAACCAGTCTTATCAAGGGGTATCGTATTACACCGTAACAGGGTTGTGTGGGCCAGATAGGCAGTCGGTCCATGTAAAATACTGGTATTCAGCTGAATCCGGTTAGACTGGAAGCCGACCCCAACATAGGTGTGAAAAGTGTAGGCAGATTGAATCTCATGCCAGCGACGACAATTAATCAAATGTCAAAAATGTAGGTAAACGCTATACAATTTTTGACAGATTGAGACTGAGATGAGATTGCGAACGTTGTTAAAAACTTACGGGAATTACTCTCAGATTTACTGACGTAACAGTAGGTAAGTCATTTAACTGTTTTGCCTATTAAACAAGTGACTACGGTTAATTAGAAAACGTGTGAGATTCACACTTATTGTTATAACTTACAATTTATGAGATAAACCATCGACAACTATAACTATATAATGAGAAGGATGTACGTATTTATATCATCATTTAAAATTACCATTTGTATGAGGATTGAGGATACTACGTTATACGCGGGGCTTGTGGCTAAGTAATAACAGCCGCACGGGTTGATCGATCAAGCACTTGATCCGTGGATGGTTGAACATCTTTACATACCAAGACCTCTCCGTGTCTCGGAAAGCTTGTTAACTCTTTAAACGTCGATTGTACACCTAGGTGTTCAGATAACAATAAAAAATTTATTGTGTCTGCTAAAATTGGCGTGCGACGAGTTAATCCGTTGGTCCCGGCTGTCATTCGTGGATCTTTGACAGTCGTTACGGGTCGTCGGAAGCCCGAAAGTCTGACAACCAGTCTTACCAAGGGGTATCATATTATCCAGTAACTGAGTTGTGGAGGTCAGATAGGCAGTCACTCCATGTAAAATACTGGTATTCAGCTGCAACTGGTTAGACTGGAAGCCGATTCTAACTTAGTTGGGAAATGCTGCAGATGAAGATAAGGATACTAAGTTATGTCTTGAGGTAGGTATGATTCGTCCTATTAATAGGTAGGTATCTAGGTCATATCATCTAGGTTTTAAAAAAAAAGGAGTTAGCAAGAGTTAATTCACATTCAAAATATCTTCTGAAACCTCTTATTTATCTTAATGAATGATGATTTAGACCCACTTGCACCACAAATCTATGGTAGGCCTTATAATCAGGACGTCGTCTGACAGGTGTCAGTTGGACAATTTCTAGTTGCAATAAGGATCAAATTCGCAAAACACATATTCGTTAGTTTGAAACTGACAGGGTCAATAACGCATTCTCGCGACGGGTGAACTGTAGTATCAGGAAGACTTTAAGAAAAACGGACGACAATTTTTTAGGAAACCTATTGTGAGGGTGATGCAGGATAAGTTTTGACGAGCCTAAAATACCATACGACCTGTATCAACTAAATGAATCTCGATTTAAAACTAACTAGATGGGCCCCGCGGTTTTACCCGCGTAGACCGGCATAAAAAGTAGCCTATGTGTTAATGCAGGGTATAAGCTATCTACATACCAAATTTCATCCAAATCGGTCCAGCCGTTTGAGCGTGAAGAAGTAACAACTTACAAACACACACACACTCACAAGCTTTCGCCTTTATGTGATTAGATTGAAGTGAAAATTGTAGCTACTTAAGTATACTTAGTGTTACATTGGTCAGGGGTTACTCCATAAGCACGAAGCCCGTAGTTTCAGCCTTCGTTACGGGCATTTCCTACTCCGCAACACCTACGGACAGATGATTGGTTCGGGGCCCGAACGAAGTATGAATGACAACACGATTTGACAGTTGTCCCTACTCCCGATGTATTTTAACCGTCCGAAAAATTAAACTTTTACACTTGTTTTGATGGATCTATAAGTCCGATGGATGGATGAACGGACGGACGGATGGACTTAGGAAGTAGGCCCCTGGTTTGAATTGAGATTCCTAAATAGGTTTTGTTATATTATTCTTACAATTAAAAATAAATCCTGACTCTGATTCACTCTTGAGAAACATTCTGAACTAGATCCTGAAGATTTAGATACAGACAGAGATAATACAGTAACAGCAGTAGAAGAACTTATATTCTGAGAAGATATTGAACTACCTAACAAAAGACAATAAAAAACAAGAGAATACTTAAATCAGAATACCTAAAGTATAAAGTAATCTCCTCTACCTTGTACGTATACATTTATCCTTTTAACCCGATTAAGAAGCCATTTTTAGCTTGAACTCTGGCAACTCTGGCAGCCGGGTGTTATGTCATTAGCCATTACCGCGCAGCACTAGCGATAGTGTTGTGCCCGACAGATTTATAGCGCGGGTATATAGAATAAATCACGTTTAGACGGAGGGTAGTCTTAGACATTCTGGGGAGCTATTGTTTTTTTTCTTGTGGGCTGTGATAGACGTTTTGGTGTGCCTGCGGTTTTAGTAAGGTAATTCTTTATTTAATAGGTATTACTTGGTTATGTGTGTACTTATGAGGTCGAGCTCGTGGCTAAGTAATAACAGCCGCACGGGTCGGTCCATCAGGTTAAGCTACGCTTGCCTGGGTTGGTCCGTGGATGGGTGACTATCTTTAAATACCGAGACTCCTCCGTGCCTCAAAATCAAAAATCAAAATCAAAATCAAAAGTCCTTTATTCAAATTAGGCTGAGAATCAGCACTTTTTGAACGTCAAAATTACAGTAAGACAGTCCCCACAAAACGCCCGCCCTTCACCACTTCCTAGTGCTTTAGCTGGGAAGAAGAAGTAGCGGAACAAACTCCCCAGCAGCACAGCTGTCTGTTCAGTTGGAAGAACTAGATTCTATACAATAGTACCTATGCAAAATAATTTACGCAACACAATACATTAAATTATATTTTTGTCCAATAAAATAAAATAAACAATTTTAGTACTTAACTCATGTAACCTGTCATTATGTAAGCTGATCCTGGAGAAAGAACATAACATAAACATTGTCTTGAATTAATCACAGCGACCAACTATTCTTATCGTTTAAGTAATCGTTGATAGAATAGTATGCCTTTGAACAAAGATTGGATTTAACTTTAATTTTAAACGCGTTAAAAGGCAAATCTAGCAAAGAAGAAGGTAGCTTGTTATAAAAAGTTATACCAAGACCAACAAATGAGTTATGAACCTTATGAAGCCGATGAAATGGAGCACGTAATTTGTCCTTATTTCTGGTGTTAATATTGTGAATATCACTGTTTTTACTGTACAAATGTATATTTTGCCTAATGTATAAGATGTTGGCGAAGATGAACTGTGATGCCACTGTGAGAATACCAATATCCTTAAAAAATTCCCTCAGAGAAACTCTAGCACCTAGCTGGTAAATTGCTCGAACAGCTCGTTTTTGAAGAACAAAAATATTTTGAATATCAGCCGCTTTGCCCCATAGCAGAATACCGTAGGACATAACGCTATGGAAATAACTAAAATAGACTAAACGAGCTGTATCAACGTCAGTGTATTGTCTTACTTTCCTGACGGCGTAGGCGGCTGAACTGAGTCTTCCCGCTAGGCTTGATATATGTGGGCCCCACTGAAGTTTAGCATCTACTGTTATACCCAGAAAAACTGCTGATTCTGCAGTCTTAAGCACCTCTTCATCTAAGACGATGTTGGGTCCCAGATTTCTAACATTCGGTAAGGCAAACTTTATACATTTAGTTTTCTTGGCATTGAGAACTAAGTTATTTGTCGTAAACCAATCCGTAACCATTGAGAGTGCACTGTTTACGTCATCAAAATCATGTCTGTTTCTGTCTACTTTAAAAATAAGAGAGGTGTCATCTGCAAACAGTACAACGTCACAGATACCCTTTAAATAGAATGGTAAGTCATTGATATACACTAGGAATAAGAATGGACCCAGTATTGAGCCTTGAGGTACACCTAACTGAACTGGTAGCCCGGAAGATTTCACACCATTAACATCTACACATTGGAACCTATTATGTAAATAAGAATTTATCACTTTGAGAGCTTCGTTTTGGACACCATAATGACGTAATTTACGCAAAAGCGTGTCATGGTGCACGCAATCAAAGGCTTTGGAGAGATCACAAAAAACTCCAATAGCATTTTGCGAGTTTTCCCAAGCGTTAAATATGTGTTTCAGCAGAGCAACACCCGCATCCGTAGTCGAACGACCTTTAGTGAAGCCATATTGTTCATCGTGAAGGAGTCTGTTTAAATTAAAATGTTTTAGCAACTGCTTGAGTATTAACTTTTCAAATATTTTGCTAAATGCAGGTAAGATAGAAATAGGCCTGAAATTTCCAACGTCATTTTTATTACCGGATTTAAATAATGGTATGACTTTGCTACTTTTCATGAGGTCAGGAAAAGTTCCTAAATCAACACATTTATTAAAAGTAACAGCTAGATAGGGGGCTACGATGTGTATTATATTACTTAATAGTTTAATGGAGATGCCCCAGTAATCACCAGTGTTTTTAGACTTAAGTGTGTTAAAAACATTAACTACATCACGAGGTGTTACATGTTCGAAGCTAAATAAGCGACTACATTTGGGCACACTACTATGCAAAAGGTTTTCAGCTTTAGATGGGGACGAATCTAAGGAGCGAGTCGTAGTTATAGGTATGTTGGCGAAAAACTCATTAAATGCCTCAGCTACGTCAGCTGCTTTACTAATTAATTTATTGTCAACCATAATCTCAAGTTGTTCTTCTTGTTTCACCGACTTACCCGTTTCATTGTTAATAATTTTCCAGGTTGTTTTTACTTTATTATTGGATTTTTTAATTGTATCGCTTAAAAATTTGGATTTAGCAAAAACACAAATGTTTTTAAATAATTTTGAATAATTTTTGACATACTCTAGGAAAGAAGTATCAAACCTGTATTTTTTCAAACCGTATAACTCGTATAGTCTCGCTCTACTTTTATAAATACCTGGAGTAGCCCATTGGTTAAAGCCAACGGAGGTGCCATTAATGTTAATGGTTTTGGTCTTAAAAGTAGATTGGTATTCTTTTTGCACAACATCAAAAAGGGCTCCATAGATTTCATTAGGATTCTCGTGTTCTGCTAGAGATGGTGTAATTCTACGAGCTATATTATTTTTAAACTTGTTGCAACGACTAGCTGTATATGGCCTGCATTCTCTTTTATGTGGCTTTTTATGTAATGGCATAGGGAAGCTAGCTAGTAAACCACAGTGGTCAGATGTTAGGTCACTTAGCACTAATTTATTTTTGACCTCACAATCACTAAATATATTATCAAGACATGTTGACGAAGTTGCCGTGATCCTAGTAGGTTCGAAAAACAAGTTAATTAAATTATAAGACCTGAACAGATTGAGAAGTCTAATACTCAATGGAGTAACATCTAAAATATTAATATTAAAATCTCCACATAAAATTATGCTTTTATTACTTGATTTTAACCTATTGAGTGTATCCTCCATAACCAACTCGAAACGAATAAAATCCCCAGAGGGGGGTCGATAAACGCAAATTATAAAGTATCGCTCGAGTTCAACACAAGACAACTCAACAATGCGCTCAATAGAAAGATTAACTATATCTAAACGTTGTTTACATTTCAACTTGTTTGAAACAAGAACTAAAGACCCACCGCGAATAGCACTTTTTCTCACAAATGCACTTTGTACAGTAAAATAATCATCATTCATAAAGACTACTTCATGTTCTTTCAACCAGTGTTCAGTCAAACATAACACCTGAACATCATAGTTCTCCATAAATAAACTTAACTCTAACTCTTTGCCGGACAGACCCTGCATGTTTTGATGTACAACATTCAACTTATGCGGCCTACCCATTGTCACACCTAATAGTTTAAACTACAAGGCGTATCAAAAATGATATTAGTACTACTACTAACAGTATTCGATGGTACACTACAAGTACCGGTGTCACTATGTATATTGTATGCTAAAAGATTAGCAATAAGTCTCCTACAACTAGGTGGCAAATACATTTCATAATTAGTCAGTTTGTAATCAGTAATAAATTGATTACAATCAAAATATAAAATAGCGTCACTATGATGACAAGTTCTATTATAAATTAACATATTTAAATTATAAATGTGACTATTTTGCTCATCAGACAAATATGTTGAATAAGGCAATGCACAGAAAATAAATTTACAGTTCTTGGTCTCATTGAGATGTAACATCAAATGGACACATTCAATTATGTCCTTTTTTCTTACAGATAAGCTATCCCCATATAATAGTATAACAGTGGAACTGGGGTTTATTTTTGTCAATTTAATATTTTTAATTAAATGGCTAATACTGGCACCGGGTAAACAATTATTAATTACATAATGTTGCAAACACTGATTAAATATACTACCAAAACCTTGACCAAATTTGTCAGAAAAAACATAAGTTGTCAAACTATTCATAATATTGATATCTTTATCCATACAGCTACCTACTGGCTGAGCCACTAAGGGTGCGGGTGTAACAAGTTGAGGCTGGGGCTCCTGGGAGCAGACACAGCTAAAAGAGAGGGTATTAGTTAAAGACTCATACCTCTCAGCATTACACTTCACCAAATCCAGTAGTTCCCCGGCCTCAAATAAGCGGTCACTAAGTTGTCGTTGTGAATTCTCATATTTTTCAAAAATATCCTTCAGCAAGTGTTCCTTGTGTTGTATATCATTATAGAGGAGCTGGATATCTGTGTCATATTTTTCCCTACATTTATTTAACTCAATATTACAAGTAATTAAACTTTGAGATAAGACAACACGTTCCTTTCTAAGCGAAAGATTTAATTTTAAGAGATTTTGTTTTTTAATTGCTCTCTGTGACCGTTTAATTATTTTCTTTATATTAATATATTTCTTTAATTTATTGTGACTCATAACAATAGGAGATAATGGTATAGTATCATCACCAGTCAAATCTATGACAGCTGGCTCATACAGTGATTTTGAGTTACTACCTACCAACTCATCAAATAGATTACTAGTCCTAGCAACCTGTTCGCCAACTTTAATACACTCTGATAGAGATAGTGCCTTTTGGGCTTCACACAATTTCTGTTCAAGTTCTGAAATTCGATTCAAAGCTAGTTCATGGGTCTCACTACACTCTTGAAATGTTGACACTAGCTGTTGAAGTTGAATGTGCTGGTCGGCTAAGTCCATGTGTTGTAGGTGTAATTGAGACAGCTCATTCTTAAGGGAGGTGTTCTTTAAATTAATGTTTTCCACTTCCACTTCACTGTCGTCCCTTTCCTGGAGCAACTGTTTGCACATAGCGTTAGAAGCCTTAAGCTCCGTCAAGGTAGCTCTTAATTTTGCTTCCATCTCCTTTACTGTAGCACTGCGGGTCATCATTTTCGACATGTTAGTCTCCTGCAATGTGTGAAGTTATGCAGCTAAATAATAGTGTAAGAAAAGTTGTTCAAATATTTAGATTAGTAGGAGGTAGTAAGAGAAAAAAAAAATAAAAAATAAGTTAAAAAAAATAAGTAAGTAATGAATTGATAACAAATAGATATTACAATTAGATGAAGTTAATATGGAATTAGATGGGAATGTTAAACAGAAGTAAAGTTACAAGGAATGCACTGCTTTTAATATTAGACACAAATAAACTTGATTGACAATAACAAGTTTAAGACACATTACAAGTTTTATACCATACTTAAATAAATAATAATTAATAAGCTATAGGTAATGAGCCTATTTTTGTGAAGTAAATTATGTAGTGTTTATTGTCTGAGCGAATGTTTTCGTCATCGATTCTGCTTCCACTAGTTGTCAAGCAAAAGGAGACATAAACCGTGCCAATGTGTGATGGACGTAGCTCAGAGGCTGAGCAGTATTTGTGTTGTTCAGTGGTCTGTTATTATTATGTGCTCTTAAATTAAAACAAAATACTCCCCGGGATTGATGATATTTTGAAATCCGCCACCGTTCGAGTTGACAGCCGGTATCGAGCCGGTTTAATATCCTTTTTGTGTGAAGTTCTCGCGACAAAAAACACTGTATAATAACTAGTTAAACTACATAATAACTAGGAACGACTATATAACACTATTTCAACATAATTATAACACTTTTTAAGAATTTTCTAAAATAATTAACCTAAGATCGTTTTTTTTGACGACCGGCTGCCAGTGTTGCCAGTACAAAAAAAAAAAAAAAAAAAAATCGGAATGCACGTTAAGCCGTTGGTCCTGGCTGTCATTCGTGGATCTTTGACAGTCGTTACGGGTCGTCAGAAGCCTGAAAGTCTGACAACCCGGTCTTACTAAGGGGTATCGTATTACCCAGTTACTGGGTTGTGGAGGTCAGATAGGTAGCCGCTCCATGTAAAATACTGGTATTCAGCTGCATCCAGTTAGACTGGAAGCCGACCCCAACATAGTTGGGAAAAGGCTAGGCAGATTGACTTGGCAGATAATTTCATAAAAATTCTGTTCCATTTTCGAACTTATTCGGTGAGAACCTAGTGGCATAAAGTTATGAATCGGTTTCATTCTTTCCAAAATGTAGAGGCCATTTTCCTATTTTAACATATCGAAAACCGTACCACTAACGTAGGTACGTACTTTACCAGATTAGTCCTGGTTTACTGCTGAGCATGAGGTCCTGGTTTGATTCACGGGTCGGGCAAAGTGTTATTGGGATTTTATATATGGAATTTCTCAGTAGCAATCCGCGGAGTCTGGATTTGTGCCCTGTTGATGGCAATGTTATGTAGACTCTATGCTTAGGTTTTTATTTAGACACTGTAGAAGATAAAAAATCTATCATAGAAAACAAGCATCAAGCCTGTATTTCCCGAAGGGTTGGGCAAAGGTGTACCTATACAACGTGTCTTTAAGGGTGTGGTTTAGACCATCAAACCGAACAACTTTTTCCATGACACCAACATCGTAATCGCGAAAAAATAATCAGCCGTCCCATACATTTGCGTGGAGTAGGTATTGAAGTTTTCTACGGGACAATTGAAATTTTTTTCGCGATTACGATGTTGGTCTCATGGAGAAAGTTGTTCGGTTTGATGTTCTGTATCACACCCTGAAATTTGACGAGAATGCAAAACGGCACGTTGTATTACGTACACCCAGACTTCGCCGCTTATATTTAAGTCCCATGTAATAGGTGGCTATCATAGATATTTATACAAATAGTGTTCTTAGCTTTTTTTTAGTGATCAAACCTTTTTCTCTGACTTAGGTTATACTTATGTTTAAGTAAGTAACTAAAATAAAACAGTAATTTATATTGATCAAAGCGTTTTGATGTCTATAATTAAGGCCTGTTTCACCACATACGATTAAGTTCCTATTCGTGTACACTGAAAAAAATTATAGGTTAATAGTAACCAAAATTTGGTTACCAGTAGGCCCTAATCTAGGGACTTGCGAACTTACTTAGCAGATAATTTCATACAAATTCTGTTCCATTTTTGAATTTATTCGGTAAGTATAGTGGCTATTCGAACATCGTGAAATAAGCACTTAGAATAATTTTATACAGGGTGGCGATTCAGTCACCTGCATCCGTCAAGGGGATGATTCTACCCGACATACTAAACAACTTTCGCTTTGAAATTCTTATTGGACTCGGGGAAAAAAGGACAAATTCCTATACAACAGTAGACAGAGACTATTTTGATGAATGTATTTTTTTTTTCGAATCGGCTATGTGTAGGTATTCACATAGCGAAAATCGTTCAGTATGACAGGTAGAACCACTCCCTTGAAGACACCAGCGGGTCGATTCGGTAAAAATCTCACCGTGAAAACTTAGGTGAAGTGAGTTTGTTTTTGTTAGGAATTGACACTATGGACAGCTCACTTCACGCTCACTTCACCTAAGTTTTCACAGTGAGATGGTTACAGAATCGCACTGCAGGCACAGAATAAATAATAGTACAGGTTACTAAATCGCCACACTGTAGAGGTTACATTTCCCAAAGTTTTCCTTCTTCTAAGTTTAAAAAACTTACTATTTTTTTTCATAATTTTATATCGACCTATATCGGTAAATTTATACCGGTATAGGCCGGTATTGATATCGGTACTCAGTACAAATTCGTAATATGCATAACTACTCGTACCTAACGAGTAGTTATGCCCCTTTCATAATACTTAAGTAATTATGCCTGAAGCTTCTGTATACGTATATAATGAAGCAATTATGTGCTTACGACTTTCTTTAATCATATGGCCTGCCTCCTCATTAAATTTCACTATTAGGCAAACCTTTATCTGTGCATATGTTGATGTACCCACTTAGGTAGGTAGGTACTACATACACTTATATCGGTTGATATCAGTATCTAAATCTGTATAAAACTTACGATTTATATCATTATCGACAACACTTACTTAAATGCTAATAATCATACAACATAAGATACTAGTTCTGCCCGCGACTTCGTCCGCGTGAAATTTCTTGTTTTAAGGTTGCATTAGTCGGCGGCTAGAACTCGTTGGTGGTGGGGCTAATATGTTTGCTATTTAGTTATTTTATTTATTTAGTATTTATTTAATAAATTTTTATTAAAATCAATAATAAAATATAAATCACACACACACAGTAAAATTAAAATTAAAACATTCAAAAAGTTTACAAAAAACTTTACGTCAATAAAAGTCCCTAGACGTTCCCGGCGCAAAGGAGCCCATGACACTTGCAGCGTTTCCGCGCTGAATTGCCAGGGCTAGCCTCTGCACCAGGAAAGAACTAGAGCGTGGGTCACCGCCCCTCTCTCTAAGTCGATGGCCGATCTCCGCCACAAATTTGATAGCGAATTTATTTAATTAGTTTTTATGTATTTAGTGAAATAGTCGATTATTTATAACGTAAAGGATCGCGTAAAATTTCAGGAACAGACCTTTGGGCGTAATAGATATAATGAAAAACTGCTGGACGTATTTCTTCAAAACAAATATTATAGTTATTTGAATTCTTGAATAATTTATCTATCCCTGTACGGTAACAATTTTCATACTCCAGGAGCTATTTATTTACGCCCAAAGATGCGTTAAAATTAGTGTTGAAATGTGGAAGTTTCAACGCTCATAACTTCCAAAACAATTTTTTTCCCGATTCTACTTCCATACGGGCCTGGATAATGACGAGACAAATTGAAACAATTTTTAGTTTTAACGTGGTGTACGTTAAAACTCAAAATCAGACAATTAATTACCATACTACGTTTGTATGGAAGAATAGGTGACTGGCGTGTCCTTAAAATAAAATATCTTATGACAAACGGCAATACAGTAGCTTCCCACTAGTGAAAGAATTTTCGGAATTGGATCAGTAGTTCCGAAGATTACTCCCTACATACAAACTCACAAATTATACCTCTTTATAATATTTATGCCTACCTATAGAAAACTTTGTCCTTTCTTTTTATATAGATATATAGGTACCTATGTACAAAAGGCATTAATTAAAGTATCTTGCTTCCTAATTAAAGAATAACTTAACAATCAAAAAGATTATGTTACTTGCCTCTATCCTAATGTCATATCGCAGGAAACGCTAACTTAAAATCTAAGCAGCAATTTCCATCATTTTATGAAAATTAACTGAAATGGTGTGCAGAACTTTATATGCCCTATCATCGAGCTTAATCAAATAAGCTAATAAGCTACCAATGGAGTAGGGTACAGACGCCAGCACATCAAGCTACTACCATCTGTCAAATTTCTTTCATAGATTTTCATCTTTATCGCTTATGCATTAGATTCAAGGTTGATTAGGAAAATTTTACAGTTTCGGGTGGCTTGACCTGCTGGCGTCTGTACTTTTGAAAATATTGACATCTTCAATGAACTGTCCAATGAGAAGATTCAAAAGCCTCATCCGCTGCTGTTTAAGTATTAAATTTTATTATTACCCATGTATGTACACAGGCCAAAGGAATTAAGTAACCAGACACGCACACTACAAAACTATATCCTACTGTACGTACTGCTCACAATGACAGCCTCGCACACATCCCATTCATAGAGTGAGTGCGCTGACGTCTTTTAAATGATAGTGTAACATAATTTCGCAATGTAGGATAGTTGCTCTCGTGGCGCAACAGGTAAGCATTCAACCTACAGTAACAGAATGATCTGAGTTCGAGCCTCGAGTTTACTAAAATATTATTTTTGAGATTTTGTAATTTAAAATGAATATACTAACTGAATAAAGCGATATTCTGACCAGTTTGAGAATCTACCACAAGTTTCTCGCCTACTTAAAATTATTTCCCAGTTTAGAAGCTAACTACCCGCTTTAAAAATATATTCCTGCCTTTAATTGTGAACTTATGTAGTCAGTCTGCATTAGCAACTACACATTATACTCTTTCTTTTGCACTTGAAGTTTGTGATTGTGATATATTGATTAATTTAGACCATGCATCATTTAACAAGATTTCAAAAAGCTCAGATTATTGTTTTGCATGAGAAAAAAAATATTTCTATTAGTGAAATCGCAAGGCGCCCAATGCTATCGGTGAGTGAAATTATTATTAGAATGTATTAATTTATTATGTCACCGTGATCCCACCCAGTAATTTTATTATGATTGTCTGTTGTATCTCATTTAACGAATTGTGGATATGAATAGTTGAATCTAATAGGAAATGACACCGGAATAGTTGAATTTAGTATAATGAGTGGCTATGCAGTTAACAAATAAATACAATTTTTGTTAACTGCATAGCCACTCATTATATCGATAATTATTTAATCATTTCCATTATTGGTTTACACAGTATTATAGTAATAGTTTTTTATCTGTGTTTTGTAATAAAATATTCAAAAATAATGAATATGTTTGTAAATGATTAGATAATAATAATAAAATACAATTTTAAAAGATTTCATTTTTTATCTAAAATATTTAAAAATGTAAATTGCATGTATGGTAATTAAACAAAGGATTTCTATTCTAAATAAAGTATAATAATATTGTTTAATACTTTTTAGAAAAAATAAAAAATCATCATTATATTATATTATTTGTTGTTTGTTTTTTTTATTTGTGTCATTATTATATTATATTATTTTTTATTTTTTATAAGTATGATATTATGTATTTCCTAGGTCATCTCTGTTGCAGACTGTACCCTTTATGAAAATCACCATCAAACTTATCTTCTAAGATTATATTTTATAGTACGGTATGTAATTTTTATCGAAATTTTAATTTTATTAACGCCCAATCTGCCTACCTATATACCTAGCCAGTTCCCAACTATGTTGGGGTCGGCTTCCAATTTTATTAACGCTCATTTTTTCTCAGTACCTACGTACTGCTAGTAATAAAACTCCTAGGTACTCTTATTTATTTTTTTTAACTTCTGTGTCTATCTCTGAGCACGTTGTGGGTTATTTATATTATTACCAAAACTTGATTTTGTTAACTTAATTGTAAGTTCATATAATTTACCTGTTTACTCAAACTCTAAGCATTTATTTCAATTAAATATTACAGACAATTTTGAATTGTCAAGGAGTCGGTCAGTAAGTCAGAAAGTTGAAGCTAGTTGCCCATTCCAAAACGTAGATCTTAATGAAGAAGAACGGACAATAAACTCCACGGACACTCATATAAATCAAGATATTACTAAATCCTGGATAAATTATTCGTGTTGCTTCTCTGTGTGAGAACAATGTAAAAAAAAATAAAAATAAAAACAATTCTGAATATAAAATATAAGATAAGATTAAAAATAAGCCCAGGCAGTTCCTTTCAATAAAATACAATTACTATTGTTATCTAGTTACATACAACAATAAATAAGGAATGTTAAAGTGTCTTTTTATCAACAAACTCACAAATAAGAGTTAAAATAGACTGGTTCTAAATAAAATGACCGCTAATGTTTAATGGGGTGTCGTTTTCATTGTGAAAGTACCACTAATTTATGCAATTAATCTTGTTAGGGCTTGCTTGGGCAAGTACCAATGTGACTTTTTCAATTCATGTGTACTTTCTGAGTTTATCTTGGACATTAGTGACATCGGTGAATGATCCCATCGTGAGGAAACCTGGACTTATAGTTAATAGAAGTCTGAAATCGCCAACCCGTCTTGAGCAAGCGTGCTGGTGATCAACGCTCGTACCTTCTCTGCATGAGAAGAGGCCTTTGCCCTGCAGTGTGGTGGTATTATAACGACTCAATAGCTCACACTTACTGTGCTTCCTAATTATTAATCTCGGGAGCAGAGTCAAGTGGCTTAGTGATTGTAGTCATTATTCATAAAAAACTAAAACACTATAAGTAAATACCTACCTATTTTAGTTACAGAAGTGTTTTGTCTTCTTCTTTCAAACTCAAATCATAATTCGAATGAAATTGACAAAACACTTCTAAATAAAATAGGTTTATAGAGGGTTTTCGTTTTTTTATGAATAGAGAGGTTAGTATTTAAAAATTTAGGTAATTTGTTTTTTGTAGAGTTCTATCAATTTTAATATTAGTTAGAAGTAAAGATTAAAGGTACAATTCAACAGCATGTCTATGGTAACAATTTGACAGTGACAGCGCAGTAGCAGTAAGGACACTTTGAGCAATACAGTCGATAATCTTGTTAGGAGCCGTCGGGCCGCCATCATATAACAGAATACAGTGCTGGCGACCGCTGAGACATCCATCACCCGCGGCGCGAGCGCCTCGACTAACGCACACCACCGCACACCACCGCACTACCGCCCAAAAAGAGAAAAAGAAAATTTTAAAAGAAGAACACTCCCATCGCGGCGTAGACTCCTCCCTCGCTCACTCACCTCGACCAATCAGCGTCGCGCGTCACCCGAACGGCAGTCGTCGGCGGCGAGCGTTTCCGAAGGCGTACGATTGTGGCGTTCACAACAAAAAGTCACACGACTGGTTTAGTGTCGGGTTGCGTCCCATCGACGCCGCATCACGCGCCGTACGCCTCAACGCCGCACTTGCGCTTGCGCTCTTAACATGGACTGTTTTTGTAATTTTAAACACAATATCAACGCGCTTTAGTATTATCTAGTACTATCTACATATACCATCGTAGATTATAGGACCAGTTGTGACCTGTGATATTAAGAATTTTCCGATGAAAATGAACATGCAAACGGAATGGAGCTCATGATTTCAGTGTGTTTTTTCATCTGCACAGTATTTACAGTGATTAATAGTGATAGTGAACTACATTGTGATAAGCATCTGATAAGGACATTTGAGGTATTTAATAATTTTTGTTATTTTACTTGCGTCACAAACTTGTAGAGGTGAATTTCCTCAGCCTGTGAAAATGTAGAGCAAATATTTTCGGGTTTTCGTTATTTAACATGAAGTGAACATGCTTTTCCAATGTGTCCTATGAAGGAAAACCTTTTTGTTGAAGTTAGTTACATGAAAAAAACATCAGTTTGACTCTATGTTTTGATTCAAATTAATGAGGCAAAGTTTGCAAAAAAATAGTATGAAAATGATACAATATGAACTTAAATGTTAGATAAACAAACAAAGATCACTTAAATTAATTGTTCACATACCAAAAAAACTTTGTAACATTGTTTCTAAACTGCTATTTCTCGCGTCACAAAATGTAGAGTCGACTCTTCATCCGACGGAAAGAGCGCGAAAATAACAAAATATCAGTTTTTTATCAAAATATTGTTTAAATAAATATAAACACAGATAACATACATTTTAAAACGCTGAAAGGTTTGTCTAATAATTTTATTGAGCAACATTTTATATCCATTACTTTTTATCATAAATGATTATTATCAGTATGATATAAATAACAATTATCATTTTAAATGACTTAAATTATCTATTCATTATAGTATTTATTTAGTGTTTTTTTTTTTTTGTAACGAGGTCTAATATTTTGTAAGAAATGTGTTTTGCTCCAGTAAAAGACATAAACGGGTTTCCGCCCAAACTTTTTTTTCATTTCTCAAATAAAAAACTTCACAAATTATTTGCAATTTTAATTATCTTTCGGGTCTGTTAATTTTATGTTTATTTAGATGCCTACTTAATTATTTGTTTTTATTATATTGTGCAACAAACTATACAAATATTTTGGGTTTTAACTAATGAAATAATGTTCAGATTTGAAGTCATTTTGAAAGATAATTTTATTTAAATAAATACATTATATACAATAATCAAGGACATTAAATTAATCTAATCTAAGAAAAATATACCTACCTACAATTCTACTATGTAGGTAGATGTGTTGTATCTAACTAATTTCTGAATAAATTATAATAGAACCATAAGGTAGGTAAGTTAGGTTAGGGATAAGGCTCCACATAACCTATTATTATTTTCATGCGTCACATCTAAGGTTTAATTAACATTTTTTTTATGAAAGAAGATTTAAATTTTTATTAATTGTTCAGGAGACAGCAATTTATACGTTTATACGATCTACAAATAAATATTTTAAACATAGGCACACATCATAAGTAGCTGGTGCTATCTAGATACTTATAAGTTACACTCACATGCAAAGATAACCAATTTAAATGTGTGTGCGCATTATAATCTGAATATATCTATATTAATGCCAGTGTGTAACCGAATAGAAGCGATGTACCCTTTGTTTAAAGTTTCTCAACAGCCAATCAATGTCAATGCCACTTCGTTTCGGTTTCATATCGGCTGTTCGGTTGTTTTCGGCCAATCGAGCCGCCATGACAGTTCGCGATCGAAATTTGAATGCGCCCCGAGATGCGCAAACGCAAATCGATTAGCTGCCGATAAGCCTTCACATTTTGTGTATGTGTGAGTGTATGAAGTAAACGTTTCCGCTGAAGGCTCTATGTAGTGCCACATCCTGCCTACTTGAGCTATAATTTATAAATAATTATAATCAAATTATTTATTATCATGATTACAAAAATTATCTTGCAGTTTGGCATTTGGAAACTAATGAGGTGAATTAACGAATGATTTTGTGACACCTTAGGTAGTTTAGCCTAAAAATATATTGGATAGGTCCATGAGTATTAATTAGCATAAAATATTCAGCTAAAGAAAGCCTAGATTACATGAGTAGGCAGATGGTTGGAGGCTGTAGATTATAAGTAGGTATCTCTGAATAAATTTAAGTCAATACGTTTTATTGATACCTATTATATTCGCAGATTGTATTACCTACATGTTAACAAGGTTTTTGATTTTGAATTACAAATATGTGGTGATAAATTATTACATTTAAATATACATGACATAAATATGGTAAAACATATTTTTTCCACTATATGTCTATTCGTGAAAAATGTCATGGCATTAATACATAGTTAATGCGATTATTTCTAATATTTGATGCGTTAGTTTTAACGATACTATATTTTTTTTATTTTTATGTATTTTTAATGTTTTTTTTTGTATTTTAAGTATATTTAAATTGATGAGATAATTAGTTGATAAAAATTCATATGGGAAAATATTTAAAATAGGCTTACCATAATATTAGAAATCTGAAGCCTAGATTTCTTTTTTTCTTATCTAAATACATAATCAACAATATTTTACCTACCCACGTCCTATTAAAGCTATATGAACGCTCTATAGATATTAATAAATGTAGGTAAAAATACTACAGCTAGCTACCTATTTTTTATAGAAAAGTTGGTTATTTTGGATAGAAGGATACTAAATTATTTATACAGTTCAACATAGCTTCAGGCTCAATATAAGCGAATGTATATAACATTGGCTGTATTACACAAAAAAAGAACAAAATAAAAAAAACCAAAACAAATCAAATTAAAAAAAAAATGAAACATATGTTTGTGTTGAAATTTTACATTTATGTATGTACTAGGTACATCAAACATTAAATAGTTATAATATTATTTGATGTCAACAAGGTGTAAATATGCAAAAATAGCATTCAACGATCGATAATACATATTAATCGATACAGCTATTAGTTAATCATTCAATTAACACAATCGTCTACAAATTGTTTAGTTAATAAATTCAAACGGTTGAATAAACACCTATCAACATTCGATTATAAGTTTTCAATGAAAATTTGGTAGAATCGATAAATTATTTGATGCTGTTATTTTAAAAGGCATCGATCAATCTGAGTGATCAGCGCAGGTAATCGATTTGACTGTTGTATCGGTTCGTTTTAGTCACAAATTGTTGGCACAATAAATCGTGGTTTTAGCCTCAAATTAAAGGTATAGTCACTGTCGTATTGCCAACAAATTATAGGTACAGCACCTGTAATTTAAAGGCAAAACTACTATTTAGTTTGCATAGAACCAGCAGCTTTATGGTTTTTTATACATTCACCAAACAATCTTAAGGCTTGTCCTCCGTAAAATACGGCGAAACTAAGTAACTTTGTGTCTTTCTTTTAGCATCTTTTTGATGGAAAAAAATACACAGCAATATACAATACATAAGAAGTGATTTCTTTTGTCCTGAAATCTATTTTAGTTTAAAGAACTGAAGAAAAAAAAAAACTAAATCCAGGTCTATTTTTTCTAGCTTTTACCATACCTACAATTTTCATTCAGCGTTCATAAATTTATACTCTTCTCTACAAAATAATAAGGAATGATTTCATGTTACTTTTTAGTCCAATCAATAGATTTTTTGTAATAGCTATTCTTAGAAACCTCCTTAAATCTCCTACCCATTCCACCGAGTTCTACTCCTACTCCTTCACTGTGCACGCGGTTTGGTTGTGGAATTCACTTCCGCCTGACATTAGGGACTGCCAAACTATTGCAGTATTTAAAAGAAGAGTGAAAGAACACTATCTTTCCACTTCGTCATAGTTATTAGTTATTTTAGAAGTATGTATGTATTAAAGTATATATTATATGTTTTATTTTATATTTTATTTTCTCTTCTACTCTTACACACTTTGTCTACATCTCTTTTTATGCTCTGTCCTATCGCAGGTATGCTGGAAGAGATTTCTTTTGAAATAAGCATCACCTTTGTACGTATTTTTCTGTTCCTTTATGTTTGTCTGTTTATTTGTGTGTACATAAATTGCTAAATAAATAAATAATTGCTTCATGTTTTGCAATAAGTTATCATCGTTGTGTCATCGCGCTTCTCTTTCTTTTCTATGCAGTCCGACAGTGAACGCGCTTTTTACGGAGGACAAGCCTTAGTCCTTTGAAATACTCTTGCCCGTTTTCACTAACACTGGACAACACCTAAATGAATGAAAATCCAACACCGCATTTTCAGTTAGGTACCTATTCATTGAGGAGTAGCTTTTTTAGGTGTGCCAAATGCAACACTATTACTAAGCCTCCGCTGTCCGTCCGTCTGTCAGCGGGCTGTACCTATATCATGAACCGTAATAGGTTGAAATTTTCACAGATTGTGTATTTATATTGCCGCTATAACAACAAACAATAAAAATAAAATAAAGTTAAAAATTAAAGGAAGAAGAAGAAATGTGTTTATTTAAACGGAAGTATTTTTTTTATATAATAAATAGTACTAGCGCTTACCGCGTTTGGTCCGTGGATGGGTGACCATCTTTACATACCAAGACATCTCCGTGCCTCGGGAAAAGAACGTTAAGCCGTTTTGACAGTCGTTTCGGGTCATCAGAAGCCCGAAAGTCTGACAACCAGTCTTACCAAGGGGTATCGTATTACCCAGTACCTGTGTTGTGGAGGTCAGATAGGCAGTCACTATATGTAAAATACAGGTATTCAGCTGCCTCCGGTTAGACTGGAAGCTGACCCCAACATAGTTGGGAAAAGGCTAGACAGATGATGATTTGTAGATAGTATTAAATATTGTACGGTGGTACGGAATCCTTCGTGTGCGAGTCCGACTTGCAGTTGACCATTTTTCAGCTAGGTGTAAGTTCATTCACGTGTCGTTTAGGGCCTGTTTCACCACCTACGATTAAGTTTCTATTAACTTAGGTACTTGGCAGATAATTTCATACAAATTCTGTTCCATTTTTGAATTTATTCGGTGAGTAGGGGTCAGTATTCGGACATCGTGAAATAGGCCTTATGTGTTAGTAAAAACGGGTATTAAGACAGCACCTTTTATAAGTGTTAATCCCTAAAGTGTGGGACGAATTGTCTTTTTTCCTTTAGTATGTTATTAAGGATCTTGTTGCTAGTATACCCTTCTTTGTTGCGACACCTTTTGTATAAAACTATTAAATTCGTTGTGACGTGTATCGGTTAATGTTAAATAGTATTGTTTGTTTTATCTATAAGTGGTGATTACACTTTGTTTGTAAGATAGCTTCCTGTGTAGAAGTTGCTTAATAATGTCACCTTTTGAACGTCTACTCTACTAGATATAAAGGTATACCTAGGTAGCTTTGAGTTCTATGAACCTTGTGTCGACAGATTTGTTTTAGCCAAATGAGATTTTGTAATAGGTTCCTAAAACTCTTTTTTTTTTATTTGAGGTTTGAACGGCTATTTAAAAAATGATAAATCAATATTAACAACCATGCACACGAAAATAATAAATATCAAAATCAAATGAGTGTTATAAAAGAGTAGTATTCGAAGTCACTTATCCGCCATCTAAAGCCTAGAGCAATCAAACACACGTGGGAAGAAACTCCGATAAATACCTATATCGCCATTTCCAACGAAATCTCCGATCATAATAACAATAATAAAATAACTATTAACAAAAAGGTTTACACCAAATATTTTTATAGTAAAAATCTTGATCGATTTAGTATCGAAGCGAGCCGATAAAGGTTGGAGATAATACAAGTTTTTTTTTAGGGTTCCGTAGCCAAAGGGTGCCAACAGGACCCTATTTTATTTACTAAGGCATCGCTGTCCACCCGTCCGTCAGGTAGACAATTGAAATTTTCACAGAGTGTGTAGGTTACTATGGCCACTTTAACAACAAATAATAAAAATAATAATAAAATAAAATAATAATTTTATATTTTTAAACGTATTTATATTTTGTATATTCTTATATATAAAAATATAATTTATATTATGTATAATAATGAAATAGGTATAGGAAATAAAATAAAAGAAAATAAGTTAAAAACTAGATAGATATAATACTCTTTATTATGCACACCATAAAAAAAGGGTCTAAAAACTAAACTAACTAAAGGGTCTTCATACAAGAAACGTGTTTTTATCGGCGTATTTTTAAGTAAGTAGTAATTTAAAAAAAGTAATGTTTAATGTATGTGTTGTACAGAGGTACAGAACCCTTTGTAAGCGACTCCAACTCACAGTTGGCCGCTTTTTTTAACACTCATTTGATTTTAATATTTTTTTAAAAGTTTTAGGCCTCGTTCGGCTGGGAGGTCCGAGGGAAATCAATTATCTTAATTGGAGCTTGGCCTAATCTTAATCAGAGTGATAGGAAAGTGTAAACGCGTGTGTAAGCTTAGATGATGACTGTTAGATTAATTTGTTTATCTTTTGGTTGATTAGGATCTGTGTGCTTTGTGTTAGATAGTTTGAACGGAATTTGGCGGAATTTGGCAATATTGTATATTAATATAAATAATATATTCTTTTATAATTATTAACTTTGTCTTGTGTAATTTGTGGTGATGATATTATAAACTACTAAAGTTACAAAGATTTCGAAAAGAGAGTCGCATTTTTGTTAAGTTTTTATGCCATAATGGGGGTTGATCTACAGGACAGTAATGTAATAATTTGGATAGCTATTTGTGTTGCAGTCCAGAACATCCTAACTAATATAAATGCGAAAGTGAGTTTGATAGTTTGTTTGTTACGCTTTCACGCTAAAACGGCTGAATAGATTTAGATGAAATTTGGCACATGGGTAGACCATGACCTGGATTAGGACATAAAATACTTTTTATCACGGTAATACGTTCCCGTGGGATAATTTCCGACATACACGTGGGCGAAGCCGCGGGCAAAAGCTAGTTTGTAATAAATTAGATTCACGTTACAAATAACAAAATCTATGATTAAGAAAATTCAAGAAATTTCATTGAACTGATGATTAGGAATTTAAAATCCGGAGCCATTCCTGAATATAATATTGTCATAGTTGAATACAGAGGGCTTCAATTGAAAGTGTCACTATGTATGTTTGTATTGAATACATACAAGCATTGCCTGCAACACTGTCTGATGCTAATAGGGAAACATTACGAAACTGTCAAGCGCCAGTGCTAGCTTTGCACTGGGTTCCTTACTTATTATTTTGGGTGATTCTTAAGGTTCATCTAGTACTTTCTTGTTGTTGTTAGAGTTTTTATTGTTTCTAAGGTTAATTGTTTTTTATTTCACAATTTTTCTACAGTAGCCTTTTATTTTTTAAGTCAATGACTTAAACAATAAAAGGCTTCCTACATGGGTCAATATTTAAATATCCGGACTCCTACACTGGATGTACCTTTGTTCCTGGGACTTAGGAGTCAGATAATAAAATCAGTATGAAAGGACTATGGTGGAAAGTGATAAAGTTAAAGGCAAGAAAGGTATCAGATAAGTGGGTCTCCCTTGTTTGACCGAAAGGAATTTGCCAAATTTTCACTTCCCAAAAAATTTTTCGCATAATTTCATTTGCCAAATTATTACTTAGCAAAAAATCTATTGACAAAAAATTGTAACGCAAACCTAATGTTTGGCAAATGAACGTTTAAACTATAACTTATTTACCAACTAGTACTTTTAACATTTTTTATTTAGTCAAATGTTTCAGTTGGAATAACAGTTTTTACGCAAAATCAAATAAGCCAAATATTTAGTATCGTCAGTTTTCTATTCACCTTTTCCTATTCAGTCAAATACTTCAATGACATAAATGTGAACGGCTAATTTTTTTTTTTCTATATAATGTAGTCGTCCCTGGCACTCGCCGGCCGCTGCCGCGGCACCGCTCGCTTCGCTCGCTCGGCTCGTGCGTAGGAGGTCACAGTTTTAACCTAACCTAACCTACCCATTTTTTTTAAGAAGAAATTAACCTAATCTAAATAGTTGAGTTCCGGGTAACCTACAAAAAACAATATCTTTTTTTCTATTAATGCAAGTCGTGTCTGGCACTCGCCGGCCGCTGCCGCGGCACCGCTCGCTTCGCTCGCTCGGCTCGTGCGTAGGAGGTCACAGTTTTAACCTAACCTAACCTACCCATTTTTTTTAAGAAGAAATTAACCTAATCTAAATAGTTGAGTTCCGGGTAACCTACAAAAAACAATATCTTTTTTTCTATTAATGCAAGTCGTGTCTGGCACTCGCCGGCCGCTGCCGCGGCACCGCTCGCTTCGCTCGCTCGGCTCGTGCGTAGGAGGTCACAGTTTTAACCTAACCTAACCTACCCATTTTTTTAAAGAAGAAATTAACCTAATCTAAATAGTTGAATTCCGGGTAACCTACAAAAAACAATATATTTTTTTCTATTAATGCAAGTCGTGTCTGGCACTTGCCGGCCGCTGCCGCGGCACCGCTCGCTTCGCTCGCTCGGCTCGTGAGGAGGTCACAGTTTTAACCTAACCTAACCTACCCATTTTTTTAAAGAACAAATTAACCTAATCTAAATAGTTGAGTTCCGGGTAACCTACTAAAAACAATATCTTTTTTTCTATTAATGCAAGTCGTGTCTGGCACTCGCCGGCCGCTGCCGCGGCACCGCTCGCTTCGCTCGCTCGGCTCGTGCGTAGGAGGTCACCGTTTTAACCTAACCTAACCTACCCATTTTTTTTAAGAAGAAATTAACCTAATCTAAATAGTTGAGTTCCGGGTAACCTACAAAAAACAATATCTTTTTTTCTATTAATGCAAGTCGTGTCTGGCACTCGCCGGCCGCTGCCGCAGCACCGCTCGCTTCGCTCGCTCGGCTCGTGCGTAGGAGGTCACAGTTTTAACCTAACCTAACCTACCCATTTTTTTTAAAGAACAAATTAACCTAATCTAAATAGTTGAGTTCCGGGTAACCTACTAAAAACAATATCTTTTTTCTATTAATGCAAGTAACCAATAAATTTCCATTGCAACAAATTTAAAATTGTAATGTAAAAATATTTTGCATTAAACAAATGATTATATTAAAATAAAATTGCATTTTTTAATTATATAATTCCAAAAAATGCTATTTTTGCCTTAATATTTTTTGTCTTAACAAATCATTTCACCAAACGTTTATTGTGTGAAGATTGTTTGCTGTAATAAATCATTTGATTAAAGACCAAATGACTTAATGACATTATACTTAGTAATATTTTGCCAAGTAAAAATTTGACCAAATGAAAATATGCGTACTAAAATCATTCGAAATATTGCAATGGTATAAAAAAAGGTTGCTAAAATTTGTTTGGGTAATGAAATTTTGGCAAAATCTTTTCGGCAAAACGGCAGGCACCCCAGATAAGTATCTGTGATAGATCTAACCGCGATACATATATTTAACAAATCACAATGAAATAACAGTCACAAGGTTATGTATTTTTTTTGAATTAGGTATTTACTTACTTAGAGGAAATTCTATTTAAATATTAATTTTGGTTTTATTTTTAACCGTCTGATTATTCTATACCTACTCAAAACTGGTTTTCTCCACAATACATTTAAAGATTTTAGCAACACCCGACTGAACCCTAATAATATTCATGAAGTTATAATTTAAACCGTTGGACGGGTGTAAAATCACAATGTTTATCATTGGTACCGAGTTATAGGCAATCAGCGATGATTTATAACTCGAATGTGCTACCGCTCGCGATCGCTCGATCCCAGCCGCGATAGGCCTACGTACCGTATAGATAAGTAACAGGCGCGGGCGCATCGATCACTTGCGTTTGCCGGATCAATTGTAAGACCAGTTTATACAGGGCTCGGCAAATAAAACTACAACATACTCGCCATTCGACATATTTAATTAATATCCATACTATTTTTGGTTTAAACCACATCATTATAATATTTTAATATGTATGTTTGTACTTGTATATAAAATTACAGTTATAAAGTTCGACTGTATGAAAATATACCTTCGTAATTGTATACATATTACTATGTATATATTTTGAGCCCAAATATATAATTTATATGTTAGATTTTTTATGATAAATGACACTTAAAATGTATGAGAGGCAATTTCACAGCAGGAGCTCCATGGGCGATTTAGAGCTATTTGTGAAAATATGGTCAAATACAAAATTATGATAATCTATTAGTATGATATCTTTATGAATAATGATTCAACAGTATTGGGTGTGAATTTATGCATTTGAATTGAAAATTACCTACTTCTAACCTGGTCCTGAGTGGACTATGTTTATTCCATTTATTGTGTAATTTGGCAATATTTATTTACATCACTGTCGTTTTATGAAGAAGTGGCCTTTAGTCAAAACGCTTGCCGTTAATGCATTCTTAGGTAGTACATGTGAATTTAATTATTGTCAGTGTCAATTCAAAGATACGAAAAATATAAGTAATTACTTAGTGTGCGTTAAATCAATTGGTATATTATGATAAAGTTTAAAATCGTTGAATTAGTGAAAAATTGTGATTATAGAGCAATGGTGCCGCCCGATAAGTTGCCTTATCGCCTGATATTACGAGGAAATCACACAAAATCGACGTAATTTGCGATAAAAACGTGAGATTTCTTTTTTTTATCGGTAAATCCATTTTTCAGTCGATGGTCAGATAGCGGTTGTGTTGGTTGTGATAGATCATTACTTATACTATATCTGTTAAACTTATACTCTGGGAGTTATCGAGCAAACTGACGATTTTCATCTTATCGCGGTAAGAGATTTTAGCTACTTGAATATTTGATTCCATTTTTGAATGTTTTAGACTTTGAACCTTTGTTTTTTATTTTGATTGTGGACAGAATGTGTTCACAATTAAATATATATTTTATAATGTCGTAAAACTGAAGTTATTTTAAACTGTTCGTGTTGATCGGACTGACCGGTGCCCGTTATAGTTTTTTATGTTCTACATTATAGTACGCTCGTTTGTACCTATATGAGACATGTAGAAGACATAAAAGTTAGCTCATTTGAATACTTAGAAAAGTTAGAATTTTATTTTACAATGTATCAACAGCAGAGGTGTTGGTATGTAGATATACTTTCAATTTTACTAATTTTTTACTGCAGTCCTCAAGGTTTTTAATAGCCTTGCTCCTTAAAGATGATGCAGGTTCTTTTATGTTCATGTTAGAAAATACTGTTTCAAGATAATTATACTTAGGCAAATAAATTAACTACCATAGATGTATTTTGATGAATTTTTGAAACTACTTTCTTGATTTTTTAAATTTTTTTTTACTAAAGTCTGATTTTTCAATAGTCGGATAACTTGTAACTGAAGAATAAATATGACAGTTTGACATATTTTCTACACAAAAGCTGTCAAACTGCCATATTTATTGCATAAATAAAAGTTATCTGACGATTTGGAAAATTAGCACTAAATTAAATTAAGATTTTAAAATAAATATTAAGTAGAAAGCATATTTTTAACATAAGCATCTGAAATACCTAAGTTACTTACCTGAATAAACTTACTTACCTATTTTAATATATCTATACTAATAATAAAGCTGAAGAGCTTGTGTTTTTGATTCTTTGAACGCGCTAATCTCTGAAACAAGCAGTCGGATTTAAAAAAAATTGTTTACATTTGACAGCCCAATTCTTGAGGAAGGTTATAGGCTATTCAACATCACGCTAGGACCCTTAGGAGCCGAGCAAAAAGAACAAAAAGTCAGATATAACGTTAAGCGAAAACGAAGTAATAACGGGGGCAGGCAATGCGATGCGACGGGATGGGTCGGGGGACAAGAAATTTCACGCGGACAAAGTCGCAGGCAGAAGCTAGTCTAATCATAAATATTATAATTCCAGCAAGTTGGCGTTCACAATTTAAATGAATTAAGGATTTCTAAAACTACCGTAGGTTACCAGTAGTATCAAAATAACCCCATTTTACCGTACATAAACTAACTAACATAGATATTTACAAAATTATTTCATAGTCTATTTAGGATATTAATTGAATAGTATTACTGAGGATACCTGCTAACATTTGAATACGGACAGATACCTAAAACAATACCTATTTATATTTACACCTATGGTATGTTTTTGTTAAAGTACTCGTAGTTAGGTATTTGCAATATTATTATAAAGTGAATGTTAATTTGCCAAAACATTATTATTTGAACATAAATAATAATCTTTTCTTCTGGTCAGCTGTTTGAACGAGATCGTGGCTAAAGTAATAACAGCCGCACGGGTCCATCAGGTTAAGCTATGCTTGCCGGGGTTGGTCCGTGGATGGGTGACCATCTTTACATACCGACACCTCCGTGTCTCGGAAATTACGCTAAGCCGTTGGTCCTGGCTGTCATTCGTAGATCTTTGACAGTCGTTACGGGTCGTCAGAAGACCGAAAGTCTGACAACCAGTCTTACCAAGGGGTATCGTACCCAGGGTTGTGGAGGTCAGATAGGCAGTCGCTCGCAGTTAGACTGGAAGCCGACCCCAACATCCCTCGTTGGGAAAAGGCTTGGCAGATGATGTAAGAATTTTACAATAAGTAGAAAAAAACAATGATTGCTATACCTAAATCATTTTATAGTCATTCAATGCATAATGTACTTTTTGATAAATGTCGGTTGGCTGCTTAGTATTAATGATGTTCTTCTAGTATGGGTGTAAAGAATGTCCTTCTTGAGCTATGTTAAGTCATTATGTATTAGGAAACGCACATAGCAACGGCAACGCTATGTTATTTTATCAGAAGCAAAAACAATTGATTCTCCGTCTATCTCGTATCTTGCAATCTCTGACGGGTGCAAGATTTTGTGACATTAGCACGATTTATCTGTCAAATTCCTTGTTTTATTTCCAACGATTTTTCATTGTGTCTTAGAAAATTATTCATATTAAGTTAACGTTCTTATTTGTATGCAACGTTAACTGTAGTTAGCAAAGTATAGTCAAAGAATGGAATAGAATACATAGAATAGAATAGAAGAATCTTTATGTACCATCGCGGGCATTTGGGGTGAACCACTTTTGAAACTTATAACCACAGTAATAAGGTTGAAAAGTGGTTCACCGTAAATGTCCGCGATTGTACAATAAGTACCTATACCATAAAAATTACAGATCTAAATGTAGAAATTTAACATTGGGTGACACAATGCAATGGGCGTCTTATCGCTAGAAGCGGTCTTTTAAAGACAACCTTTACGTACTCGTATTTGCTTTGCAAAGTGCGCTATATGAATCTTGCCTTAAGGCCCTACATCGAAGCGTGGTTTAGCTCGGTAAGGGAAATGGCGATGTGGCCGTCTAGTTTGACGCAATAGATAGACTCTCACGCGCACCGGAATTTAAACGCGCTTCGTTTAAATGACAACATGCTACTACAATCAATTTTTAGCTTAATAAGTTCTTAACATATATAAATAGCTTAGATATAAAGCAAACTTTACTGCACAATAAGGAACTGTTTGAGAAATTTCAAGTACTTAATTATGTTTCGGTTTTAGTACAGCAGTAGACAATATTTATAGTCAAATAACACATGGAAAATCAAAATTATTTAGCCATATCCTAGATTTTATAGGAATTTTAAAAACACAAAATTATCGACGTATGGCTTGTCCTCCCTAAAATACGGCGAAAATAAGAAACTTTGTTTCCATTTTTTACAGTAACTATAGCACCTTTTTGATAAAATACACAATACTCTAGAATACATAGGAAGTGATTTCATGTGTCCTGAAATCTATTTTACTTTGTAGAACTAAAGAAAAAAAAGGCTAAACCCACGTGTATTTCTGTCTATTTTTTCTAGTTGTTACCATATTACTCCTACAGTTTTCATTAAAAGTGTTCATAAATTTATACAGTTCTTTACAAAATAATAAGGAATGATTTCATGTGATTACTTTTTTAGTCCAATCCCTACATTTTTTGAAAATCGGTAATTACTTCATATTTTGCAAGCGTTGTGTCATCGCGCTTCTCTTTCTTTTCTATGCAGTCCGACCGTGACCGCGTTTTTTACGGTGGACAAGCCTTAAGTATCTACCTTTAGATTTATTGGTAGCGGTTTCACGCGGTTTCACTCATACCTTTAGATTTATTGGTAGCGGTTTCACTCATACCTTTAGATTTATTGGTAGCGGTTTCACTCATACCTTTAGATTTATTGGTAGCGGTTTCACTCATACCTTTAGATTTATTGGTAGCGGTTTCACTCATACCTTTAGATTTATTGGTAGCGGTTTCACTCATACCTTTAGATTTATTGGTAGCGGTTTCACTCATACCTTTAGATTTATTGGTAGCGGTTTCACGCGGTTTCACTCATACCTTTAGATTTATTGGTAGCGGTTTCACTCATACCTTTAGATTTATTGGTAGCGGTTTCACTCATACCTTTAGATTTATTGGTAGCGGTTTCACTCATACCTTTAGATTTATTGGTAGCGGTTTCACTCATACCTTTAGATTTATTGGTAGCGGTTTCACTCATACCTTTAGATTTATTGGTAGCGGTTTCACTCATACCTTTAGATTTATTGGTAGCGGTTTCACGCGGTTTCACTCATACCTTTAGATTTATTGGTAGCGGTTTCACGCGGTTTCACTCATACCTTTAGATTTATTGGTAGCGGTTTCACGCGGTTTCACTCATACCTTTAGATTTATTGGTAGCGGTTTCACTCATACCTTTAGATTTATTGGTAGCGGTTTCACTCATACCTTTAGATTTATTGGTAGCGGTTTCACTCATACCTTTAGATTTATTGGTAGCGGTTTCACTCATACCTTTAGATTTATTGGTAGCGGTTTCACTCATACCTTTAGATTTATTGGTAGCGGTTTCACGCGGTTTCACTCACATACAGAAACTATTACATATAACCGGATGTAATAATTCATATAAATAAATATTAATCCGAGACATAGTCTACCTATGTGCCAAATTTTATCCTAATCCGTTCAGCCGTTAAAATGTAACTGAGTAACAAAGATCCAAACTCTTTAACATCAAAACTTTCACATTTTTAGTATTCCGTACCTCAAAAGGAAAAAACGGAACCCTTATTGGATCACTCGTGTGTCTGTCTATCTGTCTGTCCGTCTGTCACAGACAATTTGCTCTGAATCTAAAGGACCGATTAAGTTGAAATTTGGTACACATATGGATTTCTGTGACCCAAACACGTACGGCTAAAGTAAATAAATGAATTTTGAATGGTCACTTTTAGGGGGCAAATAAGAAAATTAAAAAAAAAAGTTTTGCAAACTGTACCGTGTGATATATCAAATGAAAGAGCTTACTATGAAGGTCTCAAATATATATATTTTTTATAATTTTAAAATAAATAGTTTTAAAGTTATTTAAGAAAATAGACGAAAATGGACCATTCCACCCCCCCTTATCTCCGAAACTACTTAGCCTAAAATTTTGAAAAACATACAGAAAATAGTTCTAGGTATACCTGTACATTACAGGAAAACCTATAAGAAGTTTGTGGTCTTAAAATAACATGGTAAGTCTCTCACTATTGTGACTACAAACTTACATTTACTGTTGGACTTGGATACATTCCGAGAGAACATGTTTTTCAACTATAATTTTAAGTTTGTTCTTGGGATAATTTCATACCAACTACGGAACCCTTCATTGTGCCTAGTCCGATACGCACTTGGCCGGTTTTTTTAATATTATAATCAAAAATACATACATAAAATCACGTCTTCTTCCCATGGAGGTATAGGCAGATAGTACATAACGCCACCTGCTACGATCCTTGTTTACTCCTTTTGCCTCGTTTTCGTTCATACATCTGGTCATACACGCACGCCGTTTGCGAGTACTACGCATCTGACTTTTCTGAAGAACATCACCAATACGGTCACTATATGTCTTCCTAGGGCGTCCCCTCCCGACGTTTCCACTCACATCTATAAATACCTTTTTGTTAGTCGCGTTTCGCGCAGAACCTACTCTTTTCTATTTTTGTCACTACATCTTCTCATTTTTTCTTCTACTTATTTTTAATATTATTATTTAGAATAAAACTTCTTATAATTACAACCACGCTGTGTTAGTTGAATTTAAAGAATCTATGTTAATATACATACCTATAGGTACACATCTTTTATTGATTAGGTAGCAAGGTACTTTAGTAATATTTTTTTCATTTAATACTTAGATACTTATCGCTATCTAAGGGGCAGGAAATTAGGTAAACATTAAAAATAATTTTATCAAATAATAAGTTTGATAAGTAAAGCCGAATAATAAGTTCGAATTTGCTTTTAATAAAATAATTCTTTTAGCGATAATATAAATCGATACTATCGCGATTGGGTTATCTGACGTACTTATCTTAAGGATAATTAATTGCTCGAAAAATATTTCGTTATATAGGTACTAAATAAGTAAGTACTTAGTCCTTGTTGTAAGTGAGTCCGTGAGTAATTTGAAAATGGCTACAAATATTTTCAGATATAAGAATGTCTTGTGAAGATTACGAATAATAATGCTAGCACTAGCTTAAGCGGTCTATACTTATTATAAAATAAAGTTGTTTTTCGTGTCTGTCTGTATGCCCGCGTTGTTCTTCTAAACTACACAACGGATTTTGATTCGGTTTTCAGTATCATTTAGAAAATTTATTCCGGAAGGTTTATAAAAAAAAACATTAATATTTAACTTACATTATAACATATAGAAACCTTTATGTTTTGTCAATTTGTAAAAACCGTACGAAGCAGGGCCGCTAGTATTACAAAAAAAAAAAAAAAACTTCAGCAACAAAATTATTGAGGCAGCCCCAGTAAGTTTCAATTTAGTACTTGGTGTCGGAGCTGTCTCACTCTTAGTAGCATAACAATGATGAGGCTAATAAGTCAATAGAGGGTTTAGAAAAAAAAAAATGGCATTAGCAACGGCGAGTACACACAACAAAAAAGATCGGTATGCATAGCACATCAACACAGTTGTTGGTGTGCGTACAGTCAACGGGTGTATTGCTCTACGCCTATTAGTGTTTGCTTCACAATATATATGAAGCAAAGAATATGAAGCATAAATTTAACAACGTAACTATCTGGTCCCGTGGCATAGGTGCATAAGCATTCGGCTGGTAAATCAAATGTCTTAGGATCGAGTCTCACCGCAGGCGGCGCAAATTTTTTGCATCATAAAAAACTTTTTTTTTCATTTTGATGAATTTTATTTAAGTAATTTACCTGATAATAAAAACATTCGAAAAAAATATATGGAAGTAAAAATTAAACAATTTGTAATAAGAAAACAACAATATTTATTGACTAGGTTTTTAAAATTATAATTACAAATTATAAAGTTTTGTGCATGACAAATATTCTAAGCCGGACAAGAAATCAACATTATTTTTAATATTTAGTGGCTAATTTATTTGTTAGTGTAATGAATAAACATGTAAGTAAGCTAGATATTAAGATACAGTAGGTATCCTAAATTGTAGTCTCACTAACAATAACATCACTCACATAAAACAAATTTAATTACCCCCCGATATTTTAATTAATAGCTCATGCTAGCAACCATATTTTTTTAATTATAAGAAGAAGAATATTTTTTTTAGTATAGCGCTTACCATCTTGTCGCCACAATATTTTGCGACCGTCCTTGTCTTGTCCGACTTAAAACATTTTTCATCGCTATTTATAACTATAATTATTATTGCACCTAACGAAATCCAAATATTCTCTTGCGAAGCGTACCCGGTTTTGCATGTAAATATCTGACAGTAAAATTTTCTTGGCTGGCCTACGACATTTCACACCAGCTGCACGCAACTGGTTCCGTACAGTTTGTAATGTCACGTCATGTTTAGTCGCCATGGAACGAGTAGTGAGGAAGGGCTCAGTCATATTTATCACAGTGCCGCACATTGGTAAATCCAGCCTTTGGTCCCGGTCGGCGAGGATCAATCTTTCCCGAATCTGCATAACGATGGACCCACAATTGCACTGATATTCTCTGTGAACAATAATAAAGTAATGTTACAATAAACAATAAATTAAACCTAAGTATTAAACTTCAAAACATAACACCTAATAACATTTTGTTACTCACCGATATCTTTAAACGCCTCGCAATTATACCAATTGAAACGTTTTGCTCATGCAAAATAATTATCTCAGCTTTTAAAAGTGTAGTTATGTGATTCATAGTGATTCAAAAATAAAAGCACTTCTCAATCAAAACACGCTGGTTATAATGACTAAAAACGTAACGAAAGTCCGATGGTCAATAGCATTATGAACGTAAACTACTTGCTTAGCATGATATGTCATTTTAGAGGGTAGAAAATATAAAATGTGGCCAACACTTGAGTAAGGATACTCGCGACATTAATCATTATATTTTTGTCATTAAGGTTGAAAGTCTAATGAGTAACACGACTACTAAAAATAAAAAAGGCGAGGGTGGATTAATAAAAAAATATCGCGCATCAGAAACACCTAAAGTTAATTTTCTACGGTTAATATGTAGCTAATTCCGTGATTCATTTTAACAGCTGCTTGTGGTTGTGCGATATTGAACTTTATGAAAATATACGCTAAGGTTCAAATTCTTTAGAATCTTGCGTCTAGCATAACAAATAAAGTTAAATTTCAAGATGTTTAATAAGAGTTGAGTTGGTCTCATGGTCACTAAGTCAATTCGATAATCATCGTTGCCTGAGTTCAAAACCAGGAATAACCTAATTATAGGTTTTTGTTCACAATGTTTTGTTTTTAATTATTATCTTTTTTTTTACTTTTCTTTAACGAACGAAGGCGGGAAATATCTTTATAAATTATTTTGTATAGAAATAACACAAAATCTTTGCAAGAAATGAAAATGTTTATTATTTAATTAAAATATACTTAAGTAATTAAGTTATAGTAAGTATACGTTCTTAGTTCAAAATTAATATACCAACATTTTATAATATCATATTCAACTATAAACATTTTAAAAACGGCATGAAAAAAAAAGAAAAAGAAAATGAATTAATTTGTAAAATGTTTTACAGATTTAAGTATTACATATTCTGTATTATGTAGTGAATCAACATGTTATTTAAATAGAAAAATGCATTTCCATTTATAATAATAACATTACCACAGAATCTGCAACATTTTAATGGTTTAGCATTCTTTCGCTATTTTTTTTTTGTAAATTAAGGTGAAGTGTAAAAAATAATATAACACAAAAATTGTGGGTAGTGATATGCTATACAGTCAAAATAAGTAGGCTGAGAATTCCGTGCTCATATCTCAAACGTTGTAAATTACTCATCTATGAACGGGATTGAATCATTAGCAATTCAACTAGGTAATATGTTTTAGGAAAATTATGATTAGAGAATTTACAAAAAGAGAATAATATATAGCACCGAGATTTGAACTTAGGACATCTCGTTTACCAACCAGAAACGTTAGCCATTGTGCTAAATCTGTTACAATGAACAAGTGCGAAATATTCTAACTCATTCAATTATATACATTATTACTGCCTATCGGCGCTGCTGCTACATACGCACACTAATAAAAAACTGAGCTCGCTCGTATCTAATAGTTAACGTTTGTGTGCGCAACTATTCATGCCGATACAGCTATCCGTGTGTGAATGTAAACCTAATTGATTTGCAGAGTGTACATCTCACACTTGAGATTTGCAGATGACATCGTCATACTGGCTGAATCGCTGCATGTCTTGCAGCAGATGCTGGATGGCCTAGTTCATTTTTGTGTACGCATTGGTCTCCGGATGAACTTGGTCAAAACCCAGCATATGTTCAACGAACACGTCATTCCGGGACCGATTGCTCTCAATGGCGGTGATCTCGAGTTTGTTCGAGAATACGAATTGAAATTGGAATTGTTATGATTGTTTTGTATCTGCCACACATTGTGACATTTTGGTCAGGTGAGCATCATCCCTGTGTTATATAAAGAATTTTTGCCGACTAAAAACACACCAGAATGGCCGTAATCATGTAGCCAAAAATCGCACTACAAAGAAACATGCGTTTGGATTTGGTCGTCAGCTAAAAATTGGTTTCTCAATAGACACTAACGCCCACTTGCACCATAAATCACTAAATATATTTAAAACATCATTCTGTCTCTATCATCTTCGAAGGATTGAAAAGAAACAGAACGATCGATGTTTTAAACTCATTTGTGATGCACGCGGGCCTTTAGATGATACCCTACTGCCCCTACTGTTTTTTCTTTTGTTTATTAGGTACAAGTGACGGCTTGTGTCACTTTAGCACCTGACATTATTCCTTATTCGCCTTTTACGGCACTAAAGGCAAGTCACAAGCATACCTTGTCTGGAACTAAACGGGTCTTGTAGTTCTATAAAGTCATTACAAGCGTAATTTTTAAAATATCTATATATACCCACTGAACTTGTTCGAAATATCCTGCAACCTCCTGCAACAAAAACTTTGAAATAGTGAATGTTTTAGTTTAATTTGTTTGCTATTTATGTCCTAATACTTAGATATCATTATACTTATATATTTTTTATGTGAAACTGTAATGTAACCTTTATAAACTTGTAAAATTCGCACTCCCGAGCCACAAGATACAAGCGACGCGGACGCTTAGTTTGTGGCTCACCGAATATGTCACAACATATTGTTACTTTTTTATGAATAAACATTCAAAAGAAGTAAAAAATATTTTATTTCTTTAAAAAAGTCTGAATGTTTTGTTTTTAATTATGCCATATTTATTTCCTTTAGGCCATCCTTTCATGCATATTTTCTGTACAAAATAATTTCGATATTTCACATCTGCAGCCAGGCGTCCCATGACGGTTTAATTTTTTTTTAAATTTTATTATAAGTACCTACAGCAGAAGTACCTACGTAATTATAATAATCGATACTTATGAAGCTGCCTAAGTTAAAACATTTCATGAAACATCATGATAAAAAATGTTGTAAGCTAAGACCGCTTTCTTTTCTGAAATATCTTTCTCATTGTGAACCTAAATCATTACCTAGGTGTGTTCAGAAATTCAGAATGAGTTTACGACATCTCTGTGAAAGAAAATTTAAATCTTACTTGTGTTGATATTTAACTTTGTACACTATGTTTGTTGGACGTTGACATTGACAAGTTTGCAAAACATTTTAAATATGATCCTAAAATGTCAGAATTTTTTGCATTTTATTGAAAGTTGTGTTGACATAACATTTATAAGTATGAATCACAAAGTCCGTAGTAGAGATTGCCTACAGTAGGCAGATTTAATATATTATTCAATTTAGTAATCTACCTACTCACATAGGAGGAGCTCGTGGCTAAGTAATAACAGCCGCACGGGTCGATCCATCAGGTTAAGCTACGCTTGCCGGGGTTGGTCAGTGGATGGGTGACCATCTTTACATATCGAGATTCCTCCGTGCCTCGGAAAGCACGTTAAGCCGTTGGTCCCGGCTGTTATTCGTGGATCTTTGACAGTCGTTACGGGTCGTCAGAAGCCCGAAAGTCTGACAACCAGTCTTACCAAGGGGTATCGTATTACCCAGTTACTGGGTTGTGGAGGTCAGATAGGCAGTCGCTCCATGTAAAATACTGGTATTCAGCTGCATCCGGTTAGACTGGAAGCCGACCCCAACATAGTTGGGAAAAGGCTAGGCAGATTGATTGACCTACTCACATAACACAAAGAGCCAAAATGATACCTATGTAATTTATATAAATTGTATTGTGTGCATACAATGACATTAAAATACCTCTATTATGTATATGATAGCGCATATATTTAGGCATGCCCATGAAGTTCTTTTATTGCTGATACACAGCTCGGAGTTAACTAATATAATACTCTATGGGTGTGGCGATGGGCTATCAAGTATCATATTTGTACACCTAAAATTAAATGTCAACAATTGCAACACTTTTTGAGCTTGTGAAATGTTATGAAATCAGTTCAGGACCTGAGATATCTCACTTTCTAGGCGTTAAATCTTATGCATTTTATTTACTTCGTGCATGTCGGAAATCAATACATAACGTGTCGCTTAGATATGGTGTAGGTATCACTCCTGCAATAAAAATGAAGAATCTTGCGATCTTGCCTGGTGGGAACCGCTACCTGGGGTTCTCTACCACAGCCCTTCAGTTACTGCGGTTTATGATAGCGGGGTTTAACACGTATTCGGACTGCTGGAAACACAACGCGCCATTCCAAACTATCGTTTCGGAAAGAACTAATAGCGGGGTTTACACGTAGGTACCTACAGTTTGGACCACGGATCTGTGGACTGCGTTACAAACCGCGGATGGATCTGTGCGGTTTGGACTGCGCATCAAACTGCTTTTCGTTTATACCTTGAACATCCATGTTTATGGAGGCAAAACTTTTAAAAACCATCGAAGTCCATAATTAGTTGACCACGGATAGCCAGTAATTTTCTTTGATTTCTGTACCAAATCACAGTACGTATACCTACTGTAAGTTATTGAGGAGTTCAATTGTCAGATCTTCACCATCTCTGGAGAAAACTCTTTCAAACATAAGGTGTGTGACATACGGACGGACAGACGGACAGGACGTAATGATAAGACTTCCCTTTCTATGTACTATTTGGATACGGAACCCTAAAAACAGAAGAATTGAAAACTTCTTTCTTTTTGAAGTTGGTTATAAAGATGCCTCAAATAATCTCGACCTCTAGAGAGAAATCCAGGTCCAGAGACCGGAATTCCAGGACAGCATCTATTTTATGACTGAAAAAGTGTCACTCTTCTGCGGAAAATCTTGACACCGCGATTCCGTCTATACAGCATCTATCAGATGCAGTGGTTAACTGGAAGCTCGCTCTGCGTACAATAAAGAAACTTACAAAGGTACCCAGTTTGATTTAAAAAAAAAGTGTGTGTGTCAGCTCTGACGACGACTGGCGTTTCCTTTTTTTTTGTGCCGTTCCGACTTTCTATTTTTCGGTCAAAAAGTAACATTAAGGTGTTAAGGCGCTCGTCAACCCCCTCTCACCCAACCTCTCAACCCTCCTCCTCTAACTCTCCTCTCAACCATATCTTACCACCCCCCTCCCTCTCCCCCCTGTCACCCTCCCCTCTAATACCCCTCACCGCATCCCCTTCCCCCTTCCTCCCCCTCACACCTCCTTACTGCTTCTCCTAGGGCAGGGGCAGGGGGACGCGGTGAGATCCCTCTCACCTCTCTACCCTCTCAAACCCTCCCCCTCAACTTCTCTGTGTATGAAAAGTTGATTGGATTATTATATCTGACATTGCATTCTTTTTCACTCAGAACACCACATCAATTATTAGTATTAACTATCATCTTACAATTATATGCCCATTTTTAGGGTTCCATACCTCAAAAGAAAAAAAACCGGTCAAGTGCGAGTCGGACTCGCGCACCGAATGTTCCGTTTCGATTTCTGAAAAAGTGTGCTATTTAGAGACATCTTTTTATTTTTCCTGTTTTCTTTACATACACTTCTATCACATAGAATAAGGGGGGGGGACGGTAGTTTTTTTACATTTTTCATCAAAAGTCGAAACTAACGCTCTTTCATATTATACCCCAGATGCCCTAGTAGCCCCACTATGAATTTTTAAGACACCCTTTCAGTCCCTGTTGCAATAAAATTTAAAATATTTTTATTTCTTGCTTATTTGCAAAATAGTTCGGTAAACGTCATCTAAAACTGTTCCAAATTTCAAGTTGATAGCATTAGTAGTTCTTGAGATATCCAGCTGTGACAGATAGACAGACAGACTGAGTCACACCATAAGGGTTCCTTTTATACCATTTTGGTACGGAACCCTAAAAACGGCACCCTTATAGGATCACTCGTGTGTCTGTCTGTCTGTCCGTCTGTCACACCTAATTTGCTCCGAATCTATTGTACCCATTATGTTAAAATTTGGTACATATAATTACGAATTTCTGTGACCCAAACGCGGACAGGTAGGTAAAGTAAATAAATGGATTTTGGATATGGGGGTCACTTTTGTGGGGCAAATAAGAAAATTAACAAAAAAAAGTTTTGCAAACTGTACCGTGTGACATATCAGATGAAAGGGCTTAATTAATATGAGGGTCTCAAATATGTATATTTTTTTTTATAATTTTAAAATTATATTAATTATTTAAGAAAATAGATGAAAATTTACCAATATATCCCCTAATCTCCGAAACTACTGAGCCTAAAGTTTTAAAAAAAAATATAGAAAATAGTTCTTTACTTGTAGATTACAGGAAAATCTATAAGAATAGTCTGTGGTCATAAAATAACATGGTAAATCTCTCAATACTGTGAGTACAAACTTACATTTGCAGTTGGAATGTATGGGAGAATATGTTTTCCAACTACAATGTTAAGTTTGTGCTTGGGATAAATTCATCCCAACTACGTAACCCTTCATTGTGCGTGGTCCGACACGCACTTGGCGGGTTTTTTATATTTGAAATTCTTTTAGCGTTACTAATCAACCATCAGTAGAACCAATCTGCCTAGGCTTTTCCCAACTATGTTCGGGTCGGCTTCCAGTCTAACCGGATGTAGCTGAATACCTGTTTATTACATGGAGTGACTGCCTATCTGATCTCCACAATCCAGTTACTGGGTAATACGATAACCCTTGGTAAGACTGGTTGTCAGACTTTCGGGCTTCTGACGACCCGTAACGACTGTCAAAGATCCACGAATAACAGCCGGGACCAACGGCTTAAAGTGCTTTCCGAGGCACGGAGGAGTCTCGGTATGTAAAGATGCTCACCCATCCACTAACCAACCCCGGGAAGCGTAGCGGCTGAACCTGCTGGATCGACCCATCAGGTTATCCACCCCTTTATAGCGATTTTTATTGTTAGTACCATTTGGTATCAATAGATGTCGTTACGTGCATGAAGACACCGTAATGAAAAGTTCTTCTTGAACACTTTAAATTCATATATCTTTTGATAGACTGAAGCGATTGCGATGAAACAAAAACTAAGTAAAACTCTGAGTTACACACAATATTTGAGTATAAAATTTAACCACATTGGTTTTGTACTTTTGACGTGATACTTGCACAAAAATTTATGAACTCTCACAGACAAACAGACAAACAGACAAACAGACAAACAGACAAAAATGACAAAAATGGTAGAAATGGCATCTGTTGGTGATTCTTTAACACCCCAACTATTTTTTTTTTAAATATTTGCAATGTACAGAAACGCCTCGTCTACAGATTTATTATATGTATAGATATAGATAGAAGATATAGATTGTGCACAATTTATTACTAAAAGTTACTATACTTATTTATTTATTTATCAAGAACAATAATTCATTTTATGTGATTCATATTGTAGAAAATTATTAATAATGATGTACCTAAATAGGTAATATATCAAAATACATTAAGTACCTATTTACATCATTATTAATAAGTTTCTAAAAGTGAACATGCAGCAATAATAATAATATAATGCTGTCGACATTACAATATATTAGTAGGTATATGGCCGCCAGTAACAGTCACAGTACCCCCTATTTGTTACTGTATTACAGTGAGGTATTATTCCTCATTGCTGTGACCCGTAGAGTAACAAAAGAGTGAGAACATTCTATAGCCTCCTTAAGAAAAGAAATACATATAGTTGATTATGAATACCATAATGTTCTGTATGTAAGTCTTTTGTCATTTTACAAAATTGTATATTGATATACGCTGTCTAGAAAGTGCAGGTTTTTCAGGAGTGTTAACAAACGTGTCTGACGCAGATAAAGATATCTCTGGCAGCTTTTCGGTAGTAATAAAAATCACTGCTCGGTTGGCTAACAACGCTTAATACCCGGTTATCGCTTATCGTGGCGGTTCGAGTGTTGTTCGCACCTTATCACTTAATCAAATTGGGAGCGTATCGATATCGCAGACGTATTTGATAGCACACCACTATTATCTTAATTGATTGTCTATTTTTTGACAAAACACCGGCTTGGATTTATCGTACGTATTTCTTTGATGTCGACCAGAATAACCTCATGATATCCGTGTGCCTTATAAGAATGATATTTGTTTGATATTTTGTTTTTCCTTGTATTCATTTGTGTAATTCCCTTTTTTTGTTCTGCGTTTTGTAGAATCAACACTAATTACGTTTAATCTTCCACAGATACGTGCAATATGAACTGGTCGTCAACCACCGCGTCAAGTTGAGGCCTACAAAGAATGCAAACAGGGAGCCCGACTGCTCTTTAGTTCGGGTTCATCATACACCAAGCCAAGACTTTAGGAATGTTGATAGGGGAGTGGACTTATAGTGTGTGTGTATAAAAGCGATGCATGGTGTGTGAGGTCGGATCGGCCATGGACATGAGTGGAGAGGGCGCGGGGGCGGGGGCGAGCGCGCTGCAACAGCGGTGGTACGAGAGCCGCGTCAACGGCAGTCCGGCGGCTGGTGACGTCAACGCCGACGCCAATGGCGACGGCTTCTTCCACTCCCCGTTGGAAGGCGGCCATCACAGCCGCGCCCGCTACTACCATCAACAGATGCACGCCCCCTACTCCGCCGCTGTCGGCTCGCACGGTAAGTTCTTCTTATTGATCTGTTCAACCTGTCATAGTTCAGTTTTGTATAGAGCTGTCAATGTTGTACCTATAGAAGTATAGACAGTCCATTCTCAACAGTGATTTTTCTTATTGCCAGTGTGTAGTACCTACTTAGAACAGCAACTTCGGTGAATGCTGTTGGCCCCAAGTTCACAATACCCGTTTAATTGATAACGCCGCCTAATCTCTAAATCACTCACATTACATACAATTTACGAACATTGGCTCTCAGAACTGGACGTCGTAACAATTAAGCACGTTAAGCGGACCTCTAATTCCGCGAGCGAAACTGTCAGAATTAAGCAAATTGCTCCCGCAGACGGTAGGCAGCTCGTCCATCCGACGTTATCGCACATCAGACGATATCTCTCCAAAACTCCACAATTAATTCAACGGATCCGACCAGTCAAAATCGCCATTCTGTAAGGTGACAGGTTAGGTAAACACGGTCTAAAATGGGTCCCACTCGTAAAGGAAATAAAAAATGAATCCATACTTTTGTTTTTTCTTTTGAGGTTTAAATTTTATGGCGGCTATAAAGATTTTCGTGGGGACAGGTGGCTCTTCTTTATATTCCAACTGCTCGGCCGGCCGCGTACAAATGTTCGTCTATATCGTGGTGTTAGGGACTAGATTGGCATGTGGACGGTATGGGGACGATTAGAATTTATTTAGCGGTCCGTCGGTAGTGATGCGACACTTAAGAAACTGTGTCACTTCTCGGAATCGGAACTGGGAATTGATTTCGTCGCGTTCACAGCAGTTATGTGTGTTAGTTTATGTGTGTCGGGGGCTCGCCGGACGCGGGCCGGCCGCCCGCCATCCACTCGGGTTTGGTCCTTCTTGTAAACCCACTCTGTTATCGTGTTAGTGTCGAGGTCCGATGTGGCTTCTTGTCGATCTGATTATATCTGAATCTGGTAAATTCGTCCGTCGACACACGGCGGCGTTTCGATTAGGTTACTTACATATAAAATTATGTGAAACATTGATTCCCGCCGACAGATAAGTAAATTAAAAAATATTAACCGAATGCCGCTGCTCACTTTTGTTATCTCTCATATTAAAATAAACACGAGTTACTCGAATGTTTATATTTTTAAATTGCGTATAAATAGGTGGTTTTGGAATGTTTCTCTGTGTAGAATCGGTGCTTCATCGCGGAGCTGGCTCATGGAGTTATAAAAAATGTATTTAATCGTGCTGCGACGGACATAAACTTACTATGATGACAACTCGGATCGTTTTCACTTTGGTCACCAACTTTATTACCGAGTTTATACCTCTCCGCGTCACCAGCACATCTCGCATTATTATAGCTATTTTATTTACAAATTAAACTGCATGAAAGTGTCTGAAGTGCGTTTATATAAAACTGCTTGTGATCATTAAGTATCTAAGAACAAGAAGTTATCTAGAGAGAAGGAAAACAATTTATGTTAATTTGGGTGGAATTCGTTGGGACGTGGTGTTGAGCTAATGAAACGTTTTTTTAATGACAGCTCGGTTGCTATGGTGACGGGTGTGTGTCCCTGTAACGCGATACGGCCGCGCGTTTGACGCGCACACCCAATTTATGGTTTAGTGAAGCGATTGATGACATAGTAGAAATTATTTATTCCACTGAGAGAGTTTCACTTTTATTGTTGTTTTTATTCGGTTTTACTTCTGAAATGTTACACCTATTGCGCGATACCTACTTAATGGAGGACGGCTTGTGTTTCATGTGATTTGTGAACTGACGATAAATGAAAATAAAAATATCTGGTTCTCAGGGATTTTCTTTGTTAAATTGAATGGTTCAGACGTCATATCTTTTCCGACGCATTTATATTTTTACCTGAACTTATTTTTCTTGTCCTATTTTCTTAACATTATTAAATAAAATCGTAAAGTTATTATTGTGCATTGTATGTTAAACTTAGGTATTTTTAATCAGGTTAATTCAATGTTAAAGCAATTACCTAACTACCAACAATTTATCTCCAATTCCCTTACCTGCTGCTGTGAACAGAGTAACAAAATAAAAGGCAAGAAAACAAACAGAGAAAAAACAAATAAGCACATTATTCAATCCACCGCTCTGTATCGACTCATCGCCAATTTCACACCTATTGAGCAATGACAAACATCAGGCCACTCGTAATCTCTAAGAAGATAAACTAAAATAGAACCATATCATGGCCACATAGAGTTTACATTCCAATGTCCTGTTTCACTATAAAAAATAGTAATTGTTATGATACGTTGTTTTAAATTATTGGCTTGTGTGCACTTACGCAATTCCACATGTAGATAAGTGGATTGAAATTACCTACTATTGAACTGACCTTTTATAGGCAACAAATTGTAGTTAGTTACGACGTTCCTATGAAAAGAGATGGCCTTCAATGTCTATCTTTGTTTCTATTCCCGTGTTATTTTTGCTACAAGTCTATTGACTGGAATGTTTATGCAAATGAAACCCATAAAAATCTCATGTCCTAACACTTACAGTTTCGCTTGGCTGAATAATGTGGTTGAGTAAAAATGTAGGTAGGTAAGTACATATGGTAAAACATGAGCAAACAAGTAGCCGGCCGGCATGGCGGCAGGACCGAACAGCCAGACGTTCATTTGTTTTTTGTTATTCCTTTAACACAAGTTTACATCACTAGACGGGAGAAAATGAGATTTTTTCAATTACCGCGTTCTGTTGGTCCTAAATAAATGAATGTAGTAACGAGTGTGTCAACGTCGGCCGTCTGTCTGTCGCCTCCACCTCATCCACAACCCACACCCACCTTTCAATTGATTAAACAACCTTTTTGCAAATTCGAGTTGTCTACTCACCTCGGCAGATGTGTCATTTTTCAGTGACTTCAATCCTAACTTATAGGAGTACAACAAACCCTTATTATGGCAAGTAATTGTGCGAAACAAGGCATAATTAAAAATAATTAAATGTCTGCGACATAAAAAAACAAAACATGAACAATTCCCACTAAAATGATGATCCCACCTTTGTGTTGCTGTAGAGCGTTCCCGTATAATGACTGCTGTTGTTTCCTCGTCTCCTCTGTACATTTTCATTTACATACACTAGTAACGTATACATACATTTGGCGAATGCAGCTTTTGTCACCGCGGGGACGCTGTGTGCGTGTGTTCGTGCGTGTGTGCGTGCGGTGCGCCCCGCAGATTGGCGCAATTAGCGCGCGGGGGTGGGGCCTGCGCCCGCGCACGCCGCGACATCTCCTCCCAGACGCACACTGCTGCGTTACCCGTAATCATGCCACAAAATAATGTTGCCATCAACGGTTAATTATTTTCCCTCTGTACTTTGCAACCAGAGCCATGGCTGGCGACATGCATAGTTAAACCGCATGAATTAAATATTTGCTAGAAAAAACAACGGAGTTGAGAACCACACAGGCGTCTAAATTAGCACTTCTTTGCCTTCTTTCTAACTTAGAAGGTTTGTTTACCTATTATGCCATTAGCTTTGATAGTTGAACTATGTAGTCGTGTACTGGAAGCTAGTTTTGTTGTTAAACTTTCTTTTATATCTAAAAATTATTTCAATTTATACAGCATTTTAATTCAAAACATGTTCGAAAGTTTACTTGTAATGTTGATACAAATAAATCGATATCGGATTGTAGAAAGTGTCAAAATAAAACTGTTAGGTATTAAAACTTGATTAAGATTTTTGGTTCTTGCTTACTGGAAATCATTTGAGTATTTTAAATAATTCTGCATTTAGAAACTAAAAAAGAAAGCCTTTAGTATTAGAAAATATTTGATTGCTGTATTATCGATAATGCTTGAATATTTTTACATTTCATAAAATTATATTATAATTATTTAAATCTATCTATATCTACATCTAGGTATACCTACTACTAAGAAACCTGAAGAGTTTGTTTTTTGGTATGTTTGAACGCGCTGATCTCTGGAACTACCAGTAGGATATGTATCCCAATTGACGAAGGCTATTTAAAATTATGCTAGGGTTTAGGAGCCAAGCGAAAAAAAAGTAAGAAGGAACGCTAAGCGGAAACAAAGTAAAAATGCGGGCAGGCGATGTGTTGCAATGGGGTGGGTCGAGGGAACAATAATTTCACGCGAACGAAGTCGCGGGCAGAAGTTACTACTAAGAAAGTTGAAGAGTTTGTTTTGTTGTATGTTTGAACGGACTAATCTTTGGAACTACCAGTCGGATTTGAAAAATTCTTTTTGCATTTGATAGTTCAAGTAATAAGGAAGGCTATAGGCTATTAACATCACACTAGGACCATCAGGAGCCGAGCAAAAAGAAGAAGTGTCAGAAAGAACGCTAAGCGAAAACGAAGTGAGGGAGGGCCGCAGAAAGAGGATAAATTTTATGTTACAACAAGAAATTTCACGCGGTCGAAGTCGCTTGAAGCTAGTCGAATAAGATATAATAGAACAAGCCTTTGCCCTGGAGTGCGTGGGACAATAATAGGCTGGTAATTATATTATTACTAGCTGCGCCCGCGGTTTCACCCCCGTAGATTGGGATAAAAGTAGCATATGTGTTAATCCAGGGTATAAGCTATCTCTATTCCAAATTTCATCCAAATCGGTCTAGCCGTTTGAGCGTGAAGAAGTAACAAACATACAAGCACACACACAAACTTTCGCTTTCATAATATTTGGTGTTGATAAATATTTCTCATAAGGAAGGCCTTTTGTTCACGGTAGTACCTACTTCTTCCTATATTCAGGGCCACCACACAATCGATACGCGGCGGACAGTCGGCAACGATCGGCAGAGAATGGAATAGCCATCAGTTGGGGAACATTCTAGCCGCTGTAAAATAGACACAGCTTAGACTTGTGATACTACTATTCATAGGTAAAAAAAAAAAAAAATATGCCCATATTTTCTAGACTGCCTGGTTGGTCTAGTAGTCGCAAGAGCAACTGCTGATCAAGAGGTCCTGGTCACAGATTAATACAGATGGGACACTCCGCAAAATCATTTAAATAAAAAGCGACTCTTGCTACGACACAATAAAGTGCAATTCAGGTCGCACTACGCTTATTACCTACAGTTATATTCAACTCCAAGTTGCTTCTCTTTCTATCGCGTAACTCTTATACCTTCTGACCGAATGAATTGGCCCCGTGAGAGGGGCCCGCCGCGTACTTGTAGCTTCATACCTAAACTGCGGAGTGTCCCATCTGTAATAATCTGTGTCCTGGGTTCGATTCCCAGGTCGGGCAAGGTGTTATTGAGTTTTTTTATCTGGAATCTCTGGGTAGCAGCCCGGAGTCGGGATTTATTTATTTACTAAAACTTTATGCACAAGTAAAAAATACTGTAGAAAGGCGGACTTAATGCCTAAGGCATTTTCTGCCAGTTTAAGGTTGACTGGTGATGGTGATGCAGAGATGCAGAGATGCAGAGACAAAACATGGTAGGTGTAAGTAAAAGGGATAGATAACTCGAACAATAATAAATACTAATAATACATACATACATATAAACAGAATAAACTTTGTCAAAAGAAATTAACGATAGATAGAGGAGAAAAAGAATCCAGCAAATCAGCGCTGCGATGATTCTGCCAACTTTTTACGAATATGTTCACGTGCCTTCACCTTGAAAGATAACCTTGAAAGGATTTGTGCCCGGTTGATGGCAATAGGCTGGGTTGACTTAAACTACAGATTAATACAGATGGGACACTCCGCAAAATCATTTAAATAAAATGCGACTCTTGCTACGACACAATAAAGTGCAATTCACAATAAATTTGCTAATTACCCACACAGTTATACATTGCTTCTCTTTCTATCACGTAACTCTTATACCTTCGGCGCGCCAATGTGAATGTCAGTAATATTAAGGCGCTGCTGGCCTTCTTTGAGGTGCTGGGGTGGATCGAATAACCGATTTTCCCGCCCATACGCAAAATACGCGCATTGTCGTGGAGTTGCGGATACCAGCTCGTATTACCTATTACCTTCGGCGCGCGGCATTTCTACTGAATTAGCCCCGTGGACGGGGCCCGCCGTGAACTTGTAGCTTCATACCTAAACTGCGGAGTGTCCCATCTGTATTAATCTGTGCTTAAATAACTGGCGAAATATGGGTGTACTATACACCTCTGCCTAACCCTTCGGCGAAACAGGGCGTGATATTATGCTATATTTATGTTCTAGATTTTTTTAAAATCTATCTGCTCTTGTTATGCTCATAAGGAATGTTGCTCTGATGTCAGAAGCTGCCTAACTTAAGACTATTAAAACAGTACGAGAATCTATGAGAATAATTATCTATGAGAATGTCTATGTAGAAGGAAAATAATAATTTAGGTGATTTAAGGAAAATAGTACCTACTTACTCTAGTTTCTCAAACAAATTTAATTAAAAACAAAAATAATTAGATAAGTAGTTTTTCTACGTGACCGTAGGTACCTACTACATACTTAACTACTCATTGTAGTGAGGGTTACCACACTGTTTGAAACGCACCGCTGAATTTAACCAAAAATATTGTAAGAGTTCAGATGTAAAGATAATAATACCTAACTGAAGAAAAATCGAAAGTAGACATACCCCGCGCAGAAGCACTTCACCATTAATTAAGTCAAACTGTCCGTTATACTGGCCACTTATATTATTAGCCGTCACAATACATTTAACGGCAGCCATCTTGAGTTACGTTTGAATTAAGAAGCGTGGCGCAATCTCAACTGTGTGTAAGGCAAATAGGCAATCATTCTCTGATGAGGACAGTTTATAAGTACTTATACAATACACCAATCCGCACTGGGCCTGGACCAACATTAAAGGCTGACTATTCTATACAATAAATTAATGATATCGTCATTTTTATACTTCAAAAAAGCTATAGAAATTATCATTTCTTTCAACCCCAAAAATTTGCTAAAATTTGAAGAAAGAAAAACCAAAATTTTCCGCCCGAAGAATAATTGATATATTCTTAGGTTGTAGGCCATATTCACAATGTGATGTTGATGTCTATACCTACCTACAATAACAAAAAAACCGGCCAAGTGCGTGTTGGACCAGGGTTCCGTAGTTGGGATGATTTATCCCAAGAACAAACTTAACATTGTAGTTGAAAAACATGTTCTCTCATACATTCCAAGTGCAAATGTAACTTGGTCGACTATTACTCGTTATTAAAGCCTACTTAGCTGTGATAGTTTTATGATATTACTGTTACGGTTACTGAGTCAAATAAATTTGAATGTGCCTTACAAACTTGCTCGTAGGTCTAGATATCAGTTGCTTCGCGCTAAGGGCTTTAAAACCAATCTGGGTCATTTTTCCACCATTGATAGAATGCAGATTCAATTTTGTCGCCTGTCACGCTCACCCAGCGTGGATATTGATATGTCTTACTCTTTATATAAAGTCAAGTCTGTCTTGCATAGGGCATTAACATAAATGTGAAAAATTTATATTGTAGTTTCTATTGTATCTTTCACTTAGGTACATATCTATCTAAATTAGTAAATTATGTTTTGTAACTGTATTTCCTACTCTATGTTTAATGCATGCCGTGGCAGCCTTTAATTAAGGCTACACTATAAAATGTAAAAATAATATGGGTATTTTTAGCATGTATTTTTGGTGTATGCTTTGTTGGTTGTCCTTAAATAAATAAAATAAAATAAAATAAATATGATGGTTTTTTCACATATCCAAAAACAAACGTTTAGCTGGCACCCCGATACAGACACACAGCACACTTTGACTCTAATAATAAAATTAGCACTTTAAAGCTTAACATATCGCAAACGGATCCCCGAATCGAAACGGCCTATCCAACGATACCCACCATGAGATAGAAGAGATAAAAAAAATCATCCCCACATTATGTGTAGGGGAGGTACCTTCTCTAAAACTCTTTTTTTATGATTTCATTTTATCACTTTGTCGTCAGGATGAATATGTGTAACCGTGCAAAATTACAGCTTTCTAAGACTAAGAGACTACATATAATATGAGCAAAGCCGAGGATAGACGGATAGACAGACGAACATGGCGAAAGTATAAGATTCCTTGTTGACTACGGAACCCTAAAAATGTGTCAAATAATAGAAAATTACTAAAATGAAAATATTTTTAAGAATCATGTCTTTACATCAAATTGTTTGATAACGTAATTGATATACAAATCCAGGGAAGCCCTACTTTACCCATTTTAACTTAACTTTCATTAAATTTTTTGAACGAAATAGAAATTAAAATACCATCCACACATGGCCACAGACCATTTGCTTGTACACACAGTTTTTACTAAGAAGCAAGCTAATGGTTTTTCTATAAGCTTTAATAAACTTACGGGAAAAAGTAAAGGTGAACAAAAACTCTGTACTTTGGTCTATTGGAAACCATATGTGGAAGCAATGTGTTTAATTTTTTGTCTATTGTGCATAGTTTATGTTACTTAGTAGCCTCGTGCTTTTATGAAAAAAAAATGCAGTTATTGGCAGAAATTACTAACCTAATCTTAGGCAAAAAGTAATGATTCTCTTGAATCATGAATGAGGTTACCTACTATTAAACCAGTTATTCAATAGATTTGAAGATTCTAATAAACTAGTAAGATCCTGGCATATTTTAGCTAAAACACATATTTTAGCTACTAAGCCATAAAATTGTTATAAGTCAAAATGTAGAGTAAAATAAAGTTCTGCTAAAATTGTAAGTCTAATTACCTCTTTAAACATGAAAAGCATGATGATGGCATAATCAGCCTACAGTGTTCCCTCTGCTGAGACACAGGCATCCTCTCTGTGAGAGGATGTGTATCACGCGGGCCCAGTGCGGGTTGGTAGAAGTCACATGTCTTCGAATTTTTTGGTCCTAGGACTTGCCGATTTCCTCACTATGTTTTCCTTCACCGTTTTGAGAGCAGCGGTGATGAAATAATTTACACAAAGTAAATGACACGTGATATATGGACAAACAGTAAAATACTGCTAACACATAATTTACTTAGTACCTACTCATTTTATCCAACTTTCATGATTCAGTTAAGTTACCAAATGAGTTTTCCTTCTCAATAACATAAGTATATTTTTGAACCCTCAAATCATTACATATTGAAAAGTTAAACAAAACAAAACAACTAACAAACAAAACGCAGTAACAATCAAACAACAACGCTTACAAATATCGATCGCTGGCTACTAACAAACAACTAGAAAACACCGTTTTATTGACGTTCGCCGAGTTAAAAGTTTGGCGTGCTTCCATAGCATCGATCGAGCGAGAAACAGTTGACCTAATTACTTAAGTTTTTAAATTGCCACACATTTGTTCTTTGTCTAGAACTTTAGTTCTTAATGCTCGTTTTACTATAAGCTTTGTTGTTAGTAAAACAAATAGTGCACTTGGTGAAGTTTGTAATGTGTTACGAAACTGGTAGAGAGAATTGTAGTTAGTTTTAAAATTATGCTTTGGAGTTATAATGGGCTAGATTATTGGGATGTAACATATGTTTTTAACCCTTTTTTCCATTGAGCTAGGCAGAAAATGCAGTAGTAGTTCATAATCCATAGCTACATACTTCTTTTGCTTCGACTAAGTTAATTCATTGGCATAAATACCAACATACTTTTTAAATTAGATAGTTCTAATGCTATAGCTAAGTGTACTAAAGCAATTAAATCACAAATCAAAGTAACTAGAAGACGTCTAACCAACCAATAAACATTATTTTAATTTGTACTTAGCAACCCAAGAAATTTACATATAAAGGAGACGCGTCAGTTTGAGAACCATTGGCTCCATTTGATTACCTCTTGCTTACCATTCTAATCTAAGTTAATTAATATTTAAATATGCTTACGTCATGACAATGTATTTAATACAATGGGCAACAGAGTTCCCAGTGTATTTTTTTTCCTAATCGGTCATTATTAGGCCCCGTACAAAAAATAATGCCGGTACAGCTCGCCCGAATGCACCCGACGCCGTTCACCAAAGAACTTAATGTATTCATTTTGCTTTTATATCTTTCGCGTGATTAACTTTGATTGATTGCATCCAAATATTGATATTTGATATTAAATTCTGGCGACCGGCCCGCGACAGGGACGGAAATACACAGTGACACGGGACGAAAAAGGACAGCACGCTGTTTTCCGTGTCGTTCGCATGATAATGAATAATAATCGCGTATGGGACATGTTAGGAAGTGTTTTTCTGAAGCGGCAAAAAAAATCCCTGTGATGAAAATGATTTCTGCCACTTGAAATTAAAAGTAATTGCGTACTTACATTTTTTGTGAATTGTGTATTGCTATAAAACTTAATGTGGTAATAAGCTTTACGTTTCTTTTTATTCACAATGAAGTTATTATCAACTTGACGCTTAATGTGCGCGTGCACATAAAATTATGTTAGCGCTACGTTCTCAAAGATTTTATCTAAATGTCATATTTACCTTATCTCATCAAGTTGCGATACACTGGGCATGTGGCAAAAAAAGGTGAACATACTGGGTCGTACAAAGTTGCATTGAGAAAAACGATTTTCAAAAGTGATCCTTCTTTCATTTTAATGTTTGTTTCTTCACTGTGAGTCTTCGCATTAGGTATAAAAGCTGTTTAATTACGTGGTCTGTCCAAGTTAGAGGCTGGCAGGGTATGTTTCCGGTCGATTGCCGCGCTGAAGGTGATGCGCGCCGAGCTTGATGGATGAAGCCAGCGCAGGCGCAGGCATGCGGCTCAGCCACATGAATTCGTGTACACAAATGCCAACTTTATTTTTCTGTCCACAGCGATACATTTCTAGCTTATCACTCTCTTATATCAAGTGTGTAAGGTTGAAAATTTAATGTACTAAGTTTTTGAGAACTTTGAACTCCTAACTAGTGTAGATGAGTCGGTGGTTTTGTCACGATTTGTCATACATCGATATGCGGTTACGGACGTCTCCCTAAGAATGGTTACAGCTCAAAATTTAAGCAGAAGTTATGACAAAAATGTCGTGGGAACGGCCAACGAACTATGGCTGTACTCTTTTTAATTGATTGGGCTCGAATGTCCGACTAATGGCGATCGTGCCACAACAAAATAACTTGTTAACAGAGCGACCACAATAAACTGAGACTTAATTATTAATTCACGATTTATATATACTGTGTACTGTGTGTATAGACAGTGTATCTAACAATAAAAGATAAGAGGATCGTTAGTTAAACTGATGAGATAACAAATATAAATAAAGTATAAAGCAGTTACCTCAGGAGCTCGTTGTTTTTCTGCTCTCAAATGTTACGAACACAGTTAGCTGTGTGTCTGTTCTTGTTTTTTTATTTTGGGTGAAGAGAATTACAAGTGTATCAGGTTCGCAACTGAGTATAAATAGTAAGCGATTGGTAGCCTGTCATTAAACTTTACATTGACCTTCGGAAGAAATATACTGCGCTGTGGTAGCCCGGGAAATTCTAATTTTCTTTCGTTTTTTGCAATTTGCAGGTCAGTGTAAGGTTGTATCTTGATAAACACATATTTTTTATAGACCTGTAAATTGCAAAAAACGCAAGAAAATTTGAATTTCGCGGCTACCACAGCGCAATCACCGTTGATCAATTTGGTTTACTCAATTTACTGCTGTTCCTTTAACAGATCAAGCGCTTTCTTTTTATACCAACCAAAAACGTAATCTAGATACCCTGTTTAGAAAATTTGTAGTTAATAATTAGACCATTGGCGTGGGTTGTACACGTTAAAAAAACTGTTGTAGTGTAAATTGCCGAGAATTTCAGATTTATATTTTCATTAACGTCGTGGGTTTTTTTTAACTTTATAAAACATTTAGGGCGCGGGGCGTGAGCGTCGCGGCGCCGTTCCGAGTGGAAGCCTATTTTCGCAGCACATTACCGAGGATGAATGATTTCCTGGCCAGCCATGATTTATGCCCTACTGTTCTGTACTGGCTACCACGAGCCAGCGACATAGACTCATTACCGCAACGCCGCTAAAGAATGGACACTCCTTTGTGCAAGGAAAGTGTGGCATTTGTCTTTCTTTGTTACCTTTGAATGTAGATAACCATCGCCTTGGATACCCGAGCTTTATTAACAGATTTTTATCTGCTACTGAAAGTCGGTACCTACATTGATTACAACTACCATGTTGATGATATCATGAATCTATTTCTATGAAAAAAATATTTTTATCTAAACTAATATTATAAAGAGAAAATATTAGATATTTTGTATGTTTGTTTGATAAACTCAAAAAAAATCTTAACCGATTTTTTTTTTTTTCGTTTTATACTTAGTCCAATTCTTGAGTAAGCCCATAACCTATTTAAAATCACGCTAGGGACCTTCAGGAGCCGAGCCAAAAGATAAAAAGCTAGAAAGAACGCTAAGCGAAAACAAAGTAAAAGCGCGGGCGATGCAATGCGACGAGGTGGGTGAAATTTCACGCGGACGAAGTCGCGGGCAGAAGCTAGTTATAAATAATAACGTTATTATAATAAAAGTTCTTTTAATCTTGTAATTTTATAATGTTGTAGTCGTAATGACGCGTCTGAATTATTCGGTCGTTAATCTTTGTCGGTACGCAAGTACCGGTCGCTTACCACAGATTCTAAGCAACAGAGGGTTAAATTCTAAGTTTAAAATGTATTTAAATTCTGGAATAAATTAACTTCTGTATTGATTAGGTTGCAAAAAATATCAGTTTTACTTGAAGCGTTTTATTAATTTTCTCAATGAGTGCACTTAATTGTAAATCTACATTGCTATTGGTTATGCTTGATAATTAAATAAAAGCATCGTTTATTTATGTGTGAGGAAGTGAATGTTTTTATTTAGTTTACAGCTCATTACATATGTATTCACAATGAATGAATGTTGGTATACTTATTGTAATTTAATTAATTACAGCGGTCAACTTAATTAATATGAAACAGCTGTAGTGTTGACTGGTGTTAGAGACGCTGTGTAACCTAGCCGTTTTAACGATTGTGTCTCTCTTCTAGCCTAGCCTTTTCCCAACTATGTTAGGGTCGGCTTCCAGTCTAACCGGATGCAGCTGAATACCAGTGTTTTACATGGGGCGACTGCCTATCTGACCTCCACAACCGAGTTACTGGGTAATACGATATGCCTTAGTAAGACTGGTTGTCAGACTTTCGGGCTTCTGACAAAAAGCCACCTATGACAGCCGGAGTGGCTATTACTACTGAGCCACAAGCCCCAGCTCTGTCTCTGTCTCTCTTCTAGTACCCAATACAATTTGTAAAAACATCACAAAACATAGTATCCTCGATTTCCGGAAGAAGGTTGGTTCCATGTAAGATTTAATAAATTTTACATAAATAAATAAATATCCTTGGACATTTCACACATTACATACAACCAACTTCGAGGTATATCCTCCCGAATAAAACCTTTAAAATCGGACAACTCTGTAAAAAGTTAAGCGTGGTCACATAAAAAAAAAGACTTGAGAGACTCCTTCTTTTTTTTCGTCGGTTAATAACACCTATAACTAAAATAGAAGGCCAACAGTAAGTCCTTTGCTATAGCTCTACTCTATGATCCACTAGTTAGTTACACTGTGGTCATCAAACCATTGACCCCGGCCATACGGCACCTGACAAGCCAACAATTCTCCCAGTCTGTGTACTCTGGTAATAAGAGCACAGTTTGCGGGTGCGCGCGCAATAACCGTCATCAGAGAGCTGCGCGGCCGCAGGTGTGCTGTTACGTGCTGTGGCGACTTGCTCACTTGTTAGTGTTGTTGTACAGACTGGATTTTGCACATTTTTGTTAGAATCTTTAACGAGGAGGGAAGTATTTAATAGTGCTTGGTTAAGAAAATTGTTCACATGCAAATATGTAAGTACTTACTACGAACCCAAAATCACAAAGGAAATCAAAATTCGGAAACTTCGTAATAGAATAGGGATGATGTAAAAAAAAAAAAGATAATAAAAAAATATTACATATTTTTTTCTTTATCATATGAATAAAAAAATACAGTACAGTGGAGTCTCGCTACGTCATAACTACGTATAAAGTCTAGCAAGGCGTGACGTCATGCCACATTTTAACTCAATGTATCACCGTAATCTTTTAATTACCCGACAACAAAATTTTTGTCATCATCCCTATTGATATTGGGTGTCAATTTTAAGTGTTTTGGACGTGGTTACTGCTTATACGACATAGTTAGCCGTTTGAAGACCTCCAAGGACCAGTGATCCAGTGATATTTTCTGGGTGCAATATGCTTAATTGAAGATGACAAACAACATAAACGCCAGTTCATATAAAACAAAAACGCGTTCAAAGCATTGCTCTTCTAAAATCAAATTCTAAAGCCACACATATTACCTAGTTCACAGAACTATGACCTACCTATATGTACTAACTTTGATGACGTCACTAACCTACGTATAACGGGCCACGAATTAATATTGTCTATAAGTAAGTATGGCCAGTATTCGTGACTTGTAGAGGCTATATATTGATCACAGTCTACGGCCGATCGCGGTGATCTGTCATCGGAATAACATTGATTAAAATGCCCACTAAGTAAGTAATAATGTAGCTGTTGATTTATTATATTTGATTGCAATGTAACGCCAAAGTTGTCTGTGGCGCGTTGATGATAATAAATTAGTGTTTCGAGGAATTTGAAGACTTTGAGATCAGTTCGAAAGTTTCAGGATTGAACTAATACTGTCTTATGATGAGAGTTTTGTGTAAGAGTTATTAATAACTTCTCTCTCAGTGGATTTAAAGTTATCTGCATGATCGATTTGAATCGCGAAAAAGGAAGAAGATAGAAATTATGATCAATGTTTTAAAATTCATGATTGATTTAGCTAGGATCGTCGCCTACAGGATTTACAAGATAGCATTATGATTATGAAGTAGGTAGTCTTTTGTTTTTGCAAACTTTAAATGAAAAATAAAAGTTTTAAATCAAAGGCACATTAAAACAAGTCTCACATTTAAAATTAATGTGTTTAAACAGTTGACCTGAAAGTCAAAGGGCCAAAGGTGTCTTTACCTTGTGTTGTTCAAGTCTAAAGACAAATTAATTAAATCTAGCCAGACAAGAGGAGGTGCTGACAGCTCCTAGCAGAAATATTAATCAACACAATACACATTATAAAGTCTACGCCCTACAGGTTCTAGTGACAGTCATTAAATCTATGCATTTGATTGCAGTCCCATAATCCAATTACTTTGCTCGTAAAGCATGCAAAAGTTTAGAACTTTTTACTAGATTTTATTTGCAGAACTGTTTTCTAGGATTATGAAGTGTCATTTAGCCATAATTATGTAAGGTAAATTATTGTGTTGATGAATAAAACTATAAACAGTAACAGCGTGGTCATGAATCATACGAAAGGTCGTTCAAACTTATCTAGTGCTAGTAGGATTAAGTTATAGCTCGTTGACGACCTGCGAACGAGTTCCAGCGTCCACAGGGGCGGACTGCAAACGTAAATAAATATAAATTAATATAGAAAGATATTGACTCATTAATGCTCCAACCAATAAATTAAGAACTGCTTCAACGTTTTCTTTCCAATGATCAAAGTATTAACCCGATCGCGTGTTAGAAATGCCTTTTTACATACAGCTGATTCTAATATTATTCTATTGCAATTTATAGCTCTATAATTATTTTAGAAATTTATTATTTGCTGTGCGGTTTTAATATAAAAGTTCAGGCGTAATTTAAAATGTTAAACAAAATATAAAAAGTTATACAAGACATATCGTTACAGATCTAAAATCGTTATTCAACTGTGTCTGTTTGGAAGTGCACCTCTGGGTTCAAACAGTAGAATTAATTGTGACGGTTAAAATAACTTATCACTAATTAATTAGTGGGTTTTGGTTCATTAATTTTCATTTCTTCTGATATATCATCATAGGTTTAGAATCGTTGTGTAATATGCGTTCTAACAGTAGAACTATACGAATAAATGATGGAATATCGATATCACTGACGTTAGATGCGTGCCTGTATGTTGTGGACTCGTATTTTTCTCCCGATACCGTAATGCGCAAGTCACGAACTGTTATGTAAGCATGCTGCTGGCCGGCGCGGGCGCCGTCATTATAGGCATTATTACAGGAACACTCGGTCTCTCGCCCGCCATTGTCAAGATTGTGGGGTCAGACAGACCCCGGACGATGTTAGCCAACTTGTAATTTCGCAATTCCTATAACCCAATAAATCGAAGCTTGTAAAACAATTTGTTCGTGTTCACTGATGAAAACTCAAGCCGTTGGTTCTTGTATCATGCTCTATGATAGGCGTCGTGACTCGTACACGGTTATTAATTATGAAAATGATTATGACGACTCATATTGTTCTCATGTCGTGCTTGTGGTACATTATTGTCATTATTTGCTATATTATATGCGAGTTATGAGGCTTATTTGTGCAGTGATGTTGGTAACTTCATTTATTTTATACGTGTTTTAGGATGATCTCTGTGTTTTTTTTTTTTTTTCCTCTTTTTATTGCGGAAGCATGAGTTCTGCACACGATTTTTTTTACTTTGATCATTGTGTATTTTTCTTCTTATTTACTTGTATTTGTCAAGAATACTATACATAATTTTGCAACGCCCTAAACTTTCATTTAAAAATCACATGTCTGGTTTTTCTCCGTTCACTTTGTCACTTTATTTTTGATATATAATATTGTTTCTAAAACCTAATCTAATCAGTTCTTACCACTGGTCTTACGTACAAGTACGACATAGATGCGTAGGAGTCGATATTGCTAGCGTCAATTGTTATCACAAAGACGTCGAAGGGCGTTTATTATTAGAAGAGTACGGTCATCTGCGCGTCAGATAGTAACACTTGAAGTACTAAAACGGCCCTAACTGTGACGAGATAAAGGCGCTGTCACTGTTACCATGGACATGCGGTCGACTGTAATGCAAGCCTTATAATCGTGCCCTTGCGTTTGCGCAAACTAAAGCATGTGTTTTGCTGTTTAGATAGTGCCGATAGATTTAGACGCTCTTGAGATAAGCTATCATTTTGTTAAGACGAGGATTATCAGCTTTGTTTTGATTTGCGTTAGCGTTTTGCACAGATTCTTGTTGAGTTGCTGACATACTCGTAGTACGTACGTTAAATGAATACATAATACTTACACGTGTAACTAACAACAGAGGGGAGTTAGGCCGAGATCTATAAACGTTTCTTAGCGCGCACTTACTCTGGCTGGCTAAGCGTTATTTCTGTCACTCTCGCACAAGAGGCAAACTACAAGTGCAAGACAGAGACGGGAATATGTTTAAGCCAAATCATTATTAAGTAACGTTTATAGATATTCGCCTTAGTTTGTCAAAAATCCTATAGTTTACCTAAATTTTTAACATGTTTTTGACATTTATGGTGTGGCGGCATCTACATCGCCACTTCGCCACATATGCGAACTACGTCATGCAACTGCATCACACTGACGTCATGCAAAATCCTCCATCGTGCAAGCAGAGTTTACCGAGCGGGCGAGCGACTAGCTTAAACAGGGTTACTGAAAACATGTCACGATCCCTTTAAGCCTTAAATCTATGACCTCTGCTAGATCACCCCTTAAAGTTTAAGGGGTGATCTAGCAGAGGTCATACGTTATTATGTATCAAAATCAGTCTTGGGTACACGGGACAAAAATGAACCACCTTCTAGATATTTATTTTTTTCAAAAAAAACGTGGACATAAAATTTGATTGATTTTTCTCTCCAAAGAAATCTAGTTTATTCAGTCATTTTTCAACGTATCAAAAATGTTTATACTTCGTTGGATAGCTAATAAAGCGTAGATGTTTATGAAATAGTACGGCGATAAACCTCAGTAGTAATTTTATGTAGTAAACTTGCAATTTATTACGAAAGACGAAAATAAAAGTCGTTAAGTAGGTATGTAAGTATGGTACAAGATTTATTTTATTTTATGAATTCTTGTTATTGACAAGAACAAGGACTAGGTAATAAGAAAAAAAAACCACTAGCTACTCACATTGTTTTTTTTAAAAGCAATTTTCAAATTTGTATCTCCACTGTTTTTTGAAAAAATAAAATAATCCGAAGGCGGTTCATTTTTGACCCGTGTTATGTCCCATAAGTGATTTGATACCTATGACCTCTTCTTTTACTCCTTAAAGATGATCGTGATCATGTCACAACGTCCCGACATCAACCGTAGGGCAGTTGCCCACCAGACACAACGCCCGTCTGGTCGGAGGATCCTCCCGTTTCTATGTACGATGAGTGAACTTTACACCCTGTTCCTCTTACCTCTATAGTGGGATTGCGACTTGAATTTGAACAGTTTTTAATTATGAGAATTGGCCTTCTGATTGTTAGATTTTTAACGGTCTTATTAGCTATACAGGGTGTCCGGTAAAGAATGGATAACCTTGGAATAGCATATTACAGACATGATGGCCGTTCTTAAAAAAATACAAAAAAAAATATCCCCACTAGTAGGTACACACGGCTACACATCAAGCTATACATTTCTAGTTTAGACTGACCTCTCATTGTAAGGAAATCCTATACAATGCGAGATCAGCTTATACTGAAAATTTGATCTGTTGTCGTGCGTACATTATGATTTTTTGGAGTCTCCAAAAAATATTTTTTTTAATTATTTTTTTTTGTATTTTTTTAAGAACGGCCATCATGTCTGTAATATGCTATTCCAAGGTTATCCATTCTTTACCGGACACCCTGTATATAATCATAACATACTTTCAAACGGATTCCTGACTATAATTTCATGGGTAGCAACCGGCCCCTTATTTTTTAACATACCTAATAAGTACTACTGGAATCATCAGTTTCTGTACTTTATGATTAATGTACTGATTATGTAAAATTTTGAAATTGTTGACATCAGACCAAACTACACCTCGCTCTATGCATACACGCTGACACGCACACATTTACACAAAACTACAACTAAACTACACCTCACTAAGTACACACGTGTTTGCGAAACCGGCCTCACGTCATGGTGTCGTGGTTTTTTATTTGGTCTGAGTTATTGACATGATTACTGACTATATTCAACAGTGACTATTTATAGACCTGAGTAGGTATTGTATTTATATAAAATAAATTAGTAATGCTTGATTAATCGCTTTATGTTGTGAACGTGTCATTAAGTACCTTCATATTTAATTCATAGCCTAACTTGAGTACGTACTTACATATACCTACTTAGGTACCTGCTAGCACTTGACTACTAGGATTCAATATGTGATCAGACGGGTAACTTTATTACTAGGTATATTATATTATGTGCAGGCAAAGGGTATACGTACATATATCATTGTAACACGGTTCATTTTGGTTTCTCTTATAAAATACTAGCTTCAGCCCGCGACTTCGTCTGAGTGAAATTTGTTGCAACCCCCGACCCACCCCGTCGCATTACATCGCCCGCCCGCGCTGTTTTGTCTTTTTTTTTCTGCTTGGCTCCTGAGGGTCCTAGCGTGATGTTAAATAGCCTATAGTCTTCCTCAAGAATTCAGCTACCTAAAGCAAAAATATTTTTTCAAATCTGACAGGTAGTTCCAGAGATTAGCGCGTTCAAACAAACAAACTCTTCAGCTTTATTATTAGCGTAGATATAGATAGATAGTAGTTGCCTACTAATAAACATCTGAATTTTCGTACACATACGTACTTACATAACCTCACGCCTTTTTTAATTCGTAGTCAGCAGAAAATAAAGTGCTACATCTACATACAATACTCCTTGCTTCGTCCACGTTCATCCATCTGGTCAAATAATAGCGCCGCCTGCAATTACTAATACTAATACTAATACTAATATACTAATATCCTTGGACATTTCACCCAACGCCATCTAGTCCCAAGCTAAGCAACCTAATGCTTGTATTATGGTAACGAGATGGCTGATAAACTACTTATATACTTTTTTTTTGTAAATACATACATATTATAGATAGAAAAACACCCAGACTCGGAACAAATACTTGTAGGTCGTACAAATATTTGTTCCATGCGGGAATCGAACCCGCGACATGCTGCGCAGCAGTCAATCACTCAACCACTGCACCAACCGTGTCGTCAATTACTAAGCATAAACACGCCTGTTCATTTTACCCGACTGCACAAAAGGACGGTAATGTTTCTGAAAAATATCAATAAGATCACTGCATGTCCTAGACAGCCCTAAAGCAACTGAAAATGTGCATGCCTAAGTTTGTAGCTACTTATAGGTACATACCTATATACACGATGTGTGTCTCCCCTTATAAAACTTCTAATCTTCGCCGTTACTGTATATTCATAACTAGGTATTTGATATCGCTGCATGTCCTAGTGCGTCTCATACCAGCGTTTCCTCTGATATCCGTGTCTTAATTAGTTCACTCATTTTAGAACACCTACCCCCTTTACCACGTCCGGATTACGGAACTATTCATACTTGAGAAGGTACACAGAAATCTCCGAAGTACCTCATAAGCACTCATAACTAAGCCAGTTAAACAGTCTGTCAAATGAAATGTAGCGGAAAGTGGTTAGTACGCGGAGTAGGTACGGCGCTTTTGATCATTTGATGCTGTGTGCCGTGACATACTGGCCGACGGTGGCCCTGCGGTCAGCGGACTGCTTACGGATCTATGAACGCTTTTAAGAATACCGACAGTGACGGTGGATGCAGAAGGTTCAGTTCGTACAATCGTAGTTGGTGCAGTTCGTAGTTACAATTGGTAGTCGTCGTTGGTAATAAATACTTTGACTTTGACTTTTTGACTTTGTACTTGGGCTTCGGAGATAAGATGGTTACAATAAAATATGGCTAAATCAAGCTATTATTTGAACATGCCTGATTAGTAATTAATTATGAGCATTATTGCGTTTGAAAATAAAATGTTATCTACAATAATTTTATTTTATCTATGCGCTAAGCCGATTGTAGCGTTTTAGTGTTCTTATAATATCTACAACAATCGTATCGCTTAAGGCCCTGGTTCCAAGCTTAGTTTAGCTCGGTGTGTAAGTGAAATGGTGTTATGGCTGTCTAGTTTGACGCACGAGATAGAAGATTCTCACGCGCACCGGAATTATGTCGTAAAAGCGCAATTAAAATCGTATAAAATTAGAAACTTACTATTTAATAAAAAGTAATCCATCACTGGATGCAGTTTAGAATTTGACATTTCATGGTATATTTTTAATTATAATTATAATTGCTAATGAAGGGATAAACAGCTTTTAAAGATTAAAGATTTTTTTGGTGCATTAAAGTATGTTTAATTATGTTTTGGCTTCCATCAATGTATGCGAAATGGATTTGAAAATATCATATTTTTTTTACATGCCAAAATTATTTACGGTTTATGAGATACACAGCTTTAAAAAACCACCTTTTTGATCGTTTACAGGAAATCTGCGCCTTAATAGCTACGAAGACCATAGTGGCGTAGTTACTCAACTATCGACTTAGAAATCCGTATAAATAAATAAAATAAAAAAATAATCTTTATTAATTAATTTAAGCTTTTTTTTAAGATTTCGGATAAGCAACATCCATATATGGGTTAGTAAGCAAAAAGAAAAACAAAAAGGGCGTAGCACATATTATAAACTTCCTAACCTATCGTCTACGAAGATCGTAGCGAATCGGCTACGTCACTCGTAGCGCCTGACCTACTACGCCTACGGTGGAGTCGCGTAGCTACGATGTGCAATGTTTTCGTATTGCGTATAACTTCGGTGTTGATGGCAGTTTCACTTCTGTAATTTTCTGTTTTCTTGTTACGTGGCAGCCCTGCAGTCAGCCGACTTCTTACGGATCCATGAACCCTTTCAAGAATACCGATGTCTCACTACTGGCATATCGATATCTGTCGGTTAAGAATCGAGTGAATCGGATTCGGGTTTCTAACTCGTGATAGATTGGGTTTAGTTATTGCAATGTCTGGGCGTAATGCGATTGACTGTAACATCCGTTTTGCGCAGCTATTGATGTAGAATAAGCTTACGAGAAAATTTGTTTAGTCGCATAGAAAAAATTGGATATGTACAGTGGGTACCTTGATTTATATCGATAGCGCGATCCTATTGATTCGTGTCTCATAATATATTCATATTCAATAAATCTCACCAATAAACAATAACATAACGTAGGTTCCTTCCTAAATACTCGGAAATGTATCAAGAGGGCCATTGACGAGTTGGAACAATGAAAATTTATTAAAATGCAATAACAATAAAATTCGTGTCCGGACATTAGCGATGTTAAGTTATTCTCCAAACGCCACTTAATGAGAAGTGATGGGTTCGTCAGAAAATAAAATAAAAATACAATGTACCCACCCCGGGTTCCAACGAGGCGGGCGCATTCGGTATGCAGCGCGCATGCGCTTGAAATTACATGTCCTGTATGCAAGACATTCCTTCCACCGTGTCACTGCAATCCAGAAGAAATTGTCCTCTCATCTCGAGTATTAAACTACCGCATTATGATCAACCTATTGCTGTATTTATGTATGATTAATTGAAGGAACCTCCTTACTCCACCCATGCTGCAAATTTAAACCTTAACTCCACCGTATAAGGGCGAGAATCATACAATACATATGCCTCCTAATCGATTAACAAGATCAAGAATCGATTGATGCAATACCTAACCGAAGCGTTAAAGTAGTTTTGACCAACAATTATTTGTAGACAGATTCTATCTGAAAAAGATAATGTCTAAATGCTCAGATATTTACTAAGAATCATATTTTAGATTCTTAAGTGATGTTCTACCGGTCATTTATTTGTTAGTTTGATTCGACGAAATTTTAGATAGTTATTTGGCATAATTAGATAAGGAATACTCAAAGTGTGGAAGTGGGTAATATAAGCATAAACGCTATGGAATTTCTTACGTAAAACTTTATTTGGTTCTATATAAATGGTGAGTTACATAAAGTTATACAACAGTTACTTACCGTTCGTTAATTAGTTATGTTTACCACGAGACAACAGGATTTTAATGGTATTTATTATATAGAAAGTCTATAACCGTCTCGATGTGAGGTGTCGTAAATCAGAGAGACACCCACGAAGAGACGACGTTCGTCTACTTGTACTCTAATCCGAGTGGGCTTAACCGATCGTGTCGTGTCGAAAATCGAGTTCGCTATAGACGAACACCGACGGTGATATTTCGAAAATTTGGAAATATGTGAGTTAATTATTACTAGATATAATTTTATCTCTCAATTGAATCATTAGTGTCATCAATTCGCACACTTTCACAATTGTTGTAATGTTCAGAATATGAATTCTTAGACACATTTCCTATTATCTAAACACTAAAACCAACATCAATGTAATTAAAAAAAATCAAGGATAATAAATCTGAATCCAGACATAGATTTTAATAAGCAAAATGTCAAGCCGGATTATTAAAGCTACAATTGTGTCGAATCTGTCGAAGTTGCGGCGTCGACGCGTTCGACTACGTTCGACAAGACAGCTTTTCCGTCCGCCTTCGACACTAGTTGTTATTCCCTACGTCACTTGTCACACGCCACTCGGTAGCACCCATCCGTAATAATAAGAATTGTAATATAAAAGCATTATAATCCAATCAGGAGGTAAGGTGAGGTGTGACCGCCCGTGAGCACGTTTACGATTCGGGACGCGGCTATGTCGATCATAAAATAATTTTGGGCAAAGAATTAGTAGTAAATGGCCAGTACAACTGTACAAGACACACACGGCGCTGTGGGAGTGTACGTTAGCGTGCAGTCGCATTCGATCACTTTCGACTTCAGCTGCGGATCACGTTCCCCGAATTCTCGACTAAGTTCATTGACGTTCGACGCGAATTCGATCAGTATTGCAAGAGCGAGTGACATTCGTAGTCGGGCCGTTTGATCAATAAAGTCTCAACCTAAAGCTCTACTCGAAGTATGTGAGCTCTATTCAGTACACCCATAGTTTTCGTGGCAGAGAGTAACCACTGCATAAAATGCAGAAACAAATAAGCATAAAGCAACGACACTTCGCAACTGGTTTTGTTTGGGTTTCACTTTTTAGGTATAAAGTTACCGAGCATCGTAAAATAAAAACATCGACCAAATTTTGAAATAAAGGTAGGTATTTTATTGCTCCAAATATAATTTACATACTTTCATAATAAGGGAAATCCGGCTAATTAGCGTGCGAATATTTTCCATCTGGACCGTCATGGCTGGCTCGCAAACGTTTCTTACTCGTTCACAATAAACGATTTTATATTTTTACTGACAATTATAAAGTTAACTGCCGTACACTTTTGTAGCAGAAGTTGTATTATGGCAATCATAAAAAGTCTACATATTTTAAATGGCATAATTCCCGCGTTAACGGTGAATCCATTTAAATAATGTTAACCTAAATCGGAAATAACATGTTATGCATCACGTTGAATGCATAAGAAAGTACGCGTATTCTTAACATATTAATGCAAATAGTCGGTTTAACGTTACAATTCGGTCGATAACAAGGTGAGAACTCAACAAAAGAATCATGAGAAGTAACTCAACTTTACAGGCAATATATTAAACCAGTAAAAAAGACAATGTTGTAAATAAATACTTTAAAAGCAAAGCAGCGTTGCGATGTTAGTAGGCACCTAAAATACTCGTCGTCGATACGACGATCAATAAATTAAAATTAATTCGGCGTGCGAACGGTGAGATCCGATACGCGATACCGACGCCTACATTTATCATTCGCTAACACGTCGGACATTTCACAGGATGCCTTCGTCGAGGGAATGTGTCCTTTATGACAACGTACATAGGGATTACCGATGTCGTGATGATCGGGCACGTAATGATCCACCACGGGAACAAAGGATAACACGTCTAAATACAATAAGTGGAAGGGATAAGATGGCGTGCGTATTGGCGGTTGTAAAGGCGTCAACACACGCGCGGGCACGCAGCTCGCATGCGGATGCGGCTGATGTCACGGCGTGCAAATAAACCGCGGCAGACTTGACGACGCTGGCCGGGTGACCTTGACGCGCCCCGGGAAAGTTCTCACGAGGCCTGTCACTTCTTGTTCATGAGTCAATCCCAATCAGCGAGTACATGCGCAACACATACAGAGTGCTTTTATTCAAAACTAAATTACTTATTTTATCGAATAAAATAGATAGTTAATTAGTGTTCTATTTTAACACCCTTACCCTTTTTAAATGAAATTAATTCGCTTTAATTTATTGTATTAGTAATTTATTTATTCTTTCAATTCTGCTGAAAACATAATTCGTTTCGTTAGAACACATGTAGACGGGCGCAATAAAATCACTCTAGGGCTATAATTATTACAAGTTGTAACTGTCACCGGAAGACGTCACGCCGGGCACAACACACATTATAGTTTATTACGTACATATGCACCAGTTACGAGGCACTTTGAGCCGTAAGGGGCAATTTTCGCCGCAAGCGAGGAGCATAAAGGAGGGAGCTCGGTTTCAGTGTAACCACGCCTTAACGCTTGTGTGGATGCAAGACCAAGGGGCGGGTTAATGGACTCAATGAATTTTTACGGATATCCAATATGAATGCGATAAATTTGGCGTATGCTAAGTGGGATAAAAAGGGAAAACCAAACATTCTTAGGACCCATGAGAAAGCCTGAATCTGAAACTCTAGAGAGATAAACTATGCTTAGAAGAAACTTCATAGGTTTTTGCAATTTTTCGGCAGCTTCAATATTTTTTTTGAAAGAGATCATAGCAAAACAAACCCAATCAAGGTAATAAGCGTCGGTAAAGCTACCTGACTTTCAGAGGGAATAGAATATTCTGTTTATGAGCTAAGCTATTAAACAATACGAGTAAATAGAAAGAAAGAAAGAAAGAAAGAAAAACGTTTATTTGGACACAGTTCGTGAAACACAAAAATACAAAAGAATAAAACAATGCGAAAATAATATTATAACCACAATAGTGTGTGCCTCACGGCTGCGCCAAAAAGGTCCATTTCAGCATTAATGCCAGACAGATGCTGCCTGACGCTGGTTTTCTAATGAACCTTTAGGGACAAGTGACGGGGAGTACAAATAGTGCATAACAGAGTATGTTTTCCTATACGAATCCATGTTTACTTCCTTCCTTATCTCTCTTACTTACTTATCATAAAATTGCGATAGAGTTTTCCCACCGGTTTTCACGACTCCATTGTAGCAAAAGATTAAGTTGAAAATTATTCAAAAAAAGAACCCGTATCTTTGGTCTTTGCTGGAAGTTTGTATGTCAGCAGACCAAAGAGTTCCTTATCTACAAAAAAAAGTTACCACGCTCGAAAGTGAGTTTCAGCCAGTAATTATTCTTAACCGACCCAATGAGTATGTGAAAAATTCGCAACCCGAAAAAAATTCGAAGGGTAACAAAACCGTTACAGTAAATGCATAAGGCGGGTGTACATCGTCAATTTGAACACCAGTGTTAGTGCCCTGTGGCGCGGTGATAAGATCTCTTGCTGCATCTGCCGGGGGTAGGCAAGGCAAGGGCCGGGGTTCAATTCCGGTGTTTTGTTTCGGCGCCGTCTGTGGGAACTAACGGCTTAGCTATGATTGGTTTATGATTTGATTTTCGTATTTACTTAGTAGCTTTAATTATTGTGTGAGAAATGGGGGTTTTTACCTAATTGTGATTTATTGACCCCTATGAGGTTTGGGTGGGATTGATTGGTCTGTTAACGGTATTGGACAGTGTTTGCTGAAAGTACCTACAATACTGTTTTTTGAAGGGTGCCAAACAGAACCGTATTACTAAGCCTCCGCTGTGCGTCCGTCTGTCTGTCAGCGGGGTGTATCCCATGAACCATAATAGGTATTAGACAGTTGAAATTTTCACAGATTACCTATGTATTTCTATTTTCTATTGCCACCATAAAGAAAACCTTTTTCTTTAATGAAGTATTTTAAAAAAATGTGTAGGTTTAAAATATTGCACGGTGGTTGTTTGTATACCTAATTTGTTGTATAGGTATAGCCATTATAGCCAGCCACAAGGAGAGAGTATTTACCACTAAAAAAGTGTAAAGATGGTCAGATATAGGTAGTTATAATATTTCATTATTTCAAATTTCAATTATCATCTCCAACAATAACATGCTAGTTTTAAAATGCCGAAATTAGAACTTCACATTGGCACAGAGATCCACAGATAATGACAAAAGTGGATCTCCTAATTCAATTTCCACCGTATTTCCTATTATGTTTATAGTTTTTGTTTTCTATTAGCCCCGCGTGCTTGTAAAACACGAAATCCCATAACAATCAAGGCTTAGTGGTATACAAACTGCGTATCTAGTACAATGGCCGAAACTTGCAGCCCTCTAATGAATAAAAAGCGCCGGTGGCCACCCGGTACCACGCTATCGCCGGAAAATCTGCTTTGTTGTATTATTGTACGGGAACGGATTAAACTGTCGCATCGGAACGGCTGTTTTGGAGGAGCTTGGTAGCGGCCAGGTAGGGCATGTGGCGAGATGGTGCGATAACAGGAATTATTCATACGCGCGTTATCGGTCCGCCATCGCTGGGGCTATTGTGAACGCGGCCTAACGCGCGAGGGGTGGCTCCCGGTTGTCGTGGACGCTGTCAAAACGTTGTTGTGTGTATTCGGCCTAATGTGACGCCCGTACGGATTGATTATTGTTTTATTCCGTGTTGTTTACCGTAATGACTCCCGCCCGATGTTCGATTATTTCACTGAAACCCACTACGCGATGTTATCGAACATTTAACTCGTCCAACGCAATTCAGTTCAGACAAACTGGCCCTCTAAAATAATTATAATAGCTGCAAGTAGAGGACTGATTGAAATCTATATGTTTCAATTGTCTCATGAATATGTCATGAGTGACTCTTTTGTGACTTTATTTTTAAAACTTTTATCAGATTTACAGTCATTACAACCTGTCAAATGATTTGGGGACACACCGGTCTGATTGAAGGTTTCAGGTGCTGTTGACTTATCTGATTATACTAATTAAATATGTACTTCAACATTCAGCAACATTCACTGTCGGTAAGGTTCATTCCCCCAGCTGGTCTAGCCGTGCCCAGGCCGCAGTGTACGGGTGCCCTTGTGATAACAATCGCTGATAATCTCAAACTGCGATCGACACCTGGATCGACACGATGCGGGCTTGTGTAGATATATCTATAACATTGTTTGCGACGAATTCATTGACGCAACGATACCATTTTATAATCGGCTAGCTTTGTTTGGGAAGGTCAAGGTATTAATTTGTATTGTTTTATCTCGTTATAGCATCTGCATAGGTATTGTAAATGTAGGTACTGGGTTGTAGTTGTAGATCAATCGTATCTTGTTGAAATCACATAGCATATGTTTGGTAGTAAGTTGAGTGTAACTAGTTGTTCAGTACCCGCAGTGCGCCGCGGGGATGCTCGGTGTTTGAGCTCCCTGCCGCATTACCGTAGGGAATAGCGTGAAGGGATGCGCCCCTAACTGAAATCAACCAATCGCGGAACAGTTCACCAACACAGATATCATTACTGCCGCCACCCTCGGCTAACAAATGCACCCGTACGTACATATGTTTGCTTTCACTTCTATAAATAATAATTGACGAATGTTGCTTCAGACATTAAAATGGGGAGCGACTCTACATGACCATTTTAAATCCCCACGTTTTTATATTCTTTGAAAGATTCAACTGCACCAAAATCCAAAGGCTGAACTAAGCATAATGATCAAAACATTTATAAAGCCCGTACCTATATGAAAACTAATGAACACAGTGTATAATCAAAACTAACACTACTACGTACATAATTAATGAAATTTCCAGCTGGCCTACAATTTTAATTGTTCGCTGTTGTGATACGCCGCTTTTGAAACGTTTCGGAAAAGTAAGGCCTTTTGTTCACGGACGCAGTCATCGAGACCCGCGTAATGCCTCCATTATTTGTTTATCAAATAGACATTAGAACCCGGAATATTCATGATTACAATTACAGCATTTGAGAATGAAGATGTCGTGTGAAAGACCACTTGTTAGATACAAATGATATTAATTTAGGTGAGCTTGCTGGGGTAACAAAACGCCTTCAAATTGTCCGCTTTAATGACAACAAGTTTTGATGTTTAAGGCTCGTGTTACAAAGTTACAATGACTGTCTATCGTTGGATCTCAGCTACGATAATGGTTACTTAAACGCTCGTAAATATGAGTGGTTTAGGTATCAAATTGCGGAGCGTCATCACTATTATGGTTGATTTTGAAGAAGTTGTATTTGTGTGCAGGTCGGACGCTAAGCGGCGGCAGCGGGCAGGTGTGCCGGCCGCACTTCCACACGCCGCTGCACCCCTGGCTCGAGTCCAAGGCGCTGAGCGGCGGCGCGTGGGGCAGCGGCTTCCAGCAGGATGCGGCGCAGGCGGACAAGCCCCTGTCGCCCGCGCAGCACCACCACCCACACCCCCTGTTTTCGTTCCCCCCGACGCCGCCGAAGGATTCGACGCCGGACTCCGTGGCGGCGGCTGCGCTTGGCCAGCAGGACTACCAGGCCGCCGTCGCGCATGCCACCGCCATGAGCGTCGCCTTCATGCAGCAGCAGCAGGAGCTGCCGCTGTGTGGCGACGTCAAGCCCATGATGGGCGCACCGCCGTCCAAGCAGCGCGAAGGTGCGCAGCCGGACTCGTGCCCCCAGGAGTCGAGCCAGCCCTCCGGGGAATACAACGCGCAGTACAACGCCGCCGGCGGCGACTACTACAACTACCAGGGCAAGGGGTATAGTGGGCAGCAGCAGAGCAAGCCGCGACCGAACAAGACGCGGACGAGCGCCGGTGAGTCCGCGGTCCGCACCGCACCGCACCGCTCCCGCTGCGTGCACCCACCACACACACCACGCGCGCTTATCCGATCACTAATAACTGCATCACTGACTCAAGATATCACAGTAAGCGTTCAGATGATCCACATCTCTCGCTCACGATACCCACTCGCATTACGCCTAGAAAAGCATTTATTATCTGATTAGAGACCATTTAAATGAATTAAATGGTCTCTAATCAGATAATAAATCAAATACGCGACCATCCATGGCCTAATAGAAGCCTTTACAGAATGGCAGCGGAGATATCCCGCGTAATTAGAATCTCTACAGATTGTCTCATCAACAATTGAGATATATTAATTCGATAAACGTAGCAAGATTAATATTTCATTTGGTTTCAAAATGGCATTGTCGAGTGATATCGCGATATGTTCGGATAAGCGCGGCTCTTGCACCGGGGGTTGTGGCGCCTCACGAGTTTCCAACACGGTACTAGGACTTGGGATCATGTCGGTACTAACGCTTTCTTACTAACTGCTCAACGGTGGAGGTGTTGTACTAATAATTTTATCATATTGGCTCTTTGCAGTTACTGAACGTGATAAATTGTCAGAGTTGCAGGAATCGTGGTTAGTTTTTCGTTGGAAAGCGTATAGTTTCAAAGCGAATTTAATCAATCTTCAGTCGGTATATGAGAGCAGGAATTCCCCAATTAACTTGTCTAATATATTTACGGTGTAAGTCGGCGGACGGGCGGTGCACACTTCATTGTTACGCGGTACATGAGAACTGACGCGGCCTCGACTGATGTTGACCAAACAAACCAGACGTTTCTCATTATTTAATTGCGACCTGCTATTGTTTTCTAACTAGATAATTAAATAAATTCTCTTAAGTAGATTTCTATTAGGTTACGTGACAGTCCTCTAGAGACGGCTCTTGTTTACTTTCACAATTAAATGCGGCGCTTCTTCTCTTTCTTTATTTTCTAAGGTTTATGACTAGTCCGGTCGTTGAGAGGTTGCGTTCCTGACACCTATGAGTTGGACAATTTTTAGAACTAATAAGGATCAAATTCGCAAAACACATATTCGTTAGTATGAAATTATGTTATACTCTAGTCTCGCATAGGACCTACATAATTATACTTAATCAAACTAAGTAAAAGATGACCTTTAATTTGTTAGATGCGTTTTCGTAACGAGAGCACTTCAATCCATCAGCCACGTCATTGCCAACATAACACAATGAATTACACAACACTAATTGTATTAACACCACATAATGCAGCTTTATTTTATATTTGAAAATGTAATTATATCTCCCGTACTTGTTAAACTTTGACAATGGCCGGGAACCAAAATGGCGGCTTATTGTCTCATATTAGAATAATGAATGTGCAGAATTATGTACAATGACTGTTAATATAGACAGACAATTAAATAGTTCCCGTTACAATTATGTTTGTTCAATATTTTGTGAAATTTAAAATGGATTAGCATGCTGGCTCACGAACGCGGTCGCAGCTAGATTGTTATAATGGATTTCTCATGATAATATAATTAGAATCGTATTGAAAAAAAGTAGGCGCTGCGTTAATTGCGCCGGATAAAGCCATTAACTAAGTAGTCACTTACTTATTCTTTTACACTTCCGTGTATTATGAAAATGTAAATCTCTCCAAAGAATTCGTTTCGCAAATTCTTTCAAGTGTTATACAACAAAGCTAATTTGTTGTGATTTAAAATGTCGACAGTAATTATGTCTATTGTCTGTTCTAACAATTCATTTTTAATTAAATATTCATAGTAGATTGAATACAATCATTGGCATTGCAACGAGAGAAAGCTGATTAAAATGTCATTTGACATTTAGCCCTCGCCCACAGACTAAAAGTCTCCCACAGACAATTAGCATTCCATTTCCAAATAATAAAGATTAAGCAAAAGTATGTCATTTTTTTAAAGGACTTAAGGGTGGGTTGCACACTCTTACTTTAACAATAACAAACATCGCACCTTCTGTTAAAGTACTTGTTAGACAAAAAATGGTTTGCTTTGAAAGAATTTGAAGAAAAGAATTTGTTAGCTGACGTCATAACTTTTACTGAAAGCTTAACCGCCCAAGCATCGCTGGTTAAAGTTAGTGTTAATGTTAAATGTGTCACTTATGTCAGATACGTAGGTACCTACCCTGATAACTTTAACTAAGCATAATATGAATACGCCGATGCAACACATTTCGCAGTGACAGATAAAGTCAGCGCTACAGTTATTGTCAGAGACATAAACCTTTAAGTACTTTAACTACTAATAGAGTGCAACCCAGCCTTAGTATTGTACCTAAATAAAGATTCTTCAGGTTTTAATCCAATTTACACAATGTCACGCATCGTTAAGTTTTTGTTAAACCAACGTGTTCTTGATAATTGTCGTAAAAAACTCAATACACGCCCGCTATATAATGTGTGTTTGTAATTGGAAATAGTTTATTAGCTCACTTATTTAATTGATAGTCCGTCGTATATGTTGCCCGAATAATTTCTTTTTAATATATTTTTTTCATAATAATTAATCATCATGAAACAACGACTTATGATGCTTTTATAATTGGTATTAACAGTAACTAATTATTTTTTTATTGCGTAGGTATGTGCTGTTTGTGAGGATATAAATAAAAGATGAAGGATGATTTCCATTTTGGACAAGGGGAAATATTGCTATGTTGTATTAGTTATCCTGTTAGGCAATTCGACAATAGAGTGTCGAAACACACGGGAGGTGACATTAAGACGCAGATAAGTGCCAGCGGCCTTGAGTGGTTAGCTTGCGTGTTCTGTGCTGAGTTCACGTAACGCGTCGTACGTTCAGCCGGTAATAGGACTCGCCCATCAAGGACCGCTGTCCCAAATTAGACGCATTATTAATTTATTACACATAAAACAAAAGGTATTATATTAAAACACATATACTAAAAGATAAATAATTAAATTATCTTTAAAATGGTGAAGGTTTCATAAAAATACGCTTGATAGTTTTTGCGTGATTGTCAATTTTTTATCCGCGTTAGACATAACTTTACAAATTAATTACACTATGTAATATAAACATAATTTCAAATATTCACATATTAAGCTATTAAGAAAATGCTCTAATTTAACATATATTTTTTCCAAATCATTAACACTACTCGTTTAGACATGATCTTTAGTTTACAATCATTAAAAGTGATCATTAAAAGTGCTGGTAGGGCGTAGGGACATCAAATATGCTGGAGCCGCTGAAGTATATACTACGTTGTATATATATCGGCCAGTAGGTGGCAGTTCCTTGGTGGAAGCGGTATTATGATAATGCGCGGCGGCCGGATGTGGACCATTCCATTGTGCTAGCGATCGCCTGACCTCGAGCCTCCTGCCTATTACAATATACGCGGACTTTAGGACAAATTAATGCAGCATTTGATAGCAATGTTTGAGTTCTATAGTTTGCTGTTTTTAGCACAAAGATAGTAGCTACTACGATTGATAGCTGTATCCGTTCTGTTTAAATATAGTCACTATTCAAAGACTGAATGCAAAAGGTTATCAAAGTCAATTGTTAGGTAAACCAAAGTACGTACTCAGGTAGTTCGGCCTTCGGTCCTGAACATCGGATAATGTTATAGTATCAATTCTTTGTACATTACGAATTAATGATACAAGATTAAGTACAACGTAGCATTTAGATCGAACAATCGAAAAATCGTGACCTAAAACGTAGTTTGTATTTGAAGAATGTCATGGAAAGGGCAATTCGAATAATAAACGGTCAGTTCCAATGGTAACCTGTTATTATACAGGCTATTTCTTAAAGAGTACCATTCAACACTTTCTAAAACAATGTTGCGTTCACTTAGACTGTATTCAAATTATTCAATGATTTTGTGTTCAATAACAATTCAAATGCAGCGCTTTGTTGCGCTGATAGAGAACCTTGCGATCATTTTCTGACTGCCTTTGGGTAAAGCCGAGAATTGAGCGTTTCAAAGCATGCCTTTTATTATATAGCTGTCTTCGTAAATTTGACATAATAATGCGGCAGAAAACCTGCAATAAGAGTTCGTTCGCTTGAATATCTTGAGTAATCCGTGTGAAAATCAATAATTAATTGGATGATGGTTGACAGTGGTAGAGAAAATTTCGCGTGTAACATTCGGATGCGAGTCACGCGCCGTGTTGCAGCAACGCGCGCGCGCATCGGTTGCGCAACCAATTAGCGGTGACGTGCGCCCGCGCCACGGACCGCCACACAACAGGAATGAGGCTCCGGCCAACTCTTAATATGTTATTATTTTTGCCCGACGACGCAATACTTTTTGTTATGTCCGGTATAATACCAACAGACAACACTAAATACAAATAATAAATCTTTCTCTCACGTTTTCAGTAGTACTTATACTTACTTAGTTACTTAGCAACCAATTTATTTAATCCGAACGTATTTTAAATGAACGTTTCCAAGTTTATTGTACAAAGTTAGTGTAGGTATAGTACATTCGTCACGGTCTGTCGACGCGTATTGTTGGCCACAGTGTTGCATCAACATGAAATTTGCATTTTACGTTGGACATCCGCGGAGCCATTAATTCAATTATAAAATTAGAGGACAGAGATGTTACATTATCTTGTGTAGCTTGTAATACATGCTGCATCCGAACGGTTCATGGTTTAATGCAAATCGAACAGTTAAGTCTGGTTATAGCAAAAAATCGTAGTGCAGACCGGTCGTAAGTGTATGGAGTCGGACATCACATGACCGGTATATAATAATTACATCGGGTTCAGTGCAAGTTGCTACTGAGCGGCATCGCATCGCTCGTCACACGTAATTATCTCGCAGTATGCTAATAACGAATGCAAATACGAGCGTCCGACCGCCGACCGACGCAGCATCGGTCCGCGCTGTGCAAGCGCCGTGAAAAATGGCTTCATTCCTGATCACTACACGTTATACCTACCAACCTACCAACTATCAACTGATACTAAATGACTAAACAAAAGTGAAATAGAATTAGCCAGTCAATGACTTGTAACATCCCTTTTTTTGCTCTTAACATATTTCCTGGCAACACAATGCTCAATAAAAATAAACCTCGAGCGAGACCATCAGCTTCCATTAAATTTTTCTATTTGCATACAGGCATATAATTAAAGCGTAATAACAGCCTCTGTGGCGCAACAAAGAATAAGTTTTGAGCAATAATTTAATGGTTTGTATGCAAAATAACCTCACCGTTACGTGTTGATGGGCCGATGCGCCGAGAGAGCGCGTCACGGTACACGAGAGCGAATTAGTCCTTCATTTAAATTACATTACCCTGATGCACATTAACGTTATACGTGACTATGTACGAGTTTTTACTTTGTGGTTTCATCGAGCAGTAACGGGTTTCGTTTGTTTCGAACGCATCGATAGCTCTGAGGTGAACATCGCTCGAGTGGCGCGCGAGTTGCACTCTCAGCGAAACGCGCCGTATGCAGTGTTTTCCCTACGCAGCGGGAGCGTGTGAAAACTTTGCGAGTTCTCGACGGGCCCGAGTGCCTGGAGACTCTCGAAAAATAAAAACCGCCCACTCGCCTACGTAAATATGGCAGATGAAAATCTTTTATCGCGGTCACGTAGCGCCGCCGCGTCACGAGCGCACGTCACTCCGGGGTATAAAGAGCGCGCCGCATTCTAATTTTAAATAAACACTGGAATTTTTCGCTCAGCCTCATACGTTTTGCAGTAGATCAGGATAGGCAGTCTCTGTGGACTCGTACCGTTACGGATGAAATAAAATGATATCTTTATGTCGAGTCTAAATCACGTGCCGGGCGGAGCTGCTCGGGCAGCCGAGATCGTCCGTCAGTGGAAATTAAGAAATAACTCTTCGGTGTGAATGTATTAAAACGTTACCATTGAACCGGATCGAACAATTAAATCGGATAGTAATTAATCAGAACAGTGTTCTCTTTAATAATACGTGTAATGTCGATGTATGAGGGGCAGGCCGCTGTAAATCTTGTGAATCGTCGCCGCCCGCGGCTCCACGGGCTTTCACAAACGTTTTTACCAATAGAGACGTTACTAATGAACTAAATCCGTCTCTAAAGCTAGAGACACTATCATAAAACATCGCGGCTCATGTAATATCCTGTTATTTTTTCCTAATAATCGTTATTGGTGTTTATTTATTACAAACTTCGATACAAATTACAGGTTTTATCGATGTAACAAAAAATATATAAAGGGTTAGTCCAAAAAGTGAGTCGTTGGCCCGATCGCAATAAGTTTTCGATAAGGTCCGGCCGATTTAATTGCCGGTTTTGATCTGGTTTTACATAAAAAAGATGAATGGCTGCACTGCCTAAAGCTCGTAAAACATTTTCGGTTCGTTTAACGTATTTTTTCTATCAGATATTTGAGCACTTTCACCTTCGTAGACGTTCCCGCGTGTTATTATTTATTCAGCGCACCGTCCTGTGTCTGGGGATTTGGATAATCAGATCTAGATACATAATTATTACGATACCTATTGATACACTTCCGATCGATATGCTCGGCTCAAACCAGTTCTATACAAACACTAATAGATAAGTACGGGGCGGGTGTTTGTCACGCGTCCTCTGATTTCCCACACTGATAGTACTTAGTTTGTTATCGAACGCCTCTGAGGAGGATGCGAAGGTGTAACGAGCTTTTAAATTCGATCTCGGTAAATCATCGATCGTGTAATCGAGTTTAGAGAAAGATTGTGGGCGGCGCGCGCGCATCCCATATGTGAACACATCCTCTCACTAACCATGTAAGCACTTTGGTAAAATTGCTTATTGTGATCTTTAAAAATCGTATTAACAAGTTCCCCGGAGGACGGCTCATCCTGGGGTCAGATTTGCATGAATTTATAAACTTAACGCATGAGTAACTTATCGACTTAGCGTTTTATTTAGTTCTGTATTTCATCGCTTGGCTAGTTTGATGAATTAGGTGTCAAACGTAGAATTTATAAGATCGTTTTTTGTTTCGATTCGTTTACGAAGATTTGCAATTCAAGTTGGTTCATGGATGAGGGGCCATGGCTTGCGTTTGCAATTGTTTTAGACGTAGGCACAATATAATAAGGATACTACGAACATAGGTACGAAACGGCACACACACAGACGCGCGCATCGACGAGACCGCTAAGCCACATTATATGTAACAAAAAAAATGTTGAACCGAAATCAGTAAGTATTTATTTATTTTTATTTTTATTAGGTCGAAGTAGAATCTCTGTCTGGCACAAATAGATTCCTTATACTAAGGTTTATCACCCACAAAAATATTACTTTCAACTTGGGCCTAGGTTTCGAGTAAATGATTTTCAAAAATATGTGTTAGGGTTGATACTATTTTGGCCTAGATTGAGTAGTAAATAATTAATTTTAGTTAATCATAAAACAGCCAATTGATCTTTTTGTGAAACCCTAATTTTGGAATTTTGACCTTAGTACATAAAAATAATTTTCTCGAAACCTAGGCCCAAGTTGAGAATAATGTTTTTGTAGGTGATAAACCTTAGTACAAGGAATCTAATTGTACCAGACAGAGGTTCTACTTCGACCTAGAAAAAAAATAAAAACTGATATCGGAAAAACATTTTTTTTTGTTGGTTCTATTATGATTTCTGATTAAATAAACGGGAAAATATCCGCCTACAATTGCTTCATAAATATGTAATTCAAATAAAACTCAATCACATACCTACAGTTTTTTTTTGTACGAATTTTTTTCAGTATTTTGACGTTCAAAGTAACGAAAATTTAAGATTTAAAAAAAAATAGAGTATACAAAATTGGTAGGTACATGGGAGTTCTACTCGTGAATTTTAGTGAACTATTGAGTAGAAATATTCAATAAAAAGCTGATGTCACTTTTTTGGGGCAATAAAAACATTGCACCGCGACTATCGCTCGTCGGTGCGCGCGTCTGTGTGTGTGTGTGCCGTTTCGACCGTTTGTACGTAGTTTCCTTACTGTCCATATATTTATAGTGACGTAGGTGTACAATTACACACAGCGAAAATTAGCATGTGGGTAATAGTTTATAGCTCTGGTGCCGCTCTGTTTAACGCTAGACGCTCACCAATGTTTTTGCAACAACTATTTATTTTTGTAGCAACATGCTTTTGTTGTTGCAGTCCAAATGATTTTTTCATTTTTTTTTTATGTATGACCATGCATAACTTTTTACAGTCGTCCGATTTGATTTTTTTTTTGTTTTATTCAAGAGGGTATACCTCAACGTTGGTCCCATAGAAAATTTATTAACTTTGCTTGGGTAGTTTTTGAGATAACTTCAATAATGTACGTATTTTTGACCCACTTTTTATGTGGATGATGTTCTAGTTTCTTTTGCAGGTAGTGGTATTAGAATTTGTGTGGGGTAGGTACCACAACTAAATAGTGAAAAATAAACCTTTTTTACGTACAAAAAAATACAACCAACTTCCAAAAACAACACTATAAAGTGAAAAATAACTTTAATTTGGGAAGTCGGTGGCAAAAAACAAAAATACATAATAACCAGACACCGACTTTCGAAATTAAAGTTATTTTTCACTTTGTAGTGTTGTTTTTCGAAGTCGGTTGAATTTTTTTGTGAAAAAAGTTTTTATTAATGTTTGCTTTTATTATGTAAATGAGGATGAGGATTTTTTATAGCTTATTTTGGATTTAATATTAATACTTAGTTGATTTAAAGTCAATATTTACTATATTATTTGTTGAAAAGTTTTTCTAATTTAAATAGAATGCAAATGGTGGTGTACCTAAGGGCGTTTCTTGGCTGTACGTCAAACTTAACTACCGATGCAAGCGTTACTTTCTCTTAATTTTCCTTCGCGTGTAAAAAATCTTGATATTTTTTCTTCAAAGTGAAACTCGTTGCGCTTTCCCTAGTTAATTGAATATTTTACTATTTTTTTTTGTAGTAATTGCAATTATGTTGATGTTAAGATTAAAGTGTTGTGAAGGATGATGTAGAACATTTATGTAAGTGCTTGGTGTAGCATGCTTTGTTAGTTAGTGAAATTCTATTTGTAATGTTTCTGAATGTGATTTTCTCTCATCTTTCCCAGCCTGCCAGGAGACAGGTAATTTCCACCCTTCCATACAATGCTATATTTTCTATGGTTTGGTACATTTATTTGGCAGTTTTTCGACTTTGGTTTTGGTGTTACCTTTCTGCTTTACCTTTATTTTTGCCTTGCATAAATTCATTTTGTTTTTAACTGTGAAATAATTCAGTAAAAAAGCAATTTTTATTAATTTTAAACGACATTCACACTTAAGTTAAATAATAACTTCTTTCAAACCCTCTTTGTAAAAACAAAATAAAAAAACTATATTTTTGAATTTTCCTAATTCAAATTCTGTCTCCCTAAAGGCCTGAACACACGAATCTCACGTTATTTTCGTGTCCCATCTGACTATCTTGTCTGCAACACAGAGGGGCGAGAATGCGTCAACTGCGGGGCGACCAGCACACCTCTCTGGCGACGTGACGGCACTGGACACTACCTCTGCAACGCCTGCGGTCTCTACTACAAGATGAACGGACAGAATCGACCCCTGATCAAGCCCAAGCGAAGATTGGTGAGTGTAAGAATCCGACCAATTTTGTTGTTTTTGATTGTCTGGGTAAACCGATGAAAAAATTAAAAGTGGTGCAACGTACCTACTTACTGCAGAAATTCAGAAACGTTCCTCATACTAATTTCAGGACTTAGGTCCCGTTCACACCAAACGTTTAGTCGGCCCCCGATTGTGAGCGCCGAGCTCAAAATGTATGAAAAAGTAACGTTTGCCGCGACTGACTATCCATTTTGTTTTTCATACATTCTCACTGTTGAAGTCGGCGACCGACTATACGTTTGATGTAAAAACGTCCTTAGGTACCTAAATAATTATTCTATTAATTTAAAGGAATACTTAAAATAATTTGTCAAATATAATACAGAGGTGACTAAAAAAAAAAAAGTCAATGCGCGCTAAACCACAAACGTGGGTATACCCACGTTTGTGGTTTATAAATAATATGAATTCTAACATTCAGCTAGTCATGTTTGTATAGGTATGTTAGATCGGTTTATCTAGACAAGTTCTTAGACACTTTTTGGAATTCTAACAAATTAATAGTTTTACTACTACAACACTGAAATATCCGCTACCGTTCGTATATCATGTTTTAATTAAGTTCCAGACATCTGTTACGTTATTCGATTCGACTCGTTAATCCCCAATCAATCCCGTTTAGAACTAATGTATGTGCATTAATTAACAAACTATTATAATAATTAGATTAACGTGCAACTATGATGTATTGGCTCGCTACACTACTTTTTACCACGGTGCGCGATGCTTCGTTTCCGAGTACACACTCGTCGTAACGAAAGCGATTCATTTTACGATTGTAGATCACATCAAACACCCGTTTTATTAACATTTGGGCGCAATGTTACCCAGTGCTCCTTTTCCAAGTCGCGTGTGTTCGAGATAAAATTCCTTCATTTACAAATAGCATAGCGAGACAATCTCAGAGAGAATGGGTGTTGTGTACAGTTAAGGGGCAGCAATAAAAAGGCGGAGCATGCACGCCCGAGCACGACACCGCATTAAGCGCTCCCACAAATTGGGCTCTTATGAAAGTTGAACGTTTCGACGAAAGACCTCAGCGTCCACTAAACTAGCCTCTACATGACCGCCATAAATCTTGGAGTTAACATTTAATCTAAGGTCGGGTACGCATAAAACTGAAACAATGCGACGTACGGCCCGCTCGGTGTCACGTCAGTCCACGTCGGCTAACGAGTGGCCCGTGCGCGCAATTGTACGTACAATTTACCTTAATACCCGTCTCGCAGACATAAACTAGCGGAATGGCTCGGAGTATTTGCCTTTTGTTGGCCAAATTACGTAATGCCAGCGTTATGATTTCATTGCAACGTACAGCGTTATGGCTGCGGGCCACATGCGTATAATAGCGTTCCTGTTTAACGATTAGCCAAATTGATAAAGTAAGTTAAAGTAACGTTTTTTTTTGTTTCTACAATAATAGGAGCGATTTTGTAAAACAACTTATACGAGAACGAAGTCATGGTTTTTAAACCCGGATGTTCGTAACGCGGTTTTAATATTTAGATTCACTGTAGTGTGGAGAGATACCGTTAATGTGCTGCGGGGAAAGATTGAATTCTCACTTTTATTTTCGTTGTGGGAAATGTGAGACAATGCGCGCCTCTTGCCGCTGTCCGTGCTCTTGGCTAATCCTGAGGAGCGTCTGCCAGTTAGAAGTCATTGGCACAATGACTCTAATAACGTTATTTAGAAACCAAGATAACTTTTATTTTTATGGCGATACAATAGTGCTAACTGCTGCTAAATAGGTTCGTTTCCTTTACCTACGTAAATACAAGAGCAGCTGTTATTGTCTCTCTGAGCTCGCTTTTGAAGTACGATATCGCAATATCAATGTATCAGGTCGAGTACCTCATTGGAAATACAAACTTATCGATTGCAAAACAAAGGCCCAGCCTAGTCCTTTAAGCTCGTGTCCTAGACAATAGTATTCCGAGTTCACGAACTAACCACTTTAAACATCAGTCTGCAAACAATCTTATTAGAATTAATTAAAACTAAATTGTTACACGGCAAAATGGCGGCAATTAAGGCATTAAGAAACAACGGCCTTGTTCTAACTAATTGGACAATACGTTGAATATTTAATGCAAGCACAACAATGAATTAAAACAATAATTTCTATTCATAATAATTGGACTAGCCCAATTATAAACTGCACTTGACACGAATTAGAATTAAGTGGGAAACTTGGGACAATACGCAGTCTAATGTGTGGACTAAATACAATTATTTTTCTTAATAAAGTAATGGCGGTAACCTTGTATTAAGACAATAGTGTTACAGAACCTTTTCGTAATCACTGCGGAATATTGCAAACATTAATTAATGAAATAGAATTATTCGTAACTTTAATGATGATTTATGAGCATTAAAAAATCTACTTGACTAATAAAAAAACACTTAAGTAGGTACTAAAAATAGCACTTTCTCTCTTCCCCTAAAATGTGAAAAGTTAGAGGCTCCTCTTCGTGAAAAGATAACGACAATTTTTCCTCAAGCCCTCAAGCGATTTGTGAAGTATGGTTTGGACGACAATGTCTCATAGATGAAAAAAATCTACGTTAAATATATTTCTCGTAGATAAAAAAATTTGCGTTAAATATATTTCTCGTAGTTAAAAAAATCTGCAATAGTTAAATTAAAAACAACTGAAATAAATTAATAAAGACCTCACGGTTTCTTTTAAGACACACTTTCTCTATGTTTTTTTAGTAAAACCAAAAAGTTTAACATTTTAATACAGTAAATGCAGTCCAGTAAATTAAACTAAATTACGAGAACCACAGACAAAGATTAATTTCCTTACACAACTTCTGTCACTTTGCTAAATTAAAAATGCAAATAGAGTTACACCTATTTGCGGCTGTGGTGAATACAAGCGTTAATTATGTTAAAACCTAAGATTGTCTATGATAAAGATTTTATTACCAAAATATAGCAATTTTAGTGAAATTTATATAGATATATATTTTTGAAGAAGTAATTTTGTTGCTATGCAAACTGAGGTCTTAAAAATGGGTTTAAAGTACCTATTTAAATAGAGTAAATATCTTGTCTCATTTTGTATTCATTACTGAACTATATTTTTATATCTTTTTAATTGTTTCTGAAAATAGAATTACAGCATTTTATCATGGTCCATAAGTTTTCATTTGCTTTGTATGCATTTCGTCTTAACAGGACTAAATACACTTTGCATAATAACATTTATGCAAAGATTATTTTTAATACACTTGACTTTTAAGTAATACTGAATTTCATATTCTTTAAAGGTCTCATGATTAATTCACTCCTTTATGAATAAATTAAATTACAAACAATTTTTCACATTTACATTTAAAAATCCCAAGCATTTAAAAGACACAAACCTTCTTGATATGTCTTTGCAGTATAATTCATAAAAATATTTACTTTGCGCAAACTCGTAACGTCGGCAAGCTTTGTTTGTCAGTACTGACAACGTGAACAATAAATTGTATAAGTATAAAATAGAATTATGGAAAATAAAAGAGTATGCGTGTGCACCTGTATTTCTGAACACTTAAGGACCATACCCACTAGACACAAACACGTGTTTGGACCTCAACTTTGACGTTTGACAAGTGTGTTTTTGAAACATGTTTAATACTTGTCTACAAATGTATGACATGGGTTTTTGTGTCACATTATGCGTATTTTCTCCTCAAATGGTAATCAATGACATTATGTCATGTCCTAAGATAAAGTTAGTCTGGAAATAACTTTGCTGATCTATGAAAAAAGTTACTACATGTGTAGTATGTTCGTTTAATAATTCAATGTCAATAAATTACAGGGACAGTTGTACAGTACATGTCCATCTATCACGTTGTAATTATACACGAAGAGACATGTAATGAAGTCCTTATTGATGGTAAAATTAGTATAATTTCCTGTAATTCTTAGTTTTTGTGTCACGTAGACCATTAATTTACTTGTACTTATTCCATCCTATTACAAGAAGTATTGAACATCGTTGTAACTTCAGTCGTGTAGTTTGCTTATTCTCATCATCACTCTAATGATGCATTCCACAGTAATGCAAACATTTAAATGTGTTTTATGTTGTTTTTTGGTAACATTGACAAAAAATAACACTTATTGAATTACGACTGTGGATGGTTAGTCGAGTTATCAGCTCAATTTTTTGTCAAAAACCAAACTACACCACACACTATTTTTTCGTTCTCGATTTTGAAAATACCAGTCAGTGTACCGCCACCTTAAGTTCAAAAGCAATAAAGCTGCGCAGGCGACTATAAAGAGCTTCATACATTACGAGGGGTATCTCGCAATATATCGCCGGTCACTGAGCGGGAGCCGACAGAAATATAAGTGGACACTAGTGTTAACGTTATGCGTTTTTATTTGCATGTGCTATATGGCCGTAACTGAGAGTAGGATAATGTTTATGCGAAATTAACTTAAAGTAATAAAAAATCTAAAAAGGTGTAAATAGGTAGGCTGGTGTCAGTCGATATTGAATTTGGTCGCCTCAAAACATAATCGATGAGCGTAATCTGTCTGCCATGCATCACAATGAATCTAACTGAACGGTTGATGTCATTGATCACCGTCAGCAGGGTTGCTGGACTTGGAACCTAGGGAAGTAGGATCATAACTTTTATTCTGATAGTATACTTATCTATTTTCTTTTGAATGTGTCAATGGCCTTCGAAATGGCTAGAAAAAAAAGTAGAAAATAGTTTATTGTGTAGTTAAAAAGCAGGTTGAAATGTCATGAACTTAAACGAGGCAAAAGGAGTATGTAAGGATCGTAACAGGTAGAAGGTATAAGTTTATGTATGTGTGTAATATGAAATATCATAGGTGACTTAAAATATTACGGACAGCTGGGTTACATAGGTAGTGTTAAGCCAGTGAGCCCCAAACTAGACAGTCACTCTGTATCTTGGAGCTCGGTGTTGCAGCCCAGAAAATAGCTTCGAATAACTTTTCTATTCATGTTACAAGGAAAAGGGCTGATTAGAATAAAAAAAAAATGTAATAATAATAAATAAATAAAATCGTTTATTAACCAAATAATGATCTTACATTTCCTTAAAAGTAATACAATAATAAACTAGTCCTTAAATTATAGACAAATAAAGAAACATAATTTAAAAAAATTAAATTAAAAATTTAAAAAACCCCCAACGCAAAAAAGAAAAGAGAACATTTAAAAAGTCAAAAATAATACCTATCGTTGAGCCATCAAATTCGATTGAGTAATACCTATATACAGGGTGGGCCAATAATTTTTGCAAATAGCAACACTAAATTTCTCGAATACCGTTGGAAGGAGGGGTGCGCGGGTAGCGGGAAACTATGCGTCGCTACATGCAATTTTAGTCACGATGGAGCGCTTCACGGGACAACAGCGTGCTTTTTGTGTTAAACAATTTTACAAAAACAACGATTCCTACGTTACTGTACGACGCCTGTTTCGAATTGAATATGGATTACGCCGTGTAAGCGAGTGTCCAAGTGTGAATTTAATCAAAGCTTGGGTCGTGAAGTTCGAGCAAACGGGATCGACAACGAATATTAAACAAACAGGCCGGCCACGTTCAAGAAGAAGCGATGAGAACATTCGAGAGGTTGAAATTTCCGTTCGGAACGATCCAGAATTATCTACGCGTAAGCGTTCGGCGGTTCTGGCATTACCGAGAACCAGTCTACGGCGGATTTTGCATCTAGACCTCAAACTGCACCCGTATAAGCTTCAAATTGTGCAGGAGATGAAACCAAATGATTACATTCAACGTAAGTTATTGGCTGACACAATGCTGGAGCAATTCTCTAGCCTGGAGAATGTATTCTTTACGGACGAGGCCCACTTTCACATCAACGGGCACGTGAATAAGCACAATTGTCGATATTGGAGCAGGGAAAACCCTCGCCTTAAACACCAAAAGCCACTTCATTCACCTAAAACGACAGTATGGGCTGCCATATCAGCAAAGGGCATAATTGGTCCGTATTTCTTTGAAAATAATCAAGGAGATAATGTAACTGTGAATTCAGCGGAATATGTCAAGATGTTGCGAGAGTTTTTGACGCCGCAGTTGCATGAATTTCAAGGATACAACAGCAGGACCTGGATGCAACAAGATGGAGCAACATGCCACACGTCAAATGTGACTTTACCGGTAGTCAAAGAAATGTTTCCGAATAAATTGATTTCTCGCAGAGGTGATATTCCATGGCCTCCGAGAAGCCCGGATCTTACACCATGCGATTTTTTCTTATGGGGATACCTGAAAAGTCGAGTCTACCTTAATAAACCGACGAATATATCCCAATTAAAACAAAACATCCACGACGAGATAGCCGCGATCCCCCGCAGCATGTGTCAGCGAGTTTTCCAAAGTTTGCGTAGTCGATTGCTAGAGTGCCAACGACGAGACGGTGCACATCTCGACGATGTCATTTTTAAAAAATAAATTTCATTAAATTTTCAAAACGTTAAATATATAATCAACAAAATAACAGTTGTAGTTTTATTTCTATTCATGTTTTAAAAGTGCAAAAATTATTGGCCCACCCTGTATATTTTAATTACAGAAATTGATGGATGGCACGATAAGGTTTGCTCATTGAATTGGCGCTATAATTTCGCGGCGGGGTACCGCATATGTACATAGTCAATCAAGTGAAGGGTCTGACTTACTTATGCGGTACCCCGCCGTGACATTATAGCGCCATTTCAATGAGCAAACCTTATCGTGCCATCCATCAATTTCTGTAATTAAAATATATATAGGTATTACTCAATCGAATTTGATGGCTCAACGATAGGTATTATTTTTGACTTTTTAAATGTTCTCTTTTCTTTTTTGCGTTGGGGGTTTTTTAAATTTTTAATTTAATTTTTATTTTAACCTTTTTAAACTTTTTAAACAATTTAACAATACAGAAATGAATTTTTAATACTGCAGAATGTTAAGTTTCTCTGCACATAACATTAACTTATAATGATGCCACCATCGTACTGCAAATAGAATTAAATACTGATAAAAAAACGAATACAAACACTACTATCTGCTATTTTTTTTCAAGAGTGTACCAGTGTGCTGGATATCCTGACTGCAACATCAGCTCATCGTGTAGCCACCATTGCATTGCATGTAGAATCAAATACTGATCAAAACGAACCCAAACACGACATATCTGCTATATTATTTTACCAAGAGTATTCTAGTGTGCTGGATATCCTGGCTGCAGCATCAGTTCATCGTGTTGCCACCATTGCATTGTATGTAGAATCAAATACTGATGTAAATGAATCCAAACACGACATATCTGCTATTACTTTTTCAAGAGTGTTCTAGTGTGCTGGACATCCTGGCTGCAGCATCAGCTCATCCTGTTGCCACCATTGCATTGTATATAGAATCAAATACTGATGTAAATGAATCCAAACACGACATTTCTGCTATTAATTTTTCAAGAGTGTATCCAGCACACTAGTGCTGGATATCCTGGCTGCAGCATCAGACCAAGAATTCCATAATCTTGCATAGATAGATAGCATACATGGATGTTTCAAATTTTAGGTCACACTAAGGTTTGAAAGTAAAGTAAATACCCATTACGCGTCTAAGATCCCTACCACAGCTAACAAAAGAGCAAATAACTTTGAAACGGCTGAACCGATTTTGATAAAACATGTCTAAGAACCATCGCTGGAAAACCTGCTTTCAAATAAAAAAAACCGCATCCAAATCAGTCCACCCGTTTAAGCGCTACGGTGCCACAGACAGACACACAGACACACACACACACACACACACATAGCAGTCAAACTTATAACACCCCTCTTTTTGCGTCGGGGGTTAATAAATTAACTAGTGGACTCTACAAAAAACAAATATTAGGCCTGTAAGTAGATCTTTGCATGTTTTCATGATATGAAATGAAATAGACAGGAAAATAGCTGATTGGATTTTCCTATAAGGAAAAATTTTATGAAATCCAGTTGCTGTATTTAGGTATGATCAAATTGATACTGGCAATCAATCATCATCTAGAGGCCTACAATGATGATTGATTGACATCCTGATAAAAGAAGACGCGTTTTTCCTTCCTTCTTGTTTATTTTACTCACATTTTGTTTGAAGATTTCCTTTTAGACTATTTCCTCAACCATCTATTTATCGGTGGCGAAAGAGGTGCCAGACCTGAGGGGCAATTCTCGTATTTTTAACAACGTTCGCAATATCATCTCAGTCTCAATCTGTCAAAAATTGTATAGCGTTTACCTAAATTTTTGACATTTGATTGACGCTGGCATGAGATTGTGAACGTTTTTAGGTACGAGAATTGCCCCTCTGGACTCGTAACCGTGAGGCATGGTTCGAGGTGGCGCGGGAAAAGAGTTCCTGGAAGGACTTGGGGTAGGCCTTTGCCCATAATTTCACATCGTCATCATCAGCCTTTAGTAACTCCTGGACATAGGCCTCTCTAATAGGGTGGAGTGAAAATGTATGGAGAATTTTTTTTTTGTTTTTTTTTTTGTAATAGCATAGGTGTAAAAAGCTGTGTATGGACGAGGAAATGAAGTACGATAAATATCATTTATCATACTTCATTTTCAGAATATGTTTGGAGATGAAATTAAAGTCTTCTTCGATAGTATTAGGCGTGTAATTAACGATTTTAAGTTTTACATATTTGCAATGCGTGTCGTGTTGTATGTCGACCGATATGTTCAATGCGACGGTGGCGCTCCGCGCTGAGGAATTTGTTACCACGCCCCGCACTCCTCTCCCCTCTGCTGTCCAGTGGTGGTGGGCTCGCCGCTCATGGTGTTGATGCGTAGACATGCCCCCGCCTTGGAGTAACAGCCTCCAACGAAGAAGTAGAAGTAGGTAGAAGTTGAGAGTAGAGTTAGGGTTCTTCCTCTTTTAGCAGCGGACACAATCTGGGGTATGATCTTCGTATTAATCCGTTAGCTGTCTTAATGTCAGCTACGCGTGCTAGTCCATCCTTGCCCAGTGAAGTACTTATGACTCGTCCAAGACGCCATTTGGTTTGAGGTGCCCCAGAACGAAAGAATTTTGAGAAAAAGTATATTTTCGTTCATTTGTGACAACCTCATTCCGATGTACCTATAAAAACCTTAATAATCCATAATAGTATAATATATTTTTTATGTTGTTTGAAACCTATATTTTTATTTAATAATATAAAAATGTACAGTTTATGGTGCCCGAAAACCTCAAACAAAAATAAATCAAGAATTTTGCAATACTTATACCATATTTAAATGCGATTCATATTTTTGAAAAAAATCTTACAAAATAGCCAATCAAGTAGAAAATTCACATACTTAGTATTATAAAAAGATATCTTCTGACGTGATGACAGTCTGGCCCTGATAGAACCATCACGTTTTTCCTCTCCTCTTCAAATGATGTGTCCTCTCTCATCCAGCTTTTACCAGATTAATTCTCATCTTAAAACTAACATTATTTATTTGTTGAGGAAACAAATAAAGTACCACAATTTCTCTCACAATGCGCAAGAGTGGAATAAAGAGCGCTTCTACGAATGGCGATATATTGCACGGCGCGGGAGCACAATTATAAGTGTACAGTAGTGTGGACACGTATCCGACGCGATTATGTTACATGTGTAACTCAACTATTTATTTACTTACAGCAATATAAAGCTTAAGAGGATATATCGAAGCGTGGTTTAAGCTCGGTGTGTGAGTGCAATGGCTTTACGGCTGTCTAGTTTAAGGGCGAGCGCGCATTGCGGTGCGTTTTTCTACCGCATAATCTGTGAAGTATGGAATGTCTTTGAAGCGCTCTCTCTTAGAGCGAGCGCGCACTGCGGTGCGTTTCCGGTAGTTCTGCCCCACTGGGCGGGGCCTACAGTAACAAAACGCATGACCGCAGTGCGCGCACTTCAAAGACATTCCATACTTCACAGATTATGCGGTAGAAAAACGCACCGCAATGCGCGCTCGCCCTAACGCACGAGATGAAAGACTCACGCGCACCGGAATTTAAACGCGCTTCGTTTAAATGTAGATTTATGACAAAATGCTACTTACTTAATTCAATATTTAGCTTAGTCAGTTCTTAACATACTTAAATACCTTCGATTTAAAGCAAATTTTACTACACAATAAGGAATTGTTTACGTATAATCTAAGAAAATAGACGGTGCTACTTTGTATTTTTTTTCTATAGTAATCGTATTTCGGTTTTAGTAGATACAGCAAAAGATAATATAGTCAAATAACATAATATGGAAAATCCAAATGATTTTACCATAATATACATTTGGTTTCATATATAGGAACTTTAAAAACACAAAATTATCGATGTACTACCTATCCCCTTAACAAACGCGTAATTAATTTATTACTAGTGACCTTTTTATGTAAAATTATACGCGAAAACATAAAAATAGACTTAAAATTTAAAGGTTTTATTTCCATATTGTGTAGACTGGCCTACGAACAATTCTAAATTGTTAAGCAGTTGGTCCCGGCTGTCATTCATAAATCTTTGACGGTCGCTGCGGGTAGTCAGAAGCCCGAAAGTCTGACAACCAGTCTTACCAAGGGGTATGTATTACCCAGGGGTTGGTCAGATAGGCAGTCACTCAAATAAAATAAAAAATAAATAAAAAAAACTTTATTCAGTTCAGAAAAATCACGGTACAATAAATTAAAAAAAGAAATCTAGGTAGTATCAGATAAAAATATCAAGTGTCCTTAGGTGTTAGATTTTTACAAATTCTCTGGACCCCACCCTAGGATTCCCTTTGTGGATTCGTTGAGGTTAGACTGGAAGCCGACCCCAGCATAGTTGGAAAAGGCTAGGCAGATAATTAAGTATGTAAATAATTTTGACTAGAGTATTTTCATCTCATTAACATTTAATTTTTAGCTACAGAATTTATGATAGGTATTGCAACACTGGGGATTATGCGCGGGTAATAAACTAAATATCAGGGATTATGTAAATTATAATATAATAATAATATAATACACTGCCGCGATTTCCGTCGGTGGTAGCTTCGTACTGTTTTATAACATACCTAATGTTACATTTACGGGCCGTGACGAAAACTTTCTTTTTTATTCTTTCCTATAATACATACACGGATTTCTGTATTAATCGAGTTTTGTTGCTGATTCTACGTAGGTACTACTATTCAATTATTGTTAAAAATTTCCAAATTATTCAAATATTATGACTTTATTGCTACGGAGAATCACTGACTCCTATAAAGTAACAGGAACTTAAGTACACCTAGTTTAGGAGTTACAGTATTTAAATACTACCTTTGTATTTATTAAGCCTTATACATATATTTTTGGTCTTATGGATATTGTTAGAGGCTTTTGGTGAAATAAAGAAGTATTTATTTAAATTAGAGCATTTCCAAGTAGAACGCTGAATTTTCAAACATCATTAGTTCCCTTATTAGTAAAAGCTCTACACAGATCCAATTACTTGTACACATTGCAATGTTTAAAAATAAATGAAACTAAAATTACTTGTATACATTTCAATTATTTTTTATTGCTCAACATCTGTACTTTGAATACATAATGTATCACAGTACATTACATACATATTTAAATATAAACCAAACTGACGGTCATAGAACTTTCCTATTTGGCATTCAGGTCTGGAGCTTGTGCCAAATAAACGATTACAATGAGAATGCTGGGCCTTAAAAGTTGAGGCAAGAATCGGTCCCACACTGTCTGCTTGTGCCTGATCTATTAATCAGCGTGATGTCATAAATTATGAAGAATTTATTGTTATAGGTGCCAAGTTTTCCGATTGTTTCAATGATTCCGATTAATGAATGGAGGAGGTACTAATATAATCACGTGATAAATCTGGTTTTGCAGGTGACCATAGACCACTTATAATCAGGTACAGTACGACAACTTTCATAGGTTCCATCGTTTATCTTCGGAAAAACCGATAAACAGCTTGTTTGGAAACTGTGTGCCTAAAGGGGGTGATAGATGACACTGTTTAGAGCATTTTTGCCCTAGTTAAAGTTGGTATGTTATTTTTTACTAAGTAAACGTTTGTAGTTCAAAATAAAAAAACACGTACCTCGTCTAAGACATGTATGGCTCAAAATGCTCTAAATGGTGTCAACTATCACACCCTTTTTGCACCCAGCTACCAAACACCCTATATAGCGAATAAAATGTGACTATCGACAATTATTATAGACTAGCTGCGCCCCGCGGTTTCACTTACATAGACTGAGATAAAAAGTAGCCATGTATTATTCCAGGGTGTCAGCTACCACCATACCAAATTTTATCAAAATTGGTCCAGCCGTTTGAGCGTGAAGAAGTAACAAACATACAAATACACACACTCATAAACTTTCGCCTTTATAATATTGACGCTCTATTTCCGAAACTCCCTTATTGGTCCAGTCCAGTCACATTGAATTCGGTAAAGTTCGGTTTTTCCGAAGATATCCTTTGAATGTCGTCGTAGTGTACTAGGCCACCTGCTTGTTTCCCATCCAATAACATAATATAGATGTATGATTATGACTAGAAAAATGTGTGAACGCTTTTAGCGGGAGCATTTTAAGATTTTACTTATCTTATGCACCAATGTTTAGAATACCTACAATATTTTTAGGGTACCGTACATCAAAAGGAAAAAACGAAACCCTTATAGGATCACTTCGTTATCCGTCTGTCGGTCTGTCAGTCTGTCAAGACCCTTTTTCTCAGGGATACGTCGAGGTATCGAGTTTAAATTAATATCAAATATTCTCTATGGTCCCTTGGAGTTCTAAAAAAATCAAGGTTCTAAGTCAACGTTTCGCCATTTATGCGACATATTTTAATACCCGCAAGTAAATGAAAACCTATAGAGTACTTCCCGTTGACCTAGAATAATGAAATTTGGCATGAAGCAGGTCTCACAGCACAAGTAAAGGAAAAAGTCCGAAAATTGTTAATTTGTAATTTTATCACATAAAAAAACTTTTTTGGGATAATTTTTTTCCAACTACGGAACCCATCATTGTGCGTGGCCCGACACGCAATTGGCCGGCTTTTTTTTTTCAAACAAGTAATTAAAGCTCTTCGCTATTAATCTTCAAAAAAGTTCAATACACTTAAGGAAAACATTGGGCCACTCTTAATACCAACGAAAGTATTACTCCCGCCAAAATGTTAACTGGCAGTGTAAATAAAATAAAGAAATAATTAAATTTTCGTATTTGGATCGTGGTAAAATATTTTTTGTAACATTAGGAACGGTAGTGGCCGTTGTCCGTGTCTCGGTGGCCGGACAAGTCTCGCCGGTCATCGATCACCGCGCGCCGTCGAATAAATTGTGGCCTCAAGCGTGGTCCAAGTTAGGGGTTACAAGCGAATTTACTACATTAAATAATAAAGTTTCAAGTTTTTTTCGTTTGTTTACTTTTTTTATATTTCGTAGCATAGAATATAATATTTTTATTTGATTTAAATTTAAAACATGGCACATTCAGGCCTAATTAATACAATTATGATCTTATATGATTCGCATGCAAATATTTAAACAATATTTAGGATTAGCATTTTGTGATAATTCCTGACCCTGTATTTTATTAGGTACTGTTTTGTTGAAATAATTGAGCCACAACCAATCAACAACCAACTTAATCTTTAAAATTAAAAAACCTCGTTGTAGCCACAATATCTTACTTTTGAAAACTACATGAATCAACGCTTTTACATACATAAAAAACGTTAGGGTGTCTCCACATCTCCAAAAAAGTAGACAAATACAACAAAATTGACCAACACTTACCTTAGTCCCAAATTAAATTTTCCTAAAACACGTATGGGTCGCGTCCACATGAACAATGTCAGTTTATTAGACAACTGACTGACTCATATCATGTCACCGGCAACTGATTGTGTAGGTAAGTAAACTACACTAGCTCACGTTTGCGGTCACCCGCTATTACGGATTACTCTATGATATGTTGATTTGTATTATTGTTTATGATTGAAATTATAACGGGCTGTTGAATTAATATTGCAGTTTAAGGTCAGTATCGTAATCCTTGCAGACGTGTATGCACGTTTGTTTGTAAATACTTTCAAACCTTAATTGAAATGACTTGACAGTTTACATTATATTTGAACAGTGGAAATATTACGTAAGTTTCGTGTAACCTAATTATATATACTTGCATGCTAGTATAGATATTTGATCTAGAAAGTGATGCTAAATTTAAAAGAGTAGCCGTTGGAAAGTTGCAGTATGCTAAAATAAAACGATAGCTTATTGCTTACCTAGGCCGTTTTGGTGTGGCGCATTGTATAAGCTTATAGCGTTTTTGGAAATTTCCGGATTTTGATCAGTTTAGTTTCTGACTGCCTAATTTTACTAGAAACATTTTTATTTTAACATTTAGTTTTGTTGAGTGATTTTAATGAAGTTGCTCTTTTTTGAATGCTGGTAGATTTAATTTAATATTGCCGTTTTTTGTTACCGCAAGAGTAAATGTCATATTAAATTCCTTACGCTTCAATATTATACTTTTAAATAAATTAAAGGTACAAAACTCCAACAAAATACCTTAATAATGACACGATAAACGCCAAAACATTGAGTGAGTCCGGCAAAAAATGCCCGGTCGAAGGCAACATACCTATCGTTTCGTGAGACCGTGAGTGACACACGGGACTATCCTCGCCGCGGGGGTCGCGTCGCACTAACATTTTTACTGTTCTCGCACTCCATCCAACCTACCTGACCGTGTGTCAGTGTGGTCGAATTGTTAGGAGATCGGAAGGATGAGGTTCGATTCTTGGGTTGAGTTTAGAAAATTAGATAAAAGTTTGATACCTGATCTATAATGTTACGATTTGATTTTATTGTTTCATGTGTATAAATAAATAAATAAATACTAATAATAATAATAATTGCTATAAATGCCTTGCTTGTGAGAAACAAGCAAGACTGGCCCGAACTTTTAATTAAATGCAGTAAAATGACACTTCTAATGCCACTTTTACTGTCATTTCGCTATCAAATGGGAACATTTTTTAACGAAATGACAGATAAGAAGTGTCATTTTGCTGCAGCTAATAAAAAGTCCGAGCATAGAGTACAAAATGTGTAGTCTATCAAACGATGATGAAAACTTACCAGTTTCTTTATGGTCTTCGTTTATCTAAAGCTTTCATTGCATTATACTTAACCTATAGCTACAGTCAATCTAAAACTTACTGAAAAACCATAACAAAAACACTAGAAAATTAAAAATACATATGTCTAAATGAAAAATTAAAGCAAGTGACGCTACGGAGGGGTAGAGCCGGGCAGCGCCCGCGCAACGCTCGCTTCTCTTTTATTGCATTTCCATAAACACGGACCCTTTTTTCATCCCACGGCCTGTACGAGGAAAAAAATACACTTTTGTCAACGCCTTGATTGATATGGTAACCCTCCCTTGTTTTAGCAATAACCCAAAGTCTTTAGTTTTGTTTTTTTCTACATCGCTTCGTACATTTTTATTTGCTACGTCGAACAGGTTTGACATATCACTAAATTTTGTAAGAAAAATTACTATTCTCAGGATTTTTATACCGGTGGCCGGGGTGTTATAAATTTTGGAGTTTTTTTTTTCACCTGACTCACCGTTCATTGTGTGGGGAATTGAACGTTTTTGTACGTACTTTTATAGTTTTTTTTTTGTACCTGCGCTAGGCGCCAGTGGCCATGACATTTATGGTCAGGATATTGGGACACAATTAATGTCGATATTAATAACGAGGAAACAGACATTGTGGGGGCCATAAATTCTAATGATGGAGTGCAACGGAGAAACTTGCCCATTTCTTGTCAAAATATCGTTTGACTTTTTTTTGTTACCTATTATTTTGTTTGTTTTATCTTTATTCACCCTCCATGAGCATTTCATCTTTAGACCCTAAAAGCTACTCACATCACCTCCACTCCTTACCTCCAACAAAAGACAACGATACAGTTTCATTAGCGTAACCAATGTCATGTTTAGTCGGTATCGATTTATCGAATAAGGGTTTGTGTAATCGAATCGGTCGAGTAAATGGCGATCGATTGTAAATGAGAGCGCGCGCCCGATTTCACGCGGCGAAGCGGGGAGAATCGATTCTTCGGTTTGAACGTGCCTCCATTCACGAGCATGGGAGCCCCGTAACTAGGCCTGTACATGTCAAACTAATAGAATACACACTAATACCTATTACCTTTTTAATTAGACGATAGAATTTATAAACAGAACATGAATTAAATTCGTAATTAATGCCTATTGAGTAGAGAATTCATTGCATTTTTTTTTTGTTAGTCGCCTATGAGTCACTCTAATAAAAAGGGTGGAATGTATCTGCTAACGGAATGATAATGTTAGTAAGCCATTAAGCTAAGCTTTTAGCAAAAGCAATCTAAAAAAGCTCAAAGAACATCATCTTTTGTTAATGTTTTCGAACTTGACATTCGGCATTATTAATGTTCAGTGGCATAATAGCTTAATAAAAGCTGTATTGCAGTTTAAAATGAATGATTCTCTTGTTACACTAATCGTCTTGCGGCTTCGCCTGTTATTTATCAGTAGCTGCTGGCAGAAGCGAAGCGTCCCCAATGATTTAGAGCCTCAAATTGCACGGCGCGGGATTACCGGAGCAATCATCTCGATTTAACATCATGTGCAATCAACACTTCTATACCTTTTATATGTGAAGCAGGTATAGGTAACTTGTTTGTATGGTGCAGAACTTTAATTAAAAATATTATTTGATATTTAGAATTACTTAGGTATTAAAAAAAGTAAATACATTCCAATGAAACAAATCATTCCGCTTAGAACATTAAAATCTAACATGTATCTAGATGTTATCTTACACTCTAATAATAAAAAACACTCCCGTGAACAAGTGCCTAATCATTTGCGAATAATCGTCGAAAAAAATCTTATCCGTGAGTGTCAAAAATTCGTCACTAACTTTTTGTTAGTCGTCCAGTAATTAAATGCATTAAGCAATCGCTTGAATGGCACAACAGACAAGCAAACTACCGTATTACGTTATAATCTGGACTAAGCCTCGGGTGGACTGACAGACGGGTAAGTGCTGCTACCGAACGTGACGCAAGAAAACAAAACCAAAACTCGATGTAATAAATAATGCGATGCGCCCGCGCCTATTGACTTCCTCTACACAATTAACATAGCAGGAAGCTCGCGCTGTCATTAACCCGTCAGCGCGCGGTACCACCAACTGTTCCAAAAAGCATTACTCGAATCACAGTTTACCTTCACCGCCAATATAATTAGGATCCGAATGCTTTATAAATACAAATAAATAAAAGTAGCGGTGCGAGGTGGCAACCCGCAATTTACTGGTGCGTTCGGCGAGTGCGCGCCGCGGTCAAATTGTCGGGTTGCGCGCCGTGTCTCCCTGACTAATGACGCGACTCCTGAACAATGCCAACACCGTGTTATAAGCATATTTAATAAGTCCGCTTTTCAATTATTGATATCTGCAACATATGCCGCGGGACATGAAAACCTCTGTTTTGATTTTATTCATTCACTTTAATTGTATGTTTTATAATGTTATTTATCAATGTGAAAAATCGGTACAAATTAATCTTGGTGTGCATGCGAGTTTGCGTTGTATCTCGAAGCGCGTATAATTCCATTTAACTGTATTCTGGGTAAAGGCGAGTGTTTTGTCAACGTTGTAATGTCGTCCCACGCAGACGGTGTACAAGCCACCGGGACCTACTTGGGGTCTCCGGTCACTTCCGTGTCTCGCTACTGCTCCGCTAAATGGAACAAACGACACTCCCGCTGCCCGGTCAAATTAGAATCTGATAGTTCGCTCCCGCTCACTTATTGGTGACAGTTATATGTCGATTAAATTATAATAAGGTCCCTACCATTTCCAGACTTAACAATGAACTATTCTGAATCCAAAATGTAACGATAGAAATAAGTATCCTAATGGAGCAAATCTCATCAATATGATATGAAAAGTTAACGCTATCTTACTATTCTAACGGTTATTCTTAATAAAATGAGAGCAGCTCGGTAGTGGCAGGGTTAATACTGGCATTTATTATGGAGAACACTGCGCGCCTAGATTGTTTTATTATGTAAGAAAACCTAACGGAATAGCTGTAGAATACTGTAGATGATTCATGCAGTACATAAGTATACAATAAATCTATAATTGACCACTAAACAGGCTTATAACAGCGATTCATGTTTCTGTAAAGAACACTAAATCCTCAGTTACTATTAGTGGGATTGTTGTGCCTTTTATTTTATGATTCCTATTGTAAAGCGGTAGTACACAGGCTTCCATTCGTCCGCTAAATAAAGGTCGTTGCATACAATACATTTGTATGTATCGCGCGATCGAGGCGGGATCGCGTAATTGACGCAATCCGATATTATCCGCGATGTAAGATCACGCATCGCGATGCGATAGCCTTATCGACTGTGACAGTATTTACCCCTGAATTGTTTAATGAGCTTCGGATTAGCATAATTGTTTTTATTACTAGCTCTACTGCCGGTCGATTCTGTAAAAATCTCACCGTGAAAACTTAGGTGAAGTGAGTTTGTTTTTGCTAGGAATTGACACTATTAACAGCCTGTCGATTCTGTAAAAATCTAACCGTGAAAACTTAGGTGAAGTGAGTTTGTTTTTGCTAGGAATTGACACTATTGACAGCACACTCCACGCTCACATCACCTAAGTTTTCACGGTGAGATGTTTACAGAATAGCACTGCTGCTCACTCTACGCTCACTTCACCTAAGTTTTCACGGGGAGATGGTTACAGAATCGCACTGCTGTATTTCGGGTGACAGCTTTGATATGTCATGTTAAAATAAAATGATAATTTTTCGCACTTAAGTGCGATTGCGACTAAATTTTTTGACGCCGGGGTCATTTGTATTTAGTCGAAAAATACAACGAATTAACTATATAAATTAAACGTATAGCCGTCAAAACGGCAAGATACACCAATCAACATTAGAATTAACTCCATTTAAAACCACGCCCCAAAACACATTTAAATAGTCTCAAAGAAATAGGCTCCACAATTAAAACAGGTCGGTGAGCTAATATCTCTAATGCGAGCTATGTTTCACCGTGTGGAAGATGAACGGCTACTATGTATAGAGTGATCATTGTCCGAGCGTGTTAAAGACCGGTTGGACGGCGTCGTAACGAGCGTTTCGTATACAATAGACCTTTTAGCGTCATGTGCTCGGACGTCAATCGCGCCAAGACGCGGCGTGTCGCCTCTGAACGCGAGCCTTTATTGTCTTACCGATATTCTATCTCAGCTACAGTTACTTTTAATCAGTCTCGTGAAATTTCTTGTGATCTGATACAAAATGACGAATAGCCGACCTATGCCATGAACGTAAAACTTATAGACGTTTCTAAACTTGTTTCGTTGCGCATTTCTTGCGTTTCATAATCTAGGCTACGCTGGATAGAAATAACTTATGAATATTAATTTTGCTATCTAGACTCATCTGTAAAATATTTCTTGAAATTATCTATCGGTTATAGTAATAAACAAAACATAAGATGTGATTCCAAAAACATTATTTTGAAATGTTATTGGAATGTCGACGACTAAACGAATAAATTTAAAATCAAAAGCTCACAATAAAATTAAAAGCCCAACAAAGGATCACACGATAAACAATTATAAAAATATCCGTATTAGGTACGAGACTCGGTTACAACAACTATGATAACAAAAAACAAGTCGAGTCAGTCCGATTCGTATGAAAATAAAACACATCCAGGGACTGACGTGCGTCCGGCGTCACTTAGCAGCGCTGGAATGATGTGACAGCCCTTGCCGAACCGAATACCTTTTTTATATTTAAAATTAAAAATAAAACGAGAAAATCAACAAACTTTCTGAATCTGTTCCATTGTGTTCACGTTTTGGAAAAATTTAAATGACCGAGAGCTGGCCGCTTTTTTGAGAATCGGAATCTCGAATTCGGCGTTTAAATACATACGGATTCGCGGTTTAGCGCCATGTTTTTTCCATTTTCTGCACATTTTGGCGCGCCGAATGCGACGCGATGCGGTAGATTTTGCGCGATTAAACGCGGGAGGTCGATAGAATAAGTTGTTAGTGTTAACGATCTAAATCGTTCGCAAACACCTCAGCTGAAGTGATTTTATACGGATAATAGTGGTTAAAGGCTAGCATTACTGTCGTCGGTACTTATGAATTAGACAGTTGTTATGGGCGTTGTCGTAGAAGGGTCAGGCTGGGAAAGAGCTGAGCTATAATGAATTCTGGAACAAATAAAACGTAATAATGTGTTGTTTAATGGATGATCGTTTTTTTGTGGTGCGTCGGCATTTGAGAGGCGTACGGAGCATCGATCGCAGATATTTAGAGTGGCAATATGAATGTATTTATTCAGGGCTGAGGGCGGCCTCCGCCTAACAATGCTACGCTTGTCGCTGCCGCCACGCCGCTCAGGGCTGGCTCCACAAGTTCACAATATGTGCGGTTGTTGTTGCGAACAATGGGACTCTAGTACATACTAAACAAACTCCAAAAACTTACAAAATACCACTTTTGCAGTTAACTCATTCTCTAATAGCAAAACTGCTCATCCAATTAGTGAGTAAACATGCTACTGCAGAAATTCTTACAAATTGTTACTAATTATTTACGTAAAGTTACCAATCCCAATCATCATCAACATGACCATACAACAGACGGTCTAATTACTGCAATTTTTTTATAATATGTATATAATCGCCAACCCTAAGTTATACGTCAGTGAATCAAGGGCTGACACCGCAGCCTGGTGGTCCGCGCGTCAAAGCACGCGCGTGCTCCGCGGCGTTCGCATGTATGTCAACCCTAAACATTTACATACAGAGCCCCACATGTAGGCAGCATGAACAATTGTTTTCATACGAGTAGTCATTAGCTCAAGGTATCTAAGTATGGAAAAAATATGTCACAGAAACTTTCCTTTAAAGTTGAAGTTCAAGTTCAAATGAATGGGAAATTGAAGCGATTTGCTTGTTTGTAAGCTGTGTTTGGAGTAACAAGAGTCTATTTTAAAGTAATTAGTCGTTTCGTACATTTCTGCCACAGTCTGCATGTGTACGAGCATATCTCGCGGCGCGGGCGCTCCACTTTTGCTCATTTTGCACCCGTTTCCCATTGTGTTTACCGCTTTTACCATTGTTCGGGGTCCCGGGGCCCATATAAATTGGACCGCGACGTTCTACACTCGTGACAGGTATATTTGAGTCGTCGATTTCGGCCGATAATTAATCCGTATTGTTAACTGAAACGGGCCACCCTTGTTTACCAATCGAACATCCCGACCCTTTGTCCTGTTACCATACTTTTAATTTGTGCATCCTTTTTGTTCTTCCTTCTGAATTCATGATACATTCTCTTTCTGTGTATAAATCTAAGGAATTTAATACGCCAATTTTCATCGAGTATTTCGGGACATCGCCAAGCGGTTGGTCGACTCCACACAGGACCAGAGGGCTGGCCTATTTTTAGCCCAAAGAATTAGCATTGCCATCCAGCGTGGCAATGCCGCCAGCCTTTTGGGCACTTTTCCCACTGACAGCGATGCGGACGAATTTTTTGATGCCCTATGAGCTCTTCCACCACTTTTTATTTTTTATACTTACCCACTTGTACATATTATACGCCAATAAAACGTCACTGGGCAAACGGGAAATAATAAAAAAGTGAAATATATACGATTGCAAATTACTTTAATTAAAACTGTATAATTCGCTATGCTATTCGCACAGTATAAAATTTTATGAATAGATGCGCATGCGATGGTATAAACTACAACATAAATTGAATAACACCCCATCTTTTAAAGTTCTTTGCGAAAAAATGTTGAATTAAACGAAGTCTAATGTTTCGCTCATTAATTGTATAGTGAGGTATGTGTTGCGCGGGCTCACGTGTTGTTGCCACAAAAACTGAAAATATGTTCGTTTTTTATGAAACAAACAAACATTATGTTATTCGAATGTCATTTCACGGTCATATGGGGCACGCGGAGGTTGATTTAATTAATTATTATTGTATTAGTGAACGAACACTGACACGAGTATCCTTTTTTAATTGAGTTTAAAGGGTTTAAATTAATTGCAATTCAGTAATAAGTAGTTGAGTAATTGTTGCGCGGACGCATTCATTTGCTCTATTTGTCTTCACATTGTTGTCTCAGATAGTGTAATATTTATTGGGTAATTTACAGTGACCTTTGTAATAAGTCTGCTGTTACATTTGTTAACAAATAAATACCATTAGGTATGTTAATCAGGAGTAAACTAACTCACGGGAGCACGTTTGGCCTCGGGGAAGTATACATATTAATAAGTTCTGTTAATATATTGGGTATTTTCAAACATTTTATAAAAAGTCACCCGTACATAGAATTTTGCTTTGCCTATTAGAACTCTACGGGTGTATGAATGGACACTTTTATAACTAGAAAACTGATAGAAAATACTTAAGCGTAAATCCTTTAAAAATTATATTTTACTAGCTGCGCCCCGCGGTTTCATCCGCGTAGCCGGTGTTAATCCAAAGTATAAGCTATCTACCGCCGGGGTCGCGGGTTGTTCGAAAGAGATACCGTGGCCCTGGCATAGGCAACTGAAGGAACACGGTTGGGTTATAGTCAGTAAAAGTCTGACACGCCCTTCCGCTCCACCCAGAGTGGGAGAAGTCATGTAATGATTTCCAATCCATAAAAAAAGGGTATTAGCTATCTTCATTCTACATACCAGATTTTATCCAAATCGGTGCAGCCGTTTGAGCGTGAAGAAGTAACAAACATACAAACACACACACTCACAAACTTTCGCCTTTATAATATTAGTGTGATGACATTTCTGTTATTATGATATCTTTATAGAGTCATTTACAAGTTTACTTCGTGTATTTAATTCAATTCATATCTTTTAAAAAAGGTCAACCATGTAGGTCACTTAGCAATTATTATAGTAATTAAATATTAAATAGGTCAATCATCAATCCGCCTAGCCTTTTCCCAACTATGTTGGGGTCGGCTTCCAGTCTAACCGGATGCAGCTGAATACCAGTATTTTACATGGAGCGACTGCCTATCTGACCTACTTTACCCAGTTAGGTACTGGGTAACACTGTACCCCTTGGTAAGACTGGTTTTTAGACTTTCGGGCTACTCACGACCCGTAACGACGTAAAGATCCAAGAATGACAGCCGGGACCAATGGCTTAACGTGCTTTCCGAGACACGGAGGGCTCTCGGTATGTCAATATGGTCACCCATCTACGGACCGCTGTGGCAAGCGTAGCTTAACCTGATCGATCGACCCGTGCGTAGTACTTTCATTACTTAGCCACGAGCCGCCTTTAATATTATAGGTATATACTTACGTTAATTAGTGTTTTTTCTTACCTATACCTTCCTTTCCTTTATTTCGTACCTAACGTAATTAGGATGTTATTTGCGTGTATGTTTGCTAAAGAAAAGTGCATGGGTTTTGCTAGATCAAGTTAACAAGATAATGAAATAATTTACTTTAACGCCTATGTATTTTTATACGAGCGGTGTTTTGGAGAGCACATTATAACTATTTATGAGTTTGTTTTAGTTTATAAACAACTTATTGTTTTGTTAAGGCGAGTAGGTAGGTATAGCTGCTAACAGCACCACCATTGAGAAAAAAAAAATAGGTCTGGAGATATGAAACGTTTTGAAATTTCTTATACACACATTTTTAGTCAGATGTTGTAGAATTTTTTGTACCAAAAAAATCAACACTAAACCTCCTAGGTTCGAAGTTATAGCAGCCAAAAACCCGATTTCAAAATTTTTAAATTTTATTAATTTTTCAATGGTGGCTATGCTAGTTAGCAGATCTACTAGTCTTAAATATTGTGACTACTAAAGAACACCTGTTCATTTTCCAGACCATACAATTCCCATCACAGTTGAAATTTATTTATAGGTATTTTCCTTGAGGCCATGAGTTGGTCAATAACCAAGCGACTTATTTAAAGTGATTTATTATTGTGCTGCTGGGTTGAACATAAATAAGAAACTTGCTAGGAATCTTAGGACCTGTTTCATAGAAAAAATACCTTTTGACTAAGCAATATTCCAGCAAAAAAATTACTTATGCACCCTACATAATTATATGAATTTAAACAGAGCAATTTACACCAAATTCCTAAAATGACCAAAGAAATGCGAGTAATAACATTAAACTACAGATTAATTCAGAGGCACCTGTTCAAAACAAATACGCGTGCTGATCGTCACCGCTATTCAACATTATTGGATGTAAGCCGCACTAAATGGGAGCGATAAACCAAAATGCCATCCACCTTGAGCGACCTACGGCACCCACCTGCCCTTGTACCTTTCTACAATATACGACGGTACTAAATCAGCCGGTCTGCCTATGTACTATTGTGACGACATTTAAAAAACAAATGAATATCGAACGAATTGGAATATTTTTAAAATAAATTCTCGTCACTTTGGCCAGTAAGTATGTAACCGGTGGAACTTGGAACCTCTTTGGTGTTACCTACCTAAACTCTCTCCAGCTCTCTCTAGCTGTTCACTTTTTGACATCTATCAGTTGGACAATTTCTAGTTGTAATAAGGATCTTTGCAAAACACATATTCGTTAGTATGAAACGGGCAGGTTTCAAATAGTGAATAGTCTAGTGGGCAGAGTTTATGTAGCAGGGTTAAGCAAATAGCTTTTGACATTGTGGAAAATGATGATTATAGAAAATTTACACACAACATAACATCACCCTATATGCCCTGAATACGACGAATTAGTTTTTGTAGTAGTCCAGTAGTAGTAGGGGCTCGTGGCTAAGTAATAACAGCCAAAGGGGCGGTCGATCAGGTTAAGCTATGCTTGCCGCGATAATTCTTTGGATGGGTGACCATCTTAACATACCTACCGAGACCCCTCCGTGCCTCGGAAAGCACGTTAAGCGTTGGTCCCGGCTGTCATTCTTGGATCTTTGACAGTCGTTACGGGTCGTCAAAAGCCCGAAAGTCTGACAACCAGTCTTACCAAGAGATATAATAATTTACCCAGTAACTGGGTTGTGGAGGTCAGATAGGTAGTCGCTTCGTGTAAAAAATACTAGTATATTTAGCTGCATTTGTTTAGACTGGAAGCCGACCCCAACATAGTTGGGAAAAGGCTAGGCAGATCGAATGATATGTCCAAAATTCACCAGGACTACCAAAGAATTTTCTGAGAAAGTTTGGTAAAGTTTACCTAACCTTATAGATAAATAAAACCTCTCACATCCTTTGTAGGTACTACAGAAATACTAGGACATCAAAATCCTGTTCATTCATCATATTTAACAAAACATGCAGTAGCTTTTAACATTAACATAAAGTCGGGTCGGATCAATAAATTCACTACAAATGTGTTTATTAAGTACTATATTTTATCTTTATGTTACCAACGTTTTGTTGCACTCGCGAAATAAAGCGGTTTTATTGAATTATTTATCAATTAATACTACCACAGTTTTGATACTTAATAGATTGATAGATAAATGCCTATCGTGTTGATAAGAATGCTAAAATACATGTGTGTACTTCGCTTACTAAGATTTATGTTGTAGATTTGAATAGAAATATGGCAATCTTTATTATACTTACCTGATGATTTTTCATAAAGTCAAACATACAAGATTTATGTAAGTCTTACATAGCTTGTCAACTTTTAATGTTTTATGTTCGAGGAAGCCATTGGAAAGATAAATGTAATTTATGGAACTAGATAATCCCATTCTTCAATAATATAGTAAATCACCGATTTTATTGTTGCATTGATTCATCATGTGATTATGTCCTATCACCATTTCACATTGGAATTAAAATGGCCGTACAAGCATTCAAAATTCAAATTATTATTTAAAAATCATACGTTAATAAAAAACACTGGCCAGCAACGCAGACCCAACAAAAATCAAACAGAGAACAAAAAATAAAAGAAACCACACTTACGCAGTACACCGTCGGCAAAGAGAATGATTAAAAAAGTACACTCATCAACATTATGTCTACCCGATGAGCTGTCAGGAGTGAAGGCTACCAACCGACGGCAGCTCACGTGGAAACCATGACCTTCGGGTTAAGTCGGGCAATGATGGGGTACAGTTGATACGGGTAAATTAGTGGTGATGATTTTGAGACGAAATTTTTTGACAAAAAAAAAAAACGAAAGCTTACTTAAACTTCTTCATAATACTCTTTACTTTCAGTAATTTAAAGAGTTAAGTTACTAGAATAAAAATAGTTGCCCACAATGCCTTGCCCACTTTTGATCTTTAGCCTTAATGACAATAAATTGACATGACTTTATTCATTTTATGGCGACTTAACAATTAATAAAACTGATTATGATGAGTTTAGGCTAGGCAGACTAGCAGCCTAACCAAACGCAAGGCAGATGCCTAGCTTCTTCTCAACTATGTCGGGGTCAGATTCCAGTCTAACGAAGTGCAAGTAAAATGCTAACTGTTATTTTGTCATCAGGTGTCTTCTAATTTTTTTGAAGGTTGGAAGTTAGGTATGCTCTTGAATTAATGCTAGTTAATCTCTCTCCAAAACAGTTATAAGGTCTACGCGGTCAACCCGTCTCTATTTTCAATGCACCCGATCCCCGTCAACCAACTTCAATTATGTTAATAAAAACATTAAATTACTACCATTCTTACCAAATTACAATAACTTTATTAGAAAACATCAGTGGAACTAAAATTTGACACGACGTATACAGTGTGGGACCGAGTTTAATGCTTGTCTACTTCGACCGTCTCACATGTTACGCGTGACTTTTGTGTTCACATTCCAGCTGTGAGAACCGATTATAAAGAGTTAAAAGACCTCCCGTAGACTCTGGAAGCCTTCACCGTAAACCCTTGAGAAACCTACTGTATAAAAAAATATAGGCTCAACAACATTCTCCAATAAATTTTGCGAGATCGATTGAACCGCGTAATAATCTCGTCTTACCCGTGATCGAATGTTATCATTTCTCGTTAAAAAATGATCCATTTAAAAGGTCTCGCAGCTTCAATAAGTTACCGAAAGCGAGTTTAAAATCTCTCGCACACCCATTGTAATAACGCATGCGCCCTCAATATTAAATTTTAACAAGGTATTAATTAAAAAAACTAAAGCGAAATATCTTTAAATTTTCTCAGGACGCGCTCGCCCCCTCGCGTTATTTTATTTTTAATTCATTTTATTCGGCGCTGAACGAGCGGTTCGGTACGCCCACCGGTGATTTAAAATTTTGATTTATCGGCGCGGGCGCTGCGCGGCAGAGTGCCTAGCGCGCATGCGCCCGCCTGCCGTAATTATAAATATGACGCGGTGCTAAACTGTGCGAACTGACCCGCCGACCCTGCGGGACCAGCGTTCGCACTCCTGCGCAATGTGCTACGTGCGTACTCACATCTAGCGTGTGTTTTATCAAAACGACCCTTAACATAAAGTGTTAAATCAGATAACCCGACGATTCAATCTAAGAACGCCTTTACAAGCTTTTGTTTTAAGCATTGCAGTTTAGTTTATTTTTATTAGTTTTGTGATACAGCATGTTAATGAACTTAGTTCTTGTTCGAATTGGATGTTCATTTGCACATTTTCAAATACTGCGAACAATTTCTATACAAATGTCAAATCATCAAGAAGGTAGAACTGTATATTAAGGGGATTGGCGAGGGGCAGCTGCCATCGTATTTACGACTTCCACAGGCGCGGGCGCAGCTTTACAACACAACCCGGGGCATTTGCTCACTTGCACTGTTTTATGCACCTGTTTCACTTGATTAATTGCTACAACCAATCGGCCTGTCATATAATTGTATCATTATCTACACGTTAAGAAAGAACACTTTGATGTGAAACGGTTTTTTGAAGAACCACCGCTGCAGTATTACTTTTTTTTACGATGACAGGTAGAATTTATTCTTGGTATAACTCAAAAGCATAGTGAAAGATACATATTTAGGTATTGCAGATCCTAGGCAACAGCTGACCTTAAACTCATTTTTATAATAAAAAAAATAGAAGCCATTTCAAAGTTTTATTATCACTGTTTCGTAAATTGTTCTAATGACTAGCAAAATCAACGACTTAGACTGAAACCACTCTTCTCCTAACAATGGGCTATTACCGACAACTGTTTTTCTATTGTAATATCACATCTAAGCCATATTACTTCGTTAAAATATTCATCTCATTTCATATTCAACAAATATGAATTACGTCATTTCGAATAAAGTGTTTGCTAAGCTAAATCAAAGCTCGAACGGCAGTCGTGAAGCCTACATTCGGGTAATACATTCCCAAACAGTTTTCCAGCTATGTGCATAAAGAAACACGGTGTTCGAAGATGAGATGTGAGATACACGGCACGGTGGTACACGGAATTCTGTGTGTGTCAGTTTTGAAAACGCCCGCAGTGTCCTTTGCCATTCAATGCAAATTCATACGTTATAAGAAGCGTTTCGAGGTAGAATTACTAGCGTTTAGTCGCCTCCAGGACATAATTCCCGAGTTACTTTGTAATTTCGCAGGACTGACGCCTTGTTTGTGTAATTTAGAAGTTGCTTGTATTTCTTTTTAAGTGTTACACCTGTCTTTTATTATGAGGTAACGTTTAACTTGTGACTTGCTAACTGAATTATTAGATTATGCAAATGTGGTGTGTTTTCTGCGGTTTTTAAATGAGTATTTTGATGAATGGGAAGTGTGATCGTGTATGAAAGAATTGTTAGCTTCTGAACGTGCTGATAAATGGGACAAACAAATTGCTGCCTTATATTGTACTATTTAAAGATTCTTATTATCTGGAATGAGTAATTTATCACTTTGAGTACTGCCTACTAATTTATGAAACAAGGCTACAAGTGGGCTCATCACAATTGTGCAGAACGCACCTCTTTTATAATTGTCTTTGTTTTTATACTTTTTTCTATTGTCTTTTTTATTACTTTTGACATAATAAAAAATTGATTTTTATCTAGTACTACCACGAACCAGCGTATTATTCATTTCGGTAGTTAATAACAATAGTTTACTGTGAACGGATCTAAAGCTCACGACCTATCGATTAGAAGTTCAAAACCTTGCCGCTGGGCTTCTAACATCACGTACTATGTTGCTTTAGATAATATAGGTAGGTAAGTATATAAATACAACGGTACCCACCCACGTATATGTATATAAATATTATGTTAATATCATACAACTAATTTAAATACTAAAATTAACAACATCAGAGACTAAATCTTGGTTGGTTGGTTTCCTAGAAAAACTCATTAAGAGTTAAACTCTTGCTTTTTTTTTTTAATTATCATAGCTATGTGCTAAAAATATGCTATAATGTTTATCCAAATATGCTGATTGTTAGTGATATACGATTATATCTCTGAGTAACTGGCATTCTGTTTCAATTTATGAACTCATTTTCTGTTTCAGACACACACTCACATAACAAAAGTTGTGTGTATGTATGTGCATAGCTGCCCACTAAATTCAAACACACACACAGTAGGTAGTTATGACCTACCTACTTATAATTATATGTGCGGCAAGTAGGTAGGTAAAACAATTTGTAATAGAACACAACTAAAATTACTTATGTAAGATCCTTATCAGAATTGTTTTGTTAAGTTCAGGCAATAAATTTTAACGGCTATTAACATGTATCTATCAAGTATCAAGATTGGTCCTTCACCTGGTGACACCGTAAGTATAATGCACTGACGCCTGCGCAACTGTCATCCATCTTGGATGCGCCTGAGCACATCCTTCATTCATGTTCTGTGGAAGATAGCGAATAGGTTATTTTATTTGACGTTTGTCATTATCGTGGTATGGAATGGATGGGTAGGTGGATGAGGGATAGGCTTTATTAGTAATGTTTGAGTACCTACTGAAGTAGCTTTTACTTTTACTAAGCGATAATGGTGTAGGCCCGTGCTCAAGAATAAATCTACTTAATTTTTTAGGGTTTCGTAGTCAACAAGGAACCCTTACAGTTTCGCTATGTTCGTCCGTCTGTCCGTCCGCAGCTTAGCTCAGAGACTCTTAGTACTAGAAAGTTATAATTTGGCATATTCATTTACATATTCATAACGCCGACAAAGTGGTAAAATAAAATCATGAAAAAAAATTTTTTTTACGGTAGGTACTTACCTTCTGAACACGTAAAGTGGGGATGTTTTTTTATCTCGTCTACCCCATGGTGTGGGGTGTTGTTGGATGGGTGTTTCAAAAATATTGCGGGTTTGTGACAACAATTTTTCGATTTAGGGATCCGTTTCTGAAATATTAAGGTTTAAAGTGCAAATTTTTGTTAGAGTCAAGGGTCCGTTTAGCTAAAACGTTAAAAAATGGAAGCTCTAGCTCTTCTTGATTTAGGCCCTCTAGCAAGGCTTGAAGCAACTGCGAGTTGCTGTTGCTTGTGCCAATTTGGACTAGCAAGTTTAATGGCCTGTGTCTTGATATAACGACTTAACGCTATTTCCTCACATGTTAGAAACAAAGTAAATAAAGCGTAGGCGAAATTATACTGGAGCTCCAGTTCCTTTTTGATTGTAAACTTAAAAAAAATGTGTTTATTTAATAAGCTCATCTCTAATTTATTCCTCATGTTGAAGTGATTTGAAATTGTTTACCCGCTGTGCTAATGAGACAGAGTGTGACTCAATAGCGGTAGCAAAATGTAAAGTATCAATCAACGTCGGAACAAGATAATTATTGCGTTTTATACTGCCCATCTAGTTGTAAATGACATAATCTTCGCATTGCGACTTTACGCCATCATTATATTCATGAAGCCGTCCGTTCTAGGTGTCAGAGATATAAAATAGCTATTTATCTTGAAATCTTAACTATTAGGATGTTTCTATTATTGAGCTCGAATAAGGATGCACGGAGAGATATTTGGCAGCATCAATGAGGCGGAGCGTGACGTCGGCGTGTCGATTACGAGGCGAATGTATTTCGATGGTAATCTCAACGAGCGACTGGCGGTTTGATGTGTCAATCCGAGCGAGTGTCGATCGCTATCGGTCGATAGCTCCTATTGGGCAACCGCCACGCTTTGTTATCCTAACGGACTTATAAAATTCGACGGCCCATGAACAGATACCGAGCGGACAATACCAGTCGCCTTTCCAATAAATATTTCTGTGAAGCCTCAATTTACATAGACAACCGACCGCGACAATTAAAGGTCTCGAATGAGTTTCACGCGTCCTATTTCTGCTTGTAACACGGCAATCGAGTACGCGGCCGGTCGGCGCTCCGATCCGCACACAAATAAATCGTTAAGCGAATTTCCCAACATGGCTTCCGCGGATACGGCCAATGGGAGGCAGGGGGCGGTGCGGGGCGGGGGCGGCGCGGCGCTGCATCTTCGTGTGAAAATTTAAAAAATTACGAGCAGCGTTTTTATTTTTATGACCGCTTCGGCGATGCTCGCAGGCGCCCGTCGACCGACGTGATAAACTTCCACCGAGACACGATCGACAAGTTGTAAATTACTTTATAGCTGTACGTACAATATTCGTACACAGAAATTACTTGTCTTCCCAGTATACCTAATCAACGTTGACTTTCAACTGTTTCAGCTGAAGACTGTACATGAATCATTCATTAACAACGAACGATGTCACAGTCTACAAGCTGTCTAGCCTTTTTATGGCTATTAGATACTTCAAGAGATATTTAATCACCCAACGCCACCAAGAATGTATGTACTTTATGAATAAATAGGTACGATAGCAGTTTCAAAAGAACCTACACACAACATCAAAGTTTTGTCGACCCCCGCTCTATTCGGAGAGCCCTTCCGTCTATACGTCCCCGTTCCTATGTGAACGACACACACAACGACACCGCTATTACATTTACATTAATACACGGCTGAAACTATCGTGGTGTGAGTGAACACGATGAAAATCTTTATTTTCACGCTCTATCTCTCTTTATCTAATCGCCCCGGTCAGATAAGGACGGAGCGCCGGAAAAACTGGCGCGGGGCGAGGGGTAAAGGCTACATCGATTCCGCGCTTTCACTGCTAGGGGCCGTGTAAACCTTTAAAAACATTGCTTTTGCCGCGCGATTGTCATCTCTAACTTTATATGGATAAGAGGAAATTTTCAGTGCGGTGTCGGGCCTGGTAAATGGATTGCCTCCCCCTTGGGGGTTCTCATAGTGGGATCTAGATGGTGTAGATATGCTGATAGGCGGTGGAGTGTGCGCGCGATGTGACTGCGTCGTGTCTGTGTGTGTGTAGCGTATAGCTTTGTGTTTTCCGGCTACAAAATTGTGTAGGTATGTATTGTAAGAGGGCTTCTTCCGGGCTGGATAAATTTTGCTTGTGTTAGCAAATATATGAGGGGACGTAGTATCCCTTTTTGCAATATAATTTTACGTTGTAGCGTAGATAGGTAGATAGATTAGGCAAGACGGAGGCTGTGATTTGATTTGATTAGGAGGTGTTTGCAGTAGGGATGGGGGAGATAACGCTGATTGGATCGCTCGGGGGGCATGGCTTTATGGAAATATGTTTTTAATGTGGGTGGTTTATTGAATTAGCGGGAGTTAGTGTGAAGCGACGCGGGAGTAATCCGTTTGATGTGTCGATGTTGATAATTAACTTGATGTTCAATGGTTCGGTAATATAATTTAGATATTTAATACGCGCCCTAATCATTTTCTAACCACAGGAATTTTGCTTGCGATGTTATTTTAACAATGAGGAGCTCGTGGCTAAGTAATAACAGCTGCACGGCTCGATCCATCAGGTTAACCTACGCTTGCCGGGGTTGGTCCGTGGATGGGTGACCATCTTTACATACCGAGACTCCTCCATGCCTCGAAATCACGTTAAGTCGTTGATCCCGGCTGTCATTCGTGGATCTTTGACAGTCGTTACGGGTACCGTCAGAAGCCCGAAAGCCGGACAACCAGTCTTATCAAGGAGTATCGTATTACCCAGTTACTGGGTTGTGGAGGTCAGATAGGCAGTCGGTCTATGTAAAATATCCGGTTACACTGGAAGCCGACACCAACATAGTTGGAAAAAGGCTAGGCAGATTGATGTTGTTTTAACAACGCAGCTGTTTTTAAATTTAGAAGCATGACGAATTTTTCAAATTACGTAGATACTATTGTGTAGTGTCCACTTGATACGGTCAGCATACATCTTTAAGCTATAATTCCGCTTGTAAAAGCACAAAAGCGCTGTTTTTGTTCGCGTCACACTCACAATAGAGTCCTCTGTGTCACAGCTCTTAAGTTTACACAACAGTTGAAATTAAAGTGGCCAACAATATGTACTGTCTGTTCGTGATGCTTTTTATCTTTGTCGGCGTTTGTTTGGTATTTTTTTGGCGTGTATGTAAGATATCGATCCAAGAGGAATGTCGTTGACAGTGAAATGGGTTTAACAATTAATAAACCTCTCTGATATAGAGGACAAGTGTTCGAATACTCGGGATTCTTTGTATTTTATTTAGCCGTATCGTTTTTTAAGTTGGTATGCTATGTAATCACTGAGGTAGCTATGATTAATCACTGCAGTGCAGGCATTCAGATTTAGATAAAGATTTTCTATCACAAAAACAATACATTTTTATCGACGATAATAAACAAACCTTTATTTTATTCTGGGTCATCCAAATACAACGTTTTCACTGGCAAGGTCCGCGCAATAAAAAATGACCCAAATAAAAAATAATCCGACTCGTAAAATTTACGACGTTTTCCAGCCATTTCAGCGTTTGAGGAGAGAAAGTAATTCGTCCATAAAATTACGAGTAAACAGCCGTTTTTCCACTGAAATAAAACCGGGGGGTGACTGGTGGGGCCGGTTATGGGTTGACTCCTGTAATCGGCTTACCATTGAACCCCTCTGATTTGACCCCCTGTTCCCCCGGGATCATGCGTGATGCACCAACAGTTATAACTTGATGGGAACTCTTATCTCGCTTTAATATAATCGGATTCTGGTAATTGAGTTGTAAACTAGTGCAGTTAATTTTGATATTAAACTGATATGAGTTACGAAGTTATATTAGCAATATTTGCGTAGGTATTCGATTGGATACTTATACCAAAGAACTATTCTGTAGTTAGTTAAAGTTAGAGAAGCATCTAATAGTCCCAAAAGTAAAGTAACTTTTCCAATGAAAATCTATGATGACTCAGTTGAGCTGACAAATTTCTTTTTTGTAAAGTTTTAAAAGATCGTCGTCGTATATCACATAAACGTCGATATAAAAATTTATAAAACTAGGTCTTATTTCCGTCTTCTCTCTGTTTTTTGGGTTCCGTACCTCAAAAGGAAAAAACGGAACCCTTATAGGATCACTCGTGTGTCTGTCTGTCTGTCTGTCCGTCTGTCCGTCTGTCACAGCCAATTTGCTCCGAATCTAATTAACCGATTAAGTTGAAACTTAGTGCACATATGTATTTTGGTAACCCAAACACGCACATGTAACGTAAATAAATGAATTTTGAATACGGGGGTCCTTTTTGGGGGAAAATAAGTACAACTAAAAAAAAGTTTTGCAAGCTGTACCGTGTGACATATCAAATGAAAGGTCTTACTGTGAGGGTCTCAAATATTTTTTTTTTATAATTTTAAAATAAATTGTTTTGAAGTTATTTAAGAAAATATACAAAAATTGACCATTCCCCCCCCCTCTTTTCAGAAACTACTGAGCCTAAAATTAAAAAAAAATACAGGAAATAGTTCTTTACCTATAGATTACAGGAAAACCTATCAGAAGTTTATGGTCTTGTAAATCTATATAATATATAAAATTCAAAGTCCTGACTGACTTATTGACTGATAATAATCAACGCACAGTCCAAACCACTGGACCTAGAGACATGAAATTTTGCACATGGATACTTTATATAGTGTAAACATCTATTAAGGAAGAATTTTTGGAAATTCTATCTAGGGAATAAAATAGGGGATGAAAGTTTGTATGAAAAATCTTATCTCTTGAGTTATTAGACTTGAAACTTGAAGCACGAATATTCATCTAAGTTAATTATAAAATTAATCCTTTTTAGTTTTCCTAAACTACCCCCTTTTTTGTGGATGGGAAATCATATCAAATGAATTATCCCGCTCTGGGTGGAGCGGAAGGGCGTGTCATACTTTTACTGACTAAAACTAACCCATGTTCCTTCAGTTACCTATGGCAGGGCCACGGTATCTCTTTCGAACAACCCGCGACCCCAGAAGACGGGATTGGTGGGTGTCAAAGTTTGTATGGAGGAATTTTAACACGCGGTTCGATTTACTCAAAACTCAGTTTTTGTACTTGAGACCAAAAATGAAGACTAACTAACGTTTATCAAGGTTTTCCAAAAATCACCCCTAAGGGGTGAAAAGGGGTAGTAAATTTTACAGCGGAGAATTTTATTGGGGATTGATTAACTCGAAAATTAGCGTAAATAATGTTTGAGCCAAGTTATGGAAACATCCCAGACGATTTTTGAAATTCTACCCCTGTGGTCGTGAAAACAGGGATACAGTTTATATGAAAAATCTTATTAATTTGGTTAATGAACTTGAAACTTAGCACAAATACTTGCTTATGTAAGTGTAGCAGTGGTGGCCCAGTGGTATTGGTCGCGACTTACGAGTTGTAGGTCGTAGGTTCGAACCCCGGCAGGCGCTTTACTTTGTGTAAATTATTTCATCACCGCTGCTCTCAAAACGGTGAAGGAAAACATCGTGAGGAAACCGGCTGTCCGGATGTCCTAGAACCAAAAATTCGAAGACATGTGACATCTAGCAACCCGCACTGGGGCCGCGTGGTGGATTACGGCCCACTCCCTCTCACCGAGAGGAGGCCTGTGTCCCAGCAGTGGGAACATTATAGGCTGATTATGTAAGTAATAAAGTTTGTCATTATTAGTTTTTCAAAACTACTGTGTTTAGGGATATTAAAGTTTCTATGGAAGAATTTTAAAGCGCAGTCCGATTAACTTGAAACTCAGTATTACTTTTGATGTAAAATAAACAATAATAAGAAAATGAAAACCCATGAAATCAGACATCCACGCGGGCGAAGCCGGGGGCAGTCTAGCTAGTATCTCAATATTGTGCGTACAAACTTACTAAGCCTCCGCTGTCCGTCCGTCCGTCCGTCTGGCACAGGGCTGTATCTCATGAACCTTATTAGGTAGACAGTTGAAATTTTCACAGATTATGTATTTCTATTACGACTATAACAACAAATAATAAAAGTAAAGTAAAGTTAAAATTAAAGGGGGCGGTCCCCATACAAAAACGTTTTCATTTTGAAAAAAAAAAAATAACCTGTGTGTGGGGTGTTATTGTGTAGAACTCATCGAGTAGAGTACAAAGATATTTTTATTTTTTTTATCTTCTAAAATGAAGAAATAGGGGGCCGTAAAAGTTGTCAATTTTATACCATTTTTATACGAGCTTTATTATATACCTTATATACCTTATATACCTTATAGTGTACTTAATCAAGAAATATAATAAAAACGGGTTTAAATATGGGCGATTTTCTGCAACTGCAAAAAATAACCTTGTAATTCACAGTATCATTATGAAATACAAAGTTATATTTGCGATTGTTAAACATATAATATGGTACGGAACCCTTTGTGTGCGAGTCCGTCTCGCTCTTGGCCGGTTTTTATTAACGCAATCCATCTTTAGACAGCACATCTGTCACATCGCAACATATTTATATTTATTTAAATCATCTCTCAATAAGACACAAATATTCCACAAAAACGACACAAAAAAGTATGCAGCTCGTATGTCACAAATGGAACTTCATTCGAGTTTACAGTGAGAAGAAAAAGTGTGTGTTATAGGCTCGGCTAATATGGCCAACTCTAATCTCATACTGGCACAAAGGAGCTGCCATGACGCGGCAGATATTGACGCAAACCATTTAATATTTAGGTATTCCAATATGCAAGTACTGACGAGTGGAGCGGTGGTTACTGTAAATATTTTTTCTTGTATTCGTTTACATTAATAATAATTATGCTCTTCATTTTTTATCTAATTATCATAAAATAAACAAGAAAAACATCCTTTGGTTTTTAATCGAGGGATTGTTGATCAAAACCTCGTCATAAAATCTTTTCACTATGACGGTTATCAGGCCTAAATGCCTAAAATGTCTTAAAAATGAAATATAAATAATTATGAAGAGTTACTAATATAAATCACTGCAATAAAAGTACCAAGGGCATTTAGATTAGGGGCAATTTTCACTAAAATTCTCAGAAAACTGTTAAATGAAAATGTATGTTTTATATTAATGGATACCTATATAAAAAGATAACAATTGTAATCAATTACATTACATTACTTGCATGTAGGTAGGTAGGTACATGGTTTACAAATCAGTTCTTTTATTTTACAAGATTAAATATTATTAACGGTACAGCGAAGGCCAGGACAAAGATAATGTTATCATAAAATCAAAATTGTGTTGGGAAATGATAAAGTGATCGAATGTCACATTATCTAAAAGATAATGCTTATAGTGGATTAAAAGTGAACTATAGAGCAGCACTGATTTGGTATTGCGCAGTACTTACAATACCTACGATGCCTACGTGTTTGTTCTATAGTAATATTCTGTCTGTGAAGCCTTCTGTGCTCGCATGTACTGGCTGAGGCCGACACAGTCACTTACGATATTAAATCGGACAATACGGCCGCGGTGCGGTCACGATAATCTTTGGTAGTATTCGATTCTAGTTACCGAGAACCTCCGCCGCTGTCCCGAATAGTTCCTCTCGTAATGTTTTACGACCTCAATGCTTTTTATTCGATAAATGACATGACAAATTAATGGATTTATTATGAGTCGGATTGCCCGCGCCGGCTCTTTTTATTTTGGTGTCGGTTTAGGACGAATGCATTTTTAATTGAGTGAAGCACTTTTGTGGACTGTATAAAACAGCCACCGCATGCCGTGGATATTTTTTGTCTGATTGACGGGTAGTAATGGGCAGGTGCGCAAGAGACCCGTCGATAGCTACCTCGCTTTTTCGTTTCGATATTCGAATATTCACTTTTTGTCGGTCGCGTCGTTTTGCGACTCAACGGCGAGTATTTTATGTTTAAGGTCCATTAATAGGGTACTAAATTTTGGCTATAATGTTTTTGGTAATATTTGGACGCACATTTTGTATTAATCGCTTTTGTCTTCGAAAATTATTGTTGACTACTCTGTAGGGTTAATTAATTAATTTGTATGTTTACCAACATTCACATTTTAGTATCGTCATTCGGTTGTCATTTCGCATTATCCTTTTATAACATAAACATAATCATAAATTGTCTACATCTGTGGAACCTTAAACGCTCTGAATTAAACAATTTCAGTCGCGTATTCTTATTTTACCTTTATTATGCGATTGCCCTTTCAAAAAATTGTACTTAAAATAATAAACGCATTACTGTCACTTTACTGCATAATAACTTCTTCAACGGGTACAATTAATAACAAAAGTGTTGTAATACAATAAAATTAAAATACAATTTCGTTTCCATGTCTGTACGTGCTCGAATTGATCAGCTGTTTTGTATACAGCACACGTAAAAGTACACAGTAGGAAATTCATCATTATTGTTCTCAAAAGGGGTCTCATAAAACCCATAAATATGTTTTTTTTAACATGACCCTTTCAGGTATCTACCAAAACCACTAAGACCTATATGGCCACCAAAACGGTAGCTCAAGACTTTTCCTTGATTCTTTTGCAACTAGTAACCAATTAATAATAATCCTTTTTAAGGGAGATGCGCTGTGCTGTGGTAGCCCGCGAAATTCAAACTTTCTTGCGTTTTTTCAATTTGCAGGTCCGTGTCCGGACGAAGTCGCGGGCAGAACCCAGTATTTCCAGTTGTCCATTGGCTTAGTCCTATACTATTAAATGCTTATACTAGCTTCAGCCCACGACTTCGTTCGCGTAATATAACTTGTTTTAACATAAATATATCCTATACCTCGTGTTACGTTACTTCGTTTTCGCGTAGCGTTCTTTTTGTCTTTTTTATTTTATAATATATAATTTATTTTATATAATTTATTTTTATTTTTTTTTTAATTTATTTTTAATATATGTATATAATTTATTTTCAAAAACCTTAGGCTCCTAAGGTTTTTGAAAATAAATTATAGCCTATATGATTGCCACATAATTTAACTTTGTGAAAAAATGGTTCAAATAAGTCCAGCAGTTATGGAGCTTATTCGGTACAAACAAAAATCTTTCCTTTTATAATACCTACCTACTTACCTACCTACAACAACTACCGGGGTATCCGTTACGACGAGAAAACACCAACATTTTTTGGTCCCTCGAGCCGGATCGTAAATCTTACTTCTGACAATACAGATATATTGATTAAAGTTGCAATATAGGGGTTTACGGGGGCGAAAAATCGATCTAGCTAGGTCTCATTTCTGGGAAAATTCGTTTTCTCTATTTTCACCCGAACACAGCTCGATTGCTCTGGTACTAATAATAAAGCTAACCTATTCCAATCTTTGTTACAGTCGCTACAAAGCGCGGCTCGGCGGGCAGGCACCTCGTGTGCCAACTGCAAGACGACGACGACGACGCTATGGCGACGCAACCAGAACGGCGAGCCGGTCTGCAATGCGTGCGGCCTTTATTACAAACTACATAATGTGAGTACACCTTTATTTAACACTGGAAAATGTATAAAACAATTTCACTAATAGGGCATAAAATTACATAGAGAAATTCTATACCAGAAATGGTAAATGTAAAAGTCCCAAAAGTGCCATAAACCACGATTGCTTTCGTCATTATAAACGTGGTAATATATAATATCTTATACTTAGTGTTAAAGCGGTTTTTATTTTATAAATCACTAGCTTTTTCCCGCGGCTTCGCCCGCGTTTATATACATATAAACCTTCCATTTGAATCACTCTATCTATTAAAAAAAACCACATCAAAATCCGTTGCGTAGTTTTAAAGGTCTAAGCATACATAAGGACAGACAGACAGCGGTAATCGAGTTTGTTTTATACTATGTAGTGATTAGGTAGGACCAACGTTTCGGTCATTCCTATACACAAAAAAAAAACAAAATCCTTGTAACTTTCTGAACTTCTGAATTATGAAAAAAACTGTAGATTTAGATAGGATTAAGGTATTACAGAAGGAAACTCAAGCACTGATCTTTGTTTAAATTTAGTTTAAAACTAGTTTCAACCAATGAAATCGCTTGAATCTAGTTTTATGTAATGCTTGAGTATTGAGTGACGTTCTGTAATACGGACCTTAATAAAGAAAATATCACGGTGTGTTGCCAAGGACTAAATAGATATAAATGATGAGCTAAAAAAAACTTTGCAGCAATAATGGTCAAATGACAGAGTGTACAAAGAAAAGCGTAGCGCTTTTCGTAGCACTTTTCGTAGCAAAGGAATAATGAAAACATTGATCTTTGTTACTTCCTTAAAAACCTCTTCTTTTATTGTGTACACATGGTATTTTATTTAATTTGAAGAAGTCGTACGCACTTAGATGTTCTAAACTTAATTAGACACAAAAATCACTATAAGGTCTTAGACATGTTTACCGATGAAAAAAAAAGCGTAGCACATTTCGTAGCAAACAAAAATGTCAACATAGAAGTAAGATTAACCTTAAAAAGCAGGATGTAACATTTGATATAGATGTATTTGTATGCACGCGGTAGGTATAATTCGGTCGGACGAGTCTAGAATTCACTTCCAGATCTAAAATTATATCTGACTAAGCTTGAATGATCGACTGGTTCTGAAATGGCAGAAATATCATATTTCTTAAAATGAAAGTGATTTAATTCAAGTATTCAAAAGAATATAATGAAATACCAGAATTGCTGTAAAGGATTATGTGGCAGTTGACGTCACACTCATAATTTTTAGGGTTCCGTACTTCAAAAAAAAAAATGGTACCCTTATAGGATCACTTCGTTGTCCGTCAGTCAGTCTGTCTATCTGTCCATTCGGCTGTCAGTCTGTCAAGACCCTTAAGTTTGTTTTTGGCATAAATTCTTTTCAACTACGGAACCCTTCATTGTGCGTGGTCCGACACGCATTTGACCAGTTTTTTTGGGGTAGGCAAAAACGATAGACCATTCCTAACTTTGTTTCTGATAGGTAAGTGGGCCACTACGTTTGCTTCTCTTGATCAGATGTCAGATCCACTTACAGATAAAGTGAAAATATTTGCACCCTAGCTAGTGAAAAGACCCTTTAATAACCCTAAATATCTAACCCTAATTCTTCAAGTATAAATAACACCCCAACCCTAGAATTCAAATTAAAAATCAAATCTTCTATAACCAGAATAAAATAACTCTAATAACGTCCCAAATCTAAATCGGTCCCTCGCCGATTAATCCCGGGGTATCCCGGGGCGTCCCGCGATCCCCCCGGGACAGTTGACGGTATCTTGGTGACAGATAACTGGGGGTAAGCTGGGCTTGTAATGCGTCATAAAAGGCAATAAGATTGTTTCAGATGAATTACGATTGCGATACCGTCTCTAAACGGTTAAATAACGTTATGCTAGTGTTTGGGGATAATTTATTTATTAATTACGGGTAGTTTGCTAGTTTTAAGACCTGATGAGGTCCTATAGAAACATGTAGGGTGACTGGGATCATTTCTGTCTGGATTTTAGTACAACATTCAGCCGCTTTTAATTAAATGAAGATTGTTTCTCACAGTAGCAGTACCTAAAACACATAGAATTGTAGTCGGAACAAATTATAGGATCTGGTTTGTCCTTATACAGGGTGTAAAAAGACACATCACAAAGCTGTCAACTACGCATACTGTACATCTAACTAAGTAGCTTTGCGCAAAAATGATTGCTGGGAAACGACTTATATTTTTAGGTATAAAAAAAGCTATTTTTTTATTAAGCGCAATGTAACGCAAATTCAGGCAAACCCATTCACTCTACGAAAGTTTAGTATAACACTCATTTTAGTAAGAAAGTAAAATAATGCGTCTTTGACCTTTAATATCTCCAGAACCAGTGGATTCCCAGGTCTATGGTCTAGTGGAAAACAACGATCCAAATATTGGGTAGAATATTATGGTTTTCGGCTTCGGCAAGTGTCTCTTTACACCCGGTATGTTTTCACAATAATGTATTACTGGTACCGTTTTGTCATTTAATTTATTTTTCAAGTCTTGCAATTGAGCCATTAATAAATTTATCTGATCTACTTATCGAAGCTAAGATGTAGGTACGTGGATATAATATGTAATGTACGCGGAAGTGCTAGTCACCGCCTGAGGTATGTGAACGGTGAGACGGTGGAGGTAGATAAAGGTGAAGTTAACTCAGTGCCAATCTTGTCAATCGCCCCTCAACCGTCTCATCGCTCCCATACCTCAGGCGGTAACTAGCCCTTGCGCGCGCCCACTATACAGAGTGTAAGTGTAAACAGTGGCAATCTTTTAAGGGGTCATTGTACTCATCATTATGAACAACTTTTAATATGGGACCAAAGCTGAAATCGCGAAAAAAAAATCAGCTGTTTTCTACATTTTGACGAATTATGCGAACATGAATGTACTGAACAGCTGATTTTTTTTCGCGATTTCAGGTTTGGTCCCATAATAAAAGTTGTTCCGACTCGCTCTTGACCGGTTTTTTTTAGTAAGTGAATTAAGAGAGCAGAGGGAAAGGTATTAGATAAAATAACAAAAGACTAGTTACATTGTAAGGTTATTCAATTAGTCGTATTACATAAGACGAGGTAGACAGTGGCACAAAAATTAAATGAACCGAGATTTCGTCGGAAGATAGTTAATAGATAAAGTGTTACCGAACACTTTGAACAATGGTATCGTTTCCAATATCCGGCTGCGCCTGCAAAAATAGAACCCGTTTTATCGCAGATTTAACAAGATGTTAAGTTTAAATGTCAAGTAGTAGTACTAAGTAACAATTCTCACGGCTCTCACTGCCCGTCGAAACAATAAACATAAACCGTCACGCGATCCCGGCCGCTGTACATTCGTACGGGAAATGTACAAACGCGGGAGCAACAATGACAAAAATTAACTGTCAAAGCGACCCTTCACTAAGGACTCTCCAGATTTTTTACATTGAAATGTATACTTTATTGCCGACTACAAGTATCAGAGCAACAATGTTGTTTGCTCTAATTATTCGGAAGGAGCGACAAAGGAGCGAATGGGAGTGCCTGCTACTTCAGACGTTGAAGGCATAATGACGGGGGCACAATACGGGAATGGCAGTAGCGTTGTCAGGGGCCTGTGCCCGCCTCTTCATACATATTTATACACAGCTCACTTACACATTCGCTACAGATTCCATGCCCTTTAAGACACCAATTCGAAATGCAATATATAATTAATCTAATACACTCGACAAAACCATGTTTTTAGCGAATAGATGAATAGTAATGAAGACAGATATTCAAATTTTGACATTAGTTGTTGACACATAAAATTGATACCCGGAATGTAATCTCGCACTGTTTAAATACTACAGTTTATTCAACAAACTGGAATAATTTAGCAATTATTATATGCTTATGCATAAATATAAGTATGTATCTCACGTGTGTATAACATAATTTAGTGGCATCATAAATTTAGTATTACGTCGTGTGAACGAGGCTTAGAAAATATCTTGGTCTTAATTTGAGATGATCTGTATTCGTGGATATTTATTACGATATCAAGATCTAATAAACCTGCTTCAAGTATATCTCAAAACTAGAATTTTTTTGCTTTATAATGATCAAATTATGTGAGAAAATTGCATCGGGACCAAACACTACACATAAATCCATATTTTTTTTATACGGAACGGCATTTTTTATATAAAGCGGTTTCGGAAGTCGATTGCTTATGTATAGAGATTTTAAAAGAAATTTTAAAGTAACAATGTGTAAATAAATACAGTATAATATTAGCCAGCCCCCGAGGCGGACACGTCGTGATCGATTTCACTCAAAAAACGCAATTCATATAACAAAGCACGAGCGCATTGTGATTTCGAGCCAACGTCACCCTCCCACGTGGGACTTAATCGTCTTGATACTGTATGAATAAATAAAAAAATATTATGGTTAGCTTAGGAAAATTATTGGAAAAAGTTTTTGTTTACTTATACAAAACTTATGTTTGAGTTAGTAGGATTGGCAATTGGTAGTCAACTTGTGACTAGAACGTCGTTTCCAATTTTCTATCACTTTCCAAACAATTTAAATAGATTTTTGAAATAGTTAAGCATATTAATCGTATTTTATGTAAATAAGGAGACTTGGAATTACGTCGAGACTATTTTGAACAACGGCGCTATCTGTGCGGATTATCCAAAGTGTGATATTTTATGTTTAATTTGTTATGCACCTATAACATTTTAGTATTTTCTCACGGTTCAGGAAATTCGATATGTGTGATATTTATCAGAATTAAAACCGGTGTTTGGTGTTTTTACCTAAAAAAAATGCAAAAAAATCGTTTCAATAAAATATAGCTTCAATCATTTGCTAAGTTATTCTTTCAACATGATTAGACCTAAGAAATTATGAGCAACAAGATTTAAAACACATATGATATGCTTTTAAATTAGCCGATTATGCAAAACTGTAAAATGAAACTTATTTTATATAGCATGCCGTATAGTTGTTCTGTATCTGTTACCATATAAAGATATTATTCTTTCATGCTAAAATTACGAAAAAGGTCAAATATCAACATCGTTCGGGCGGCGTATTGTTCAAACAATGCTCAAGTATGTTTACTCAAAATATATCCTTTAGTGGCCCTATTTGGTTGTGTAACTTAACTATAAATGCCCATAAGCGCTCAAATTGCCCTCATACAGGCCATATAGACCCGAGGAGCCGACAAGGGTCTTGTTATTTTGGCCTGAGAGGCCATAACGCTTTGTGTTATTGTTTTTAATAAGAACATTTATTGGATTGTGATACTATTTTGTTTGATTGATGTGGGAAACTAATTGAATGGTTTTGAAAATGTTAAATTTTTACGTGCATGCACTTTTAATATTTTTTTTTGTGGTTAACATTCGTTATGTTTTATTTTAATAGAGCAAATGGTGTAGAAACACTGAAATAAACTCAGGATTAAAGTAGATTTTTACCCCAAAAAATATGACAATGAATTGCAATATTTGCCAACACGGATGAGTTGACAAACTGTTACAACTCCCAAGGGCTCGAACTTAACTCAGTAGGTACCAATAAATACGTGATTGAAAATAAATTATTTATTTGGCCATCCACAATGGCCGGTTAATAGGATTACTGTACAGAGCGTGGGTTCGAGTCCCGTACCTGCCCACCGCAACAAAACGATCCATCCGTATGTTCGACTAACTTTTTATAAATTTGTTTATTTAATTTATCACGCTCGTTTATACGTTACTTCCTTCGTGTTATAGCCGATTAGCTTTTTGTGGTTTGTATTCAATTTTTTTCAACCAACCTTTTGCTCCCAATGAATTGGTATTAAGTTTTTGCGGTACCATGCGATTGTTTTCGATTTCTTGCTTGGTTAGCCGACGGCATGGTAAAGGGAAGTTATGTTTCAGTTCAAGCTTCCTATAAGCAATAATCAACGATATTTTTTCTGTGTAAATTGCTTGTCATACTTCGTCGAGCTAATAAAGAAGACGAGCCTTGTAATATCGCTAATAACTATCATCCTGTACACTCTAAAACATTTGTAACGACGTGTAGTACACTCTTAATACAATAAATTTCTTAAGCGCAAGCCAATAAAACACTAAACAAATGAATACTCTATTACACTTTGGACGTTTCGTTCCTAGAGCGGTGCGTTAAGTGCCTGCCATACAAAAGTATTGGATTACCAGTTTGTATGGAGCTAGAAAGAGAGGGACCATAATAACAGCTCAAATGATACATTTGGAATACAATGGGGCGATCAATTCAATTTTTGAATCGAGAACGCTCTTCTAGTTTTCTTTTTTTTATCGTCTAAAGTGCTGTTTTGTTCAGCCAACATCCGAGGGAATGACAGTCACTGTTTTTTCACCCGTTTTTCTCTGACATTAGATTTAATGCTAGGCTATGGATACAATGTGTTTGAGATAAGGATATCTTCACGAATTTGTCCGCTACTCTTTTTGTTCGAGATGTTTATTTGTCTAGACTCAATAGTGTAAAACTGAGTAACAAAACTTCACGAAAGCACAATCCTTGTCTAGTCGTATAGAAATCTTAGTAAGCAGTTTGCATTTGAGACGCGTAATCTATGATTTAGTTCCTTGCTGCGCTACAAGTCTCGCAAAATGAAGTTTGCATTTCCAAGCTGACTTAAGTTAATCGCAGCGAACATGCGAAAGTTAGGCTTGTTAAAATTCTCTTCGCAACCGCCAAACATTGTGGAGCATGGCCACCGGTGGTAGAAAGTCAGGCAGCTAGGCTTTAACTCGCGTGTGAGATAAAAAAACGAGGTACGTTTAATTTACTCATTACGTTACATTACATATTCGTCGGTGCGGCTGGCTGGCGGCCAAACGGCCGACGCGTTTGGCCGAATGTTATAATGACATCAATTTGAATATTCAACATTGAACAGCTATCCCATTTACATAAGTTCGACCGTTGAATTTTGTGGCGATGCAAATGCTATTCGCTACACTAATTGTGATGTTCATTGTACCAGTTAACATTTTCAATGTTAGTTCATTATGCTTACTGTTTTAAACTTGTTAAGGGTTTAATAGATATTGAGCAATTTTAAAATCTGGTGATTTTGACTGATTATATAGGACAGCTTTATGGCCTCTGTATACCTTGGCTTTCATGTCCAATAGGTAACTCACTGCTAGCATTGAAGAACGTAATCTCCCTCACCTGAATAAACCATGACATCCTAAGGGTATAAGAATCCTATAGGGTTGAAGAGTGTAACTTAAAGCGCTCTTTTAAAAGGCTGCATACGTACTATTAAACGATTTTTAAACTTCAGTTTCTGCCAAATAGAAATAATTGATACCAACTCGGCAATTTTTTTTCAATAAAACAAAACGTTTCTTTTTTTAACAAATGTGTATAATTTTGCCAAAAAGTGATCACATAAAATAAAGGGAATAAAAGCGGGCGTTCGCGCAGTAGGCCGGAAAGATTTTATCTGTTGGCAATACAGAAAAAATGGCGCCCACCGGAAGTGTCCGAGCGGCGCGCGGCGCGTTACTATTTTTTCTTTTTTTGTTTTAAATGGCTTTTTCCCGGCAGCGTTCGGCCGGAAATGCGTTTGCGTAGAACTACCATACACTGCCGAAAAGCGTTATGTCCAATAAAGTTTATAAGCAATTTTGATCCTTGCGACTGATATATTTAGGGTAACGTATCGCGTATCAAGCTTCTGGTCAGATGTTTCGGTACACTTGAGGACGTGGTGAGTGTAGCGCTAAATAGGATGTTTTTATTCATGAGCCTTAAGCTCCCATTTTGTTTAGTGAGCGGGCCCCAGCTGATTTACTGTCTTGGATATAAATTTTGTGAAAATGTGAGAATTATTCACGAAACTGCGCAAAAGCAATTAAATTCTATTTAAAGTACTTACTTACATAATAAATGAATATGTTTTGGAAACTAGCTGGAGTTCCCAGGCTTGTAATTTAATCTTCGTTAGTACCTAGTTCTTCTTAGTTATTGTATAAAAATCTAGGATAACCGATTAAATGAAAATAGTTAATTTCATTTAATCAGTTATTCTAGATTTTTAGAATTAGCATTTACCCTTATAGTTGTGGGTCAAACATAAACAATTATTGCCCTGAATCATTCCGGCTCCTAATTAATCTCTAATCTAAATGATGTAAAAACACCAACCCCTATTTTGTAAAAAAAAAACATAAGTAGTAGGAAATAAAACTAGCGAAAGATATCAAAATCATATTCAATTTTTGGCAAGTGCAACGGGCTGGCCAGTTTGAATTTATCAGAAAAAACAAAAAGAAATCACAAGTACCAACGTAACGGTCAAACCAATTTCCATTTCCACTAGTTCCATGGGGATATTTAAAAAAGGAACCGAAATATAGCAGCTGCACGTCACTCGGCGATCGTTGGCGCGATAACTCGGTGTGTCCTTCTACAAAACAATTACTTGGGCTTGCACCGAGAGTTTCGCAATACTCATTGTACGCAAGCTTTTGTCGCGATATTTGTTACTATCGATATTTCGAGTGCTATTCTCGTTCCGTTCGGCACTTTTTATTTGATCCTGTATATCGATTACGTTGTTCTTCTTTTAAATATTTTTGGCCAGTAAGAAATCTATCTTCAATTTTGAATATGCATTTCAGTTAGGTCAAAGTCATTTGCGTCATTTAGTTCTATTGCATTTAAATGACTATGGAAATAGTCAAAAGCATTGAACAAAACCTTGACTTGATTTGTAAATCAAAAGTCTCATTTTGAAAAGCAAAAATAATATTAATATTGTACGTCATTCTATATGTTAGATGACAGTCACAGCAACCTACATGACATTTAACAAAACAGTCACTTGCTAAACTCCATAAAAATAGAAAAACTATTAGAGGAAAGATGTATTCTCTGATAACTGAGGTTAGTAACGTGAACGTCTTGTAATTAGGCGATGAAACGCCGGGAATGAGATGATCACAGATCTGGCGCTGCGCCACACTATCAGCGCCATCTAGCGTGATCTACGAGCACAGGAATAATCTGCACGTTCGTTTACATTAGAATTTTATTTTTGAAGCGATAATTTCACTGGTACTCTAAAAAAAGAGTGGTATATGACAGCGATAGGTAAAACAAAGAACATAATTAACGGACAGTCTATCAAGCGTATTAGTGTTGTACGGTTGATTGCTTCCATGAGATGTTCGGTCCGTTACCCCTCCAGTACATCTGTAAACATCTTCCCGATAAGCATCTGACGTTTGACACAAAGCGCGGTTGCGGGAGATAGTATCTCAAAACTATCGTACCCACCCCCCCACGCCGCGCCCCCGACTTCCTCTCCTCCGTCTAATTATTTATTTATGTCCTCCTATCACACCATCGATGCGCTCGAGTGCAAAACTGTGCGGGCATTACTCGAATTCATATTTACAACACCGTTTCGTTATCAAGTAGGTAATCTCGGTGACAGTTTAAACTGAAATTAGCGCAATGTCTTAGTTTTGGGACGTTTTGTAAATCCGGGATTTGCTCTCGACTCGAGTGCTACTTTTTGTGACAAACGTTGTGTTAATCTGTTTCTATTGTTCCGTATGTGAATACAAAGAAGATGTCTTTGTTGGTATTCAGTATTTAACAATACGTTATCTTAATCCTTAAGTACGTGCTCACTTGTATTTTTGTTTGAAAATACTTTTATACGTTTCTACGATGCCGAAGAGTTTTGACCAAAAATGCTAGAATGCATTAAGAACTTCTGAGGAGCACTCATTTCAGTTGACCCCAAATACTTCAGAATTAATAATAATAATAATTGATAATACTTCGTTTTACATCGGCACGCAACCGTCGTCGTTATATAATTGGACTTATAAAAAAACTTTTATGACATCTCACTCGTACAAAGTGGCCAGGCCAAGGTGTAATTTGATTGAAAGCACCAAAAAAGTCTCGTAATCATATAATAAGTGGTGGAATAATTAGTGGGGGTTTAGGAGCAGGTGCCTTGCGCACGCGCCGATACGAGCCGCTTTTACTGCTGACCGAACGAAAGACAAATGAACATGATATAAGATAGAGGTTTTTGTTCTTTAGTCTGTTATATGACGGTTTATTATATGGCTGTATAAAATGTGGTGGATTATGTATTGTTAAGTTGTAAAACTACAGGCAGCTTTCGTAGTTTACAGGCAGTTTCGTTTTATTAATATTAGAATTTATAACCCATAATCTATTATTAAAAAGTAATTAAAACACAAATAAGTTCAAAATAACAGTACTCAAAACTTCCGTGTTCAATACCAACTTATTCAGCTGTACGCAACATTAGTGTTGGGAAGCAGAAGTTATCGATAATCGAGAAGCTGTTAAAGTTTGTGTCGACGTGGACAGTTACGAGGTCTCGTTGGCGGGCTGCGGGCTCGTATGAATTAGTGTAGCGTGGTAGCATCGTGAGATTTAGTGCGGACGCCGCCAGACTCTAATTGGACCGGGTTCACTGCCACAGGCGCGAAACATTTAAATTTATTGGTTTCCATAATTGTTTTTGAGATGTGAAGTTGGTGCTCCTGCCACATATACTATCTTCATTGCAAATATGGTATTTAGTTATACCTACCGTTAATTATATGCCTCAATCGAATAGCAACTAGTACTAGACTATTGTTAAAGCAAATTGCGGTATTAAAATAATGCCGTTCTCATTTGAAAGGGACCGCGACAATTCATTGCGGCACTTAACGTCTTGCACAACTGTCAGACTTTGTATTTCTTAATCCTTATCTAGAGTGTTAATAAAACGACAAACATAACTTCATTATCAACTCACTAAATTGGAAATGTCGATATTTTTATCGATACCTGATAATTTACTTAATAATAATTTGTTAAATCCGTGCCACAAAATATACTAGTACATAATAAGATAAGAATAAATCATAATGATACTTTTGTAAAGAAACGATTTAACTTCACTAGATATCAAGAACAACTAATCTACTACAATAATTGCATTTCACTGATTGTCTTGTTAAAATGATAATTACTAAGTGACATTTTAATTGCGTTGTTTAATTACGTAAGGTTATTGAGAAACCTAAAGATACTTCACGAATTTATCTTTATTTGAATCGCGTTATACGTGAAATGATCGAGAGCAGAAATGAAACGTTACAATAATAACCGATGCATAAGGCCTCGCTCACACTATAAATCGTGGATGTCGATAAATTTGGCGGGTGTATAAATCGTCGTTTCAATTATCCCCCGGAGTAGCAGCTGTCGGCGCACTCCCGACTACTGCCCGGAGTATTTATTTTAATCACGTGCACATATCAAACACGACCGTGTTTTATCGACATGTCTTGCAACACATCCTTAATTATGAAATTTACTTGTTTTAGTTCTTCAGTTTCTATTTCACTTAAAGTGCATACACGTAAAGTGCATGTTGTGTGATTGATTAGCTATAAAAGAAGAAATTGCATAAATATCTGTAATTGCTATAGAGTAACGTTACGGTGGTTATTTTTCCTAATTAAATTAGTTGCGTGATCCAGGCGTTAGGTGGTGTTAAATAGTTGAGGCGCCACTTGATTAAAGGCAGTCGCCCTATTTGATTCATTGCCGCACGCGCATGTAAAGTATCAGAACCTACTCTGTCCTTTACGAGGAACACTTAAAAGGCGTTTAGTTAACTGAGAACGTTTAGTGCACCATGTATGTGAATTCAAGTTAAAAAGTGGAATTCAAATAGAAAAAGGCTGGTATTTTCTAATGACTTACTCTTGCGTTGCGTTGTGGTTATTTTCGAAAGAATGTGGATGATCTGGACTGCTTTTTGTTACTGATTTCAAAGATTTTTTCAGTGTGACGAATGAAAAAAAAGAAAAGAAAAAAAAAGTGAATGAGAATTAACATTAATCTTATTTTTATGTTACATATTTCAAAGATATTTTTCAAAGAAAAAAATTTTTTGAAGAGTTTTTTTAGTGTTATGAAAAAAAAATAAAAGAAGAAAAAGTAATGAATGAAAATTAAAAATAAAAATATCTTTAATATCTTTAATTTAAAAATATTTTTTAATTCTCATTCATTATTTTTTCCACTTTTATTTATTTTTTTCATAACACTAAAAAAGCTTCAAAAAGTAAGATATTAGCTTGCTTTTATTTTTAATTGTCATTCTTTTTTTTTCTTTTCTTATATTTTTTTTTGCACATATTCTTTCAGAATTACAAGTTCTTAATATACAGTGACACGCGCTAGCTCCGTACCACGGGGTTTTCAGTAGCTTGCGCAGGCGCCGGGCACGGTTGATTGCGGCGCGGACTAACTATGCGGAACTAATTCACCAGAGACATTACCGCAGCCGCTTTTTGTCATTAGTTCATTGCACACGTCAACGAAAATATACTTTTTTGAGTTATGTTTACTAAGAAAAAAGATCTATTTCTAGGGCCGTTTCCAAACCCTTTAGGTCACACTAGGTTGGTTTTTGCTGAAGCGTTTAGCTAAAAGGAACCGATAAATGATTTTTTTTCCTGGGTTTGTAGTAGTAATAACTTTACAAAGCACCTTTTTATGGTGCATTTTTAGGGTTCCTTACCTCAAAAGGTAAAAACCGTTGCCGTCTGTCTGTCTGTCAGTCTGTCAAGGTCCTTTTTCTCAGGAACGCGTGGAGGTATCAAGTTGACATTAATATCAAATACGTAATGTCTCTAACGTCTATGGTCCATTTAAGTTCAAAAAAAATCTAGAGATAAGATAAGCGACATATTTTGATACTCGCAAGTAAATCAAACTTCCCGTTGATCTAAAATCATGAAATTTGCCAAGAAGCAAGTTAATAATATCTCATTTAAAAAAATGGGATTACAATGATAAGTTTGTTTTTGCGATAAATTCTTTCAACTACGGAGCCCTTCATTGTGCGTGGTCCGAACACACTTGGCCGGTTTTTTGGAAATATGAATGCACCATGTTCCCATGCAACAGGTGCAATCCTGAAAATTATAGTATTTTACTACCATTACCTTACACCTTGCTGGCTACTCGGTAAAGCTCCGTTTACACGGTGCAAGTTTCTGGAACGTTCAAGAGCAATAATCGCATGCCATAAAGCACATTCAATTTTATTCCCATTCAAGAATTGCATGCAAGTGTTTACACGCGTGCGATTGCACAAATGGCATACAAAATAAGTGAATGCAAGTTCAATATATATTCAATAAAATCGCATGCGACTTAATTGTACGTGTTGTCTAGACGGTGCCAGTTAATTGCCCTTCAATTTTATGGTATGCTATAGGCAATAAACTTGTACCGTGGAAATGGAGCTTAAACGTCTAGCAAAATGATGTACACTGTACAGTGTTGGTCCAAAAAAACAGACCCACTTTTATTTTTAATAACATTTCACCAGTCCACATAATTCCCAGTAGTATCTGTGTGGCCTCCGCTGGCGTCCGCCGCGGCCAATTGACAACGGCTTGTTTGTTTGTGCTCCACGCTACATCTCCTACACTGCTCTTAATTGCAACTTTCGACACGATTGTCGGGGGCACGTTTTTTTGGTCGGTCGTGTATTTTCTTGTTATTGTTTTGAAATCTAAACAAATGTTAGCAAAAATTGTACCTACCCAAGGAATAATTCAATAACCATTGCGTACAAACCTTTAAAGTAACTCTAAAGTTTTCTGGAATAATTTTCCTAGCCGCTCTGCACTCTGGGATCTATTCGTTTTGAATGAGTTTAGTACTCTTAAGTCTTGTGTTTTAGTAAGTAGATACCTCTGAACTCTGTGCCACAAACCATGGTGTCTTTTTCATATCCTGGTCTGATCGATCGTGCAAGCTTTCCAATTTGAGGTATTTTAGCACTGTTTTCAAAATGTCCATTCTGAAAATTAAACTGCTTTCCATTTTCAAAACTAAGAGCGATTACACAAACATTATCAAGATTCGAGCAACGAGTTATGGGCAACTAGTTAATATTCTATTGCGAGATAAAAGCTTCCTAGAAATTATCAGTTTAGCGAGAAGTTACTGAATATGTTGGTGTTTAGGTTGATGGCATCGGTGAGATTTGTTCGTTACGATTGGAGATTTAAGTCAATTGGTAGAGAAATGGTCTGATTTCATCTGTTTCACTGTATCTATGGCTGTACCACTGATGAAGAACTGCTGCATTGACAAATTTAAAGAATCTGAGGGTCTGGCATGTTTTCAACTTGTTCACTTCAAATTAAATTGATGCTTCAATTGATAAACCACTGGGGACGAATATAACGTGTCGTTTTGCTTCCTTCTCAAATTTCAGGGTGTGATACAGAACATCAAACCGAACAACTTTTTCCATGGCACCGAAAAAATAATCAGCCGCAGCACACATCAGCATACATACATCAGCATACATTTGCGTCGAGTAGGTATTGAAGTTTTCTATGGGCCAGCTGAAATTTTTTTCGCGATTACGATGTTGGTCTTATGGAGAAAGTTGTACGGTTTGATGTTCTGTACCACACCCTGACATTTGACGAGGATGCACAACGACACGTTGTATTTACGGGAAAGTATTGCTATGACATAAAATAGGAGTCCTAGAGACACCTAATCGTCTTTTGATGATACTCGTACGTTTTCAAAGTAAAAATATTACGTCATTCAGGAACAGAGGTCGATTAAAAATAGTTTCGTTTAAGGCAAAAGCGCCAGGGTAGCCCGCGAAATTCAAAATTTCTTACGTTTTTTGCAATTTGTAGGTCAGTGTGAGCTTGTATGTTGATTAAAATATGATTCGCGGCCGTAGCTAATATGGCTTTACAGAATTATAATCATTAGAATCAGCAATACAACTCCATAAGTTAGCATTTACCTCAAACCTCATGATTTCATGAAATCGCTACATTTGAGGTAAATGCTAACTTATGGAGGTGTATTATAATTCTGTAAAGCCATATTAGCTACGGCCGCGAATCATATTTTAATCAACATACAAGCTCACACTGACCTACAAATTGCAAAAAACGTAAGAAATTTTGAATTTCGCGGGCTACCCTGGCGCATCAACCTTAAAGTTTAACTGCTGAAATTTAATCACCATCTGCCTAGCCTTTTCCTTACTATGTTGGGGTCAGCTTCCAGTCTAACCGGGTGCAGCTGAATACCAGTATTTTACATGGAGCGACCGCCTATCTGACCTCCACAACCCAGTCACTGGGTAATACGATAACCCTTGGTAAGACTGGTTGTCAGACTTACGGGCTTCTGATGACCTCTAACGACTGTCAAAGATCCACGAATCAGCGGCGTCTTGGTATGTAAAGATGGTCACCCATCCGCAGACCAACCGGAGCAAGCGTAGCTTGACCTGATCGATCGACGCTTGCGGCTGTTATTACTTAGCCACAAGCTCCTGCTGAAATTTAATGTGGATCAAAATAATTTTGTATCAAAATAAAATTAAATAAATAAAATTTTGTCTCTAAATTCACAGAAGCAACTGGGCCTCATAGAACTATGTGCGCAAACGCAATATTTATATCGTTACCAGTCAGTTTTATGTGTAAGAAATGTGCAAAAATCAAACGCGAGCCACGCGACACGTAATGTAAGATGCCAATTAAATTATCCCTGACCGCAGGTTAACGATAATAAATTGTTGCCGCTTATGGCCGTACTTACCTTTATTAATTGAATTCTTTCTTACATTTTTTCATTAGGGAGATATCGTATGGTGAATTTAATTATTGAAGGGAAAGAAAAAGAGTTTTTTTACTAATTGCAAAAAACTAATTAGTTTACTATTTTCTGTCACGTTTCGTATCTTCAGTTTAGCTGAGTGTACCTACGGTTAAAATTAATTAACCATTCGAAAATAGTTTTAATCAAGATAACGAAATCTTCACAATCTATGAAAGCAAATAAAATCCAATCATATTTCTTATGATTGCCGAAAATATATTTATTACTGTCTCCTTTCATCGTTATCTCCTCACTGTAACGCGTCCATATTCCGCGCAATTTATTTAAAGCTACCGGTACATTGCTGATTGTAAAGTATTTATTTAAGACTTTCTCGACTACTTTGGAACTGTCAAACGTTGCTCTCACAATTCACACGTCTCGCGAAAATGCACACCGAACCGTATTTCTTACTATAGGTAATGAGTTGAAATATAAAACGCGCTTGAAAAACTCGCACGCGATTCTTAAGGTGTCGCCAGCTCGCGGCAAATTAATAAGACAATGCATCGGAATGGCATACAATTATTTATAGTTTCACGTACACCTAATGACGTTACAATAGCTTTTATAAACTCATAAGAACTTTTTGCTGAACTTATCACAATCACGCGCTAAATACCTGACGTTTTGAAAGATCGATTCAAATTAAGAATGCTTTTTAAATTTCGAAGTTTAAAGCTCTTTTTAATGTAGCGATTTTAGCTGCAAGAGTGAGTGGTGTGATTTAAAATGAAAAAAATAAAGCGCTTTATTCCAGCACTGTAGACGTTGTCGCCTTAACGATCTTAAGTGAAGTGTCACTAATAACTCGACTAAATGATACGGACAGACAGTGCGCATAACTACTGAAAACTGTTTTTTAGGGTTCCGTACTCGAAGGGTACCTACCAACCTAGGCCTCCGCTGCACGCTCTACGTCCGTCTGTCTGTCACAGGGCTGTATCGCATGAACCGTAATAGGTAGACAGTTGTTATTATCATAGATTGTGTGTTTCTATTACGGCTATAGCAACAAATAAAAAAAAATAAAGTTAAAAATTAAAGGGGGTCCCCCATACAATTTTTTTTTTTCAAAATGAAAAGTTTATACTTTTCATTTTGAAAAAAAAAATTCTTATGCTAGTATGTATGGTGTCATTGTCTAGAACTCATCGAGTAGAGTCCAAATATTTTTTTTTATCTTTAAAAATGGAGAAATAGGGGGCCGTAAAAGTTGTCAATTTTAGATCATTGTACGAGCTCTATTGCAACAATTAAGGAAGTTAGGAATTTGAAACTTCTGTTTATCATGTACCGTATACTGAATTTAATCAACAAATCCTAAAAACGCCAACTCTTAAGGTATTTTGTTTAAATATGGGCGATTTTCTGCAACTGCAAATATAACCTTGTAATTCACAGTATCAATCAAAGTTAACTTTACGATTATTAAACATATATGGTACGGAACCCTTCATGTACGAGTCCGACTCGCAATTGGCCATTTTTTTATCACTGATATTGGAATGACAGCTGTCTTGCTTTTATTAATTGCAAACTTTCTTGCTGAGCGAACGTCTGATATGCATGTTATAAATCTTTGAGCTACTTTTGTTTGTAGTACAATTACTTTTACATTTGTTTAAAACTAAAGTTGATAAATAAAATGCTTTTACCAGAAGTGGTCATCGTATTAACGGTTCAGCAGCTTCAATATCATCAGGATTGTGCCGGAATATAGCGGTTCGTCAGCAGCAAAAGTAGATTAACACTTGTGTTTTCTAATTCCTAATTATTGAGAAAAATATTTCATTAAAATCGGAACAGGTGTAAATTTTAAAGAAAATTAACTCTTATCTAATAAATGAAATGCTTTTAATGCTTCTTGAGTAGGTTATCGTATAATTTTGTGTTAATTTAGATGATATAAAAAAGTAGCAGTGTTAACCGATTTCTGTTGCTGACCGTACGACAGCGGTTCCCCTGACATCATTTTCTGTCATCAGAAGACAGCCGCCACGCAACCATCGCATCGATGCGACGCTCTGGTAGAGTGACCGTCACCAACCAGTGTCACTATTACTATCCGACTTTTTCGGTGATTCCAGTAACTTCGTAACAAAACCAGACGGCGCCACTTAATACGCCATCAAGTACATACAGCTTTGTTGCTATAATATCTTAGGAACAGTGGGTAATAAATATAATTCCCGCACTTTTTCAGGTACAGAAATCCAATTGCAGAGTTGCTCAACCTTTCATAAACATAATAACTCGTGGAAGTGCAAGAAAAACTCTAATTAAGTTGTACCGCTGTCAAAACCCATAACATTTACGTTTTTTAACACCAATATATCATTAGATACACTCTTTAAACTATAAATCACTCGTCAAGTAACTAATAGGTGCATTACAGACGAAAAAACAGGCAACTTATCATCAGAACATGAAAAAAGTTAATCGTTAACAGTAGGTTGCTGTTACCAGTCGCTATTTAGGTAAACATTGACAAAGCGTATTTGAGATAAAAAAGTAAAGTCCCACAGGGTAATAGCGACATCGGTTTCAATACGGCAATTTACCAGTTTTTGCACGTTAATAGGTGTATAGTGTTTTTGCTGTATAATTGGTGATAATTCTTAAAGTATGTGTTGTTGCTTGCTTTAATTTTTATTAGATCTTTATCTATTGATTTACGTGAACTTGACACTCTAGCTTTTCATAGCCTTAGTGTTTGTATATTGAAAATACAGTATTGAAGTGCAAAATATATAATGTAGAGCAGGGAAATAATTCAATACTTAAGCGCAAGCAATGTTAAAAGTAGCTGATTTCATATTCAGTTTTAGTCAAACTAAATCAAGATTGTAAACAAAAAGGCTTTATAAAAGAAATCGTTTAAAGATGCATTTGTTTAAGTGCTACCGCGTTTGTATTACCTTCATGATTGATATCAATATAATCGCTATCTCGGCTACTTAACCCCATCTAGATATCGGGTTAAGGTGGCTACATCTCGTTTACAGCGCTTTATTTCGCAACAATAACGTGTCAGTTTTGTTTTGTCGAACATTACAGCACAATTTTACTGCTCTGCGATTGGTTCGTACGTCCCTGTTCCGTTTCATTACAATATTTATGTCCAATAAAAGGCATGTTTTCCGTTTTCCAACAATTAACGACATAATAAAGCTTTCTAGCGGTTGGAAAAAATTACAGCGAGGGGCCGTGAGCAACATTTTCCATGGCATTGTGGTATGAGCCTGTTATTTTCCCATTTGAGCGGTTTTATGGCTGTGTTTGTGCAGATGAGCGCAGATAGCGTAATAAGCGCACTCTCCGTCCTAGAAACATAACGCAATTATTCGCACGCACAACGAGACGCAACTCGCGTTTGTTCTTCGCGAAAATTTCGCTTTGTCACGCCACCATTGCACTGTTTTTTCTGATGTTTTACACCCTATCCGATGTTAGCAGTCAATGTAATGCGTGCAATTCAACAAAAACGGTATGGTCTCACAGTTTGATTGCGTAAATTGGTCCATGTATGCGTTAAATGCACGGTATCAGTCGCAATATAGTTTTACGTTAGTTATATTTTACTAGCACGGCTATAATGCGTACCTGGGGTTGTATAACATAATTGGTGCTTTTCTAAACAGTTTTCTAATTAGTGCAGTACAGTTTAAACGCCGCTTAATAACATAGAAAGAAATCAATAATTAAAAAGAAAACATTTTCAAACCCAGTCTAAATTGATACTCATGCTACTTTATACTGGCTGTAGTAAATGCAGGTAGATTCAGTTCATAGTTTATTCAGCATAGCGTGTTCAGGCGACATTACATTGACAACTAGATGCATGTTGTGCATGCCGACTGTACCTACCCGCTGTTTTACTAACCCTGAACTGTATTGCACGAAACTCTGTCGAATGACAAAAGTGGAATTTTAAATCGAAATTACTAGTTACATTTTTATTTTTGTTTTTAGTTTTAGCTACCGGTATTCTGTTTATCTTTATGACTGTAAATAGAATCCTATTGTAAATATTTGTATCATGAAATTTTTTTGAAAAATTTTGCAATTTACTCTAAGGTTTAATATTATCCTGATTGATTGCCAAGACGAGCCAAAAACAAAACTTGCTAAATAAATATCTTTGTATTAGGTAGTAGTAAAAATCCATAATGCTATGATATATTATAAACATTTATATCATCTAAAGTCTTTGCTTCTATGTAAAGATAACGATGAAAAATTTCAGGAAAACTCACTCTTTTCAAGATAACAAACACGTCATTATAGTTTTGTTGTTACGATAATTTAATACATTATGTTCTCCACAATTCAAGCTACTACAAAATATTTTGATTTCTACAAATCAAATTCATGTTAGCTACTACTGCTTGTAAGTATGTATGTTTGGTACAATTTACAAGAATGGGCGCATTCAGTAATGAGTTTGGCGCACGCTACGGTTCACTTGAAGACTGCTTCCATTTGTTCACTATTCTGAATGTTCTGAAGCTAGGGTTTCTTGTATTTTCTATATTGATATGGGTTTTAGAACAGCCTTCGATGATAAACGTTTATATTTAGTAAAAGAGGTAGAAAATTAGATATCTAAACATACGTAGTTTATACACACATATGAATATATTAAATTTAATATTTAGTTAAACTTGTCTTTGCAATTGAACTGCTAGAATGTAATTTATATTTTATGTAAAATAATTCTTAAAGAATTTAAGAGTAACACTCTTGTATACCTATTTACCAAAAACGGAGCGAAGCCTCTATCTATGGCATACATTACCTACTCTATATGGCGTAGCAGAACTACCTTATTCGTAGAAGAAATCAATGCACTATGACAACAGTAGTGTTCGCGCAGAAAAAATATCTTGCAAAGTTCTTAATTGACACATTTTCATATTACCAAACAATAATCATTGTTACCCAAAGGACCCTTTTTACAGCCGACCCACATTCGTTCTGATTACGTCTCCTGCCGTATCGTTGCATGCAAAGACCGTGTTTGGTCAGATTCATTGCCGTATGACCGCTGTATTTCTGACCGTAATTATGAGTCCGTGGAAACTTTGCGCTGATAACGTTAAGCGCATACTAAGTAGCTACGCGGAATATATGGAACGCAAAAATTGGATGAGGAAGTTGCTGATGTTAAAGGGTTTACGTAACGATTGAAACACGTCCGCTATTAAGTAGCACCCAGGTATTATGTACCTATACTACAATCATGTACTCTACTTATCTTGTTACGCCTGTGATCCATTATACAGCGTTAACAGATTCGATGGTGATGGCTCAGAGAGTCTAGGGCCAGGGTCGCAGGTCCTGCCAAAGTCGCAGGTTGTTCGGAAGAGTTACCGTGGCCCTGCCACAGGCAACTGAAGGAACACGGGTGGGTTTTAGTCAGTAAAAAAAAGAAGGGTCTAGTATTGGAAGCGGCTCTATCCCAATAACAGACAAGATTCGAGAAAAACATTGTCCCACATAATTTTTAACCGACTTCAAAAAGGAGGAGGTTCTCAATTCGTCGGAACCTTTTTTTTATTTTTTTTTTTATGTATGTTCCCCGATTACTCGAAAATGGCTGGACCGATTTGGATTTTTCTTTTTTTGTTCGAAAGGGTATACTTCCCAAGTGGTCCCATGATCATCAAGTCAGGATCTGATGATGGGATCCCATGGAAATCGAGGGAAACCCTCAAATTTTATGGGCACACTTATATCGATTTCGGTATTTTTTATAGTAACTCGTGCATTTGCTCTCGGAAAGTACTATTTGGTGAACTGGAACTGATGATGAAGACCACAGATGGCCATCGGAAATACTCAATTATATCTATGTATATCACAGGTTGCGATTCGATTACTTTAATATGGTTTATGCTCGTCAAAATGCATAATTGTGATGGTGACTTCACCATGAGCTCCAGTTCTCCTGGTTCCTACTAGGAAAACTCCTCAACAATTAACGTCCCTGCATTGGGAAAAGCAATATTTTGTAAAAAGTGATCAGCAGTTGCCATTGGGCTATTGTAACTTTGATAAATTACAAAGTGACCTACTAAAAAGTGAAAAATAAAAACTTTTTTACAAAAAACAAAACCGACTTCCAAAAAAAACACTACAAAGTGAAAAATAACTTTAATTTCGGAAGTCGGGGGCAAAAACCTAAAATACAGATCCAAAGACACCGACTTCCGAAATTAAAGTTATTTTTCACTTTGTAGTGTTTTTTTTGGAAGTCGGTTTTGTTTTTTGTAAAAAAGTTTTTAATTTCCCTTATTTACATTTGTGCCAGTTTTAGTGTTCCTAAAATCCACTTGCTGAGATTGTCGAGAGTACACAATATTCGTAGACAAATAGAACTAATACACTACCTAATACCACGACCCACTGGGTACATGTAGGTACAGCATAACATACATTCACCCATCTAACCACGGCACGGACAGTGGGAACAGGCAGACGTAATTACCTGGCATAAAGGCCAGTTATTAAGCAATTTCTGCGCGAACGAGGCGGATGTCTTGTCAGCTACATACCCCACTACTTCTGCCCTCGTCCGCTACCCACCTATGGACGAACGTAATCCATAGATGCTATTGTCTCGCATACTAACTAACCCATGTCTGCTAAATACTCCACTACGTTTACAGACATGTAAATTACTTCAACATTCAAAGCTGATTCATTAAAATTTTATTAATTTATTCCTGAATTGGAATTCATTAGCGGATCATATTACAAATTGCTTGGCATTCAATATTTATTCGTCTTTATAATACCTACGTACTAACGATAAAAAAAGTTAAAAGCAAATAATCAGGACTATGAGATGATCTTTATCTCCAAGTCATCTCGTTTATGTAACTATTCGCGTTTGCATCTCAGCCGTATATTATTACTTCTATACACATTTTTATTACTGGCAATAAAAAGCAGGTACATACCTACTTTCTAATAAGGAACTAATTTGCAATAATTGATACGGAAAAATAAAAGCTACCAGACCGTTTTACGTGCGCGCGCTCGAGTGGGCAATTAAGAAAAAATATAGCTAGCAAAGGCTTTGCAATGACCTAATTTGGTTGCAGTCTAAATCTGCCGGCATGCAGTGATGTTAATGCATTTTATATTGGTTCAATTGGGAGGAGAGACGTGCGCCGGCGCGGTATGCGCGCTGTGTGGGCGATTCGCGGGAACGCATTAGGGACGCCGCCGAGCCGGGATCTGACACGCACTGAACTACGCAGTACTTTAGCAACAGATTAATGAAGCTTTATCACTGTCCGTCTGGAGAAATTGCACTTTGTACTGCGTTTGAGGAATTGTTTATCCTATTGAGTCTAGATACAGTCACAACACGTGTCTAGGCTATAGATAAGATAATACTACTAGACTATAGATAAGATAAGACTACTAGACTATAGATAAGATAAGACTAATGCCAAATGTTCGAGAAGAACATCGTGGTACTAATTCTTCATCATCCTTCATTTTGCAAATTTGAAAACATTAACCATTAATTCAGCCACAAAAGCCGACGACACAAGTAAACTCAATTGCACATCGCCAAAAACAAACACAAACAAGGGCAGGTCATGCGCATGGGCTGCGTTCGCGCAGGCGCAATGCAATCGTGCGTTTAGGGCCCACATGCCGCCGCCAAGTTCCCTGGAAGGCGATGAATAACTCATTGTCCGTCCGTCCGTCCGTCGTGACGCACGGTTCTAAGAACAACACGATGCAAAGCAGAAGTGACCGACATAGTTGACCCGAGAATTTGGCAGAGAAATTGTACAATTATGGAAATGTATATGAGCTTATCTGATGGGGAAAGCACGTTGCGGACTTTATCTTTACGTAATCATGCAAAAGACTGAGATGGCGTCCCTTATATTCAGTACATGTAAATAAATGAACAGCCTCCCTTCATTTTATACTAGATAATCTTTTCGCATCGCGTATTTTGTTTACATGGTCATGTGAAATGACGTTTCCACACATTTTCATACAGGAAATTGGCGATCCATATAGTGTGAGGACCTTAACCTCAAATCGCGCGTCACCGCAGTTTCCCACCAAACGCGTACGAGACCAGGCACAGTGCATTGCTGCACTAATTAGGATGCACAGTGTGACGCCGGCGGCGGCGGCGTCGGACACCAAACAGCTGAATATTCGCACACAACTATTGTGATACCATTTTATGGTTTCGGCCTGCCTTTATACTCCGTAGTTAGCATTCTAAATTGGTACCGCAGACGTTTTTTCATACCGCTAAATGTCGTGTCAGAGCAATAAAATGGAACACTGACGGTTAACAAAATTGTGTGATTCAACAAGGGACAATTACGACTTATTAGCCTCGTACAGAATATTGTGATGGTTCAATTAAGCGAAATATTAAATTCAGAGTGAATAATTTGGTCGATACGTGATTTGCTTACTTAAGTAAATCCTAGTTGCTTTGTTTTATTTATGTAAATGGTCGCTGCACGTCATAATGTCATTCTCATTCAGGACAATGATAGTTGGCGTGCGTCTTTTGTTTTGCTATTATGATAATAGTTTTCCCTGTTATGGTACTTTTTAACATCATTCACTCCGGCTGAAATCTTTTAGTTTTCCATGGACAATTTGCCGTTTTCTAAATAAAATCTTTCTTCTATACATTTGACGGTACAAATCATTGACTTAAGTATACTATAACTCACAACACCCCCTTTATTACCCTCACACTAAACCCCAAAATTCCTTGTCAACAGGTGAACCGACCCCTTACAATGAAGAAAGAAGGTATTCAAACAAGAAACCGCAAATTAAGTAGTAAGAGTAAGAAGAAGAAGGGTGGAATGGGCATGGGAGGGGGTGGCGCTTGCGCATTGGCTCTTGGAGGAGTCATGGGAGACATGATCAAGCCCCTAGGAGACGGCAGCAAGGGTTTCGGCGGCTCCGCCTTCCCCTCTGCCATGGACTTCGGTAAGTACTGTAAGTTATAAAGTGAGGTTAAGTAAGATAGTTCATGTAAGGTAGTGCATGTTGTTTAAGTAGGTATGGCCGAACGGATTGGCAAAAGTGATACTTACTATACACCCACATTTTGTTAGTACGAGTAAGTAGGTATGTTTCCAAGTCCTAAGTCAGAAGGCCAATTTTCGTAACTAAAAACGTTCAAATTCAAGTCGCAATCTCATGCCCGCGACAATCTAATGTCAACAATATAGGTAAATGCTACACAATTTTTGGCAGACTGAGATGAGATTACGAAATTTGTTAAAAATACGGGAATTATCCCTCAGATACTAATCCATACTCTTCGCTGCTACTGAGAAGTTTTTTGTTGAAAAACCCAATAACACTGTCTAACCCAGGCATTGAATCAGGATCTCACGCTCACCAGAGCTTGCGACCTCTAGGATGTCAATCTGTGAGACAAAATCGTCACTCAGTCACACACAAAATACATTAGTAATATGACTCTATCTTATAAATAATGGTTATTATTATTTTATTGTTAAGGTTCAAATAACCACACGGTTAAAAAACTTTTTTTTACAAAAAAATACAATCGACTTCCAAAAATAACACTACAAAGTGAAACATAACTTTAATTTTGGAAAATTTTCAAATCGGACTTCTCTGTTGAAAGTTATGCGTGGACATACATAAAAAAAATATATAGGTACATATATACGTATCGACTTGAGTTGAGAACCTCCTCATTTTTTTTTGTCAGTTGAAAATTTATTTTCACCCCTAAATTGCCTACTAATACTTAGGTATTCGTATTAATATTGTCTCTAAAAAAATATTTATAATGGTCATAATATATAGGTATCAATATGTATATATGTAAAATTTTAGTTTTTTTTTTTCTAGATGTCGGAACAAAAACATAATCACGCTGTTTTATGACATTTTTGCAATAAACATCGTCATTATTTAAATTTATATCAATTTTCAAAGTCGACGGACAATTTAGAGTTTACGACTGGGTCTATTATTTATGTGTTTATTAAAATATTGATGGTAATCTGTCTTTATATTTGTCTATGCAATTAACAGATTTAAAATGTTATAATTTGCATGAGCCGTTGGATTGGCAGTCCAATTATTTTTAACTGAATATCTCACTTCAATTAAGTCTAATTATGTTCAGAACTATGCATAATAAGATGCAAAGTAGTTGGAATTGTATACCTAGTTATCTTTGACTCAAGAATCATAATAAGAAAATGCAATAAGTATCTACAGGATGGCCGGTAACTAATGGATCAAACGTAACGGGTAGATCTGACCTTATTTCAACAGCAAATTTGAAAAATGTTGGTCTTTTGAACGTAGAAAAAAAACTTTTCAATTCAAGTTTTTTTTTCTAAGGCAAATAAAACGTTATTTACAAAAATGGTTAGCTACATTATTCAGACATGTTTAACAAAAATCATTCCTAAATATTGACACCATTAAAAATAACCGAATTCTGGTAGAGAAAATGGTAAAATTCGAAAAAATACGCCGTAGCGGTTTTTTTAAAACTATTCAAATTAGTTGTTGGAAATCAGGTGAGCTAATTAGCCGTTATGTTTGATCCATTATTTATGGGACACCCTGTAAGTCTAATACAGTAAAACGTTACCACCAACTTTATTAGAGGATAGTGTTTGAGTAATTCAGCATCGGCTAATCCCTCCCAGCCAATCTCCACTCCCCGTGTCGAGAAATTGCCAATTCTAAAAAAAAAAAATTGCCAGCCATGGGGATTTCCGACAGAAGTAAAAACTTAAACGTAAAACTATGCATAGCATGTCGAGGTGTCGCCGTAACGCGAACCCGAAAGATTTCCCCCTAACAAAACTCACTCAATGCACAAGAAGTTTTCACTTCAATAACCAAAAATTTTTTCAAATCAAAGAAATCGCCTAATTACTTTTAAGATGCTCCCATTCGTTAAAAGCTAAAGCCAAACAGTTCTCCAATCTTTAAGTCGCAACTGTCGCAAGTAAAAAACTTTACAGTATTAACTCAATTAAGACTTAACTAAGTAATGAGTTAATGAAGGGAAAATATTAAGCGTATCAGCGAGTTATCTAGGAGCGCATAGAGATGAATAGGTTCTAAGTTGCGACTGGTTTGCAGATCATTACTTGTAATCTGTAAATAAATTCTACCGAGTCTTTATATTTTATGCGAGTTAAATACCGCAGGGAAATCAGGAGTATTAACTTAAGTAATATTGATTATAAACTGTAGGGGAGTGCATGCAAGATTGTATATACACGGATAAGTCCGTATTCTGCTAGTTTGAATCGATTTGGAGGACTACATTAGAAAATCTTATAAGTATTGTTTTTCTTTCTTGATTGTCTTCTTCATTTTGATTGACATCCGCACCCTAATTGCGTAACACATTATCAATCGGAGTTGGTTTCATTTTGACAGTTCAACAACATTCATTGCGTTATTTACGTTGTCGGGCAGAAAAATTTTTCGAACATACGAAGCAACAGATTAGCAATTTGTTTCAAAATGAAACCAACTCCGATCGCTAATGTGTTACGCAATTAGGGTGCCGGATACTGAAAACAAAAGATGATTCCATAGAAATTGAAACTTTAAGAGGAAACGTGGGTGCTCTTTTCTCTATACAAAAAGATACAAACGCTCTCGCCTGTTTTCTTTCTGGTTAATGACCATAAAGCAATGATTTTTTACAGAAATATAAATATCAGTTAATTGTATGCCCCTATGTTTTCCTTTTTGATGATATATTATTTTTATAGAACCCTCCAAAAATGCTCAAAATTGCCTATTCAGACCGCTGTCAACAGACGCCTAGTGTACCAATTTGACAACTATTAACGAAAAAAGAAAAACATAGGAGCATAGTATATATCCTTCTTATTCAGTTTATGAAATATCTTTTAAATTGGTCCAATATTGGAGGAGGAAATAGGCGAGAGCCAAACCTCGAAATGTGACTTTTTACATAGGCTATTTAGTCGGATCTGCAGTTGTCCTTATCGCACGAATTCGAGGGCGGAGCGCTCGCAGAGCGACAGCAATACCTTCTTAAAATACCTAACTGGCCACCCGCCTTTCCTCTTAAGTTATATTATTGAAAGCCGTAAGTGCATTAAATTGGGTTCTTATGTCACAGAATTGACACTCAGTAGCAACATGGACATGGCAATTCCAATTTTCACCCTTGAAACTCGTGCTATTAAATTGCCTATTATATTAGTAATCATTAAAAAGATCCGTTAATTAATCAATGTATCTTTGTCCATCAGGTCAACACCAAGTGGGTCTGGTACACCCGGCGGCGGCGCACATGTCGCACTGGTACGGGGCGCCGCACCAGGGCTTCGCCCCTCCACCTGCCTCCCACAACCCCTACCATCATCACCACCTCGCGCAGCTCAATTCTATGGTAAGTTTCATTAGCAAACTCCAGAGTGGTCCAAAAAGTGACGTCCAAAAGAAAATTCTGAATTGTTCATACCCACGGGTATTCGAAAGTATGTTCCGCAATTTTTTGTAGTTTTCGAGTTATTTTTGTTTTTGTAATTTAGTTTTCTGCCGCTGCCGTGTAGCTTCAAAAAATCATATTTTTTTTTTTGTAGTAGGTATGTATGTTTCAGAATTTTTTGAGACATGATCATGTTACCAAAAAATAATTACGATTTTTCTTTTGGACGTCACTATTTGGACCAGCCTGTTTAAAGACATACCCTCCGAACTCAGTAGTTTTATGGTTAAAGACATTTGTATTTCTCATATACAGGGTGTCCCGTAATTAATGGATAATCTCTTAAGGGGTCCTTGTACTCACCATTTGCATTATGAACAACTTTTACTGTGGGACCGAACTCAAAATCGCGAAAAAAAAATCAGCTGCTCCCTACATTTATGTTCGCATAACTCGTCAAAATGTAGGGAGCAGCTGATTTTTTTTTCGCGATTTTGGGTTCGGTCCCACAGTAAAAGTTGTTCATAATGGTGAGTACAATGACCCCTTAAGAGATTATCCATTAATTACGGGACACCCTGTATAAGATATTTCAAAGATTTCACTTACTTGAGAACATTATTATAACTTAAATATGATATGTATTATAAAAACTTTGACATACAAACTAAGTATTAGGTATTGTTTTTTTTTTTTTTTTAACTATCAATATTTAATATACTGAATTATTTTTCGATAGGTATTAAATTGATTAGTTGTCGGGTGCAATATTAATGTTTTATCGTCTGGTGTAAAGTCTATTGAGAAAATTACAATGAGTTACACGATTCGCACAATTTTGAATCTGAAAACTTAGTTTTCGTGAGGTTCTGAAGCGGGGACACATAATTATGTAGTTTCTAATTTTAATAAAAATAAAAGTAAATCTGATTTGCAGCTTACAGCTTTAATTCATTTTCAGCTGCAGACCAAATTCAGAAGGGCTTATACAGGGTGAAATTGAATTCATGGGCATCTTCTTAAGGGGTCATTGTACTCATCATTATGAACAATTTTTATTATGGGACTAAACCTGAAATTGCGAAAAAAAAATCAGCTGTTCCCTACATTTTGACGAGTTAAGGCTCTTACAGACAGAGGCGATATCGCGTCGCTCCTGTGTGTATGGTCGCGCGCGATTCCATAGAAATTGTTCTACGGATATAATATCGCAATATCGCGTCGTCTGCCTTTATACGAAAATAAATGTACGGGAACAGCTGATATTTTTTCGGGATTTCAGGTTTGGTCCCATAGTAAAAGTTATTCTTAATGACCTCTTAAGAGGATGCCCATGAATTAAAATTCACTCTGTATACATGAATCATGAAAACATATAGGCATAATATCTATTTTGAGTATATATAGGTACTTTAATAGCACAATTAACAATATTTTCTTGTTTACAGACTGGCTGGAGGAGTGAGTACACGTGATAAGTCAACCAAACACAGGAGAATGCAGTTATTAACATAATGTCTTTCGTAAACAAGCGTCTCGTCCCCACCGGACAGACAAAATGACCTTACAAAGAAATCAGAGGCAACAAAACACGCTGTGATTTCGTAATTATGAGTATTCACTCATAGGTAATAAACTCGACACATCACATTAATAAATAAGACTGTTGAACAGAATTGACGTTTACATCTCTACAAACAAGGCTGAGGTTGCAACGAAAGCGGAAAGCGACGGCGAACACACTGTGATTGACGAGGCTTGTAAATGAAAGAAAATTGCAGCGAAAGAATAGATCCTTGAGGCTCCCCTGTTGAGGCAAGGCCGTCGGACGCTACCTCGCTTACTGTCGCACCTCGTCTTACAGTTTGAATTGAACTGAACATATCCTGATTTTGAACACAATGAAACTTTGTCCCAGTTTATCGTTCCCCAATGAAAGACTTTGATACCACGATCAGTTTCCTACAAGTATTAAATTAAGAGTGTTTTACATGAAGTAACTAGAGAAATTGTACAGTATTATAATATTAGGTAAGGTCGGTTACGAAGTCTTAATCGTATAAGTATAGTTCAAAAAAGAAGAAATAATTTTGTGTATTTGTACATAAATCTCTATAAGTTATATTCCGTTCCTGTGTACATTGATTTTATTTTTTTAAATATTTAATTCGAACGTTTCGTTTCGCTATAGGAATTGTGATGTGTTCAGAAAGATAAAAAGCGAAGATGTTTTTTTGTACATTTTATTATTTGTGTAGATGTTATTATATGAATGAAATGCAATAGTAATTTATGTAATAGTTATACATGCAATTTGTAAATAAATAGCAGTTTTGAATAGTGACATTTCGCAGAACTGATTTTGTTAGCGCATTAACCATGATTTCGTTAAATAAATTATTCAAGTGGTCACAAAATCGAATTAGCTATTGAATATTTATGTATAAAAATAAATTTGTTTGTCACAAGGTGTATTATAAAGTTTTGTATCACATTACCGTTGTAAAATTAAGAATATTGAGTGGCCATAAATTAAAAAAAAATACGGGGCTGTGTATGTGGTTGTAACATAATAATATAATAAACAAAAGAAAGTTATTTTGCGCAAGGTGGTTACCACAATGTTTCAATATTACCATGCACCTTGTATAAACATGGTGTGCTGGTTCATTATTTTTAGGGTTCCGTACCTCAAAAAGAAAAAAAAACAGAACCCTTATAAGATCACTTCGTTGTCCGTCTGTCTGAGAGTCTTTCAAGACCCTTTTACTCAGGAATGCGTGGAGGTATTAAATTTAAATTAATATCAAATACGTAGTTCAATGGTCCTTTAAAAAAAAATCAAGTTTCTCTGTCAACGCAATAAAAAAATACGGCAATTTATCCGTTTTATTTTGATACTCGCAAGTAAATCAAAACCAAAGAGTACTTCCCGTTGATCTAGAATCATGATATTCAGCAAGAAGCAAGGTCTCACGGCACAATTAAAGGAAAAAGTCCGAAATTCGTTATTTTGTAATTTTAAACCTACCAAAAAAAGTTTTTTTTGTAGATTATGTACAAACTTAAATTTGCATTTGGAGAATTGACCGTGACGTAGTATATTAACGTACCTATGTAAATATTTCTCAACTAAAATGTTGTTTTTTTTGGGATAAATCTTTTTCAAATACGGAACCCTTCATTGTGCGTGGTCCGACACGCATTTGGCTGGTTTTTTTTTTAATCCATGGGTTATTACGCTCCAATCAAATCTGCCTGCATTATCATTAGCTGAGTCACAACCATTGAATATAATTACGCGTTACAACCACAAACATATTCCTGTACCCCAAAATATGTAAATATGAAAATGTAAATGAAACATGTAGAAAATAAATGAAATCATTATAAGACTCAGATTAAAAAGATGTAAATTAGAGATCACTGCAAAACAGCCTATACCTAACGATATCCCGTACCTAAAGTTTTTAGTTTTTAAAACAAAACATTGTGAAGTTGTGTATTTTAAATGAAATTGTGAATAAATTATCAATATTGATATTAAACGTTTATTTCATTTCCTCCCTGCAATTCCTGCAAACAAAGCGAAGTTAAGCTCATTGAATTCATAAACATGCACGTAATTCCCGCTGTCCCTATGAAAGGAGCGAAGGTCCCTTTAAATTGAAAAGCAGATCAATTGACCATCCAATTACGTCGTCTTATACGTCGTCCGCCATAAGTCACAGGATCAATTCCGCTGTTCTGCAGAAAAAGTCGTCCGAAAGTCGCGCTTATCTCGCGGCAAATTGAAAATGCAGCCAGCCGTGTGATTGTGACGCAACGGGCCCGATGCTGGCGACATATGGACCTATTCAATTTTAATCGCATTTCAGAAGAATGGACATTGGATAAAAGTACGTATAAAATGGTTCCCGGGCCTCGATAGGCCTTACTTAATAACTTGGTTTTATTTGCGGTTCATTCCGACGAATTTTAAGGGTGCCATTGTTGGTACACAATTGTTGTTTGCTTTTGATCTTTTTAAGTTGCACGGTTATTTTGCGGACGCTTAGCGTTCATGCATCGCTGGAGCTGTAATCGTACGAAAAGACATTTGTAAAGATTTCTGTTGCAGACTTCCTTATGAATTTTGATACATTCTTTGTTAATATTTATTGTGGTACCACGTTGACGTTAGGTACCTGATGTCACAGGGTAAACATAATTGTGTGTGGTAGGAAGGGACACATTCTAGTTTAATGAAGAACACGACAAGGATGATACCGCAGGATATATATTCTTCTATATAAGTTTATATATACGGGCTGGTCCAAATAGTGACGTCCAAAAGAAAAATCGGATTTCCTCATACCCAGGGGTATTCGAAAATACCGCATGTACGAGTATGTCCTACGATGTTTTGTAGTTTTCGAGTTATTTTTGTTTTTGTAATTATTTTGAGTTTTCTGCCGGTGGAGCTTCAAAAATTCAATTATCTTTTTTTGTAGTGTGTATTTTTCAGATATTTTTTTATGACATGAAAGTAACATCCAAGACTATCAAAAACAAAAATAACTCGAAAACTACAAAGAATCGCAGAACATACATGGCATTTGCATGGGTATCTACCCCTGAGTATGAGGAATTAAGGTTTTTCTTTTGGTCGTCACATATTTTGACCACCCTTTAAGAAATAGTGGTTTGGTTACCAATGCGAGGTGAGCCTATACCTAAGGAAGAGGAAAATTCCTTAATGATAAGCATAGAAAACCATTTGTATAAAATCCGTTATAGACCAAGAGACAAGAGTTATTCAAACAAAATCAAGACAAAGATCTTTCTCCACTCCTATAGATACTTATATCCTTCCTCAAAACAAAACGAGAATTGGCTTGTTTGTAGTTTTTAAAATGAAACGGCATTTTGCTCGGGAGTGGAGCGGGCATAAGTCACCGGCCGGCGTGGCGGCGTGGCCAGTCCACCGTGGTGATAAATGCACCGCTAGCGCGGGAAAAAATGTCGCCAGGCAAAAAGCGCGGCATCACTCCCTGCGATTTATTGCACACGGCAATACCGCGGAATATTCGAGAGCCGACACTTGGACGAATATTCTTACACCTAAAGCGGTATGCGACGTACCCCCCGATGTGACGGAACTTCGCACTTGGCAAAATTACGAGCGTTAACGTACGCTGGTATGTTCGCAGCGTACGATTTATTTGTTTAATTTTATTGAATGACGCGTTATATATCGTGTAATTGTCGAATGGGCACGCGTAGCGGTTGATGTCAATAAAGTTGAAAAATCATTCAGAAAAATAAATGTTTCAATCAGATTGAGTTCGATTGATTCTGACACTGACAATCACAAATGCACTGACTAAGTTATGAAAAATGTTTCACACCGGTTACAGCTTTATAGAGACTCTCACATTTTCTAGTTAACTGCTAACAATGAAAGCAACAAAACGTGCGTAAGCCTATAAACTAGATAATTATTGCAATTAAATAGTAGGCTCACATTCACACGGCTAAGGAGCAACATTAACCAAATAGGTTACAAACGTGAACACAATTCATTTTATACAAATTGCAAGAGCCTATGAGAGATAAAATTGAAATGGCCCATTGTATCATTTCTGGTTTCCACAGCACTAGGAAGACGGCAGGCTTGTGGGGTAACTGTCTGAAACAGCTTTTGACAATAGCTGTGCAGCTCCCAAACTATCGAGATGGTAATAATTGGTTGTTTAAATGTGTACATTAGACCCCTTATTCATAAAAAAACTTTTTAGTTATATAAGTGTTTTGTCAATTTCTTTTGAATTATGAATTGAGTTTGAAAGAAGAAAACAAAACACTTCTTCAACTAAATTATTGAGCAAATTAGTTTTTTGAATAGGTAAGGAGATAAAGATGATAATCTTTAGTTTGTTTCAATATATAGGATTAGAAAGTTTGAGTACTTGCCTACTTATTTAGTTTTAAATTAGATAATAGTTATAAGAAAGGGGTACCTAATATTTCTAGGAGCGTTGTGAAAGTCTGTTCAGAAAATAAATACTGCAACTTTCGCTTTTTAAAATGTTAACAACTCCTGAGTATAGATCAAAAAAACTTACCACGAGGCGTGACTATTGAAATCTGTGTACCCGAATGTGTCTATACACAGAAAACAAACAAATTTAAGGGTGTGTTGCAACAGACTGTCAACCTGAACAACTTCCTCCATGGGAACAACATCGTAATCGAGAAAATATTATTAGCTGTCCCGTACAAAACTTCAATACCCAGTCGACCCAAATAAAAAGAAAGAAAGAAAGAAAAATATTTTATTTGCGACACACACAGTGAATACAGTTTAGAAGGAGCATATAATAAAACTAACAAAATAAACATTAAAAAACAAAAGAAAGTAGAAAAAAAAAATGTAAATTCAAACTAAATTTAAAAAAACCGGCCAAGTGCGTGTCGGACCACGCACAATGAAGGGTTCCGTAGTTGAAAAGAATTTATACCAAAAACAAACAAAATTGATCACAAAAAAAAATGATGTCATAAAATTACAAATTCACAATTTTCAGACTTTTTCCTTTACTTGTGCTGGGAGACCTTGCTTCTTGCCAAATTTCATTATTCTAGGTCAACGGGAAGTATAGGTTTTGATTTACTTGCGACAGTTGCGAGTATCAAAATGTGTCGCAAAATGGCCGTATTTTTTATTGCGTTGATTTAGAAGCTTGATTTTTTTAGAACTCTAAGGGACCATAGACTTACCTATTTAATATTAATTTCAACTTGATATCTCCCCGCGTCCTTGAGAAAAAGGGTCTTGACAGACTGACAGACTTGAACATTTTTTTTATGTGATAGAATTAAAAATTAACAATTTTCGGACTTTTTCCTATATTTGTGTTGTAAGACCTTGCTTCATGCCAAATTTCATGATTCTAGGACAACGGGAAGTACCTACCCTATAGGTTTTGATTTACTTGCGAATATCAAAATATGTCGCATAAATGCCCGTATGTTTTTATTGCATTGACTTAGAAGCTTGAGTTTTTTAGGACTTCAAGAGACCACAGACCTACGTATTTAGTATTAATTTCAACTTGATACCTTCACGCGTTCCTGAGAAAAAGGGTCTTGACAGACTGACAGACAGACAGACGGACAAACAAGTGATCCTATAAGGGTTCCGTTTTTTCCTTTTGAGGTACGGAACCCTAAAAAATACCTGTGCGAGGCCAAAAAGGCTCCTATCTCAGCATAAAGCTGCGATATTTAAAATGTATGGGATGGCTGATATTTTTATTTCGATGATGTTGGTCCCATGGAGAAAGTTGTTCAGTTTGATGGTTTGTACCACACCTTTAAGTTTGACAACACATTTCTTATATCCCCCATGTATGAAATAAAACTATCATTGTAACTCTTTCTACACAGAAACTAAAATAAACAATTGAAAGCTATCTACACTTTGATTGATGGACATCGGATTACTTACCTCAATCAATCTGCCTAGCCTTTTTCCCAACTATGTTGGAGCCGGCTTCCAGTCTAAACGGATGCAGCTGCATACCAGTATTTTACATAGAGCGACTGCCTATCTGACCTCCACAACCCAGTTACTGGTTAACACGATACCTACCCAATGGCTTAATGTCAGACTTTTGGGCTTCTGACTTTTGGGCTTTAACGACTGTCATAGATCTAGGAATGACAGCCGGGGCCAACGGGTTATCGTGCTTTTCGAAGCACGGAGGGGTCTCGATATGTAATAGATGGTCACCCATCCACTAACCGACCGCGGCAAGCGTAACTTAACCTTCGATCGAGCCGAACGATCGTATTACCTACTTATGACAAATTAATCAATGCCATCGGAATAGGTGACGGACTGCCCTTAACTTCATGTTTACAAAATGTTAGAAGGTGTTAGGTTTAGCTAGACAGGGTACCAAATTAAATTAGATAGCAAAACTCCGTACCTAGACGTGATGGGTAGGTACACGACAAAATAAAAAAAACCGGTCAAGTGCGAGTCGGACTCGCGCATCAAGGGTTCCGATCCGATTTCTGAAAAAGTGTGCTATTTAGAGACATGCTTTTATTTTTCTTGTAATCTTTACATAACCTTATAAAATAATTTCAGATTTTTCTCTATGCAAACTTCGGAGTGAAAAAGTCGAAAACTATGGGGCCTAAAAAAATATATAATTTAAGAATGTGCAAACAGCGTTCTTTCATATGATATCCCACATGCCCTAGTAGCCCTGTTTTGAATTTTTAAGACCCCTCCTGTCCCTGTTGCAAAAAAAAAATCTTTCTTATTTGCAAAATGGTTGGGTAAACGTCATCTAAAACTGTTCCAAATTTCAAGTTGATAGCATTAGTAGGTACTTCTTGAGATATCCAGCTGTGACAGATAGACAGACAGACTGAGTCACACCATAAGGGTTCCTTTTTACCATTTTGGTACGGAACCCTAATAAAAAAGATTTGATTTGTTACTTGGTGTTGTTGTGGAAGTGTGAGCTGATAAAATATGTTTTACCATATTTAGATTTCGACACCCTGCGGAGTTTCGCTAGCTAATTTAACTTGACCCTGTTTTCTTCTGCCATCTCTGTAGCCTCCAGCAGTTGGCATTGGCTTTCGGAATATTGACCTTGACCTCAAGGTCAACGACCCTGAGGTCAAGGTCAATGCCCTTGAGGTATCCGTGTTCGTTTCAACCGCGCGGCCATGGCGTTAAAAAAAAAAAAAAACTATGCCAACATTTTGTAACAATTTGTAAAAGTTCACTCGCAAAACCTCAAATTTGTCAAAGCTATGGTTAAAAAGTTAGAAGGGTTTGAACGTGGCCGCGCCATCGAAACGCGGAGAACCGCGCGGCCACGGAGATCTCAGAAGCTAAGCGTTGCACAGACCTGAAATTTTGGTAAATAACAGATTCAATTTGTAAACAATTTGTAAAAATATAGAAAAAAATCACAGGTTAATATTTTAGGAGCTGTGAGACTAAAACCCCGTGGCCGCGCCATCGAAACGGTGACAAAAACGTGATAGCCGATATCTCGCTGAAAAAGCATCGCAGACGTCTAGAGTTTTTTGTAAAACCCAGATTTGAATTTGTCAAAACTTACAAAAATGCAACAAAAAATACTAGGTTAATATTTTAGGAGCTGTGAGACTAAAACCCCGTGGCCGCGCCATCGAAACGGTGACAAAAACGTTATCACCGATATCTCGCTGAAAAAGCATCGCAGAGGTCTGAAGTTTTTTGTAAAACCTAGATTTGAATTTGTCAAAACTTGTAAAAATACAACAAAAAATCCTAGGTTTATATTTCAGGAACCGCGCCATAGAAACGGTGAAAAACACGTTATCGCCGATATCTCACTGAAAAAGCATCGCAGAGGTCTGAAATTATTTGTAAAACCTAGATTTGAATTTGTCAAAATTTGTAAAAATATAACGAAAAATCCTAGGTTTATATTTCAGGACCCGCGCCATAGAAACGGTGAAAAACCCGTTATCGCCGATATCTCATTGAAAAAGCATCGCAGAGGTCTGAAATTATTTGTAAAACCTAGATTTGAATTTGTCAAAATTTGTAAAAAAATAACAAAAAATCCTAGGTTTATATTTCAGGAGCCGCGCCATTGAAACGGTGAAAAACACGTTATCGCCGATATCTCACTGAAAAAGCATCGCAGAGGTCTGAAGTTTTTTGTAAAACTTAGATTTGAATTTGTCACAATTTGTAAAAATACAACAAAAAATCCTAGGTTTATATTTCAGGAGCTGTAAGACTAGAACCCCATGGCCGCGCCATTCAAACGGTGAAAAATATGTTATCGCCGATATCTCGCTGAAAAAGCATCGCAGAGGTCTGAAGTTTTTTGTAAAACCTAGATTTGAATTTGTCTAAACTTGTAAAAATACAACAAAAAATCCTAGGTTTATATTTCAGGAGCTGTAAGACTACAACCCCATGGCCGCGCCATCGAAACGGTGAAAAAAACGTGATAGCCGATATCTCGCTGAAAAAGCATCGCATACGTCTAGAGTTTTTTGTAAAACCCAGATTTGAATTTGTCAAAACTTACAAAAATGCAACAAAAAATACTAGGTTTATATTTTAGGAGCTGTGAGACTAAAACCCCGTACCCGCGCCATCGAAACGGTGACAAAAACGTTATCACCGATATCTCGCTGAAAAGGCATCGCAGAGGTCTGAAGTTTTTTGTAAAACCTAGATTTGAATTTGTCAAAACTTGTAAAAATACAACAAAAGATCCTAGGTTTATATTTCAGGACCGGCGCCATAGAAACGGTGAAAAACACGTTATCGCCGATATCTCACTGAAAAAGCATCGCAGAAGTCTGAAATTATTTGTAAAACCTAGATTTGAATTTGTCAAAATTTGTAAAAATATAACAAAAATCTTAGATTTATATTTCAGGAGCCGCGCCATTGAAACAGATAAAAACACGTTATCGCCGATATCTCAGTGAAAAAGCATCGCAGAGGTCTGAAGTTTTTTGTAAAACCTACATTTGAATTAGATAAATTTTTTACAAATAAAACAAAAATCCTAGGTTCACAAAAAACCGTATTTCACAGTTTCAATGGTGCGGCTCCTGAAATATAAATCTAGGATTTTTTGTTATATTTTTACAAATTTTGACAAATTCAAATCTAGGTTTTACAAATAATTTCAGACTTCTGCGATGCTTTTTCAGTGAGATATCGGCGATAACGTGTTTTTCACCGTTTCTATGGCGCGGGTCCTGAAATATAAACCTAGGATTTTTTGTTGTATTTTTACAAATTTTGACAAATTCAAATCTAGGTTTTACAAAAAACTTCAGACCTATGCGATGCTTTTTCAGCGAGATATCGGTGATAACGTTTTTGTCACCGTTTCGATGGCGCGGCCACGGGGTTTTAGTCTCACAGCTCCTAAAATATTAACCTAGTATTTTTTGTTGCATTTTTGTAAGTTTTGACAAATTCAAATCTGGGTTTTACAAAAAACTCTAGACGTCTGCGATGCTTTTTCAGCGAGATATCGGCTATCACGTTTTTGTCACCGTTTCGATGGCGCGGCCATGGGGTTCTAGTCTTACAGCTCCTGAAATATAAACCTAGGATTTTTTGTTGTATTTTTACAAGTTTTGACAAATTCAAATCTAGGTTTTACAAAAAACTTCAGACCTCTGCGATGCTTTTTCAGCGAGATATCTGCGATAACATATTTTTCACCGTTTGAATGGCGCGGCCATGGGGTTCTAGTCTTACAGCTCCTGAAATATAAACCTAGGATTTTTTGTTGTATTTTTACAAATTGTGACAAATTCAAATCTAAGTTTTACAAAAAACTTCAGACCTCTGCGATGCTTTTTCAGTGAGATATCGGCGATAACGTGTTTTTCACCGTTTCAATGGCGCGGCTCCTGAAATATAAACCTAGGATTTTTTGTTATTTTTTTACAAATTTTGACAAATTCAAATCTAGGTTTTACAAATAATTTCAGACCTCTGCGATGCTTTTTCAGTGAGATATCGGCGATAACGGGTTTTTCACCGTTTCTATGGCGCGGGTCCTGAAATATAAACCTAGGATTTTTCGTTATATTTTTACAAATTTTGACAAATTCAAATCTAGGTTTTACAAATAATTTCAGACCTCTGCGATGCTTTTTCAGTGAGATATCGGCGATAACGTGTTTTTCACCGTTTCTATGGCGCGGTTCCTGAAATATAAACCTAGGATTTTTGTTGTATTTTTACAAGTTTTGACAAATTCAAATCTAGGTTTTACAAAAAACTTCAGACCTCTGCGATGCTTTTTCAGCGAGATATCGGTGATAACGTTTTTTACACCGTTTCGATGGCGCGGCCACGGGGTTTTAGTCTCACAGCTCCTAAAATATTAACCTAGTATTTTTTGTTGCATTTTTGTAAGTTTTGACAAATTCAAATCTGGGTTTTACAAAAAACTCTAGACGTCTGCGATGCTTTTTCAGCGAGATATCGGCTATCACGTTTTTGTCACCGTTTCGATGGCGCGGCCACGGGGTTATAGTCTCACAGCTCCTAAAATATTAACCTGGGATTTTTTTCTATATTTTTACAAATTGTTTACAAATTGAATCTGTTATTTACCAAAATTTCAGGTCTGTGCAACGCTTAGTTTCTGAGAACTCCGTGGCCGCGCGGTTCTCCGCGTTTCGATGGCGCGGCCACGTTCAAACCCTTCTAACTTTTTAACCATAGCTTTGACAAATTTGAGGTTTTGCGAGTGAACTTTTACAAATTGTTACAAAATGTTGGCATAGTTTTTTTTTTTTAACGCCATGGCCGCGCGGTTGAAACGAACACATCCTATGGTGTTCAAAAGTACTGCCAATTTGTATCGATAAGTTTTATTAAACACCCCATCACTAGAAGCTATCGCAAGTGCTCAAATAGGAATACCTTTGGTGCTCAATAAATAGGTGCTCAACTGGGAATGCTTCGTATCATCGCATGCGCATTCAACAAGACAAAACATTGTATCTAACAAAAACACAACATAAACTAAAGCCTCTGAATTTAAAGAAGTAAATGTAACTCCACAAATCCTTAGGGACGCCTCATAGTCACCGAGTCGTGAGTAAGGGATCGTACACACTCGAGCGCCCGCGACTATCCGACTGATCCGGGAATCAATCCGGGACTTAGACGGCGTTATCTCGCTGACCCCGCGCCGTGTCACGACGCGTTTGATTTGCTTTTCAATTTTGTACTGGCTATTCTTTCTGTCGGTTCATTGAGTCTGAATTAGAGGTACGCAAAGTGATTTTTATTATCGGGGTGACCAGAGTGAAGGGTTGGTGTTGCCCGTCTGTGGTTGTTTTGTTTGGGTGTAGAGATGTCACCAGTTTTGCAAAAGGATTGTATTCGGATACAAAAAAAAGATTTGTTTTATACCTTTACTTTACTGATATTAAAATAAAATAAATAAATAAATAAATATTCTTGGACATTTCACACAACGCCATGTAGTCCCAAGCTAAGCAACGTAATGCTTGTGTTATGGTAACGAGATGGCTGATAAACTACTTATATACATTTTTTTTTTGTAAATACATACATATTATAGATAGAAAAACACCCAGACTCGGAACAAATATATATATTAAACTCATACTATAAGGAAATATCTACTGAAATTTTACCTGCTGAAAATCATAAATATTTAAGGAAAGAATGGACAGTCCCTGAAATAATGATGACTGAAATTCTTACGATAACGACCTCCATTATTTAAAACAGTAACTTAAATAATTTTCCAAAAAAATATTAACTTTATTCGAATACGCCAGTAAAATAAAGTTAGGTACCTAAGTATAATAAATAAGTATCTCAAACAGTGTGCAATGTACCCAGTAGCTAAATGAGCTATTAATCTTTATAGCCGACCCCTAACTACTGTTTCTATTTTCTGCATCTAATTCATAAAAGCAACGATACGAATCTAATAAGCATTTACCTATCTCTATAAACTATGCAAACATTAATTTGACAACACAAAATAGGAAGAACATTATTTTATCGAATTAAAAATCAACACAAAAGGTGCATACAGATCCACTCAAGTGTGCACACTTCTTTATGACGTCGCCAAAACCTATAGCCCAATGTTTTCACCAACTTTCAAAACTTATTTTCACGATTGATACTAGAAATTTCAGATGTTACTTTTGATATCGTTTTACAGTTACCTAGAAACACTAAATGTATAATAATTGTAAACTCGATCATTAAAGTGTGTAACAAATGATGACGGAACCGGTTCCACGACACGCTGGAATCAGAACATTCAATTCCTGGAACTACTCCTATTAGATAACAGATCAAAGATCATTTAAATTAAACAGAAACGATTAACTCCCAGACGGAATTCATCTGTGAGGTGGAGGCGACATTACGAATAAAATACCTATTTGAAATGACGCAGTGGCGAAGACTCGTCGACAACCGAACGCAGCGTAGAGCATACGTAAGTTATTACATCTTATAATATGTTATTTACGTACGCGGCTCATAATAATAAACAAAGTGTGTGGGTATTGAGTATCTGTAACTTAATAACGTTGGATGCACCTGCCCGCGCCCTCCTCGCGCATTAATATTATAATATATACAAGGAAAACGACCCTTTAATGCATTCGGCAGACGAACTGCTGTAATTATTATTTGGTGTAAACGTATTGAATATTAACTCCAGTATTGGGGGCGAGTAATAATCTTTTTTTGAGGCCAAAGTATGCTAATCGCAGCGGTAGTAACGGACGTTGTACAGGGGTCTTAAGACAGGTGACACGGACGACAAAAACTGACGGAATTTTGATGAAATGATGCAGTCATATTTTTGAATTGTTTATTGCGATATGAATGAACAAAAACGGTTGGTACCGAATTTTGTAACAATGTTAACTGTAACATTGAACCTGCTTTGAATTGTACAGTAGGAACTTGAAAAGTAGTGAAATTCAATTTTTGTGCAGTTCGACTTATTTTTGTGGCAACGTATGACGACAGTACCTGATATTTATTTTATCATCATATTTTATAATAGCAATTTTGTGTGCACAGTTTGGAATTTATGGTATTTATTTATTAAAGAACACCAACACATTACATCCAACATTGCTTCACAAGAGTATTTAGGAAAGGTATTACTGCTACAACTTATAAGTGTAATAACATTTAAAGAAAAAAAAAGACATTGTACAGAAGTTGCCTATACAAAGTTATATAACTTCAATATAATAAAACACAACAGAATACAATTAATGAATGAAGGGCATGAACATAACACATTATAATTGTTCAGATACATAATTTTACTATACCAGAAATAGATAGATAGATAGATAGAATACTCTTTATTATGCACACCATTAAAATTACAGATATAAATGTTGAAATTTTACATAGGGTGACACAATGGGCAATGGGCATGGGTGGAGAAATTATGTGATTAAGGGCGTATTTCACTCACCGAATAAATTAAAAAATGGAACAGAATTTGTATGAAATTATCTGCCAAGTGAGTTAATAGGAACTTAATCGTAGGCGGTGAAACATGCCCTTAATGATAATTTGTCAAGTATTTTTTTTTAATCATGCTTGTTATGCAAACCATAGAACCCCATGAGTTAGAAGAGTATAAGGTTCTAAACACACTATGCCGAAGTTACGCGACCGAAGTTCGGCATCATTACGCCTGCAATGCTATTTGAATTACTGACGACACACTGTGCCGAAATTACGTTGCGTTCTAGCGTACAGCCGAACTTCGGTCGGTCGTAAGTTCAGCGGCAATTCGGCGGCAACGTATTCTGTAGAGCACACATTATATGCGACCGAAGTTCGGTTCGATTGCAGAAGAAGATCCGGGGTGGGGATGGGAGGGGGGTTCAAGACACTGAAGTTCCGCAACTGAATTTCCGCCGCGTAAGTTCGGCACTTATGGTGTGTCATATCAGCCGAACACGTAACGTAACATCAGCCGCGGAACTTCGGTCGCGTAACTTCGGCATAGTGTGTTTAAACACTTAGACTGGAACCTATGTGAAGTCGATAAAAAACTTTCGAAACACTGTAAACTGCTTTTGCTGTATTATTTAGAGGAAGTACGATTTCATGAAGACTTTTAATGCACATGGGAGTTTTCCATTAAGAGAGAGAGAGAGAGAAAGATACCTTACAAGACTGAAAACTATAAAATTAAATATTTATTCTGTGTGGAGGATTATGTGTCCTTACTAGACTGCATATGTCCGGGCTTATTGGGAACTACAATAATAATGTTGTTCTAAAGTTTTGAGTCCAATAAGTGACACTTTCATTAATCTAAGCGTTCCTTGATTTAGTGCCCATTATTCAATCGTCAGATAACTTTTATCTGAGGAATAAATATGGCGGTTTGACATATTTTCTATTCAAAAGCTGTCAAAACGTTGAACATATTCCCCAGATTAAAGCTGACGATTAAAAAATTGCCCTTAAAGGAAAGTATTATGCCAAATGAAAATCTAATAGAAATTGGAATACACTAAAACACCATTATGTCAACCAACTCTCTACAATAAGTAAACAACCTTTCAAAATTATTTGAACTGTAAATCGAGGTACCTATTAAATTGTAAAGTACCTACATTAGAGTACGTTCAGCTTATTTTCGGGAACGTCACGTACTTATTAGCTATTCTAATTAGGTATGTTGTCAGAATTTCATTAAGCCATGCCATGCGGGTTTGCTTACAGGAATGTCACAATGTTTGAACAAACGGGGCTCTGAAAGGTGAGCTGAGCCTTTATGTGAGACCTCGTTTTAATATTAAGCTTGTTAATTTTATAATAATAAATAAATTAAACGAAATCAGATATTTAACCCAAAGTCCAGTCACCAAGTACAACCACTCATACAAATACACACACACACACACACACCCTCACACACACAAAATACAACACACTCACATACACACCACTCAAGAGCATGCATGCACTAATTTTCATTTGTTTTTTGATTTATTATTTTAATTTTGTTGCATAAACTGTTAATGTTCCAAAATCGGGTGAAGACACTGACTCCTGTAACACAGGTACCACCTAGCTCAGGAGTCAGGGCTTCAATTGTAAATGTAACTCCATTTTTATGTCAATAAAATATATTTTATTTTTTTTATTTTTTATTATTATTTTTATAATAGTTTTACCTACAGAAAAAGCAAATTTTCTCTAATAATTTGTTCCCATTTGAAACCAATGGCACAAACGCTCGAAGTAAACGTATAGTAAATTTAGACGATGATAAAATTGAAAATAACACACTATCACTACCATATTATAAAACAAAGCGTGATAAACTGAACGCGATAAACTCAAAAACTACCTTACCTACCATAATGACCGGGTCCCGGACCTTTGGAAGGCGTACGAGAGGCCGAAGCCAACTCGCAGAGGCTGCTTAAACAATTTTAAAAAGATGATAAGGCACCAACTCCACCCACGGACACCCCGGTTGGTGCAGGGTTATTGCAGAACATGGAAACAAAATATATTGGGCTATGGGTTTGGGTGGCTATAGTGGATACCTTGAACTATGGAAGAACCATGTATTATGGAAGAACCCCTGGAAATGGTCGCTAGCACATAGTGACGTAGCGACAAGGGGCCAACATGTCCTTCTTGAGGAGTGGAAAGGTATTCCATGGTGATCAGGAAAACCCCGGAAGTACGGTCAAGACCCCTACCAGCATCTTACTGGAATACGAAGTATTCCTCCGAGCACGTTTGCTCTTGCGAATCTCCACTCAAACAGGCCAATAAATGCAAAAGTCTTTCTGACTAACTGACCAACTCTATGACAATTCAAAAGTGTCTGTAATTGGTTTAATTAAAATAAATGCTTTGAGTTTGTGTTTGAAGGTTTAAGTGTATAATTCATTAAGGTTTTGTGTAAATTGGCTGAAATATAACGATGATTATTGAAGATGTCGGAAAAAATCATGCCGACTGGGAGCTTTACTGGCGTGCGCGTTACGGTAGTATACGTTTCCGTGGGATAACGTCCGACCTTCACGCAGGCGAAGCCGCGGGTAAAAACTAGAAGAAAAAAACTTAGTTCTGAGACTTTATTCATAAAGTTACCCTTAAATTTTTTTTTTTTTTTTTTAGTAGTATAACTTAGTTTTGAGACTTTATTTATATCTATGGGTGATACTAAATGTGCCTGTTGAAAATATGTACCTAAACCATACCGTATTTTGTTTTAGGACTTTGTTTTTCGCAAATACAACATAAGTACTAAATCTAAGTTCGATTAAAAAAAACCGGTCAAGAGCGAGTCGGACTCGCGCACCCAGGGTTACGTTCCGATTTCTGAAAAAGTGTGCTATTTAGAGACATCGTTTTATTTTTCCTGTAATCTTTACATAAACTTCTATCACATAGAATAATTTCAGATTTTTCCCTTCGCAAACTTCGGAGATAAGGGGCGGGGGGACGGTATTTTTTTTTATCAAAAGTCGAAAACTTCCTAAAAAAAAATAAAAAAATGTTTGAGAATGTGCAAACAGCGCTCTTTCATATGATACCCCACATGCCCTAGTAGCCCCACTTTGAATTTTTAAGAACCCTTTCAGCACCTGTAAAAAAAGACAGACAGTCAGACAGACAGACAGACAGACAGACTGACAGACTGAGTGACACCATAAGGGTTCCTTTTTTACCATTTTGGTACGGAACACTAAAACCGTTTGAATTTACATCCCGCCTTCGTGCTAGGGCTTCAAACATAGCTTGGCGAGTTTCTTAATAGATTCGCGTAGACTCTTACCTATTGGTTTTAGGCCCCTCACTCATGGCGACTTTTTGTAGCAATGCTGTCGCGCGTTTACGAAATGCGCAACTGCATCGCTACTAACGCGCGTTAGTCGCATTTGCAACGCGCTACAGAAGCGATGCCAACGCGCTACCGTGTCGGACGACATCGGGGAGAGAACAGAGGGAGGGTGGCGCGTGAGTGGAGAACCGAGCTTTCGTTGCCTACGCTTCGGTTGCTTACGTAAAAGCAGCACCAAAGACAACGTGACGAATGTTGCCTCAACGGAGTCCATCTTGCAACTGTAGCGATCGCAGGTATTTTTGTGCCGTTACTGAATCGCGTTGGCATCGCGACAGAAGCGCACCAGTGTCGCGTTTGCATCGCGACTGAATCTGGGCCCGTGGCCGAGGGCACACAGCTAGCGACCGCTTCGCGACTGTATCGATGCGGACGCGCGACAGCATCGCTACAAAAAGTCGCCGTGAGCGAGGGCCCTTATTGTGCTTTAATTTTTGCCAATATAACAAACCTCTGTTTATTGTTTTTCTAGAGTTGTAGATTACATTTTGGTAAATTCACTCCAAGCTAAAGTAGGTGCAATAATTCTCCCTCAATTTTTATGACTAACAATGAGTAAGTAGCAGCTGAAACTTGAAACATTCCAATTTACTTTTGTTTCGAAATCAAATTAAAACAAAAGAAATACGAGTTCAACTGTCGGCATAAACTCTTTTTTAACCGACTTCAAAAAAGGAGGAGGTTATCAATTCGGTTGTATTTTTTTTTTTTTGTATGTTTGTTACCTCAGTACTCCGTCATTTATGAACCGATTCGGAAAATTATTTTTTTATTTGAAAGGGTATACTTCCAGATTGGTCCCATTTTTATCAAAATCCAGTTCTGATGATGGGATCCATGAGGAATCGAGGGAACTCCTCAAATATTATAGGCATACATATAGCGATTTTGGTATTTTCATCAACAAAACAAGCGTTTGCGTTCAAAAAGTATCATCTGGTGAAGTGGAACTGATGAGGAAGACCACAGATGGCCATGGGAACTCCTCAACGATGATAAGTATTTCACGGGTGGCGATAAGATATCTCGATTAAAATAGTTAAGCGACTATGACGAAGCTTTAAATAAATGGTTCTGATGAAAATGGTACCATCGAACTGATCTGATGAAGAAGCCGGAGGTAGGCATCGGAACTCAGTAATAAAACAATGTATCCTAGTCGTGTTTGGGCTTATTGGAATTGTCATAAGGTGCACTCTGGCTTTAAATGATTTAATGGTTTATATGCCGCTTCAAATTGCGCTACTTGAGTTGTATGTTATGTGTGGCCTTGATTGTCAGAAGGCAGATTTCGTAGCCTCGTTATCTCCGTCAACTAAAACTACGCCTACCAAATTTCTGACACTACTTTGCGCGACGTATTGGCCTTTTTGAAAAGTTTTTATTTTGAAATGGTATACTTCTGAGATGGTCGCATAAAAATATCTTCAAGTTTTGATAAGTGGCTTTTGAGTTAGCTTCAATAATTTAATACGTATTTTTCCCATTTAGTCTATGTGGATGATGCTCCTCTTATTTATATTGCGGAGTGGTATTCAGATTTGTGTGGCGTAGGCACCACTAAAAAGTGAAAAATAAAAACTTTTTACAAAAAAAAAACAACCGACTTCCAAAAAACCACTACAAAGTGAAAAATAACTTTAATTTCGGAAGTCGGTGGCAAAAAAAAACGAAAGTAAATAAAAAATAAACACCGACTTCCGAAATTAAAGTTATTTTTCACTTTGTAGTGGTTTCTTGGAAGTTGGTTGTTTTTTTTTGTAAAAAGTTTTTATTTTTCACTTTTTAGTGGTGCCTACGCTACTACTTACAAAGTCTGTATGCCTCTATAAGCTTTTAATTTTTTATTCGCTAAAAATCCTGATTTTATGGACAGGTACACTCAGTATCAAAAGTAGGTACAGTAGTACCCAACTAATATGGCTCATCGATGTACCTGCGCCGAAGATGAATTTTCAAAGCGCGGGAAATGCTATTGACCAATCGGCACGCTCCACGCTTTTTCCTGTACCGCTATTGGTCGGTAGCTGCCGCCATGTTAGCGCGCGCCGCTTGACAGCCGCTATACTTGCGAGTGAGACAGAACTAACAGCTGCAGTGTATTAGGAACCTTATAGTAGTGATCTAAGGTTGATTGTAAGTTTTAAGCATTCTCGTTAATCTTCGGGGCCATACTTTCTTTTCTGTGCGAACGAAGATTCACGACGCGCCTTACTAGTTGGGTACTACCGTATACATCGATAAGAATTCATTTGATGATAAAGATTGTTGACAATATTAAATTAATTCTTGTCAATGTTGGACATCTTTTTGAAGCTGACTGTATGTAGGTACCTAATGCTAAGATTATTAGCAAAGGTACAAAATCAAACTGCCTCTTAACTTTAAAAAAAAATTCTATTCTATTTTTAAATACCAAAAAAAGTAAAAGTCCTTTTGTTAAAAATGAGGCACAGGTAATCTTAGCACCTGTGCCAGGTATATTACTGGCCGCTTTATGTGCCGATCGAAAGCACCCTCACTTCCGACCCCTCTAGCGGAAGTTCTACGCACCTTTCAGTGCCTCTATACAGTTTTGACCTGGTTACAGCAGCGGTTGTGTTTTGATCGTAAGGTGTTTAAAGCCTTTTGTTTTCGTTTCTTGTTGGGGTTTGAGGCGGTTTATATATGTACAACAAAATTTGAATCAAATAGAAATCAATCTGCCTAGCCTTTTCCCAACTATGTTGGGGTCGGCTTCCCGGATGTAGCTGAATACCAGTATTTTATATGGAGCGACTGCTATCTGACCCCCACAACCCAATTAGTGGGTAATAAGATACCCCTTGGTAAGACGGGTTGTCAGACTTTTGGGCTTCTGACGACCCGTAACGAATGGAAAAGGCTAGGCAGATTGATTGTTCTCGAAAACGGTTTTAACGATTTTGATGAAAGTTGGAATTTATTTTACGGGGTTTACGGTGGCGAAAAATCGATCTAGCTAGGTCTCAATACTGGCAAAATTCGTTTTCTCTATTTTCACCCGAGCAAAGCTCTGTCGCCCAGGTACAATCAGCCACCGCATTAGCTAACAAACCCTTGCATAAATGGTTGAGATTTTTTAGAAAACGAATCGATAGCATTTTATAATTCTTTTTTATTATATTTAAATACCTATAATAAATAAAAAATAAAAGAATTATAAAATTCTATCGATTCGTTTTCTAAAAAATCTCAACCATTTATGTAAGGGTGGGTCAGCTAATGCTGTGGCTGACTGTAACTAGTTTATGTATAATGTGATACACAATATACCACAGGAATATAATCTTTCAGTAAGCCAAATAATTATACAAACACGTAATACAAGAAACTTTATACTTCATAGTAATATTAGCAATAGCAAGCGATGTGATAAGGGCCCTCGAGATAACAGCCAATCAGCCAATATCTTCACAGGTTTAGCACCATCGGAAAATACAAAATTTAAATATGCATTTTTAATGGTGGTTACTTATATTTTTCTTTCATATTTATGTAAATGTGAAGCTAGTTTAATTCAATGATGGATAGGGAAGATAATAATTTAATTCAATGATTTTTTATTCAATACTCGTAACTGAGCTAGAACTGAAAACTGAACTGAAAAGGGTTGTTTCTTAGATACAAAAAATATGATTCAATTCTAAAAGTAATTTAGTAAAAAAACAAACAACACCTCTTACTCATCGCTGTCAGCCTAGTATTTTAATTGCGTGTTCATACAACTAATGCCATTACAATCTTCAGTAATTAATAACTGTGGTGTAATCTTCGTCGTTAGCTCGGTGACAACGTGTGCACCTGCCCTTAACACCTTCATAATATTATCTATGGTGAATCTCTTAGTTATAATTAGGTACCTAAATTTAGAACTGAAGCTTTCTCCAAATAGCATAATAATCAGCCTATAATGTTCGCACTGCTGGGACACAGGCCTCCTCTCTTCGAGAGGGAGCGGGCTCTAATCCACCAACACGCATGGTAGATGTCATATGTCTTCGAATTTTTGGTTCTAGGACATACCGGTTTCCTCACGATGTTTTCATTCATAATTTTTTAGATTGTTTAAGGACAATTGTACAAAAAAGTCTGGATTTGTGATCGGTGAATGGCAATTGGCCCCCTCCTTTTCTAGTAACAGTTATCTAACATACCTAATTGGAAAATTGTACACACATAGGTAAACCACCTAAGTATCTATGAATAGTTTTATCACCTCTACCTATTGAGTTTCAGCTTGTTCCACGCATGATTAGGTATGTTGTGTCCAAAACCACATTAAGCAGCTTGAATTTTATTTATCAACTAGCTTCCGCCCGCAGCTTTGCTCGCGTGCTAATTCGATAAAAAGTCCTCAAAGTATTGGCTATAATGGCCATACCAAATTTCATCAAAATCGGTCTAGCCATGAAAGCGTAAGAAACAAACTAACTCACATTCGCATTTTATAATATTTGGATTGTGATTAGCACCTACTTTCTGGTCATTAATGAGAATAATTTATTTTCAATTCTATTTCTTTCCTTTCCTATTCTGAATAAAGGCTCTTACAGACAGAGGCGATATCGCGTCGCTTCTGTGTGTATGGTCGCGCGCGATTCCATAGAAATTATTCTACGGATATAATATCGCAAAATCGCGTCGCGACGCGATATCGCCTCTCTGTAAGAGCCTTAAATGTAATTCTGAATAAATTGTTCAGACCTGCTATAATAGAGTTGGAATACAAGACACGTAAACTGAACTAAAATAATAATATAAATAATATAAAACTATCGTCCTTTCACCACAAATTAGTGAGTATAATGTAAGGTAACGCGATACAAGCTGCGCCCGCGCCGTCACCCGGTGAGATTACACGCGGATCAACGCACCCGGGACGCGTGCGACGCACCTGCTCGAATTACGATAGGAATTCGGCTGTGGGCTTATGATTTCAACCACCAAATAAACTAAACTGTACTTAAAGTGTTGTTTTCTTTCGAAAAACCACGAATGAAAACTAGCTGTGAACTTCTATAGAAGTTTTGTACAACTCTGAACATGCCGCCTGGAAACTAAGTGTTGCTTCACTGTATTCTTCATCACTATGAAGGTCAAAAAGGAAAATGGGTAAACCTTATACATATAGGATTTTATAGTTTCCCCTCACACGTCAAGTGCACACACGAGTGTGCATAAGGAAAAACCTTTACATAATAGGTATATAAGCTTATATCACATATATATAAGCGTAAAAAAACATCATCCGATGGAGAACCGATCATCATCAGTAGTTGTGAACCTATGGGGTTCGCAACTACCAATGACTGTCAAAGATCCACGAATGACAGCCGGGACGGCTTAACATGCTTTCAGAGGCACGGAGGAATCTCGGTATGTAAAGATGGTCAACCATCCACGGACCAATCCCGGTAAGCGTAGCTTTTAACCTGATGGATCGACCCAGGCGGCTTTTATTACTTAGCCACGGGCTCCTCTTAATGGAAATCAAAGCTAATTCGCATTTCTACTCAGTACCTACTAAAGTAGTGAAATAAAAGTTTTGAAACAAGAATTTTTATTTAGATTTGTTAGCAATAAATATATTTCACAATTAATAGTAAATTCACAAAAAAATCGGAACTGACTATTGTATGAATTAACTTCATTCGGTTTGGCTGCACCTTGTTTAAAACAAATACACCTGATCGATGATGTTCGGTGCACCTTGCTCCAAATTTTAACCGTTTCTATAACAAAGTAGTATAACAGAAGGATAAATTGGATCATATTTGCAAAATGTGTGGTGTTACCACGAAGGTAAACGGGTGAGTTAAGTTTTTTTTTATTTTTTTTTATTACCTACTTACACAAAGTAGAAAAAAGGATTTCGAAAAAAAGATTCTTGAGTTCTGATCTGATCTATACTTATTTATTCCAATACAGATGGAACTGCTAAATCCAAATAGAAAATACTTATAGGTAAGAACCGAAAAAAATTTTCTCGACGCCTCACACTTCACAACGACACTTCTGACGTCTGCACGCATTGTTAAAGATACGTCTATTTCACTCATTTACATCATTATTACAGCTTACTATCTCCTTCTAATTTCGATTCTACTAAGTGGTTGCAACCTTACAAAACCTCTACAATAGCTAGCATCTTAGTAGAATCGTTGTACTGATTCTTTAATTGCATTTATGTATTGTACTAATATACTTACTGGAGATTTTAGTTTTTCCAATAATTTAAAAAACGATCTTAAATGATCAGAAATTTTAATTATAAAAGAAATTCTGGGTACCTATGTCCAAGACCCACTTACCACAATTAATCACCGTGTTACATCGCATCTTTGCAAGAAAAACGTGACATTTCGAAAAACGTGTTTTTTGTTACTATTCGATACCGAATTTAATATTCGATTGTAGAATATTTTTGCGTATTTTTTTAAAAGTTTATTAGATAACGCGTTTAACGTAAAAACACATTAATTTAATTACTTGTCATGACTTTTTTAAAGTTAAACAAAATCGATAGTGTACTATCGGTTCCTGTCAAACGGCATTTGTCGAGATAGCGTTTTTCTCGCAAAGATACGACGTTATGGTGTGTCTATATTTCGGGATAGATCTTGAGGTCTCTATGATTAGTTAGCCAACTGCGATAACCTGATAAAATGTTAATAGCAAATGCATTTGCAGTTAATAATACAAAAGAAACTTATTTAATAAGGTGTCGGTGACGATAAAACTCTACATACCACAAGCCAACTTTTTCTAATACACTGAAACCTACCCACTTATTGGAATATTTTAAGAAAAGAAATTGAAAAAGTTACACTGTAACAAGCTTCGGGAATGTAACGAATTTAATTTTTATTTATTTAAAAATAAAAACTCCATAAGTCTTTGTCCATTCGTACTTTGAATTGTTTCACCTCATTACGTGCACGAATATCACCAACATTTCTTGGATTTTATGCTTATTTATCAACCAAAAATCAACTATACGCCACTGGATATAGGATCTAATTTTCAAACACTAAGCATGCATGGTGGCTTCCGTCGAAGACGGTAACTATACAAAATTCGACTTAAAAGTTCTGGCTAGAAATTTCTGAATTGCCTGATTTTATATCTGCCCTGATTATGAGGAATATCGCGATCGAATTTGTACTTTAAAACTGACGTCAGAAAGACTAAAGTTCTTTGAATACCGTAGAATTTCTTAGGTGTGAAAACACAAGCTGGCCGTTTGTTCGGACGTCGTAGGATGAATGCGACAATTTTGCTCATTCGAAAACAGAAGTGGGACTAATGGTTTGCTATTTTTATGTTACCAATTAAATCGTTTCCAGTTAACGGACTATACCGGTTTTGGAAATTGTTAATGGTAAGAAATATGATACCAGTACATGATGCATTTTTTTTCATTGAGTTCTCGTGAGGTCTGAATTCAGCAACTTTTTTCTATCTTACCTACAGAACTTAAAAGTTGTAAAACAGGTTATCATTATTTCGTGCCCGCGACAAATTATCACTTAGACGCAAACTCTATAACTTAATTAACGTTGACTTAACTTATGAAAAAAACTAAAATTGTCACACAATTTAATTAATTGAGAAGTTTCAGTAGATGCGTGTAAAATTTGCATATACACAGCGTTCGCTATCGCAAAACAAAAACACGATTTTGAACTCGAGGCTCACATGAAATAAATCGAATAAAAAAATCGATTTTAAACGTTCGATCTGCGTCGGAGTGGGTGCAATTAAAGAGTTCTGAGAATCGATGCTCGGGAGTGCACGGAGCCCGCACGAATATAGTTACGCCATTCGTATGAACAGGAGATAAAAATAATTGTATCTATATGTAACGTAATACATATTATATGCTTGAGTCGTGATGGCTACTGAACTAAAATTTTGTCTCAGAGACAATGCTCATATTGCTTCTAAAAATATTATATCCAGAACTGTAATGCATAAAATGTGTTTTAAGTCTTGCAGGTTAAGATTTTTGTGTCCAAAAAGACTAGAGAATTAAATTATATGTAACTAGCTTCCGCTTGCAGCTTCGCCCGCGTGATATGTCGATAAAAATCAGCCTATGTCCTTCCCCAAGGTTCAAATAATCCCCATACAAAATTTCATCAAAATCGGTTCAACTATTTAGCGTGAAAGCGTAACAAACAAACGTACAAAGTTTAGATAAAGTTGATAAACTTTGGACAGGAATGCTCTTCCTGGCACATGAAAGTTTAGATAAAGTTGATAAACTTTCATGTGCCAGGAATGCTCAGTGATGAGGAAGACGCAAGGCCGTTTATTTTATTGGAAGCCCAAGTAGGTACCTCAAAAGTGGACGATTTTAATCAATATTGCATACTTATCAGCAAAGAGTCTGATCCGATTAAATAAAGGTTCAATAATGTCAATTATAATGAACTAATGACATTTATCCAAATGGTAATTGCATTATAATATACAAGTTAACAAACCCAATAAAAATAAAAAAAGATCACATTTAATTTCCAACATTTATCTCAAAAAACATCATAACCGAAACCTAATGAAACCCAATATCGATTATAATCGATATAGTATTACAAAACTTTATCGATAACAAAAGAGCTAAACAAGGTGTTTACGATTCCGATTTCGATCTCGAAAAACGTGCCACAAGACAAAATCCTTAGCGAATAAATTATATAGAGAGTCGGTTGGTCGTTGTCGGTCCCTTAATTGGGCCATGTACAGACCAACGGAAAAAACGTAACATTTGTTAGGTATTCCAGGAATTATACACTTGTTGGACTCTGGACGGGGCCGGTTTATTTTCAGTGTCCCGTAATGAATGGTATAACGAGATGGATAGATGATATCGTATTGCTTCTACTTATTTCGTTGGAGTTTAGTTTCGATAAATAGTCATGAAAAATGTAGGCCTAGCCTTATTAGTTCTATGTAGGTAGAGGTACCGGTTTTTGTTTGTGAATCAAGTTTTATTACATTATCATGTAGCTACATTATAATACATAGTAATACTGGCTTCTGCACGCGACTTCGTCCGCGTGAAATTCCATGTCCCCCCGACCCACCCCGTCGCCTGCCCGCGCTATTTCTTCGTTTTCACTTACTTAGCGTTCTTTATTTTTTTTTTGTTTTTGCTCCTAAGCTTCTAAGGTGTTATTAAATAGTCTTTCTCAATCATTTGGCTATAAAATGCAAAAAGAATTGTTCGATTCCAACTGGTAGTTCCAGAGATTGGCGCGTTCAAACAAACAAACTCTTCAGCTTCTATTATTACTATAGATATAGATAGTGATAGAGTGTAGTATTTGATGATTTTTTTCAATTAAAATAATTAAACAAGAAATCAACTAGTTTATTTTATTCTTACGTTGTGTAAAAACAGTAGAACCTTTTATAGATTTTGGATAGTAATTGTACCTATATTTCTTTTTCAAGTAAAGGCTCTTACAGACAGAGGCGATATCGCGTCGCGACGCGATGTTGCGATGTTATATCCGTAGAACAATTTCTATGGAATCGCCCGCGACCATACACACAGGAGCGACGCGATATCGCCTCTGTCTGTAAGAGCGTTAATATGACTTAATTCGCTACAACACTTTCAACTTCAAACTTAATAACTGTACATATACTCGTAATTACAAAAAAACCTGCTAGTACAAACACGACCACTGGACATCATACATGGCACAGTCCACCTGCATTACTAATGACTGCCGCTGGCGACTGTCCCATAATCCCGGGATTACACGCGGGATTGGGCCAATCGAGCGACGCTCAATGTGCTTGACAAATTAATTCGTAAAAACTAGTGGCCTAGATGTCGGAGAAAGAATGTATGTGAGAAAAGAACTGTGAAATACATACTTTATTCGAGAAAAGCCTGTAGGATATTTTGGATTTTTAAAAAGAAAAGTAAGTATTGGTGGTATTGGGATTCGCACAGGAAGAAGATAAAGTAGAATTACACTAACTTAATATTATGACACAAACAGAAAATCAGTGGCCTAGATGTTGGAGAAAGAATATGTGAGAAAAGAACAGCTTACTTTATTCGAGAAAAGCCTGTAGGATATTTTGGATTTTTTTAGAAAGAAAGAAAGACAAAGTAAGTATTAGTAGTAATGGAACTCGCAACAGAAAAATCAAAACAACTGTAAGTATAAAAAAGAGACTAGATAGAGATAGGTTTTGCTAAAACATGGCCTAACACTTATACAATAACTATGAAATATGCTAAGTGGAAGTTGCCATAAGAATCATCACGCATAATAAGACGGACAGGTGATTGCAATGCGATGTTATTAGCTGATAGAAGACTGCTTTTCGTCCTCTTAAGACTATTCAAATATAAACTCTATACTTACACTGATATATTTTAGTCATCATCAAAAAGGAGAAGATTTTTACCGGCTCCTCTGGTCGAAGAAGAATTCTATGATTTCATACTGATGTGGTCATCAATGTTATTAATGCTGATGATCTAACTTAACGTATTGGATGTACTGGGGCAGTAGAGCTAATGACCTATCACTAGACATCACTATTATCATATTCTACACACAGAGATGATTTCCTCGTGGTTAGCTTTACCACACTCTTTTCCCATTTATCACCATAATCCTCGTTTTCTTCATCAACTTTCTTCTCATCCATCGCAATAATTTTTTTATATCCCGCCCGCATTATCTAGAAGGGGAAGCAGATTTCTTTTAAAAAAATAGCGTTGTAAAGTTCTCAGCTAATATGAAAGGTGAAGCGACAGAGTCGGAGCGTGTCGGTGAACGTAAATTGTTTATTATTTTTTATGGGATTTTCATGAGGACGATCGTCCCGGACTCGTTAAAGGTGGTTATGAGGGAAAGACAATGGAGCGAATGGAGTGTTACTACTATTCTTGACAGTACTTGAGTTTAGCTTCATGTAGGAAGTTCAAGTCTATAATAGAAACATACTCGACCAGGCTTAGTAATTACCACCCGCGGCTATAAAGCCTCAGATGATGTTATTGATAAAAATCTATCACAAGATGATCCTCTTCGAAATAATTTTCAAAACTTACTATAAAAAGTCCTTAAATAAAAGATGTATTGTGGAAGCTACACTCACTATTGCTGGTTTCATAATTGGAGGTCAAGGAGAATAGGTACAGGTGTGAAAAAGCGGGAGGGCTTTTGCCCAGAAGTGGAACAAAACAAGCTAGATAGAATCTGTGGATTTAAAGTTGTAAAAACAAGTGGAAAGGTAAAATTACCAGATTTTTATTAATTTACCATTTAAGAAATTTGATTGATTACAGTAGAATTAAAATGCTTTAAACTTTTAGTGAAAGTTTTAACTTAACACTCCATTTCACCATACTCCATGGTAGCTACAAAGGTTATTGCATGTCGCTGGAATTTTTGGCCTTTGTTTAAGATTTTTTGGCATTTTTTAAGTAATACCACACAGTTCAAACTATTTTACTTGGCAAGGTGCAAGTACGTTAGGATTTTATTACTTTTATTTGTGAAGCGTGACTAATCGTCGAAATCCTGAAAAATTTTTTGGAGTGCATCTTTCACTATAAAGTCAAAACACTAATATTCTTTGTTTTATGGTAACAAGTAATAATGAGAAAAATATACGAAGCATCATAAAATATGTTTGAACAACTACTATTCCTTTTGAGCTCCTTCACACGCATTATTCACAGACTCGGAAGAAATGAAATGTTTTAAAAAGATGACTGACAAATCAATTAATTTGCTAGCAGACATGAAAACGAGGTATGACAACAGAAGCAGCAGTTGACAACAACTTCAAGATCATCCAACGAACAACAGCAACACTTCTACCATTAAACGCACAACAATCCAACCTACCTGTAGTTACTCAATTCAAGCCCCAACTTAGCCAGCTCGTTGGAACACAAAAGCGAACCCGAACACGACGTACATTTAGCTATCAGAGCACCTCTCATAACATCGCATTTTCCACTTTTCCCCAGATTTCCCGAGGTGAAATCGCTAAGCGTTGCCCTGATGTTTGAGGATGAGAAATGAACGGAAGGGGGATGGAAGCCAAGGGGGGATGTATTGTAAACACAATTACCACCCTGCGTCGCTCCCAGGGCAACAAATGGTGGCTAAACGACCCATTCGCCTGTGATTTGTTAGCAATATGCTTGAGATTTGGAACAGAAATGACTTTAAAATTCGTTTTGCGTACTTGTGTTACATGCTTTTGCTGGCTCTTGTGTCGTGAGTGTACATTTAGATTGTTATATTGTATGAATTGTTTGTGTTGTTAATATTTGTAATGATTGTAGCCTAGATTAAGCTTAGTCTAGTAGGTCTTTACCTTAAACAAGTTACGTTTCAATAAGGGAAGCTCAGACTAAATAAAAAACAGACATAGCGATGCGAACAACACAGTGAAGCACTCGCAAAACTACACCTCGCTCAGTGCATACACGCTCACACGCACACAGTTACACCAAACTACCATTAAACTATACCTCATTACGTGCACAGGCACACATGTTTACGAAACCCGAAACGTGCGGCCTCAAGCCACTGTTGACAGCGCTATGTCTTGGTTTTTTATTTAGTCTGAGAAGGGAAGCTGTAACTACAGTCCGTAAAAGTTTTAGTTATGTCTGAACTGTTGATCTACGTTCTTCTTCTTCTTTTCTTGTCACTAGTATTCTTCTTCGGTGCTTAAACATTTATTGAGCCCAGTAGATGGCCACATTGATCGCGGCATCAGTGGCATTCTTTAGGTCATCCGAAGTGCAGGAGAACGGGCATTTAGGACACTCCAGCAAGTGGGGCATGGTCTGCTCAGAAGCATCACTGCACCTGCAACACCCAGTTGGGTGGGTCAGTAATCCCCCACTTCGACAATTTGTGTCTGCAGAGGATTATACTTGAGTACGCAATAGATCGAGAGCTTTCCATATAGGAACTGCAGATCACGCCCGGGAGGCAAATGTTCCCGGGGTTTAATGAAGTCGGTGGTGGTGGACGCTTCCCTTCCCACAATTTGCTTCTCTCATTGGCTGGTTTGTCCTGATGGATGGCCTGCGTAGAGCGCAAGAAGCTCTTACGACTTTTAAGCCTGCCCGCGATCGTTGTTTACCTAATAGTAGAGGGGATGTCGGGAATCGGATTCTTGGTTCTTTTTTTCCTTGATTCGGTCAAGTGATAGTATTGGTCTATAATTTTGACATGCAGCAATTTAATAATCAGTGGCTTATTAAGGTTTTTACAAATAGGAAGTAGATAAGAATTTATGTTTAAGAATATCCCTGAAACGAAGGCAAACAAACGGGTTTGTACTGCTTGTGGGTGATGATATCGATGAGATATTGTGTCAAAGTTTTTTAGTTCACTTTGATAATAATGTACCTAAGTTTGTGGGCACAGAACACAAAGCCAGAATCACAGCCATAGCGCAAAGGAATGTGTTTTTTTCTAGAAGTTAGCGGTGTTACACTACCAACACTTAAATAAAAATTAAAAAGATAAACCACTTGTACAGAAACTCCCATCAAAATCGAATACAACAAAACCCTTTGAAAGTGTAACATACAACAATATAAGATCCTCGTTAATCCCTTACGGTCATAACGAGGCGGGCGCTAGAGGGCGGAGCCCCGGCCTCCACCGGCGTCCCGAAGCATGCGGCATAAACAACTCAAGTTACAACATTTAATTATCGCTGTTTATTAAACCAGGCTCACCTCGCGAGATATGAATCATTGTTAAATGATAACACTGGTGAGGATGAAAGAAATTATCATTCACACCTACTGGAGATTGGATGCTGGGTACCTACACCTTGGACAGGATTTCGGCTTGTAACGTTTGAAGAATGGGGTGCCAAAAGCGCGGTACGGTTTGTTGTATACCTACCTTTGCTGTGCTACATGGGTCAAAGTGCTGAGGAGAAGGAAGGCAGGTAAATTGAAAATTCGTCAAAAATGTTAACAGTCAGTTGAATTTGATTAGCCAGGAAGCCTTGATATGTAAGCAAAGTTCCACCAAAGCTATGTGGATCAGGAATTAAGTGAACAGTAGGATATTATACTAGAATGATAGCAGAGAACAGTAGTTATGTTGCATAGCATAGCATAGTCAGCCTCACTGAACCTGTTCCCACTGCTGGGATGCAGGCCTCCTTTATAATCCACCACGCGGACTCAGTGCTGGTTAGATGATGTAGATGTCACATGTCTTCGAATTTTTGGACATGCCAGTTTCCTCACTATGTTTTCCTTCACCGTTTTGAGAGCAGTGGTGATGAAATAATTTTACAGGCGTTTTATGACCTACTACGTTATGTTGGTATGCTTGGTACATCTTAAATCTCGACAAAAATCCTAAATTATATTAGCGAACAATGCGTGCCACGAAAGATGAGACTTGACGAGCGCAGTATCGCGCCTCCTAAAGAGACCTAAAAATCAGAATAATCAGAATCAGAGAATAATCTACTGCGCAAGTCAAACTACGTGGTGTGTCAAGTCTCCTCTTTCGTGGCACGCATTGTGCGCTATTTGCTTTAGACATAAAGATCTTCAGGATTACAGCCGTGAACTATGTGTTATGTTTTAAAGAACTTAATTGACAACAGGAAAAAATACGAGCTTAGATGAAAATAATTACCAACTGTAGTTTTGTTAGAGCGGTAAAACAGAAATACATGTAAAATAGTAACCATACCTAATAGTCCTTGTGTAGCAATTGACACGATTTCTTGTTCCATAAAATCGATGGGACTACATCATGTATGTATGTACAATTTCTACGTCCACCCACTGTACCCACTATAACATGAAAGATTAATCCAATCGCAGCCGTATACGGATATTATACTCCTCGCAAATATATTAGAAGTGCAAAGTTTATGCTGATTTACGATCTTCCAACAGCCTTGTAAGTTGTAGATGTAATTTAACAAGCTTTCTATTGTTACTATTATTCACACGCCCCCTATATTTATGACCAAGGTTATATATGTATATATAAAACTTTGATATTTATGCACTAGTCCGTAATAAGCATGTATCCATATCTAGCTATTTCAAGACAAATATCCACCATTGCTCAAACGCTTGTGATAAAAAGCAAATCGGGTATCGACTTTTAGTTAAGGGTGGTTTTTACTAAACGAGCATAAGATTCGTAGAACTGAGCAATAATATCTAATAGAGTTGTTACAACTAAAATACTGTTCTTTCTTCTATAAGTATAAGTCTTAAATAAAAAACCAGTCAAGAGCGAGTCGGACTCGCGCTCCGCGGGTTCCGTCCCGATTTCTGAAAAAGTGTGCTATTTAGAGACATCATTTTATTTTTCCTGTAATAAAGATTACAGGAAAAATAAAATGATGTCTCTAAATAGCACACTTAAAGAACTTATATAAACTTCTATCACATAGAATAATTTCAGATTTTTCTCTTTGCAAACTTCGGAGATAAAGGGGGGGGACGGTATTTTTTTACATTTTTCATCAAAAGTCGAAAACTATACGACTGAAAAAAAAATGTATGAGAATGTGCAAACAGCGCTCTTTCATATGATACCCCACATGCCCTTAGACTTTGAACTTTTAAGATGCCCTTTCAGCACCTGTTACAAACATTTTTTAAATATTTTTATTTTTTTGTTATTTGCAAAATAGTTGGGTAAACGTCATCTAAAACTGTTCCAAATTTCAAGACAGACTGAGTCACACCATAAGGGTTCCTTTTTACCATTTTGGTAAGGAACCCTAAAAAGTAATGATAGGACCTTTATTAAGTGATAGCACAATCCAACTACTCAATTAGATACTGTAACAAACATACAGCGCCATCTAGTGTAACTTATCCAAAGCACTACGATGAGCGGCTTCTTACTAGAAGACCACAACTACAAACAACTACGTATAAAATATTGTGCAGATATGCCAACTATCTGCCTTTTTAAGCAAAGCTGCCTTCAAACAAATCGTCATTCACTAAGCTAGAGGTTTAGAGTTCGGTAGCCACGCAGCTAACTCTGATCCTAAGTAGGTAAGCCTAGTTCCTGCTTCGATAGCCCAGCAGTCTTCAGGAACTAGTCAGCTAGGGGAAGTCTGAAGGGCGATAGCCATGCAGTCCCTTTCATCCCTCCACCTAGGGTTGCCACATGATACCTATATTAATTATTGACGTGTAACGTAATATTAAGTTAAGTTTCCAATAAAATATCATCAACGGGGCTTTAATGTCACAACCAGCAACCCTACAATACTTTATTAAAGTTACTAAATATTCTCAAAGGTTTTCATGTTCTCGAAGCTTATAAAAGCCTTATAAATAAGCCTAAGCATTATAAATAACTATCATCAAAATGACAAATAAGCATGGTCTTATTTGAAACCGTTTTTTAAAGAGCAACAATGTGGGTTCGGTGACATCGTGGCAGACCCAGGAGAAGATGGTGGGACGAGCTATGCATCAGCATACATATAGGACGGAGACAGAGAGGAGTGGAAAGGAGAAAGGTAGGCCTTTGCCCTGCAGTAGGAAAACACAGGCTAAAAAACTTTTTTACAAAAAAAAAAAACAACCGACATCCAAAAAAAATGCTACAAAGTGAAAAATAACTTTAATTTTGGATGTCGGTGTCTTTGGCTCAGTATTTTAGTTTTTTGCCACCGACTTCCGAAATAAAAGTTATTTTTCACTTTGTAGCATTTTTTTTGGAAGTCGGTTGTTTTTTTTTTGTAAAAAAGTTTTTTTTTTCACTTTTTAGTGGGTCAGTTTGTAATTTATCTAAGTTACAATAGCCTAATGTCAATTGCTCATCACCTTTCACAAAATATTGTTTTTTCCGATACAAGGACGTTAATTGTTGAGGAGTTCTCCTAGTACGAAACTTGGTTGATGTGGAACTGATGGTGAAGTCAATATCAACTCCACTTCATCATATGTATTGTGACGAGCCCAAGTGAAATACTTATTATTGAGTAGTTCCGATGGCCATCTGTGGTCTTCCTCATCAGTTCCACTTCACCAAATGGTGTTTTCCGAGAGCAAATGCACGAGTTACTATAAAAAAATACCCAAATCGCTGTAGGTGTGCCTATAAAATTTGAGGGTTTCCCTCAATTTCCATGACAACCCCTCATCAGATTCTAATTTGGTGACAGTGGGACCACCTCGATAGCACGCCCTTTCAAAAAAAAAAATAATTTCCAAAATCGGTCCACAATTGACGGAGAAATCGGTGTACATACATAAAAAATATATATATATATATACGCGACGAATTGATAACCTCCTCCTTTTTGTTTTTAAAAATTCGGTTAAAAATATGAAATTATTATTATTTTTAGCCTGTGTTTTCCTACTTTGAAAAATTATTTTCAAAGAAAACTCATCGCCCAAAAAGGAAAACCGCTCAGCCAGTGGAACGCTCGGCGCACTCATAACAAAAGTGCGCAAAGCAGAGCATGCGCCGGCGGCGGCGCTCGGACGGGCCATTTATCGCACGCGCTCGCCCCGCGCCCGCCCCCCGCCCGCGGCGCCTGCACGACCACCACGCCCTATGCAGGAACGGAGCTGGAGTGCGTGGTGGTGCTAAAAAAGGCACAAGGTTCTAAAGCAAGAAAACCACAAGATTTGTTTGGGGCATAGGCTGCAGTGAGATGCACTGAGTGTCTGAGCGCTAGCTTAGGTTACAGAAGCAACGACAGAGATATTGAAGGGATCGTCAAAAACAGCCATTCCTTATCTTTTGGGCAAAAGATGTTATCTAGTATAGAACATTGCATGTCTAAGAGCCGTATAGGGAAAACTAACATGACTGATTTTCTTGACTTAGGGACTATTAGGACCATGCCGATATTACGAGAGCAAAACAAACAAAGTAAAAACATTACAGATGGTTGTTACAGATGAAAAGTTAAATTAAATAATATTTTCAGGCGTTGGATTTAATACACGGCTACTTCGAACTTATTATAAATCATCTTGCTACTGAAATATGTATCCTTCATTATTTTTTTACTTCATATGAATATTTCAGTACATGATCTAACTACGGCCCTGCGCGCGCGCCCCAAAGCGCGAGGGCGCGCGAAATACCGACCGATCTGTTGTGGAGCCGCCATTATAATGAGACGTTATTTATTGGACAATCCCACTACTAATCACCTCGGACAAGCTGTATTCATAATACATTATGAAATGTGCGATGGTAATGCCTGGAAATACCTAAGGTAGTTTGGTCGAAATACAGTGTTTCTTTAGTAAAGCTGAAAACTCGCATTTAAACTACATAAAACGTAGGCGAAATTTCAGTTTGTTTTTCTTAACTACTGGGCAAAGAGCATATGGGTCAGACAGAGAAGATATTAGGTATCTATTGACCACAATATTCTCTCCCTCCGTGCCTCGAAAAGTACGTTAAGCCGTTGGTCCCGATTGTCATTCGTAGACCTTTTACAGTTGTTACACCCGGGTAGTGCAGAAGACCAAAAGTCTGACAACCAACCAAGGAGTATCGTTTGGACTGGATTGTGAAGGACAGATAGGCAGTCGCTCCATGTAAAATTCTGGTTTTCAACTGCATCCCGTTAGAGGGGAAGCAGACCCCCATAGTTGAGAAAAGGCTATGCAGATTGATTGGTCACAAAATTCACAATGATTGCATAAAACATTTTACAACTATACAGTGCGTCTGGTCACCGGTGATGTCCGACCTGTTAAGGTGAAGCAATATGATAAATTTTATCGACAAATCCACCATAATAAGGCATTTTGCCACTACTGTTTTGATTTTATTTTTACTGAGTACCTGCGGGTTTTCACACTTTTTACGTTTCAAGTATTTTTTTGGGTCGTGGGGCTTTCAGGACCGGGACCGCGGTCCCAGATTCCCATTTATTATTTTTGAGTAGTATTTTGGGACCACAAATAAAATAAACAAAGTCATGTCTTGGGAAAGTACGGCCAACCCAAAAATTTAGAAGTTATACAAATAAAACTATTTTTACACGACTGCCAAAAGGAGTGTAACGTTTTCAGCGTTCATGTATGTTTGTGAGTTTCTTTATTGCACTATAACTTTTAAGTGCCTGAATTTGAATGTATGGGGTATCGTTAGACAATCCTTACATCATCCCGAGTGACACTGGCTGTAATTTGTTTTAAAAAAAATCAATATGACGGCAGTATGGCTCCATTTTCAAATATGAAAAAAAAATCTTCACATTATGCATGGCAGTCGTGTTTTTTTATTGTTTATAGTTACCTATTTATTTTTTATCATCATCATCATCGGATAACTATTTTTATAAAACGAAAGGCACCCTTCATAATTATCCTTTTTCCAACATTTATTATTTATGAAAATGCAGTAACTCTTTTTAAAATTGGCGCCACGTCCCATACATTTTTCTAAACCTAAAAATCTTGACAGCGCATGAAGGTAGCTGTCAGGTAAGTAGGTACTTCTGGAATGTCGTTACGCCACAATAGACGGCTCAGGCGCAAAATGTCGTTTTCGCAAAATGTCTACTGCATGGTAGTAAAATGTCGCTTTCTCATAATGTCGCTTCCGCAAAATGTCGCGTTAGTAACTTAGAAAAAATTTTTGCCAGGTTAAAAAAAAAAGGTTATTTTTTCCAATTTCTTATTAAATGTTTACAAGTTTTACAACATATTATATAATCTATATTTTTTTTTCTTGGTTTATTTTTGGTTTGTTTCTTGGTATTTTTTGTTTGGTTTTCCATGGTTTTTTTTTTTCGTTTTTTTTGGTGGTTCAAATTGAATGAATTTTGAACCACCAAGAAAAAACAAAAAATCTGGATGTCTGGTGAGTGGTGTCTTTGGATTTGTATTTTAGTTTATTGCCACCGAGTTCCAAAATTAAAGTGATTTTTCACTTTGCAGTGTTTTTTTGGAAGTCGGTTGTTTTTTTTTTTGTAAAACAGATTTTATTTTTATGTTCTTTTTTTGGTGGTTCAAATTTCATTTAATTAGAACTACCAAAAAAAAAACAAAGATAAAAACCAAGAAAACCAAAAAAAATATCAAGAAACAAACCAAAAATAAACCAAAAAAATACCAAGAAATAAACCAAGAAAAAAAAATTAAAAAAATAGCTTATAATGTTGTAAAACTTATAAACATTTAAGAAATTGGAAAAAAAATACCTTTTTTTTTAAACCTGGCTAATTTTTTTCTAAGTTACTAACGCGACATTTTGGAAAAGTGACATTCTGCGAAAGCGACATTATGAGAAAGCGACATTTTACTACCAGTAGACATTTTGCGAAAGCGACATTTTGCGCCTGAGTCTACCCGATGGCAACCGTTTAGCTGTAGATTCTAATATTATATTTCTAGAGCATACTTATCCTGCTTGGAACACGAATTTTGTTAACTGTACTTTAACTTATTTTTTCTTGTGGTCCCAAAATACTACCCTAAAATAATGAAGGTGGAATCTGGGACCGCGGTCCCGGTCCCAAAAGCCCCACGACCCATTTTTTTAAGGTTTTAATGGGAGTTTTTGATAAACTTTTTAGTGTGAACTTTTGCCTACTTTTGGAGCCACACATACTCAGTAAATAAAATATTAAATGGCCGCCATTTCAAAACAGAAGGCCCAAAATGCCTTATTCCACCATGGATTTGTCGATAAAATTAATCATATTGCTTCGCCTTAACGGGTCGGACACCGGTAACGCAGACACACTAAATAAAGTTTTTCTCATTTTCTTATATGAGACATTTTTTTTCCGTTGAGTTCTGCAAGCATCCTTTTATAAAATTACACTAACTAAAGGTTAACTGGTATGTAAGAAAACTGCACATCCCAAGTCAAAACGATCATAATATTATGACACTTAAAACATAATGATTAAAGCTTAAATTTTATACTCCTTACATTTTTATCGTAACGACTGGCAACCCATCACATTAGCCTACATTTAAACAGGAGTTTAATTTTAACGCCCATAAAATATGAAATCGTTAAACAACGTTTTCAAGTACGTAACTACCTACTGTAAAGGCTCTCCTGCACATATTGTAAAGGATCGTCGCGTCGTTCATACCATTAGGCAAACATCTACAACCGTAGACGAAAATATATTTTTTTAGTTTTGAGAAGAAAATTTTTACACTTATTGTTCTATTTCACGATGTCCGAATAACCAATATAAATTCAAAAATGTAACAGAATTTGTATGAAATTATCTGCCGAGTAAGGGTGAAGACAGACGAGCGTATTTTTTTGAGTTGTGAGTCGCGTAATTTCTGCTACATTCTGTTTCAAACAAAAATCCTGTTTCGTCCACACGGCGACGCAAAATGAGTTGTCTGCCGACTCACAACTTACGTACTCAGAAATTACGCGACTCATAACTCAAAAAATTACGCTCGTCTGGCTTCACCCTAATACTAGGAACTTATCTTAGGTGGTGAAACAGGGCCTAATTTTCACTATAAACGATGTAAAAAACTATTGACTTCTTTATTGATAGCTACTTACTTACATCATTAAATGCATTAAATATGTAAATAATGTGTTGTTAATGTTCGGACTATATCAATCTGCCTACCCCTATCCCAACTATATTGGGGGTGGCTTCCAGTCTAACGATGGAGCGACTGCTTATCTGACTTCCACAACCCAGTAGCTGGGTAATACGATACCCCTTGGTAAGACTGGTTGTCAGACTTTCGGGATTCTGACCACCCGTAACGACTATCAAAGATCCACGAATGACAGCCGGGACAAACTGCTTAACGTGCTTTCCTAGGCACGGATGAGTCTCGGTATGTAAAGATGGTCACCCATCCACGAAACAACCCCAGCAAGCGTAGCTTAACCTGATGGATCGTACCCGTGCTGCTGTTATTACTTAGCCACGAGCTTCTCCTGTTATGTTCGGACCATGAGTAAATGATATGATCCTAATAATATCTGCAAAATGTACTTAGTAGTGAAAAATTGCTCAGTACTTTTTGTTTTAGATACAAACAGGTGATTTCAATATGTGTGACATAATATTAAAGGAAATAATACGAGGCTAATTAATACACCCTGTATAACCCACCAGACGCTGTCCTGTCAAAATTAAAATTTCTCTATTGATTACCACGCTTGAAAGAAAGAAAGAAAGAAAGAAAATATATATGCTAAATAAGCACAGACTAATTGTGAAAAAAGTGTTAGCGATTTCAGACTTACCACAGACTACAGAGTGTAATTTTAATCGTCTTTATCCTCTTAAGGGGTCATTGTACTCATCATTATGAACAACTTTTACTATGGGACCAAACCTGAAATCGCGAAAAAAAAAAACAGCTGTTCGGTACATTTTGACGAATTATACGAACAGAAATGTACTGAACAGCTGTTTTTTTTTTCGCGATTTCAGGTTTGGTCCCATAGTAAAAGTTGTTCATAATGATGAGTACAATATTACCCCTTAAGAGGTTTTGCGCATTTAGCGTTACACGTTGTATATATGTTTTTATTCTCTATTACTTGTTGTCAAAATATTAAAAGTCAGTTGTGTCAGCGATTTCTAATTTTATTGTAGTATAAAAATACAGTCCACATTTTGCCTACAGTACCCATTATTATGATCAACTTTTACTATGGCCTGAAATCGCGAAAAAAAAATCTGCTGCTCCTTAGATTTAGACGAGTTTGATGTGTAAGAATTTACTGAACAGCAGATTTTTTTACGCGATTTCAGGTTTGGTCCCATCATGATTACAACAACCAACAACACCAATACAAATAACAACAACCTCAACCAACAATGACCTCAACAACAACCACAATGACCTCTTAAGACGATTAAGACGATTAACATTACATCCTGTATAAACTACTAACTATCAGACGTTGTAATGTCAAAATTTAAATTTCTCTGTTTTTCTTTTTTTTTCATTTAAACCACCCCAATAAAGAGCAGAATAAATAAAAAAGTATTCATGTTTTTAAGTTTTAGCGAGACTAACGGACAACAATTGATTTTTATAAATTTAAAAGATAACAAGTTAAGATAGATAGATATAATAATAATAATAATAACCCCATCGCAGTATCTCTACGTTGACGTCGTGGTGGGGCTTGCGCGCTCCGAATTTTAGGTCTGTCCCGGGAGAGTTCACTTTGCCGGAACAGGTCTAGGATGAGGAGCCAGACCAAGAGAGATACAGAAACCCGCAGGGCAGCATGTGGCGAGCTGTTGGGCAGTAGCGACCCCACGGACCCTATCTCCCGGGAGAAGTCTTGTTCCTCACCTCTCGCTTGCCTTTATTGGCCGGCTGGAGTGAACACTGACGAGGAACAGAGCTCCCACCTCTTTCTTGCCTTTAGTGGCCGGTTTGAGTGGAGATTCGCAAGAGCAAACGTGCTCGGAGGAAGGAAGTATTCCAGTAAGTGTTTGTAGGGATCTTGACCATCTTCCGGGCTCTGGGATTGTTCTGAGAACCGTGGGATACCTCTCCACTCCTCTCAAGCACCTCAGGACATGTTGCCCTCTTGCCGCTACGACACTATGTGCTAGCGACCTTTTCGGGGGCCCATTATTGTGTGTGCAAGTCACCCCCTGCAATTTTATCCGTGTATTACAAAACATTGATCCGGCGGGGGCCATAGTCCTTTCATAGTTCTAGGCAACCAGTCCACTTTAGCCACTCAAATCCATAGTCCAATCTCTTTATTTCCATATACTGCAATAGTACTGCACCAACCGGGGGTTGTCCTTGGGTTCACTTGCATAGTGCGTACAGGGATAATCGTCGGTTGGTGCCTCATTTCATTGAAAGCGTCTAACGGGCCTCTGCGAGTTGGTTTTGGCCCCTCGTACGCCTTCTAAAGGTCCGGGACTCCAGGGTCCCGAGAATTGTCAAGACACATCAAAATAATAATAATAATAATATATTTATTTGACACAGAACATATGTTACATTTGAACAGATATACAGGACACAATCAAATTTTCTTAATTTATACTGAAGGCATCTGTGTCTGAACTAGATAAAAATATCTGTATCTCGGACATCAGCGCTCTTCCTTATGATGACCGAGTATAAGTCCAGATGGGCTCATGTTCGACATGATCCTTTGGATTCCTTATCGGAATCTGAAGGTGAGGACAGGTGTTTTATTCTTAGTCGAGAAGTACGCTATGCAATACCTGTCAGCGATTTTCATCAAATCTCCAAAAAAAAGCACTTAACAATTTTAAACAGTAGTAAGTCGTTTTGCTTTTACAGATGTATACAGCCCCTAACTTCGATACAGATAGTAGTAAAAGTCGCTTTGCTCTTACAAATGTATAGATACAGCCCCTAACTTCGGTACAGATAGTAGTGAAAATTGCTTTGCTCTTACAGATGTATACAGCCCCTAACTTTGATACAGATAGTAGTAAAAGTCGCTTTCCTCTTACAAATGTATACAGCCCCTAACTTCGATACAGATAGTAGTAAAAGTCGCTTTCCTCTTACAAATGTATACAGCCCCTAACTTCGATACAGATAGTAGTAACAAGCCCCACTATCGATGATCATACTCGACCACTAACTATGAACCATTACGAGTTTATGACTTATTAACATCACAGCTTCGTCTGACAGCTGCTTAAGAAAATTAATCTTGGAATGAAAAATGATAAAATTGCTGGTCTGACCTACCTTACATGGATGTCCATTATTTTCGTGTCGCTCACGTTTCCTTTTGGTAATAACTTTAAGTATATGGAATGTAGGTGGTATCTAATTAAAGCGATATATAAAAAGTATGTAATTTAAAAGCGTTATGTAATAAATTACCTTCTGCCCGCGACTTCTGCTCATGTGAAGTTTCTCGTTTTAACATAAAAACATGTTCTATAATATTATAATTATAAGGCACTCAACAATAGTGTAGAATCAGTGAAAGAATTTTCGGAATCAAACACGCTTAGCATGACCGACATAGAAACGGGCTTTGTCGAGGAAGAATAGACAAAATGGCAGATATGAGAAATATCTTTATGCATCCTACGTGTCTAAGCATGAAGGCAATGTGTAGTTTTGTCATTCTTCCGTCCACATAACGTCGTCATGCTACGCGTGCTGCAGGTAGTTCCAAATATTACCTCTTTACATACAAATTATACGAAGGGCACATGGGCAAAACAAGTCACTAAAACCGGATTTTGTGTAATTAACATTTTAATGCAAAACATAACCTTGGATATTCCCACTTTTTCACCCCGATCCTTGTTACGTTTCGTTACACTAGGGACAGTCCCACTTTTGCACCCCAATACTTGTTACGTTTCGTTGAACTAGGGACATTCCCACTTTTGCAAGCCAATCCTTGTTACGTTTCGTTACACTAGGGAAATTCCCACTTTTGCAACCCAATCCTTGTTACGTTTCGTTGCACTAGGAACATTCCCACTTTTGCACCAGTACAGGGTTTTGAAATATTGAAGATATGAAGGACTATGCTTGTTTTTACGCTTTTTATTTAATGCTACATAAAAATACGCACGAAAACCTAAGGGGGCAACCCTTAGGTTTTCGTGCGTATTGAATTTCTTGTTACATTTCTTAATTGTTTTGCCCCTTCTACCTCCTTATAATATTAGTAGTTATAGAAAGTTGAGACGCTCAACATAAAACATTCACAGTGATTAAAAAAAAATCTTTCACTAAGCCAAAATCTGTTTTTCTTCTAGATGTTTTGACAGCTGCTGGCATACAGCTTATTTGGCATTTTCGGAAAAGCAAGGCAGAATACTAATTGGCCCTAAGATGTTTTAAGTCAGTCGGATTTTTTTTTAGGTAATGACCTAACGATTGCGATTTTCCAGATGTCAATGATGGGTTTTAGTGTATGTGGGAGTGTAAGCAAAAGCATATTCAGGGTCAATTTATCACAGCCTTCAGCTAGCGGAAGAATCCCAGAATTTGATCAGCACTTACTGGTTGTAATGCATACCTATGCGAAGCCATTATCGTCATACCTAACGATTAGACTCAAAAAAGTACGTTGTGATGTATTGCAGACTGGGTTACCACAGGAACACTTAAAAAGTGATTATTTATTTGGTTTGGATCTCTGAAGTGAGTAGGCAGGTCATCAATTTGTTTCGGTGTTTTTAAAAAAAATCCATAATGCTTTAGGATATTTGATTTTGTTATAATGTTGAATTTGACGTATGCAACTTTTTCTCTAAAAATGGAAGATATCAGATAGTTACCACAGACATCAGCTGCTTGTATGTTGTACTTATGCCTCTTTGGACTCGGATTTAGTTTTTGGTCAGTGCGTCATTTCGTATTATGCATCATTAATTTAATTGTCTCTGTTATCCAGGGATAGGACGGTTCCTTATTAAACATTTCTTGACCAGAACATTGCACGCATCGCAAATTGTTAAAATGTTACTATTTAATTCCTCAACCATGTCATTAACATTTGGCAAGCCACAAATGTTGACCCAATGTATGTGCGATAAGTCATTGTCTATTTATATATTTCTCTGTTTCTTTCCTTATTTGGTCTGGGCATAACTGTATCGGATTTATATTTGCTTCGCCTAATATTAAATTGGCATATAACAAGTGAGTTGCCATTTATTGACAATTGGTACAAATACTTGACAAAGTAATAAAGTTTGTCATTATTAGTTTTTCAAAACAACCCCTCAAAGGGGGTCAGGGATATTAAAATTTGAATGGAAGAATTTTAAAGTGCGGTCCGATTAACTCGAAACTCAGTGGACTTGGTACTTTGGACAGAAAGTAAACAATAACAAGTTTTTGGGTTTTTCGAAAGTCGATCCCGGAATGGACGAAAAGGTGTACTTACTTAATTAAAATGTTAAGGGTAGGATTTTACTGCGTGGCTTGAATAACTCAAAAAATGGTATAAATAATCTTACGGAAACTTTCCAAATGGGTTTTTTAAAATTCCACCCCTGTGGGGGTTAAAAGAGAGGATACAGTTTATAATTGTGAAAAATCTTATTCCTTTGGTTATTAAACTTGAAACTTGGCAATATTTTCCTCGGTTTTAAAGTGTAAATCTTTATTATTTACTAAAGGTTTACACTTTAAGTTTTTTAAAAGGAGTCCTCACAGAGGATTTAGGGGGTGTCAAAATTAGTAAGGAAAAATTTTGACGCACTGTCGGATTAACTTGAAACTCGGTACTAATATAGTCTAGCAGTTTGATTCCTATATGCGGCCTACCCAAATGACCTTTCATTGATATTGTTCGTCGAGTCGTTGAGCTCCTTAGGTACTGAGTTGAGCATACGATTACTGACAAATTCTTGCACTGACAGGTCCACTCAAATCTGTGTGATTCTTTTCTCAAAAGGTCATTCCAGACGCTAATCTACATGGTCTTCAAATAATAATAATAATAATAATGATCTGACCATGATCATATCTGGACTTTAAAATAGACTAACCCTGAGTTTTTTTTCGAAAGTAACTCTGTCTGTCTGTATGCTACCTTTTCACGCATAAACCACTGAGCGGATTTCAATAAAATTTGGCATAGCAATAGATGGCATCCTGGGAAATTACATAGATTACTTTTTGTTTTAAATTTAAAATAATCTTAGAGGGAGTGATATAATAATAAGGTATATGAAAATTCAAATTTAAGCTTTTGGTAAGAAATAAAGGACTACGTGTTTCAGGGTTTTTGTAAAATCATAGCCCAAGGGCGTAAAGTAGGGTATGATTTTAAAATTCACACGTAGTATTGATATTTTTGTGTACTTCTTGTTAAGATATAGTCTTTATTTCATTAAAATTGGAATTGGTCACTCGGTCAAAAGTTATTACAATTTAAAGTCATAAAAATAACTTTGCTAAACGGACACATTCACTTATGGGGTCAATGTTGATGGTTATTCACAAAAATTAATGGTGATCAAATATCATTTTAATAAAATTGAATAACCTTTATTTTATAAGTCCACTAGCACCACAAATCACAAAATATGTTGAGCGCAAAACATTGTTTTATTTCTGTCAATTGTTTGAAGTCGTCAGGGATGAAATGATGTTTTAAACCAAGATTTTGGAATCTTACCTATACACTGCTTTAAGTAAAAAATAAATATTATTTGTATTTTTCTTTTTCTATCTGTCATTTTGATACCTTTTCACGCCTTAACGGATAGGCCATGTCCTGGGTTCAGACATTGGGTAATTTTTATTTCGATAGTACGTTCCCCTGGGATAATTTCCGACTCACACGCGGGCGAAGCCGCGGCAAAAGCTGGTATAGATATACGTAACAATATGTAGGTAATTACGACAAAACTACAGTTTTCCCTAATCGATTACAAACCAAACAAATAGTACTCATTTATGCAAGGAGAAGCACTTACGGCTGTTACTCTATTCTACCTTAAATTCGTTAAACAACCCAGAATAGGAAGAAAGTATAAATCAAAGTAGATTTTGATTGCAATAAAACCTTAGATCGTCGATCGGTAAAATTAGCAAGAAATATTTGCCGCACCCAACGGCAGACCATGGCCATGAAAAAAGAAGATGATATCCCAAGATCGGAATCAGGTTTTGGAAAGTTGACCCGGAAAATATTTAGAAGTAAGTTTAAAAAAACTTTAAAAAAAAAAAACATCCGACTTCCAAAACAAACACTACGAAATGAAAAATAATTTGAATTTCGGAAGTCGGTGCTAGCTTTTTAAGAGGGCTGTCACATTTTGTCACCTCTTTCGCTCACAAGGGACCAAATTTTTAAGATTGTTAAATGAATAGATGCTTTTTAGGGTTCCGTACCTCAAAAGGAAAAAACGGAACCCTTATAGGATCACTCGTGTGTCTGTCTGTCTGTCTGTCCGTCTGTCCGTCTGTCACAGCCAATTTGCTCCGAATCTAATGGACCGATTAAGTTAAAATTTGGTACACATAGGTAATAGGTAATAGGTAATACGGGCTGGTATCCGCAACTCCACGACAATGCGCGTATTTTGCGTATGGGTGGGAAAATCGGTTATTCGATCCACCCCAGCTCCTCAAAGAAGGCCAGCAGCGCCTTGACATTACTGACAACTTCCCGGATGGTACCTGGGTTACCGAAGTACTTTGCCCTGTATGCGGCGACAACCGGGCAGTTTAGAAGCACATGAGCTGCTGTCTCGTCGTCCTCCATGCAGGCCCTGCACAGCGGACTGTCTGTGACTCCTATGACAAAGAGGTGTTTATTAAATGACCCATGGCCAGTTAAAGCAGCAGTAACTGTACGCAGCTGTTGTTTAGTTAGTCGAAGAAACTGTTTCGTGAGGCGGCCATCAATTGTAGGGAGTGCTTCCCTAGCCTGCCTACACTCACCTTGGTCCGACCATAGCTTATGATGCTGGTCCCTGGTACGTTTCCTTACCAGAGTGCGCAAGTACCCGAAGGGGAGCGGCACTATGGGTTCAGGTCCCACTGGTGCCATGCTCGACCCCCTTCTGGCAAGTTCGTCGGCTGCGTCGTTGCCTAGCGAGCCGCTGTGTCCCTTGATCCATTGAATGGTTATATTATTGAGTCTACCCACCTGGTTGAGACGCTGGTGGCACTCGTATATTAGCCCAGAGTCCACTGTGTGACTACTTAGCGCTTGCAGAACTGCCATGCTATCTGAGAGTATGCGGATCGAGTGGTCCTTAACTTCCCTGGCCATGATGGCAGTAGCGGCCAGAGAAATGCCCATGCACTCGGCCTGGAACACCGTGTTATAGACCCCCAATGGTGTAGCTATGTGTATGTTGAAGTCCTCCGAGAAGATTCCAGCACCTGTGCCACTACCTGTTTTAGATCCATCCGTGAAGATGCGTAGCTCTGCGGGGCGCAACCCCTCGCATCGACGATCCTCGTGGAGCTGGATCTTGTATTTTTTATTAAAAATAAATTGTTTGGGGGTACCCGGTCATTTACAGCTTTCGTAATAGGGAACTCCTTGTTGAGTCCCTCAAGCAGCGCGGTGTGTGGTGAGTTAGTCTTACCCCAGAGATCTAGTGCATTAAGACGTACCGCTGTCATCGTTGCTTCCTGCTGTATGAACAGGTGGAGCGGTGGCAAACCCAGCATGGCTTCAACTGCTGCAGTCGGAGTAGTCCTCATGCAGCCCGTAGTCGCCGTGCAGGCTAGTCTTTGCATATGTTGTAGTTTATTGGAGGCTGTAACAAGTTTGGTACGGGGCCACCAGACCACAGCCCCGTAGGTGATCATGGGGCGGATCACTACGGTGTACAGCCATAGTATAATTTTCGGGGATAGGCCCCACTTCTTACCTATCATTTTCCTGCACTGCCAGAAGGTGATACAGGCCCTGTTTAGTTTGTTGTCTAAATGACTAGGTACTCCAGTTTAACTTACTGTCTAGAATGACCCCGAGATACTTGACTTCGTTGGTAAGCTGGAGTTCTGTATCGAACAGTTTTGGTAGGCGGAAAGGGCCTAATGCTCGTTTATGGGTAAACATGACTAGTTCAGTTTTAGTGGGATTCACTGATAGGTCAAATTCCCTGCACCATCTTTCTACAATACGTAGCGCTTGCTGAGTGAGGTTGCAGATCGTTCCTGTCACCTTCCCCGACACAAGGATTGCGAGATCGTCTGCATAACCTATTGTATAATAGCGGCTGGCGTTGAGTTTGGTGATAAGGTCGTTAATCACTAAATTCCATAGCAGGGGCGACAAAACCCCTCCCTGGGGGCAGCCTTTGGCTATCATGGCCAAATGCTGCTCACCCTCAAGGCGAACCACTCGTTTACTTAACATTTTTGTAATCCAGTCCGTTAGTACCTGTTCTACTCCATGTCGAGAGAGGGCGCTGCTGATGCTGGAGAAGTTGGTTTTGTCGAAGGCTCCTTCGATGTCTATGAACGTGCCCAGGCAGGTGCCTTTCTGGTAAATCGCTTCCTCTATCTGTCCGACCACTAGATGAAGAGCGGACTCGGTCGACTTACCCGAGCTGTATGCGTGTTGATTACCGTGTAGCGGTACCGTTTTCAAAGCGCCGTCCCTCAGCTCCCTGTCACACAGCCTTTCCATAGTCTTTAAGAGAAAGGAGGTCAGACTGATCGGTCGGTGGGATTTGGCGTTTGTGTAGTCACCCTTACCTGGCTTAGGGATGAATATAACTTTCACTTCCCTCCATCCTTTAGGAATGTATCTGAAGGCCAGGCACGCTCTCATTAAAGGCACTAGTCTTATTGCAATAGAGGTCCCACCCCACTGTAGTAAGGCGGGGAAAACTCCATCAGGACCAGCTGCCTTAAAAGGATGGAAACTACGAATGGCCCATTGGATCTTTTCCAACGTGATCACCCTGTTCGCGTAAAGCCAATCATTGTCTGATGGTGTTTGAATTACATCTAGCCAGTCGATTACCTGCGTAAAGACACATCCAGGGAAGTGAGTTTCAATAAGGACGCGTCTCGTTTCTTCTGGCGAGGAAGTGAGTGTATTATCAGACTTACGAATGGTAGCGGGCCCAGATATCTGCTGTTGCGCCAGTACCTTCCTTACCCTGTTCGCTTGCTGACAAGATTCAATGCTTCCACAGAATTTGCGCCATCCCGTAGTACTCCTGAATCTGATGCATTTTTTGTAGCTGGATTTGGCTGCGTAATAGTTATCCCAGTCCTCGTCCGCACATGTGTTCATGGCTCTATTCAGAGCTTGCCTTACCTTACTGCGCTTGCGCTCCAGCTCAGCGCCCCACCAGGGTTGTTTGCCCGGTGTGCTACGCGGGGTGGTCTCTGGGCAAGCAGTTTGGTAGCTGTCAATCATTGATTTAGTGAGGTGACCTACCAAAACCTCAATCTGCGTCGTGTCCACAACTGTCGTCGGATCGCTTAGTGTCGCCAGCTTGGATTCTAGGCTGCGTGTATAGGTGGCACGATCCGTATTACGCGGATTACGCCGTGGTGGTGTAGGTGGAACACAGACCTGGATGTCGAAGCGGATCCACCTGTGATCAGAGCAGGACGCCTCCTTGGAGACCTGCCACCCAGTGGTAATCTCCGCCGCGCCCTCTGTAGCCAGAGTGAGATCTATGATTGTCCGGCTACGCCTGGTTACGAATGTTGGTTCGGAGCCAGTGTTTAGTAAGGATAGGTTAGTCGAAAACAAATAGTCAACCAAGGCCTTACCCCTCTCGTTTTGCGTGTCCATTCCCCACAGTTGGTGGTGAGCATTGGCGTCGGCACCCACGACGAGCTGAAACCCGCAACTCTCGCAATGGCTCACGAGGCGGGCGAGGCCGTGGGGAGGCGGCGCCTCCGCCTCGGGCATGTAGACCGAGGCGAACACGATCTCCAACTCCGTGGCGTCGACACGCTGTATTAGCAGCTTAACTGCAGAGACATCTCTGCAACAGAAGTCCGTTAAGAGATGTGTTTTAAGGTTACCTGTGACATAGATGCACGATCTGGGATGATCGTGACCCGTGGTGACCAGGAGCTTACCATTAAGATTGGAGAGTCCTTGAATGCGGCCCGCCCTTATCCACGGCTCTTGGATCAGGGCAATGGCCGTGTGTTGAACCTCCAGCCACTTGCGAAGCTGAGCCGTCGCGGTCTGACTGTGGTGGAGGTTTGCCTGGAGGACTTTACATGTTGACGAAAGGGACGCCATCGCTGGTCGAACCCTCATCGTCCCCCCCTAGTCTGAGCCCGGCAAACAGGTCGCCCTCGTCGAAGCCGTCCCCTCCCCCGGCCGAAGCTGGCGACAAAATCATGTCATCCAGCTCCGCACCAGACGAAGGGACGGCGTCCACGGCGGCGACAGCAGGGGCAGCCGACTCTGCTACAGCAGGTTCGGCCGCGGATGCTACCGGGTTGTTTGATGGAGGAGTGACCTCCCCTCCAGGTGTCTGTGGCAGCGCCTCGCAGCCGGCGTCCATGGCGGAGTCCCATCCGTCGGGGACGTCTGTGAACCTACCGTTCCGACCCCGGAATTTTAAGTAGACCGCCCCCAAACCAAATGAGAGACGGCGCCCAGCCTCCATCAGGGTTGGGATTTGGTCCACCGGAACATCGACCACCACAAACCATGCTGCGTCTTGTTTGTCGGCATGCAGAAGTACCCACCTCTTTATGTCGACCCAGGGGTTCTGATACCAGAGAGCACGCCCAATATCGGTCGACTCCCCAAAGACCCCCTGCTCGTCTGGGATCACGACACCACATCGTGCTCGCTTCTGGATCTCCGACTTTCTCTTGACGACTAGCGAGTTGCTAGCTTGGAGAGTTAGTTCGGAGACTGTCTTCCTTAGCCAGGCTAAGGTGTGGTCGTCACTGCACCACAGCTTGAGGACACCCCCGGCGAACACCGGCTTGGCATTGAAGGTCGGCCTTGGAGTGTCTTGCTTTGCGGACCAGGCCTCGAGAAGGATCTGCTTCTGGATAGCAGCGAGTACCTGATCCGATACGTCCTTGCTGAGGATCCCCGTGCTGTCGCAGGTGATCGCGACGTCAAGGGTAGCGCTGGCAGCTTGGGCGTAGCTTCGTTGTGCAACCCGTTTGGATTGATCAAGACGCGGCCGCTTCTGATCTCCACGAGGTGTCAAAGACTCGTTGAGAGCTCGCTTGGCCGCGGCCTGATCCTTCCAATCAGGTTGCTGCATTTTACCTTGTGCAGGTGTCTCCGTAGCACTGGTTGGCGGTTGACTGGGCGCTGGTTGACTTGTGCCGGCCTTTGCCTGCGACCGCTTACCGTTGGAGAAGTTTACCTGGTCGCCTGTCGGTTTTCCGAACTAGCGGCAGTGACCTGTTTATTGCAGGAGCTTTTGCGTAGCAACCTGCGTGCTTGACGGCGCTCCTTCCTCGTCAACCTATCCCCCCGGTTGCCTTGCTCAGCAACGGATGGACCTGAAGGGTCAATGCAAGGGCGTTGGGTTAATTGAGTGGATTTTTTACCCTTGCCCTTGCGTTTCTGCACAATCTGCCAGGTGCGTGAGAACGCATCCTCAGTGCATCTGGCCGTCTCCTCGTGACTGGTGACGGCCGTCGGATGGGAGGAGGCTGGAAGAGCCTCAGGAGGAGGAGGGTGTTTGGTTGGACAGCCGGTACTGGTGTTAACCAGCACTGGTGTCTGTGTAGCTAGGGTCGGACCGGCAGTGGTATTAGTCGTCGCCTTGGTCTTCGCCTGAGTTATGGAAGGGTCGGTACTGGTCCCAATCAGCGCCGACGTCCTTTGTTTATACTGGGACTTTTTATTTTTGGTCTTAGCTGTGGTTCTCGCCACAGAAGGACCGGCGCCCGCGCTAGTACCCGCAGCGTTAGCCGCATGGGCACCAGGGGCAAGGGAAGTGCTAGCACCTCCCTTAGGAGTGTTGTTGGCCTTCGCCACCACTCCGGTAATTTTAACAGGCCTTGATTTATCCATGTTAAATTTATTTTTAAAATTCATCTCTCTGGCTCCCACTCCTCCACTATAAATAAAAGTTCGAACGTTAGGACTACCAGAGAGATATAGGGGCGCGAGGCTGGTTTACAGTGCGACATCGGGCGCTCGATCGGGTTGGCGTAGGGGGTCGTAAGGCCTACCCCCAACGAACTGATCAACCCTCACTTACACCGTCAGCATGACCTTTACCTACCGCTTCAGCCGTCCGAGGACAACCTCAGCGGACCTCACGCACCTCGCCTGTGGCCCTCTGACGGGACACTATGGCCATTTCCCTACCCCTGGCTAATGGGTAGGGCCACCGTTTCGCTTGAAATCCAGACCAAAGGGGGCGTGTTGCCTTACGGACACATTACCGCCAGCGCCGCTCGGCTCAACCCCCCAGGACTCCTTCATCCCCGCTCACGGCGCTCAACTGCGCAGGTCCTAGCGCAGGTGACTACTTACTCCTACCCGCCATCAGCTGAATTTAGTGATAGTCGAGCCCGCCACCACCCAGTCACAGGGAGTGACGGTTAGGAGTGGAAATTGGAAGGGTGGAGGAGGGAGGAATGTGGATATAGATGGGATGGGGTGGGGAGGGATCGTGAGATTTGGGGCAGGAAGGCATAAGACGGGAATGACCAAGGTTATGGGAATTGGGGACGGGATGTGATGACGCCTGGTGGTTTTTGTTACGTCTATTTCTTATGGAATTAGACCAAGAACGGGGTGGCAACCTCGGGAAGGTGCATCCGCCAGACTTGCCTTGAGGATCTACACGACTGTAGCGCTCTCCCTCAAGACCTCGCCACCCTGCCACCTCTGAAGGAGGCAGCAAGGTAGGCCTGCATCTATACTACCAAGCAAAGCAAAGCAAAGCATGTCGTTGTGCAACCGCAAAAGCATAAATCCAGACCCCCCCCTTGGTACACATATGTATTTCTGTGACCCAAACACGTACAGCTAAAGTAAATATATGAATTTTGAATATGAGAGACACTTTTAGGGGCAAAATAAGAAAATTTAAAAAAAAAGTTTTGTAAACTGTACCGAATGACATATCAAATGAAAGGATTTACTATGAGGGTCTCAAATATATTTTTTTTATAATTTTAAAATTTATTGTTTTAAAGTTATTTAAGAAAATAGACGAAAATTGACCATTCCCCCCCCCTTATCTCCGAAACTACTGAGCCTAAAATTTTGAAAAAAATATAGAAATTAGTTCTATACCTGTAGATTACAGGAAAACCTATAAGAAGTCTGTGGTCTTAAAATAACATGGTAAATCTATATATATAAAAAAATCAAAGTCCTGACTGAGTCACTGACTAATATATCATCGCACAGCTCAAACCAATGGACCTAGAGACTTGAAATTTTGCACATAGATACCTTATATAGTGTTAACATCCACTAAGGAAGATTTTTTGGAAATTCTATCCCTAAGGGGGTAAAACAGATGAAAGTTTGTATGAAAAATCCTATCCCTTGAGTTAATAGACTTGAAACTTAGCACGAATATTCATATAAGTAAATTATAAAGTTTATCATTTTTAGTTTTCCTAAACTACCCCCTAAGGAGGGATTGGGGGTGTCAAAGTTTGTATGGAGGAACTTTAACACGCGGTCCGATTAACTCAAAACTCAGTTTTTATACTTGAGACCAAAAATTAAGACTAAGGCTGAGGCTACATTAGGCCTCGACGCGACCTAACATATGAGTGATTGAAACAAATAAATGAATGCTCACGTATGTGGCTACACCGTACATCAAATATTACTCTCGTTATTCGTTTTGCTCTTCCAGTCGCATCGCAAATCGCTGCTTACTGTAGCCTCAGCCTTACGTGTATTAGGGTTTTCCAAAAATCTACCCCTAAGGGGTGAAAAGTTAATTTTATAGCGGAGGATTTTATTGGGGGCTTGATTAACTCTAAAATTGGTGTAAATAAAGTTTAAGTCAAGTTATGGAAACATACCAGACGATTTTTGAAATTCTTTAGGTATCTGTGTTCGTGAAAACAGAGATACAGTTTATATGAAAAATCTTATTAATTTGGTTAATGAACTTGAAACTTAGCACAAATACTTGCATAAGTAAGTAATAATGTTTGTCATTATTAGTTTTTCAAAACTACGCCTCAAATGATGTTTAGGGATGTTAAAGTTTGTATAGAAGAATAATAAAGCGCAGTCCGATTAAAAAATGGTACTTTGAGTCAAGTTAGGAAACTTGCCAAACGAATTTTCACCGATTTTGACGGCATATAGCTGATGTTTTAAGGAGTAACTTAGGCTATTTTTATTTTAGAAAAATAATTAGGGTTCCGCGCAAGAAAATTAAAATCCATGAAATCGGACAACCACGTACAGTCCAGTACAAACTTACTAAGCCTCCGCTGTCTATTACGGCTATAACAACAAATAATAAAAATAAAGCAAAGTTAAAAATTTAAGGGGTCAGTCCCCATACAATAAACTTTTCATTTTGAAGAAAAAATAAAAAATTTAATCTAGCATGTTGGGTGTCATGTCATTATTTCATCACCGCTGCTCTCAAAACGGTGAAGGAAAACATCGCGAGGAAACCGGCATGTCCTAGAACCAAAAATTCGAAGACATGTGACATCTACCAAGCCGCACTGGGCCCGCGTGGGATTACGGCCCACTCCCTCTCACCGAGAGGAGGCCGGTGTCGCAGCAGTGGGAACATTATAGGCTGATTATGTGTTATGTGGGGTGTCATCGTCTAGAACTCATTGAGTAGAGTACAAACATATTTTTTTTTATCTTTTAAAATTAAGAAATAGGGGGCCGTAAAAGTTGTAAATTTTAGACCATTTTTGTACGAGCTCAACAAATTAGGAATTTGAAACTTCTTTATACCATGTAAGTACCATGAATACTGTATTTAATCAACTATACTGAAAACGGCGATTCATAAAGTATTTTGTTTAAACATGGGTGATTTTCTGCAACTGCAAAAGATAACCTTGTAATTCACAGTATCATTATAAAATAAGTAAAAAGTTATCTTTGCGATTGTTAAACATATAATATGGTACGGAACCCTTCGTGCGCGAGTCCGACTCGCACTTGACCGGTTTTTTAAACAATGTACCTATGGTAAATGGTGGTCAAATAAAGGACTAGTAAATATTGTAACTCCTGTTACAATATTGTTGTTGTGTATGTCTGTTGTAGGTACTCCTATTATTAAAACACATTTCTATTTTGTTATCTAATAAACTCAGTCAAAAAGTATTATCTGTTTTTGAGATGAGTTAAATAAATGCCAACCGATAAATATGCCAATAGATGGCAACCGAAGTTTGTTTTAATGCCGTTTCGGGCTATTTTCCTTATAGTAAACTAGCTGAACCGACAGACGTTGTCCTGTCCCAATTTTAATATTCCCATATAAAATCCACTTTCAGTTTTCCAGAATTTTCCAATTTTCCCGGCAACTTTTCCAATTTTGCTTATCGTTTATACCTTCCCTGGACTACGTTAAACATTTCAAAACCAAAATCAGCTAAATCGACCCAGCCGTTCTTGAGTTATAAAATTACACCGAAAAGTGGCATTGATTTTTATAAACTGTTGAATGTGTTGGCTACTGACTGGCCCGTAAAAAACTTACGCCCGTTGACCCACGGGCGATTTTTTTCCGCAATGATTTTTTATCGCGCACTGGATTTTCAACTGCCCAGCATTGAGAGAAACAAAACTCGCCCGTGGGTACGAGGGCTAACAGCTCGAAAACTAAAGATAAGTAGCACTTTGTGATGGATCTCGTCGGAGGATAAAAACATGAGACCTGCTTTATAGTTAGTTCAGTTATTATGCAAAGTTTCATGATCTAATTTGAAGTATTTTTTTAATACCAGTGGTTTATTGTTCGGTTTGGAGGTTTGGAATTTTTCTCTATTGAGATTTTATGGAATCATGTTTTCGTCAAACATAGTACCTACCATATCTTACCATAGGTATATTTATTTCAAAATTAATGATGCAGTATTTTCGCCTTAACGGAGGATCATGCTAAGCCATTTGAGGTAGTAAAGGGTCTTAATAGTATTCCCCCAGAGGGAAGGGTAGAGGGGGAGGGGTGAAGGGGAAAGGGGTGGTGAGGAGGGAAAGGGGGATGGGAAGGGGTGGTGTGGTGAGATCCACGTGGGCTTGCCGCGGGCAAAAGCTAGTACAATCTATTTCCAAAATTTTGCTTACCAAAATGTGGGCAGCATGCTGATTTGCAAACCAATGTAAAAAAAAAACATTTTCTTTTTCAGGCTTGAAGATAGAAGCGAATGTGTACCAACAGGCAACAAACCTGCAGCCTCCTCTCGACCCGCCCCCGCCTCCGCCCGTAAACACGAACGCTATGTACTGCAAACCCACTCAACAGTTTAATAATCCTCATTTTCGAAAATATGACGATAGCTCTCGAGTCGTCCCCTATGCAGACGGAAAAGAAATTACAAATATTTCAAAAAAGCCTTCACAACAAAACGATCCAAAAGAGAAAGCACCTAAAGACTCCAAACCAAAATGACGTTTCCTGAATGCTGATCACTTGTCGCATGCTGTGATCGAAAAATGTCTCTACGAAAAGTGTGTGTTAAATAAACTATGTAGCAAATAATACCAAGGTTTTTGGTGAAGCAGTCGTTTTTAGGGTTCCGTACCTCAAAAGGAAAAAACGGAACCCTTATAGGATCACTCGGTGTGTCTGTCTGTCTGTCTGTCCGTCTGTCACAGCCAATTTGCTCCGAATCTAATGGACCGATTAAGTTAAAATTTGGTACACATATGGATTTTTGTGACCCAAACACGTACAGCTAAAGTAAATATATGAATTTTGAATATGAGAGTCACTTTTAGGAGGAAAATAAGAAAATTTAAAAAAAAAGTTTTGTAAACTGTACCGTGTGACATATCAAATGAAAGGGCTTACTATGGGGGTCTCAAATATATGTTTTTTGTAATTGTAAAATATATTGTTTTAAAGTTATTTAAGAAAATTGACGAAAATTGACCATTCCCCCCCCTTATCTCCGAAACTACTGAGCCTAAAATTTTGAAAAAAATACAGGAAATAGTTCTATACCTGTAGATTACAGAAAACCTATAAGAAGTCTGTGCTCTTAAAATAACATGGTAAAATCTATATATATACAAAAATCAAAGTCCTGACTGAGTCACTGACTAATATATCAACGCACAGCCCAAGCCAATGGACCTAGAGACTTGAAATTTTGCACATAGATACCTTATATAGTGTAAACATCCACTAAGGAAGGATTTTTGGAAATTCCATCCCTAAGGGTGTAAAATAGGGGATGAAAGTTTGTATGAAAAATCCTATCCCTTGAGTTAATAGACTTGAAACTTATCACAAATATATTTTTAGTTTTCCTAAACTACCCCCTAAGGAGGGATTGGGGGTGTCAAAGTTTGTATGGAAGAACTTTCACACGCGGTCCGATTAACTCAAAACTCAGTTTTTATACTTGAGACCAAAAATTAAGACTAACGTGTATCAGGGTTTTCCAAAAATCTTCTTAACTCTAAAAGGGGTCTTGAATAACTCTAAAATTGGTATAAATAATGTTTGAGTCAAGTTATGGAAACATACCAGACGATTTTTGAAATTCTTTATTTGTGTTCGTGAAAACAGAGATACAGTTTATATGAAAAATCTTATTAATTTGGTTAATGAACTTGAAACTTAGCACAAATACTTGCATAAGTAATTAATAATGTTTGTCATTATTAGTTTTTCAAAACTACGCCTCAAATGAGGTTAGGGATGTTAAAGTTTGTATAGAAGAATTTTAAAGCGCAGTCCGATTAAAAAAATGGTACTTTGAGTCAAGTTAGGAAACTTGCCAAACGAATTTTCACCGATTTTGACGACATATAGCTGATGTTTTAAGGAGTAACTTAGGCTATTTTTATTTTAGAAAAATAATTAGGGTTCCGCGCAATAAAATTAAAATCCATGAAATCAGACAACCACGTACAGTCCAGTACAAACTTACTAAGCCTCCGCTGTCTATTACGGCTATAACAACAAATAATACAAATAAAGCAAAGTTAAAAATGTAAGGGGGCGATCCCCATACAATAAACTTTTCATTTTGAAAAAAAAATAATAATAATAATAATCTAGCATGTGGGGTGTCATCGTCTAGAACTCATTGAGTAGAATACAAACATATATTTTTTTAATCTTTTAAAATTAAGAAATAGGGGGCCGCAAAAGTTGTAAATTTTAGACCATTTTTGTACGAGCTCTAGCGCAACAATTCAACAAATTAGGAATTTGAAACTTCTTTATACCATGTAAGTACCATGAATACTGTATTTAATCAATAATACTAAAAACGGCGATTCATAAGGTATTTTGTTTAAACATGGGTGATTTTCTGCAACTCCAAAAAATAACCTTGTAATTCACAGTATCATTATAAAATAAGTAAAAAGTTATCTTTGCGATTGTTAAACATATAATATGGTACGAAACCCTTCGTGTGCGAGTCCGACTCGCACTTGACCGGTTTTTAGTAAAATAGTGTTTCCACTAAAGCTGAGACGAGCGGAGTGGAGCGGAGATGTGCAGCAGAAATCAACCAATCACAGACCAGATGAGACAAGAGACGCGATGTGGATTTCAGCCTGTTATTGATCGATTCCTGTACGTTTTGCTCCACTTCAATGGCTACGCACTATACAGGATGTAATGTTATTCGTCTTTATCCTCTTAAGGGGTCATTGTACTCATCATTATGAACAACTTTTTCTGTGGGACCAAGCCTGAAATCGCGAAAAAAAAATCTGCTATTCCCTATTTTTTGACGAGTTTGATGTAGATAAATGTACTGAACAGCCGGTTTTTTTCGCGATTTCAGGTTTGGTCCCATAGCAAAAGTTGTTCATAATGATGAGTACAATGACCCCTTAATAGGATAAAGACGATTAAAATTACACGCTGTATAGTAAAGCTCTTTGTGAAGAACCTCGCTCGGGGAAGTACTAAGCTACCACGGCAGGTTCCACCTGTTCCTGCACCGCAGCAGCGTTGCAATTACTGGCGCATGGCATTGTGGCAGAGCATCATGCTGAGTGGATGCCTCCTTGTCACAGTCATGACGTGCAGCTGCCGACTATGTCTGTTGTCTGCTCGTGATTATAGATCTGAGTTCTTTTTTTTTGGTACCTACTGACCTTTTCGCAATTGGCTCCGGGAGCCTCTATTGCTTAACCGGGCGTTGGCGGGGCCAGAAGGGCCTCTCGCCGTGTTAAAAATTATTAAAGTAGCACAGCTAAGGGCGGCCTATAGTGGGACTCGAACCTAGGCTTAGGGCGCTACTGACTACTGAGCAAGTGGGGACTTGTAAGCATCGGTCGGTTATAGATCTGAGGGCTTAGTGGGAGTTTTTATACTTACTCGATCGCGTTACGTCAATGAAGTATGGAATAATTGTGTTTCCCATTATAGTCACTAGAAGGAGCGTATTCAGTTTCAGCACAAATTGAAGTTTACGTTACCGTGATCGAGTAAGTATAAAAACTCGCACTAAGGCCTCTGTTTTGTTTTTTCATTCTAATTAATTTATTTACATAATCTTTTTTATACGCTCGAGTCTGTGACAATTTTTTTTTTCTTTCTTTTTTTACACCAGGCAATCACCTTTGTCTCTCGAATAGTGAACACATCTGCGATGCCTATGTCTATTGGTAGCGGTGAAAAGAAGAATCGGATTTAGACTTCCCGTACATTCGTAAAAATACTCTCAAAACGTCTCGGTCAAATTAAGCCCGAATAATTGTCTCTTTTTTATAAAATCCTTACATTTACCAGCTCATAATGGTAAATCCTGAGATTTACTAGTAAAACCTAAGATTTAACAGATACGGGCTTTTTACAGTAATGAGTAACCTAAACAGATTATATACTAATCTACCAACCCGCACCACGTTAGTAGGTACCGTACTTCCGCCGTGCCGTCACTTCGTATTCAATAGTTTATTTTTGTGGTTTTTATAATATGTATGTTAAGTCTGTAAGGTATTTATGTTATGGGTTATAGTTACCTGAAATAAATTATACATATATTATTATAAGTACCACGCGTACCCAAGTCCGCGTGGTACTTAGATTACAGCCCACTCCCTCTCACAGAGAGGAGGCCTGTGTCCCAGCAGTGGGAACATTATACTAATTTTCCATCTAAAATCATAACAATAACAAATTCTGTTAAGTAACTGTGTTCAGCTTCATCATATTTACGACAATCACTTCCCGTCATTCCACAGCTCCTAATAAGGTCACGACGCGTATGTAGAGGCTTCCTAGAAGAGATACCTACCTTTTCTTGTTGTTGGATCTAGGCCTTAGATCTATTGAATAGAAGAGAAGATATTTTTTTTGGAGTAATAATGGACTACTTACGATGATTAATTTTATTACTATGTGTACATATATAAGTAGTTTATCAGCCATCTCGTTACCATAACACAAGCATTAGGTTGCTTAGCTTGGGACTAGATGGCGCTGTGTGAAATGTCCAAGGATATTTATTAATTTTATTTATTTATTTTATTAATTAATTTGTTATTACTATTGTCCGCCTAAATATACGTGCTGACCTGGCTGAGCCAAATGATCTCGAGTGCCTGTAAGTTATATGAATGATTTCCCCAGTGCTAGATCTCTCCGAAGAAGAAAAATATTCATGAAATATTATGTGAGAAGGAAAATTTCGTATTTTAAATGTTATTCTGAAAGTTAATTAACCGTATAGCATCAAGTAAACATTATTTTGATTAGATTTGGATGTATGCGTTTGAGTGACTTTAAAAAGGTCCATCAGTAGGCATTTTTTTTATTAGCCTACATTGTGTCCCACTGATGGGCAAAAGCGTCCCCTTTTTCCTTCCAAACCTCTTGGGCGATCTCTGACCATGTTGGCCCTGCAAACCTTATGAGATCGTCACACCACCTTCACCGTGGTCTGCCTCGAGGCACTAATACCTATTTGTTATAACCCGAAAGTAACCCTGTTTGTCTGTCTCTCTGTCTGTTACCTTTAGGTATCATAGTAGAACAATTCGTTCCGTGGGACAATTTCCGACCCCCACGCGCCAAAACCGCGGGCAAAATCTAGTACAATAAATGCACTAGAAACAATCCATTTAAACTAACACGGAGACCATGCAGCCAAACCGCAATTTACTGACAGGTAAGTATCACCAATTCCTGTGGCTATTCCAAGATTCGGTACGAAACTTATCTCTTCCACAAACTCTATGACCACGAACCAACAATTCGGCTACATCACTACAACCAACAAAAAATAACAAGGATTACAGGGGAATTAAATGGAGCTAATTAAAACTGATCCGAAAAACTGTTTAACAAGCTGCATTGTTTCGTTACCATACAGGATGTAAGGAAAAAATGTATCGAGAATCCGCAAATTGTGATTATTTAAAGATGATTTGATTAAATGAGAACTCTTTGGGATTTTGTTTCGAGAGCACTTTACATTTTGTGGTAAAGAAAATTTACAATTTGCTAAAAAACATGGCATTTGTAGTTTTTGAACGTAAGTATTAGTGGTTGTGGTTCCCGAATGATGAACCATTTTCACCAAGTGATTCCTACACAGGCACCAATAAGGGACAGAGGAGCCTAGGTTTCTAAATTTATGACAGGTCTACCTATGTGTATCAATGTCCTATGAAGGACGTAAAATCTATCTTTCAGCATTTCACGATTTAAGCCAACTAACAAAAGTAACTCCAAAAGATCCTGCCAACCAAATAACCCCTGATTTACAACCTCCAAAGTACTTATACATATCCCAAATATATTCAAGAGCTTTATCAAATCCCCAAATGTTCACAGCACAGAATGTTCCTGAGATGATAGGCCATCCAATGAGTCAGCAGCATACGTTTCTCATGTTCGCCGCTAGACGGGGTTCCATACATACTAATTCGATGTTTCGTTGTACCACGCGGCCATTCAACTCTTTGTTTTTTTGCCGATGACACATTACAATCAGAAACGTGTAAGTAGGCTATATGCGAGTACAAAGAGGCAGAAAACGGATGTACTACACCGCATTGGGTCTGTTGCGACGCTTTGAATTTTTGCGGTGCATTATGTTTAGTTAAATAGGCCTACTGCGTCATATTTTTGGCAAGAATACAATTTGCTCATGTGCCTAGAAACCTACCTAGTATCTACTTACTTACCTTCAGTATCTATCTAATCTAACTAGCCTGTATGTTCCACTGCAGAGCAAATCCCTCTCTCTCCCTTTTCCACACAATCTGTCTTCTGCTAGTGTCGGCCAGTCCTTTCGGTAGGAGTCAAACTCGTCCCGCCATCTTCGTCTCAGCCTGCCACGATGTCGTCGTGCGTTTAGTGGGACCCAATCGGTGGTTCTCTTAGCGCATTTGTTATCTGACATGCGGCAGACATGTTCGGGCTTTCTGGGTAACGTCCGTGATCTTGGTTTTGCCGCGCAGTGTTGTGTATACTTTCAGTATACCTTTACTTACATACCTTTGATTATTATATGTGAATGTACGATTTTTCCTACAGCTATTTTCAGCATGCCTCCAAACCAAACCGCAAACCATTGTAAATAATTTGAAAATCATTTAAAAAACATCTGTTGTGATGAAAAAAAACTAGGATACTATTTTAAAGGTAGTCTTTTTTGACTGCTTTTAAAGGTTGTTATTGGGAACAGACTAGGTACTGTAGAGGCTTTAATCTGACATGGTATTTGCATGTAACCTCCACGAATCTATTATAATAAAAAAACATTTAATTTAGATTAAGAATAGGAAAAGATTTTTCAATACACTTCCTCGAAAACTGGTTCATATCGCACTACGATTAGGTTCACAATGCAATGTATGTTGCACGCGTGCGATTTTTAATTTTCCCACCCGTGTGCGGGAATAAAAATTGCCACAGATAACTTATACCTATACTTAGTCCAAATTGGTTCAATGCCTCTATTCACAACTCTCTATTCGGAGGTGAATGTTTTTTTTTAAATCTCGGCAAAGAGATATGCGTCTATAAGGCGTTAATATTTTTTGAATATTTAAATAATGTTTCTTGATAGAATATTATCAAAAACCATGATTATTACAATAAAAAAACGTTTATGAACAAATTAACATTTATTTGTGTTCTAAACTCAAAAATATTTGAATTTTATATTTTTTTATATTAGGCTGTTTATCGGCTGTTACCTTTGCTTCTCTTTCAACCTGGCGAAAGCAAAGCGCGGAAAAAAGAAAAGTTAAATCATAGTTTCCTATTAATTCATGACAAAAAAAAAAACATTATTTTAATTTATTTCTTCAAAAGTGTTTTGAAAAACGTCGTTTGATACACGTGGACATTTGTTATTGCAGTTCTCGGCTCAAAAATAACCTCGCCTTCGGCTCGGATGTTTTAATTCCGCCCCGAATGCAATAACAAACGTTCTCCACTTGTATCAAAATGTACTATTGTAGTCAGCTTAGAAGGCTGACAAGCGTATGTCACAGAAATAAAATAAGAATGCACTTATGAGTTTTCAAGAGCTAGATAATTATTTCCCAATAAATACAGATAATTTGTGATCGAAATTTTCAATTTTTGAAGTTATATCACAAACCAGCGCTTTATTCATTCCGGTTCTGTTAGCATCCCTCCGATGCTAACAATACTCATGCTCTTATTGAACCTCTATCAAACCTTTAAATACACATCGTGATAGATGAAAACGATAAGTCTACTCTCTTATCATATTAGGAGTTAACACTTTCATCTACAGAATGTGGGTGTAGAAACGTAACCTCCGCCTACTCCATACCTCAGTTTACACCTAACGTTTATGTCAGCATACTGCCAGGGGCATTTGATTGTAAATATCAAGTACTAAAATATAACTGACCGTTTATAATGTTTTACAATTAATCATGGGTTTAGTTGTTCTGGTATTTACTGATTGTTATAGTACATATTTTTCCATCAAAATACTTTTTACTGTGGTAAATTTTACTTGTTTGGATCACTATCATTCCTGCCATTATGTTTGACTTCTACAAAGTTTAATTCAATGCAGGATTTGCGGAAAATATCTTAAATTCTATGAATAAAGATTGATCAAGCTGTTACTTGGTAAGGAATCTACGGGGAGCACTAAGTACCTACTGCAGTAGATGCAGCTCAGTTTGGCTTACCAAAAGAGACTCAAACAAAACAAGAGAACATCTGCCAAACGAAACTTAACTAACCCCTAAACGTTCCCATAGACCTACAGTCACAACAAACATAAACGCAATATCCATTCACAAAACCTATTATGTTAATTTAAAACACATCAGAGTGTCGATAAGATCGGCTCGTTCACACCACACCTCCCAAAACAATAGTTAATAAGATGATTTATATCGATCTGAGATAGGCGTTCGACACGTCTCGACATCGCCTTAGCATAATCTGTGGTTCGATCGAGTGCTATATCGATCGGTACAGATGTTTGCGGCGCCCGGTTATGAGTCCCCGTGTTGGTGTGAACTAGGGATGGGATCTAGTGGGTTGTGGCTGATATCCTTGCTTTGGTGTTCATGTACCTATGTACCTATGATATTCCTTTTTTGGTGGGGTTGTGGCGTAGCGTTAGTTTCGTTACGATAATAACAAAATGTGACTGTAGTAAGTTTATGTGAGTCTTCACTTCTTGTTTTACCGCTGTTCATAAGTTTATAAAACGTTGTATGTATATACAATGTCAGTTTCTTTTTTGTCACCTTAATAAATTACATTGCAAAAACATCTGCTAAATTATTAAAATATGTCGTTGTGTTGATACAGTTTCATAAAAGTAAAACAGGAAAAGGTAGTGTATTCATTTCGTTAGCATGTAATTGAAATCGAATTTAAATAAATAAATAAAAATGCGTCATGTTGATGGAAATCCCCGAGTACTTTCTGTATGTCATGAACAATAGGATTTCTGTGAAAATTATTGTTCATTGTGACCGCAGATCCTGCCAAACCCTAAAAAGAAGGATCTAAGAATTATAGTATTAAGTCAAGACAATCAAGAATAACAGTCAAGAACTTAAACAATTAAAAATTTAGTTTAAGAACTTTGCTAGGTATCAGATTGAGTCCAGCGTTTGTAGCGGATCTAGCGTTTCTGCGAAGCGACAATAAGCCGATTGACTCGGTCCAGATTGACGTTACCGCCCAGAATGGGGCAATTAATTCGGTAAGAGTTACTTATTTGCCGTGGGCCGGCAGCATGACACGGTGGTTTCGCTCGCCCTCTATTCGAGTTATTATAAAATAATGAAAGGCGAACCGCCCGCTGGGTTCTACAATTGCCCTGCTTAGCCGCCTCACCACCGGCCGTTTAGCTATTTTAATTTTTAGTTTGTCTACTAACGGTGTATTTCGTAAGACGGTATCGGAAAGCAATCATCGGATTCTGCGCTTCAAGTCCGCCTACATACGGGCTGACCGTTTGTTACAATATTAATTTAATTTGAGAGCTGCTAAGCCTCGTATGTAACGCTCCTCGATGTTTGATTGCCCTCTTGTTCTCAGATTCATTATGTGATGTAAAACAGCACCTCCCATCATTGTTACGGCGAACTGGTGATATGGCCGTGTTGTTGGAAATTATTAAGTTTGAGAATCATGTAGCGAAATGATGAGAAGGAAGATTTGAGCTCTGATGGACTGATTTATCGCGAAAGTTCAAGACTTATTTAGAGGCAGTAGACCTGGAGACCCTGGAGTACAGTATCTACAATAGAGTGGGCTATGGAAAAAGTTTCGCTTTAACTTATAACTTGGGATCTGCAAGAACTCAGTCGTGTATCTTCAATGATAACTCACATTGTAGGATATCTAATAAGAATTGACGTCACGTAGAAATCACAGTTTCAAACAAGGCAACGACTAGTCAGACTAAATATTATGCTAATTCTGTTGCATAAGTACGTTCGTGATTTGTTTCCAGAACACGTAATATGAGGAAACTCTAAAATACGTTTGAAATCTGCCTTCAGTGAGATAGAACTTCGATGAGGAAGGAACGCCCTTCATTTATGTCTAACTGTATGAAGTCTATCTGAAAACTTAGCGCACTAGATTATGAATGAATGAATGAAGCAATGAAATGCATCGACCGCAGCGTGGTTTAACTAGACTCGATTACTCGAATGAACCCACAGATTCACACTGGCCCCTGTTGCCTCATGTTACATGATACAACAAAGACCATTGCAAATCATGGATGTGTAATGGTAGTGAAGACGTACCCTTAGGATATGGATAAGGATTATAGAGCCTACCCATTATGCACCCATAGTAAGCAATGGAATTGTGGAGAGACGGGTGATATAGATGGGCTCTTTTAACGACAACGTCACCAGTATTCCAAAGTCTTCGTATGAGGTCTCGCTACTATCCGTTTCAGGTTTCTTGTAAATCTCGCTAGCAGCCTTCTTAATCTTATCTCGTTCTTCAGCCGTTGGGCACGGCTGAAGAACGAGATAAGATTGATTTCCTTGTCGAAGTAAGTCATGTCCTAGAATTATTGAATAATCCCTTTGCTAATGAAATCAGGAGTAATAAACCTGCAATGCCAGTTGGGAGAACCCGCTACCACTTCTGACATCATAAATACCTTAGTTACTGAATTGCAAAACGCAAATTCTATTTTTATTAACCAAATATTTATGTAGTAATAATAACCAAATTAAAACAGCAGAAAACGAAATAAAAGGAAAATAAATATAGTTCCCCAGAAAGTTTCGAGTAATTTTGCAAGTGTGACACGCAAGCGCGGCGAGGTGCGACCGCGCGGCGCAGGCGCACCGTCATGTGGCCGGCGGTTGTTTCCAGCTGAATATGGAAGTACAGAAGGGTAACTGAGTATAGAGCATGGTAGAAAGCTCGCGTTATAATGAAGGAAAGGGAAATGCATGAAACTTGTCAATTTTCATCAGAATATAAAAAATAAATAAAATAAAAATCATTTAATTCAGACCATTTTCCATTTGGGTTAGTATACAATATGGTGTATCCTAAGGTTCGACACCTTCGTAAACTAAAAAAAAAACCGGTCAAGAGCGAGTCGGACTCGCGCACCGAGGGTTCCGTTCCGATTTCTGAAAAAGTGTGCTATTTAGAGACATCGTTTAATTTTTCCAGTAATCTTTACATAAACTTCTATCACTTAAAATAATTTCAGATTTTTCTCTTTGCAAACTTCGAAAATAAGGGGGGACCGGTATTTTGTTTTACATTTTTCATCAAAAGTCGAAAACAATGCGGCCTAAAAAAAATTAAAAAATGTTTGAGAACGTGCAAACAGCGCTCTTTCATATGGTAAGAAGCCTGAATCTGTCATTTCCAAACCACCTCAGAGTGGTAAAGTATTCCGTTTTAAAGGGAAGTTAAGAAGGTACATAAATGTTCATAAACTCATCAGGATTGAATAACATACAGGGTGTATCTAAAATGTGTGGTCAATTTTAAGGGTGTAGTACAGACCATCAAACTGAACAACTTTCTTCATAAGACCAACATCGTTATCAAGAAAAAATTATCAGCTGTTCCATACATTTGGGTTGAGTAGATATATTGAAGTCTTGTACGGGACAGCTGATAATTTTTCTCTGTTGTTATGTTTCTGTACCACACACACCCTTAACTTTGATGACACCTTTCTGATACCACTCGTACAGAGTAAATACCGGTATGCTTTCTTGGGAGTGAAGACATTGATGCTGAACAGCCGTGTGATTTTGTAAGACCCATAGAAATAAGAAATATTTCTATGGCAAGACCTCATTCTAAACTTCGAATCTGAATCCGCTGTGAGTTTCTTGATTGGCGTTCTAAATTCAAAGTTTCAAATAAAAAACAAGTGAGAAGAAGTGATGCGAAGTGAGAGTGAATAATGATGATGAATGAGCGATGTGAGATGCGAGTTGTTGTTTGAATTTTACGGAATCGACGTACAAAGCGAAAAGTTAAAGGAGCACAAAGTTATGGTTATCTACCGTATGAAAAAAACCCCTGGTCTGTGATGCTGCTCTACAACGCTGCCTGGGTGTGGTTGAGGTTTGCCAGTATTTTTATGTGTATTCCTAAGGAAAAAACACGCTACGAGTGACCCTTTTGTTCGTTACTGTGTCATGTCCACGGCCGGTGCGGCGGTTGCTATCGCGGCATCTTCACGCCGCGTGCGCCGTGCGTGCGGACCGCGGGCCCCTTCCACAGCTAAGTTGATTAGTTAGGACGCTGCTTAATAACCAATTCGGAAGGGGTAAGGGTTTTGACCAGTGGTGAAATTAATTAAAAAGTATTTTTTGAAAATCAATTTGATGGGGAAGTTATTATTTTTAAATGAATTTCTTATATATGGATAACTCAAAATTCAGCAGAGTGGATATTTGTATCACACATATTGTTTGTAGCTAATTAGATAGATAAATTAATTACAACATGCTTTTTTGAAACACGAACAAAGGTTGGTTGGTTGGATGGAAAAGTCCATGTTGCTCGAAAGTAATGGATTCAGCACTTTCAGACATAAGTACTACGTAACTTTTAGGGTGCCAAATAGATCTAAAAATAAGATTTATCAACAGTACGTCGATTCTGTAAAATTCAAACAACAACTCGCATCTCACATCGCTATTCACTCTCACTTCGCATCACTTCTTCTCACCAGCAGTGCGATTCTGTACTGTGTTCTGTAGATTTTTACAGAATCGACCGGCTGTTTTTATTTGAAACTTTGAATGTGTGAAGTGAGCATCGAAGTGATACCTTACTGAATGCCACTTCTTACGTCATCTCATACTTTATCTGTCAAAATCTCACGTTCATTTCAGTAATGCTATTCTGTACACATCTCACCGTGATAACTTAGAAGTGCGTGAAGTGAGCTGTCATTCCATCTGATGCTAGGGGCTGCCACTATTGACAGCTCACTTTAAGCTCACTTCACGGCTTCACCTAAGTTTTCACGGTGAGATATTTACAGAATAGCACAACAAGCAAGTTCTACTCGCTGACACGCTCGCAAGGGTAGTAGCTAGTGTAAATTCGAATTATCAACCGAATTTAGAATGCCAATCAAGAAACTTGCAGCGGATTCAGATTCGAAGTTTAGAATGAGGTCTTACAGAATCATACGGCAGAACCCTCCAAGATTTTAGAACAAACTCAATTCAAATAACAATAGCTACAACACAACACACGAAGTTCCACACAAACTAACAAACGAGCCGAGTTTCTTACTCAGAAACAAATTCACAAATCACAGAGAACGTGCGGTTAACATGAACTTTAATCAATGAAGTTATGTCGGCGTCTTTACGGTTTAACTAAGCGAACACATTGAGAGGTACCCACTGAGAATGGATGTGGTATGGACCGGTGGGTTGCTGTTTGAGAATTAGTTGTGAAACTTTAAATTGTAAGTTGTACCTATCTCTTAAGATTTGTAGTGTAATGTCTTTTATGGAAATTGTTTGTGTTGAATTATAAGAACTTATATTCTGGGAAAATCTTGATGGTTATTGCAGAATTATGAGTACTTAATGGCTATCCAAAAAGGTGAAGCAAGGTGTGCAAGGTATTAAACTGGATGCGGAAGGCAGAGGACAGGATGTTGTGGCGCAGCCTGGGAGAGGCCTATGTCCAGCAGTGGCCTGCGATACGCTGAGTAGATTTATTGATTGGCTATCCTAAATAATCCACTTTTCATTTACAACGCATTTTGCGACATTTTCCGAGATCTCAATAACATTAATAATTATAGATTGACGCACTAATTCCGGAATTAGTCGAACCGAACAGAACACCGAACAGAAAACCGAACTTTTCCGAATGCTGCCGAATTAAAATGTTAAAAAACCGAGCTTCCGACCGACTAGTCAGTAGGTCACGTTGAATTCGGCAAAGTTCGGTTTTTTAGAAGATATACGATGGAACCTTTGAACGTTGTAATACTGTACTTACTTATGTAGTTAAATGCGCCATACATAGTCTCTACCACGCAATACTTCTAGAAAGCGCGACGTCTAGATATATTGCAAATTGCAAGCCTCAACATAGTAGGCAATATATAACGTGTCGTTTTACATCCTCGTCAAATTCCAGGTTGTGGTACAGAACATCAAACCTTATAACTTTCTCCATAGCACCAACACCGTAATCGCGAAAAAATAATCAGCCCTCCCATACATTAGCGTCGAGTAGGTATTGAAGTTTTGTATGGGACAGTTGAAAATTTTTTCGCGAATACGATGTTCGTGCCATGGAGAAAGTTATAAGGTTTGATGTTCTGTACCACACCCTGAAATTTGACGAGGATGCAAAACAACCAGTTGTATATAAGTATCCGAGATAGTAATATAGGAATTAAAAGTCACCATGCTGTAAAAAGCAGAGGTTAGAAACATGATAAGTAAAGTTTTCCTAAAAAAGTATCATTTAAATAAAATTACGGCTGCAAGTTAGGCACTTAAATGTTTTAGTCCTTCCTATGTAGTTCTTGTAAATGTATACTCTCTTATCTTTGTTATAAAAGAGACTGTACCTACTGAACTTAGCTAATTTAGAAACTTTTCTTTTTCAAGTTTTCTCCTGAACTAATTTAAATTTTTTTGTTTGGATGGAACTAAAAAAAATATTTGGGGGAATTTTAGTAACGATAAATTAATTTCAATAAAGATTAAAAGAAAGGTGGTAAAGAACTTTCGCCATTTTGGAAAATCCTTCTATAAGAAATGCACTTACCTAGGTATATTTGTTGGTATATATTGGCATGTGCCAGCAAACATATGCTAAACTAGCTGTTCCCCGCGGCTTCGCCTGCGTGGATGTCGGAAAATATCCCACGGGAACATCCTACCCGGAAATCCTTCCTTATTCCTTGTCTTTCAGGTTTCTAGGTTCAAGGGTTTGGGCTGGGCGTTGATGAGTCAGTCAGTCAGTCAGGACTTCTCTTTTTATTTATAAAATAGATAATTTAATCTAATGTTTTGTGTTGCGTAATGTAAATTATTTTGCATACTATTGTACAGAATCAATTAGTTTTTCTAACTGTACATACAGACAGCTGTGCTGCTGGGGAGTTTGTTGCGCCATTCCTTCCCAGCACTAGGTGAAGGGCGGGCGTTTTGAGGGACTGTCTTATGTAATTTTGACGTCCAAAAAGTGCTGATTCTCAGCCTGTGTAGTTTGAATAAATAACTCTAGATTTGATTTGATATAGAAATTTAAAAAATAATTGCATAAATTGTAAACGGTGTTATAATAAAGATGTATGTAAAGCAAGAAAACACTCAGGGCCTACGAGTATTTCACGACGTCCGAATAGCCACTATTCACCGAATAAACTCAAAAATAAATAAAATAAAAATATTTAAAAAATAATAAATAATAAAATAAATTCCAAAATGGAACAGAATTTGTATGAAATTATTTTCCAAGTCAGTTAATAGGAACTTAATCTTAGGTGGTGAAACAGGCCCTAAAACTAATTTCTAGTAGAGCTAAAGCTTTTGAACTTTTGTTTTATTTTTCTACAAACAATTGAACCTCTACGATATTCGTGGTTATTAAGATATTTCAGCCGTTTTCCTGCTCCTCATTTCTAAGAAACATCACGGTACACAAGCTAATCTATATATTATACATTAAAGTAGCTTTTCGTGTCTGTCTGTGTGGCCGCGTTGTTCTTTTAAACTCCGTAACGGATTTTGATGCGGTTTTCGCCATCATTTACAGATTTTATTCCGGAAGGTTTATGTGTATAACACATTAATATTATACTACATACATTTAATAGATACATCTCGATATTTTGTGGAGTCGTAAAAACCATGCAAAGCACGGGCGGGTCGCTAGTTTCTATATAAAACTTCTTAGTTCGCCGGCGCACGCGTCTAGTTACGGGCTTCGATACTTGCTGACTCAGCATATACTCTTTAACTCTTCCCACTGATTGTTCCATTCGGCATTGTCTGTCAATATACCTCCCCCTCCTCCCCGCACTATGGTAGACAGTTAATTACTTTTCATTAGACAATAAGCTTTTAATGTTTGGTTGATGGCGTTGTGAAATCTGCTTGAAAATGTGTCGTGACTTGGAAGATGTCTGTACCTAAATATTTTTTTTTTACAAAAAAAAACCGTCTTCCAAAAAAAAGCGCAACAAGTAAAAATAACTTTAATTTTGAAAGTCGGTGATTTCGGATCTGATATTTTAGTTTTTTGCGACAGACTTCCGAAGTTAAAGTAACCAACAGTGACAGGAAATATAATACAACATGAAGATACATAAAGTGGATTAAATAGGTACGTATTATCGAAGTTAACTCAAAAACTACCCAAGCAGAGTTAATCAAATTTATATGGGACCACCGCGCTAAGCTTCCTCTACCAAATGAAAGAATATTTTTTTAAAATCGGTCCACAATTGATAAATTGGGTACGAAACCCTAAAAAACATACAGACGAACATATATAACCTCCTCCTTTTTTAAAGTCGGTTAAAAAACAAACTACATACTTAAAGTATACTTATATAAATAAATAAATACAAACAAGGTATATTCTTCACAAGTTTGGAATCTAAAAGCAGATGGTCAACTAATTTTCAACTGTTCGTTGCTCTCTTTTAAAATATTGGCACCTAAGGCCGACGACGAGTGATGGCCCAATGCTGCTCATAAAGATAAATAAATAAGTACATGGCTAAATTTTTATTTGCATTTATTAATGCAAAATTCAGCTATTACCCTATAATTCCCACTAACTTTGTTGCCTGAGCAAAAATTACAAAAAGACTTTATGAATAATGGGTTATTAATTTTTACCACCATTCTCCTCCACATTTCCACAATTACAAAATTATCCTTAGCAATTTCATAAATTGCTTTTGCAATAAAATCATCTTTGTAGTACAAATTATATACAAACTAACAATAGAAATTGCCTTTCCTAATCAGGTCTCTTTTAATAACCATTCACCGGTCAGCCAGGTCAGCAGTACCCCTGCTGGTTTGTTATTCACCTCGCTGTTCATCACCTTGGAGTCATAGGTTGAAGGTAATCATTAGTGAAAGGGAAACATCATTGTATCACAAAGTCATCAATGACTGTGATTGTAAAGTAGTGTTGCAGAAGGTGTATTTCTGCTGGGGTTGTGGGGTGCACTCTGTTTTTTAATAGATAGATAAAGCATTTATTGGGTGCACACATAGGACACAGTACAACACACAAAATTACAATTAAATTATTACAATTTACATTAATTTAAATAAAAATTTAAAAACAAGGTGCCAACATACAAAAAAAAATAAAGAAAAACATATTTAAAACATGGAAATAAAAGTACATTGTGCATGATCGGCTCTTAGTTTGGGTTCATTTTGCAGCATGCGTTATTATAGAATCATCAAGTTTCGTTTAAATCCAGAGGCCATAGGGAAGACTAAAATGGATGATGGAAGTTGTTCTTGCCGTAGGTCACATAACAGTCAGTATTTAGGTAAGAGCACAGATTAATATCTGTGGTAAGAGTCAAAAGTTACCTACACATAAAGTACAACCTGGGAAGTGGTGCAATAAATCAGTGCAGTGTCTTTAACCAAACCAAATATTGTTGTGTTCATTAACTAAAAAAAAACATGTTTTAAGTACTTGAATTATTATATTTCTGTTCTTTATCTGCCTGGTGTAACTGATAATGTTAATGTTACATTCGCGCTTAACATCGCTATGGGCGAAATGGTTAATTGCTCTATCCATTTTTGATTGCACCAACACATAGAGGGACGCTAATGTTTCACGATGATTCACACGGTAAGCTCCGAGTTAGCAGTATCAAACTGCATGTAGTTTGGCATTGCCAACTTACAAATTAGTCATCTGCATCAAAATGCAGTTTCCATCTTTCATTTTAATCTGCGACCATCAATCACTAGTCTCTCACTAGTTTATGTTCAATAACATGAAAAAGGTAGTTTGTCTTTCTTCAATAAGTATTGCAGCTCTCTTCATCAACCTACAGCACTCCTGGTCATAGACACCTTCCATCTATTATAACAACTTACACCCAAAAACATTAAACGAAACTGCCTCTCATTCCACCTATTAAAAACAAAACAGATGAAGTCGAAAGCAAACACCGTCGATCACCAAAACCTTATCTTATACATCGTGTAGACACACATAACTATCACGACCACTAAACTCGGTGGTACAGCAGTCGTGTTGCTACGACATTACCTTCTTGTATTTGCATAGTAATCGTTCGGCCAGCTTTTAATTATACCGGGGTAGAAGACAGTTACATGTTGAGAGAAAATAGAAAAGGTTCACTTGTAACGAACGGTGGTCAAGAGCTATGTGGATACTTTGTTGCTAACCAGAATTCAGAATAATTACGAGTATGTAGACTGAAGATTTAGTACGAGTAGATGACAAGTTAAGTCCAAGGAATGAGACTACTGATATTTTCTCTGGACAAACTCCGAGTCAGAATGCGGCAATCAAAAATCGGAATATCAATGATTTTTACAATGATTCCAAAATCCTAAAGTTAAGCCGATTTTGGGATAAGCAAACTAGATAGGTAAAAGCAGTTATTTAATTTCTAAGGCATAAGAAGGAAATGCATGACACACTGTTTGCCAGATGTACTGACATCAATAGTGTAGTGGAACTTTTGTTTTTCGACCTGTCTAGTTTGTGAGTTACCGTTCGGACCCGATACAAGTCGGGCTTCGTTTTTGGTCGTATAAGTAGTTTTATTGTTTTCCTAGACATAAAATAAACTTTTAATACGCTGCTGTAATTGGTGGATAATTATTTCGGTTGCGTGTATTTTTTTATTTATTGGTGGAAAGGGTTTGAGGAGTAATTAAGTAGATTTGTTGTCTAGTGCGTCGGTAATAATTTTAGAGGGAATAAGTAAACTTTTTTCGTAGCATGTGCTACGAAATCTCGTAGATCATGATCGATCTATGTTATATGCACATCATCCGAAACCAAATCTGAAAAAAAATCCTTGCGCGTTTGATGTAGTTAACTAAAATTTTGGATTTGAATGAATGAATGAATGAAATGCACCGAGCGTGGTTATGGTTTGACCAGACTCGATTACTTGAATGAACCCAAAGATTCACACTAGCACTGTTGCCTCATGTAACCTGGTGCAACAGAGACCATAGCATATTGTTGATATTTGGGTGAATCTAATATGAAAATAATGTAGAACTCGGAAAGATACTCATAAACGTATTTATTGCAAAGCTTGCACATTGACCAGAGAACATAAAAGGGAAAGAAAAAATATGTTGCCAACATAAGGCACTAAACTATGTAGCGGTTTAGCCAACAATAGAATATAAATGGTTGCGTTCTCAAATCCCAACACTCCCTCCTGAACGCAAACCCATTTTAGTAATACAATACAAATGTTTTTCAAGTGTTACCCCTTTGGTTAAATTATCAGCAACCATGTTACAACCATTTACAAATAAAAATTTTACTTTGGATTTAACAATATTATCTCTGAGAAAATGTAATCTTATATCAATATGTTTAGTCTTAGGTTTATAACAGTCTGTTGATGCCAATTTGATTGCACTTTGGTTATCGCTGTATATGACTAATGCACTGTCCAGACCTTGACCAAGTTCTTCTTGCAATTGCCGAAGCCATAAGGCCTCCTGGGTCGCCGACGCCATCGCCATATATTCAGCCTCTGCTGTAGAGAGAGCCACAGTCTGTTGTTTACAGGAATTCCAAGATATGCAAGCATTTTGAAAAATAAATGTGTAACCGGTGCATGATCTCCGATTCAATGGGTCACTGGCCCAATCTGCATCACAATACCCGGTTATTCCTCTTGAGTCTTCCTTGACATAACATAACTTTAGGTTTTTGGTCCCTTGAAGGTATCTCATAACCCTTTTTACACCTAGCCAGTGTTGTATTTCCGGATTATTACAATATTGACTCAATTTATTCACCGCATAGGTGATATCAAGGTCGTGTGACTTGGGTCAGATATATAAGACAGCCCACCGCTTCCCTGTATGGAAAATTGCTATCTTCATTCTCTGATTTCTTATCAAATTTCATATTTACCTCTATTGGAGTGCGTACTGGTTTACAATCAGACATGCTAAAGCGTTCCAACACTAGGTTAATATATTTCTCTTGGTCTATCATAATAACACCTGCATCACGATCCCTTTTTATATTCATGCCAATACATTGCTGTAACTCACCAAGATCTTTCATGCAGAACTCTGCTTTTAATTTTTCTTTGATATCTGTAGCTGTTTTCTTATCATTTGTAAAAATCAAAAAATCATCCACCCATACTGCAATAAATATCATTTTCCTTTCATTTACTAAATAATAAATACATGGGTCAATTTTTGATCTTTCTAATCCAATTTTAAGTAGAACATTATTCAATTTCAGGTTCCACTGACGGCTAGCTTGCTTAAGCCCATAGATTGATTTATGTAGGTGACATACCTGAGCATTCTGTTCAAAACATTCTGGCTGTGACATGTAAATTTCAGTGTCTATGTCACCCTGAAGAAATGCACTTATGGCATCCATCTGAATCATTTCTAGGTCATATTTAGCAGCTAGAGCAAGCAAGAATCGAACTGAGGTATATCTTACCACAGGAGCGTAGACCTCATCGTAATCATTTCCTTTTCTTTGAGCACACCCCTTAATTACCAATCTTGCTTTAAAACGAACAATTTTTCCTGCCTCATTAGTCTTACTTTTAAATACCCATTTACATGGCAAAGCTCTTTTATCTGTTGGTAAATCTACGAGTGACCAAGTTTTATTCTTTACTAAGGAGTCATATTCCTCCTGCATGGCCTTCTTCCACTGGTCAGTATGTGGAGATGAAAGAGCTTCATCAAGAGTCTGAGGATCATTCAAATCAAATATTGGACAAAAATAACTCACGTCCTGGTCATCCCTCTCTGCATACTGGACAGCTCTACGTGGACGTAAATTTATATTACGTACTGGAGTCGACATTTCAACTGGTCCTTCTGGTATGTAGGATGAATCATCGTGGTCATCTGTCTGATATTCATCGCTTGTAGACTGATCTGAATTATTTCTAAGTTCTTCCTTGCGGGGTTCTTCAGGTAACTGCATTTCAGACCCACTGTTAGATAGACAAGGTAAGTACACAGAATGATCAAATTTTTGTACATTTTCTAGAAATACTACATCTCTACTCTTGATGATTTTATTAGTGTTTGGATCAAATAGTCTATACCCTTTGCTAGATTCACAATAACCAACAAATATACATTTATTAGATTTAGAGTCCCATTTTTGGCGTTTTTCTTTAGGTACTTGAACCATAACTTCAGAACCAAAAATTTTTATATTTGATAAATTCGGTTTTTTACCTGACCACATTTCCATAGGTGATTTGCCATCGAGTGACCTTGTGGGTGATCTATTAATTATATAGGCCGCTGTTGCTAGCGCCTCTCCCCAAAATTCTTTTGACAAATGAGCATCAAATAACATACACTTAGCTCTTTCCACCAGTGTCCTGTTCATCCTTTCTGCAAGGCCGTTCTGTTGGGGTGAGTATGGGGTACTTGTTTGATGTTCAATACCGTGCCTACTCAAGAAACTATCAAATTCTTTGTTACAGTACTCTTTTCCATTGTCTGACCGAACAATTTTAATCTTTCCACTAAGTTCATTTTCAACTTTATTTTTAAAATCTTTAAATACTTCTAATATACTTAATTTGTTTTTCAATAAATAAACATGAACTTTTCTAGTGAAATCATCAATAAAGGTGATAAAATACTTCATACCTCCCAGTGACGCTTGTTCCATCGGTCCACATAAGTCGGTGTGGATAAGCTGCAGCGGTTGAGAAGCTCTTGAACCAATATTATTAAAAGGCAGTCTGCTCTGTTTACCTTGTAGACAGGTGGTGCATGTGATAGGACTTTCACTTTTCTCAGGAAATGGATTAACTCCCTCTACACACTCCGGTAACTTATTAACATCAGAAAAATTCAAGTGTCCCATACGCCTATGCCATAAGACAACATCATTTAAGTTATTTGAGCATGTTAGGTTTGAAAAAACTTCTCTTTGAGTATTTAACTGGTACAAATTGTTTACTAGTGTGGCTGAACACAGGAATTTGTTATCTGGATCATAAATATCACAACATTTGTCTCTGAAGTTTACTTTACAGCCATTTTTCACCATTGCACTTACTGATAAGAGATTAGCAGCGAGTTTAGGTATGTACAGAACTTCTCTTACCTGAATTTTAATTTGTTTGTTACTATTCATCAATAAATTAACCTTACCCATACTTTCCACAGGTAGCGGTGTCTTACTGGCAACAGTTATGGTGGGTATCGGTGGACTTGTTACATCATACATCCAGTCACATCTATTAGTCATGTGCATTGAGGCACCTGAGTCCACATACCAAAGGTCCGGATTCATTGTCTGTGAATTTGCTGAAAAAGCTGCAACAAAACTTTTACTTGTTTCTTCTTTTTCTGTTGTCTTTTTCTTCAGAACACGACAATTTTTGGCAAAATGTCCATGTTTGTTACAGTTATAACATCGGGGCCCTTTTTCACTTTTGGCCTTAGCTGTATTTTGTTTCCCGTGAATGGCTGCTTTCCTAGTGAAGAATGCTGTACTTTCTGAGCACTGAACTTCCTGCAGGAGTTTTGTTTTGATTGAATCTGCACTGATCTTAATCCCTGAGCTCTCTAAACCCATTATCATTGGCTTATATGTTTCCGGTAAGCCAGCTAACATCAGTGTCCCGAGCCATTCATCGTCAATGTCAAACTTTATGTTCCTAAGCTTGTGAGCGGTCGACATAATCTTGTTCACATAGTCATCTACGTTTCGTGAGCTGTCCAATGTAGTTGTAATGAGGTCTCTCAATAAGGCTACTCTCCTGTATAACCCGCTGTCATCAAAAGCCTGTTGCAAACTGTCCCAGACTTCTTTACATGTAGTCGCGCTCTGTACATGTACATAGTTGATAGGGTCTAGCAGCAAAATAAGTTTAGATTTTGCCTTCGTTTCCTTTCTTTCGTCAGTGTTAGTTCCTTCGATACAACTCCATAATTCTTCAAGTTTTAAATAAGCTTCCACTGCGAATTTCCAACTCGCGTAGTTTTCTCTTCCGACAAGTCTGTCTATGTGGAAAGGATTGTAACTATTATTGGACATCTTCTTCGTATAGTATCAATTTTTCGGTGATACTTATGTGGCTGACCACGCCCGCTCCTGTTAGGTTATGCGGTAACCTAAAAAAATGTGACAGAACAAATACGCCGGCCGGTTCTTGTTAGTTCTTTCTGTATTTTCACTTTAATCAACTTTAATCAACCACGCTCTGCTACCATGTTGATATTTGGGTGAATCTAATATGAAAATAATGTAGAACTCGGAAAGATACTCATAAACGTATTTATTGCAAAGCTTGCACATTGACCAGAGAACATAAAAGGGAAAGAAAAAATATGTTGCCAACATAAGGCACTAAACTATGTAGCGGTTTAGCCAACAATAGAATATAAATGGTTGCGTTCTCAAATCCCAACACATATCAAGGAGAAGACCGGGAGGCACGATAATGGTAGGTATAAAGAGCCTCCCCGTATGCAGCCTATAGCAAGCAATGGAATTGTGGAGAGACGGGTAACATTTATCAATCGATGGGCATCTTTTAACAACGTCGCCGCCTCCAGGATTTGTGTAAAAATTCAAAGGTTGAAATGTAAAGGTTGGCTGGGAACACTCCCTTTTTGAAAAATTAACTCGCGTAAATGTTTTCAATGCTATGAAAGTGATGTCTTATTTCAGGTAAAAATCTTGTACATGTCCGAATCTAAAGCAATAAAATTCACAATATGTTGACAAAAAATTTTTTGTACGTTATCTAGAATGCCTATTAAAAAATATTCGACACGTATTTTTTTACATACCTAATAAAAAGATTAGGCATACGTATAATCAACTCGCCTAGCCTTTTCCCAACTATTTTGGGGTCGGCTTCCAGCCTAACTGGATGCAGCTGAATACCAGTATTTTACATGGAGCGACTGCCTATCTGACCTCCACAACCCAGTATCTGTGTAATACGATACCCCTTGTAAGATTAGTTTTCAGACTTTCCGAGCTTCTGACAACCCGTAACGACTGTCAAAGATCAACGAATGACAGCCGGGACCAACGGCTTAACATGCTTTCCTAGGCATGGAGGAGCCTCGGTATGTAAAGATGGTCACCCATCCACGGACCAACCCCGGCAAGCGTAGCTTAACCTGATGGATCGACCTTAAGATTACGGCGATACATTGAGTTAAAATGGGGCACGATGTCACTCACTGCTAGATTTTATACGTAGTTTGTTTTTTTTATCTCACTGAACTAAATAGAATTTCTTTTTTTTTACCAAGGAAATCCCTATTACAAAATACCTAACATTACAATCCAAACCGTTCCCTATCCAAAATTCGAAACAAATAAAAAACTTCAACCTCAAAAGAAATAAAAAGCCTTTTCTAGCGTCAGCTTTAAAGTGATTAAACCGAAAATTTATCTTCAGTTCCTTCGTGACAATGCCTACTGTAAGTAGGTGACTCTAAGGCTGTATTCATGTAGAACACTAGTAACCAGCACCGATATTCCAGCACTTCTCGGCGCCGACAACCGCTGGTTGTCAACCCTGGTCAGCTCAGGCAGTTTTCATACTTTTTGCCAAAATCAGCGCGTACCGTCGCTGATAATCGTCGACAAGTTCCTATCGGATTTAGTCAGTGCCGGTTGCGCTGATTTGGCAAAAAGTATGAAAATTGCCTGCGCCGGCCAGCGTAGACAACCAGCGCTTGTCAGAGCCGAGAAGCGTTGGTATATCGACACCGGTTACCAGCGTTCTACATGAATACACCCTAAGGCTTTCATGCCAGTTGCCCATTGAAGTACATGGTGGAGGCAATAACAATTAATTAGAACAATGTATGGTCGCCTTATGGGCACTTGGAGCAAGCCGACTCAATGTCAAAAGGTGGTATAATACTAGTTCTTAGAATTTTCCAGTGACGTGTGTAAAGTGGTGTGGATTTTGTGGTTTAATGTTTTTGGTTTATTGAATTTTGTTACCCAGTTGTTTTTATTGTGTAATGCGTGTTGAACTACGCTAAACTATAATGCCTACATATACATACCCACACTTTCAAGCTTTTTTGTCCCATGGGGGTAGGCAGAAACATCAGGACACCACTTGCAAACTAAACCCTATACCTAATACTCCATTCCTATCCTATCCTTACATATTCCATTTGCTTCTTGTACGTCACGCCGGTTGCGAGTACTATCCGCACCTGACCTTTCTGAAGAGCAACACCAATAAGGTCACTATATGCCTAATGAAGCTATAATCCAATGGGCATTGGTTCCCCTCTTTTGAGGACTGTCTCCACAAAGTTCATATTCCTATCGTTATTTCGTGCGATAAGGTCTTGCTACAACAAAATTAGATACAGTTTGAAATGTTTGTAACGATATTTTTGAATAATTTGATCATTAAAACTTAAAACGAAATATTTCCGAACATATCCGGGAAAATGAGCTTAAACGGAAAAAATTGTTTTCCTTGAAATAATCCAGAGAAAACTGCCGTATAATATTGATACAGGTATAGTATAGTCTATATCTTCTATTCTATAATAGCAAAAAAACTCTACATTGATTATTTTTGATAAAAAGTAATAGGGAATGTGCATGTAATCAAAACTTTTTCATTATTTAAATATGCATTGTAGAGGAGTCAAGAAACAAATTACATTTTTTTTTTCATATTTTAGCGCATTACTTATTTTACAATTCATTATTTTATGTTACTTTTCGACGTGCTCGGAAGTTAAAAATTGACTTTTAATACTTTTCTTTACCAAAACAAGAAAAAAAAACCGGTCAAGAGTGCACCGAGGGTTCCGACCATCATTTATATTATATGTAATTTTTGTTGATGATTTCTGAAAATTGTGCTATTTAGAGTCATCGTTTTATTTTTCCTGTAATTTATACATAAACTTGTATCACATAGAATAATTTCAGATATTTCTCTATGCAAACTTCAGATATAAGGGGGAGAACGGTATTTTTTTTTAAATTTATCAAAAGTCGAAAACTATGCTGCCTAAAAAAATGTTTGAAAATGTGCAAACAGCGCTCTTTCATATGATACCCGGCCCACATGCCCTAGTAGCCCCACTTTGATTTTTTAAGACCCCCTTTCAGTCCGTGTTGCAAAAAAACCATATATATTTTTATTTCTTTCTTATTTGTAAAATGTTTTAGATGCTTTAGACAGTTTTAGATGACGTTTGCCCAACTAGGCAAACGTCATCTAAAACTGTTCCAAATTTCAAGTTGATAGCAATAGTAGTTCTTGAGATATCCAGTTGTGACAGACAGACAGACAGACAGACTGAGTCACACCATAAGGGTTCCTTTTTACCATTTTGGTACGGAACTCTAAAAAGAGAAAAAAAAGTTACATGCTTATTCCCTATTGCTTCGAGAACGATTCTGATACCGAAAAAATAGTTTTTAGAATTTTTGTCTGTTTGTCTGGATGCATGTTCTGGATTGACGCAAAAACTACTGTATAGATTCTGTTCAAATTTTTCACAAATATTTCTTAAAGATCTAGTCCTCGAAAAGGCTAAATATTATCACGCTATTTGCTATGCGGGATTAGCAATATTGCATTATGTCTCCTCAACAGTTTACCGCGAGATTTAATTATACGACAAAAACTGCCAATAGAATTACAAAGTCACATGAGCGAAGCCACGGGCACAACTAGTCATCAATAAAGCTTTTTTTTAAAGTACCTACTTAATCGTTTTAAATTAAAATAATGATAATTAAATTAATAAGTAATAAGTGTATCAGTCACAAACACGACGCGACCCTTTCGACACTGGACGCCGATTTACAATGCCGGTGGGCATCACGGTGTGAACTGAAGATAACTGGACCACTGTGAAATGCACCAACCAATGGTTATACTTATTGATATATATCGATTATAATCATATTTATGTATATAAGACCGTACCTACAAAAAGCCTTTTACAGTCATAGAAAGTTAAATAAGATTCCAACCATAGAAAGATTGCAAATCTTGCGATTTTCGTAGCAGAGATTGTAACAGTTTTCCTAGCTTGGTGCTGATTATATCATAAGGCTGTAGACCTGCATATTTTAAATATTTTTTTTTAATAATTTAAAGACAGTGAATTATAACAAAATATAATATATTGCAATCTAGACTCCATCCAGGCCATTACCGATTCGGTAGAGAGCTTGAATTAATGCTTAAAAAGATATTCATAAAAAAAAAAATCAGCACAAAAAGCACAAAATTCAAATACCCGCCTCCACAAATCACAATCACGGACAGCCATACATCACCGATACACAGCCCTACATAAGTATAGTATACGTAAGTACGGTACGGGTCGGTCCCGCCTCTCTACGTGAAAAATGCGAATTACTTTTGAAGATGGCCAGCGAGTCAGAAACTCATTGTTGTTCCGATAACGAAATTCAACGATGCGATGCGATGCCAGTTGCCACTCGTGTCGGCGGCTCGTGAAATTATTATGGCTGGAAAAGTGGCTTGTGTACGCAAATATCGGTTGTTATGTACTTTTGTGATGTGATGGGAAGGTTTTATTGTTATCTTGGTATGGATACAAGGTGGGGCCTGTATGGTTGTACTATTACTTACCATGGAATTAGTATGTACTGGCAAATGTACTGTTTACGCAAGCTGCAGACTTCATTGAAGTTGGTTCATACTGAATCATAGGTACTTCAAGTTATATTTCAATTGAAATTAAATGAATCTTGCAATTTCGTAGTAGACACCTCAGATTAAATAAAAAACCCAGACATAGCGCTGCGAACAATACAGTGAAGCATGCATAATTTTGTAGCGAACTGTATTTTATGAAAACTTTTTATGAAAATAGCAGGAGCAAGTAATATGGTAATAAATAAAAAACTAGAAAAAATAGCTATGTATTTAGTTTTTTAGGGTTCCGTACCTCAAAAGGAAAAAACGGAACCCGTATAGGATCACTTGTTTGTCCGTCTATCTGTCTGTCAGTCTGTCAAGACCCTTTTTCTCAGGAACGGGTGGAGGTATCAAGTTGAAATTAATATGAAATACGTAGGCCTGTGGTCTCTTGAAGTCCTAAAAAACTCAAGCTTCTAAGTCAATGCAATAAAAACATACGGCCATTTATGCGTCATATTTTGATACTTGCAAGTAAATGAAAACTTATAGGGTACTTGCCGTTGTTCTAGAATCATTAAATTTGGTAAGAAGCAAGGTCATACAACACAAATAAAGGAAAAAGTCCGAAAATTGTTAATTTGTAATTCTATCACATAAAAAAATGTTCAAGTCTGTCAGTCTGTCAAGAACCTTTTTCTAAAGGACGCGGGGAGATATCAAGTTGAAATTAATATTACATACATAACTCTATTGTCCCTTAGAGTTCTAAAAAAAATCAAGTGTCTAAGTCAACGCAATAAAAAAATACGGCCATTTTGCGACACATTTTCATACTCGCAACTGTCGCAAGTAAATTAAAACCTATAGGGTACTTCCCGTTGACCTAGAATATTGAAATTTCGCAAGAAGCAAGGTCTCCCAGCACAAATAAAGGGAAAAGTCCGAAAATTGTGAATTTGTAATTTTTTGACATAAAAAAATTTTTTTTGGATCCAATGGTAAGTTTGTTTTTGGGATAAATTCTTTTCAACTACGGAACCCTTCATTGTGCGTGGTCCGACATGCAATTGGCCGGTTTTTTTTTTCTTTAGTTCTATTATAAACTAAAATATATTTCAGGATAAATGAAATCACTTCTTATGTAGGTATTGTAACTTACTGTGTAATATTTTTCTTATCAAAAATATGCTGTAAGTAAGTATACTGTAAAAGATGGACACAAAGTTGCTTAGTTTCGCTACAGAAGACAAGAATATTGCACACATAGGTAAGTATTTTTTATTAATATGATATAGCAAAAAATACGTGTCGAATATTTTTTTATTATCTGACTGACGGACTAGGTAAATAGAATTTCTTTTTTTTTACCCAGGAAACATCCTGATTAACACGTTTATATCTCAAATTAAATTTACCCTAAAACAAAACGTATTTTCAATATTTGATCAAATCCAACATGGATTGGGTGCGTGCGCTCTAAACAGAATTGCAGAAATTCGGATGAACGGTATCGGGCAGCGGACACGAGTCCGCCAACTGGGACCTCGAATACACTACAAAATTCTACGCAGTATACGCAAAACTTTCAGATGAACTTGAAATACTTACAGCTTGTATTAAAGTGTTACAGTCATTAGATTTCGATATATTTTTGGGGTAGGTATTTGTTCTGGTTAGACTGGAAGCCGTCCCCGAACATAGTTGGGAAAGGCTTTATAAGGCTGATGATGACGATAATGGTTTTTGATAAAAATGTGATCAGTTATTTTGAAATAGCTACAATTCGAGGGAGGGTTCTGTGTTTAAGTAATAAAATAAAAATCCAGGATTTTAAATAATCTAGTCCATTATAACTCGGTAGATTCCTACTACAAGTACCTAGACAATTTTGAAAGTAATAACATTTCTTCTTCTTTCAGATAAAAATATTTGAAGAGTCCTATAGGAATTATCTACCCATGTTAAGTAGATAACAACCAGACACAAATAAATTCTTGATTCAGTTTTCATTATTCTATTTTAAAATAAGCTCCTTCATTCAATGAATCAACCAACATACTTAGTGAAAAATCCAAAGCACTTTTCTGCGTAACCTATAACAATCACTTTTTCGGCACACTGCTCTGAATATTTCCCATATACTGCGTTATCAGTCGGTTCTGTTCCACGTGCCCCGGCCGATCGTTAATTGACTTTCGGCTCCAAGTGTTTCGGCCAGTCATCGCTCTAGTTTTGTATTTTTGGCGCCTATTCCATTCCTAACAGCCCTCTATATTTTTTTACATGGCAGATCAATTATGATTTCGAATTGGTTTGATGAATCTGAATAAAATCCCATTGCTGTTGTTTAATTGCCTTGTTGGTTGTTTGAAAAATGGTTTAATCAATATAAACGTTTTGTATAGGCTACAAATAGAGGTGGGCTCTGCCTCACAAACAATAGAGGTCGTTTTTGCTCCTTTTGTGCTCTAGAATTAACTTGTACGTATTAGATTTTTAGAGCTAAAATTAAATAGAAACGAATTAAGGTTAAATGGAGGTTTCAAGTGAAACGAATGACATTGGTAACTTTTTTTTGAATTCTACTTGTACTCTAGCAAAAAAAATTAAATTAAGCATTTTTGTTTACCCAAAATGGTTTATCGTAGAGATGTTTATCGCCACGCACTTTCGTTAATGCTCGTCAAAGTAACGACTAACAAGTTCAGTGCCGAAGGTTACGACGCTTTAAAATGTAAGTACCTATCGAAAATAAAACATTTTTTTTTTATATTCTCACGCGAAACTTTCGAACATATTGAGAGTCGTATAAAAATATTTTAACATAATGAAGTACTATTGCGCATTTTAATTGGACATGCGCTTTGAACATGCGTGTACGCATCAGCCAAACGGACGCGGCGCAGCCGTAAAAAAAATTCAATTTCAATGCAAATAACTACGAAAATTACTTTAAAATGAGCATTTTCGCTTTCGAATTCGCGATTCCATCGGTTAATTGTCGCGTATCTCTGTATCGGTGTTTGTAAAAACGTAACGGTGCATCCCTACGTGCGGGCTCTTTGATATTACTTGCGATAAATTATAACAAACTTCCTTCTTAGAACTAACAAGCTTTGAAGTGTGGGGGAGAACTAACTGTAACCTGAGAATATCGAATGTTTTGGTTGAATCTTTTAGAGTTCAAAAGTCCGGATAAGCACAAAATATCATGACACGCGAATATAAAAATAGCAACTTCTTCGTTCGCAAATAAAGAGTCAATAAATAAATAAAAATGTTTATTGCATTTAAACAAATTCTTAGCTCACATGAGTTGGAGGTCACCTTTTAAGCAAGAAAATGCTAAGCACAAAAATGGAAAAAAAATTAAAATGGAAAGAATAAGCACCAATCTTCAATTTTCTTGATAGCGTTTAAGATAATGCTTTGAGAATGTGCGGGATTGACTAAATTGAAATTGAACAGCACCCTAATTTCGTAACTCACTATCAATAACAATCTGAATAATTTTGAACCATATTGCTAATTCATTGCTTCATATGTTCGAAAGTTTTGTGCTCAACAATGCAAATAACGCAATGAATGTTGTTGAACTGTAAAAATTAAACCGTTTTCTACTATGCGTTCCGCAATTGCCCCTCTGATCTCAGTAAGATTAATGTCAACGGGGGATTGTGGCAATAAATCTTTCCGCTGTTGTTTTTGTTCTTGGCTTTGGAAGTATAATATGTCCAAGCAGTAGACGATTAAGTTAGGTATGAAGTAAATTCTAAGTCTTCAACACAATGTATCTAAAACTAAATATTACCTATACAATGAAGGTAACTCCATAAACCTTTACCTACTTAGAACTTCAAAACTTAAAGGCCCATGATGTCACCTTTAACGTCTCTAATTTAAAGTATACAAATTAACAATCAAGATTTAAACGTTTCGTTGCCTAATTAGTCAAAGGTTAGGCTTTGATACCCCACAGATGCTGTGATATATACCCTGTCGAGCCAATAGATCTAGGCAAAGAAAGTTAAGGAAAATGTAGATATAAATCTAGGAAAGATAAATATAAATAATATAATAATGATATTACGATATTAATGTTACGTCTGTAAAAGGGGAAAGACGTTGAAGATATTTTATGAGTAAATCGTATCTTAGAATACTCTCTCTCTCTTTTGATGGTAGACAGAGGTTATTGAGATGCATGTCTCACAATGCTTCAGCGTGTGAGAATGCTCTACTCTCGATATGTCGCCTTGTCAAAAACGTTGGCAAATGTGTCTGTTTGTCGTCATGATTCACGTCGTAAACACAATGGATTAATCTAAATCTTCTTCTAAGTATAAGTTTTCTTTCATCCTCCGGATGAGCCCTATTGATTTTCGTTATGAAATTCATATTCCATTCAATACTTAGATTTATTTCCGCAAAATTTATCGTCAAGTACATGTTTCTGTGTGTGAGGCGTGCAATCTGGGTTTTCAAAACTATTCAAGCTTTTGTCATTTGTGCTTGGAAGTTTTTATATAGGAGAAAACTGTGAAGGAAACATGGAAATAGAAACTACATTGTGATCTTTCCTGACCTTGTCGATAGATAATAATTATGCTCTGTGCATAAATGAACATGAATTACTGAAGTACCAGTCTGCTGCAGTTAAATTACCATTGCATATGTATACGATACAAAGCCAATACAATGATTGATTGAAGATAAAAAATAATAATAATAACCCCACCGCAGTATCTCTACGTTGACGTCGTGGTGGGGCTTGCGCGCTCCGAATTTTAGGTCTGTGGGTAGAGTTTACTTTGCCGGAACAGGTCTAGGATGAGGAGCTAGACCAAGAGAGATACAGAAACCCGCAGAGCAGCATGTGGCGAGCTGTTGGGCAGCAGCGACCCCACAGACGAGAAGTCTTGTTCCTCACCTCTTTCTTGCCTTTATTGGCCGGTTTGAGTGGAGATTAGCAAGAGCAAACTTGCTCGGAGGAAGGAAGTATTCCAGTAAGATGCTGGTAGGGATCTTGACCGTACTTCCGGGATTATCTTGATAGCCGTGGGATACCTCTCCACTCCTCACGCGCCTCAGGACATTTTGCCCCCTTTGCCGCTACGATACTATGTGCTAGCGACCGTTTCCGGGGGGCCACTATTGAGTCTACAAGTCACCCTCTGCCATTTTAACTGTGTATATTATATAACATTGGTAAGGCAGGGGACATAGTTCTTCCATAGTTCAAGGTACCCGATCCACTATAGCCACTCAAACCCATAGTCCGATATTTTTTGTTTCCATGTTCTGCAATTAGTCCTGCACCAACCGGGGGTTTTCCTTGCTGGGTGCAATTGCATAGTGCATACAGGGATAATCGTCGGCTGGTGCCTTCTCTTCATTTAAAATTGTCTAAGGGGCCTCTGTAAGTTGGCTTCGGCTCCTCAATACGCCTTCCAAAAGATCGGGAACCCCAGGGTCCCGAGATATGTCAAAGACAACTTAAAAATAATAATTTTATTAACTTCAATTGTACACTAAAACACTTAAATATGTTGCACCTAAATAACTAGTAATGTGTGGAATGCAAATTAATTTCTCCTGTTAAAATAGTAGAGTGCGTGTCTATTAAAATAAAATAGATACACGAAGACTTCGCACATAGGTAGTAAGTACTAGGATCAATAAAAACTAATAAGAACGTGTCTACACTTTAATTATAACTCAATTAAGCAGCATTAGTTATTAATATCATAATTATTGCATTACATACACGAGTGAATGTGTGTATTGTTAACGTATGTATTGTTAATGTGTGTATTGTATATTATGTATGTTGCGTGTGAATTGTGCGAGCGTAGCAGTTGAGTTGGAACGTCGCTTGGCGTCGGCGTCGCGCAGGGGAGCAAGGCAGACGATGCAATCGCTCAACTCGTAACGACAGCAACAGCAATGTAGGGGTACGAAATATTTGAAAGAAAGAATAAACATTTCATTTTACATGGAAATAACAGTATATACAATTACTTATATAATAACAAAAAGCTGCAAACGGGACTGGGCCAAATAGCACAGAACTGGTGCCCTAAGATAGAGTGGCGGAGCCGCGGCAGACCACGTAGTTTTAAATTTTCTTGTTTGCACCCTAAAAGTGACCACCTTATGGTCACTTTTAGGGGGCAAATAAGAAAATTAAAAAAAAAGTATTGAAAGGGTATGAGGGTTTCAAATATATTTTCTTTTATAATTTTAAAATAAATTGTTTTAAAGTTATTTAAGAAAATATACGAAAATTTACCATTCGGGCCCCTTATCTCTGAAACTACTGAGAATAAAATTTTGAAAAAAATACAGAAAAAATAGTCTTTTACCTGTAGATTACAGTAAAACCTATAAGAAGTTTGTGTTCTTAAAATAACATGGTAAATCTCTCAATATTGAGTACAAACTTACATTTACTGTTGGAGTGTAAGAGAGAACATGTTTTTCAACTACAAAGGTAATGTTTTTCTTGGGATAAATTCATCCCAACTACGGAACCCTTCATTCTGCGTGGTCCGACACGCACTTGGCCGGTTTTTGTACCTTGTGAGAGCATATTAGCAACGACAATAAACCTAGGTGAAGATGGGCCTATAAACTTTACACCGCTCAAGTTTTCACTAAGAGCCTAGAAATGTTTTGTGAACTCGTGTGAACCATGGTTTTCAATTTATTTAGGGCCTTACCACACCTCCGCCGCGAAACTATAGCAGCGAAACCACAGTAGTTCAATTCATGATGCGATCAGCGAAACATCATCTGTTCTTCGTTTCGCGGTTTCGCCGTTTCGCGGTGGAGGCGGAGGTGTAACAAGGCCCTAAAGCTTTGAACTTTTCGAGAAGCTACTAGCGATTTCAATGACGTAACTATGTTACTTAGTTTGCCCATTCTGAAATTATCACTAAGTATTGTGGTCTTGGTCTTACAGAAATAAAATAGCTTGGTTTAATACAATATATTTATGAAATGAAGAATCGTCTTCTTACAAGTATTTAATTGTTTTTTAAAGCAATAAATTCCACAAAATTTCCGCACATTCAATTGCTTGCCATACTTTGCTATCCCTACTCGCGCAAAAAGGTTGGCAAGTTCCGATGCTATCAACAGCACACGTAACTACGTATGATTAATTAAAAACAATAATAATTTTAATCAGCCAGCGAGCGACGACCACTCCACTTTGCTCTATATCTCTTAATAGAGCCTATTCAGGTGTGAAAAATGCACTGCCAACATACATTTACCACCCACCCAACTGGATTTCCACCTTAAAATTGGGACGACAAGATACAAAATTGATTGGGATGAATTTTTGGAGTGGAATATGCAATTTTGTAAATAGATAATTAGCGGCTACGTCATAGGTAGACAAGCAGGTGTCCGTATCTTCCATTCTTGAAGGATATTATCACAATAATTGTAGGTACAATATAATTGCATATCCTACTGTCATTTTAAGATTAATTGATAAACAACGAGCAACGTTTATGACATAATCTACGTGTTATTTGCACTCGAGTGTATCGAATATGAGTTAATTTATTGGGTTATCGACTTTTTTATATTGACTTTTTGCGGTTCTTAGGCCGTGACGTCAATGAATGAACATTGGAGTATTTTTAACTCGTAAATATTTTTTGTACAATTGCTTTAATTAAATTACTAAAATTATTATTAACATTATTTTTATATTTCCTTTATTTCATTTATATACATTTATCATTTACATTTTTAAATATTTTTATAAAAACATAAATTAAAAAAAAACATACCTATTATTTTTATATTATTATTGCTGCACTTTAATTTTTTAATTGCAATAATTGCCAAATTACAAAATAATGTCAAATGTGTTTGATACAGGTACAGGTTCCTAATTGACTGACATAAATAGGCCTGATGCTGGTTTTCAAGTGAACCTGACGGACATTGCCCGCAAGTGCTTTCGGAAGCAGTCCATCTAATATTAGGTAGGTACTTACCTATCTATACGCTTTACTATCTTTCTGCCATTTTCAATTTAACTTTTCTAAAGTGTTCAAAAATAAATTAACAAATTGAACATTTCTGGCCAATGTCATTTCAAAAACCAAGTAGGAACACAGATAGGAAATGATCGATCAGCAGTAGATTAGCCAGTATATTGAACACCGGTTGTTGCAACCGCAGTGACGACTTGATGACGGCTTGCGTGATCAACATGATCAGCACGATCAGAACGATCAACACGAGCCCTAACCGCAATTGTTGAGATCAGACCTGTTGGTGAATCAATTATGTTGAAATTATTAAAAAATGGCTGTATTTTTTGTGGTATGTTGTGTAATAATGTTGATAGACTGTGGTTAGTTTGTGTGAATTTGGTAGAAAAGTAAGTAAAGATACCTATACAGGGATTGAAGAAGACTACAAAGGTGTGAATCAAGAAGCTTTTACAAAAAATATTGTTTTTACGAAGCTGTTTAGAATGCTAGATAAAGCAGATGATAAATCAGACACTTTTACGTGATTTAAACTATAGAGCTGTATCGCAATATAACTACCTCCACCTTATATACTTTGACTGCGTCTTTTGGGGTGTTTTCCCTATTCATTCATTTTCGTGTGGTTAGCGACTAGTGTCAGTTTTTATGTCGCCCATGGGCCTCCGACTTGGCTTCACATGCCGACGAGAAATATCACTCAGGTATTTTTTTTCTCATGATGTTTTCCTTCACCTTCTTTTCGTACTGTTTCAGTTTGTGTTGTTTAAACAAATGATACAATACCTACGCACATGAATCCGCAAAGTCAGAGGTGCGCGACCGAGACCATATGAGTTGGCAGTCCGACTGTCACACCACTAATATGGTCGGATTTTTAATTAGCTGCAGTAAAATGACACTTCTTATCTGTCATTAAAAAAAAAACACATTTTATAACGATATGACACTAGAAATGACATTAGAAGTGTAATTTTACTGCAGCTAATTATAAGTTCGACCATAGGTTACCACTGCTGTCAGAGCCCCAAAACATGCAGTCAAAATGAACTTTGTGCTGCCAAAAAAACCTGAAATACTATCGTGCCAGCGACATGAAGGAGAAGAAGAAGGACAACGGACAACTTTCAACTAAACTCCCTAGAAAGACAGTGCGAGTCAAAAACGAACAAAACAAACGCATAGCTACCATAATCACACAGAACCATGCAACCTATCTAGCCAACAATACGTCACCCAACAAATCCAGGAACACAAAAGCACAATGCTAATACTATCAAGGAATGCAATTAGACATAACATGCGTGTATCCAACCAAACATTACAACAAGCGATCGCATAATTCATTCAGTTCCACGTCGTTCATAAATTACCCAACTATTTCGATAACACGGCAAATTTAAATTTATGCCGAGTATGCATTTTATACGTGTAAAGGCGGGCTTCGACTAAAAACAAGGCAAGACGAATAATCTCACGTGATCTTGGTCTCGTTTGGTCTTCCTTAGACATCCACTTTTTACCGCTGATTGGATTGTGCGAGTTTTATTCTGTACGAGCTTTTGCCTGCGGCTTCGCCCGCTTGGAGGTCGGAAATTATCCCACGGGGACGTATTACCGGGATAAAAAGTATCCTATGTGGTTTTTGACTCGCACTGTCATTCTAGAGAGTTTAGTTGAATAGCATAGTTCTTCTTCTTCTTCATGTCGCTGGCACGATAGTATTTCAGATTTTGTTGGCCCAAAACTTCGCTATTTCCACGGCATGGTCGGTGGCAGCGCAAAGTATTACCAGGATAAAAAGTATCCTATATACTAATCCAGGTCATGGTCTACCCATGTACCAAATTTCATTCAAATCCGTACAGCCATTTTAGCGTGAAAGTGTCACAAACAAACAAACTCACTTTCGCATTTATAATATTAGATAGGATTGATCGCGTTTGTGTAAAGTGTGTGATAGTGGGAAAGAATGGGAGGAATTCAGTTGACTTTTTCTTTCATTTGTTTCTACTATTATTATTTTTTACGTTTGCATTGCCTATGCATGTTTAACGGGCTTTGCACAAACACAAGGCGGCTTAAAATCTCACGAGATCTTGGTCTGAGTTTCTTCTGGTTTTCTTAGATATCTGTGTAGTGCCGCCATTTTTTCTGCAAATGTGATAGTACCTAAGTCAGTATCTAAGTGAAAATCTGGAATGTGGTAGCAATAAACAATAATGTGGGTTCTACGGAATTTTTGATATTTTTGTAAACTGAAAGTAGATTTGGGTAAGATCACCCATATTGTAGCTTGGGTAAGTAAGTGCTCTATAGGTAATAGATATTTGTTTTTAGGGTTCCATACCTCAAAAGGAAAAAACTGAACCCTTATAGGATCACTTGTTTGTCCGTCTGTCTGTCTGTCGGTCTGTCTGTCTGTCTGTCAGTCTGTCAAGACTATTTTTCTCAGGGACGCGTGGAGGTATCAAGTTGAAATTAATATCAAAGACGTAGGTCTGTCGTCTCTTGAAGTCCTAAAAAACTCAAGCTTCTAAGTCAATGCAATAAAAACATACGACCATTTATGCGACTTATTTTGACACTTGCAAGTATAAATCAAAACCTATAGGTTACTTCCCGTTGTTCTAGAATCGCGAAATTTGGTAAGCAGCAAGGTCATACAACACAAATAAAGGAAAAAGTCCGAAAATTGATCATTTGTAATTCTATTACATAAAAAAAAATGTTCAATTCTGTCAGTCTGTCACGACCCTTTTTCTCAAGGACGCGTAGAGATATCAAGTTGAAATTAATATTAAGAGCGTTGACTCGGTACGGCATTTCATACAAACTTTCAAGTCCTTTTTTATCGAAATGAATGAACCGATTTTAATGAAACTTCATACGCATAAGCAAGATACATAGGTCTAAAAAGTTAGTAAAGAACATTTTCGAAAAATAGTGTTGCAGCTAAATTAGACCGATTTTAAATATTCCATAGAAACAGAGATTTCCATTTATCTTTTTTTAAATAAGACATTTAGAAAATGTTTTTTACTAACTTTTTAGACCTATGTATCCTACTTATGCGTATGAAGTTTCATTAAAATCGGTTCATTCATTTCGATAAAAAAGGACTTGAAAGTTTGTATGAAATGCCGTACCGAGTCAACGCTCTTAAATACGTATACATCTATTTTCCCTTAGAGTGCTAAAAAAATCAAGCGTCTAAGTCAAGGCAATAAAAAAATACGGCCATTTTTCTACTCACAACTGTCGCAAGTAAATCAAAACCTATAGGGTACTTCGCGTTGACCTAGAATAATGAAATTTGGCAAGAAGCAAGGTATCCCAGCACAAGTAAAGGAAAAAGTCCGAAAATTGTGAATTTGTAATTCTATGACATAAAAAAAAATTTTGGGATCCAATGTTAAGTTTGTTTTTGGGCTAAATTCTTTTCAACTACGGAACTCTTCATTGTGCGTGGTCGGACACGCACTTGGCCGGTTTTTTACATCTAAATACTGTGAAAATACTGTTTAAATTGATCCCACTGATAAAATGTAACTCGTTGGTTTATGGTTTTCAAGAAAAGAAATAAATAGGCTCGATCTATGCAACATTGTAAACCGTGGAGCTCTGACCTTCACTACCCACAAATTAATCAATTTTTACAATACAAACAAGAATTCTAACCAGACATACAAAGCAAATAACATAAATAAACAATGTTTTGATAGAAATTGATGCATCGTTTTCCAAAGAGAAATTAATTGAACCCTATCTATGTAGGTGCCTATAATTTATTCCTACAATGACAAATATAGGCCCAGTTCAGTTTGCAGCTAATATTTTTAATGTAGTCGCTTCATTATCGATATGATGGCGATCTGTGTGACGAAACACGAAGCAAATATGATGCATTGGCACGATCAACGATAACAGACGAACCGTTTAAAGTATATCGGTAGTAGGCACTGAAACTGATAAACAAGCGAATATCAACCTTAATGCATCTGAAATAAGGAGGTGAAGAGTGCCAGGGGAGGTTCGTACACTGCATGTGTAAAGTGGTAGTTGTTTCGCTATCGCAATTAGTAATGTAGGAAAATCAATGAGGGCTCATTTTGTAGATTACTCGGCTGCGCGAAATGAATGATCGGACCTTTGTGTTGATGTACGACTATCTTTTTCAAAAGTTTTTACGTGAAACTTATCTAGCAATGCGGTTATAATGATACTTGCAATAATGTAGGTAGTTTTATGAAGCAATAAATCATAAAATATCTATTGAATATTGTTTATGGCACATAGCTCCTCTTCTAAATATGGATTAACAATACCATAACTCACAAATCGGAGACATAATGGACTCAAATTAAATAATATAATAACATTAAGATTATAATCAGATTTCATCACAGCCATTTTCAAAGCGACCACAAAAACATCCACAAAACAGATTTGTCACACGACCTCCCAACTAGAATTTAAATGCGTAATTAAAAACAAAATGAGTTAGGCCTAGACAGACTGATGAAATATTCTAATCAGTCACTAGTCATTGTAAAAAGTGTGGTGGTTTGCCGTGCGATGGGCGATAAGGCCGTGTCACACGGGCGCGGGGCACAAACGAGCGATTGTGCGCCCGCACACGGCGCCTCCGCGCTTTGCATAACAAAGGGCGCAATTTGGAGGAAAAATGGCCACGATCTCGGGACATCTCGGACGTATTCGGATTAGTTCGGAAGGTGTGCTCGTGTCTATGGGTTAAAGTAAGAGTTATTGAGAGGAGTTCTCACGATGTTTGTAAGTCGAAATGAAGAGCTTTTATAATGTCACAACGAAAAGTGATGAAAAATTTCTGTCTCTTTTTCGTGGCTGACCTGCCTTATGATACTAGATACAGACAGACGCTTTTGTATTCTTTGTTAGGCCTCAGAACCTGGGCCATAGGTAGATGTAGTTTAGACATTAAATGACTCTACCTTGCCTACATAAATAAATAGTATTTAGCCGTAACATTGTGTTGAAAAAGCTCTATAATGTAGTTTAGGTTAGGTTTTCCTCTAGAAGACATGTGACATCTACCAACCCGCACTGAGCCCGCGTGATGCATTACGGCCTCCCTCTCACAGCGAGGACGCCTGTGTCCCAGCAGTGGGAACATTATAGGCAAATTATGCTATTCCTTTAAACTTTCAAAATAATGTTGTCTAGTGACCCCCATGTTTAACTTAAGCAGTCTCAAATGAAACTTGGAAGTGTTTCCACAACGTGACGCCCAGGTCAGATTTCAGAGCCTATTTTCGGTATAATTCCAAGCACGTTTGAACTGATATAGATTAAATATGACGATATCAATCTAGATATTTATTATTCAACTCTTGCGCTGCACGACTTGCATTTCTCCTAATGAATATTTTACAGAGTTTCTGTATAAATATGAAACACGACTTTTGTATTATCTATGGTTGAGATGGAAAAGTCCTTGCATGGGTCTAATGGTTACAAACATGGTGAAAGATCTAGGGTCGTTAGCCCGCGTTTGGGTAAGGAAATGACTATTACCCAAATTCGAAACCCGAATTTGGACTTTGGAATTTGGAATTTGGACTTGCAGACTTAAGACTGCAAGTGAAATTAATGTGTAGGGTACACGTTAATATTACACGTTAAGACAGTCTAATTTCGTCACGTCTCGCGTCTGTGACGAAATTCGAGTGTCTATGGTATTGGAGAGTGTCAATGAATCTGGTTGGTGATAGATATCAAATTACAGAAATTAAAAGATTAGGTAGAATAGTTGTAAGATCATCAAACTTTTTCAAATTCACCTCAACTGCTATTATTATTATTATTAATTCATTTATTTTCAGATAATACAATCCATATACATTAATTTAATTACAATCGAATTACACAAATCATTACATTAAATTAAATAATAACCAATAAAATCAAAATTGTGTTAGTAAATTATTATGACGTTGTTAGTGAATGCCCAAACCAATGCGGATCCATTTATTTTGGATGGGGCAATCGGCACGAGATAATCATCTGCAGGATGCCGTTGCTACTGCCTCGCGCACGCTGGGACAAGGAAGCTGCCCTTTTGCGCACAATCGCATGGAAGCCGTCCGTTCGCGCCTCCGCAAACATACCAGACGCACTACAATAGCGAGGCAGCCGCATCAGCATCCTGAAAATGTTGTTATATTGGACACGCAGAGCATTAGCAGCCCGAAGAGTGTAATTTTTCCACAAACTGCTCGAGTATAAGGACTGGCAATACGCCTTAAAAAGAGTTATCTTTACTTCCCTCGAGCAGCGTGCAAATCTACGCGCAACCATATTCCCTCTGACTGCCAATGCTCTGCGCTCCCTCTCAATGTCAGCGTCATCCTGCAATTCATCTGTCACAATGTGCCCCAGATACCTGAAACTGCTCACCACTGCCAGAGCTTCACAATTTATCATAATAGGCGGAACATGAAGTGGACCACGTTTTCTACTCTTAAAAACGAGAAGTTCACTCTTTTTACAGTTATATTTCAGTCCATTTTCCGCCGCATATGCCTCACAGCTCGCCACAAGTTTACGAACTGCACCCACCGATGGGCCCAGCAGCACCATGTCGTCTGCATAACTAATGTTATTGACGCTAACTCCATCCACGAAACAACCCACATGAGTACTGCTGAGCTCACCGATGAGGTCATTAATATAAAGGTTGAACAACAGAGAAGTAATGTCCCCCTGCCTCACGCCACACTCCATGCTATATTCCTGGGAGAGAGTCCCAGCCCATCGTACTTGGTTTCGCTGGTACCGATACCAATGCCTTAACACTGAGACAACCTCTGCCGGCACACCAGCGCTCTCCAGCTTCACCCAAAGTGCATCGTACAAAACAGTATCAAAGGCTCTTGATAAGTCCAGAAAGCACGCGTATACCGGCGTACTCCTCTCTGTGTAGTAACCGACAGCCTGCTTAACACACAAGATAGCACTTTCCGTAGAAAGTCCACCTCTAAAACCGAATTGGGTATCGTGTAAATCCACGTAAGTTTTAAGGGTGTCATTAAGCAAGCTGTCAAATACCTTGGCCATTACCGTAGCCAGCGATATAGGCCGATAATTGCTTCTATCTGATAGATCCCCAGTCTTGTTCTTTACAACCGGAACAACGATCGTTCTGGTAAGTTCATCCGGCAAATAACCATGACACAAACAGAGATTGTAAAACATGGAGAGTACGTGCGGCAGGTGAACTCCTGCATTTCTTAGGTGCTCAATGCCGAGACTGTCAAAGCCCGGAGACTTACCTCGCTGCATGCTGTGAATAACTTTTTGCACATGTTTTGCTGTACATCTCACAACTCGCTTCTGAGTAACAGTCTCAGCACCATTACACCCAAGAGTTGAAGGACGCCTCTGTTCCGTAGAATCACAAGCTATTAGCCTAATAATTGAAGACATATTTACTTATATTTTATTTATTTATTGTCATTTCGTTAAAAAATGTTCCCATTTTGTAACGTAATGACAGTAGAAGTGTAATTTTACTGCAGCTCGGTTTCTCAACCGTAGATGTATAACTGCACAGCCTACAAAGCAACGCTTCTGACAAAGCAACTATTATAAGTAATGTGTAGATCGATCTATGACGCTAGCCACGTTTGACATTGTCATGTCATGAACGAATGATCATTCATTACTGATCGAGCCCTTCGTCATTTGGAGTTCGCTCTCAATCTGTGTCAAACGAATGAGATTAAGAGAGCTATGGATATCTTCAAATAATAGACCTACGAATATTTTACAGTTACTGGCTGACTAGTTAAATATCCGTAATATAAATAAGTATGTATAATATGATAAATTCGGCAGAGTGATTGTCTTTCCCAACAATCTTAAAATAAGTCTTTCTTCAGTCCCTTCAGGGCCCTAATTCACATGAGCACTTAACAATTCCTTACTTCGAAACCACGTCAATTCGTTGAGCTAATCACGACATCTACTAAATAACATATTCTCTATGACATCGAACGAAACCGCCTATACTTACCTACCTACTTATATAAAAAGTACTCTGTGATGGGTTTCAATAAGACACAATATTGACGTGGTTTGCAAGTGGTACCTAAGATATAAGAGGGATATAATCATACAACATTGGGGCCCTGATTAATTTGCACGTCTTTCAGTAGCAGGATCATACGAACACCAGAAAAGTACAGACAGAACTATCTTATTAGATATGTTTACCATTGATGTTATGAAAGATCATGTCTTTTTACCCGACTGCGGCGAAGCCAAAAGGAGGGTTATTACAGTCTGTTCTTCTCGCTCAAGAAAAATTAAGTTATGTATGTACTTAGCGAGTTTTCCAGAAATGTTATTTTTCACCTTATTTGTTGAGAAAAATGTACTTATAGTACCTAATTGGATTGGACATTTCAAAAGTAGCTTCGAGCCACAAGATACAAGCGACGCTTACTTTACTATATTTGTACCTATTTGTAATCACGTTCTCGAAAACGACTCTAACGATTTAGATGAAAGTTGCAATACCTATAGGGGATTACGGGGGCGAAAAATCGGTCTAGCTTAGGTCTCATTTCTGGGAAAATTAGTTCTCTATTTTCACTCGAGCAGAGCTCAGTCACAACCTGCCTATGTGCTGGAATACGCTTTTAAAGATGGTATTGTAATGGAAGTAGGCCCCTTATCTAAAGATGTAAATAGTACATTTTGATACAAGTGGAGAACGTTTGTTATTGCATTCGAGGCGGAATTAACACCCGAGCCGTAGGCGAGGTTGTTTTTGAGCCGAGAACTGCAATAACAAATGTCCACGAGTATCAAACGACGTTTTTCAACTTTTGAAGAAATAAAATAAAATAACGAAAAATATTTTTGCCATGAATTATTAGGAAACTATGATTTAAATTTTCTTTTTTTTTCGCGCTTTACTTTCGCCAGGTTGAAGGAGAAGCAAAGGTATATAGCCGATAAACAGCCTAATATTAAAAATAGAAAATTCAAATATTTTCGAGTTTAGAACACAAATAAATGTTAATTTGTTCATAAACGTTTTTTTATTGTAATAATCATAGTTTTTGATGATATTATATTTATAAACTATATTTTTAAATATTCAAAAAATATTAACGCCGTAAAGACGCATACCTCTTTGCCGAGATTAAAAAAACATTCACTCCGAATAGACAGTTGTGAATAGAGGCATTGAACCAATTTGGACTAAATATAGGTATAAGTTATCTGTGGCAATTTTATTCCCGCACACGTGCGGGAAAATGAAAAATCGCACGCGTGCGACATACATTGCATTGTAACCCTTATCGTAGTGCGATATGAACCAGTTTTCGAGGAAGTGTATTGAAAAATGTATTCCCACGGTACCTGCTAAAATTAAAAGAAAACGTGGAAATGCTTGTCACGGGATTGTTTCGTTGTTTCGTCATCTGAAGACAATTAGCATAAAGTTTTATTGAATATAGATAAGTATAATAATGAGGACTTAGTTAATGTAAATGTTATCTCGAACAGGCAAGAAACGTTCAGTTGTATTGTGAGTGGTGACGCCCATTGTCACCGCACAATGCGTCCGTATCTCGTTAATTACATTCACGCTGCGAGCCGAGCCTTCCTATTGCCGAGTAGTTGCAACAACCTGCGTGCTTGTTTTTCATAACAATCGCTTGTTTTTACAAAATTTGCATGCGCCAGCAGAAACAATACGCGGAGGAGTCGACTTGTTAATATCACTGAGAATTAACCGGCAGCGGATTGTCGCGCACTCGACCACAGTAAACAATACAAAACGTCGCCGAGCAAAAACAAACTATAGAAACGGAGCCACAACAAGAAGAATAGGAAAATTGCTTTTGTTTAAAAAAATCTATTTGTTCGTGTCTCGAGATGAACGCGCCTACGGTGCGTCGGCGGGCGACCAATCGCGCGCAGGCGGCATCCCGCCCCCGCCGGCCGGGCCAATGGCGGCGAGCGCGAACGCCGCAAGAGCAGTTTCCTTTTTTAAAAGCTTCGCCCTCGACTTCCATCCGATTTCCCGCCTCGGCTCCTTAAGTTATGGACGGTGAAAAAATACGTTGATTTATTTATTAAGACGCGAGTTTTTGCGATGTTAAATTATGATGTTGGCTGAAGCAGCTCCCAGCACTGCTGAATGGTTCACAGTTTTTACGGAGAGCTCGGGTGCGCCCGCGACTCTCATATATTTTAATATCATTGGATTTTTATTGTATGAAACGTGCTCGCAATGAGCAAAGTGTCAAGATACATCTAAGTTATTCGCCACTTCGTTTCATTCTCACATTAAACTCATCGATAGGCTAAACACATTGATTCAGCTTGCAGTCAGTGCAAACAGCAGATTTATTTCTTAACTACACCTTTATATTTCACTACATAGAATACTTGAACACGCAATGGCTAATTGATAAAGAAGCCAGTTTGTTAAGTTAATTAAATAATCATTGGAAAAGAGTTTAGATTAGTTAATCTAAACGGTTTTCCAATAATTATTTCTATTAAATTAAAGCGTTGTGGAAATTAAAGTAAACAATTCTTGAATTTAATTGAAACCTTTCAACATTTTTAGCACAGCACCAATTCTATATAAATAATTAACTGAAAGACTTGACAATCTTAACCAGTAAAATATTTATGATTGAAGAGATACGAATGAATGTCAACACTCAAGCAAAAACTCAGAGTTAAAAGTACCTAATGAAGACAGCATTTTTCAGGCCATAAGTATATAGTAGGTAACAAGTAGATTATAATTATAAGGTAACTTAAATACTTAGCCCAAGCTTTTAATAAATACAACTTAGTTATTACCTATACTTATGTGAGACTTGAAGCAGACAGGTAATTTCAAACTGTCTATGACATAAAAGAGTCTTGAACATTATGTTACGAGTAAAAATAACTTACCTAGTATAAATAACTTAGTGTAAAATAAATAGATTAGTATAGTTAAGTAGTATTTTTCTCAATTAGTTTTAATCATGGTCTGGCAGTTTGAGTACCTAATTTATGCGGCCTACCCAAATGTCCTTTCTTTGGTATTGTTAGTCGAATTGTTGAGCGCCTTAAGTTCTGAGTTGAGCTGCACGATTACTGACAAAAAAATGAGTGCACTAACTAGACAGGTACACTCAATCTGTATGGTTATTTCCTAAAAAGGCCATTTCCGACACCAATCTACATGCTCTCTAGGTATATGATCTGATCCAGATAATGTCTGGAATTTAAAAGAGACTGTGACCTCTGAGTTTTTCGGCCTTTCCTCTCAAAGAAAGTAGTTTTCTTTAGTGAGTAGTCAGATAGGAAACCTCATCTAGTTTTTAAAATATGATTGTCGTGTAAAATTGTTTGTACACGTCAATCATATTTTACAGTAATAATCATTTATCATAGTGTTCTGAAAAAGAAGCACTCCACGGAAAGCAATGTACCTAAGTCCCACTGCATTTGAGCCTCATAAATGCACCATTTACCTAACTAAAGCTTTGAGAACATCAATCAAGTAAGTATTGTAGGTTCATAGGTACGACCTACAGATGTCTGGCTAAATCGAGTCAAAAAGATGCTTTCGGTTTATAAATGTGATTGAAGGAAAAGCAAAAAAAAATAATGGAAAGTAGAGGCATCAGTATAATTATCAACGCTTTCAAGGACACTGAACGAGTCACAATAGAAGTTTTATTGTTATGACTGCTATGGTCGTGTCGTTTCCTTTAAAGTGTTAACGTAAAATATTTAGATTTTAGATTATTTAGCAAAATATTTAAAGAGAAAACTGACTGTGAGTACCATGCAGGCTAGATTGAATACATGATTTTATAACTGTCTGGCGGTTTTAAGTATTTTGTTATGGCATACCTACGCAAATGTCCTACAGATCTGGTAGCGTCGTGTATCGGGTTGTTGAGCTCCCTAAAATAGGGGTGAGCTACACGATGACTGATGCATGCACGCCGTCTGTTGGGACAGGTCAATTCAAAACTGCAAAGACTCTTTCTTCAAAAGGACCTTCCAGATATGTCCCTGCATTGTTGGACTCACATAAAATCCTAATACTTAATTATAACGTTTTGACAGAAGAGACCTCTGAGTTTGTTTCAGCATTTCTTCTCAAGGATCAGTCATCTAGGAAATGCCGGCACCATCTATCTAGTTTTAAAATATTGACGTGTAAAGTGTCTTAAAAGATTACTTACAGAAATTTCAAAATTCGTACATGGCCCTTACTCATTGTAGTGGAGTTTGTATCATTAAGTAGGTATCTATTTTTTCTTACTTTAGTGCCAAACACTCTCCCACGCAAATATTCAGTAACACATAGGCACACATGTCGCAGCTCGCAGTAGATGGTTGTAGCCGTGATTTAGTTATATCCCTAAGGATATAGCTATCTACCAGGTTATATGAAAGCGGTTCATAACTGTCAGGAATATAACTAAGAACAAAAGTTTTATTTTTTTAACTTTAGGGCACTCCGACCAATAGGTTGGGTTAGGTTAGGACTGTGACCAAATACGCGCGAGCCGAGCGAGCGAAGCTTGCGCTTCCGGCGAGCGCTACGTCGAAATTGTTTTCATATTGTTTTTTTTGTTGTTTTGTTTTCATTTTATTTTTTTTTTGTTTTTATACTATATCCCGGTAGATAGCTATATCCCTAGGGATATAACTATATCACGGCTACAAACATCTTACTGCGACATATTACACATCATACATAATTATCTTATTTCCTGTAAACCTTGTCATGTATTCCTTTTTAGGGTTCCGTACCAAAATGGTCCAAAAGGAAACCTTATGTTGTGACTCAGTCTGTCTGTCTGACTGTCTGTCTGTCTGTCACTGCTGGATATCTCAACTACTAATGCTATCAACTTGAAATTTGAAACAGTTTTAGGTGACGTTTACCCAACTATTTTGCAAATAAGAAAAAAATAAAAAAAATTATATTTTTTTTGCAACAGGGACTGAAAGGGGATCTTAAAAAATCAAAGTGGGGATGCTAGGGCATGTGGATATGAAAGAACGCTGTTTGCACATTCTCAAACATTTTTTCCTTTTTTTTTAGGCCGCATAGTTTTCGTCTTTTGATGAAAAATGTAAAAAAAGACCGTTCCCCCCCTTATCTCCGAAGTTTGCAAAGCGAAAAATCTGAAATTATTCTATGTGATGATAGAAGTTTATGTAAAGATTACAGGAAAAATAAAACAATGTCTCTAAATAGCACACTTTTTCAGAAATCGGAACGGAATCCTCGGTGCGCGAGTCTGACTCGCTCTTGACCGGTTTTTTTCTTCTTAGATCTATGCAAGGAAAGCTGATATGGTAAAATAGCGAATCAGTAAGATTGCCTACTGCCTAGTTGTTGTAAGCTTGCCTTGTAAGGTTGGTACAATAATTTGTAAAGCTTGTATGCCAACTTATAAAAATATTAATAGGCACTCGACACCCATAACTAACCATTCCGTAAAGAAATAAATCTATCGCAACAAGCCTCAATGACGTCAGAAAAGTTATGCACAAACATCATTATTTATAATAATGCGCTATAAAATAAAGCCAAACTATAATTACAAAACAATCTAAAACAAAATAATGTATGTTATCAGCGTAACTGAAAGTTATCAGTAGATAATATCAATCACAACACGAATATAAATCAATCAACAATAGTGCTGGCTATCACGCGTCGATCTTTACCAGAAAACACATATCATTTGCCTAATTAGATTGGGCGTTAAATCGCCAAACAACCATTTATAATCTGTTCATTTAAAAATAATGCCGCATAAAAAACTCGTCAAAGATATTGTCAGGAGATACCGGCCAAACTCTGTTCGCAGGCATCGCTTAAAAAACTCGAAAAAAACTTACTCGGGGCGATCCGTGACTCCTATTTTTTTGTTTTATTATTTTTAATTCATATTATCGTACGGCTATCCCCTTTAATTTTGTTTTTAAGTATGGCCCTCGGTATGCTGGCAGCTACGTTTATGGATATTCAGAATTCCGTGGCGTATCGTCCACGGGGCGATTTCATTTTATGTAAATGTGATGTTCGAGTGCGCCTGCGCTCGCAGGTGCGGCCTGTAATTGTGACAGATGTAACGAACTCGCCTAACCGATCATTTATTTACAATAACCAATGTTTAGGCACGAAGTAGCCCTAAACTGCGCCAGTAATTTGACTCTGAATCCCCACAATTATCTGTTGTAAAACAGTAAAAGTAATTTTTAGGAATAAAAATAAATTAAAACTACTATAATTTGTACAGAGCTGAATCTGTTGGGGTAAATATTTCGTAACAGCAACATAAAAAACTATTGTTAATAAAAAAAAACCTTTAATTAAGCGTCAATATTTAACCCGTTGAGTGTCGCATGATACACCATTTACATAATATGTATATAAACGTATAACATATATAAGGTTTATCTATTCATACACGAAATCTCTTGTACTCACCATTATGAACAACTTTTACTAAGGGACCAAACCTGAAATCGCGAACGAAAAAATCTGCTGTTCAGTACTGTTACATTTATCTACAGTTATATCAAACTCGTCAAAATGCAGGGAGCAGTTAATTTTTATTTCACGATTTCAGGTTTGGTCTCACGGTAAAAGTTGTTCATAATGATGAGTACAATGAGCCCTTATAAGATTTCGTGTATGAATAGATACACCTTATATAGGGTTATTTGTAAAACGCCAGTAACCTCTTAAGGGGTCATTATACTCATCATTATGAACAACTTTTACTATGGGACCCAACCTGAAATCGCGAAAAAAAAATCAGCTGTTCAGTACATTTATCTACATCAAACTCGTCAAAATGTAGGGAGCAGCTGATTTTTTTTTTCGCGATTTCAGGTTTGGTCCCTTATTAAAAGTTGTTCATAATGATGAGTATAATGACCCCTTAAGAGGTTACTGGTGTTTTATAAATAACCCTGTATATAAACGTAAAATACCATCATCCAATGGTGACCGCGAGTTTACAACAGGTTATTAACCTTTAATTAAGCATAATCAGCCTATAACGTTCCCACTGCTGGGACACAGGCCTCCTCTCAGTGAGAGGGAGATGGCTGTAATCCACCACGCGGGCCCAGTGCGGGTTGGTAGATGTCACATGTCTTCGAATTTTTGGTTCTAGGACATGCCGGTTTGCTCACGATGTTTTCCTTTACCGTTTTGAGAGCAGTGGTGATGAAATAATTTACAAAAAGTAAAGCGCCTGTCAGGGTCCGAACCTACGACCTACAACTCGTAAGTCGCGGCCGTTACCACTAGGCCATCACTGCTCCTCTGCTTTAATTAAGCGTCAATATTTAATTAACAAGACTATTCCGAATGAAAACCTCATACATCCATTATAAAAGCCGTTAGATTAAACAGCATTTTCATAAATAAGATACTTACTGGGAAAGTAAAGCACCTAGGTGTTACATATCTTTTCAAACCAAACGAAAACTCTAATCACGACAAAATCACTACAAAATATGACAATAAGCTTCAACTTCCTTGACACAAATGTATTCAGTAGTTTTTTCTTCAGATTACAAAGATAGAACCACACCTGCCGATTAGGCACCTCACTATTAAGTAGGTATACACTGTCTATTTACGTTATGCCAGTAATGTAAAGAAGATTTATATTTCCTGGACTTGACTTAAGTTTGAGTGCTACGATAAGTCGTAGCACTCAAACTTATTATTGCAATTTTAATGTTGAAATAAATGATGAGAGCAACACCGGAAAGACCTTTAATTTTTTTTTATATTTCCTAACCGTTCTAGATACTCATTGGTAGTTTTTTCTGTTTTTAGGGTTCCGTACCAAAATGGTAAAAAGGAACCCTTATGGTGTGACTAAGTCTGACTAAGAGCGCTGTTTGCACATTCTCAAACATTTTTTTTAATTTTTTTAGGCCGCATAGTTTTCGACTTTTGATGAAAAATGTAAAAAAAAATACCGCCCCCCCCCCCTTATCTCCGAAGTTTGCAAAGAAAAAAATCTGAAATTATTCTATGTGATAGAAGCTTATGTAAAGATTACAGGAAAAATAAAACGATGTCTCTAAATAGCACACTTTTTCATAAATCGGAACGGAACGGCGAGTCCGACTAGCTCTTGACCGGTTTTTTTCCATTTCTTTTCCTAGGTCTCAGAATACTATTTTTTTAAATTGATTACTTTCTTTGGTACTTTTTTTACATTTGTATGTGATAGCAGATGCATTTCACAGTTAGAAACAAAAACAAAATTAAAAATTAATGTAGCTAAGCAAGGTGTAAATTTTTCAAATAATAATATAAAAATATTTCATTCTGAGACTGGCAAAATTTATTTCTAAATGTGGTATGTGATAGATACAACCTGTATGTTCGAAGTGCGTAGTTTTGATCCTTAAATATTTGTTTACAGTATGGGCAAGCAAAAAAGGAACAGTATATAGGAGCTTATGAGGCATGAGTCACTAATTAGAATTCAAAACTAACAAGCAACCGCTACTAACCGGTGTCGTGTATATCAACTTCTGTAATTATTTTTTTATAAGATTAAAATATTTTAAATAGACTTGACTGACAATCTAGAGATGCTTAATTTATTCTTAAGTTGTGATTAAGCTGCGTTTAGTTGCGTGGCTTTAACTTGATACGAGTTTAGATTGATATTATTATTGTATTAATATTTTTATGTCTCGCGGCTTGGCTGCTATTTGGCCACCCAAGTTATTTCATCAAAAGTAGTAATGTTATGTGCGTGTTCATATAAAATAGCAAATGATAATTATTTATAGGTAGGTTTATTTATTTATTTATTTATTAAAGAATACCAAATATACATTCAATATTGCTTCACAAGAGTATTTAGGAAAGGTATTACTGCTAATGTATGTTACACAAACTATAGGTACTTATACCTATCAAAAGACATTGGACAGAAGCTGCTTAGAGTAAAAATACAAAGTTATTTAACTTCAGTGAAATACAACTCGTGGAGCTCGTGGCTAAGTTATAACAGCCGCACGAGTCAATCCATCAGGTTAGTCCGTGGATGCGTGAACATCTTTACATACCGAGATTCCTCCGTGGCTCGGAAAGCACGTTAAGCCGTTTGTCCCGGCTGTCATTCGTGGATCTTTGACACTTGGTACGGGTCGTCCAAAGCCCGAAAGTCTGACAACCAGTCTTCCAAGGGGTATCGTCTTACCCACCCAGTAATTGGGTTGTGAAGGTCAGATAGGCAGTCGCTCCATATAAAATACTGGTATTCAGCATTTCAGCTACATCCGGTTAGACTGGCAGCCGGCCCCAACATAGTTGGGAAAAGGCTAGGCAGATAATGATGAGTTAGAGCAGTAGTTGTTGGACCTGAAAAAGTCTTGTGTTCATTCAACTTGATATTTTGTTTTGCATACAAAATGGGCTGTTAATTATGTTAATTATTTGTAATTTATAAAGATGAGTGCCCTCTAGCAGTCAAGCTAAACTCCAATTCGTAATTTATGGTAAGTCAAAGTCAAAGTTTTTATCTGTAAAACATAGGTGGGTGTAAAAACAAGTGTTGTAATCAATAAAATAATTATGTATATGTAGCTACACTATGTTTTGCCGCTGGCGGCGTACAAATATCAATAAAGTAGGTCCTAAAATTACACTTATTAACAGAATTAAATTCTATTAAAATTAAATGACAAAATCCATCCACGCTAAATTACATAAATCTTACCGTAAAACAAAGTTACTAACTAACTGAATATTAACTCATTTAGAAAGAGTTTTGCCCAAAAATGGACAATATAAGTGTTACAACCTCTATTACTTATTACTTGTGTTAAATATGAAATCATCATCATCCGCCTAGCCTTTTCCCAATTATGTTGGGGTCGGCTTCCAGTCAAACCGGATACAGCCGAACAACCAGTATTTTACATGGAGCGACTGCCTGTCTGACCTCCACAACCAAGTCACTGGGTAATACGATACCCCTTGGTAAGACTGGTTGTCAGACTTTCGGGCTTCTGACGACCCGTAACGACTGTCAAAGATCCACGAATGACAGCCGGGACCAACGGCTTAACGTGCTTTTCGAGGCACGGAGGGGTCTTGGTATGTAAAGATGGTCACCTATCCACAGACCAACCGCGGCAAGCGCACCTTCACCTGATCGATCGACCCGTGCGGCTGTTATTGCTTAGCCACGAGCCCCTCCAATTAAAATTCCTCTTTAAACACTATTATTATAAGTATACTTAAACCTATTTATTATAATGATAAACCCACCATTTTAGCAACAAGCGCGAACCGTGTAATTGTATAGTTTGTGTAAATAGTATTTCCTTGTAACTGGGTTTAAGTAGCTGTTTTAATTAGCTAATTATTATCAGATAACGGAGTATGTGCGCATGCGTGGCTTGTAGTTATGTTAGGTATCTTAGTTTAATCTGAAAAATATGAGTTCGTTTGTGAAATTGTTTTTTTTTTATTAATAAATTTTGTATTGCAGGTAGAAAAAGTTTATTAAAATTTTATCAGGCGGTTGATTTCCGATGTAAAACATGGGTGTCTTCATAGACCCTTTCAATGCAAACAGCATTGTTGCAACTATCATGCATAGCAAACGATTTGATGATTGTATTGAACCTAATACCTACCTACATTAGGTACCTAGGAAAAGTGTAAAGAAGAAAAAGTATAAATAAAAAATGTACCATATAAAAGAAAGATTGTAAAAAAGAAAGAAAAAAATACATAAAAAAATTAAAGAAAGCAAAGAAAAAAAGAATGTAAAAAAAGAAGAAAAGAAAAGAAATTAAAGAATCTAGTTGTTTACAATTTCCATGAAACCTCTTAGCTACTAAAATACAATCAAAATATGGAAATGGAAAAAGAAAATAATATAACTATGGATTATGCAGAAATTTTAAGTACTTACTTACCTAAATTTAAAAAGAAGTGTCCCGATGATTGGAAGGAGTATATTGATAAGCGTTCATTGGAAAAAGGGACCTGTTTTTATATAATACCATGCAGGGTCAGCTTTTTCGTGTGGCCTGGTTCATCAATAGTAATTTACATAACTAGAAAATTTGTAGTATTCGTTGTTATATCAATGTCACAAGTTTGCGTTCATAAAGAAAAAAACCGGTCAAGAGCGAGTCGGACTCGCGCACCGAGGGTTCCGTTCCGGTTTCTGAAAAAGTGTGCTATTTAGAGACATCGTTTTATTTTTCCTGTAATCTTTACATAAACTTCTATCACATAGAATAATTTCAGATTTTTCTCTTTGCAAACTTCGGAGTCAAGGGATAAATATATATAAATATTTTAATTTCTTTCTTATTTGCAAAATAGTTGGGTCAACGTCATCTAAAACTATTCTAAATTTCAAGTTGATAGCATTAGTAGTTCTTGAGATATCTAGCTGTGACAGATAGACAGACAGAAAGACAGACAGACAGACTGAGTGACACCATAAGGGTTCCTTTTTTACCATTTTGGTACGGAACCCTAAAAACTAACTCGCCTAATTTTGTGGGGTAGTGGAAGACAAAACGGTGTTCGATATGAGTCTGAGAGAAATGATGTGTTTGGGCTCTTGAGGTAGAACCGACTTGATATTGGACACACTCCATAAAATTCATCTCAACCAAATGGTCATGATGCGAAGAGTCTGTTCAGGTTCATGACCCAAATGTAATATGTAGCAGTGTTTATTTAGGGTATGATGGGACTGTCCTACGCATTGCGATTATAGAAGTAATTAAAAAAAAAAACATGAATTCCTGAAAACACCATAATTGATTAAATTCCCACTAAACACGTATGAATAATCCTGCAGTAAATATGAAGTCACCAGAAATATATACTTAAGATAACCCAGAATAATGAGAACAATGATAAAATTAACACTAAATCTTTGGTTAGACCGCAATTAAAGACAAAAGCATAAGATTTTTTCCCCGATAGATTAATTTCTGATTTGACACATTATTGCTCGGCAAACAACTTTGAGACAGCTGTGGACACAGTGCTTTTTAATAAGCTCGACTTTCCAACCAACAATGTCACCTGTATACATAATAATACAACTGGTAAACTAGTTACATTACTGCTACAGAGGAAGTAACTGATGTTCGTTGTTCCACAGATACTGTTACAGATAAGGCTGCCTTGCATTCGGGAAATCAACATTTTTTGAATACCTGCCCGATATGCATCTACATAGATTTCTACATTTTCGTTGCCCAACAAACTTGGTAAATACTTAATGTTTCACAAGTTTAATTTTTGGACTAGCTTGATAAAATTGCATTTGAATACGTTGAGGCCTATGCCCAGCAGTGGACATCTTTCAGCTAAAATTATGATGTTAATTAAATACTTAACAGTAGGTAGGTTAAATCCGCCTTAAGTCCGCCTTTGTACAGTATTTTTTTACTTGTGCATAAAGTTTTAATAAATAAATAAATAAATAAATGTTAAGCCGGACACTATTGTTTGGCAGCTAACGTTAAAATAACAAAAACATGGACGTACTATGCCATAGCGAATGGAAAATCATCGAACAGGACACAAAAGGTAAACCAAAACACCAAAATGCTCAAAAATCCACAAGTTGACTTTAGACTCTCATCTCTCTGGGTTTTATCCACTAGGTATAGGTACGAATTGGTATATCTTTCTTGGTTATTTATTTATTGGATAGGTAATATGACGAAGACCGTATGTGCTTTCACATAATATTCCCTTTGCAAAATACAATAACAAGTTAGGTTTTAGCAAAGACAAACCTTTAACCCAAGAACCAAGCACATCGAACAAAACGAATGCAAAATCATTGAACCCGCATGTTCTACACATCGTTACTAACGTATCACGTACAAAGCCGAGGCGAAAACATGGCGTCTTATAAAATATTGTTAATGCAATATTAACGAGATCTCGGTTATGTAAAGCTGCAATATTTTGCATTTAATAAGGGCCGTACATAGCAGGCCGCGTGGCCGTCGGCGAGAGATGGATCCTCAGATACTGAAGCTCTTCGATCGAGGCTCGTTCACTATGAAATTATTGGGAAACTCGATTCGTGCGCGATGCATCTGCCGACGACGCGCCAGCCTCGCTAATGTTCCTTGCAAACGATCCGAGAAAGCCGAGTAGGTTTTAGAGATAAATCTGAGAGATAGGGAAAAGACTTTCTTACTTCTACGTCCGTTGCATATAGTTAGGAAGTTTGCAGTGATATTTATTTGAATTTTAAAATCTCAACTGTTTTATTAAATTTCTATGCGAAATGTTGTTTCGTTTGGTGATAATAATTTAATGAAAGAGTATTGAAGGTATCTTTGTGCCCGACACGTAAGTGTGTGGGCCTGAGGGGGGGGCGTGACGCGGCACCTGTACCGATCGTTTGAATATTCCTCCCAAATCGATATTTCATGTGATCGCCGCTCATCTGTAATTAAGTTTGGATTAAAGTTCTCGAGTCGCAGGCGCTATAATCGTCACTTTTGTTGTTCGTGCGTGTTATTTGTTTTGGGGCAATGACAATGGTGTTACTTTTGGGTGGCAGTGTCCATCTACTCGTATAGTCTGTGGTAATGTGCATTTTAGTTACCGTTCAGAGTTCAGACGGTGTAATGGACAGTAATATTACTTATATACTTAAATTATGCTATCGGCTTTGATTATAAATATAAGAACTAAAACAAACAGGCCAACTTTGTTATCCTGGTGTGCGTGGCAGCGGACGTCATACTCGCGCCAGTCATTGTGCTATTCTAGAGTGCGTGCAAATTACGGGGAACAGTTAGACGCTATTTTTTTCGACGAGTTCACAGCTTTGACTGTCTGTTTAGACATATTTATATCTTTGTCAATATTAACTAAAGCTCTCTGAAAGCAGCTTTTATTCTAGACCATGTATCCTCTTTGAGTGCATTCAATAAAAAAGAAAAGGCCTACATCTATCTGCCTATTCTTTTATTATGCATCTCTAAATACTTACATAATTGAAACTATACTTACTGAAAGCATAAAAAATACCACCTGTAAGCTTTCGTGGTATGCTAGCCATTCCCCAGAAAATAAATTTTCACCAACCTCGGATGAGAGTCACTACCCAGGAATGGTGGGCCACGTCGCTTACAATAAACATGCTCATAAATAAATAAATAAGGCCGAATTTAATAACAAGCCCGGTCCTAAGTAATGGCCGCCAGAAGGCACCGGTACATATATTATGGCCCACCATTTTATAAACTTTTACGCACATTTCTTAGTTGTATTAAAATGTTTGAACACTATAATTTGGGATCGAGAGCTTAACAACTTTTTTTAGAGAGGAGTCAGATATTTGGGAAGTTTAGAGACGGTTATGATCGATAACAGTCGACAGATTTGTAGTGCCGTAAGATTTAGAGCAATGGTGGCCCCGTAGAAATCGCCGCAATTTACGTGTTGTAGGTCGTAGGTTCGAACCCAGGCAGGCACTTTACTTTGTGTAAATTATTTCATCGCCCTGCCCTCAAAACGGCAAAAGAAAACATCGTGGGGAAACCGGCATATCCTAGAACCAAAAATTCGAACACATGTGACATGACATCTACCAACCCCGGGCCCGCGTGGTGGATTACGGCCCACTCCCCCTCACCGAGAGGAGGCCTGTGTCCCAGCAGTGGGAATATTGTAGGCTGATTATGATGTGTTGTAAGATCATGTATCCGTTTATTGACCGACAAGAACTAAAAACATTACTTACTCCAACAAACTACCTACTATAACTTACCTATGCTATAAACGAGTAAATGTAATTTAAAAAATGCTTTTGCACGTAAAGCTCTTTGAGCGAAAGCTCTAGGAGTCTGGATATGAAAATTACAAGCCGTGTTTTTCACCAAAATTTTCATTTTCATAATGATGAAATTAACAATATAGGTCGGTACATACCTACACCTACAGTCTCTGTAAGTATATTGTTAAAAAAACAACAAAAAAAATTGATAAAAATTAAAAATATATATATTTTGTAGTAAACAGTGCTGCCATCTAGTGGTTCGTTTTTGAATCAAAAATGAAGCATTCATAACTTAGTAAGTACCTACTAAAATTGTAACATAGAACCTTGTAATAGTGAGCCAACGAGTTGTTATAGGAAAGCGAACAATCACATAAGTACTTAGTTCGACGACAAAAGTAGCATATTTTAAAAGACTGATTCAGAACAACTTCATAACGAGGACACCAAAACGTGCACCAAAAACATTAATATCGAAGCGACTCGACAAATTACATAACAACGAATACGTGCAGCGATAAAATTACAATACACACCTCGGTTATGTGTGGCAGCCCATAACGGCCACTCGACATAATATTGTAGAAAAAGCAGGAATGCGCCAACAGGGGAGCTTCGCTGTGCCATATTCGACACGGTTGGTGACGAATCCTGGGCCAAAAGAAACAATGTCATAGCATTCCGGCGAAAACAATTGGACTTCTTACGCCCGTCGTGCCATTTGTGAATAATTTTAGGAGAACAGAAAGGTTTGAATGCTGTCGTTACACAGATAAAATGTTGTAGACCGTACGTGAGACGATGGTATGAATTAGTGATGCCAACGTGTGAGAAAAACTTCATAGTGGTGTCGATGCTATGCCGATAATCTGTTTAGTGGTTATTAATATTTGCGAGCGAAAAAATTGGTGGTGCGGTCATGTTTGTGCGGTTGATTCTTTGAAGCCCACACGGTTGGTGTTCGTATTCAATAAAGCGACAGATTAAGACTTGACTTTCGCTTTAATAGTCGATTGTGACCTGTGAAGTCATAATAGTATTTTACTACTGCATTATTGACAAAAGCCGTGGAGAGCTCGTGGCCAAGTTATAACAGCCGTACGGATCGATCCATCAATTTAAGCTACGCTTGCCGGGGTTGGTCCGTGGATGGGTGACCATCTTTACATACCGACACTCCTCCTCGCCTCCTGGCCTCGGAAAGCACATTAAGCTGTTGGTCCCGGCTGTCATTCGTGGATCTTTGACACTCGTTACGGGTCGTCAGATACTTACCCGAAAGTCTGACAACCAGTCTTCCAAAGAGTATCGTCTTACCCACCCAGTAATTGGGTTGTGGAGGTCAGATAGGCAGTCGCTCCATATAAAATACTGGTATTCAGCTGCATCCGGTTAGACTGGAAGCCGACCCCAACTTAGTTGGGAAAAGGCTTAGGCAGATTGATTTCTTATTGACAAAAGCCATAAGTAGTGCTACCATGGCGTAGCTCCACGCCGCATGCCTATGAGAGGTGCTCGTGTAATTGTGTGATGTACCTACCTACACCTAATGAAAGATTAGACAAATGCCGATGTCTGCTGTCGTCTATCAAAAGCTTCATAAATATCCATAAAATTCTTAATAATATCAGAACTCCGTATTGATTATCTTTTTCCCTTAGAAAGAGATAGGATGACACCTCCTTTCGCTCCAAAACGCTATATACCAGATAGCGCACGTCTACTGAAGCGCAATGTTCAAACACGCTCTCACAGACACTGCCAGTGATTATAAATCTAACATACTTTACAGCTCTCAAAGCTTAAAACAAATGCGGTACGCAGTAAATTAAGCCATCGACAGTGTTGCTAGGATGCCATCACGAGCGAACGCTGAATAGTTTGCGATTGCGCTGCGTTTTTCAAAGGCATACCTGGCGCGGGTGCGAGCGTCGTGTGTGACGACTTTATCCGTCGAGTGCACGTCTTTGGTGAGCGGACGCCGCGATCTAGATCAGCGGCGCCGACTCGCGGCGGTGCGATGCTATCGTAAAACAACCGCGCGACAATTGCTAACACCGGCGCCGAACAACAACGCGAATTATTCAAAGAGAGGCATCCAGCTAGTGTCTGTGCCGCCGACTGACCGCCCCGCGCCCTGCGCCCTGCTGCCATTGTTGACATACCGATTTCTAAGAACGTGTAATTTTAACGCTCATTTCGCCGATGCATTCGACTCGTTGCACGCAGTTTGAGCTTTCAATCCTTGCGGATTGAAAGCTAGGTTCACGACTTGAACAAAATGTCGTCTTTGTTTATCTTTGTGGGTAGACTATTTACTTGAAATGCTTAACCCTACATGGTCAGACATGTACCTAACCCAACAGGTACATTTGATATCCTTATTAGCTTATTCACGGAACGGGTCGTAAAAATGCCAGAGCACAGTCATCTAGGCGAGATAAAGCTGGACTCGAAACGACTCACGCACGCCCCATTCCGGAGTCGCGTTAGACTTGTACTTAGACGTGGGGACACGTCGGCTGCTCTCGAATGCTTTCAGATGCTCTGTTTCTGGGAAGACGAGGAGGGGGAGGGGTCGAGCGGGGCGGGATTCCGTCACGTGCGCCCGCACATCTGATAGCGGCCGCCGCGGGGAATGTTGCACGTTCGGGCAAGCCCAGCACGCAAATGCTGTGCCGACTTGCGATCTGTTAGTTGCGAAATTGTAGCCACTTCTAGATCTATGCAACATGAAGTTAGTTTAGGTACCAGTTCATGTCACCTGAGACAGTTAGCAAGAACGGCATTTTCCGTAAATGTGGTTTCATTGGGTGGAGACATGCAACTATTTTCAGCGATATTATCGCTAGCATTCCTGAAAAAGTTGTACACTGGAAAACATTTATTTTCGATTGATTTATCTACTCAACGTTGATGGTATGAGGTTCACATGTATACCTTATTTCACTGGAACAACTGGTGCTGGCTTAATCAGAAAATAAGTTTTTAATTAATTACATAAACACACTAGGATGTTGCATTATGTTATCGAAATCATAAAATTTTACAAACAGACAGAAATCATAGTAATATTGCCAACACAATGGCACTAAAACGATTTGTTAATACACAAAATAGAAACAAAACTCGTGCTTCTAAATATGAATTTGGCCAAAAAGCGTCACGGCATACGCATGCGTGGAGACCGCCGGGCGCGCTTGCCGCCCGCGCATTCCCGCCTTTTTGCCTGTCACCGCCAGACGTATTTATTGCAACACTGATGGCTGTTAGTGTTTCCAGTTGCCACAGTCGATATTATTAATACTAAGGACATAATTTTTGGGATTTTTGAGGGATTTTTTCCTTTCAGAAAAACTTGTGCAAATCGTAACTAGAGAACAAATCGCAAAAAATAATATTAAACCAGATATTAAACTCACCTGTTCGACGCTCTGATGATAACCCCTACAGGATGCAGGGCTGGGGCAGGATAACCATATCTACCCCCCCGGTGGTTTCCCGCATTGTCGAGGCGGGGGGGCTACTGCTAACACTTTTTCCGGACGACAATCTACAAGTTTTCAGTAGTCGGCGATAGAAATATTAACAGTAACAGCGCCAGCTATGTCTGATAAAATTGAGGCAGAAACTACAGAACGCTACCTGCTACGATCCTTACAAACTCCTTTTGCCTCGTTTACGTTCATACAACTGATCATACACACACGCCGTTTGCGGGTACTACGCACCTGACCTTTCTGAAGAACATCACCAATATGTCTTCCTATGGCGTCCGCTTCCGGTGTCTCCACACACATATGTAAATTTTTGGCTTGTAAATACCTTTTGTTAGTCGCCTTTCATTCATCCTCCACAATCTACATGACAAAACGATCTAAAATAAAATACCTCTATTTCAGTCCTAGAGTCCATAAATTGTTAGTGGTTAGTAACAGTTTGTGCTTATATTATGCTATGTTAGTGTTAATAGTACCTATTTAATTTCATTACTTACATGTCGACCTTTCCGAGAATCATTTTCAGGATGCCGCATTTTCTAAGCATCTCTTTTAAATTTTTGTCTTCTTTTAAACCGCACCGTTGCCTTATCACATCATTCCTCAGTTAGCCTATCATTCACAGTCACTATTTATAGTAATCTAGGTGCCAAAACTAAAGCTACTAAATAAATCAGATAAAAATCTACATCACCATCAAATTCCATTTCTCTAAAACGGCAACCCTGATTTCGAAGGATGTAAAAATTTGACAACGATCCTCTCAGCTCTGATACTAAAGCCTATTGTATCAGGTTTTGCTTTCTTTTATCCCTTTTTCATATTCGTTCGCGCTACAATTCATACACGGGAGCTTCTCTGTTGAAACAATAGAATATCATAAGATTCTTACAAAAAGCCGTGGTTATGATACATGCTGTTATGTCGGCAAAAAACCTATCATTATTATTTCATAGATATAGGCTACTGTGGCTACTGTACAGGCCAAGCAATGAGGCTTACCTAGACATAGGTTTGTTAGTTTTTCGTGGCACGCCAAATCACCACTAAGTACTAACCCCCACCTTTAAGAAGAAATGTGGGTGCTCTTTTCTCCATACAAAAAGATACAAACGCTCTCGCCGGTTTTCTTTCTGGTTAATGACCATAAAGCAATGATTTTTTACAGAAATATAAATATCAGTTACTTGTATGCCCCTATGTTTTCCTTTTTGATGATATATTATTTTTATAAGAACTAAAACCCTCCAAAAATGCTCAAAATTCCTATTCAGACCGCTGTCAACAGACGCCTAGTATACCAATTTGATAACTATTAACGAAAAAAGAAAAGCATAGGGGCATAGTATATATCCTATCCTTCTTATTCAGTTTATGAAATATCTTTTAAATTGGTCCAATATTGGAGGAAGAAATAGGCGAGAGCCAAACCTCGGAATGTGACTTTTTACATAGGCTATTTAGTCGGATCTGCAGTTGTCCTTATCGCACGAATTCGAGGGCGGAGCGCTCGCAGAGCGACAGCAATGCCTTCTTAAAATACCTAATTTTGAAAAGTCTGGCCACCCGCCTTTCCTCTTAAGTGTGGTGAGATAAAAAACCAGGGGCAATATTCTAAGTAGGTATGTATTCTTACACTTAGGCCAGCTTGACCACTAATTTTGCCCGCGGTTTCGGCCGCGTGAATGCTAATACTTCCATATTTGAATCGAAATTTTCTTCACAAATTCATTGGTTTTAATTTTTTTGCGCGGAACTCTAATTATTTTTCTAAAATAAAAGTAGCCTAAATTACTCCTTATAATATCAGCTATTTTCCAGTAAAAGTCCAGTCAAAATCGGTTAAGCCGTTTTGAAGATCAGCCGGAACAAACAGACAGACAGGACAAGACAAATATCACAAGCAATATTTTTTTGTTATAATTGCCGTATACTTTCATGCATTTAGTAAAAAAGCTGATGTTTTGTCATTACAAACAGACACTTCAATTTTATTTATTTGTAGGTATAGATTTGTCTGCTCTAAAATTGTTAATTTGTAGTTTTTTCATTTAGAGAATATATAGTTCTTTACGATTACAAAAAAAATACTGTGACGTACCTACTTATATCAATATAATGGGAGAACATGTTTTTCAACTACAATGTTAAGTTTGTTTTTGTAATGCTTTATTCAGAATTAAAATAACAGGTACTCATAGTACATAGGTACAACTGGAAATGGTTGGATATAAATTTTCGGTAGGCAAAAAATAATTAAGTATAGGTAATCTACACTGAAGACAATGCTAAAAAATATAGCAAAGTTCACAATTTGAAAGACAGAAAGAAAGTAAGAAAAATATTTAATGACAATGATATTTTATTTTTAAGTTCTATCAAATACAAGCCTATAGCAGCCTAAAGACCAGTCCAAAGACGACGATATGAATAAATTGCATAAATATTTGGACGCGGCCGGTTCACGCGGACCGCACCTCCGGGACACACACAACAAAATGATGTCTATAATATGTTATTGTTCTTGTTGATTGTACGGAATGTTATCAAATTTTGCGAACACCGTTAGTGTCATTTTTGAGACGTTTAGGTCCATATCTTGTAAATCACATTTCGTTTTGAATCGTATTTTTGTTTGCTCACCTGCCTGCGCTATTAGTTCGTTTTCACTTACTGTTTTTGTATTTTTTTCTTTTTACTCGGCTCCCAGGAGCCGAGTAAAAAGAAGGAAATTAGGAGTCCTAGCGTGATGATAAATAACCTATAGCCTTTCTCAAGAATTAGGCTTATCTTCTATCTATCTATATACATAAAAAGAGAAGTCCTGACTGACTGACTTACTGATTGACTGACTCATCAACGCCCAGCCCAAACTCTTGAACCTAGGAAGCTGAAATTTTGCACAGAGGTTGCCTTTATAATGTAGACAAGGAATAAGGAAGGATTCGTGGAATACTTTTCCAATATCCACGCGGGCGAAGCCGCTGGCTAAAGCTAGTCAAATACAAAACTAATTTTTCAAATCCGACGGGTAGTTCCAGAGATTAGCGCGGTCAAACATACAAAAAAACAAACTCTTCAGCTTTATATTAGGATAGGTAGGTAGAGAGATATAATTATCCTATAGATAAGTACCTACTTAGGATTTACATCATTTTGTGGGTACGTGAGGTAAGTGACCTGGTAAGCTACCTAAGGGCGAAGATCATCAACAGGTTTAGTCCTTGTGTTCCTCCTATTAGCTGAAGAATACTCATCGACATAAGACCTGAAGATGAAGATGTTAAAAATTCTTACCACAGACCCTATTTACCAATTAGATATCCTAGTTTGTTTTTTTTTTTGCAAAGTACTCCCCCGATTTCTTCCGGGAACTCCGCGCCACCTCAAACCAGCCCTCGCGGAACAGGCCTAAGTTATCTCGCCACCTCTTTCTGGGCAGGCCTTGTATTAGTTGTACTTACAAATTTTTGGATAGGTACCGGTGGAACGAAACATTATGCTGTAACAAGTCACCTGTATGGCTGTATTTCAGTCTATAATATGCAAATAAATACGAGCGTTTACAAGCGCTTGATTTGTCCCAAGTTCCTAACATGGCGAAACCATCGTGCTCCATCTTACTTCATTTCTGGATTTGAAGGGTTTACGAAGTTCTTACACTATTATTACCAAAATGAACAAACTTTTTGTATCATGCGCATCGAATTCATGATATTATTTGAATTTGGTTGAATCTTCAATAGGGCTAAAAAGTGTAGAGAAAAAGTTTTGGGTAAAATTGCAAAAAGGCACACAACGAAACACGATATTATAAAACTGTCTGGTCCTTTCATTGTCCACTACATAATAATATATTTTAAAATTTTACTTGAAAATAATTTGATAGAACACTACGAGCCTTTACTAAACGCTACGAGCACTAATATTGATAAACCAAGCCCAACTTGCAAATCCAAATAACAACAACATTTCAATTTCCAATATCTGCAGCGCTTTCATAACTCATAAAGAACAATATACTATCGTCATTGTCATGTGTCGACGTTCGAACAAATACATCAGGTGCGTCATGCTTGCCCAGTGCCTGGTACTTATAAATCATTGCTCTATGCTTCGTCCTTCAGCCTCAATACGGCGTCCTGCTGTTTAACCTCACAAATTTACGATGCCTCTCGCAGACCAGATGCCAATCGTACTCCCAGCGTTATTTCAACAAAATGCATGTGATTTATACAAAACTCATCGTACGCAATGCTAATATATCTTTCATGAAGTAATATTGGGATTGGAAGTGTTGAAAGTGCAGTTTGTGCAGTTACGAGGAATTACGAAATATGGTATGTAAGTATATTTTGTACCTACTCTATTATTTTTTGATGATGTAGACCAGAGCAGTATATGTAGCAATAGATATTCAACGCAGTACTGAATGCATATACCTCTTCAATAGAACACTATGGCGAATAGTGCACGAAGTGCACCTATGAATGTTGTTATTAGTAAACAGGTGGATACTATATTGCTTTGTCCTAGCATCCTTAACTTTACTATGAAAGCTATTGAGGAGAAATTCGGTAAGAATGATAGTGCAAAAGTAAGCAAACTAGATTTGGAATTTAATGCAGTATTTGCAACTTTTATGACAGCTGCATGTAAACTTCCATAATATGTCAGTATAATACTATGTTTAATTGTATTACGGTGAACATCTTATAAGAGGTCAGTGTCGTGTCTGCCTCGTGTCTGCAGAATACGTGAATATATCAAAGAATCGCAAGCTCTCCACGTCAAGGCCCCACGATTTCCAACACGAATAAATATTCCTTTTATTCCAATTTGTCAGCTAAGCCACTCTCAGCGGCGACTTATCTCCGTATTCAACGGTAAGCTCCCGCCAAAACAATACGGCAGTATCGTTAAAAAACGTGCTTGAATACAGCATTTATCATCGTTGATTAAATACCATTGTTTTGTATCGGCAGGCTCGGGGTCCCCGGCGTCGTGCTCGTTTTGCGTCTCCCTTCGTGTCTCGCATTGTACCCGCACGGAGACAATAAGTCTGTTAAATTGGCCTCCTATACTCGTTATATTATGTGGCCGAGGAGATCGTATATATGTTCGCTTCGGACGCGTGCTCGCCGCTTGCGAACCCGACTCTTGTAAATTCTTGCGAGCCAACAAAATTTGTTTTCGCTGCACTTTTATTATGATTTGTTCTAATATCGCGAGCTTCGAGTATTTTTTACGATGGCACACAAGCTGTATCTTTGTCGGTCGTAACGAGAATACATGGAGGTATTGTTAACTTTTCTTTGTACAATTTGCTTATCATATTAGATTCAAACAAAAATTCCGAGAAGACAAAGACGGTACCAAAATAGTGGTACGCCCACGCGCCGTCGACAGTCGCGCTCGCTGAATCACGTACTGCAATTTCCAAATCTAGATTTAGGAAGGAATGGGCTGTGTCGTGTTCTTGAAACTGAATGCATTTCGAAGAAGAAATCTCAGACAAGTGTCCTATACGTGACAACATACTCAGCTGCGGCGAGACTTCAATGGAGCCACGCGCGTGCCACTATGTTTTTCCAGTTTTTCCACCGGCCGCTATAAGTACCTGCCATATTATATGATATTATACCTTCATATCCACGCGTACGACAAATAAAAAAACTTGAAACGCTATTAAGACACGTAATGATATTTTTCCGGACATAGGAATCGCAACAAGAAGACGTTCTGCAGATCATTTTTGCTTATCTTAACGTCGCTCACTCGCAGGAACTTGATACAAAACATTGCACGAGTCGGGATCTCCTTTAATTACACGAAAACAAATGAGAAAATATGACATAAATTATGATCAAATGCCGCCCCGATTCAATCATTATTATATGAATGATTGTCATAACATAGTCCTAATTAGGAGCGTGGTTCATCTCAAAGCTCATAATTAATTTTAATAAATTAATATCGAAATATGAACATGGTCACATAACGAGATCATGCCGTATCGAGACCATCTAACAAAAAGGTAGAATGTTGTGGTTGGCAATACAAATGCAGCTCGGACAAATACGAACGTGGCACATGAAAAACTGGAATCTCTCAAGCGTAGTATTAACATGGTTAATTAATTTATTAATTAGCATCAATTAATCGTAATACGGCGGCATGGCGAACCCCTGGATACGGGCGGATAGCTTTTCCGGCGAAGCTTAGTTTTTAGAAGACAATTAGCATGATGTCTACGACGTAATAATAGACGCGATTCCCGCAGTTGCCGACAGTTTTGTTATGAAATGTTAATGCTATCGGCTGCTCCTCGAGGAAAAACTGGCTGCGACCGATACGAGCAAAGAAATCAGCGGGATTCTGTTTGATTTTCTTATTGTACACTTCTATGAACAATAATAAGTCGCTACGCTGCTCCAAGTTGAAGTTGTGAAAGCGAAGCGAGTGCTCATTGAATACTAATTCAAATATTTGCAACGGATGATGCCTCGGCCCGAGTCAAGTAGACATTGATAAATAAACAGCTGTCAATAGTCTGTCCGGGCGGCGACGAAATTCGAAAATGGTTCGGGTTCATTAATAACCGGAATGGATCGTAAGTCGCGAGCGAGATGATGCTGATACGCTACCTGTGTTCGTGATTAGCCGCCGATGGCCGCGACTGCGCCCGCGCCCTCATACAACAAATGCATCATACATTACAATATTAATTTAAAGAATGCTTGTTACCAAATCTCCTCTGGAGGCAGACATCTAAGCGTTTAATGAATTCTATTCGCGTGTCATGTTTCATGTTTAAGGAAAGCGATAAATCAATAGGACTCGCTCATGCGGTGTCAAATTCTCCACGATTTATATGTCGTTTAACTCATGATGACAGATTTTAGGAGTTGTGTAGGCATACATTATTTGGTTAAGAACAGGACCTCGGGTTAATAACGGCACGCCGGGAACGCGCCGTGTCCACAAGGTCACAGTTTTATTATTGTATTTTTAGTGTCGATTAGCATAAAGTTTTCGCGTCGACGCATTTCGTTTTATTGTGGTATTTTATGTTTAGTATTATAAATATTGGCAGTTTCTTCCTTGTGGGTATCTGTACGCCCGATTAGGGTTTGAGCGGCACTTGTCGACTCATTTATGGATCGTATTCTTGGTTTACAGGCGCCGTTCTAGATAACGGTGTATTGATGGCTTTCGGATTAGCTCTTCAGCGGAACGTCTGAAGGCTCGCCGCGTAATAAAATTAGCGTGTAGTGTTAGTATTGTCGCGGACGGTCGTATACTTTTTATATGTGAGTTAAATACCGAGTTGGGCCGAGATGTAGATCGGTCATTAGAATGGAATTCAATAAACTAAATGGCGTATGGTATGAGTGAGTATTCGGCTCGCTACCGTGTCGTATCAGATTCGGTAGCGGCCGACTATCTCGGCCATTACTTTATCATCTCTTATCGACCAGCGACTGTGTTCCAAGCCGAACGTCCCAGATATATCTGTCGATACTTAAATATCATAGAGGGTTATGTTAGTTTTATGTGACTAAAAAAAGTTAAACAGCGCCTATCTCATGATCTGTTTGAGTCAGTAACTAGAGGTTAGAATCCGAAGATTCCGTATAAAAAATAAGAGATCGTTAAAGAAATACTTTGCATGTTTTGTTTGAGATATGAACACCAACTCTTGTGGACGAGTTACGTTTTTCAATGTCTTCTCAAAGGCTTTGCAATAGAGTTCATTTTGCGATAGTTTTAGATATAGAAACGTTCTAACTATTCAATGATATTTTATTACAATCTCTAACATTGACCTGTTAAACATTGTTTATCCAAGTGATTTATTTTCTGTCGTATCATTAATGTTTTTTTGATGTGATTCATATTGGTGTCCTCGGCAAATGTCATCCTTATTTTTTTTCACCGTTATTGTAATAGCGTCATAGCTATGCTTCCAGTTAGCTTCGATAGAGCCTTAAATTATATGTAGGTATGTGTAGATATTCTGTTTCGACAAAACATTGTAAGTATATGTAGTTATGTACACAAGTTCAAAACTTATTTATTGTAAGTGATGACTTATTGGCTTTATAATTATTTGCCTATCCGATCCTAACCCTTTTGAGCAACTCAGATTTTCAGATTTTAGAGTTTACAAGGTGTAATTTAAATAACGCACAAACTTTTAGGAGATCATTTCACTCATCATTATGAACAACTTTTACTATGGGATCAAACCTGAAATCGTGAAAACAATTCCCTACATTTATGTTAGCTTAGCTCGGCAAAATGTAGGGAACAGCAGATTTTTTACCTATTTCTTGTTTGGTTCCTTAGTAAAAGTTGATCATGGTGATGAGTATAATGACCCCTTAAGAGGTTGTCCTTTATTTAAATTACTTACACCTTGTTGTTCAAAAGGGTCCTAACCGGATAGACAAAAGTTTTGAACTTGGAACCTTGTAGATATCCTTAATCGTACGTTCTACGTTTTTTCTTGCTTTTTCTAATTTTTTTATTTAATCTTATTGCTGATTACTGAGAACTGCCCCAATGTAATCCATCCAATGGGATGACGAATTATAATATAATATAATCAAGTAGCTACCAAGGAGCTCGTGGCTAAGTAATAAAGCCGCACGGGTCGATCCGTCAGGTTAAGCTACGCTTGCCGGGGTTGGTCAGTGGATGGGTGACCATCTTTACATAGTGAGATTCCTCCGTGCCTCGGAAAGCACGTTAAGCCGTTGGTCCCGGCTGTCATTCGTGGATCTTTGACAGTCGTTACGGGTCGTCAGAAGCCCGAAAGTCTGACAACCAATCTTACCAAGGGGTATCGTATTACCCAGTAACTGGGTTGTGGAGGTCAGACAGGCAGTCGCTCCACGTAAAATAATGGTATTCAGCTGCATCCGGTTAGACTGGAAGCCGACCTCAACATAGTTGGGAAAAGGCTAGGCAGATATATAATCAAGTAGCTACCATTCTAGCCACCCACCATTCGTTTTACTCGAGAAGGATCTTTATTTTTTGTCTTCTTATCTTCATAGGTACCTACTAGTTACGAGGAAGCTAAAACAGTGTAATAGTGGAAAGATAAGTGCGCAAGGTTGGCACTTTGGCAGCAAGGCTGACTGCCCACAGTGGCCAGGATATAAGAACTTGAAGGATCCTCACTCGTAAGAGGCTTTTTTAATTTCACTAGACTTTTAAAGAGCCAGTTTTCTCCCAAGAGCTTAAAACTTTGTATTTAATACATCCCGCCCTTCTAGGGACAATCAGATTGACAAGTCCTACGAGTAGGTACTTACTATATCTCCCTATAACTTCAGCACTTCAGCAGGTATCAAACCCCTTCTCTCATTCTGACATTTACGACTACCCCATAAATTTAACCCACTAAAAAGCGTGAACACACATTATGTTTAATGAACCCATAATCCTAACCAGCCCAGCCTCCTAAAATTAATTTATAATCATTATAACTTATCATAATTAAATATTGGTTTTGTAAGTGGCGAAGCGGCGGGGTGCTCCGGTGGCGCTACCGAAGTCCCGGCCCCCAGGGGAGCACCCAGACAATCCCACGGTACCAAAATATTCAAGAATGTCAGTTTTGAAAAAATAAAAAGTAATTTTTTGCTTCGAATTCTGAGCGGAAGTGAAGTACAGATTTTTATCATAGTTTTATGGTAAAGTTTGATTGTTGGATGTTGTTTTATTACATTTTTTGAGAACAAAAGCTTTTGATGCGAAGGGTAAGAGAACAGCAGCTTGAAAAAGACAGCATAAGAGTCTGTTGGCTAAGGTCAAAATAACAATCATAACAGCTGTAGGTAGGTAACTCTGTAGATATGAAATCAAAATCAAAAGTCACTTATTCAAACTAGGATGAGAATCAGCACTTTTCGAACGTCAACATTACATAAGACAGTCCTCAAAAAGGGCCGCCCTTCACCATTTTCTGATGCTTTAGCTGGGAAGAAGTGACGCGAAGAATTTTCCAAAACCCCCGGTTGAGGGCAAATAAGACTATCTGACAGGAAAACTTCTAACCAAAAAACATAGATAGAGAGGAACTTACAAAGAGTGATGATGCTTAAAATTACATTTTAAGGTATGAACAGCAATTAAGTACCTAGATACCTAAGCTTTTTGTTACTTAGGAAAAAATAGAATCATAAAGAAAATCAAATGAATATAGGCAATATGTTTAAAATAGCATTTAGGCTCTATCAAAACTATTTATCAAGTGCACATAACTTCTCACACAAACAATAGTTAAAACAAACTTCCTAGAAGACCAGTCGATCAGTAACAAGCGCCCAGCGACCATCACTCACAGCTTTTCACTTATAATGATGTTAAAAATGTTACCTAACAGACCATCTTGTCCACCCATTGTACTCAATAACAAACAAAACGAAAAAAAAAACTTAAAAAATGACTTCCAATTTATTTAGAGTATAAAAAAGTCACATCTCTCCTGACACCGACTTGGGCGTCCTCCTTTGCTGCCATCCCTCTTGCACCATTCTTTTTTTTAAACGCTTTGACATTTGGGAGTCGGGTCACTTATTAAATTAGTCTTTGTATTTAAATTAACGACTAATTTATACGTATCAGTGCTTCTGAATGATTTTTGGACGTTTTCTTACGGAATAAAGTTAGGGACAATAATTACAGGTGTACAATTTAAGGTTTTTTAAAAGGTTTCAGGATATAGGTTGAAAGATTTGTTACGGTTGGAGTTGAAAATGATACTTCTCAAGTGCAGTAGCAATATCGGTATCATTTAATTTATTTTTTTGTACTTACATATGCGCTGTCCACAATACAAAACGTGAAGATGTATTTTCTTTTAAAGAAATATGGCTACTAATCACGCAACTTTGGCACAAGTGTTTTGTTTCATGCTATAATTTTTAAAATTACTGTTGTGGGTTGTGGGCTAATTGTTTACTGACTGCCCAGTATATAAAGTTTACAAACGATGTAGTTTTTGAGAAGAAGAAATAACTACAATGTGCAACAATGCGCTCCTATGATATATTGCAAGATTTTTCCATTCATATTTCTAACTTTTTTATTTAGCCTTTAGGTTTTTTAGGAGGAGCTCGTCGTGGCTCAGTAATAACAGCCGTACGGGTGGATCCATCAGGTTAAGCTATGCTGGTCGCGGTTGGTCAGTGGATGGGTGACCATCTTTACATACCGAGACTCCCCCGCGCCTCGGAAAGCACGTTAAGCTGTTGGTCCCGGATGTCATTCGTGGATCTTTCACAGTCGTTACGGGTCGTCAGAAAGTCTGTCAACCAGTCTTACCAAGTGGTATCGTATTATTACCCAGTAACTGGGCTGCGGAGGTCAGATAGGCAGTCGCTCCATGTAAATACTGGTGTTCAGCTGCATACGGTTACACTGGAAAGCGACCCCAACATAGTTGGGAAAAGGCTAGGCAGATTAATTGAGCCATTAATATTTTCAACTTTTTCCATTGACATTATGGTGATACCCGTAACTAAGTCAATCTGCCTAGCCTTTTCCCAACTATGTTGGGGTCGGCTACCAGCAGGATGCATCTGAATACCAGTATTTTACATGGAGCGACTACCTATCTGACCTCCTCAACTCAGTAACTGGGCAATACGGTACCCCTTGGCATGACTGGTTATCAGACTTTCGGGCTTCTGACGACCCGTAACGACTATCAAAGATCCACTAATGAGAGTCGGGACCAACGGCTTAAAACGTGCTTTCCGAGGCACGGAGGAGTCTCGGTACGCAAAGTTGTCACCCATCCACGAACCAACCCCGGCAAGCGTAGCTTAACCTGATGGATCGACCTGTGCGGCTGTTAATACTAAGCCACTAGCTCCGCAACTAAGTTCAGCTAAGTAAACAAATAACAAATGACGTTCCAAATGTAGCAGAACTTTTCTCCCACGGGGTGATGGGACATGGGACCCGTTTTAAAATAACTGACATTCCCGAAGCCGTATTAAATTTACTAACAAACAATACCTCAACACAATGGGCATTCTATCTAAAAATCGCCCGAGAACAATCCTACATACACGCAACATCCGATTTCAAGTTCTTGGTAACAGTACCTACACACGAGAGTAACTGATGTCCAACATTAATCCTAATGTACGTATCTAAACGTCGTTTGATCTCCACAAAAATATTTCAATGCGTCCGATAAAAGGTGGAAAGAAAAAAGCCCGGTCGAATGTGGCACGGCGGTCGTAAGGTACCCAGTACTTCTCGGAAACCACGCGGTCACCGTCATATCACGACCGTAAGGTAGACCGCACTACCTTACGAATACCATTATCGATATTATTGACCAATAAGGTTTCATTTAATTTTATCGTAAATAGCGAAATTGTTATTTTATGCGGCAAAGACTAGCTGACTGGTTTGAAGTATTTTAATTGTTAAGTCTGGCTGTGTTGCGTTTTGTATCGCTAGCTTTAACTTAGCAGAAAATAAAGTTTAACTTTTAAGAAACAGAAGTATATTTGGATATCCATAAATAAAATGAAAATGATCGATAGAAAAAGTCAAGAAGCAAGGCTTTGTCCATCACTAAACCCATAGAGGCGCAGGGGCACGACAGATGATCAGTCATGCGCGAGATGCTGCCCGATAAGCAAGCGGTAGCCGCTCATTAATCTACCCACTCCCCACTCTAACCCACCACTTTACCAATTAACCGGACACGACTGTACATAGGTATCTACGGTTCCAAGAAACAGATACAGTTATCCTAAAATATCTGACAGAACAACAAATATCTAATAGGAGCCACAGACGATGTGACAATATTACAAGATTTATGACACCTATTACTTGAATCATATTTCATTTGACATATTCAAAAGAGCCTGACAAAAAAATCTGTGCTACTTGAATTATCATTTGGAACTTAGAAAAAAGTTAGCAAAATGATTTTTCACACCACCTGCTCGAAAATGTCAAATTATATGTCAAGCAACCTTAACCTAAAGTGAGTCATTAGTGGCCGGGGGCACAGCCGGTCAATAATGTTGTACTGGATTTCATTATGACCCGCTGGTCAATAATGTGATTTGAATTTGGAATCTCACATGCTCAGCTAAATTGTCAGTATAGTATAACAAACACCTTTTGGTGCCAGAAAGAGGAAAGCTATTCTCGAAACCCTTACTACGCGTGGATGATATTCTCGATTTCCTACAAAATCATAACGACTGCTTCTTCATATCGTTGCCATGTTTTCGAAGACATAATATTGTAAGAATAATTAGATAACTACGAACCATTTTTCATTTTTTTTTTATTTATTTTTTTTAATTTTGGAACGAAGTTCCTTATCGCGCGTTGTGAAAGGGGGCTAGACGGAAAAAAGTCTCACGAAAAGTTGTCACGACACTTTTTGCTATAGGTAGCTATTGTAAGCCGTGCGGCGTGCGCATGTTTCTCTGTCTGTCTCTCTCTCTCTCTCTCTCTTATAGGAAGCAAGCCAGATATTTTCATTTCTATTTCGCATTGAACAGTGTGGTGTCGCGATGATGATGATGATGATGATGATGATGGTGATGATGATGATGATGATGGTGATGATGATGGTGATGATGATGGTGATGATGATGATGATGATGATGATGATGATGATGATGATGATGATGATGATGATGATGATGATGATGATGATGATGATGATGATGATGATGATGATGATGATGATGATGATGATAAGTATAAAAATAAAATTTTGTTACAATTCCTTCACTAATTAATCGAAAGGAACTTCGTTCCATCCGGGTGTCCCTTGACACCTCTCAAGTTTTTTTTTTTTTTAAATTACACATCAACATCTATAAACGTACCAAATAAAAACTTAACTTTATCTTTGCACAACTGGACTAATGTCTCAAATGTTACCATTAACTTCAATTAATATGTAAGTGCATATAACTAACTAGTTCTAAATATGTTATTCTTACTGTTTGTTTATTTAATAAATACTTTGTTTTTCGTACTATGGCTATTATTTTCTCACAGTAGGTGTAAAAAGTAGAGTATCCTCCTCTGGGCTAAAGGTGTCTTTGCCTTGGGCTAGCTTGAATCCCTCGCTGCATTCAGGATTCTTGTATTAACTCCCTCGCTTCGCTCGTGAGTTAAACTCTTAACTACCTCGCTGCGCTCGGGAGTTAAATCCCGAATCCTTCATTGCGCTCGAGATTCAATATGACGCCCGTGACATAAGACACAACTTTAGCCCCTCGGTGCATAATCTACTATTTCACACCACCTGCTCGAAAATGTCAAATTATATGTCAAGCAACCTTAACCTAAAGTGAGTCATTAGTGGCCGGGGGCACAGCCGGTCAATAATGTTGTACTGGATTTCATTATGACCCGCTGGTCAATAATGTGATTTGAATTTGGAATCTCACATGCTCAGCTAAATTGGCAGTATAGTACTAACAAACACCTTTTGGTGCCAGAAAGAGGAAAGCTATTCTCGAAACCCTTACTACGCGTGGATGATATTCTCGATTTCCTACAAAATCATAACGACTGCTTCTTCATATCGTTGCCATGTTTTCGAAGACATAATATTGTAAGAATAATTAGATAACTACGAACCATTTTTAATTTTTTTTTTTAATTTTTTTTTTAATTTTGGAACGAAGTTCCTTATCGCGCGTTGTGAAAGGGGGCTAGACGGAAAAAAGTCTCACGAAAAGTTGTCACGACACTTTTTGCTATAGGTAGCTATTGTAAGCCGTGCGGCGTGCGCATGTTTCTCTGTCTGTCTCTCTCTCTTTCTTTCTTATAGAAAGCAAGCCAGATATTTTCATTTCTATTTCGCATTGAACAGTGTGGTGTCGCGATGATGATGATGATGATGATGATGATGATGATGATGATGATGATGATGATGATGATGATGATGATGATGATGATGATGATGATGATGATGATGATGATGATGATGATGATGATGATGATGATGATGATGATGATGATGATGATGATGATGATGATGATGATGATGATGATGATGATGATGATGATGATGATGATGATGATGATGATGATGATGATGATGATGATGATGATGATGATGATGATGATGATGATGATGATGATGATGATGATGATGATGATGATGATGATGATGATGATGATGATGATGATGATGATGATGATGATGATGATGATGATGATGATGATGATGATGATGATGATGATGATGATGATGATGATGATGATGATGATGATGATGATGATGATGATGATGATGATGATGATGATGATGATGATGATGATGATGATGATGATGATGATGATGATGATGATGATGATGATGATGATGATGATGATGATGATGATGATGATGATGATGATGATGATGATGATGATGATGATGATGATGATGATGATGATGATGATGATGATGATGATGATGATGATGATGATGATGATGATGATGATGATGATGATGATGATGATGATGATGATGATGATGATGATGATGATGATGATGATGATGATGATGATGATGATGATGATGATGATGATGATGATGATGATGATGATGATGATGATGATGATGATGATGATGATGATGATGATGATGATGATGATGATGATGATGATGATGATGATGATGATGATGATGATGATGATGATGATGATGATGATGATGATGATGATGATGATGATGATGATGATGATGATGATGATGATGATGATGATGATGATGATGATGATGATGATGATGATGAAAATAAAATTTTGTTACAATTCCTTCACTAATTAATCGAAAGGAACGTCGTTCCATCCGGGTGTCCCTTGACACCTCTCAAGTTTTTTTTTTTTTAAATTACACATCAACATCTATAAACGTACCAAATAAAAACTTAACTTTATCTTTGCACAACTGGACTAATGTCTCAAATGTTACCATTAACTTCAATTAATATGTAAGTGCATATAACTAACTACTTCTAAATATGTTATTCTTACTGTTTGTTTATTTAATAAATACTTTGTTTTTCGTACTATGGCTATTATTTTCTCACAGTAGGTGTAAAAAGTAGAGTATCCTCCTCTGGGCTAAAGGTGTATTTGCCTTGGGCTAGCTTGAATCCCTCGCTGCATTCAGGATTCTTGTATTAACTCCCTCGCTTCGCTCGTGAGTTAAACTCTTAACTACCTCGCTGCGCTCGGGAGTTAAATCCCGAATCCTTCATTGCGCTCGAGATTCAATATGACGCCCGTGACATAAGACACAACTTTAGCCCCTCGGTGCATAATCTACTATTATACAGATGTAGTAGAGTCCGAAGAATGGGTGATATAGAATGATTTAAATGTCGCTATGAGTAGGTACCTAATTATAAATCAATCTGCCTAGCCTTTTCCCAACTCTGTTGGGGTCGGCTTCCAGTCTAACCAGATTCAGCTGAATACCAGTATTTTACATGGAGCGACCTATCTGACCTCCACAACCCAGTTTCTGGGTAATACGATACCCCTTGTTAACTGGTTGTCAGACTTTCGGGTTTCTGTCAACCCGTAACGACTGTCAAAGATCCACGAATGACAGCCGGGACCTACGGCTTAACGTGCTTTCCGAGGTACGGAGGACTCTCGGTATGTAATGATGGTCACCCATCCACGAACCAACCCCGGCAAGCATAGCTTAACCTGATGGATCGACCCATGCAGCTGTTATTAATTAGCCACGAAAAATCAGGATAAATCAGGTTAAATCAGGATTCGAAATAAAAATATTTTCAATAATTTATTTACACAGTCAGTGTCGAATATTTTATAGAGTCATAAACGTATTTCATTCTCCTTCGTCACTTTCATTGTCCGAGTCAATAAAATTAAAATTATTGCCCATATTACGTAAAAAATGTTTGTATAGTGGGTACCTATAGTGTTATTAATCTCACACGTACTTCAAGTGGTCAACAAGGTTTTGACACCTAACGGACAACGAACGTCTTTACGAATAAACAGTAAGGTAATGAATTTAAGTGAACGTAATACTTATCCTTTCGGAAACCATAAGGGTTCATAACGTTTGCAACTTACTGATATTGCCAAGTTTAAGTGGCCTACTTCATATTATAACTATGTTGGTACATTACACGCGGACGCAGCGATTTTAATGTCGTTCGGTAGCAATCATAACGCGGGCGACGCTCCGGCAGTTACTGAAGAGAATTTATCAATCAAGTGGCGAGTTTACGAGTACTGTCGACTTAATGTCGTAGCAGTAAAACGCTGCGTTTGTTTAATGGAATTCATTCGGGTAATCATTGTAAGCGCGCCGCGGGCGGCCGCTGCCGAATTTGAACCTACAACTGTTTTATACCCTTTGTTGACTACCGAATATAAAATCCATATTCGCAAAGATAATTAAATGCAAAATTATGATTTGCTGAAATCGGAACCGTGTTAACTCTTTTCCTTGTTATTGAAAAGGTTGTTGAAAATAAACAAAGCGAGAAACGGGTTGTCCCATGATTGATACAAAACTGCGTAAGGGCTGAGCTCAGTGTAAAAATAAATGAAATTTCTAGGCATTCTTGCTGTTTAACGCACAGATATATCGTAGCCAGTAGCCCTATCCATCATCCTTCTCAGATTAACAACTGTGGAATGGAACCTTATTAACTGTGTATTTAGTATTTACCTGACGAGCAATGCAGGCCTCTTGCGCATAAGAAATAACGAGCATGGAGGACATGTCAAGCACATTACACTTAGATAAAAATATATTAGTTAAAACGTTGAAGCTTCAAAAATTTCTTCTTTACAGTGGTGCTTTTACCGGAAAATCTATCTGTAGATACTTACGCCCACCGTATGAATATTTTCTTTGGTGTTGGAATAAAACTCACGACCTGTAGCGCTGAAGCCACATTTTCAGACTCTGTGCTAACCATACTTCGTAATCATACATTGTAAACGTAAGTACCTACCAAGTAAACAGTTTACAAGACTTTTCCCAAAACGTTTAAAGCAGTACTTACTTTGTGTTTGACCTTAGATTCAAAACTCTTGGCCGGTTTTAGCAGTTTCCCTTTTTATCCTCCGTGGACTTGGGACCATCATAGTAGTCGATTAGATTATCTTGTATTGGCGAACTGTAGGTAATATATTTTCAGGTAAACAACTGAAAATCTTTCACCTCAATATCCAAAGTTCACCCAAACCTCAGAGACAAACAGAAGCCATTACAAAAATATTATATTTGGATTTTATCTCCTAATGTGCGATATCCTTATCAATCAACTACCGAGGATCACCAATTAACACACGATACTTTTTAATTTACATCATGATAATTAAAAATAAAGACTGCTGCAACAAAACTAATATCCAAATTAATACATACCTCATATTAATAAGTACGGGTCGGAGTGGTCACATCTACTTAATTTAGACGATTTACCGTATTTCGGATAGCGTCGGGTACCTTCGGTCGATTCTCGGAAGTCGTAAACGCTCGGCATGGCTGCGCGGGCGCATTTGTAGGTACTACATATCATCCAGCTTTCTACGTATATGTCGCTGGATGCTGGCGTTTCGGTCGTTTACCCGAAAATCCGGATGAAAAAATATAAATAATGGTTTGATTTGGTAAATAAGTGGTTGGATGTGGGTGTCTCGATTCCAAGAAGTCAGGAATGGCGCAATGAAGAATAACTCCTGGTGGCCAGCACAGGTGTCAGCTAAAAAGATAAATTTTGACAACATGATCTTATTTTAGTTTAGATTAGGTCTCTTCCGGTTGTTAAAGATTTCCAGTTTTCCCTGTGATGGAATTAAATTATGCGCATTTTCCGAAATTATTAAATTCGCATTTCCAAACCTCTGAACATTGATGTATAAATACATCAATGCCTCTGAATTAAAAATTGATTTCTTGAATGTCGTGGGAATTGTCTCAAAATTCATCTAGAGATATTTTTGCAGTGGTAGTGGTTGTGTTGTAGGTCGTAGGTTCGAACCCAGATAGGCGCTTTAATTTGTGTAAATTATTTCATTACCACTGCTCTCAAAACGGTGCAGGAAAAGATCGTGAAGAAACCGCGCCGCAAGTCCTAGAACCAAAAATTCAAAAACATGTGACATTACCGACCCGCACTACGCTTGTGGGTAAGTAATAACAGCCGCACAGGTCGATCGATCAGGTTAAGCTACGCTTGCCGCGGCTGGTCCGTGGATGGCTGACCATCCTTAAATACCAAGACCCCTCCGTGCTTCGGAAACCACGTTAAGCCGTTGGTCCCGACTGTCATTCCTGGATCTTTGACAGTCGTTGCGGGTCTTCAGAAGCCCGAAAGTCTGACAACCAGTCTTGGGTTGTGGGGTCAGATAGGCAGTCGCTGGTACTAAAATACTGGTATTCAGCTGCATCCAGTTAGACTGGAAGCCGACCCCAACATAGTTGGGAAAGGGCTAGGCAGATGACTATATAGGCACGCGTGGTGGAGTATGCCCCACTCCCTCTCACAGACAAGAGGCCTGTGTCCCAGCAGTTGGAACATTATAATTATGCTGATTATACTTATACTTATTATGCTTAGTACATTTCAATTTTGCCCTGCACATAGACACGGTCGGAAACTTTGTTATGTAGATGATCAATTTCCCTCACCATGAACTCTGCTTCACCATAAATAGCAACATCAGCCCACGTTTTTAATTCCGCCATTACCATGAAAATATGGAAAATGTATTAGCGGAAAGTCTGATCTTTAAACGTCATAATTTATTGGCTATTAATAATGGAGATGTAGTTTTTGCATAGTAAGTTGGACATGAAGGCATGCCGCAGGTATTCAGCCGATCTAAATAATAACTGGACTTGTACGTGCGCAGTGTCTTCGAGTATCCGCTTAGCATTACAATGCGGGTGGAGAAAATAATTGTTTTTCTTCGAGTTATTGTAACCTAGAAGTGAATATTGATTAGCTGTTCTTAGATCTGTGTTTCTATTAGCTTTAGCAATCTGCTGTTCGATGTGTAGTTATGTAGAGCTGCATCTCATTGTGAGAAAAGCTCTCTTTTGAAGTTTCTAAAGTATTTTTTGAACAAAAATGCTCAAAACCTGCTGTGGAATTTAGGGACAAACGCTCATCCCAAAAAAGGGTCTTTTTTCATTACATTTGGTAGGAATACTTACTCTTACGCTTCTAGTTTAGTAAGGACTTCAATTGGACTAAGGGGTCCAGGGTGGTAATCTCAGCCACCGCTTCATTGTTGACAGATCCTCCTAAAATCCTTTTGTAGTCAGGTTCCTACACCTGTAGCAAAATATAAACCTGACACTTAGCTACATCAAAATTATGTTTGGGTCTTATTAAATACCATCTTCACTAGTTATGTAGATGTAAAATCCATTTCTACAGAAGCTGAAGATTAATATTCTACACAAAGGTGAATGGGGTGGCGTTTACAACAATCAATAATAGTCAGGCAGTAAATCCAGTCGTTATTTACCAAAATGTCGAAATCAAGCAATGGTTTGTCGCATTCCTGCGTTTTGTAAAGTATACGAGAATTATGTTTTATTCATAAGCCATTATAATGTACGTCGCAAATGTTTCTGCAATGTCCTACAACTAGGTATAATAATAAATAAATATTGTGATGTGAAAACAATAAGTTGTTTGTTTTTTTTTTTGTCTTGCCATGGTCAATCGCTAGGTACAGAGACATAGGTACTTTCGGTATATACCTACTTATCTACTCGTGAATGATAGGCAAGACCAGACATCTTTTTTTTCTCAACCCCCGCAAATAATATTTAGTAAGTTTTACATACATAACTTTATTAATTAAAGAAGATTTTTTCTTATTTTCTGAATTTTAAATCGTCTTTTCTCTGGCTAACCTCGGTCCAAATCTATCAACCAACAACATTCCTACCAGCCCAAAAGCTTCCCATACAACACGATCCATTCAAATAAACGACGTCAGGAATCAGAGTGAACGCACAGCTTATGGCGCACTCCATTTCCATGTCATTAAGCGGAGCGAGTGTCGAACCAACAGCTTATTAATATCGTGTAGCGGTCAAAAGTTAATCGGCTTCAAGTCTCTCGTATCACCCACGAAGATTCATCACATTCGTCATTATTCACATACAAATTATGTAATTTCAATAAATGGAGCTTATTGAATAGTGATGAGCGTCGGTAGGCCTCGACGGGACCCCTGGAGATAACCTGCACTCAACGAACTATCACTTACCATATCGTTCACCAACCCATATAAACTTCTCGCTCCATTACCGCTTTTAACCGACCTTTTACAAAAATCTCAGCATAAACTCCGCAATGTATGACAATCATGCATGTTGAGTGAAGTGAGGAGAGGTCCCATGGTAGATTGTTCTCCCAATAAGCACTTAGATCCTCATTGTCTAAAATAAATGTATTTTGTTTGGATAAATCGTGCGAGAGGCGCGGAGGTCGCGACGAGTGTTAATGAAACTGAACTTTATAATAAGTAGAATGGGAACAACAAATATACATAGAACAAGTGCATCTGTTGCACGGTTTCTAAAGAATTCTTAAGCGGAATTTAAACTCTCAATAGCTATTGATTCGACAAAATTATCTATTTAAGCGAATTCCTTCCTTATGATTGGTTTTTGAGGTCCTCAGATAAACCCTCGATAGTAATTCCCTCAACTTTTAATCTAAATTCTTCCTTAGCGTAAAATTCAGAAATACGATATCGAACCAATAATCACTATCGAATCGATAGACTCCATTTAAATACTTCAGAAATCAATGCATCAGACCCTACTTATTGACTCCAAACATTCAAAACTTTGATAGAATAACTTTTAGCTCCTATGTCCAAAAGCTATTCCGCGTCATTCCTAACATTGAACTTTCATCATTTAATTGCCTAACTGGACATCAACGGTTCGGTAATTATTTTACATGAGAATGTTTCTCATTCATGAGAAATTTACTTACCTTAAAATTACCGTTCTTAGGCATGCCTAAATGCTTCATTTTTAAGAAGCATCCAACAGGACTGTTCCGAAAGCTCTTTGGCAACCAGATCACAGAACTTTCAAAAGTAGAGTCGTTCTGGTACTTACTTATTTGCTCCATAGGCTCACATTCAACCATAAATGCACAAAACTAATTCTAAAGAGAACACACGTATGTAATTTATCATAGCTGTTTAAGAAAGCAGTACAATATTAAAGCGTTAAGTGCTTAGCGACTCCACACGTCCATAATTGATTTATAGGCAAATATTAAATCTGTTCTCGCCAGGCCCCCTCATGACTAATGACCGTAACCAACACTGTTTAAGCTTTTGTTTTTCACCCATTAATTCAACTCATGCGCACTTGTCAGTTGATTGACGCACTATTTTGTGCACAATGGGACATGTGAACTTGTTATAAGGCAGCATAGAAATAGTATATTGAAATGAGCGAAGAGCGAGTTTATAATGATTCAAAATTAAAATCAGTCTTTGAGAGAATGTAAGGAGCATGTTGTATAAGACTTTACATAACACCATCAGCAAAGGAATGCAGGTTAAAACTCAGCATAATTAATTTAGATGCGAGCATATCAATCACATGTGTATGGTGAATATAAAATGTCAACAAAACGTCGGAGCGCAAGAGCATCACACTTATCAAAACAATACAAAACGCGGGATGTAGTCGATAATGATCGCGGCCACGACAACCCTCTAACTCCATTTTTTGTGGGTTGACATCGCGCTAATAATACTCATGAGAAAAATGCGCGCCGGACCGCCGTCATCTTCCTTTTGTTTTTAATTTCTACCTCAGTGGCACCGATTTAATTGGGCTCAACTCGAGCGAGCGCACCTTCGTATTTCACCTCGGCTCGCTTCATTTGAATATTTAAAGCATTTCGGGTCCCCGCCGTATTATTTTGTTTATTTACACAATATTTATATATTTATTTCAGTGCCAGCGTCATTTATTCGGTGACGTGACTTACCGATGTGGCGTCCTTCCCAGTATCGACATAGTTAACGCGGTGAATTCTCTCGCGTTCCATTTAAAAGTTCGGAGTTCTTTCTTTGGTTTGTCTTTTTGTCCGGCCGCGTCGCTGCCGCGTGTGGCGAGCGCTGCTCTTCGTTGTTTTCTCGCCAGCCCTTATCTTCGACAAGATTGCTCGTTTTTAAATGAAGTTATATCGTCCCGATTGAACACCGAACCACGGAGGCGAGGCGAATTTTTAATTAGTTTCCGAAGATAGAGAATTCTAAGGAGGAATGCGGGAGCCGTGTTGGCAGTGCGCGCGGATATCTTAATTGAGACGAACGCACCGTTTCGAACACCGAGTGGCGATTTGTTAAATACTGCAAGATTAATTATGAGTTAAAGAATTAAATCGACGTCCGTGCAGCGGTGTGCGCTAACTGAATGTGCCGGTATTCGCTAATGAAGAGAATTAATGAACGCCATTTTTCGTAGTGCCATATTGAAGGATCGCGTGTAGCCGCTGCGCAGCCCCGTCACGTTACTGCTATGCGATTATTTCATTAGCGATGATACTTGTAGCAAAAAGAATATGACTCACATTAACTCTACTTGTTCGTAAATGACCGTCTGACAATGTAATTAATATTTATTTAAGTAAATGAATTGAAATGAAAAAACAAATAAATGGGAAATAAGTATTACTTCGTAGGCACAAGAGCTACGACATTGAAGCCGATGTTATCCGGATCCCTGGCAATAAATTGGCGGCAGACCTTCACCGCATCTTCCAGAAGACTGTCCGGAGTGGTAGCGCCGTGGTTTATAGGATAAGACTTGCGTCCATCCAATTCGAACAGCTGGCCGTCCTTGTGGATGAAAGTAACGAAATGATTGTTGACAGTTTCGTCGGCCTCGCCGCCTGGTTCGTTTCCCGTGCGCACTATCTCTCTATAGGCGTTCAGAATAGCGATAGAGTTCTCGAGAAGCACTCCTTTAGCAGACGCATCGAGGTTCTTGGCTTCGTCGAGGTAGCTCTTCAATATGCCGTCGTTGAGTTCAATGCGCTGGGTGTTGTTCGCGATGCTGTGCACCAAGGCTATGGTTCCACAGACGTTGCTAAGGACTTGCTTCAGGTGGAACACATCTTTCGGAGGCTGTAGGCCTTTGGTTTGCAGGTCTTTCTCCTGGTCGCAGCGATGTTGTTCATAGGCCTCGGAAAGCGGGAAGAGCAGGACTACGGCTAGCACAGGCCGCGGGACCCAGTTCAGAGCGTCTTCTTCTAAACCGATCACGTCGACCATGCGCCATTTTTCAGACACACCCAATTTCTGCAAATACTTATTCATGGTTTCCGGGTTGGATTCCATGGGTAATGCGACTGCCATGGTGCGTTATTATTCTTGATGAATCAATGGATTATCAATTAAAATCTAAGAATTTTATCGAAGAAAATGTTGCAAATGTCATTCACGCACTAGATGTCAATTTTTCTCCTTTTTAAGTTACTGACTAAGGCTTAAAATATTCGTAGTTTGTTATTGAATCTTAGAGGTTTTTCTTAAATAGATTTTAATGCGTTTTAACTAGTTTAACAGCTTCAAAAAAAAAACAAATTTGATTTACTTACTACATACTTATATAATTTAAAGGTAATTTACCTACCTAATAAAAATCCCATTATGGTTTGTTCTCACTTTGGTTTGTTTTCACTTCTCACTCACGACACAGATATCAGATATTTTTAACATCCCTATTAATACAATAATAGACCGCATTATAATGCAATTTATGCAGTATTAAAGGCCCACTTTGCCTCAGCCTATAAGACAAAAAACTTCCCTACGTTTCTTATCAAGTGCACCTATAATTAACTGACCATTGTACTTAATAAGACTAATAGTTGGCAGCACTTTACACCATATTATTATATAGGTACCCAACTATGTATAATAGGTAAGTATAGCGGACCTCGTAATTGCTTTACCAACCCTAAGCGTGAATGTCACTTGCTCGTCATAAAACCAAGGTATTTTTGTGTGTGACAGATAAATAAATAGGTAGGTATACTGCTACAAGGATAATTTGGCCCTCAAATAATGTTGATAGTCGCTGTTGGGAAACATTTGTGCAATTGTTTTGTGAAATGTATTGAAAACCCAAGATTAGTTACGATTTTAGCCACGCCAAAAAGATCCTTAAGAATACGAGTAGGTACAATAAGTTGACGATAAATTCTACCAGGTACATACCTGGTGTGCAAATATTAATTAAACACAAAAAATTACAAAGACACAAAAATTACAAATACAACAGTAAAAAATATATAAAAATTAAAAACATAAATAGGTAAGTAATCCTTGTATGTACCTACAGCTAAAGCTTCAATCTTAGTTATGTTTCAATTTACTAGGAATTGCTGTCAAAAGTTGACATGACAAGACATGTTGCGCCGACCCCAAATAAATTGGGACAAGGGCAGGAGAATGATGATGATAATAATGTCTAAACTGTACATAACTCATGTCTGATTCAACTGTCGTGTTCGTATCAGCTTGCAGATATTATTGGCATAAATGTGTAATCATTATTAATTGGTACAAAAAAGCAGGTGTCTCTATAACTTCGTTTTTTCACTTATCCGTCCGTCCACAAATAATTTTTAATACGTATTTAAGCAATTTATGTCGCAATTAATGTAATGGACAATTGACATGAGCATTAAAATTCTAATGATATTCCCTTTTTATTTAACTAGGTACACTCTGCAACAGAGATAAGTAACCAGTGTTATAGTGTGCGTGACACTACAAAACTGTATTGCTACTGTTAAAACGATTCATTACGTACAGCACACAATGCCCTCACGCACACATCGCGTTCATGTGCGAGTGAGTGCGCTAATGTCTTCTCAATTATAGTATAACATAATTTCGCATTGAAAACTTAAGCGTTCGTAGCCCAACGAATAAGGCATCATACTTCTGAGTACTACTCTGTGAGTTCAAATCTCTGAAGTGATGATTCTTTTTGCGATTTATTATTTTAAGCTAAAGCAATTAGAACATTTTTTGTTAAGAAAATGTTTTATTTATTTAAAATTGCTTAAATAAATAAAACCATTTTTAATAAATATCTTTATTTAAAAAAAAGAACATCACAAGTAAACATGTTTTATTATAAATACAACAATATGTTTAGAACATGCTATTACATCTTTTTATACCATTATATATGTATACAACAATGGGCGGAGTGAATAAACATGTCACATAGATAACAAATAATAATATAATCTGATCCAGTAACAATAACATCACTCACACACTCCTACCTACACAGTACCGCCGACTTAATTTACTATGGCTAAATATGCTGTGAAAGTATTAAGTATTTCGTTTAGGTATCTATTATAAAATAAAGTCGCTTTTCGTGTCTGTCTGTGTGGCCGCGTTGTTCTTCTAACACCACAGATTTTGATGCGGTTTTCACTATCATGATAAATATTTAACTTATATAATATAGAAACCTCCATGTTTTGCCAAGTCGTAAAAACCGTGCGAATCAGGGCCGGGTCGCTAGTTCAGTTATATACAGATGTTAATTACCTACATTTTTGAAAATTAAAATTAAAATAAAAACATTTACCACCTGTATCGGGAACAGTAGGTATTATAATTATTACCAACCATTATTAATTATTTCTAGGAAAATAATAGATTTAAAAACGTTAAAATGTCTGAAACTTAAAGGTAGTATATATGTTACGATAAGTCGGTGGTGATTTTCGATGAAGACATTTTTCATCAGTAATTATGACGACATTGTTTTGTCAATCGAAGTGCCGATATTCCGCGATTTTAACGGTGCACGGTAGATAATAAAATTTTACGCATCGGTCTGCAACATGTCAAACCGTCCGCTTGCAGGTGGTTCCGTACAGTTTGCATAGTGACGTTGTGTGCTGCTGCTGTTATCCTGGTCTAAGCGAATGGATCTGATGTATGGGTGGCAACAATCTCACGCACGGTGCCGAGGCGAAACATTTGTGTAAGCCAATGGTGTCGGTCCAGGCAGGCGACGGTTTATTTCGCTTGTCTCAGTGACAATGCACCCACAGTCGAACGTTTTTTCTCTACAAAAAAAAGTTAAAATATTAGGTCTAAACATACACCTCCCAAATTATAAATTAAGAAATAAAAAATACACAATATAAATACAATGCAGAGAATATATATCTATATACTTAAATACAATTGATATATGGCTAGTGGTCAGTAATAATGAAAATTAGAATACGATAAAATAGAAATAAAAGGCAGGGCGAGTGACCTAAGTATTACACAATATCATACTAATCACAAATAAAAAATAATATATAATATAATAATGACACTTATTATTTACTTTATTCATTAGTGCACATATAAAATGTCATTTTTAATTTTTTTATAAAAAGTATTAAACAATATTATTATACTTTATTTAGAATATAAATCCTTTGTTTAATTACCATACACGCAATTTACATTTTTAAATGTTTAAAAAAAATTAAATCTTTTCAAAATTGTATTTTATTATTATTTTCTAATCATTTACAAACATATTCATTACTTATATTTTTGAATATTTTATTACAAAACAGATAAAAAAACTATTACTGTAATACTGTGTAAACCGTTAATGGAAATGATTAAATAATTATCGATATAATGAGTGGCAGTTAACAAAATTAGTATTTATTTGTTAACTGCATAGCCACTCATTATACTAAATTCAACTATTCCGGTGTCATTTTCTATTAGATTCAACTATTCATATCCACAATTCGTTAAATGAGATACAACAGACAATCATAATAAAATAATAATAATTTCACTCACCGATAGCATTGGGCGCCTTGCGATTTCACTAATAGAAATAATTTTTTGCTCATGCAAAACAATAATCAGAGCTTTTTGAAATCTTATTAAATGATGCATGGTCTAAATTAATCAATATATCACAATCACAAACTTCAAGTGCAAAAGAAAGAGTATATGTGTAGTTGCTAATGCAGACTGACTACATAAGTTCACAATTAAAGGCAGGAATATATTTTTAAAGCGGGTAGTTAGCTTCTAAACTGGGAAATAATTTTAAGTAGGCGAGATACTTGTGGTAGATTCTCAAACTGGTCAGAATATTGCTTTATTCAGTTAGTATATTCATTTTAAATTACGAAATCTCAAAAATAATATTTTAGTAAACTCGTGGCTCGAACTCGGATCATTCTGTCCCTGTAGATTGAATGCTTACCTATTGCGCCACGAGAGCAACTGTCCTACATTGCGAAATCATGTTACACTATCATTTAAAAGACGTCAGCGCACTCACTCTATGAAAGGGATGTGTGCGAGGCTGTCATTGTGAGCAGTACGTACAGTAGCGATATAGTTTTGTAGTGTGCGTGTCTGGTTACTTAACTCCTTTGCCCTGTGTACCTAAGCATAAAATTGTTAATTGGATCTCAGTTTTTAAGTTTTAATTTTAATCATAATATGTTAATTTTACTTATGACAATTTTATTGATGTATTCAGTGAGGGGTCTTTTCTAAGAATAGATTCCTATTTATTTTTGAGGGATGGGAAATGATATTCAGCAAATGAATGATCAGTAGCTATAGGTAGGTACTGGTAGATGTCTAAGATGGAACCGGCTGGTAGTTTCACTGATAATATCATATTGCAAATAAATATCGTGTACATAATAAATAATAGGCACACAGAAACATTTAGGGGATAGAATCTGTGCTTGCTCAATTAACCAGGGCTCTACTCCCTAAGCACGAAACCCGTAGTTTCGGTCTTCGTTACGGGCGTTTCCTACTCCTTATCACCTACAGATGAACGATTGGTTCGGGGTCCGAACGAAGTATGAATGACAAGTACCTAACACCATTAATTTGACAGTTGTCCCTACTCCCGATGTGTTTTTCCCGTCCGAAAAATTAACTTTTACACTTATTTTGATGGATCGTTATGTCAGACGGACGGACTGACGGATGGACGGACGGAAGGAAGGACGGACTTAGGCAGTAGACCCCCTGGGAAGGACACCAACATTTTACTGTCCCGTTTAAATGCACGGTTACACAGGGTCAAATTAAATTAGATAGCGAAACTCCGCAGACATGATGGGTATCGAATTATCAATATCTAAACATGATAAAACAAAAAATAAATTAAGTACTTACCTACTTAATTTGATGTTTTTTTTTTGCGGTCATCAATCACCGGTAGTACATAGTCACTTAAAATATCAGTTTAAAAATTCAGCCTTTTTGTGCAATCTTCACAGACGTGATGATATTGATCGATATCCCAATACGATAAAACAGATTTTATCAACTCACACTTCAAGTAACAACACTAAGGGGTCATGTAACCCCAAAAAATCATCAAATCACTTATATTTTGTCATGTCTGCGGAGTTTCGCTATCTAATTTGATTTGACGCTGTATATTAAAACTGTGGCTTTAACGGAGCTGTACCACGAGAAGTTCATTATAAGCCTAAGGGTACATTCCCAGGAATGGCCGGGAGACCGGAAGGCAGTCTGAATGAATAGAGCTTAAGGCGAGTAGAGCTGCTAACTGGCAGCGCCACCATTCAAAAATTAATAAGTTGAAGATATGGAACATTTTCAAATTTCCTATTCACACATAGCAGTTAACGCCCCATTTTTGGCGTTAACTGCTATAGCTTCGAACCTAGGAGGTTCAGTGTTGATTTTTTTAATAATATCTAAGTACAAAAAATTCTACCTTTCTGACTAAAAATGTTTTATAGAAAAGGAGACGGAAACCGGGCAATACAATCTGGGGCCACGGTTTTGCCTGGGTTGTAAAAAGATGAAATTGGTGTCAATTGATAGAGCTACTATATTGTAAAACGATAACAGAACATTTTACGGATTTTGGCGGTCTGAGAGCCGAGTTAAAAGAGATTTAGTAAAAGTGAGGTTACGTAGCAATCTATACTTAACAGCTGATTTTTGAAGTTTGAAGCTCGACGACCACGTGAACTACAGCATCTAGCCGCTTTGCCACAATTTACACAACGATCCATGGTGCCAAACCAATATGCAATCGGTAGGCGTCGTAGAATCCAAAATAACAAGTCCAAGTCCAACGTTCAGGCGGTGTTCTCCGTACCGTGTCCGGTGTGGTAGCAAGGGTCGTACAAGAAGCAAGATCGGAAGTACGTAGAAAGAAAGCAGGGGTCGAGGAAAATCTCAATAAAACTATGGGAAACACACTCAAAACGCGCACGCCCTAAACGATACGAAACGAATGAGGCATAGATAATACAGTTTATAAAGGTGTGTCCCAATACAGAGCGCATTTGAGCGCAGCTGCCGCGCGCGTCTAGCCGCGCTCGGATTGGACAAGGGCTGCGCGCGGCGGTGTTGAGCGCGCGGCATTCGCAGTCAGCATTCGTTCATGTCTGGACGTAATCTTGCAATGCATAATGAACAATATCTTCGCTTATTGGAAACTAGCTTTTGCCCGCGGCTTTGCCCACGCGTGTTATACATGCAAACCTTCCTCTTGAATTACGCTATCTTTGAAAAAAACCGCATCAAAATCCGTTGCGTCGTTTTAAAGATCTAAGCATACTTACATAGGGACAGACAGCGGGAAGCCACTTTGTTTTATACTATGTAGACAGTGATGTATGGATCCTTTAAGGTTTCTCGTCAAGGGATTCTCGTTAAAATAATAACAAAAATAACCAGTAACCTCGAAACCTATCCTTCTGCGCGAGGGTGAGACAGGGAGATGTTAAACTAAACAAAAAAACTGTCCAGTTAGGTAGGGCCCATTTTGAGAAAGAGGTCAATCATCGAATCCGACTAGGCTGGGTAGCTTTCGGGAAGCTCTGGCATTGAAACGTGCTCGTTCACAAAAGAATGGAGGTTTTGAGAGCAGTCGTGATGAAATTATTTACACAAAGTATAGTCCCTGTCTGGGTTCGAACCCATGACCCACAACTCGAAAGTCGGGATCGTTACCATTGGTCCACCATTGCATTGCTCTCATCGGCCTCATTAGAAGGCTGAAAGTCACACGGAAGGCCTCCGGTGGACCGATGACCTTGTGAAAACCGCAGGAAGCCGCTGGATGCGAGAACCACAGAACTGTTTGAAGTGGTGGTGCTTGGGGAACATCTATGTCCAGCAGTGGACGTCTTTGGCTTGAAACGATGTGGATGATGAACAAAAATAAAAGAGAAGGTCTCTGGAACGAGATAGTCAATCCGCGGCATGTCCCGGTTTTGCCGCACAGCATTGCCGCGTGTACATTTGTCCATACGTCTAGACATAGCGCGAGAGAAATTGTGTCCTGTGAATGTCGCGTGTTGCTGCCGCGCACCTTCCGCGCTCTGTTTGGACCATGGAAATATAAAAAACAGGAGAAGTGGCAAGCGGGCGAATCTGTGTCCGCGCGACATGCTTAGTTAATATGAGCCGTTCATAGTACTAATTCCCTCTCCGCGAACTAGTGCGCTTTCGACTGTGACCGTGACAATTTATAAGAATGCCGTGTTGTTCAATGGTTTCTTGTAAAAACCGAAGCCATATAAATCATAGAATCGCTTTCCATATGTATTTATCTTTAAAGTCATGAAAGTGACAAAGGGAAAAGTGGAGACACAGGCTTCCGATACATTTTAACATACTGGGCACATCTCCTTCTTTCCTATATCTATGGTTTGGACACACCTTTAGCTAATAGAGTGAAGGTCGTGAGCTGTCACTGTCAGGGTCATGTCATTTCAGCACAGATCATGGTTTTTAAAACAATATTATTATATAATGGCACAGGCTAAAAATATACAATAATCGATTAGTAAACGTGAACTGACTTTATGATTTATCTTATTATAAATAGATATTTTTTTTAAACTGTTAACACGTTAATTCTAATAGATTTAATTATTGTAATTGAATTATTCATCTGGTAAAAGCATTTTTTTAAATAGTTTGGAACTCCACGATAATCGATTATAATTTAATCAATATTCCATTTTATCTTGACCTAAGACCTAAACTTAATTTTTGGATATCTCATTTTACAGATGGTAAATTGGGTTCAGTTTTCGCATTTAGAAATAGAAAAATATATCCTTTTTTTTTAAACCATACCTCATCTTATTACAATTGGACCCACAGATCCCAGTCTCCTTTCAAAATGTTCCTTAACTCCAGACTTATAAATATTTTTGTCAATAGTGGCGCTGTTACCAGCTATACCTACTCGTCTTAAATATAAAACAAGTGTCTTCTACGCTAACTTTATACAAAAACAGATTTACACGCCTGGCAATTAAAACTAGATCTTACTGACTTATAACTCGTTTCATCTCATACCCAGACAAAAACAACCAGCTTGCATAAAATTACCTCCAAGTTACAATAAGAATTTATAGGCATATGCGTAACTGCACAATTTATTACCTTTATGACCGGTATCGTAGTACAATGAGCTCATTTCACAAGAGGCTTGCATCAACGTAGAATGTAGATATATCTAGGTGCGTATTCGCAACGTGCCGTGAACTCTCAATGGGTGTCTTAAGACGTCTTCCCCCTCATTAATGTGTCGAATATTGTCAAATATAGCGCGCGTCCATTAAGGGCAAGAGTGGGCGGTGATATTGAGAAGTTATCGGGACGGTTGTACGTGGTATTATTATGGTGGTGATGTGTCTTAAGATAGTGGGATTTACTTTTGAGAGTAGGTATAAGTATAGTAGTAAATAATATTAAAGTGAACTTAGAAGTTTTCATAAAAATACGCTTGCTACTTTTTACGTGATTCTCAGTTTTTTATCCGCGTAAGACATAACTTTACAAATTAATTACACTATGTAGGTACTATAAACATAATCTAAAATATTCACGTATCAAGTTGAAAATGCTCTAATTTAATAAATAATTTAACATATTTTTTTCCTCGCTGAGGCGAGATCTTCAGTTCAAAATCATTAAAAGTCGTTTATCGTCGCCTTAAATATTAGTATCAAAGCTATGAAGTCAATACCTACCCACTTGGCACTTTCACTGGAATGCGGCGCATCCTAGTGCCAAGTTAAGGTGTTTCGAAGAATTGATCAGTAAGGCAAACTACTTGGCACTCGCAAAATTTGGCGGAATATAAGTCGGTGCCTGCGACGTCAACGGGCCCCAGGACCCCAGGCATATTTAATTTTGAACATATTACTGTACAGTATAACACTGTACCTACTGTAAGTATCTAATATACTTACCTAAGTATATTATCTCGTTTCAGATTTTCCAAGTTATCTAGATGGATGTTGTCCATTTCAGCAGGCGACTGTGCTTGAATGGAGACCGCGAAACAGCAGAGTGTGAACAACCTGATAGTAGGAGAGACTGGAAAAGAATATCTGAAAACACATCTGAGGTGAAATTCATGCGTAGTTAATTCTAAGAAAACCAGATATATTTGTGCCAACATGGGATAGACCTATTGTGTAGCAAATACTTACATGTAGAAACACTATGACTTATATCAGGCATGAGTGAATCATCATATTTTTGCGACCACGATTGTCATCCAATAACTTTTACAGCAAACACCTGAAACGTAACTATATTCAACACCTATCTGTAAACCTTTTCTACGTAACAAACCGTCCCTGCATGACGCTGTCATAACCGATGCGTATCTTCGGATACATCTGCGGCCGCTACCCATTTAGCTCCGTGCTTCTAGGCGGGGCGACGTACGAGCTGACTACCTTCAATTACTGGCTTAAGAGCGCTTATTATTTAGAAATTCAATCGGTAAATACAATAATCGTTTCGCATGACAACGCGTTGGCCGGCGGCGTGCCGCGGTCTACTTTCGGTTTTGTTAGAACTTAATTTGGTATAGAATCAGGATTGTCAGCATTTATGATATTACGACTAATTCTTGTCTTTGATCAATCGATATTTAATTTTGTGTGCTGGTACGACTGTGAATTTGTAAGTTCGTGTGGTTTGGAATGTCGGACAAATAATTGCTGCTTTGCAAAAACCTGATAGGTCTATGTTATTGACTAGCTTTTAGAGAATGAAAGGGTAACAGTAAAAATAAAACATAATATATTCATGCATCCAACTAAATATTTATTTCGCCCATTTACAGTATAAATTGATGATAAATGGCTACGTTTCATCACTAGTGAGCGCGCCTCAAACTCAACTACGCTTTGTACTGAATAATTTCATTTGGCGAGCTATCCACCTAACACTATTCAATGTATTCGATATATTTACCAATTCACAAACAGTACAATCATTAAATACAATATTAAAACATAATAAATACCAATGCGTATGCAATATTAAATTATTTATAAAAATAGCTGAAGAAATTTTTGGTACGATTATAATTAATTACGCTAAAATTAGTTTTTAAATACGAATGGACTAAACTACTGAGAAATATGTAACATTAACATAAAGGAATACAATAATCACGCGTAACCATACAGTAACTAGTAGAATATCAGTCGAAAATCATTCAGCTTAGGTAACTCAATACTTGTAGTACAATAATTAATTAATAGAAACATCAAAATGTTTAAAAACTTCTATTAGGGTACGTTTCACCAACCCGAACATTATAAATGGAATAATTTGATATAAAATTGACGAATAAGTGAGAAATAAAATATTTCGATGTGGTGAAACGTACCGTTACGTGTCTAATATAAAAATGTATAAAATTAACTGGAGACGTTATTTTAGTTGTAAGAACAAACACTGCTCATATTCGTATGTATTTTGTGCTGTAGGTATATTTTTCAATAGCCATCAACATGACAAACCCATTCTGTCGATGCCATTATTGACAATCATTAAACTAACTAACTACAAATTTACACCTCTAGGTGTCCGCATTGTCGCTGGTGTTGAGTAACAACAAGAAAAGAAAGTGTTGAGTAAATAACTGAATGTAATAATAAAGACGTACAGTTTTCCTGCTGAGGAAAGAAGGATATTGTGGGTCAAAGCCTTACGCTTTAAAAATTGGAAACCAAGTTCATCGGTATTCGAGAGCGCATATTATACTTACTGGTTAGTAACTATGGTCGGACTTTTTTTAATTAGCTGCAGTAAAATGACAGCTTATGTGTTACAACTTTCTAACGAAATTTAAATAATGATGTGACAAAAAAGTCGATTCATTCAATTAACAATCAGTTCAAAATCGATCCATGTTAAATTGATTTTATAAAAGAGTATAGTACATTTTATGAATCTTAATGAATCTTTATTTATCTCAACATTAAAATTACAGGCACTAGTTAATAAAATGCACAATCTTAAATAGAGAAGGGTTATAATGAAATTAAGGTTAATATAAGTTTCTTACCGCGCATTTCTAAGGCGCGGTACAGCGGCAGCGGTCTCGGTCAAATTATAGAACAGTTTTTCGTAACTAATAAGATGATCACTACACAGTCGATAGTAGACTGTATGCGGAAGGTGGAGGATGTTGTGGCGCAGCCTGGGAGAGGCCTATGTCCACCAGTGGATGATTGATCTATTAATTGAGTCGATAATAAATAGCAGAGTGCTATAATGAAATGGTAATTGCTATTGTTATAAGGATCTTTGACAGTCGTCACTGGTCGTCAGAAGTCCGAAAGTCTGATAACCAGTCTTACCAAGGCGATCGTATTACCCAGTTACTGGGTTGTGGAGGTCAGATAGGCAGTCGCTCCATGTAAAATACTGGGTATTCAGCTTCCGACCCCAACATAGTTGGAAAAAGGCTAAGCAGATGAAGCAGACGGTGATGCTATTGTTATAATAAGTTGCTTGTTTCCGTAACTATGAGAAAGGTATAATTTAATTTCTAAGAAATAATATATCTCGCTCATCTTAATTTTTGTCCAGACTACGTCCAAGATGGCGTAATGTTGATGGCTATCAAAAACTTATCAAGTTTACAACAGTTATACAGTCATAAAAACTAGATAATACATATATAATAGTAAAATATAAAATGTGGAACAATACAAGTTACGATTACACACGAGTAAACACAATAACAGATGTAAAGATTTTATGAAATTGTTCGTTGGAAATGTAAACCTTAACAACTAGAACTTCTATAGTTAAAAAATCTAACGCGTAAACGTTTGAAAAATATCACTTGATTATCTGAGACTTGTATGAAAGACTTGTTAGTTTGGAGTAGAAATTGGAATTAGTAAATAGTAAATTGTGTACTTATATTATTTGGTATTATTATTGCATTACTTTTGTCATTAAAATATTACATTTGCTATGGAAGGTACAGTCACTTGCAAAATCAATGGGACAAATAAACAGTGTTTATTTTAATGTAATCACAGAGATTACTTTTATCTTCTACTGCAAACTGCTTTCTGTAAACAGCTGAAATTGTAAAGGGAGCAAGTGACCATACGTATGCATTGGTCATGCAAATAACTAAAAAGTATATCTATTATAATCGCGTGATGAATTTGAAATGTTTCTTTTCCAATTTAGAAATCAAGAGATCAAAATATTTAAAGCGTTATATTTTATATTGTATCATTAAATACGAAAAGTCAATTAGGTAAAAGTGTAAAAAGATTTCATGATTTTATAATTCATAAGAAGAAAAGTAGATATTATAAAATCTTTAGTATGTAAAAATAGCTTACGAAAATTGTATTAAAATTCATCAAAATACGATATAAAAAGACTAAATCAAAATTGCACCATTAGATTAGGGAGAGTTGCAGCTACATTTAAATTTTACGAAGGGCATCATATTAGCCGCACAGAATCTTTGGGTATTTAAAATATAATAAATTCATATCAATCTGCGTATACATACAATTATATTATGAATTTTTATTTTGTGAACGACGGCACAGTAGAAAATACTCTTCTTTCAATTTTATAGTATTATTCCACATAAAAGACGGACTAAAATTATTATTATATTGAGCAAAGGAATAAGGACTAAAATGATAGATATATTTTAACTAAGATGTCGGCTACAAAAGCTTTAAAACATGTTTGCGTAAATATAGTCTCTAAACATGGTTATAAAGCCCAAACTTACTTGTCAAACATTTGTTGATGATACATTATCATATTATGCAAAAGCAATACTGTTTATAATGATGTTACTTACTACAGTAATTGAAGCTGTAGAAATAGCTCAAATAAAATTCATACAAAAATAATACAAATAAAATTATAATGTTTTACTTACGATTAATTTGCTAATCGTCAATTTATAAAAACGTTGCCAAACTAATACTTTTTATAGGAATCATGTCGAATAAAATCACAAATAAAAAAATATAAGACACAAAAATGCATAAGATATTTGAAAACTTTTAGACCAAAGAATAAGTTTGGTAAAAAAATAATTATTTCCTTAATTTAAAACTTTTTGATTGCAAAAAAGTTGCAATAGAAAAAATAAAGGTACTATTTTTTCAATCTTTTTTTACTTTGTTTTCTTACTTTGTAATAGAAAATAACACACAACATACAAAGTTAAAAAAACTGATTTATCTATTGTTAACTTTATCAAGTTTTAGATGTAGATAAATTAATATTATATCACTGTTATATGGCCCCGACATATAAAAAACTAAATGCTTCCTGTGCCAAAACAAAAAATACAATTTTATTCATCACATAAAATTAAATCTAATAATTTTATTCCATTCGAGGAATGATATGCATACCTAATACATATTTTTATTAAAATAATGAAATATACTACCATAGTATTTCGCTATGTTACGCCTTTTGAATAAGAATAAGCAAGAGAATTTCGTGCAACTCCTTGCTACGAATATTTTATCAGGCGTCGTTATATTATTACGACATAGCAATTCGAGTTGAATAACGCACATACATTTAATTTAATCAATTAATTTTTAATTAGTTTTTATTGTTATGACGGAAAGTTATAATATTCATTTACACTGTTTGTCCACCGCACCAGGAACGGGACGTCACCAAGAAAACAGATGACGGCGCCGAAGTAGCGACAGTACATTTATTATGGCCGAATAATCTCGTTTCTCGTTGACATCCCGTTCCCGATGCGGTGGTCAAACAGCCTTACTCACTGTTCAAAAATATAGAAACGACATTTTCTTTCGCACCAGTCTTATTTCTTTTCCAACTTAAATTTCTTATATTCGCTTGTCTTTCTTATTAAACATTACTTGTCACTATTCCCTTTGAGTCCATAAAGAAACAATGGTGCTAAAGAAAGCCTGTTTCAGCCATTTTGACCTACAAGGTTTACTGGTATCTACCGCATCTCATTTTAGCTAATAGATGTAGATACAGTTAATACATAAATATTCTTCAAATCTAAAGTACGGACTTTGCATTTTTAAACGCATTTACAACAACTACATTTCATACTTTTGATAATCTTGCGCAGGTATGTTGCGGATTTTTATATTTAGCACTGTCGGAGCAAAACTGGCGTAACCCATATTGAATATCTAAGACTTTCTTGTCTATAGTAATTGCTTGTAACGCTTTAATATGTTGTGACTTTTATGTCAGCGATAGAAGGTTCAAATTTAAATGACTCGTGCAACTTTGTAAATAGTATTATTATCTACTTCAGGATTATGGATAAGCCACCTTTGCGCTAACATGCTAACTTTAAACACTTATATTATAGCAATCGAACCAGCAGTCTTCTGAATGTCTCATCATCATCAAGCAAAAGCGCTATCAAATCTTAAGTTAAAGCCCGGTCGCGAAGCAGAAAGAATTTCGTACAATGACCCTCATTACTTCTGTGTATTGCCGTCGCGCTCCTATATTAGAAAGTCCTTCTAATGTGCGAACACAACGGCAATACATTTGTTTGCGAGCTAGAGAGATAAGTAGTGATGGTCATTGTACAAAATTATTTCTGCTTCGCGACCGGGCTTTAGCTGTTCTGATTGGATCAACCAATCCAATCAGTTCTCATGCCATTAATTAGCCAACAAATAAAATTGAATAGCTTATGAGAAACCAGATTTTAAATCTTTACGTTCCATACGAAAAATACGCGCATTGTCGTGGAGTTGCCTATACCAGCCCGTATTACCTATTACCTAAATCTTTCTCTTACTTCTTTAACAATGTGACTCTCCGTTCTCATGGTGTCCCGAATCGAAGGAGCTGAGATGTCCGAGTCCTTTCGGTGGGATGGGGGGAGGTTTCTCTCCTTCGTCTACTCGCAGTGGTTCTGACATCATTGAGATTATTTCCTCGTAGCGCAGCGAGTCTACTGTTAGGTCGAGATCTGAAAGAGATACGGGTGTTGCAGTATCTACTCATCTCTACTCTATTGGAGTCCTGCATTAGCACTATCGGGTGTTGCCAGTGTGTAATGTCTTATGTCATTGTTATGAGGCGAAAAGCGCCAGGTAATTAATAAAATAACTCATCTGCCTAGCCCTTTCCCAACTTTGTTGGGGTCGGCCTCCAGTCTAACCGGATGCAGCTGAATACCAGCTTTTACATGGAGCGATTTTTATGTAATGACTAAAGATGAAAAAACCTACTCCTTTGAGAAAATCAAAGCATTTATTGCCATTAGAAATCAAATATCAAAATATTTTATTTCACATAAACCTACATGGGCACTTATGAAATGTCAGAAGCTAGGTGCATGGTTCCAAATTTATGAGTACTGTTGAGGTAATTAGTTGCTCCAGCAGATTCGTATAAAGTGTTTCTATGTCTCTAAGCTGTGTTTCATAGAGTTAGGACAGTTTCCACCAACTTTTTAAATTACATTGAATAAGTAACTGTATTAACACTGACTTTAAGTATAAAATTAGACGCAGACAACAAGCGTTTATCAAGCGTGATGTCTGCGTGGAATTTTGTACTTAAAGTCAATATTGATACAGTTACTTATTCAGTGAAGTCTAAAATGTGCTCGAGCTTCCGCGAGGATTTTTCCGTGTGGTCTGACCCTTAGAGCGGTTTCGCACTACGTCCGATCCGAATCCGATCCAAACCCGTGAAAATACGGATCTAGAAATCTCGGACCGAATTCGGATATTGCTTACGCACTAGTTTCGATACTAGTGAACTAAACTGGATGACTGCCGCGCCCCCCGGCCACGTACCCCGCCGCCCCGCTGCCTCTCTGCTCGGAGGCAGCTCGGATTCGGTTCGGACGCAGTACGCGAGCGTTCATACAAATAATACTATGGTTCTTCGGTTCGTCAATAATATTCTCCGGAATGGAGATTCACGGATAACGGAAACAAATTGGATGACAGAAGCCTGATCTAATGCGTAAACTACCATAGAAATAGTTCTACGACTACTCCGGACCGTATTTTCACGGGTTCGGATCGGATTCTGATCGGACGTAGTGTGAAACCGCTCTTAAGAGGCAAAGTGAAATTGCGTACGTGCGTCTGTTCTAACACCTTCAAATATTATCAGATTGTATTTACCTTTGTGTAGATGAGCGTGGTCATCAGCGTTGCCATACGCATGGTCGACACTAACACCGGAATCTCGCGCGTCATCAGGTGTATCTATAGAACGAGTACCGCGACGTGGGATCGCGGGCGGAGCTTCTATCCACGAACGTTTGTCTCCTGTGAAAGAGAAATAACATTGTTATGAAATTTTTAGGTTAAAATCTTGGTCAGCCACTTCAGCCCGTATGTTTGGAGCTATAGATAGTGCAATCCACGAAGACGCGCCCCACTACTCCTACTAACCGTTTAAAGTATAGGTATGTGTGCAACGGTTAGGAGGAGTAGTGGGGCGCGTCTTTGCGGATTGCACTATCTATACAGGGAAGGGACAATGTCATTATTGTTCCAGTGCAAGAAAGAGATGGAGCCACAAGATGCATAGCGTCATTCCATTTTTGTAAAGATGACTGCGAGACTTCCATAAACAGCACCAGGAGTGACTGTCGTGGCTGTGTCGGAAGGTCAACGTAAAAATATTTCACACTGTCTGCTGACCCGACAGACGTTTTCCTGTCCATTCGAACTATCACGAACATTAAAAAATAACCAAATCGGTCCAGCCGTTTTCAAGTGATGCGCTTACCAAATTAAGAGAATTTAATTTTTATTTATATACATTTGATACAAAAGTAAGTAAAAATATCATAATTACTATTGTAAGTTCATAGATCATTTTTGTGTATTTAAGGAAGTGTTTGTGTTTTTGTATCACACTAATATTATAAAGGTGAACGTTTGTGAGTGTGTGTGTGTTTGATACTTCTTCACGCTCAAACGGCTGGACCGATTTGGATGAAATTTGATATGTAGATAGCTTAGCTTATACCCTGGATTAACACATAGGCTACTTTTAATCCAGGTCTACGTGAGCGAAGCCGCGGGGAGCAGCTAGTTTTAGTTATAAGATTATCTTTGGTTGCTAACATAACTAAACTAAATTAAATTAAGGATATCGTACCAGAAACCCTGGGCGGCAGTGGTGGTGCGTCACCGGGCTCGCTCCACGAAGCGCGACTGTGTCGGCACTGTTCCACTAGTTCACTGTCCATTGAGTCCCTGTAAGTAAAAAGAGTTTTATATTCTACAGTGTAGAATATAAAACTCTCGGTACGTGTGATCAAGGCATTATGGTGTAGAATCTACACCATAATGCCTTGATCACACGTACCGAGTAGATGGGCGAGACAGTTACAAGTTAGAATATCCATTACATTTGCGTGGTTTCTATGACGATGTTTTCGTTACTTTACAATTTCTGAGTACATTATAAACGGGCAAAGTTTAGGTAAAATTTGGAGGCTTAAGACTGAATTTGTGCTTTCATAGAAACTTAGGTATAGTGCACAAGATCACCTAGTTCAAAAATTTCAAAGAAAGATTTGTTGCACTATACTCAAGTACGAGCATGTGTATGAAAAGTATGACGGGTTTGACGCTTTCCAATCAATAAGGTTTTCATAGATCGACTGTAGATAGTGGAATGTTACTTACCGATACTTCTCTTGAGGCAATCTTGTAGGACTCCTTGGGTCTCCAGACTTGGGTCTAATAGGTAGCGGAGGCGCAGATTTGATCATAGAGTTATCTTCTATGCAGTCACGATTGTCGCTGACCGGTAGACTGCTTGACATTATGCTTTGCTGCTCCATTGCGTCCTCCATTGATAGCTGTTGGTATGTTTATAGGTCAATAGATGGCGCTACTAATACTCCAAAATGACGTTGAGTTTATGTACAGACCGTTCAGTTATTTTACCTCCAATTTTGCATTATTGTCAAAATCAGATTGGTCTTTATTATTGATCCAATAAGGTTGCTTTTGGGTTGATACTATTGAAAAGTCTGTCAAAATCACAGTGATCTTTATTTTAGTTGCAATAAAGTTGCTATTGAGTTGCTGCTGTCAGAGCTAAAATAACTGTGAACAATCTGTAAATGTGGTGAAGGGTGGTAAATTATAATAACTTGTGGAGTAGTGATGATGGCGATATAAAACCAAGAAAAGAGGGATACACAGAACGCCAAGATAAATATGTCAAATACACCGGTTAATAATACAAAGCGAAAGAATATGGGTTACTGTAAACGGTTTGAGGTATTGTGAATTAGAAATGATACTTTTACGAAAACTGGAGTTACCGAAACAGTCGCGATTATAAGTCAAATCTGACCGAAAACCGGCCGAAGAAACCGGCATGTCCTAGAACCAAAATTTTGAAGAAATGTGACGTCTACCAACCCGCACTGGACCCGCGTGGTAGATTACAGCCCACTCCCTATCGAAGAGAGGACGCCTGTGTTCCAGTAGTGGGAACATTATAGGCTGATTATACAACTTCAATCAATGTTTCCAAAGATTCGTTTTTTTTTGTATGTTTCGTATTGTTGCTAACAGATGGCGCGACTTACCGGCTTATCATAGAGATGTCCGTCATCGTAGTAGTTATCACTCTGTTGGATACTTTGAGATCGTTTGTCTAGTGCTGGTACTGGCGGTAATGGAGTGCTGAAAATGTGAATAATAAAAACGTTAGCATTTGTTTCTTGGGCTTTGTACGTCCGATTGAAAAAAACGGAACCTCTAAGGATCCTATCCTATTTCTACCTACCTAAACCTAAATACCTTTCAACTTAATCAGTCCAGTAGATTCAGAGCAAATTGTCTGCCCGTCTGTCACAGTCAATTTGCTCTGAATCTACCGGACTGATTAAGTTGAAAGGTACACGCATGAATTTCTGTGACCCAAACACGAACGTGTAACGTAAATAAATATATTTTGAATACGGGGGCAAAATTAGAAAACAGTTACTAAAGAAACTAGATGAACATTGACCATTAACCCCCCCCCCCCCCTCCCTCTTATGTCCGAAACTGCTAAGCCTAATTTTTTATTATAATTATTATTTTGTGAATCATTTATCATTTTGTAGATAACGAGATAAATTATAAGACAAACTTACTTTACAATACTTTCTGATAGTTGTCTTCTTGCACGGGCCAATCCCGGTCCTAGGTTTTGTCGTAGTTGATTGAATCTTTCTACGAGTCGCCTGAAAACAAGAAAATAACTCATTCAATGTCTGTCTTTGGATTCATTGCTCAAAACTGCGTTTCTGCTTCACCCTCGGAATCCTAATTAATAGAACAAGTAACAAGTAAAAGTTGTAACTAACCTATGCAACGGTTTTACATCCTCCGGTGCTAATCGTCCATGCAATGACAATCCGGCGTCTACCACAGCGAGTTGCGAAGACACTAGCCTCCTCAACTATGAAGAAAGAAATACTTATTGAGCAACAAAGTAACATAACACATCAATATACAGGGTCAAATTAAATTAACTAGCGAAACTCCGCAAACGTGATGGGTATCGATATCACAAAACAATAAGCCGACGTTCGCACGGACTCTGTGTTGAGCCGAGCTTCGAGAATCCAACCTAACAGAGTGCATCCCAGCGCGTCGAAAAAACACACTGTTGGATTTTCAACTCTCGGCGCTAAGCAGAGCGTTGAAAATCCAGTGCACGAAAAAAAATCGCCGCGATATTTTTACGAACGTCGGCTAACGATATCACTATAAAAAACCGCGTTCAGCGTACCACACCAAAGGGCCTAGACGAATGGCATTCGCTTCGGAGCGATTCTATTTCTACAATCGCTATACTTAGCTTCAAAGTGACATTTCGACAGCTTATGTCAACCCCATACATTTTTTGGCTTTTCTACTATCGTCATCGCTAATCGAATGTTGCCTTGTCTAAGCCTTCAGGTCGCACAAGGACGTGGAACGAACAGTTCAATTCCATCAAGATAAATTATGATTTCTGTAAATACAAACCTTGGCCGCAGCAGCCGCTTCCCTAGGACTGGCATTCCTCGCGAATTCAACCGTCATGAAAGCCTGCTCATACTTCGTGATGCCCCCTTGGACGTTCGCGTCGATAGTTCCCTGCAGCCGCATGGAAAATGGGTTGATGTTCAGCGTCGGATCGGCCGTGTACTGGGAGATGAGGCTGCGGAGTTCACGTTCTGTCGCTTCCATTGTTTCGCAGGCGTACTGGAAGGTAAGTTGTGAGAGTGAATTAGATTATATTTATATTATTGGAACGAAGTTCTTTAACGCGGTTTGCGGAAGGAGTTAACTGGTAGAAATCATCACGCGCGTTCTACTATAAAAGCGTTCATACTTCAATCTCAATAACTCGTACTCGTTAAGTTGTAATCCTCAGTAAAACAAAAATAAAAAATTGCCAAATCTTGAATTATTTAGACATTGTAACTCTAACAAATCTATAACTCGAATTTGAAAAAACACAGTCGATGTAGGTAAAGTATAATGACGTCTTACTTGTAATTCCCCGAACCCATAGCAATAAAATCTTAAAGGAATGTTTGTGTGTCCCACGACACCTCTTGACTTTTTTTTGAAGATACATAATATAATGGGTGGTGGGTGCTAAATATAATAGAAAAGCGAAGTAGAACCAGCTAGAAGATTCACAGCTAAGATTCCAGATAGAGACATTAATAACAACAAAATAATTTAATGTTCCAGTGCGAAAAAAACAGATGGCGCTAAACGTTCTGTATAGGTCCACCTTTACACCTCACAACTCTCTATTTGTAACTAGAGGTACTTGGGGTCGTAATACGGCTCCAGTTTCTAAGTTATAAGTTGACAACAAATAAAATAATTTAAAAATCTTTGTCCCATGACACATTCAAATCATCATTCTTCTGCCCTTATCTGTTTGGGGTCGGCGCAACATGTCCGTTTTTTCCTTACTTCTCTATTAGTCGTCATCTCGGCAGTCACCCCCTTTCTAGTCATATCATCTTTCACACAGTCCATCCATCGTTTCCATGACGCATTCAAATGTATTATTTAGCAATTTAAAAAAAATCCTATGTTTAATATAATACTCACTTCAACCGGTGGTATTTCTTCTACAGATCTTGAAATAACTTCAGACCACCTCAAAATGCCCGGTAATGTAACTTCCGTTACGAGTGTAGTCCTTTCAATCCAGAGACTCTGAAAATTTAACACAATTTCAATAAAATAAATCAGATATTAAATGAAGAATTAATAGTTCTGAACACTCTTCAACTTAATTCTCATAGACGGGTAACCAGCACAAATTAAATAAATAAAATAAATAAATATCCTTGGGCATTTCACACAACGCCATCTAGTCCCCAGCTAAGCAACCTAATGCTTGTGTTATGGTAACGAGATGGCTGATAAACTACTTATATACATTTTTTTTTGTAAATACACATATCATAGATAGAAAAACACCCAGACTCGGAACAAATACTTGTAGGTCGTACAAATATTTGTTTCGTGCGGGAATCGAACCGGCTACATGCTGCTCAGCAATTAATCGTTCAACCACTGCGCCAACCGTGTCGTCAAAATAATAATTTGAACAAAACTCGACTATAGGTTAAAATGACAACAAATAAAATATTCCACCCGCTACCACCTTGCTACTTCATCATCTGCCTGCCTTTTTCCAAGTATGTTGGGGTCAGCGGCTTCCAGTCTAACCGGATGCAGCTGAATATCAGTATTTTAAAAAGAAATTCTATTTAGTCCGTCAGTCAGATAATAAAAAAAACCAGTCATCATTCCTATTATTCTCATCTTAGTGAGGAAATTAACTTATAGAAGATTCGTTTAGACCACATGAGCACGGACGTAAAAGTATCGCGGCGGGATTATATCGCGCACGGGATATTCAACTCTCGGTGTTTAGCCGAGCATTGAGAATCCAACAGAGTGCGTCCCAGCGCGTAATAAAAAAACACTGTTGAATTTTCAACTCTCGGCGCTAAGCAGTGCGTTCAAACTTCAGTGCGTCAAAAAAAAAAACGCTGCGGGGAAATATCGTCATGGGCTTACCTTGAACTCATTATCCTTATCAATAGGCGGCTTCTGCAGCGGTCGGTCACAGAGGAACGTATCAACGTCATTGCACGCATAGAAACGCTTCACTTGGTCAGGAGTACCTGACGGCCATTGACGCCGCGAGGCGACTGGCTTGACGTTGCAGATTTGTATATCTGTAAATACAACTTAACATCACGCCTTGTTTCCCTGAAGGGTTGGGCAGAGGTGTACCTATTTCCCACATTCCACCAGTTATTTATTTATTTATTTATCCTCCCACTGGAACGCCATAACAGCAATTACACCAACGGAGCAAAAAATCACTTCATGTGCTGGTTTCCATCCATCCTGTGCGCGGTGGACATCGAACGGGCGGCCGCGGGTCACCCACGCTTACGCTGTCACGCAGCGGCTAGACACGTCTCCACAGTTCCATATCTCCATCCATATTGCGCACATTCTTTGCGATATTATTGAGACTCAATGAATTTTTCTAAATAAATACATTTAAATTGGAAAATAACGAAAAATTTTGATGTGTCATCCTGTCTGACAGATATGACAGTAATGTTATGTTTAAGTCTCATGTAATAGGGGGCGAGCCTACTGCCATCACTGTTTTTCTAAAACACTAAAAATATTGTATTGCACTTTTGTAAGAAGTCAGCTAGAGTATGCGTCTCAGATATGGAATCCACGTTATCATAAATACATCGACCGCATGGACATCAAAATCAAAACATCCAAAGACGGTTCATAAAATATCTTTGCTTTCATCAAAAGATTCCATATCAGTCAACCAATTATCTTGGACTCTGTAAGAAGTATCATCTGCTACCAATGTCATGCTCCGCAGCAGAACCACTTTGACTACATTATGTACAAATTACAGGATAAAATGTAGATAATGTCTATATTTTTGTAGCTTAATATCAAAAATTGTATATTGTTAGTTTCTTGGAAAATATCAATTAAAAGTGGTCATGCTACAGAGCATACTCTCCAGCAGGACCATTTTAAAATAACGGTTATTTCACGCTGATTATGCACAGGTCATAATATAAACAAATGTATATTTATTGTATATCAAGATAACATCTACAATTTTAGATAAATACTTACTGATTTTTAGTAACATATAAATGTTTTACCGGAAAGCGCCTGCTATGAATTTCTTAGCAAATAACAAGATTAATATATTTCTTTACGATAAATAAATTGTACCTATATCATGATAACAACATCTACAATTAGTTTATAATTATTAATTAAATTTTAATTTTGTTTATCTCTATGCTGCACACAAACAGCTACCCATGAAAAGACGCGGAATTTAATACACTGCCATCTCGTATATTCCTTAGAAAGATTTAAACAATTATATTACAATTTTAACAATTTATTAGTTTATATATTGTAAAGAAATATATGTATTAATCTTAAAATATTAATCTTGTTATTTACTAAGAAATTCATAGCAGGCGTTTTCCGGTAAAACATTTATATGTTACTAAAAATCAGTAAGTATTTATCTAAAATTGTAGATGTTATCTTGATATACAATAAATATACATTTGTTTATATTATGACCTGTGCATAATCAGTGTGAAATCTCAATAATAATATTGATAGCCCCGAGTTATTGTCAAAATTTTATTTTAATATGCCAAGTAAAGCACTTCGTTTTAATCCACCCATACGCATACCTCACACATCTACGAATTATAGGCAGAATAGTTATATCGTGCGCGCGCCTTAAATTTTTCAAGTAGCGATAGGTTATATTATTTGTTTTTTTTTTAGTAACTTATAATTTTCTCAGTCATTTAATTGTGAACCAAGTATTTAAATTGGTTATTACTATTTGGGCGATGAGTGTTTTGTTTTTGTGCTCACACCATAAATTATTACTGTAAATCTATAGGTGAGGACTTGTAATTGGCTTTTTGGTACTATTGTTTCCTTTTTTTGTTTGTTTTTATTAGCTGTAAGTCCTCCATGTTCTAAAATAAATAAATAACTAAATAAATAAATCACCCGGGAACAAATCCAGTCTCCAGAGTACTACTGAGAAATTCCAGATAGAAAAACCCACTAACAGGCCGTTTTAAGGTTTTTCTCCCGACCTGGGAATCGAACCCAGGACCTCATGATCAGCAGTTGCGCATGCGACCACTAGACCAACGAGGCAGTCTGGAGGTTGTCTGTAAATAATTGGTACGAGTTTAGTTTAGAAGCAATTTATCAATAAACACAAAATAGTGCTATTAAACCAGTGTTTAAATTAAAAATAAGGTACGGTCAGCAACAGAAGTCAATTAACACTGCTACTTTTTGACATCATCTAAATTATAACCTGTTTTTTAGCATTTCATTTATTAGATAAGAGTTAGTTTTATTTAAAATTCACATCAGTTTGTATTTTAACGAAGTATTTTTCTCAATAATTAAGATTTAGAAAACACAAGTGTTAACCGACTTCTGTTGGTGACCGTACATATTTTGTGTATAGGAAACATGAAGGCCATCTCTGCTAGTTGACCTTTTTGTCGAAGTCTGCAACATTGTTGCAGTAAAGTGATGCAGTGTTTCTAGAAGAATTTTACATACACCACACCGCGTTGTTACCGTTTACACATACCCATGTTGTTGCAACAATGTGGCGCAACTTTTCTTTACAATAAACTGATGGCGATGTTTATGTATTACTAAGGCAATCTATAATAACAGGATATTCCAAGGCGTTAAGGTGGTTCTTATAATGTAAATTTCGTAAAACTACAAAGTTATAGCACAATTTTTAGAGTTATTCTTTTGCGAATTCAATAAAAGAACAGAAAAACAGACAATCTTTTTGGCGACTTCTTTGAGTGTGCAATATGCCCATGAGTGGACTCACTCCACAGAGTGAACGTGTTAGACCACTGTGTACACTCACATTGCCCATCGTTGGCGATGATGGAGTCGTCTGGCGGCGTGTTGCGCATCAGTATGTGCGCGGCGACGTACTCAGCCTGTAGTCTTTGAGTGAATGCACCGATTCGTTCGTAGTCATGGCCGCGATATACGAATTGTTTGTTCTGTGAACATTATAAAATAGGTTTAAAAACTAAGAAATTAGAATCAATAAAGTTGTTATTCAGGAAATTATGTTCAATTTGTTGGCTAACCGTAGCACCAACTCATCATTTAGGACAAAGAAAATGTTCCTCACAAAAACGACGAACTCGTGCGTGTGTGCTTCGAGAAACCCGAGGAGAGTTTGATGTTTGAACATTTATACTCGTACAACTTTGAACTTTGTGAAATTGACGATAAAGTTTTTATCATGTCATCAAAAAATTATCTACTACAGTCCTTTTTATTTTTATGAGGAGCCTAAGCTGCACCCGAGGAGGTCATATCTCAGTCCTCAAGATTAATGTTTTCCGAAGTACTGAACCAAAATGACATTGCGTTTCTTACTCTCACAAACAGCGGGCATCCTTTCCCATAGAATCCAACCCTGAAGTACTCGGGCTCTGGTCTCAGTTGCTCCATCACAGAATCCAGGAACGTGGCATGTGTTCGCAAACAATTCGATAGACGAGGGTAGTCGCATAACTTTACTTCATACAGAGTTGCCAGCTCGCGAAGAAGTGGCAGGCCTTTTTCCCAGCACTGGAATAAAATCATGATTTATCCGTTTATTCATTTTCTAACAACATAATAATACTTCTTTAAAAAAACATTTAAATTAAAAATAGCAGCCTACCGGTTTTTATTATTACTTTTAAATATTAGGCCAGCCCAGCTTTCACCAAAAATGGCTAAAGCTTTGGTTTCCTAGGAAAGCGGTTCCATCACATTATAGCGACCGTCATGAAAATTTGTAATTTTTACCAGTATCTGACATTAAGTCAAACGTCGCTGCCCTAAGATTTAAATCGCTAGATTTGTCCTCACAGTACTTAGTCACAAGGAAAAGTGTCCACACTGAGCTTACACATTATTAAGTAGCGTTTCCATAACAATCAAGACACTGCGTCATTGTGAGTCAGAGCCTCAGATGTATCAAAACGAAACAGAAATGCGACTATCTTTTGATGCGGTAGGCGAATCTAAAGATTAAAACTTTGCCGCTGTCATCATTTTCATGACAGCTGTCACTGCGGCCATTAAGTGTAGCCACCGCTCTTTTAAGAAACCGTAACTTTAGTAAGTTTAGCGCTAAAAGTATTTAGTGATTTGTGGTGGAAGCGGGCCTAAATGTCTTCATAATCAGCATGATTTCATTACTACATGACTATAGGACAGTGTACTGTAACATAATGGTTGGAATAACTTTAGATATTGACAGGTCTGTGCCTATTTATAAAGACCCAGGTACGAACCCAGACAGGCGTTTCACTTTACGTAAATTATTTCAGCACTACTGTTTTCAAAACTGTGACGGAAAGCATTGTGAGGAAACCGGCATGTTCTAGAACCAAAAATTCGTAGACATGTGACATCTACCAACCCGTACTGGGCCCGCGTGGTGGATTACAGCCCACTCCCTCTCACATACAGGAAGCCTGTGTCCCAGCAGTAGGAACATTATAGGCTGATCATGCTATCCACTCACTCACTTAAAACTAAACCTTGGCAGTTCGTGTCTCGAGTTTTACTATGATATAGATTTAAGCCACTATAGATGATTGCTTTATAAACCACCGTATAACAGAGACAGTGCTTTGTAAACCCTGTCTGTATGTAAATTGTTTGAAGTACATACCTTTCCGCGGTTAAAGTATTGCAGCACTTGGTTGTACAGCGCTTCCTTTCGTTTCCACTCGGGCATCTCCGGGTGTTCTGAATCCACACCAATTTGATCACTTTCCCAACTCAAAGTTTCTGCATACAACTAAAAACATAAATAAAATGAAAGAGGATTACTTAGGTTATTCTTTACTATTATCTATTTAATGTTATGACAATAACAACAACGACACGGACAGTGTGCATTTATGAAGCGTTTATTACTTTTAAGGTTTTATTTCTACCACATTGGGAGGTTTTCAGTGAATGTCACTTATACATGTAGTCAGGCCGTCGATAGAATGTGTTCTTGCCCTGTTATTTTCCTAGTAACGAATATTTTTTTCGTGAATTTGATCCATAATAATACTAGAAATTGTCCAACTGACAGGTGCCAGAAAACCATTGTCTCGACGGCCGGACTATACTCCTACAAAACGCAGGCCTGATGGTGAATACTTTACCTGACAGTAAGAGCAACACAGAGTGAGTTGTGGAAAATTATGGGGAGACCTTTAACCTGTAGTGGGACAGCAGAAGTTAAAATAAGCTTTTAGTTAAGTCACTTCTGTGAATTCAAGAACCATCACTTACCAACAAAGTGCAACCAGCTTCAACAAAGTTATCAGACGCGATGTGAAGATCATGCAGCTTGTACACGTAGCGCAAGTACATCTCCTTACGATCTATCTCATTCTTGTAGAAGTTCTGAAATGTGAAAGATAAAAATAATATACCTACTTATACATACTAGAAAGGTTTACGTAGTTAAATAAAGGTAAACAATGTTGATGTGACTTTTTACACAAACACATATTAAACAAATAAACTACTGCTTAAACTAATGGTTCAATTGATTTAGTACTAAATATTGTTGTATTTACATTGGTTTTTAGTTGCATTTTATTTTTAAACTGGGGTTTTAAAATAAAAAAGATATAAAAGACACATCAAGATTGTGTTTACCTTTATGTAACTCTTTAAACGTCAATTGACACCCAGGTGTGCAGATAACAATAAAAAAACTATTGTGTCTGCTAATTGGCGTGCGACGGATTAACTACCTAAACCTTTCTAGTATAAGTGCAAATTAAAATTCTCGATATTGCGTCTCTTTGGGGAGGGCCAGCATTGGACGTCTTTTGGCTGAAATTATGATGATGTAAATTATACCTACTGGGGAAATGGCGTAGTTTGTGTTTCGACTATGACGATCTCATCTGATGGTTAGTAGGAATCTGATATAAGTAGAGTGGATCACGGACACGAAAGTTTTATTACAAGCTTTTAATGAACTTGTAATGTTTGTTTGTTTGTTTGTTTGATAAGCTGGGCACTCACGGTCAGTCCGTTTTGATTAAATCAAATGGATGGGGGCCACCAAAATACAAAAACACTTGCATTGAAAATTGATTCATGTTACCTTGTAAATAAGGAGCATAATCGTATGCCACGTATCGTGATGCCACGGCGGTCCACGGTTTTCGCACTCACGACAAATGGCGCGACGCCAAACGGCGTGAGGCTATGGATTGACGTCACGACAAAATATGGATTGAAGAATCGACACTGACGATCAAATTTTGGATGTACATCACGACATTTGGCGCGATGGACTGACCGTGACTGAACCGCTTTAGTTAGTTTGTTTAGGTCGAATCTTGCAAGCTGAATTAAAACCACTTCCTTATCCTAACGGAGTCGAGTTCAGTTCCGAAAATAATGCAGTTTTATGATAAGCATTACCTGATTCTACACCCAGGATTGCCTCCACAGACGAAGGAACTCCTCAACGGCAACTTTATTCGTAAATACGCTTTAATTATTATAGTCCGTTCAGCCATCATGACCTGGCTGCTTCACCCAGTATTGGTTCCAGACGAGGGAAATCCTCAACGGTACACAGCACAGACACGAAGTTTTATTTAGTACTTTTTAGTTCAATAAAAGCTTGATTTTAAAGACTTTTACTTTTATTTTTCGTTTTATGACCTTTTCATTGTAACCTAAACAAATCGGTTTTCAAACAATTTTTTGAGATCGATACAAGTTACCTAGTTAGGGTAACTCGAGAGTAACATTCCACGCGTGAGAGAATTGCGGCGATGATTCATAGTTTTTATTGAATTTGATTACAGGCGAGACTGTCGCAATTCTCTCGCACGTGGAGATGGCGCCTAAAATTCTCACCAATAAATTAACAGTAGCAGCCATTCTCTTGTCCCTGTGCTCAGCCCCCTGCATCACAGCGCGATAGTCCAGCAATCGTTCTAACAAGCGGGTCACACACGCTACGAACGCCGCACCGGCTTCCCTCCATCCTTCCGTTGATACTCGTTCCATCAACCTGAGGTAATTACAAGAAAAATGTGAACAACTGAAGGTAATAATGATGGAAGGAATTGAATTGTACACTATTTTATACTACCAAGTTTTATTGCACAAGTTGACTTTATCAGTTTCTTTTGAATCCATATCTATATCTATACATATAATAAAGTAGTAGCGATGAATTTTTGTCTGTTTGGCTGGATGTACTATCGAGGAAACTTACATCCATGCACCGTAAAGACTATTCTTGCTTGCGGCGCTCGGCCGCTATTAGTAACACTTGCTAACAGATGTGGTCATCGTGTGCATGGGGTTTTATTTTCAAATTGTCCAGATTCAGATTTCCTCAATAGTATGTTCCGGATTGGAGCAAAAACGGCTGAACGGATTTGGCTGAAATTTGGCTCACAGATAGTTTATAACCTGGATTAACACTTAGAATACTTTTAATCGCGGTAGTACGTTTCCGTGGGATATTTTCCGACATCAACGTGGGTGCGCCCACGTTGATGCCGGGCAAAAGTTGTCAATAAACCAACTCAACGGCCGGATTTAAAATGATATGTAAAAGGAGAACTGGGCGGGAATAAGAAAGTGACAGAGTCAATTACTTCCATATGCGAAAAAAGAGAGCAACAATGCGCTGAAAAAAAAATATTTTAAATAAATTTATTTCTAAACAATTTTTATTTGGTTTGACAAAAGAGTCAAACCAAATAAAAATTGTTTAGAAATAAATTATAGGATAGCTTATCCTATCAAAAATTTCGATTAAGTACCTAAGACGCAAATTTTAAATGCAATTTTGCAATGAAATTACTTAGAATTTTAGAATTACAGAAAAAAAATACAAAAGTAGAAATCTTTTCGGAATTAAATTCTATCAAGGAAATTTAGCCCAATTGCGTATTCACGTCAGTCAGAGTATTAATCAAATGGTCAATAAAGATATATCCAAAAATGAAATCCATACATGCTGTAATAAAATAAATAAATGGTTACGAAAAAGCCCCCAATTTATTTTGGTATCGCCTTAAATGAGACATGGATGTGCAGGTCGCGCACATATTGATTGAAAAAAAAAATGAGATGTTGACATGCAGAAAAGAAGATAGGAAACACTCGCAGTCAGCCGTCTTACTGAAACTTTTTGGTGACATTAACCGTTTTAAACTGTCATGAAATCAACTTGCGCAATAAATCGTTCACTATATACTACAATTGTCAGATACTTAATTATAACATTCAATAAGAATATTCTTCACGAAATACGTAGAGAAACAAGCTAACATTTTGTTTGTGTGTTATCAAACAAGTTCACTGAACAACTGACAGTGAATAATTCGAGTAGTCGTGTCAAAGTAATTAAGGAGTAATTAATATAAATAAAAACGTGTTTAGCTAGATTGTATTGTAGTTGGACTAAAATTGGGTTTTTGTTTCATAGTGACGTCATAATTAATGGTTGTGGTACTTACACTGAGCTCAAATGTTCCCTGAGTAGCGTGGACAATAGGAGTATGATTAGAAGAAATTTAGGTAAATTACGTGGTAATTTAGATTGAAGTGATAAAATAATGCAACAGGTTGTGGTAAGTATACAAATTAGAAGAAAGGAGAAGAGTTGAAAGAGAATTTTGTACCGCCGAAAGCTTAATTTATAAAAAAAAACCATAGACATAGGTACACATGTCGGTGACGCATGTCGATCACGCGAACCCATAAGATTTCCCCCTACCAAAAATCGCTCAAAGTGCCTAAAGAAGTTTTCACATTTAAATTAACTTGAATAAGAAAGCGCTATACAGGGTGACATTGAACACATGCGACAAAATTTAAGGGGGTGTTCTACGCATCAATATGAACAACTTTTACTATGGGACCAAACCTGAAATCGCGAAAAAAAAATCAGCTGTTCAGTACATTTATCTACATCAAACACGTCGAAATGTACTGAACAGCTGATTTTTTTTTCGCCATTTCAGGTTTGATCCCATAGTAAAAGTTGTTCATATTGATGCGTAGAACACCCCCCTTAAATTTTGTCGCATGTGTTCAATGTCACGCTGTATATTTTCAAGAACAAAACGGGTTGGGCGCTGTACCGCACTGATACGCGGCAAAACAAAAGCACACAACGCCAGCATTGCACCGCATCGCGCTTTTGTGAACAAAGCTTCTGATGTCACCTTCCTTCTTTATACGTTTCGTGAGGTCTTTATCTAAGGTGATATTGCAGTGCGGGTTCCTAGATAGGAGAGGAGGGCAATCTAAGCTTATAGTATCAAACATTCTTTTATAATTATCGTCTGCCTTATTATCAGCGACGAGCGAGTCAAGTCTGTTCACTAATGCCGCCTACGTTCGTCTCGCTTCGCCTGTATGTGCTGTTTCAGCCGCCATTAAAGCCACTAAAGCGCCTAAAGCGGCCCGACGTAACTCACTGACGGAATTATTCCAACTGGAATAGTTACTTCGCACTAAACTAGGTGAATTTGATTTAAAGTTACTTACACAGTATCAAACAGTCTTCTATAATGATCGTCTGCCTTATTATCAGCGACGAGCGAGTCAAGTTTGTCCACTAATGCTGCCTCTGTTCGCCTGGCTTCACCCGTGTGGGCTCTTTCAGCCGCCATTAAAGCTACTAAAGCGCCTAAAGCGGCCCGTCGCAACTCGCTGACAAGAGTTATCTCTAGAAGAGCGCCTACTGCTCCTGGCACCAAGTGTAGTTGGGCGGGACCTGTATATAAGTTAAATATAAGTTAAATCATTATTATCGATATTATTTCACGCTCACAGGTTTATTGGCGAGCATATCCCATTTAAAAGTTTATCCTCGCACTTAGTCTGTTATTAGTAAAAGATGTTCGCAAGATGATCAGTTGACGAAGAACCCAATAGTTTTTGTTCAAGTAATCCAGTAATAGGTCATAAGTTAGGTATGCGACGGACGATACGCCTGATTATTAGTAATTAATACAGCAGTCTGTATGTAAAACACTACGTACAGACTTCTGTATATTGATCTTGAATCTTTTCTGTGTTTGTGATGTAAACCTCGCGGATCTCGCGAGACTGGGTCTAGTCTAGTCTTAGTCTCTCTAGTCATCTCGGCTAGGTCTACAATCTCACGAGATTGCATTGACTACTGCCGACCCATCAGACTATGAGAGTGCACAGAGATGTGTTTTTGCATATATGCACTTGTGCACTATAAATATCTCTTGCGTGGTTGGCTCGTCTCCGTTAAGATTGGCAAATATGTTAGGAGGATATTATTATAATTTAGGTAATTGATAGCTCACCCAACATGTTCCATGTAGCGAGTACCCGCATCCCAGCGGCGGCGCGCATACGCGGGCGGTCGGGCCCGCGCCCCGACCAGCGCTCCGGCTGCAGTGCTGTTGACGTCACTAGAGCTACGCCCAGCTCCATGTAACCTGACCATAGCTGAGGAGAAATATTTCAAATATTGTTGGTTTATTAAACAGGGTTATTTCTTAATGGCCAGCCAAATATTCACAGGGGTTTTAGTCATGAATATGAACAACTTTCACTATGGGACCAACTCGGAAATCACAATAAAACATCTGTTTCATACAAAAGTTCAATACCTACTCAACCAAAATGTATGAAACAGCAGTTTTTTTCGTGACTTCTAAGTTGGTCCCATATTGAAAATTGTTCATATTCATGGGTATGGCCAGCCAAATATTCACATGTGTTTTAGTCATGAATATGAACAACTTTCACTATGGGACCAACTCGGAAATCACAATAAAACAGCTGTTTCATACAAAAGTTCAATACCTACTCAACCAAAATGTATGAAACAGCAAGTTTTTTTCGTGACTTCAAAGTTGGTCCCATATTGAAAATTGTTCATATTCATACCCATGAATATGAACAATTTTTTATTTTTTTAGACCACCCTGTGAAAATTTGGCTGGTGATTTCCCATCGACAATAATGTCAAGTTTTCAGATAAACGTTCATCCATCATACACTTGCAATTTACATATTTAAACCCTTTCATGATTCTAGGTCAACGGGAAGTACCCCCTAAGTTTTGATTTATTTAAGAGTATCTAAATATGTCGCATAAATGGCCGTATTCTTTATTGCGTCGACTTCGAAGCATGATTTTTTAGAGCTCCAAGGGACCATAGACCTAAGTATTTGATGTTAATTTCAACTTGATACATCCACGCGCTCCTGAGAAATAAGTTCTTGACAAATAGATAGACGGACAACGAAGTGATCCTATAAGGATTTCGTTTTCACCTTTTTTGGGGTACGGAACACTAAAAATTAATTTTAACAACACTATTGACATAGATAAACATACCTGTGAGTCAAACTGGGGCGGCTCATCTCCCAAGAACCTTTCAAGTAACGGTTGAGCGAGATCTTGTAGCGCGGAGAGCAGTACTTTACAGCTTTGTACTCGAAGCACCATCCAGTCAGCAGGGAAAACCTGACAAAATATTCAAAACTGTTAGTAAATTGTCCATGCCAGATGGGAAAACTGTTTTATTTTAAACAATGGAGGTTGGTTAGCATTGTTGACTAATTAATACGTCTTTGAAATAGCGTAGCAAGTTTGAGTATATTATTTATATTTTTATATTAGAAGGGGCTTGTGGCTAAGTAATTAGTAAAAGCCGCACGGGTCGATCGACGAGGTTAAGCTAGCTTGCCGCGGTTGGTTTGTGGAGATGTGACCATCTTTACATACCAAGACTCCTCCGTGCCTCGGAAAGCACGTAAAGGTGTTGGTCCCGGCTGTCATTTGTAGAACTTTATCTTTTTTACGGGTCTTCAGAACCCCGAAAGTCTGACAACCAGTACCAAGGGGTATCGTGTTACCCAGTAATTGGGTTGTGGAGGTAAGATAGGCAGTCTCTCCATGTAAATACTGGTATTCAGCTGCATCCGGATAGACTGGAAGCCCACCACAACATACGAGTAGTTGGGAAAAGGCTAGGCAGATGATGCAGCCTTTTTTTTTTCGTGGGGAAATCCTAATGAATACCCTCGGTCTGGGAACAACGGAAGGTTATGTCGGACTTCTACCAACTAAAACCCCACAGTTCCTTCTAGTACCATGAGTCGGGGGCCCGGGAGATACTTGTACATTCGCCGCACCCCCGACTGGTATCAGCCCGCCTTGCCTAGCGGGCCCCATCACCAAGTGCGGCCGATCCAACGACTACACGTGCTCCCATTAAGGCGCGCATGTCATGCGTGCCACATCTTTGAGCCTGACTGCTCGAGCGACGACCACGCCCCAATTTCGTCGCCCGCAGGCTCCTGATGACAGATGATGGAGCCTGCATCCCCAATTTTTTTTAAAAGGATATACTTAAGGTAATCCTCAGAAGCATAGGTAACAAAAGTCAGTCCTTTGGCGTTGGACAGTCAACAGTCAATACTGAGGCTGATTTCTTGTCAGAAAAACAAAACAATATAAGTACACAGTTGGCTACTGACATCGACATTCAGAAAATCGTTTTCAGAAAAACAAAACAACATGTGGGTGTTCAAGCAAAAAGGGTCCAGCTCTCGGCATTTAGTTTCCGAGTTATAAGAAGTTTTGTAAAGTTGGGTGAATTTTTTTTAATTGATTATTAATAAATGCTCAATTATCTACAATTTCATATATAGTAAATGACTATATACGATTTTTTCAGAATTTCAACTTCAAATGTCTGATAAAAAAATATGTGCCAGTTTTTGAGTATTTTTTCAATCCTTACTATCAATTGACTATTCTAGATACCGAACCTAGTCAATAACCCACTACTGGACCCTTTTTGCTTGGACGCCCACATATAAACAGTTGGCTACTGACATCGACATTCAGAAAAGTTACATTTAAACGTTTTCGGTCTATTACACGAAGCTTCAAAACAAGGTACCACATACATTCTAGACAATCATTAGCAATTATACTTACGTCCTGTTCAATAAGATGTCTGAACACTAAGAAGGCTCGCATCAGAAAGTCTTTCAGAGGCTTGCGGTCATGTGGGTGCGGCGCGAGATGACTCCACAGTCGCTGGTAGTGGACAGGCTTTAGTAGTTCCATCACGCCGAGGAGACCGGCTACCATTGAACCCTGAGGAGGGAAAAAACCGCATTATTATTTACAGCTAGATTAAAAAACAAAGGAGAATTTTTCGGCATTTAACCCATTTGATATTGGGATCTAAAAAAGTCCTCATCGCATTGGCAAATCTTGTTGTATATTGGAGACGAGTAATATAAATAAATAAATATCCTTGGACATTTCACACAACGCCATCTAGTCCCAAGCTAAGCAACCTAATGCTTGTGTTATGGTAACGAGATGGCTTATAAACTACTTATATATAACTTTCTCTTTTAAATGGGACCTGTATTACAGTTATTTTAAAATTTATTTAATAAAAAAAATGAGGAGCTCGAAGCAATAACAGCCGCACGGGTTGATTTATCAGGTTATGCTACGCTTGCCGGGGTTGGTCCGCGGATGGGTGACCATCTTTACATACGTCTTGGGGTCTTGATCCCTTCGTGCCTCAGAAAGCACGTTAAGCTGCACCCGGTTAGAAAATACTAAGCAGATTGTTTTTTTTTTTTTTTTAAAGTAACACATGCCTGGCCTTTGCATTGATCAGGATCAGTGTAAACGGCGTATAGCGAACACAAAATAATTACGAAACTTACAAGCAAAGACGAGTTCTCTCCCATCAGATGCACCAGTACATCCAGTGTCCAAACACAGCACATCTACATCTGGGTCCATTATCTCTTCTATAGGCCCGTCGGGGTCGTATTTCTTCCACAGTAACTATCTTTATAAAAAGAACAAGTTTAGTACTTACAAGCACAGGTGAATTTCCTCCAATCAGATGCAATACAGTCTCGACCAGTACGTCCAAGGTGTTCAAACACAGCACATCTACATCTGGGTCCAGTTCATCGTCTTCTATAGGCCGGTCGGGGTCGTATTTCTTCCACAGTAGAGCTACTAGTTCTCCGATCATTTCGGCGCATTGCGATAGTTCGTCGCGACGCGCGAGGTGGACTCGTAAATGGTGGCAGGCGGTGGTTAGGATTATGTTTCTGGCCTCTGAAAGGAAGATAATACAAATTAGTCTTGATAACCGAACTTGACAGAGGAATAAAAGAAATAGTCCTAAGACCTTACACATTTAAGAACACGCTTTGTGTGGTATCCAAACTACAACTGGAGATGTTTTAAAAGGCCACATCTCCTACGGCCATAGACCAGTTCAGTCGCACTACTTTAGTATTTCTGCATGCGGATAATTTAGGTATAGTTGTTTTATTTCACGAAAGCGGGCTACCTGCAGGTACGCACACAAGAGCGCGTGTCGAGCGCGTGTCTATACGCATTACATCTATAAGTATGGCTCACCCGCTTTCGTGAGATAAAACAACTGTATAAATTCAAGAGGATAGGTAACATTTTCTAGCTACTTATAATAACAACAAACTGATATTATGAAACCGTTGGCCAAGCTTGGTCATTTTATTTGCACATGTATAGCCCTAGCAATGTTAGTTATATTTACTAATGGCCTAATAATCGCACAACATCTTCCAAGGGTACCAGAAGGCAGGCTCGACGGTCACCAACTAAGGCCCGACGCCCACTGGCGGCACGGCACGGCAAGGGATTTTTGTAATACAGATGATTTCGAACATTATTTAACACTGTTAACACTCACATTTGATTGATACGTCACAGAATGCTTTGGCATCCTTAGGCACGTTCTGGCATCCCGAAATGTGAACGCTAAGCATGATAAAATTAGCGCTTACTAAAATCCCCTGCCGTGCCATGCCGCCAGTAGGCGACGGCCCTAAGTTGTCTCACAAAATAGTAACTTTGCTTTTAGACCTTATAACTTAAAACTTAATAATCTTCAATTTTACCAGGATCCTCTCCTAATGGCCCCTTCAGTATATCCTGAGCGGCATGCAGCCTGGCCCTGGCCAGCTGCGGCGGCGGCGGCGGGTGGTGGTGCGGCGCGTCCAGCACTAGCGCGGCCGCACGCGCCGCTTCGCTCGCGCCTAAAGCGCCGCATACTTCGCGAGTGACTTCCGCCCATGATGACATCAGGGCCACCTGAATTTGGATGTAAAAAATATTGATTAGTCATAATACAGGATGTACCAGAAAGGTATGGTCTAATTTAAGGATCTGGTACAGACCATCAAACTGAACAACTTTCTCCATGGGACCAAGATCATAATCGCGAAAAAGTAATCAGCCGTCCCATACATTTGGGTCGAGTAGGTATTGAAGTTTTATATGGGATAGTTGATAATTTTTTCACGATTACGATCTTATACCTATGGAGAAAGTTGTTCAGTTTGATGGTCTGTACCACAACATTAAACTACACCTTTCTGGTACACCCTGTATACTGGGTGGAATTTTGTAATGCCACCTGGAGGGAAAGTACTCTTAATAATGCAGATAGAAAATTTTACTCAAAGGAAACATTCCTTTATTTTTGAATAGAAAGCAAACTGCATTCAAAGATTTTCGAAAATTCTCTTCTCCCACACCCGGGAATCGAACCGGCTAAAATCTGAAAAAAATATACCCTGTACTTTTATTGCATCGATCGTTAGGGTCAATTATAAGGATGAAATCTCTCTAACAAATATGATAAATTAAATGAAAGGAAAACCAGGAAATCTGAAGTTACAAATTCAATGAGTCAAGTTAAAGCTCTTTAACTAACATCCATCTTTTGTAATGCAGACTCCTTTGCGACATACTCGTAGCTGCGTGTATGAGGTAATTTAAATATGGAATGTTAGATTAAAATTTGAAAATTAGATTGTCATAGTTGTTATTCACATTTGATTGTTTTTACAACTCATTTCACATTTTGTCTCACGGTGAAAATGGCTTATCAAGAACAGTTTGATTTAATGGAAGCTTATTTTTTAAATAACAAAAACGTGAATCTAGCTCTGCGGTGGTATGGGGAGAGATATCAAGACCGACAGACACCAACTCGGTTCGTATTGAAAAGAATGGTAGAAAATTTAAAGAATACGGGTGGTTTCAAGAAGAGACGGCAAACTATTCAGCAAAACTATTTCGATTTTGAATTAGATGTTTTAACATACTTTGAATGATGTCCTAGAACCAAAAATTCGTAAACATCTGACATTTACCATTCTGCACTGGGCCCGCGTGGTGTATTCCACTCCCTCTCACAGAGAGAAGGCCTGTGTCCCAGCAGTGGGAACATTATAGGCTGATTATTCTTATGGTAAGTATCACAAACCTGAGCCGGCGCCAGATGTTCCTTATAAGGGTGTTGCGCAAACGCTTTCAACGCGTGCAGCGCCGCCCTAACATCTCTTCTAAAGCTGTCTTCATACTGTCCTCCGGTCGCGCGAGCAAACAACCGACGCGATCGAACCGCTAGCCTAAACACGGCGCCTAAGGAACGGAGGCACTTGCGGATTGGTTCTTGTCCTTCGGCACTCGCTGCCCATTCGGCGCAGTGTTGTACTGATGAGAGGAGGCCCCTGGAGTTAAATGGAAGTGCATTTAGATTACTTTGAAGAAAAGCTACTTGTATTTAACCGAAGGCCGGTTTCGAGTGTAAAAATAACAGCAAACGAGTTGTTAGAGCCATAATATCTTCTATTTGCTTTGGTAAAAACAGAGTAAAAAAATAGGTACTTAAATGAAACGATATTTAAAAGTAGTTTGAATACATTGGATGCGGAATTTTGCGGAAGGGTGCAAACATAAAGAAACAGGTTACCGGTACAGGCAAATCTGTGCGACAAGTTTAAACCTGTTTCTTTATAAGTGAGCGCATAAGATAACATAGAAATTAATCGATACCGAACCGCCCGTACCAGGAAACCTGTTTCTTTATGTAAGCACCCTAAGGCAGATTTTCGGATGATGATGATTACGGAACTTTGAAGAGGCAAGTGCAAGTGGACTGATATAAAATGACGTGATACATCAACATAACATAAGAGATAAGGGGGACATGACTAAAATTACTTACTTGTACACAAGTGCCGCTGAGAAATGTTCTTCAATATAAACATCGAGTACTGGCCTAAAATGTTGAAACCGAGTCTCATCAAGCAAGCTGCATATCGATATCAGCACAAGGAATACTGTGCCGGAATGTGGGGTGCTAGGAAAAAATAAAAATTACCTATTAATCTCATCTAATATAATAATAATTATATAATACGCAAAATACGCGCATTGACGTGGAGTTGAGGATACCAGCCCGTATTACCTATTGCCTAATCTCATATATTAACGAGAGCATTTGTGCTGGTCCTAATGTGGCCTAGAACCAAGTTAACAAAACTGCAACTTTGATTAGGAGCAGCAACACAAAAGGGATATTTTATGTTAATAAAATCCAAGCCTCACCGCTAGACTCAGATTAAATAAAAAACCAAGACATATCGCTGTAAACAGTGACGTGACGCCTCACGTCTCGTAAACATGTGTGCACGTAATGAGGTGTAGTTTTGTAGTTTGGTGTAAATGTGTGCGTGTGAGCGTGTATGCACAGCGCAAAGTGTAGTTTTGCGCATGCTCCACTGTATAGTTCGCAGCGCGTTCGCATGTCTGGGTTTTTTATTAAGTCTGAGCCGCTAGAGTGCTACAAGGATCTTTTGGCGCCTGAATGACATTGACAGGGGGGTTTGTTGGTAAACATTCATAAAAAGATGGCCGCGTCAGTTACGATTTCGGTCAAGCGCCTAAAGATCCGTGTAGCGTTGTATGTGTTAATTTTGCTGTCAAATCACATAGTAACTGACTTAGAGTGCGTTTCCACTGACGCGGAGCTGGGCGAAGTGGAGAGGAGCGGACCGTGAATTGACCAATCACATTGCTCAAAATGTCCACGAAACAGTGTAAATGGAGCGGAGCAGACTTTCAAATAAAATATATGAACATGCGGCCCCGAGACGGACAGGAGTCGAGCAAGGCGGTCCAACCAATCACAGTGCTTGAAATCTCCACTTCGCTCCGTTCCGCATCAGTGGAAACACTTGCCACTTTTCACTGCTCTTCTCCGCTCCGCTCCGGCCAGCTCCGCGTCAGTGGAAACGCACTCTCATAGCTGTTATGATTAGTTGAATAAAATAAAATAGGCTTTCGATAACCAGAACAAAGTTTCGTGCAATACTTGCCTATTCCCATCTTCAGTGGAGAACAAAGCAAACAATGCATCGAGCACATCTCTTAGGAACTTGATGAGTTCTTCACAACTGAGTCCGTCGCCGAGCCTCAATACTCGTAGTAGGGTTTCTTGTACCTTCTCCGGTCGCGCGCGCCATTGAAGTAATGCTAGGAGATCCTCTGCGAAGAATATGACAATTTTATGAGACGTTCATTACTGGACGATGTTTGGCAATGCTAGTCTAGTAGTCTAGTTAGTTTTCCTGGTTAGATGCGGCTAATTTATCAGCTGTATGCTGGCTGCGATGTGCGATGTGCGATCGAACTGTGTGCTTCAGCAGCTTATCATCATCATTCTCCTGCCTCTCATTATCCCAGCAATATGTCCCTTTTTCCATACTTCTCTATAAAGGTCATAGCACACTTATATCAACTCGGAAAGTGATCGTCACCGTATCAACTCAAGCCGTGCATTTTTCTTAACTCTCTACTGCAACGCACACTAATTGGAATCGTAACGTAATCGCCTCGCCTCGGGACAAGCTCACGAACCGCGGCGATACGGTGACGATCCCTTTCCGAGTTGATATGTATGCAATGACCTTTAGTCGTCATTTCGGTAGTCACCCCCTTTCTAGCCATATCATCTTTCACACAATCCATCCATCGTTTCTTTGGTATTTTTTACAGAAAATGGAAAAGGTTTTACTCTGTTTGTCCACCCCATAATGTCAAGACGAGACGAGAAACGAGATTATTCGAACCGAACGTGACGTCCCAGTGACAGCGTGCCATGGACACGCGGCCATAGTAAATGTATATCGCTTTCCATAAGGCGTGATAGAGGTCAATAAAAAAATGCATCGCTACTTCGGCGCAGTCATCTCGTTCTCGTTGTCATCACGTTGACGTGGCGATGGATAAACGGCCTTACGGATAGAGTTGTCTCGAACCTAAGCCAAAAATCTGATGTGATTGGTTGCATTAGCAACCTATAAATAGCGACTATAATTCAAGCTAATCAGACCTTCTGATGGATATCTTTAAGGTTGATGCGCCAAGGTAGCCCGCGAAATTCAAAATTTCTTACGTTTTTTGCAATTTGTAGGTCAGTGTGTGCTTGTATGTTGATTAAAATATGATTCGCGGCCGTAGCTAATATGGCTTTACAGAATTATAATCATTAGAATCAGCAATACAACTCCATACGTTAGCATTTATCTCAAATCTAGCGATTTCATGAAATCATGAGGTTTGAGGTAAATGCTAACTTATGGAGTTGTATTGCTGATTCTAATGATTATAATTCTGTAAAGCCATATTAGCTACGCCCGCGAATCATATTTTAATCAACATTCAAGCACAGACTGACCTACAAATTGCAAAAAACGTAAGAAATTTTGAAATTCGCGGGCTACCCTGGCGCTTTCGCCTTAAGCGTCTTGGCCATAAGTTGGTGATAAGGTCAATTCAACTGACTCGCATGATGAATATGGAAATGGAATATCAACGGAAGATCATGCGGTTTCACGGCGAAGGTATGCTGAGGCCCTAAATGCTGACCATAGTAAATAGAGTTGAATATTAGCATTATGATATGCTAATTGCTTAGATTGTATATGAGAATAACTTGAAGGGGTTTCTCTTTTTGAATCACATTATCAACAAATGAGTAGTAACAAGAATAAAATTAACCTTGGTTTCATAGCGAATAGCAGCGAGTACTCCAATGTCCCATATATTGACGACGATAGCTAAATTAAAAGCGTTTGAACTCACGACCTCTTGATTGGCTATCAGTTATTAGCCATTAGGATTTTGTCACTAAGTGGGGCGTTGAGTCGCGCAGTGAGTCAATCACAATTTGCGTAGGTCCGTCGTGATTAGTTGCTGCACAAGCCAGGAAGCGGGTTCGAAAACTGGCAAGAACTAATAAGGCTTTTTCAAAGGCATGTCCGTTCAACCAAGTATTGCCTGTAAAAGTGGTGTTTTGGGTCAATTCCTTAGCCAACTTTAATTTACGTCTTCAATTTAATTTTTAGGGGTGCATCCGATACTGATGGCGATACTTCGGGTTTGTCGCTATACATCAGCATCGGCGATATTTTTATTGCCGGTACAACGATACTTTTCAAATTACGCGCTTCAAAAAAGTAATGTAAACGCGCGTGCTGTTTCGTCTATTTCGTTGCAAACGAGCCACGAACAAAGACGTCTTATATTCAAACTTGAAAAAAATTGCGCAGAAAAACTTTAGTTTCCAAATGAAGAACTCATTGTCACTCAAGTCGCATGTGAGAGACTATTTTCCACCGCAGGTCTCATTCAAACAGACATGCGAAATCGCCCATCTCCGCAAAACTTGAGAATACTTTGTTTTATAAACAAAAATCTTATTAAGACTGTGGTCGCATATTTTCGCGCTCGGATTTTAAACATCTGACGCTCGACGCCGCGTAGCGAGTGCGCGTGTGTGCGTTTTTCCTCATGTACGGCACACAGTTGCGATGCTGCGACGACTAAACGATCTTGATCTGTAGCTATGGCGTACCTATATTTTTTTGAAGTAAAAGCTAGAGGTTTACGGAGAAAATGAAAAGACTGTCCACAATACATTATTAGTGTATTTTAATTAAATTTATACAAATATGGATGAAGAAAATAATATTATGTAGGTACTTAAAAAAAATAAACTCATTTTACTTATTTGCTTAAGTATTTGTATACTTATAAGTAATTGAAGTTTTATAAAAGTATTTGTATTTGACGACACGGTTGGCGCAGTGGCTGAGCAATTGACTGCTGCGCAGCATGTTGTGGGTTCGATTCCCGCACGGAACAAATATTTGTACGACCTACAAGTACTTATTTGTTTCCGAGTCTGGGTGTTTTTCTATCTATAATATGTATGTATTTACAAAAAAAAATGTATATAAGAAGTTCATCAGCCATCTCGTTACCATAACACAAGCATTAGGTTGCTTAGCTTGGGACTAGATGGCGTTGTGTGAAATGTCCAAGGATATTTATTTATTATTTATTTTATTCATTTGTCTAAGGGGATTGATTGACTTTTCCTTGGATCTATAATTTCTGGGAGAACACAATCAGAATAAAATTTTGTTAACAGCGGAGCCATCTTTTGTCCAAAATCATCGTTTTTTTGTGTAAAACAGTTCAATTTAAGCCCTATTTTAATGTAGATAAAGACGCCACGCGCTAGCTATAATTATTTATTTTCTTGCGGCATAGGTTTACCAACCGCATCAAGTGCATAAAACAGTTGAATTTGAACCAACACTAATACATAAATACACAAAGCCGCCTCATGCGCAAATGTTTGGTTTACTGTTTTCAAATTTCAAATAGGTAGGTCACCCCGCTGCCACAGAATAAATAATAGTACTGCTGCGTTCGTGTGGGGTTGGTTTTATAATGTTTATTAGCCTAGGCAGGTATTGTACGTGCCCAGTCGACCTAATGACTATACAGTCGACCACACGTCGCACGTCAGTGGTAAGTGATAAGGATTTGTATAGGTATCGTTTTCATAGTTTTCTATTTCGACTATAGCCAATAGTGAAGTCAAAATTAAAATCCAAGATGGCGGCTGCGAAAATTTTAAAATTTTTCGTCATGGATGTCGTTTTCATAGTTCTCGAGGATGAAGCTGATAGTGAAGTCAATCATCCTAGAAGGGATGATTGACTGCACTATGCGGCCCAAGAGAGCAATGCAATGGTGGCCCAATGGTAACGATCCCGACATACGAGTAGGTCATGGTTTCGAACTCAGGCAGGCACTTTGTGTAAATAATTTCATCACCACTACTCTCAAATCAGTGAAGGAAAATATCGTGAGGAAACCGCCTAGAACCAAGAATTCGAAGACATGTGACATCTACCAACCCGCACTGGGTCCTCGTGGTGTATTACGGCCCACTCCCTCTCACCGAGAGGAGCCCTGTGTCCCAGCAGTGGGAACATTATAGGCTGATTATGATTGAGACCCATTATGTTGTGAGCGAGCACGTTTCAGTGCCAGAGGTCATCACTGATGTGAGACGAGAAGATATATTACGCTCAACACCGCCGCGCGCGGCCCTTGTCCGATCAGAGCGCGGCTAGCCGCGCGTGGCAGCCGCGCTCAAATGCCGCTCTATATTTGGACACACCTTTATATAGTGCCTTTATCTATGCCTCACTCGTTTCGTATCGTTTAGTGCGGTCGCGATTTGAGTGTATTTCCCATAGTTTTATTGATGTTTTCCTCGACCCCTGTTTTCTTTCTGCGGACTTCTGATCTTGCTTCTTGTACGAACCTTGCTACCACACCGGACACGGTACGGAGAACCCCGCATAAACGTTGGACTTGAACTTGTTATTTTGTATATTACGACCAGCCTACTGATTTCATATTGGCACCATGGATCGTTGTGTAAATTGTGGCAAAGTGAGTGTGTGAGTGGGAGTTTACGTGGTCGTCGAGCTGAAGAACTTCAAAAATCAGCTGTTAAGTACCTATATGTAGATCGTTATGTAACCTCACTTTTATTACATCTCTTTTAACTCGGAACTCAGACCGCGAAAATCCGCAAAATGTTCAGTGATGGTTTGATAATATAGTAGCTATAAATTGACACCAATTTCATTTTTTTACAACCCAGGCCCAGGCCCAAGTTTATATGACATGGTTTCCGTCTCCTTTGTCACGGATCCACAATAGAGATTGTGGCAGTAGAGATTTCAAATAAAAATCTGATATAAATTTTTTCTCCATATTCATCCTCCAAAATTCTTGTAGCCATCTTGGATTTACATTTTGACTATACTATCGACGTTAGCACCCACAAGAACCATGAAAACGATACCCATGATGAAAAATTTGAAAATGTTCGCAGCCGCCATCTTGGATTTACATTTTAACGTCACTATCGGCTTTAGCATCCTCGAGAACAATGGGAACGATCCCCATGACGAAAAATTTAAAAATTTTCGCAGCCACCATCTTGGATTTACATTTTGACCAAATTATATTGTATTATTGATATTGTAATTACAATATCAATATTACAAGTAATACAACATAATTCAAGAATTGTAACATAATTCTCCTAAAGTAAGTGTGCCTACCACGTTAGCTTCTTAAAATATTACTTAAATGAAAGGATTAAAAATATTTAGTCGCACTACAATTGACTATATATCACGCGAGGCGCATGCGCGGCGGCGGGAGGTCAACCGACGTAGGTCCTGCGTCGAAGAGCGCCAGAGCGCGACTGACTTAGGCCGTTCGATGCACCCGATTTTATACTCACTTTAAAAAATTATTTTCGTAAATGATTGAAGACGGATATGTTTTATTTTTTACACATATATAGTACAATCTTTCTTCTTACGTATAAAATGATTTGTGTTGCCAAATGACTTTTAGATTCTGAGAAATGACGTGTTTTTTTGTAGTCGATTTCTCGATTTTTGATTATCTTAGACGTGATTAAAATACAAGTTAATGAATTAAAAATCAAACTTTTCTCAATGCAATTTAAATTTCAGGATATGCCTCTTCGAATGAATACCACTTTACCTTCTTAATTAGTAGTAATAATTGGTGTAAGATTACTTCAAAGTTGAGCCTTCGCGCGTCATCTGGAAATCGCGCCTTCGAAATCGACTGTTTTCGTAGTCAATAATTCAATTTGAACAAGTTTTTTTTAATAGACTTTAAATAAAAATATATGATAATTACGATGATTGAAGTCAAAAGAAGCTAAAAAAATAAATTATGTGACCAAAATCACTTCAAAATCTCCCAAGTTCTCGATTTACGTATGAAAAATGCAACAACGCTCTTAATGTGAATTTTAATTACTAACCTTAATTATTAATTTTAATAACTAATAATCTCATTCTAAGTCTGTATTTTCTTATATTAATTTTAAAACATAACCCAACTTGTGTTTCATTTCATTTTAATTCAATTAGCGTATCGGCATCGGTATCGGTATCGCCGATATTTTTATAAGAGTATATCGGTATCGTATCGGCAAAAAGGCTTATCGATTTGTCCCTATTATTTTTTGTCTTATTTTCTTGTTTGAAGAGGAAGAGGAGGTTCCGACTCAATCATTATGATGAACAAATTAACATGCTTCTCACCATTCTGCGTCAACTTCGTGGAGCACAATAACGTGCTGATGGTGCAGTTTTCTTTGGAGCTTCTTTGGAATGTTGGCACCACGCCATTGACGGAACCGGACCGCGCTGAGTCAGCCGCACATGACGGCAATGATAGATAGCTTGCTGATGTTAGCCTGGGAAATATTATTGATTTATTGGGACGAAAATCTTTAACGCGGCTTGTGGTAGGAGTAAACTGGTAGAAATCTTCACGAAAAAAGCGTTTTAATGCCAGAAAAAGTCAGTTTCTAAAAAGCGTTTATATGCCAGAAAAAGTCAGTTTCAAGTGTCAAAAGTTTTTGTTTTATAATACAGAGCCATCTTGCTTGCTGAAAATAAAAACTTATACCTGTACCATACTTTACATAAACCTTGTCTATACTTATACTGCGTTATGAAACTTGAGATCATACTAGATGGCTCTGTATTAATACAAAATATACGGCGAAAGGAACTTCGTTGCAACCGGGTGGCCAACGACGCCTCCGGACTTTTTTTTAAATTTATCCATCTTTCATCTACCACTACAGAGTTTTTACTAAATGTAGCTTAGTGTACTTAATGACCTGTAACTTATTACATTTTATATTCGTCTATGACAAGGAGGCTGAGAAGCTCGTGGCTAAGTAATAACAGCCACAGGGGTCAATCCATCAGGTTAAGCTACGATTGCCGGGGTTGGTCTATGGATGGGTGACCCTCTGTACATACCGAGACTCCTCCGAGCCTCGGAAAGCACGTTAAGCCGTTGGTCCCGGCTGTCATTCGTGGAGCTTTGATAGTCGCTACGGGTCGTTATCGTTAGAAGCCTGAAAGTCTGACAACCAGTCCTATCAAGGGGTATCGTTGTTATCAGTTACTGGGTTGTGGAGGTGGTTGAGGTAGGTGTGTCAGATAGGCAGTCGCTCCATGTAAAATACTAGTATTCAGCTGCATCCGATTAGACTGGAAGCCGACCCCAAGGGTAGGCAGATTGGTTGAATCGTCTATGACAAGATGTATGAATGTGGAAATAAAAGTGTATTTTATATAAAGATCGACACTGGATTGAGGTAAAAAGAAACCAACCGTAATGCCTTGAAACTCGTGACTTTTTAAATTCTGTACTTACTTGGTGGGATCATCGCACTTGTACACGTAAAGTTCATGTGCTCCGTCCCTCAGCGTAGCGCCGCTCGCTTCCATCAGTCGTGCGAACGCGAACCCGTATAGTTTTCTCTCCGTTTTATCTCTCGCTGGAAATTCAATTAACATGCATAACATCACGCCTGTATACCCCGAAGGGTTAGGCAGAGGTATACCTATACACCCACATTTCACCAGTTATGTTTGAGTCCCATGTAATAGGGGCGAGCCTACTGCCATCAACCGGGCACTAATCCAGACTCCGGGCTGCTACTGAGAAATTCCAGATGGAAAAACCCTGACCCGGAAATCAAACCCAGGACCTCTTGCTCAGCAGTAGCGCTTGCAGTTGCAACCACTATAGTCAACGCAATCTAAGAAGTCCGTTTATCAGACTTCAGAGCCTATGACCAGAGGGCCTAGACAAATGGCATTCGCTTCGGAGCGATTCTATTTCTACAATCGCTATACTTAGCTTCAAAGTGACATTGACATGATCACGTGACATTTCGATAGCTTATGTCAACCCCATAAATTTTTTGGCTCTTCGACACGCGTCATCGCTAATCGAATGTTACTTTGTCTAGGCCACAGATTTAGAGTAGGCTAGATACCGCAAGCCATCCGACCAAGCGTACCAAGGCATGTTTGTGCTGTGCACAAACTTAACGCGTTACTACTTTAGTTTGTGTTCGATCGCGCCAGTGGCGAGTTGTGACGTCGAGGATATATAAAAAAAGTCTGTTAGCTCAGCGACGCTTAGCGATTGAAACGATTCTGTTTACGTTGAGCACAACACTAAATGGCTGGGGTGAAGTTTTCGTAGGTATAAAAAAGTTGACAAGCTCGGTTTTCATACTATCTAATGAACATGCGGTATCTAGCCTAGTCTAAATCTGTGGTCTAGGCCCTCAGAGTCGCCAAGATACGTCGGCCGTAGTGCGACTAATTAAAAGCAAATGAGACATTTTTAATTTGTCTGGGTTGGCAACACATCTGCAAATTCTCTGGTATTCGTGATGTCCAATAGGCGGAGGCGACATGTTTTCTTTCTTTACTTACCTAGCATCAAGAGCCTGCTTGATTATCAATAAGAAGTTTTTACATCGTAAGTGGATTGCAAGGACCCACAGCAGTAGGCCCAGATTGAAATGTTGATGAAGTGGATTAAAAATAATACTTACTAGAGCAATGCCTAAACTCGATTCGCACATGCGCGTTTGTAAACGTTTCCAATGGCACGGTGAGTCGTAGATGCTCGCCCCAAGCTGGACTGTTGTTGTGGTATAATACTACTGACTCGTATGACGTTGAGCCAGTGCCGCTCGCGCCCCATACACATTCCTGGGTAAAGAAGACAGATATTTGAGCATATATCTTGTATAATAGTGGCAATATACTTGGTGTATTTGCAAAATATTTACGTAACTGGGCAATACAAAAAACACTTTTTTACAAAAAAAAAAAAAAACAACCGACTTCCAAAAAAAAACACTACAAAGTAAAGAATAACTTTTTTCAGAAGTCGGTTAAAAATATATCCTATCTTTATTCAGATAAAGTTAATTTTAATAAAGGTAATTTCAGCATCAGAAAGCCCAACATCTAGCTAGAGTCTGTCAAGCGAGTCGTGTCCACGGCCCTTTAGCTGATTTCTTATAATGGCAATACTATTATCTGTCAAACGGATTGTCACAACTTCTGTTCTACTAAGCTACAGCATTTTGATACTTTTAGCTCAATTATTTAATTTGTATTAATGGAAATTTAAAGAAGAATGGAAAAGAAATATATTTAATGGATAAATGCACAGATCACACTATTCATGTAGAAAACAAAGGATAACCGATACGGAGTTGGAACCCTTCATCATTTTTAGGGTTCCGAACCTCAAAAGGAAAAAACGGAACCCTTATAGGATCACTCGTGTGTCTGTCTGTCTGTCCGTCTGTCACAGCCAGTGGCGGCTGTACCTTAAGTGCGCTCGTGCGCCGCACTACCATTCTACCTTCCACCATCCACCATTTCTTCATTCTACTTCCTATACTTACTACCTATAAACTTAAACTTTCAAAACAATGACCTAAGTTTAAATACTTAAAACAATCCATACTAATCATACTAATACCACAATTACATTTCTGATTACATGTTTTTGTTATTCAAGTTAAATAAAATGAAGCTGCCCAGTTTTGATTTCTACTGCAAAAGAATTAGATCTTATTTTTGCTTGAACAAAAACGACCCCGTGCGCTCGCTAAAGCGCACGCAGCGAGCTAGAACAACTTGTATGAAAGACGACGGTAACCACCGGGCGCGTGAGACGGAAGGTGCTTAGTACAAAATGTATGCCATTTTTTAGATAGATACGTGCGCCGCACGCAACCGGAAATTGCCGAAAGAATACGAAAGATCACGGGCGCGGGGGCGCGGGTGGTGCGGGTCGCTCGCTCCCGAATGCACCCGACTAGACCCGAATGCAGCATGCATGACCCGAGGCCTTGACCTACGCAGTACGCACTTGTTATTGTTACTTTTCGCGCGCGCGGATTTATTTGTGTCCCTGCGTAATTAGTTACTAATCTAAGAAAACAGTGAAGATTTTGTGAGTAAAAATGAGTGTAAAATACAATATCGACTACATTAAAAGCAATAAGACTTATCAAAATAAACTGGACATTAAATTAGCTGGACCGCCCCGGCCTTTTCTCAATTTAAAACAGGAATGTAAAACAAAGAATAAATCGTTCACGAGAACTTTCAAAAGTGAAATGTATGCTAAAAAAAAATGGTTATGTGGATGTGAGCGACTAAATGCTTTTTTTTGCTTTCCCTGTGTTATTTTCGGTGGAGAAGCGATTTGGACAGAAACGGGAGTCAAAGATTTAACTCATTTGGGGGAAAAAATTAAAAAACACGATTCTTCGCAAGTTCATCTGCAAAATGTTTTGAGTATGTCTGTGTTAGGTACCGTAAATATCCGAAACCAATTAGATTCTGTTTATAGAGCCAACATACAGAAGTACAACGAACAAGTTGACAAAAATAGGTACATATTATCGCGCCTAATCGACTGTGTAAAGTTTTGTGGTGCATTTGAGTTAGCTTTACGAGGCCACGACCACGACGAAACAAGTGAATCTATGAATGCTGGTGTGTTTCGTGGGCTTGTGGATTTTGTGTCCGAGTTGGATGGAGTTATGAAGGAGCATCTTGCAGCATCTACAGTATTCAAAGGTACGTCGAAAACAATTCAAAACGATATTTTGGACTCGATTTTGGCTGTGTACCACTCAGAATTATCCGAAAAGGTTAAAAAATGTGATTACCTAGCAATACAAGCTGACGAAACTACCGATGTATCCACAGTTATGCAGATGGTATTAATTATAAGGTATGAAGATAATGGACAGGTACATGAACGGTTTTGGAAGTACCTAACACCTCAGTCACATACTGCTGACGGGCTTAGTTCTGCTATACTTACAGAATTACAGTATCTGCAAATAACTCCAGAACAACTGATAGCGCAATGTTATGATGGTGCCTCTGTAATGAGCGGGAATATTGGTGGAGTGCAGGCTAAAATAAAAACTGTTTATCCAGGTGCTCGATTTGTTCACTGTTATGCACACCAACTGAATTTAATTATTGAAAAAAGTGTATGTCAAAACAAAACGGTACAGAAATTTTTCGCCAATCTACAAACTTTTCCAAAGTTCTTTTCACGTTCAACTAAACGTACAGAAGTTTTGAAAAAAATTGTGTCAAAGAGGATACCTGCTGCCCCACAAACTAGATGGAACTTCAATTCTCGTACAGTTAACTCAGTTTCTACCTACAAAGACGCTTTAAAAGAATGTATGACCAGCATTATAGAATCGGAAAATGATACCAATTCTATAAACCAGGCTGATATGCCGCTAAGGTATCTGAATGATACTACCTTTTTATACTGGCTCGACTTTTTTCAGTCCATTCTGCCACATACTGAAATTTTGTTCAAACAGATGCAAAAACGAAATATAGATTTAGTGAGTATAAAAAACAATATACAAAACTTTGAAAAAAGTATACAACATGCACGCACCTCTATTGACCAAACTGATGAACCAGATCACCCAGCATCAAGAAGAGGAATTCAAACTCCTAGTTCAGCAGTCGCAAAAGAAGTTTGCGACGTAATTATTACGCAAGTGAAAGACCGATTCCAGTTTAGTAATCATTTGATCGCCGCCAAATTGTTTTACTGCGAAAACTTTACAGGGTATCGCGCTGCTTTTCCCGAAGAAGATTTCAAGACGACAGTTTCGACTTATACAATTTTGGACAAATATAAATTAAAGAATGAGCTGTGTACAATTTACAATCGAGACGATTTTATAAATGCAAATAGTGCAATTGCAATCCTGCAATTTATTTACAACAATGATCTCATCGAGCCATTTTCAGAGACGACAAAACTACTTAAAATTATAATCACTATCCCTATGACCTCAGTTGAGAGCGAACGATGTTTTTCGACACTGAAAAGAATAAAATCCTTCTTAAGGAACACTATGACCCAGGACCGGCTCAACGCGCTTTCTGTGCTCAGCATAGAAAAAAAATTTATTCATTCCATGCCAGACTTCAATAAAAAGGTAATAGAACATTTCGCGTCAAATAAGGAACGCAGAATCGATTTAAAGTACAAATAAAATAGACATTTCCAAAACTTTGACATTCTAATTTCGGGATTCATCTTCGGATAATGTGAGTGTTGTGTGCCGTGCTATTAAACTGTGGCTGTAACAGTTAAAAATATTTTTAGACTAAAATGTGTTGTGCGGCTAGAAGAGAAACAATTTTTGTGTCGTCAACTCGTCACCTGCATCTCATCACTGCGCCTCCACATTGCCTCGAAAGGGGGCGTGTCCTTTTCATAAGGTAAAAATTAGATATTTTATTTGAACCACTACATTTGATACACACCACTACCCACCACTGACCACCACCACCACCACTACCACCACTAGATACTACTACTACTACTAGATTATTCACTAAACCCATGCAGTGCACCACCGGTCCTCTAAGGCACCAGCCGCCACTGGTCACAGCCAATTTGCTCCGAATCTAATGGACCGATTAAGTTGAAATATGGTACACACATGGATTTCTGTGACCCAAACACGTATGGTTAAAGTAAATAAATGAATTTTGAATATGGGGTCACTTTTGGGGGCCAATAAGAAAATTAAAAAAAAAAGTTTTGCAAACTGTACCGTGTGGCATATCAAATAAAAGGGCTTAAAAAGAGGGTATCAAGTATATTTTTTTTATAATTTTAAAATAAATTGTTTTAAAGTTATTTAAGAAAATAGACGAAAATTGACCATTCCCCCCCTTATCTCCGAAACTACTGAGCCTAAAATTTTCAAAAAAATACAGAAAATAGTTCTTTACCTGTAGATTACAGGAAAACCTATAAGAAGTCTGTGATCTCAAAATAACATGGTAAATCTCTCAATATTGTGAGTACAAACTTACATTTAAAGTTGGCATGCATGGGAGAACATGTATTTGAACTACAATGTTAAGTTTGTTCTTGGGATAAATTCATACCAACTACAGAACCCTTTATGTGCGTGATCCGACACGCACTTGGCCGGTTTTTGTGCGTCATGATACTGACAGTGATACTTACCTCATAAGAAGGCATTGAATTTCTAGATTCTGAGTATAGTTCTAATTGTGACTAATAAATACCTACATTGAAATGCACTTTTTTAAGAAATTTTTTATGTACAAAAATTCAAGTATCAAACATGTTTTCAGCGTACTATATCAGTGTTGACACATGTAAGATTTTTATTTTTGGCCTCCTTTTTCATTGGACACGACTCGCTTGACAGACTCCTCAAAGTCTACTAGGCGATTAAAAGACTAGTGATTTACCGCCCCAGTTAGTTACCGCTCTGAATATGATACGACTCGATGTCCAGTATAGAATTTCACTAGACGACCAATAGATGGCGCTGGCAATCAAAACCAATGCTACAGTGGCCTCACCAGTGAGTAAGAATTTGCCTTGTGGTTACGACTGTGGACAACCTGTACAGTGACCACGATGGGAAAACACATTTCGCATTTTCCTTTGAAGCTGCAGTCGCTTTGTTATATTGTTTACTAGAAACTGAAACCGATCAGGTTAAGCTACGCTTGCCGCGGTCGGTTCGTGAATGGGAGACCCCTCCGTGCCTCCGTGAAAGCACGACAAACCATTTTTCCCAGCTGTCATTCTCGGGTCTTTGACAGTCAGGGTTGTGAAGTTCAGACAGGCAGTCACTGCATATAAAATAATGGTATTCAGCTTCATCCGGTTAGACTGGAAACCGACCCCAACATAGTTGGGAAAAGGGCTAGGCAGATGATCCTAACTGAAACTAGTAAAAGTTTAATACTTAATAACAACTTACATTAATAACTTGTCCCGTACTATCATGTACGGTAACTGTAGCTAGGACATTCTTCGCCGTACTTTTCCCTCCCCTTTCAAACTCTGCTTTCTCTAACGTCAGATAGAGGTCGTTGCGGACGTCTCCTGGCATTATGACGTCAGGGAAGCCTCGTTTAGCTGTCACTGTGGCCCCGGAACTGACGGCTTCTGATATACTGCCTGCGTTTGCTAGTAGTCGGAGGGCTACTACTATACCTGGAACAAAAATGAATTTGGTGTTGACATTCGGTTAAGGTTGTTAATTAAAGTTTATTGATCTTTTAACAACATAGGGCTATTATTGCTAATAATTTTTAGGGTTCCGTACCTCAAAAAGGAAAAAACGGAACCCTTATCACTCGTGTGGTCTGCCCATCTGTCACAGCCAATTTGCTCCGAATCTAATGGACCGATTAAGTTGAAATTTGGTACACATATGAATTTCTGTGACTCAAACACGGACGGCTAAAGTAAATAAATGAATTTTGAATATGGGAATCACTTTTGGGGGGGGCAATAAGAAAATTTAAAAAAAAGAAAGTACTACAAACTGTACCGTGTGATATAACAAATGAAAGAGCTTATTATGAGGGTCTCAAATATATATATTTTTATTTTTAAAATAAATTGTTTTTAAGTTATTCAAGAAAATAGACGAAAAATGACCTTTCCCCCCCCCCCCTTTTTCCGAAACTACTGAGCCTAAAATTAAAAAAAAAATACAGAAAATAGTTCTTTACCTGTAGATTGCAGGAAAATCTATAACAAGTCTGTGGTCTTAAAATAACATAGTAAATTTCTCAATATTGTGAGTACAAACTTACATTTACAGTTAGAATGTAAGGGAAAACATGTTTTTTAACTAAGTACAATGTTAAATTTCTTCTTGGGATAAATTCATCCCAACTACGGAACCCTTCATTGTGCGTGGTCGGACACGCACTTGGCCGGTTTTTTTTTTAAATCTTATTAATCGGTTGCAATGGCACTGAGAAGTCCGTCCTTTATTTACTATAGGGGAAAGGTTTTTTGGTGATTTAACGAGTTGAATGGCGTAATTACAGACACAATTAAAAAGCCATTTTGTCTCGCGTGGATCCACGTTCGACATACGATGGGTTAAGTAACATGGTGACATTCAAAAGGACAAAACGGAAGCCTTATAAGATCACTTCGTTGTCTGTCTGTCAAGACTCTTTTTCTCAGGAACGCGTGGAGGTATCAAGTTGAAATTAATATGAAATACGTAGGTTTAATTTAGTTTAATCACATAAAAACATTTTTTTGGGATTACAAACCTTGCAGTTGGAGAATTGACCGTGACGTATATATATGTATATGGGACACTTCGATCAATAATAGCACATGGGAGAACATGTTTTTAAACTACATGACATGTTGAATAATAGGTATTTGAAGAAACTATTGCCGTTGCGCCCGAACATTGGTAAGAGAGTGCGATAGGAACAGCTGCAGCTCAGACCGATTATATCACAAAAATTTTGACGAGATCGACGTTTCGTATTCCCCTTTTTTCTTCTCTAAAACTGAGCAGATTCAATTATTTTTTACATTAAAATTTCAAGAAAGAGTATGTCTAGGTTCTTATCATTTTATTTTATGTTAAAAACTTTTTAGTGCTCATTACTGCATTGGTTATTCTGTGTAAACCATTAAGTAATCTTTCCCTAATCACTTTCTTAATAACCTATATCACATTTAATTGTGTTCTCGGGAAAGTCATATTTTGTATCATTACTCCTAATAGCTATTTGACAGTACAGTCCATGTGTGAATCATATTACGATAAGCCTAACGAACCTAGTATACTAAGAACAAAATATGTTTTTGTTAAAAATATATAAATCACCCTATATATCAGAAGGTGCACGTTTGGCGCACCATGTGTCTTAGCACTAAATACAGCTCTTGGTATGTGTATTATGATAGTAAAGACCACAACTTGAAACAGGACCAAATTCAGGAGGCAGAGTTGGATTCACTCATTTTCATAGTAAAATTTCACATTTTCTCAATAAACTCTGAAACACGAGAGATAGAAAGTTTATCAGCACAAGACATTTGATAACTAAATACGATAGCATTATTTGTTTTTCAAAATTAGACTTTTTTTTCTCGGAAATGCCTACGTCCAACCTCTCCCATACATCACCCTATATGTCAGAAGGTGCACGTTTAGCGCACCATGCGTCTTAGCACTAAATGTAGCTCTTGGCATTTGTATTAAGCTAGTAAAGACCACAACTTGAAATAGGATCAGATTCAGTAGGCAGAGCTCGATTCAGTAAAAAAAAATTACATCACCCTATATGTCAGATGGTGCACGTTTGGCGAACTTTGTGTCTTAGCATTAAATGTACCTTTGTTATGCGTAAGACGATATTAAAGCCCACAACTTGAAACGAGGCCGGAATCAGGCTGCAGAGAGCTCGATTCAGTCATTTTCATAGCAAAATTTCACATTTTCTCAATTAACTCCTGAAATACTAGAGATAGAAAGAAATTTGTCAGCACAAGTTTTGAAGGCATTTGATAGCTAAATACTCGTACGATGGCATTATTAATTTTTCAAAATTAGACTTTGTTTCTCGGAAAGGCCTAAGTCAAACCTCTCCCATACACTCGTTCCACTACGCGGCTTCCGGTAAACAACCCTATTCCGTCCCTCCCTTATTGTACCAGTCACATTTAATTCGGCAAAGATCGGTTTTTCCGAAAACAAACGATGGAATCTTTGAACGCTGTCGTACTGCTCAGATCGGTGCGCCAATCGCAACGAATCACCACGCTTATTCATTATTGTTTATAGCACTAATTATTAAAATTAATTAAAGCTCTTTCAAAATAAAATACGTGAGAAACATCGTGTTCCTCGGAAATCATAACAAGTTTTCATAACACCGCGAATGATCATTTTACACAATTTCATTGTTGTCTAAACAAACTCTAAATTGAATTGTTGTTGATTGTTTCGTAATTAATAATTTCGTCACAATACTTCATTCCATTACCTACATAACAAATGACGTGCATATATTATTATGCAGTTTACCCACATCGCTAAATATTAGATTCATAATACCGTATGTATAAATTATGGTAATGAAGACTATTAAGTGTATAAATGGCACTGTGAAGCTCAATTAACAATGCAAAATAAATTGTCCTGTTCCTGTAATCTTTTGATGATACTATCTTTACGTCAACTTGTTCATCCTTTGAAGGGGGAAGTTATTAATCAGTATTTGAGATGGTGATGATAAATTATAATTAAACGAGGCGATAAGTACTTGTCGTTTTATTTAATTTAAGGTTCGAAGCATTATTTGAACGTTGATTAGCTGAGGTATAAGTTGATTAGCTGGGGTGAGGTTGATTAGCTGGGATTTTTTTAATTTTTTTATACAAAACATCTTTAAAGTAAAGAAAATAAGTCCACTTCAAAATGGTTGAGCTGAATGGTGCTACCATGCGTCACGTACGTCAACGGGCGCCGTCAGTAGGGACTGGGCATCTCTTAGCTGCTACGGCTTATTTTAATTTTAATTAATTTTTTATATTTATTTATTACGGATGCTTTTAACGTTCTGCATCGTTCTCACATGTATAATTTCAACATGAATGATGTAAGTAACCAATATTTTGTTTAAAAGAGTCTCTGTATAGTTTCTTGTCCGTTCTTCTCCATAGGAACCTACTACGCCTTGGAATGGGCAACTAGCTACATCTTTCTGACTGACCCGAACCCTTTATAATTCAATGCCTGTAATTGGTTTGTTTGAAACAAATGCTTTGAGTATGATCCAGCTCGCAACATTAGCAAGATTGACGTTTTTTTTCGAACTTCCGACCATACGTACCTACATACATCAATAAACAACATAACCAAAGTCTATCTAATAGATATGCAATCGACATTCTCTTGTTTCACACAACCGGTGTGTAAGACTGGTTCTAGACGCAATAAGTAACGTTATATAATGTTCGCAATTTATTCGCCGATTTAAGAGGGCTGTCGCATTTTGTGACCTCTCACCTGTCTCGCTCACACGGGACCAAATTTTCAAGAATATTAAATGCTGATGATGATTTTCAAGAATATTAGATGCTTTTTTGAAAAATGTAATCAATTAGCGAACTAGTAAATACGTAACATTAATTTAATAGGTAATTATTACAAACACATTTTTATTGTGGCATTTATTAAACTCATCTCAAAAACAGATAATATTTTTTGATCTGAGTTTATTTGATAACACAACAGAAATGTGTTTACAAAATTAGGTACCTATTAAATTAATATTAATATAATTGATTAAATTTAAAAAAAAAGCATCTTTTCATTTAACAATCTTATAAATTGGGTCCCGTGTGAGCAAGAGAGGTGATAAAATGCGACAGCCGTCTTAATAATGTAACTTGATTGATTAGCTGTATCTTTGTGGTATTGCGACAGCACTGTAATCCTTATAATGGATCTGTCCATGGGGAAAAATAGTTTGTTATATATTTTTTATCGAATCCAATTGTTACGGATGTTCAACAGGAATATACATAAGTCAGACATTTTTTTTTATCTTCAGTTTCATAAACTTTCAACACATAACATAATCAGCCTATAATGTTCCGACTGCTGAGACACAGGCCTACTCTCTTCGAGAGGGAGTGGGTTGTAATCTACCACGCGGCCCCAGTGCGGTTGGTAGATGTCACATGTCTTCGAATTTTTGGTTCTAGGACATGCCTATGCCTCACGATGTTTTCCTTCACCGTTTGGAGAGCAGTGGTGATGAAATTATTTACACAAAGTAAAGCGCCTGCCTGGGTTCGAACCCACTTGTCACAACTGGGCCACCAATGCTCTCAAAATTTTGAAACTTATTTTTAACTAGCTGCGTCCCGCGGTTTCACCCGCGTAGACCGGTATAAAAAGTAGCCTATGTGTTAATCCAGGGTATAAGCTATATACATACCAAATTGCATCCAAATCAGTCCAGCCGTTTGAGCGTGAAGAAGGAATAAACACACACACACTCATAAACTTTCGCCTTTACAATATTAGTGTGATTTGTGCAACGTGAGTATTCAGTTTATGTAGCTAAGTAACTACAGAAAATCACAATTTTCTACCATTTTATTAAAACCGCGGCATCGTGGCCTGCTTTCTTCTTCTTTTCTTTTTTTTTTCAGCCTGGAGTGTCCCACGTTTCTTCTTACGTTCTTATAAAAGCTGTTCATGTTTCGTAACAAACAAAGCTCAAAAAGGCCATAAGATAACACTTGGAAAAATAGTCTGCTGATAGCTCAATCAATCAATCTGCCTAGCCTTTTCCCAACTATGTTGGGGTCGGCTTCCAGTCTAACCGGATGCAGCTGAATACCAGTATTTTACATGGAGCGACTGCCTATCTGACCTCCACAACCCAGTAACTGGGTAATACGATACCCCTTGGTAAGACTGGTTGTCAGACTTTCGGGCTTCTGACGACCCGTAACGACTGTCAAAGATCCACGAATAACAGCCGGGACCAACGGCTTAACGTGCTTTCCGAGGCACGGAGTAATCTCGATATGTAAAGATGGTCACCCATCCACTGACCAACCCCGGCAAGCGTAGCTTAACCTGACGGATCGACCCGTGCGGCTGTTATTACTTAGCCACGAGCTCCTCTGTCTGCTGATAGCTATTACTGATATAATCCAGGATGAAAAGTAGCCTATGTCCTTCTCCATGTCATGGTCTACCCATGTGCGAAACATCCCAATCCGTTCAGCCGTTTTAGCGTGAAAGCGTCACAAAATAAAAAAAAATCACTTTCACATTTATAATGCTAGGTCTGGCCAGGGGCTTAGCCCGCGTGATTGTCGGAAATTATCCCACGGGAAATTACTACCGGGATAAAAGAAGTAGTGTGCTAGTAGTGTGTGCTATGCCAGACTATAATCTACCTCTGTGCCTAATTTTATCCAGATCCGTTCAGCCGTTCTGGCGTGATTGAGTTACAAACATCCATCCAAACTTTTGCATTTATAATATTAGTAGGATCTAGGATTAGTGATGTGCCGTATTTGAAGAAGTAATAATGACCTTGAATTTGAAAATAATTAAATAGTAAAACTTACCATAATTAGGTTGTCCAGGTAGGATATTACACTTGTTCGTTTGTTTTCTTATTAGCATGTCGTGTAACTGATGGAAGTCTTTCTCTTCACATTGATAGACCTAGAAAGAAAAAGGCTAAATTAATAATTTAATGCAGCAAATTATTCAATAAGTTAGATGAAGAAAATCAATACAAATAAGTACACTGTCTTACTTTCGATTGTAATACTACCTACCATGCTTTAGGAATCCGTAGTTTATCGATATCGCTCGAATGTTCGCAAAGCTCATAAAGTACAAATCTTACGAGTTACGAGTTCTCAAGTCTATCTTCGGAAATACGAACGCGCCATTATGAGATCTAATATAGAGCTGTAAATATTTATTTACCTATTTTGTGTTACCATGGTTAAAAAAATTGTATGCTTTCTAATTTTAAACTTACGAGTGGTTATACAGGGTGGGCCATGAATTAGTTAACATTTGAAAAAATCGTATAAAAAAAACCATTTAACATATTTTAGAAATCGTTTATTTACGAGAAAGCTAATTAGTTGTAATTTATTTTTTTAAAATTATTTCGTCTAAATGACCACCGTTTCGGTTTTTGCACTCATCTAAGCGAGTCCTAAAGTTTTCGAATACTCTTCTGCAAAGAGACCGCGAGATCGCCGACATCTCTTCGATGATTTTTTCTTTAAGTTGACGTTACCTTAGGAGAGTGAAGTGGCCTCTCATGTTTAGCTTTAGGATTTTCGCTGCTCCAATACCTGCAATTCTGTTTGTTTACATGTCCATTTAGGTGGAAATGGGCTTCGTCAGAGAATAAGATGTTGTGAAAATTACTGAATCGAGTTAACATTGTTTCGGCATATGACTTACGCAAATTTAAATCACTAGGGTTTAGTTCTTGCACTAGCTGGATCTTATATGGATGTAATTTCAAATCTAATTTCAAAATACGGCGTAATGATGTGCGGGATAATCCTAATTCAGCCGAACGTTTGCGTGTCGATAAATCTGGATCACGTCGAACAGAAGCGGAAACTTGCTGCACGTTCTCTTCGCTCCGAGAAGTCCGCGGGCCGCCGGTTTGTTTCACATTTAGTGTAGATCCCGTCTCTTCGAACTTCTTCACCCATTTCTTTATTAAAGGAGCACTTGGACACTGACTTAAGTCGTGTAAACCATATTCAACGCGAAATAAGCGTCTCACAGTAATGAGCGAAAAGTTGTATAAATAAAACTGTTTCACGCAGTAAGCGCGTTGCGGCCCCGTGAAGCGATCCATTGCGACTAAATTTCCAAGAAGCGAGCTAGTGCCCCCGCCCGCGCCCGCGCCCCGCGCGGCAATAGTTTGCGCGGTAAGTTACATTTAAATGTTAACGAATTCTTGGCCCACCCTGTATTTAGGTTAAAATTCGTTCGTTGACACTACAAGTGTTTCAAACTTACTTTGAAAGTATACTACTTCTCTCCAGGATGTTGTCCCGGCTGTCTTAGGAATTCAGTTAGAGGTAAGACCCCGGCCCCCAATAGGCTCCTACTCACGGGGCCCCTTCGTTTACTGCTAACCTAACAAACTAAAAAATTAGGTATTATCTACTACATTAACACTCACTTTAAACGTATACTCCTTCTCTCCAGGATGTTGTCCCGGCTGTCTTAGGAACTCAGCTAGAGGTAAGACTCCGGCCCCCAAAGGCCTCCTAGCCACTGGGCCTCTTCGTTCACCAGTTCCACTGCCACTGTTGCCGGCGCCTGCCCATCGACCTACTCGTATCACCCACGCGACCAGCCATAACTCGCGAGTGAGATCTGTTGTTGATAGATCCTGGAATAGGAAATGTTATTTTGTACAACATCTAAAAATATCTATTTATAAGGTACTAGCTGACCCGACAGACGTTGTTCTGTCTTAGCTATGAATATTCTAATGTAACCGCGTGAAGTTAAAATAGTCGTTAAGTTGTCTGAATTTTCTAATTTTCTGCGAAATTTTCTTAATTTTTTATTTCATAAGGACCCTCTCCTGACAATAATAAACACATCAAAAAAAGAATTAGCGAATTAGTTCCATCCGTTCACGCGTGATGCGATGACCAAGGGAAATAGGGATTCATTTTTATATATATAGATAGATATCGACCCGTCCATGCTTCGCACGGTTTTTATTTGACTTGACAAAACATCGTGATTTCTTTATTATAACATGTAAGTTTCTTGAGCTCCTTAAGCTCTGAGTTGAGCTGCACGATTACTGACTAATGCGTGCACTGACTGGACAGGTCGACTCAATCTGCCCGATTCTTTCCTCAAAAGACCATCTGACCTCTGAGTTTGTTTCTTCTCAGAGTAGTCAGATATTTAGAGTGGTAGTTAGGTAGTCTAACGACCTTATTAGGAATCGTGATATTGTCATAATGCAATAATTTATAAATCATAATGCAAATATTGACTCTTCAACGAAGTGGACTTTCGCTGAAGTAATGAGTCTTTCATTGGTTAAAAATTGACGAACGAACAAAGAATGCTTAGGTATTGTAATAGCGTTACTCATAATGCATCATCAACTACCTAGCCTTTTCCCGAGTGCATTTATGATATGAGCATATTTTTATAATTTTTTAACCAGTTTCGCACCCGACTGAAGGCCTTATTCATGAGCTATTCATGCAGTAAAGTCGCGAACTTTGGCTCGCCCTTATCTAGCCGGGCATACAGGAAGTACGTCTGACAGGGTAAACCCGCCTGCACCCACAAATATAACTGTCATGTCTTGCAAATGCAACCGACTGACAAATTGAATAAAAACGTTATGGAATTGCACAATAATAAACAATATATAGTACATAAATAAACAATATACGATCGATCCTACGCTTCTGCAGTGTAGTATTTGTAAACTAGAATATATACTAATAACAAAGCCGAATAGTTGTTTTTTGTTTGTATGTTTGAACGCGCTAATCATTGGAAATACCAGTCGGATTTGAAAATATATTTTTGTGTTTGATAGCAGAATTCTTGAGGAAGACTATAGGCTATTTAACATCACGCTACGACCCTTAGGAGCCGAGCAAAAAGAAAAACGTCAGAAAGAATTCTAAGCAAAAACGAAGTAATAGCGCGGACATACGATGCGATAAGACGGGGTGGGTTGGGGGAACAAGAAACATGCAGACGAAGTCGCGGGCAGAACCTAGTATATAAACGAAGGACTAATCAAAAGCCCTTCACCTCCTTACAAGATAATCTTGGCCTTTAAAAACACCTGCGTGAAGCTTCGTGCCATCGACTAATTGCATCGGAATTGACCCCACCACTTCGACGCGTTTGACTAATAAGCACGCGCATGCACTCGAAGACGAATTGGCACAGTTTTGCGTTAAATGGGAATCCATACTATTAATATTATAAATGCGAAAGAAATTCCGTCGGTCTGTCTGTTCACTTGTAAACCACTGAACCAATCGTTATGAAAGACTAGGTATTCTGGGATCAGCAGGCTGCTTTTCATCTTGGATAATTTGTATTTAAAAACTATGAAAAACAAAATATACTACAAATGACAATACAAAACATCACACACGAGACAAGGAGCCGACCAATGAGTCCATTGATCAGGTTAACCTACGATAACCGCGGTTGGTCCGTGGATGGGTGCCATCTTTACATACCAAGACCCCTCCGTGCCTCGGAAAGCACGTTAAGCCGTAAGTCCCGACTGTCATTCGTGGATCTTTGAGAGTCGTTACGGGTCGTCAGAAGCCCGAAAGTCTTACCAAGGAGTATAGTATTACCCATTAACTAAGTTGTAGAGGTCAGATTGACAATCGCTCCATGTAAAATACTGGTATTCAGATGCATCCGGTTAGACTGGAACCTGACCCCACCATAGTTGGGAAAAGGCTAGGCAGATGATGATGACAATAGCTAACAAACTTTACAGCAATAACCCCATAACAAAAAAAAAATTGTCTGATCGATAAAATTGCTTTTGTCGGGTTTGTTTTCAGCCAACTCTAATTCATAACTTCTTTACAATTACAAATCCGCCATCACATTAGTTTATCCGTAAATAACCCTTCTTATCATTCTTCTTATATTTATTTAATACGTTATCTATATGTGTAAGTATTTATTTAAATTGTATGTGGATTTTTATATCTGGAAATAAAAAGATTTCATTTCATTATCGCAACGACCATTAGTCCTTTAGCCGAAGCGGCTAAAAAGAGTTGCACCTTCTGTTATCGACACCTCGCCATATACTGCACTGAACCAGTTTTCTTGCCTTAACCTCAATGACGTGTTGCAAAACGATCATGTTACAATTAAAAAATGTAGGGACGTTGTTTACGTTGAAGAATAAACATTTATACTGGGTGATTTTTTAATGACCAGCCAAATTTTCACAGGGTGTTCTACTCATGAATATGAACAACTTTCACTATGGGACCAACTTTGAAATCACGAAAAAAAAAACCAGTGGTTTCCTACAAAAGTTCAATACCTACTCGATCAAAATGTATGAAACAGCTGATATTTTTTTTGCGATTTCAAAGTTGGTCCCATAGTGAAAGTTGTTCATATTCATGGGTAGAACACCCTGTGAAAATTTGGCTGGTCATTAAAAAATCACCCTGTATACACCACTATTTTTTAATTAGTACAAAAAAAAATGGGGCTCTATCCGTAACCGTTACTGATCATATTTGTGTAGTCAAAAGTATAAAAAACGAAATACCAAAATTGTCCACGAAAATTTGTCATAATTGGTAAATTCATGATTATGATACGATAACAGCTGTTGGAGGCGGGGCAAGTTCGAGCGAGAGCACGCGAATGCGAGAGCGAGAAAATAAATGCAACTATGAATAGCCTGTACAATATTTCCATACATTGAGTGACATTTTGGGATCTAAACAAACGCCAATAACTTTGCTGTTTATGAATATTATTTATTGAGACTTTACATATATAATAACAAGACCTTCTCTAATAAGCCTTTTAAGTATTTGTACTAATTAAAAAATAGTGGTTAGGTAAGTACTTACTTAATGTACGAATAACGTCCTGCCTTGAAGATGCGAATAAATACCCATCTACAGTATCGATAAATATTTGCAGGAAACAGCAAGATTACCAGAACAGAGCATAATAATTCTAAAACGGCAATGCAAATATCGATAAGATCACGTTCGTAATCGGAATTGAATTGTATCGATATCTAAATGTTATATCGATAGTGTTAGAGCTTGTATTGTTTCTACTTGAATAATATTTTATCGAAGCGAAGTATATCGGTAGTAAACGATTTCTGATTACTGTGTGCTAAATAAATATGCAATACAATAATATTCATAATAAATGTAAATTTACTTTTTGAGAACGTAATTTACGGGTCACAACACCGCGATAAAGATTAACGCGGTTTTACTCGTAGTTCGCCGTTTTAGCCGACGACAAGCAAACACAACGTTGTTGTACTTTTATACACACAACTCGAAGCTCCCATAGAGTGTGACTCGTCGGTTTTCAATTCCACCATGGTTTTGCGCTCGTCAATGACCAAAGCCTTTAAAGTCGAAGTTGATTACTGACTACTTACCGCAAATAAGGTAGTGTTAGCCTGCAGTCGATCCACATAATTCGAGAATCCATCCCTGGCTATCCTGATTCGAAATCTTTCAGACAAAGGTTGCCCTCTCCTGGCGTCATGAAGCCATAGCAACAGTTCTGCTTCGTCTCCTCCCGCTGTGTGCCCGAAGTCTCTCATACTGCACATGAGGTGGTGGGATTGGACGGTGGTCGTAGTGCTGATGTTTGAGCTGTTTGAAGTGAGGGTTCCTGAGTTGAAGCTGCTGCCAGAACCGCCTGCGCGACGGAGTGTGCCTCGCCACTGGAGAAAAGGAAAAAGTTTTAAAGTAATGCTATGGAATGGATGAGCAATAAGATACTTTACTTAAACCGATATCAGACGCTATGATTCGTCATCTTTCAAAGGAAGTGAAACGTCGGAACACAAAGTTAAAAATGAATTCATTAGTGAACCGACCAACGATAAGAGTTTCGGCACTCGGCATCTTTCACTCGCCTACCGAATGATGGAAAAATGAAATGAAAGGAGCAGATGAACGTTCATTCCTATGTATTTTGCCGGTGACATGAACATGGAATGAAGCTTCACTCGAGTGAAGACTCTTACGCTTTACTTTTGTAACGACTTTATGAACAACTCATAATATAATATTTCCTTCCAATTATATTACAAGTAAAAAGGCGTAGATAGGTTACCCAACACAACCCAACATTCGATGTTCAAAAAGGCACAATGGCGAACTATTAGATGGCACGTGCAAGTAGGACGGCATGTCTTAAGAGGAAACGTGGGTGCTCTTTTCTCCATACAAAAAGATACAAACGCTCTCGCCTGTTTTCTTTCTGCTTAATGACCATAAATCAATGATTTTTTACAGAAATATAAATATCAGTTACTTGTATGCCCCTATGTTTTCCTTTTTGATGACATATTATTTTTATAAGAACTAGAACTCTCCAAAAATGCTCAAAATTGCCTATTCAGACCGCTGTCAACAGACGCCTAGTGTACCAATTTCACAACTATTAACGAAAAAAGAAAAACATAGGGGCATAGTATATATCCTTCTTATTCAGTTTATGAAATATCTTTTAAATTGGTCCAATATTGGAGGAGGAAATAGCCGAGAGCCAAACCTCGAAATGTGACTTTTTACATAGGCTATTTAGTCGGATCTGTAGTTGTCCTTATCGCACGAATTCGAGGGCGAAGCGCTCGCAGAGCGACAGCAATACCTAATTTTCAAAAGTCTGGCCACCCGCCTTTCCTCTTAATTATCGGAAGCGAAAAAGAGACGAGACGTCGAAAATGTGGCTGATTAGCCAGATTTTAATGTGCCACTTTCGGAGTGTTTATAACCTATCTACCTCTTACTCTTAGTAAAATAAATTATACTTATACTATCATTGTTTTCTTCAACTAAAAGGATCTCTATGCGGGAATATCGGCATCTAACTCTTGAACAGGGATGGGAAGCATTTTGTCAAAGGACCAATAAGATTCGGCAATGAACATGATAATGTAGATAACCAATTGTCAATTCAATATTGTATTCAAAATAGCTAAGTTAGATACGTTGATTTAAGAGGACATCGACTTTGTATTACAAAGCTGACCAAAGCATTTTTCTAGCTTAGACCCAATGCTCGCTTCAACAAAGATACATTGTCGTGAGTTCATTACACGCACGACTAGTTCCTTCATCCATAAAACACAAGTTAGTATCACTACGAGACATGAGACAAGTTTTATGTGGAGCGACAACCGTCTGCCATCCGTATTTATCAGGGAAACCGGGTTTGTGAAGTACAGTAGTATAAATGTGCATATGTACTGGAAGTCTGCAAATCTCTAAAAGATTTTGTTATTAATTGCGACAGTTAACGTATGTAAGTATCGTAGCAGGTGGCGTTCTGTAGTTTCTGCCTACCCCCATGGGAATAAAGCGTGAGTTTATGTATGCGACAGTAAAAGGCAGCCAAATAGGCGCTTACGCACGTGACAAGAAACATGCAAGCACAAGTTTTATTACTTACAGCACATAATAGTAGATACAAGTGAAATGGTACTTAAGTATGTTAAGTAGGTAGGTACTCATTGGGCATCAAAAAGATTAATTGTATTTTGTGAATTTGACCAGATACAGATGTGTAACAGATGTGTCCTTGGACTTTAACACGGAAGGAAGATAATAATTTGATGTCACTGTTTATTGGTCTAGAAGTTCCCACTGGTCGCTACGATACAATCACGTCATGTTCATTCAAAATTTCCAAGACAATTATTTAAAAAAACTTTTTTACAAAAAATACAACCGACTTTCAAAAGCAACAAACACTACAAAGTGAAAAATAAGTATAATTTCGGAAGTCGGTGTCTGGTACCTATATTTTACGTTTTAGGCCACCGACTTCCGAAATTAAAGTTATTTTTCACTTTGTAGTGTTTGTTGTTTTTGGAAGTCGGTTGTATTTTTTTGTAAAAAAGTTTTTATTTTTCACTTTTTAGTTGTGGTACCTACCCCACACAAATTCTAATACCACTATCTTCAAAGAAACTAGAACATCATCCACATAAAAAGTGGGGAAAGAATACGTATTATTGAATCTTACCTAGGTACCTACTCAAAAACTCCCCAAGCAAAGTTAAAAACCTAACCTAGCCTTGTTAGTTAGTAATACATTTTATGGGACTTTGAGGTGGGTATACCGAATATTTTTTTTTCAAATCGGTGTAAAATGTTATGCGTGGTCATACATACAAAAAAAAATATATACGTGTCGGATTGAGAACTTCCTCCTTTTTCATAGTCGGTTAAAAACAATTTTGAGCATAAAACATAAAACGCGACATAGCCAGTTATAAAACTCAACTTGTTAAATCACTCACTTAGATACATACTTGCCATAGAAGGCAAGAGATATTTAAGGTATAAGTGCGCAAGCACAGATTTGCTGACTTCATAAAAAAGATACCATGCCATATTTGTGAAGCGACTGCTATCAAGTACCTATGTAATTAATTGTGGTTGTATAGAGAAATCTAGACTGTATCCAGATAAGACTTTCTTTGAATAATAAAAACAGGAACACTTTGGGTACGCATATGGCCTCTGTTGACAAAATAAACTAAAATGGCTAAGCTAAATAAATAAAAAAAATAAAAAATAAATAAAATATTTATTACTGTACCAACTACATAGTTTATATTAGTTTATGATTGGAGCCTCCTTTTAAGCATAATAACGCCTGTGTTAGAAGACTCCGCTCTTCCACAGCTTTGGCTGTTTGTACAACTTACAAATTACAAAAATAATTTAATTTAATTTTTTTTTTTGTCTTAGGCTACATAATACACATATCTTTTTTTCGAGCGCGTGTTTCGTGCTTTATTGCCATTTACGTAAAGTATTATTTTCATAACTTCAAACACGATCGCTCGCTCGTGAATTAAACAGAATGAATACATTGCTATGGTTGTGTTAGGTGTGCGAAGTGTGTGATGTGTGTGGGGTGTGTGAGGTGTGTCAAGTATGTGTGGTGCGTGATGTGTGTGAGGTGTGTGGAGTGTGAGAGGTGTGTGGGTGGTGTGGATGTGTGTATGAGGGAGCATGTAAGTGTAGGTGTGACGATGACGGTGCAAGTATAAGTAATTTCCACTTATTGTAACAGTAATTCGTTGTCTGAATACGTGCGTGATTTTAACCATTCTACTAGCATTTTCTTACCTTTATGAAGTTGTTCAGTGTATATGTATATGTCTTTGTTAATTTTATTGTATAATCGTGCTGATTGTTTATTATACTGTGTCTGTGTAGCAGCAAAATTGGTTTTAGATTGTGGGACTTGCACAATAATATCTTTTCTCCTTTTTAATATTATGTTTTTGTCATACTTAAGTTTCTTATGCTTTTTTAGGATCGCGGCACAGATATATAATTTCCTAACAGATAGCAGGCCGCTGATCTCATATAGACTTTCAGTAGGAAATTTCCGTTTCTTGAAATACATTATTTTTATCAGACCTCTTTGCGCTCGTTAGACGTCTATAAATTTAGATTTCGCTGCCCCACCCCATACGGGTATACATTATACGGACCAACTCCGGCAAGCGTAGCTTAACCTGATGAACCGACCTGTCCGATTGTTATTACTTAGCCACGGGCTCCTCGTCTATGATAGTCATGGAATATTGTTGGTACTTTGATTTTTTTCACACCATGTTCTCGTGTTCATATTTTTGCGAACTTGTCATGCCAAGAACAATGGTGTCCAACATGTTTCGAGACATACCTATTGGTTCAACTGTTGGAAGCTGTTTCTCAGAAAACCGAAAAAAAAAATCATCTAACTCGTCAACAGCTTGAAACTGACACCGCATCCACATTTACTCTTTGGGAATTCAGCGGACAAATATTGAAATAAGGATAAAAGCATTAATTACGCAGTAAAATGAAATTATTCACCTTTAAGAATAATACGAAAACAAATATAGGTAGGTAAGTACTAAACCAACAGGTATAAAAAAAAAGCCTGAGATGTATCCCACAGAAGTTTCCTCAACTAAGCATTTGTATTTTACCCCATAATTAATAATAAAATCCCAAACATAGCAATAAACTTACATTTATAATAGTTGGGATATTAAATATTAGTTACGGTGTAAATGAATACTAAGGTTTCCGGTGGGAATGGAGGCACTGATATAGTTTATGTTCCCATAGAGATCGTTTACAACCGTAAGCAGATGTATTGCAAGGATTAAGGAAGCTCATAAAGTTATATCGACTTTGCATCCTACCTGATGGTGTAGGCAGTTTATATAATTTTGACGGAGACATGTACAGTGGGCTGCATCAACTGGGTACCCCAGTTGTATTAAAATTAACTTTGCTACAACTTTGCAATTCAAACAACACATCCTTAAGAATAATACAAAAAGTGTTTCACATGCCCGGACGAGATTCGAACCATCGCCTCATTGGTAATCCGATGATTACCGCGAGCTCTTACCAACTAAGCCAGTTAGGTAGTTAAGAACACAACGAATTATCAATCTACTTGGCGTTATATCTCTGTCTCTGTCTAATAGAATATGAACCCGTAGTTTATAAATAGTTTGATAATAGAGGGTAGTTATGGATAGATTTTACTAATCTATAATGAAGTTACCGTCTGATGAATCTAGTTTTGCTACACCTTTCGCATACTATACGTGTTTGTGCTAAAACAATTTAAAATGATAGATAATTTCTTGAGAACAAAGATTGTGGTTCTTTACGAACAAAATACAAGCATTAAAGGGATTGCGAGACAGCTGGGCATAGCGGTAAGTCAAAAAATATTAAGTATCTAATAACTAATAAAATAATAAATAATAGTTCGTGAACTTTGTCACTCGATTGACTAACTTAAAATGTATTTTCACACAGAGAAAAACGGTGCGCTTGTGGGTGCGACGTTATTTGGATACTGGTGATGTGAAGTCAAAACCTTTTGGGCGAAGTTCAGGCATCTATACAAACAAGAGCGAACGCCACCGTGATATAGTAAATGTTCACTTGAATTCGCCGTTCGCAACCACTCGCTCCAGTGCTCAACGACACGGCATCTCAATCGCCACAGTGCGGAGGCACCTGCACGCAGCAGGCATTCACAATTATCGTCCAGCGAAGAAAATTCAACTGTCAGAAGCTCATCGGGCAGCAAGAGTGCGGTTCGCACAGGAGTTTATGGACTTTGACTGGGAAAATAACATAGTTATTTTCACGGACGAAAAAACTTTTAGCTCCGATAATGATGGCAGAAAAATACTATGGCGGAAACCTAACGAACGCTACAATCCACAAAACATATTACCGAACAGGTCCAGTGGTAGAATAACATTAGGTAAGTAAATACACAGCTTTACTGTAAATAAATTATTGATTTCCATGTTATGACAGATTTAATTTTATTAACAGTATTATGAGAAATAAAGCTATTATTTAGCAATGTTTATCACCACAAAATTTTAAACATTATACTTACTACCCAATAAACTAATAGTATATTATGTTACTAAAAAAAACCTCATTTTCAGGTTACTGGGGATGGATGTCATCGATGGGTCCGGGCGAATTAACAGAAGTAGGCGGGCGCATGGATGGCAAGACATATCTACAAATATTGCTAGAGGTTATGTTGCCTACAGTGCGTGTTGCGTACCCAGAAGGACAAATATATTTCGTCCACGATAACTGTGCTGTGCATCGATCCCGAATGGTGAAGGAGTGGCTAAGCTTACAGGCTGATATAACTGTTATCGCCTGGCCACCTAAAAGTCCGGATCTTAATCCAATTGAAAATATGTGGGGTCAAATGATTTTAAATTGGGACTCAAATGAAGTAAAGTCCAAGGATAATTTACAACAAGAAGTCATAAGAACTTGGGAATTGATGCGTGGTAGGGATATAGGCTGGAACATGGTTACTCAGATGAGAAGCCGACTACAGCAAATAATACTCAGTGGGGGTCATCCACTCCGCTATTAACATAAACAATACTTATTAAAAACAAAACGACCTATAGTAATTAGGTAAGTGGAAATCTTAAACAAACCTTTTTTACAGTCCGTTCAACCTATTTTGACTTCTATTCCGTAGGATTAAGGATGGCATTACAGGCAAAAAATGGTTACAATACCAACTGCAGCTGCCATTTGTCATGCCACCGGCGCAATAGAAGTCAAAATCGGTTGAACGGACTGTAAAAAAAGTTTATTTAAATGTCAAATCTTATTGTAAATGGAGTTTAAATATTTTTGATCCCGTAATTCCGTTTGGTTTAAATAATATTACCTATATTATCTCTGTTATAAATATAATATAATAAAATAAAGTGTCGACATTGACACATTGAAATATAAAGAATAAATCATTTGACCTCACGATTTCATTATTGTGATTAAATAGCTACCTAATTAATACCTAGTAGTTGGAGGTAGACATCGATCACTAATAAAAAAGTATGTTGGGCTTTGTGAATACAACTTTAAATATTATACTTAAGGTTGAATTTACATTAACGCATATTTATTTCAACTAGAGTAGGTAAACACAACTGGCGACCGTTTTACGAGAACTTTTGCGTGGCATTGTGTATCTAGATTTTTATTAGTGATCGATGGAGGTAGATAATATTTATAATTTACGAGAGATGTAAATTGTTTATTCATTGGAACTATACTTATTGTTACTAATGATAACATGTTTTTTCACTCGTTATTATGAAAATTATTCTACTAGTTTGAAAGGTAAATTATCAAACAATAAAAGTTGTTGTTGTAAGCAGTAAAGCGATACAAACTTTTTTCTATTATGTATGTTACAGTTATCTCTACTTAGTTAAGTTTTTCAATGTATAATAAATTTTTCTAAAATAAATTATATTTCTTTCATTTTTATATAAACCTACTAGTTATAACAATATGTAAAAAGAAAAAGTTGCATAAATAGTATAACTTAAAGAAAAATAAAACTTGACGAAAACAAAAACTTAATTTTAAGATTGCTAGTATCGAACCTGAGCTAACAGTTTCACATGTCACATCCTCAACCTCTAGATCAACTAAACTGTTACTTAGAGCTTCGAAATATTCTTGTGCATTGTTGCATCTTTAAACTGTTTGAAATGATATTATCACTTTTTTATGAAATAAATTATATTATTATTATATTAAATATGTTACATTTTATAAATAAATATATATATAAAAATTTATCCCTATTTCCCTTGGTCACGCCATAACTGGAGAACTGCTTGACCGATTTGTATTTGTTTTTGTTATAATCTCCTTTTTACTGGGGTGATATAAAAGAAAAAAAGTAAGGAAAAAGAAAAAAAAGAACTGAGGACAACGTCTGGCGGGTCAGCTAGTATTACAATAAAATACAAAACTTGCTATGCGGCCATCGCGGGTTCGAACGTGGTGCTTTCAAGGGGGGTACCCACATCGTGAAGCTGACTGTACACGCCGACAAATCGGACGTCTGTACACCTCAAAGTTGCTTTTTGTATATGTTATAGTCAAACCTCGAAGCTCCGGCGCTCCTAGGTTTGACTAGTCAATCCTCAGGTCTGACTAGCAGTCTTAGTCAAAGCCACAACAAATAGTTTTTCGGCCTCTGACTAAAGAATTTTCGTCAAACCTAGGAGACACTAATTTGTTCAGACAAACATCGAAACAATTTAATGAAATCGGGGTTTGACCAGTCAAACTAGCTAACCTCAAACCACCTAGGTTAGGCTTGGGTTATGGTTTTCGCCAGCATGTCGATAGTCGTTTTTACACCGTTCTGTCTGCAGGGTTTAAAGGAACCTAACCAAACTGAACCTCGGGGTGCCCCTGACGTCGACGTTTGACTTCTAGGATCGACTAGGCAAAGCCCGAAACAGATTATTTTACTTTCGACGTTTGACTGAAAAGTTAGGCTTGACTAGAAATACCTTAGTCAAAGGCCAAAATTGGAATTCATGCCAGAAGGTTTTGGTCAAACCTAGGATAAACCAGTCATTCCGGGAAGAGACTACACACCGGGAATATACACTGAGTCATTGAAGAAACCCTTAACGGTGGGAGGGGTTCACATCGGAGTCGGGTCGACGATGAAGTACCTGGGACTCGTCCTCGGCAGCCGGTGGAACTTCGTGGAGCATTTCCGACGTTTGGCTCCCAGACTGGCACGGGCTGGGGCTGCCTTGAGGCGGCTCCTGCCCAATCTGGGGGGTCCAAACGCCTCCTGCCGGAGGCTCTACGCGGGGGTCGTGCGGTCCATGGCCCTTTACGGAGCACCGGTGTGGGCGCGTTCCCTAAGGCTGGGGCCAGCCGGCAGGTTGAACGCGTCCCAGAGGGTCATGGCCATCCGGCTAGTCCGGGGATACCGCACGGTCTCCGGGGAGGCGGTGAGCCTCCTTGCCGGATTGCCGCCGTGGGATCTGGAGGCAAACGTCCTCGCGCACGTGTGGGAGTGGCGCGAGGAGGCGAAGCGCCGGGGCGTAACTCCGCTGCCGCGAGAAATCACGGTACAGCGGACAGAGCTCCGGCGGGATCTCATGGTGGCATGGAGAGCGCGACTGTCGCAACCCAGCGCTGGGCACGCCACAATTGCGGCGATAAGTCCCCTCTTTGAGGAGTGGTTAGAGAGGCGCCACGGCGTCCTCACCTTCCGCCTGACGCAGGTCCTCACCGGACACGGTTGTTTCGGGAGGTTCCTGTTTCGCATAAGGCGGGAGGAAACGCCCGGGTGTCACCATTGTGTGGATCGCCCGGAGGACACGGTGGAGCATACAGTGGAGGTCTGCCCGGCTTGGGCAGAGCACCGCCGTGTTCTCACGGAGGCGATCGGCGGCGGCGATCTCTCGCGTCCGAGCCTGGTCCAGGCCATGGTGCGGAGCGAGAGTGCATGGGAGGCCGTCACCTCCTTCTGCGAAGCAGTGATGCTCGCGAAGGAGGAGGCGGAACGCGTGAGGGAGAGGCAGCCTCACGCCCTCAGTCGCCGCAGGAGACGCCCTGGGCGGCGAGAATCGCGTGGCGATTTCCGGCCACCGTAGGCGCGGGCCTGCGGACGGTGAGCAGCGGGTAGCTCGCCGTCCGGTAAGGACCAGGCCCGAGTCGACGGCGCGTTGTGTTCCACGCGCGCCTCTAAGAGATGTCAGCAAGTGACGGGGTCCAATAGGGCCGACGCCGCTGGGGTCGCGGGTTGTCTGAAGGGGTTACCGCGGCCCTGGCATAGGCAACTGAAGGAACACGGGTGGGCTTTAGTCAGTAAAAGTCTGACACGCCCTTCCGCTCCACCCAGAGCGGGAGAAGTTATTTGATGATTTCCCACCCTCAAAAAAAAAAAAAAAAAAACCCTGCCCCTACGGTATTTGTTCTCGTAAAACAATAGAAAGTCGGAACGGCACAAAACATTGCCAAGCAAAATTGTTTCAAAATTAGAAGCCTGGCTTTTGTCGATGGCACTTATGTGCAACGATTCTATTGCGGCCTGAATAAGGCACGATTTGGATGCTTTACTATGAGATTGGCTGGATGAGATAATAGACTGACAAAATTAAATGTGGATGAATAGGTGTAGGGAGAACTCATGTCTAACAGGATATTACAGGTTAGAGAAAAGGAAAACTTGCTCATAAAACCAGAAAAACACTAGAGCTTCCAAATGAGTTTAGGCGACACAGCAAAACTTGTAGCTTGTCATTTGTAGCTGAACTTTGACATGTAACTACATACAACTAGTTTGACTTGTGGCTAAGTAATAACAGCCGCACGGGTCGATCGATCAGGTTAAGCTATGCTTGCCGCGATTGGTCCGTGGATGGGTGATCATCTTAACACACCAGCAGTGCGATTTTGTAACCATCTCACTGTGAACTTAGGTGAAGTGAGCGTGGAGTGAGCTGTCAATAGTGTCAATTCCTAGCAAAAACAAACTCACTTCACCTAAGTTATCACGGTGAGATTTTTACAGAATCGACCGGCTGGACCTCTCTGTGCCTCGGAAAGCACGTTAAGCCGTTAGTCCCGGCTGTCATTATTGAATCTTTGACAGTCGTTACGGGTCGTCAGAAGCCCCAAAGTCTAACCACCAATCTTACCAAGGGGTATCGTATTACCCAGTAAGTGGGTTGTGGAGGTCAGATAGGCAGTCGCTCCATATAAAATACCTACTGGTATTCAGCTGCATCCGGTTAGACTAGAAGCCAACACCAACATAGTTGGGGAAAGGCTAGGTAGTTTATGAATTTGATGATAGTTTGACAACTCAACCGTCACCGTTAAGACTGTGACGGTTTGTTAAATAATACTCGTAAATAGCAATGATCTTGGATTTGTATGATGACACTGCAAAAGTGTGAAACATGAACGCTGCTCGGATCTAAACAAATAAAGAAAAAACCGGTCAAGAGCGAGTCGGACTCGCGCACAGAGGGTTCCGTTCCGATTTCTGAAAGTGTGCGTGTGTGTGAAAAGTGTGTATTTTTTTTAATTTTTCATCAAAACACGAAAACTATGGGGCCTAATAAAAATAAAAAAATGTTTGAGAATGTTGTGGGGTATCATTTCAAAGAAAGAATTTCAAGCGCTCTTTCAAATGATACCCCACATGCCCTAGTAGCCCCCACTTTGAATTTTTAAGAACCCCTTTCAGTCCCTGTTACAAAAAAAAATATAAATATTTTTAGTTTTTTCTTATTTGTAAAATAGTTGGGTAAATGTCATCTAAAACTGTTCCAAATTTCAAGTTGATAGCATTAGTAGTTCTTGAGATATCCAGCTGTGACAGACAGACAGACAGACTGAGTCACACCATAAGGGTTCCTTTTTTACCATTTTGGTACGGAACCCTAAAAATACCACTTACAAGATCTTAGACTTCGTTTATTTTAATTTATATCAGAAAACCTAACATTTCTGCTATTCATTGTTGTTTTAAGTATAGGTATTATTTCAATGTTTTGCGAACTTTTGGTATCACAATATTAACGAATAAGGAAGCCAATTCAAGTACAATTTAATGGCCGTAACTCCCACTTAAGTTTAGATCATGTTTGAAGAAGCATTACGGGTAGGTTTTATCGCAAATTCCTATAATTAAACGGGTAAGTGTACAAGTTGGACTAGAATAACCTGATTCAGCTGAGGGGATATTCTTAGGTTTACTGGTTTTGATGTACAGTTAGGCAACTATTAGTGTTGAGGAGATAATAACTTGAATTAGCAATATCAAAGTCATCTATCTAGGTAGGTCGATGTAGGTAAGTACTTATTTATATCACTTATAATGCCACAAGATTTTTTTTTCGATGTATTTAGGAATCCCTAAACAATATTAGAGGTCTTTCGGAGGATTATTTCGGAGATCTTGAGGTTGCTAAGAAAGTTATGTCTCGATAATGCTGGTCACATTGTCGCGATAAGGCGAACTACACGAAGGCACGCTCTCTCTCGCACACCGCTCGACGCGTCGTGCGAACGTCTCGCTGACAGACATGAGAGCGCGCGAAGTGTAGTTCACTTTATAGCGACAATGTAGCCAAAACATAAGATTGGGAGCCGATCTAAAGTGGGAAGCGAAAGTGGGTTTTGTGTGAGTGATGTTCAGTGTCTTAATCTTAAGACGCAGATAAGTGCCAGCGGCCTTGAGTGTTTAGCTTGCGTGTACAGAACACGCAAGCTAACCACTGAGCTCACGCAACGCGTCGTACGGCCAGCCAGAAATAGGGACTCGCCCATCAAGGAGCACTGTCCCAAATTAGACGCATTATTCATTTATTGCACATAAAACAAAACCAGTACCTATTATATTAAAACACGACGTATAGGTACTAAATGATAAATAATTAAATTATCTTTAAAATGGTGAAGGTTTCATAAAAAAAATACGCTTCATTGTTTTTGCGTGATTCTCAGTTTTTTATTTGCGTTAGACTTAAGTATGTTCATTGAAAAGTGCGACGCACCTTGGTTGTCACACGCTGTGGAGGTTCTGGTCAGAAGACCCCATAGCTAACCTTACAGTTTTTCTTTTTGTTTTTGTGTCTGTGTTTACTAACAATAGTTTAACAGAACAATGTTACTAACAATTGGGCCTAGTTGCCACTATTAAACAAATATTTAATTTAATTTAATTTATAATTTTACAAATTAATAACACTAGGTAAGTATGTAAGATAAACATAATCTAAAATATTCACATGCAAGGAGCAAGGAGATGCTCTAATTTAGCATATATTTTTTTCCAAATCATTAACACTACTCGTTTATAGTTTATTAACATTAAAAGTCGCTTATCTTCGCCTTAACTCTTTACCAGAAACCACCCCATTAATTTAAAAAAGTTTTGTGAATGTATTGTAATGATAATAGCTAATAGTTGCAAAAAAACAAAAAAAAAACAACCGACTTCCAAAAACAACACAACAACGTGAAAAAACTTTAATTTCGGAAGTCGGTGTCTGGTTTTGTATTTTCGTTTTTTGGCATACAAAAAAACATAAGTACGTAATTAACAATCAGTTTCACCTTAACTATAAGAACACAAGTTCCTGAGAATAACAATCTTTTACGTACTCGTACTTTCCTAACTAACTAATCGTTTTTACGGTAACGTAGGACAAACAGGAAAGCTTTCATCAATGAATAGTTAAGTCAGAAAAATGCAGCATGGGGTAAATCCTTTGAAGCTCTGCATAACTAATAGCAGGTGATATCATCTATTTACATTTTAACCTACATTTTAATACAATTTTCCTTATAGTTGCTTGATGTTATGTTATGTTCGTGTTGTCTTGGACTGCTTAGGGCCGGTTTCTTGATCCGTAAGTAGTTAACACAACCAATGGTTAAACGTAGTAGCTAATGGTTGAATTTTGGCTAAATGTGAAGGCTATACATGAATGAGTTAACATGAATGTATGCATGTTAACTCATTCATGTTAAAAAATAGTAACTAATGGCATTTTGGCCTTTGGCATTTGGCATCATCATGCTGAGATAGGGACCCTTTGGCCTCGTACAGGACTTTTTGTTTTTTAATTAATTAATTTTATTTTTAACATTGGAAATGTTTTTTCGATCGCTCCGGTATAGGCCCTCTTTTCAAGAAAAGTGCGACAAGCTGATATTTCTGTTATTTCTAAGTCAATATAGTTAATTGAGGGTCGAAATGTTTGTATTGACGAGGGCTACAATGTACAAAAAAGTAAAATTGAATTAGTTAAATATTTCTTTAAAAAAATGAAGAAAATGGCACTAAAATGGTCATATTTATGGGATCCATAATGTACCCAACATCTAGTCTTATTTATGAATATTTTTAGAAAAATTCTACGTGTACATGTTCAGAAAGGTTATGCCTCCGACTGTTTTTCGAAATTCAAAAAAACAATAATAACTTTTGGAGTTATAAAGATTTTAAGAACTAGGTTTGAGCGTCTCGGGCGCTCGGGTTTGGTAACACTTTTGTGCTAATTTGAGTTCTATGATAGATGTTACCACTACGTTACATGTGCGGTCTACCGTACGACAAAGCTGTAGAAGTATGTAACCACTGTATTTTTTCTAAAATAAATAAGTAAATGTTTAAAACCTCAAAATAAAAAAAAAAATAAAAAAAAATATGTAAAAATTTTCGTACTACAGCCGTTAGTGTGCAGTATTCAAACTCCTTTGTACGGTTATATAATAAGATGTAAATGTTTAAATTTACTTAAAAATATAGTAGATTATTAAACATGGGATGTAAGTAATCAATTATACCCGAGATATTCAGCACTACTTTCAGAGCATCAGTGATGAAAAATATATTACGTGTTAGTATGACAAAGCCTTTAGTGTGTAGTATAGAAGTAGTGTTAAAATCTCTGTATTTTCGATACTAAATAATTGAATGTAAAAAAAATCAACATAAAATGCAAAATACATGCTAGGTACAACAAAGCTGTTAGTGTGCCTAACTATAAAGGCAGTATTAAAACCTCAGTATTTTCTATAATACTTAAATGAAAATAAATGTTTTTAAAAATTACCATGAAAATAAGTATGCATGTTCGTATAACAAAGCTGTAGTATCTGGTCAATCAATCTGCCTAGCCTATTCCCAACTATGTTGGGGTCGGCTTATGTAGTATAGAAATAGTATTGAAACCTGTGCATTTTCTATAATAGAATAAAATAAATGTTTGAAAAATAATACATAATAAACATACATGTTCCTACATTATAGCTGTAGAACTAATACTAACTAGCATTAGTAGTATTGAAAAGCCTGTATTTTCTCTTAAAATAAAATGTTTTGAAAAATAAAAATAAATGTTCCTACTTGTTTTCTTTTTTTACTACCGAAGTTCATTTTCAATGCTATTTGAAGGTCATGTATATAATTTTGTTTCTCTACTTTTGTTTTTAACTTTTATTTTGTGTTTTAGTTTTAGTTCTGTGCGAGTCACAATAAATACTTTTTCTTTCTTTCTTTCTTTTCTTTCTTCTCTTTCTTGGCAAACATTTTTAGCCAAAACTCAACCACACATGTTTATCCATTGGTTGAGTTACCTATGCATCAATGAACCGGCCTTTAGTTATGTTTGGCAAACCGATGACGACTTACCAGCGAGTCCAACGACCATTAGTTTAATAAATCAAACAACCATCATAAGATCATTGTCATCCTCTTAGTACATAAAGGCGTCGTGCTACGCTAACCCGAAATATTTGGAGTCTGAGTAGCACGTTAAAAAAAAAAATCAAAACCAAAATATTTTATTTCACATAAACCTGCATGGGCTCGAAACTTCGTAAGATAGGTGCGGTGATGTTGATGGTCAAACAACCACCTAACCAAGTTGACAAATTAAATACCTAGGTAATAATAGTTATAGATAAAAGAGTAGGATCTGAGGTCTCAAAATAAGCCAGGAAACAAAATGAACTCGTTCAGTATCAAGCGAGTTATTCCACTTTTGGGACAAGCCACATCTACAAGTGGTCACAAACATGTTGTATTAATGGGTTAGACAGGTCACTTTATCTCACGTCAGCTCATTCACGAAATACTAGATAATGTTCTGTTTAATTAGGGCTATAATTCTCGCGATGCGATGATGCAGAAAACCGGTGTCGTACATTTTTGTCCTACTTTCAACTTATGCTGAGTAAATTGTCAAGATCATCTGAAAATGTCGTTTTTTTTTTTTATTGCTGTCTGGGCCTGCTCTTGACCTCACGCTTGATGGAAAGCGATGAATGAGTTCTATGATGAAACGAGCGTGCCCAGAAGATGGCTGTTCAGGTTCACTCTTGCTTTGAAGTGTTATATGTGGAAGCGAACACAGACGGTGGCAGAGTTCCATTGCGTCCACTTTGGCTGTGCGCATAATAAATGTGGAGAAAAAGCGCTGAGTAGGTACGACTGGTCGCGATATCAACCAAGTGCGGATGGTACCCTGCAGTACATCGTTTTCAAATTAATGTTTGCCTACACCAGTATGTTGTTAAGTTGTTAAAAGATTCTCAGTAAACTCACCGCTGCTGCCCTTTCTGCGCTTTCCACGTGCACTCTGTATAGTTCCACGAGGCTCATATCCTCAGGGTCAACCGCTTCCGCGCCACGACGCGGCACCAGCTCCAGGCCAAGTTTTCTGGAAAGAAAGAGAAATAGATCTGTAGAGTTTAGGAAATGGCACGTTCGTTGTATTCGTTTCTATATCGCAGATGCGACAATCCGCTGTTTTACATAACCGCTCTGTTATGTAAAATAGCTGAACGACGACGTTTATGCTCGGTTCATATAAACAAAAACGAATCGTTTCGCTTACCAATGGTAGCATATTTTATTGCCAAACTGGGCACATACATAGATTCATAAGCTAATTTTAGCTGTGATAGCTACTTTTATATGGGAGGCAAAGCTATGAGGTCTTTGCTTCATTATTGGTAAAGATACACGAGTCTTAATTTTAACCAATAACGGTCCGTAAATTATAGGAATCGGCCATTAACGATTTTCCAAAATTACTAAACGTTAATACGCAGAATTACATAACAGTTTTGCATTTATCAATGAAGCGGGTCAGCGATTAGAGTTCAAATAAAACAGCGTGAAATGAAAATCCGATTGTAGATTTTAGTTCTAAATTTTGTTGCTCGTGGCTCTGTGTCATAACAACAAAACTGGCATTTGAAAAAGAAATAATTGAAACGAGTGATATAAGAGTGATTTTAAGGAAAATTTTAACATAAAGTTATCAGAGTTATATGGAAGTCAGTCCTAAAAATACTAAATAGCCAAGTAACTGCGACCAACTTGGAAGTAGCGCTCGATCGGCTCACGTGGGATTGGTCACGGTTCTAACCTAACCTAAACCAATTGGTCAGGGTGCCCTAGCTTAGTTACTGCAATCGATTCAGCATTAGAAGCCACACCAAACGCGGTGTGTGACTGCAGGTAAGCCATTCTGCATTACGTCTAAACGTGGGCAGCAGTTTTTTTAAACGTAACACAATGAAAATCAATTATAATATAACGGAGCTGTTTTGTAAAACAGCTAGCGGTTATGTAAAACAGCGGATTCAACAATCATCTGCGACATCCACAGATTGGCAGTTACAGATAGCGCGCGAGTTGAATGCAGAGCTTAGGAATGCGGTAGTGCTGTGACCTAATTATAATTACAATACACTGCAGGCGCGTGAGGTGGGGCGTGCGGATAGCGGGGGGAGATGCTCCCGCTCTTTACCTCAGACCCCGACTGCATTCAACTCACGCGCTATCTGTAGGTTATCACATTAATTGAAACCACGTATTCAGTAGGTACCTACATGATTCTGGATCCACCTGCGTTCAAATTTTTCGTCGGTTATAAAAAAAATCAGCTGTTGCTGTGAAAAAATCGCGGTCAAATGTATGGAACAGCTGATTTTTTTTTTAAATAACCGGCGAAAAGTTTTAATGCGGGGGGGTCTAGAATCATGTACTGAATACATGGTTTCAATTAACGTGATAACCTAATCTCCACTTTATATGTTCATTCAACTGAGATTTTTTGTTCTTAAGCTGAATCGATTGCAGTTCATCCTTAAGTTGCTCCACATATTTTAGTATCGTAACTTCAAAGGTAATTGTTTTGTCTAAATCAAATGCATGCTTTAGTTTTACTGTTATTTGTGATTTTGTGTGCACAGGTGTTACGAGTATCGTCGTAATTACCCATTTGTTGCGGAAAATCTCCAATCGAAAGCGATAGTAAGAGAATGCTTGGGATATGCATGCACAAACATCTATGTAGTCTTCCTGATGGAGAAGGTAATTAATTTTCAAGTTTTCGTCAACCAAATGTCGTTTCAAGTTATTCGATATGAAAAAATTAAAGATTAGCTTTGCTACCAGAGATGTTTAAAGATTCTCTTTGTTTCAGGCGAAAGCACCAGGGTAGCCCGCGAAATTAAAACTGTTACGTACCTACCCATAACAAATCTACTATACCTACGCCGCTTGCGCTGCCAGTTGTCTCTTCACACTCTTACGAATCATATAATTATCAAGTTTTTTGAATATTTACAGATCAGTATCAGGTTGTATGTTTGCCAAAATATGATTCACGACTGGAACAAATATGTATTTAACGCTTTGAAGGACACTGTACGGCTATAGCAGTAATAACGATAAAACTTCTATTCTATTGTGTATCGTTTGCGTCCCGCAAAGTGTTAAAAGAATTATAATGATCATTAAAATTATCGATACAACTCAAATTTTATAAGTTCAAATTATCTTATCGAATGACTATTTTAATGAAATCATGACATTTTGCAATTGAAATCACGACTTACGAGTGTAGAGCAGTGGTGGCCCAGTGGTAACGGCCCCAACTCACGAGCTGTAGGCCGTAGGTTCGAACTCAGGCAGGCGCTTTACTTTGTGTAAATTTCATCACCACTGCTCTCAAAACGGTGAAGGAAAACATCGTGAGGAAACGCCCATGTCCTTGAACCAAAAATTCGAAGACACGTGACATCATCACCATCATTTACCAACCCGCATTAGGCCCGCATGGTAGATTTCAGCCCACTACAGAGAGGAGGCCTGTGTCCCAGCAGTCGGAACGTTATAGGCTGATTATGATGACATTTTGAGGCCAATTCTAACTTCAGAGTTGTATTGATGATTCTACCTTCTGCTACCTTAGCGCATCCTAGTTGCGATCTTGTTTAGGTTTTAGCTTTAGGCAAAACAAAGAACTATTGTTATTGACACAAATAAGGTATTCTGAGTATTGACGTATGCAAATGCATTATGATGACACAGATCAGAAAAACGGTTTATTGTAACCAATTTCCTTGTAGAGGATAAACCCCCTTCTACGTGCTAACGTGCATACCTGACCGTGCGAATAATATGATTCATCGAAAAAAGGTTTCGTGGAAAAACAAAACCTTAGGTTGCAAGTAATATTGCGTTAAATGTCAAAGAGCCTTTTACTTTTTTATTGAAAGGGGACAGACCGCAGACCATTTTTTTTTTCAACAGATCAAATCAAATCAAATAATTTATTTGCCTGAATATGGGTATATAAGGTGATACACGTTACATTAATGGCCTTTTAACCATATCCTACCTCAATAGGTGTGCAAATATTTAATATAATTAAAATAAACATAATTACGCAAACTGAACACCACAACTCAAACGCCCGTTGTGAGAAATATTTCTTACATTTGGTAATCCACAATAAAAACAACAGCAAACATTATGTATTACAAATATTAATATTAGAGTATTCATTGACATTTACTAATTATATAATTTCATTATCATTGTTAATTTTAAAATTTAATTACATTTATCATTTAAATAATCATTAACTTTATAATATGCTTTATAAATCAAAAAGTCTTTAATTTGTTTTTAAATGATATAAAATTCGTTGCTTCCTTTATATTATTAGGTAATTTATTATATATTCTAGGGCCCATACAAAATGCACTCTTGTCAAACATAACTGTTCTATGGCGTATTGCTCGAAGTGTACTGACCAGCCTGGTACTTTTTAGTGTTTCATACTTATTTATATTATTTCTAATGTCTAATGCTAGTTCGTAAATATACAGTGACGGGAAAGTCAATATTTTTAAATTTATAAAATGTGGTTTACAAGTATCTGTAGGTTTTAATGCACATATTGCCCGGATACATTTCTTTTGGGCTTTGAAGACTGTTTCTCTACCAGTGGCATTCCCCCAAAACATTATACCATATCTTAATGTCGAACAGCAAGCGAATGGCGAGCAGATAGAAGAGCACTTTGATTTACCACTTACAACAGAGTAGGTATTAAGTTGAGTTTACCTAAACAGACAGGTACTGTGCATAAGTCCACCATAGTACCTAATCCTTCCAACCGTCTCGCGTCGTCTCGTAGTACTCGTAGTCCATAGATCTGCCCAAAATGCGTAGGTACTTTATGTAGCAGTAAAGCTTGAGTTTTCTAGAAAAGCGGTTCCGTCATATTGACTGAGACTACTCGTGTCATTCGCAGTGTACAGACGTGCTCGTTAGCAATATTTAATAATTACTTTAATAATAGTGACCTCCTTTGGTGCATTACTAAGTAATGCAACTTTAATTTTGCATAGTGTGCACTTTTAGTGAATAATGTACACAAAATAGTGAACTCGTAATAATACAAAATGGATAGCAGCCCCTTTAATCCAAGGGGGTCAGTGCACCCCTCCGCCTCGCCGTCGAAGACGACGTCGCAAACCCCAGCCCTTGCGTCGGTCACGGCTGATGTTGTTACAACGCCCGAGATTCAAAAATGGATGACGACCATCGAAGTGCACTTAAATGAAGTTTGCTCTATTGCCGCGGAAGGCAAACTCAACTCGGAGCAGAAATTGAAAATTTCTACCCTATGCCGTAAAGTAGGATCTGGAACTTCACAAATGGCAGTCCTATATCAGTCCCTGAAGCAGAAAGCCATTCAGGCGTATAACGCGATTGATGCCCTTCAAGAAAAGCGTGACCTGACGGAACATATTTCGGAGCTCAAGCAGACGATTAAGGACTCTGGTTCTGGGGGAAATGTTTCGTTTGCCGATATGGTGAAGAAGGGAGCAAATGATTTCATTCGACCAAACAATTTGAGCTCTGTAGCCATTTATCCGAACGATAAATTAAAGTCGAGTGACGAAACAAAAGACCTCGTGCAAAAAATCATTCGCCCTGATCAAATGAAGCTCCATGTACGTGGTGTCCGCAAGACCAAAAATGGAGGCGTTATTATTAGTACCGAGACGAAACATGACGCTGATAAACTCAAGCACGCGGTCCAGCTCTCTACATCCGGACTTACCGCCGATGAACCCAACAAGCGCAAACCTCGGATCGTGGTTGTAGGTGTGCCGACTACTTTGGCTGAAACTGAAGTCTTCAAGTACATTTACGAACAGAACGTAGCCGACAAAATTCCAGCAATGCCTATGGAGTCCTTTTTGAGCTTGGTTAAATTGAGCCACAAATCTGGGAAGAAAGATGCGTAGACCTGTAACTACGTCATTGAAGTTACAGCCAATATACGTAAAGCCATATTATCTCAATCCAGGCTTTTTATAAATTGGACGTCCTGCCCTGTTAGGGACTTCACCCTGGTTACCAGATGCTACAAATGCCAACAATATGGTCATGCAGCAAAAACATGCAGAGAGTTGAAATCTACTTGTGGTCACTGCAGTGAAGATGGACACTCGATGTCAGAGTGCGCGAAGAAAGCTGACACACCGAAATGTGCAACTTGCTCACGCTTTAAAAAGCCCAATAACCACAAAACGGGAGATGCTGAGTGCCCTGCTAGAAAAATAGCGGAATACAGGTACATCAACTCTATCGACTATGAGGGCGCCTAGAGCGTCATACTCAAGGTCAGACTCTGCTACTGACTCAACAAAACACTGCACTGGCCTACAAAACCTCGATTTTGTTGATGTCTAAGCACATTAGTCCCCGCAGCAAAAATTGAATATACCAATACCTATAGCCTCGAACAAGATTTAATTTTGTGCAACATTGACTTTAACCCACTTAACAATTCTGCTGACGCAAAATCATATAATAATTATGTCTTAAGCTAGGATAATAAAAGTGCAAAAAACTATTTGTCCCAAATTAAATAAGAAATTGTATTGTATTGAGTAGGATATTATTGGGCATTCTATCCCACCTTCCGTTCCATCGGCTCACTCTGTTCGCCTCGTCACTCTCGGTGAGATAGAATGACCAATAATATCTGGGTCGGCGCGTATTCCTCTCTATGAAACAGAAATATTTTTCAGTGTGGTTTGCATGTAATACATTAATTGACTCATTATTATTAGCAGGGAAGGTGAATATCTTATAAATAATTGATCGCAGTAATTTAACGCTACATTCAATCCTTACTACTGTAGTGAGAAGGTTGAATTATCACGAAACTAAATACATCTGTCATAACTAAGTTAACTACAATGCATGACACAGTGAAATCTGATTTAGGAGATATTTGTAATAAACTTATTATCAAGAATTCTAGTGGCGAGATTATATTTATTCAAGATTTGCAAATTGGTCAGAAAAATACAGATAACGGTTCTTCAATACACCAGAACAGCTATACAGCCCAAACAGAAGATTTGTTCCACCGACAGATACAAGATTCGGTTAAATCTAATTTAGAAAACACTCACTATCTTATATTGAAGGACAACCATGGTAAGGTTGTTCGTACATTTGCTCGAGTTAGCGACAATGAGTCATATAAATGTCAACGAATACAATAATTGTCATTGGAATAAATGTCAACGTAATACAATAATTAACTCATTATTAATATAACCATTCAAGCAGTCGTCATGAAATTTGTAAAACAACCACAATCGTTACACGTAAATAAGCTTTGTGTTCATTCTCAGGAGACTGGTTTACGTCATGGAGAATTATTACCTAAATCGGTACGATGCATCATTTGTGGACCGTCAAATTGTGGAAAAACTAATTTATTAATTGGTCTTCTTATACACGAGAATGGCTTAAGATTTCAAAATGTTTATGTTTATTCGAAAACCTTGCAACAACCCAAGTACGTTTTTTTAGAAAAAGTCTTGCAACGAGTACCAGGCATTTCATTTCAGAAATATCATGAAAATGAGCAAGTACTGAGTGTTCAGACCGCAAAACCGAATTCAGTAATTGTATTTGATGATGTTGCTTGTGAAAATCAAAATAGTATGCGTGATTATTTTGCTATGGGGAGACACAAGTTCATCGATTGTTTTTATCTAAATCAGACGTATAGTAAAATCCCTAAGCAGTTAATAAGAGACAACGCAAATCTAATCGTACTGTTTAAGCAAGATGAAAGAAATATGAGACATGTTTATGAAGAACACGTCAACACTGACATGACATGGATTGAATTTCGTGAAATGTGTTCTAAAATATGGAGTATACCTTTCAATTATGTTGTAATTAATAAAGATTGTTCCAAAAACAAAGGATGTTACAGAAGTAAATTTGACACGTTTGTAGTCTTTGACTAAGAACACGAATACATATAAAAGGCTGTTACCTGCTTGACATTATTATTCAACTTACGACACTACATCAATAACACACAACCACAATCATTACAACCTATTTTACCAATATGGAAAAATCCTTGAAACGACAAATTGTTGATGCGGCAAAAGCTGTAAAGATAAAAGTACGAAAAATGAGAGATGCTGAGATTAACAATAAACAAGCACTGGAGTCTGTTTTCAAACCTGTAACAGAACCTCTAAATCTAATTGCTAATGCTAGTAAGCAAACTCCTCTACTGCGTGCTAGTGATGATTTTGCTGATGTTCCGCTTATTAACGAATCTGTGCAGAAAGAAGGAACCGGTAGCGCAGAAAGTAACGATAATAATGGTGATGAAGACAAATATGAATCCGATATCAGCAGTGACTCTTCTTATGAATCAGTAGTTGAAAGGAATCAAGATTGTGATACGTCATCCTGGTCATTATCTTCAGAAGCGTTGGTAGATATTCCATTTGGGGTTAGAGCAGAGCGCGGGAAACTGATGTTAGGTTCTGCTTTCATAACGATCAACGATCAATACATCACCGTGGCTGGATGTAAATACCGAAATTCACCTGGTTTAAAACAGTTATTACTTAAGAAAGATGTAGACTTAAGTTTGGTTACAGATAGTGATATGCAAAATTATAAGTCGATGCTAATTGATACAAATGCACATCGTCGAGACTATGAGCCAAGTAAGCCAATAAAAAGTAATAAAGGTCAAAAATATTTGCAAGTTATTAAACCTCTTTTTCAATTGAAGAATGCAGTTCAGGGAAAGGGTCTACCGTTACTAAAAAAGTGGAGAAAAAACGTTGATTTAGTGTACTGGGATGATCCTAATGAATTAGTGGAAAGGTTGAAATTATTAATTGCATCTAGAGATGCTGGCAACACAGGATTAGATAATGAAATTATATCTATCATTGAAGAATTGCGTGAAAGTAAAGTTATAAATAAATAAAAAATAAAAAATGTGTTTATTTTACTATCAGCCTCTCGATACAATACACCTTAAACATGAACGTAGACAAATTCGGACACTACATTCACAAAAGAATGCGTTTATCAGAGATATTTGAGTTTAATGAGAATGCATTGTTAAAATCAGAAAATGGAGATTTTGATTTAAAAACATCAAGACTGAGAGGAATTAGATCTCCAGTAGAAGCAGACGATGCTGTGAACAAGGATTATGTAGATCGATTGATTGCTAACACGTTAAAAGAATTAAATAATCAGGTTGTGAACAAGGATTATGTAGATCTATTGAATGCTAATACGATTAAAGAACGTAATAATCTGATTGGTGCATTGCGTTCTCAAATCATAAAAGATGCAAAGAGTGCAGTTCAAGCTACTTTAAAAGATAAGATACCTGAGGTTTTAACTCATTTGCAAGATAAGTTTTATACTAAAGCAGAGTTACATAAATTACCTCAAAAAACCCCGTAATGGTAAAACAGCAAATTGTAAATGAAATACACAAAGCTGCACGAAGAAATTTCTTGCGACGTTCTGTTATTCTGAAAGGAATCCACGACTTATGGCAAGCAGATTTGATGGATATGCAAAACCTGAAAAAGTATAACAAAGGTTACAGTTTCATCTTAGTTGTGATTGACTGCTTCTCAAAATATGCCTGGGCTGAACCGTTAAAATCGAAAAATAAATTTGATGTTACTCGTGCATTCAAACATATACTGCTTAGTAGTCGTAATAATCCTGTTAACTTACAAACTGATATGGGGACAGAATTTTATAACATCACTTTTCAAACACTTATGAAAAAGCACAACATTAACCATTACTCGACGTTTTCTACTAAAAAAGCATCTATTGTAGAGAGACTTATTAGAACAGTAAAAAATAAATTATATAAACATTTTAGTCTCATTGGAAACTATAAGTGGTTAGGTCTACCATTGAAAGATACATTGAAGAGATATAACAACACAAAACATCGTACTATTCAATTTAAACCGGTTGATGTGAATAAATGTAATGAACAAGTAATCCAAGAAAATATAAAAAAAATAAAAAATCATGATTTAGTACAGTGGAAGCCTAAATTCAAAGTTGGTGATTGTGTTCGTATAAGTAAATACAAACATAGTTTTGAGAAAGGTTACACTCCTAATTGGTCAACTGAATTATTTATTATAAAAAAAGTAAATAAAACTATACCAGTAACATATCACATAGAAGATCAACGAAAACAAATCATATTAGGAGCTTTTTACGAACAAGAACTGCAAAGATCTAACTATCCTGATGTTTATTTGATAGAAAAGGTTTTGAAAAAGAAAGGAAATAAATTGTATGTCAAATGGTTAGGTCTAAACAGTGCAGAAAACAGTTGGATTGAAAAAACTGCAATAATGGACTAAGATATTATATAACCATTTTTCATTTGAAATGTTATCATTATAATTTGAATTATGCAAGGAGGTGGACTAGTTAACAGCATAATTAATAATCTACCATTCGAAGTTCATTTGCCAGGATACAATTATTGCGGACCAGGAACCAAACTTCACAAACGCTTAGCGCGAGGTGACCCAGGTGTAAATAAGCTAGACGAAGCTTGCAAGCAACACGACATTGCGTATACAAACCATACAGACTTAGCAAATCGTCACAAAGCCGATTTACAACTACTTAACATGGCTAAACAAAGACTTAAATCAAAAGATGCCGGGAAAGGTGAAAAACTAAGCTCTTGGCTAGTGAACAAAGTTATGAAAGCGAAACTAAAGTCTGGATTAGGCGTCAAAACATTTAAAACCTTAGTTTCAAAAATAAAATCAAAAATTAAGAAACTCAAACGCAAAGATAATAAGACTTTAATAAAAGCAGCTTATTTAACCGCAAAAAAGTTATTTTCAAACACTCATCATCGAATCCGAGTACCCCGAGTAATACCCCTACCAAAGACTGGAGGAATTCTACCTTTAATTCCAATTTTCGCTGGTTTATCGGCTTTAGGAACTTTAGCTGGTGGTGCAGCTGGCATTGCAAAAACCGTCAATGATTACAAAGCAAGCAAACAAAATTTGCAAGAAACAGAACGACATAATAAAGCTATGGAGGCTTTAGTGTTGGGCAAGGGTTTATACATCAAGCCATATAAAAGTGGTAAAGGATTGTTTATAACATCTTCAAAAAACTGAATAATATGCTACCCAATCGCCCTCTAACTAATATAGACATCCGAAAGTATTCAAGAGACATCCCATATTTTCGTGGGGTCTACATGAAGGATCAACTACCTCGGAAGCCGAAATGTATTGAATGTGGTATCGTTAACTTAGACGATTCTAAGAACGAAGGAACGCATTGGGTAGCTTATGCTAAAGTTTACAATCACTGTGAATACTTTGATAGCTATGGAAATTTAAAACCTCCAATGGAATTGATGCAATATTTCAAAAATTGTAATGTGTTTTATAACTACACAAGATATCAAAAATTTAACGCAATCAATTGTGGTCATTTATGTTTAAATTATTTGTCAACTTTTTGGAATAAAAATGTATTATAAAATATATGATTTTCTTTAATTTCAATCATTTGCAAGATGTCGCTCACTTTGTCTATAACTGGAGACTCGTCAGTGTTAAGTACATACTATCCTAATACGTTGCAACTAGATGGAGAGTATGAGTGTGCTTTATTGCACTTTTCAACTTTTAATTCTATTCCAAACATTGATAAAAGTAATAATAAGTTCTATTATGGTTTTAATGAAGTTATTGAAATACCGGAAGGCACTTATGAATTGCAAGATATCAGCGATTATTTAAAATCCGAAATAAAAGATGCAGCGATCAAACTACGGTGCAATAATAATACTTTAAAAACTACAATATTCTGTACAAAAGACATTAATTTTATCAAAGAAGACTCTTTTAGAAGACTATTAGGATTTAACAAACAAATCTTGAAAGCAAATAAATGGCATGTGTCACAGTCTCCAGTCAACATTCTACCTACGACCGTAGTCAGGATTGAATGTGATATTGTAAGCGGTTCATATGTAAACGGTGAACCAAGTCATATTATTCACGAATTTGCACTTAATGTACCACCTGGATACAGGATCATAGAAATTCCGAAGAACGCAATATACTTTCCAATCAATCAAAAAAACATAAGCTGCATACACATCAGGCTGATAGATATAAACAACAGATTAATTAATTTACGTGGTGAAGAAGTGCAGGTATATCTGCATCTCAGAAGAAAAAATGATTGATTTCAATAAAAATGTGTCTCAACAAGTAAAGAATATCAGTTCTGTTCGAGCTACTTATCAAATAAGACCTGTCTCTAAGAAGAAAATAAAATTAACTAAAGACAATAAAGCATTTCTTAGAGCGATCGGATTGTTAAAATGAATATCTTAGACGTTTTATCCGCTCCGAATTACGATAATACTATAGAAGGAATCGAATTTCATTCCTACAAGCCCTATATAACGAGTTTCAACAGGAACGATGAAATCCGCATACCTATCAATCAACAGGACTTGTACATATTACCATCAGCTAGCACCCTATATCTGGAAGGAACTGTTATCGTTAGCAAAAAAGATTCGAAGGACCCAGCTACTAGTGTCAATTTCACGAACAATGCTCTACTCTACTTGTTCCAAGACATTAGGTATGAGCTAAATGGAGTGGAGATTGATAAAATAAAAAATGCAGGTATAACAACAACCATGAAATCACTAATTTCAATGACCGAAAGTGAATCAAAAATGTCTAATGCCTGGGGTTGGAATATTGATGGCATAAAAAATATCCATGGAGGAAGATTTTCTGTCTCTATACCACTTCGTAACCTCCTCGGTTTTGCAGAAGATTTTAAAAAAGTTGTGATAAATAGTAGACATGAACTGATATTATTACGAAGTAACACTAATTTGAACGCTGTAAAACTTAATACTGGCGAAGTAGTGGATGATGTTCAGATCAACAAAATCATATGGCGCGTACCGCATGTTAAAGTATCAGACAAAGAAAAAATTGGTTTGTTAAAAGTATTAGAGAAAGATCGCCCACTTCAAATGATATACAGAAATTGGGATCTGTACGAATATCCAGCTTTGCCTAAAACTACAAAACATACTTGGTCTATCAAAACTTCATCTCAAATAGAAAAACCAAGATACATTATTATTGGTCTACAGACAAATAGAAAAAACAATGCAAGTTCTGACATGTCTCAATTCGATCACTGTTATATTCGAGACGTTAGAGTGTATCTCAATTCAACCTATTTTCCTTATGAAAACTTAAATGTAAGTTTTGCTAATAACAGAATCGCTTTATTATACGAGCAATACACCAGATTTCAACAGTCGTATTACGGACGTCGCTCGGAGCCCATACTAAGCGAGAAACAATTTAGAGATTTAGCACCGCTGTTTGTAGTCGATTGCTCTAGACAAGCTGATAATCTAAAGACTGGACCTGTTGTGGATGTGAGGGTAGAAATTGAGAGTGATTCAGAGATACCAGATCAAACTTCAGCTTATTGTCTCATTCTGAACGATTGCATTGTTGAATACAAACCATTAAGTAACATTGTGAAGAAAATATCATGAACGCGGACCTCATCATTGTCGAACTCCAAGGATTCAAAGATTTAGACAATAATTTTATCGTCAAGGAAGTGGCCATAGTAAGTAATGAGCACACACAGACGTTCTTGGTTAAACCACCGCATTCGTTTTATTATTTAACTCAAGAAGAAAAGAAGCAAGTGCGATGGTTGGAAAAAAATCGTGGAATTTTCTGGAGTGAGGGCTATATAGACTACAGAGAGTTCCAACACGTCATCGTACCGTATTTAAAAAATAAAAAAATTATTACAAAGGGTTTGGAAAAAATAAAGTGGATTAAAGACATGTGTGCGAACTGTGAAGTGATCGAAATAGGTGAGAAGGGATGTCCTAATTTTGCGACATTAAAAAAAAAGTTCTGTAAAAATAAAACTGATTTTAATTGTGTGAACCATAAAATGAATTGTGCATTAAATAATGCGGTGTGTATTAGAAAATGGTATGTTGATAATAATATGTCTGTATTTAATCTATTTTAATTTATTTTGTCATACCTATGCAGTTAATAAAAATGATTAATTAATTTACTTATGGTTGTTTTATTTAAATGTTTTCAGGGTAACTTAATCATCAAACTTTATATTAGCTCTAATAAAATTAATCGAATTGATTAAGTATTCTGTTAATTTAAAATATTGAAAATGACCTGATGACCTGTGATGAGATCGTTTCATTAGAGCTAATTTAAAGTGTGAGTGTGTGTGTATAAGTAATGCCAATAAAACATATTTTAAATTATAAATATATTATTTATTTAGTTTTCGCATTATTTACAATTACAAACTAATAACACTTGTTCCTTATTATTATTAACTGTCCCTCAAGTTATTTCATAATTTTATTTATGTACATAAAACTTATGTAACTATTATGTATAATTATAAACACATTTTAATAAACTAACTACTAGATTAACAAAATAATTATTTTGCTTCTTTTAACTTAATCTATCTAATTACAATAAACTAACATCTTGGATACTTTATTTATACATTCAAAACTTGCGTAGTAACTAAAAACCTCTAAGAACCAAAAGTTTCCTTAATAATTTTTTATACATAAATGTGACTTACAAAATATTATGATCTATATAGTTACATTTGAATACACTAGCAGATTAACAAATTAATTCATAATACCAGTATTAAACTAATAATTTTCTACATATTATCTTTTTTAACATTAAACTTATACATTCAAAACTTATACTTACATACATTAACTAAAATCCATTAATATTGATACACTAATGACCCTCAGTTATGTTCGACTCTTATGTAATAATTGGAAAAACCCAATAACCATGCCCGATCGGGGATCGAACCCAGAACCCCGTGCTCAGTAGTCACGCTTGCAACCACTAGACCAGCTAAACCAATAAGTTACAAATTAGGTAGATACTTACTTACTAATAACAATCGTCACCACAAAGTTTCTTTGATATTTTATTTATCAATGATTGTGTCTCTTCCATAACATAGTCCACCGGTTCACTAACTACATATTGCGCACTTAACACTATCACCTCCTCGTCATCACTTGAACTTGCAACACTTGGTTCTTGTCGCTCACTGATGTCCAACACCTGTATCTGGATCAGTCGTAAACCTTTTTTCTTTTCGTTGTTTATGACGTATGATTGACATAAAGGATGTTGATGTTCAGATGCTTTCCGCTTTAGACCCTCCCGTCTTGCTCTAGACTTTTTGATGGTTGGTTCAGGTCTTTGTTGCTCTGGAACATGCCAGCTTAAACTTGGAGTGGGAAAACCTTGAGCGTATTGTGAGAAGTCGATAATATCTGGAGAGTCACACATTATCAGTGATCTGAAACAAATGAAATAATATTTAAGTACATAAAACAACATGATGAAAATTAAATAATGTTATAAGTAGATGGGTATTTGTACAATACTTACAATTCGTTTCGTTTTTATTCGATGTGATATGACCACTCCGTTCGATGCTCTACACAATAATATTACTGTGGAACTATAATGCCTTACGTTGCGATTTATTTTCATGTTTTAACGTGTTCGAGCTCCTGCACGGACACCTGCTTGGTGTCAAATTCTACACCGCTCGTGCGAACTTCGAACCATGAGTGCTTTGTAATAAAAAATGGGCAAGAGCGAGTCGGACTCGCGTTCCGTACCATCATTTATATGTAATTTTTGTTGATGATTTCTGAAAAACTGTGCTATTTAAAGACATCGTTTTATTTTTCCTGTAATCTATACATAAATTTCTATCACATAGAATAATTTCAGATTTTTCTCTATGCAAACTTCGGAGATAAGGGGAACGGTATTTTTTTACATTTTTCATCAAAAGTCGAAAACTATGCGACCTTTAAAAAAAGAAAAAAGTGTTTGAGAATGTGCAAACAGCCGTAGCCTCACTTCGATTTTTCAGTCATCTAAAACTGTTCCAAATTTCAAGTTGATAGCATTAGTAGTTCTTGAGATATTCAGCTGTGACAGACAGACAGACAGACAAACAGACTGAGTCACACCATAAATTCCTTTTTTATCATTTTGGTACGGAACCCTAATAGACATTACATGTTTTATCAAGTTGGAGCCTGTATCGTCGTGCGCGAAGCGGCTCGTACCGCTTCTCGCACCTGTATGCTTTGTCATCAATCAGGAATGAAAATGAAACAGATACAATTATGATCATAAAATAGTATTTATTTATTTATTTACTACAAATAGGTACTTAAAAGAAAACTTAGGTATCACGTTTATGCGCCACAGCATTTAATTTTAAAGTCCAAAGTTTTGGATATGAATAATAATTTAGTATTTTTACGAAATGCCGTATCGCGTAAACGGACTTAAAACTAATTAAGTACTAAATAAGATTTTATGTTATTTGCTACAAGTACCTAATAAGATAATAATAACTATTTAGGACACCAAGAAAATACATGTTTTACACATATACTTATAAAAAAGATGGACTCCGCGCCACGCATATCGAAAGTGAAGCACAGTAAGTATGCCGGACCGATTGTACAAACACGCCTCGCGCTCATATTTACATCATAGTATGCCGACCGACCGCCATTACGTGACACGAGCGACGGCGTCTTTGTACAATCGGTCCGGCATACTTACGGTGCTTCACTTTCGATATGCGTGGCGCGGAGTCCATCTTTTTTTATAAGTCTATGGTTTTACATTAACATTACACAAAATAAAAGTAATGCATTACATAAATATAGTTGCATTACCCCAGGCTAAAGTAGATACATTATCAAACGATAGCAACCGTTTATCGTCGTTGCTTGAAAGTGCAATTTTATTTACATCCTGAGTGAATATTTCATGTTTTATTGACCTAAACAATACATTTTTTTTGCGAATAACATTGCAATTATTGTACAAAACATTTTTATAATCTAACATATTAAAATTTTTGGTTATACATTTTTTTGTACCTTTTGCCTTTTTAATAGTTTTGTTTAACGTTTTAATACAGTAAAGCTTTGAGCGCAGTCCTACGAATTCTTTGATAATGTTACCACCCATTTCATCCTTAAACAGTCCTGGAACCTTCTTATTAATAATTGGTAAGTTATAGTCATTGTTGCAGTCATAATTACTGGTATCAAAATATTTTAGAAAATGCAGCTTGAAGTCTTTATAAACGTCATTGCTCTGTACATCATATACTAGACTATCTGTGTCAGTATAGCACAATTCAATTCGGTTACCATAAAAAGGTTTTATGATAGAATAGTGAAAGTCATACATGTGAGTCTTAGATAATTCTAATACTGCAAACCCTATGTATATTGGTTTATTAAGTATAATACGCATAGGTTTCATTTGGATTGCCACTAGATCATCAGAAAATACAGAGGCGCTATGAAAATATGGGCTGGCTATCAATTTTTCTGCACAAGTAGTCTTTTTTGTTTTATTGCTCGAGTCACACCACTTGTTTACTAACTTAACGTCTATTCGATGTTCATTATTTTCCAGTGTCTTTCCAAAAATACTATTGTTCAATAATTTGAAAAAGTCTTGTTCAAATGTTGACTCTGCTTTTTGGCGTAACTGAGTGTTAATATCAATATATTGCTTCAAAAAACAACTTTGCTTAAATGTAATAGCGCGATGGATCCTTCTCAATACTAAACCGTGCTGTAAACATTTTTTTAAATGTATGTAATGAATAACATAGTGATATTTATCGTACAAATTTGGTATTAGCTTTTTATTCTTACCACCAGGTGGCAAGCATTTTTCTGGACAAAAGGGAAAGTCATTGTGTTCCATGTGTAAATTCTCCGGATATATTAAATCAACTTCAAGAATGTATCCGTTTTCTGCAGTATCACTAATATCTGCTAAGTTCAATTGTAAAAAATCAATTTCTTGTCTATTCATAAATCTAAAATCGGAATAGGGTAGGGATTGACACATGCTATAACCATATAAATTGTTACAATCTAAATAAATGATAAATGAATTTGGACGAGTTGGATCGTAAGTATCTAAATATTTATGATTGGCTTTGACATGTCTTTTGGAACACATACAAACACCTCCTCGAATACCTTTTTGTATCATTCTAAAAATTTCAACATCACTAATCAATTCTAATTGAACTCCTGTTTTTAGAAGCATTGCATCAAAAGACAGACTTGGTGCTGTAAGATAGAACGCGGGATCGAGATTGTAATGTAGTTTACAAGTTTTTCGAAAATTCTCAAATACATCTGTTAGCAACAGAACATCTGTTTTCAGATATAAATCTGTGTACATACCCATGTTTTGAATATTAAACACTGACCAAACAGACCGAGCGTGTTCATAGTCTTCGTCGGTAATTGTCTCATTAGTTAAGGAGTTAAAAAAATATTTTTTAGAGGGTAAACACGTATCTTCATAACGTTCCCATTGAGACATATAGTCATATGGATACACTCCTTTACGAGTGAGTAGGTTAAATTGTTTTTTATTAGGAAAATAAGATTTCAATTGTTTAAAGTCTTGGTTTTTCATTGTACTAGCCAACTTTTCTAAGCTAGTTCCTAAAAACTTGAAAGAGTCTACAAACCGAACCTGGATGCTTTCCCCAGTAGAAATCGGAATGAACTTAGTGAATGAAATATAGTTTTCTTTTGTTTTAGGTATCACTTTAATAGATCCAGGAGCTTCACCTAATTCTTTTATGAAAAGGTGGCAATCGTAACCGGACAAATTATGAAAAAATACTGGTAAAAATGTTGGTATTTTGTATTGTAAGTTACAGTAACTATGAGCTGCGCCACGATATTTACCAGTCAAGTGACAATGATCGCGAACCCTGTCGCCGAACAAGAAGTGTTCACAAATATGACATGTTATCGCGTTTTCAAAGTCGCGAGCATTATCATTTGAGTAAATCATAGGAACACTATTTTGTAAAACATCGTAAATTTTTTGTGCATCTTTATAGATAGACTTTACAAAATTTGATACACAATCCGAACCGCGATAAGAAACGTAACGATTGTGGCATTCATCTAGCGTACACGTTATATGATAAGCGTAAGCTACAGGCACATGTCGCTGTCGTGTTACAGTACTCGCCTTAGTGGGGTCAGGGTCACAAGATTCATACCGTTCTAGCATTGTTTCAAAATCTGCGTATATAACAAATGGTACGAATTGCTTTCTATTATAATTTTTAAACTGTATGAAAGAACCCTTTGGAGGTAGTTCAGTGGCAACACCTCCACAACTATGTGAACTAAAATCATCACATGAATTAAAAAACATTAAACAAACGTCACAAAAGTACAGTTTACTGTGGTGTTTTGTTATTTGATTCTTAACAAGTCGCGACAAGTCTTTAATGAGACAGTAATGTGACAAATCATCTCTTTCTAAATAAAGTAAATGAATCACCTTTCCGTTCAAGGTTTTTGGTTTGTAAAGCGGTCCTATGATGGTATTATTTTTTAAACCATAAATGTAAATGCCAATTTCGGGGTTATTCACTTCGAACCGCGCAATATCTGAGAAATTCACTGGAAATGACATGCCCTTTACATTTAACACGCTACGAAAATCAGGGTAAGAAGATACTCTTTCAGGATGAGTCTTAGCTGGATATAAAGCAGCTACAACAGACCATAAAAAACAAAAGTCATCATTATTGCGGATATTAACACATGCTTTTTTAGATTTTATTGCAGAAGGCAATTCGATAAAGCCTGAACCACGCAAAGGTTGATATTTGTTAACATTGACTTCCAAATGAGAACTGCTCAAGAACGTCCATCCACTATCTCGGTCCTGAAATTCTTCTAACTTTTTTTTTAAAGTATTTTTGACTTGAGACAATAATGAATCAAATTCATAATTCTGATGCAGAGTTACGTTTTTTGTGGCAAATGATTTCATCTCCTGAGAATCATTTTTAAACATTAAAAACAAAGCAAAATATTCGAAATTAACTTTTATACAAGTATGTTCTTTAAGAGACATGTCAATTAACGTTTTAATTCTGTCCCAAATATTATTAAGAAATGGTTCTAGAGAACAATTCTCAGACGGATCGACAATTCTGTAAGAAGCTATACGATTACGAAACGCAGAATGTATTATTTCAACACCTTCGCAAAAATGTGAAATAGTTTTGTTTTTATGATTAGTACTACGTAAGTGACCTGTCCAGTGACTGCGCTCAACAGATGTATTACAAACAGTACAGAAAGGCATTTTAGATTAAAATAGTTCTAGACTTAATATTAAATGTTGTAATATAATATTATTACGATAATGATGTACGAATCTAATATCAAAATCTAATATGTACTTGGTGCCCCAACAACTTAAATATTTATTTTATGTTTATATTATCACTATAGAAGACGGGCTCAGAATTATCGAATAATTCATGACTCCGTCTCATAAAAACTTGTAACCCGTCCCACTGCGGGGTGTTGCGGTTTAGCTGCACTTTTAAGGCCACCGAGGCCTTTTTCCATCGATCCTCTCTGGGGGTGGAGGCAACTTCGGCCTTGTTGTAAACCTTTACCTCCACATAGAAGTCTCCAGTTACGTCCACCGTTCGCCGCACTTTACCGTTTGCGACACGGCTGATGAGGCTGGACCCGAAGTCTCCAGTTGAGGTTGACGACGGAATGTAGTCCTCCAAACCAAAGAGGTCCGAGGCCGAGCTGCGTTTTTTACTGTAAACAATTTAACATTTTCTTTATAATAATTTACACTACACATTACATTACATTTGTTTTATAATTGGCGAACCCTATAAGGTTAGAAAGCATGATGTTACGTATACTGTTTTAAAAACAATACTGTAAACATTCCTGCAAGGAATATAATCGAAATTGATTTCAGCGCTCTCTTCGTTACAGCTCCAAATCTCACTAACGTATATCTGCGTATAACATTTGCATTGACATAACATACACAACAACCACCTGAAGATATAAGCAGTAACACAAAATTACCTTGATTTCGATCCTGATGGCGGGGGCGTGGTGCTTTCGGAAGCTTTGCGCTTCGACACCTTCTTCTTTGGTTGTCCCTTCGCAACCTCGGCTACAGCTGCAGACTGTGTCTGGAATTCTGAGTCGGAGTCGGACCTGAAATGGAACACATAAAGATTAATTTTGTAACTAACAACTGTGACTTAATTAAGACTACCAATACACCAGCCGGCAGGCAGAAACCAGGTCCGTAGCTGGGTAGCGCTAAATTCAGTAAACTTTGTGGTACTTACTTACATTTTATAAAGTTGAAGGCTGTTTCGTAATTATATGACGAAGGTAACCGGTGTTTATCACTGGAAGATACTGGAGCGAATGTAATATTGTGATCAAAATTGTTCGATTTTATTCATAAAAAATATCATTTCAGCAATATTTATCCCATTACAAAATTATACCTTATATACATGTCCCCACAGTTGTATGACTAATTTACGTTACTTACGTCTAATTAAATTGTAGTGATTGAATATCGCTTCTGTCAAATTGCAATTTTATCGTGAGAAATGAAATATAAACCAGCTTTTTACCCTCGCCGACAAAGGTGAAGCCGATACCGTTGCATACTTACAATTAATACAATAGGTATTTTAATAAAGTATGTATGTTTGTTTGTTTAATTAACCTTCATATAAAATTCTGAATGACACCACACTCATGAAATTAATAAAATCGCATTTTTGAGAGTCAGAAATCAGGATGTACCTAAAGATGCGAAATCCTTACAAAATTTGATGTATGCTGAGCAATCCGCATGAGCAAACTCGCGTTAAAAACTTAGTTAATTTTATGTTGCAGTTAAACTCAAAGCTAGTGTAAAATCATCAAACTACTAAAACTAACAAGCTTTTAAAGATGCGAAATCCTTACAAAATTTGTTGTATGCTGAGCAATCCGCATGAGCAAACTCGCGTTAAAAACTTAGTTAATTTTATGTTGCAGTTAAACTCAAAGCTAGTGTAAAATCATCAAACTACTAAAACTAACAAGCTTTTATAAATCATTTCATTCAGAGAATGTTGGTTTCTAATTTCAGCAATGGGATCACCTTTTCAAAGAATTAAAGAATTCCTAGACTATATTATATACCAGCTAATTAAAAAAAAAAAAAAAAAAAAAAAAAAAACTTATGTCAAGGAAAGAATCACTCATTTATAATAAGTTAGCGAAATTGCTAACATTCTTATTTAAGAAACACCCCAGTTTGACGAAAATGATTAGGTATAGGAAGTTTGCGCAAACTCGAATTTTAATTACGGACTACAACATGTATAGCGATCGTCTTACAATACAATAAGTTCGACTAAGCAAATTAATGCATGATGCATTGTTGCTGACTTTGACATTGTAAATGAGTATGTATACACACACGACGGCTGCCTGATACGTTTATCGTCAGGCGGTTTACAAAGAGTATGGTACAATATAGTTGACCACGGGACGGCGCATAAACCGTATCGAAGGCGATTGTATCAGTGTGAAATCATCTATAATCAAGCGCAACGCAAAGTAACAGCAGAGCAAGTTAGTGAGCAACCAGTAGGTGTTTGTTAACGTGTTAGTGTTAGCTGTATGAATTAATTAAATTAACATTTGGATATCCTTGGGGCCCAATCTGGGTCACAGAAATAGAATGTGCGTGTGCCTGTTATAGGTGTATGCTGTTTTTGCTCTGTGAAGAGACATGAGACAATCTGTCCCAAATGTTAGTTTAATGTTTACGGTATCCTAAAGTTCAGATGCCCTTGGTGCCCAATCTGGGTCATAGAAATAGAATGTGTGTGTGCCTGTAGGTGCATGCTATTTCTTGCTTTGTGAAGAGACATGAGACAATCTGTCCTGAACTTTAGCTTACTATGTTCGTATAGTTCGATTAGTAAACGAAGTATGTGTGAAACTTGTTGCTATAAAACTGTTCAACTAAAGTAGTGGTTATGTGAGAAACTTGTTGTTATAAGTGTCAGCTGTATGAGTTAATTAAATTAAAATATGGATGTCCTTGGTGCCCAATCTGGGGTCATAGAAATAGAATGTGTGTGTGCCTATAGGTGCATGCTATTTCTTGCTCTGTGAAGAGACATGAGACAATCTGTCCCAAATTTTAGTTTAATGTTTACGGTATCCTAAAGTTCAGATGTTCTTGGTGCCCAATCTGGGTCATAGAAATGGAATGTGTGTGTGCCTGTAGGTGCATGCTATTTCTTGCTTTGTGAAGAAACATGAGACAATCTGTCCTGAACTTTAGCTTATTATATTCGTATAGTTCGATTAGTAAACGAAGTACCTATGTGTGAAACTTGTTGTTATAAAACTGTTCAACTAAAGTAGTGGTTACGTGAAAAACTTGTTGTTATAAAACTATACCAATAAAGTAGTTTTTTAGTGCTCAATCCGAGAATCTGCGGTCGTTGATCGAGGTAAGTCATCGGTAATAATAATTTTAATATGCTTTTCTGTTTTATCGCCAGGAATAGGCGCCGTTCTAGTATTTTACTTCCTTACGATGCGATGTAGGAATTCATATTTCACCTTCCAATCGGTGGAATAGGCGCTGAACCAATATTTTACTGCACTATGTAAGATTTTATTTATACGAGATTCAAAATGCGGAGTAGCGCCCAAACCACACTGAAAAATATTTCTGTTTCATCGCGAGGAATACGCGTCGAACCACATATTATTGGTCATTCTATCTCACCGAGAGTGACGAGGCGAACGGAGTGAGCGGAGCGGAGCGGAGCGGAGCGGAGCGGAGCGGAGCGGAGTGCCTCGTCACTCTCGGTGGGATAGAATGCCCAATAATATCCTACTGTATTGTACCTATAACTTTTTGTTATTTTTATTTTAAGGTAAATAGTATTAAGTAAACTAGGTATAAAATTATGAATTAATTAAATGTTGTCCTTTTCAAGACTTCTAATGTTAAGTATTGTTAAGAAACAGTCCTACAATTACCATATAGAAGCTCATGCCGCCTGTGATACAGGTTTATCCTAGTACAGGCACCTAACATTATATTACCTTTGTAAATTATTTCTAAGATTTTATGTTAATATTTTACCAATTATTAATACTGAATAAATATTCTATTCTATTCTATTCTATTCTATTCTATTCTATTCTATTCTATATTATAACGGCTGTCGTGAAAATGTCGTCGGCTGTACTCGTAGCTTTAAGGTTAAGTTACGCTTGACACGGTTTGTCCGTGAATGGGTGACCATCTTTACATATTGACTCCTCCGTGCCTCAGCACGGCTGTCATTCGTGTATCTTTGACAGTCGTTACGGGTCGTCAGAAGCCCGAAAGTCTGAGAACCAGTCTTACCAAAGGAAATCGTATTATTCAGTTACTGAGTTGTGGAGGTCAGATAGGTAGTCGCTCCATGTAAAATACTGTTTCATTAATTTGTCCAAGTTGCAATATAAGGTAGGTAGGTAGGTACCCTTAAAATGTGTCGGAGTAGAGACATTGATCCAATTTAAAAGATGAAAAACCAATTTTCTGTAAACGGTTCTAATTCTAGATGGTCGTGCAGTTAATTGAAACGGCGGAGATTGCAAATAAATAATAATTATATGTTTCAGAAAAACTATTCTAAAAGCCAACTTAGATGAACGGGTAAACGGTCACGTAACCGCCGTTTTAGTCTGAGCTTTCAATCAACTCACGCGCATGTTGTTATTCAACTTCAAACGGAGACGAATAAAATAAACTTTATTGACACAGAATAAGGTATTATTTCCATTAAATATTAATATGTAAGAAGGCTGTATTGTTAATAGGTATGCATTTATGAGTTTTCCAGGACGCAAAATGTTTATGGACTTTTCGAATATTACGCATCTATCTACATAGATACATAAATATATAATAGTAGGTAACGAAGTCAAAACTGTGCAATTAATAATTTTGAAAAAAAAATATTGCTACGAGGTGTGGGAACGAGTCTGATGGCGAAAAAATAGTTTTTAGAATTTTTGTCCGTTTGTCTGGATGTATGTACTTACCGGATTAGTGCAAGAACGGCTGAACGGATTTGGATGAAATTTGGCACACAGATAGTTTATAACCTGGATTAACACATAAGGTACCTAGGTAGTTTTAATGCCCGTGTAGTACGTTCCCGTGGGATATTTTCCGACACCCACGCTGATAATGCCGCGGGCAAATGCTAGTCTTAAATGTATAATTATTGTGATATTATAAGTTACTAGCTTTTGCCCGCGGCTTCCCCCGCGCGGAGGTCGGAAATTATCCCACGGAAACGTATTACCGGCATAAAAAGTATCCTTTGTCCTAAACCAGGTCATGGTCTATCCATGTGCCAAACTTCCGAATCAGTTCAGCCTTTTTGGAGTGAAAGTGTAACAAACAAACTCACTTTACTTACTTAGGATAAATAGGATTTCATTTCATTTGTCAGGAAACTTGCATTTATTGTAATGAATAACGTCAAAATCAGAACAATTAGGTACTTACACAGGATGAACAATAGCAACCATTATGTTTAATAATAAACCCATTCGCAATTAACGCTCTTTGATATAATTTTCCTAAGGTGTAAGTACCTACTTTGGTTCAGGTACTTAGGCAGCTAACTGTCTCCACTACATGACCTACGTTTTGTAGTGGAAGCTATTTGGAGCTATTTCTCTTGAGGGCAAGCCAAGGCAAGATAAGTTATACAATGAAACTGTTGCATTGATTATAAAATTGGTAAATTTTATCATTATGATGATATGACTAGCAGCACCCGGCTGTTTCACCCGAGTAAGTCTCGAAACCGTATGAATATCGGGTTAAAAAGTATCATATGTGTTAATCCAGGTTATAAATTATCTGTGTGCCTAATTTCATCAAAATCCGTTCAGTGGTTTTTGCGTGAAAGAGTAACAAACATCCAAGCATCCATCCTCACAAACTTTCGCGTTTATTGGTAACTCTTTTGACGCATTTGTCATGATTACATACCGAGGATTCCCAGATCTCAAAATCTTATAAGTACCTACCTACATCGTTTTTACATTAAAATATTTTGGTTTCGATGATTGATAGGCAGGTTCTTCACAGACTAAATAAAAAATCTAGACATAGCGCTGTCAACATAACGTGAAGCGCACGTTTCGGGTTTCGTAAACATGTGTGCAAGTAAAGAGGTGTAGTTTAATTGTAGTTCGGTGTAAATGTGTGCGTGTGAGCGTGTATGCACAGAGCGAGGTGTAGTTTTGCGAATGCTTCACTGTAGGTATTGTTCGCAGCGCTATGTCTGGGTTTTTTTATTTTGTCTGAGCACTGTTTGTTTATGATTAAGTAAGCATTTATTTATGTATTTATGACTCAGACTATGTCAAAGTTCTTCCAATTAGTAAAAGATATTTCACACATTTTGTAATCATTTGAATAATGACAAATATTGCGACATTATGACACATGATTTTTAAGTCCATGGAAATGATTGGTTTATGAATTATGCACAATATGACAGTTGTAATTCCCCAACAAAATAATGACTGAGGGGGATAAATAAAATTGAGAGAAATAAAGTGAATCAATGAAGATGTCATAAATAAATTAAACAAAGGGGTATTGTTTCAGAGTTGGAAATATCCAAAGGATAGGTTGAAAACCTGAAAACCTACAATTATGATTTGGAAAAAATATACGAAAGTTAAATTAGAGCATTTTCTTACTAACTTATTAGGTGAATATTTTAGATTACACTGGTCTACAAAATGTAGCTTTTTGTGTGCCTTTCAATTGAATACTTTATTTTTATATTGCTTTAAGGTTACTGAATAGAAAAACAAGAATATGTTTTTTTAATTAGCTCTTATTTTACCAGTGGTACCCACGATTTGTCTTGGTTTTTAATTTTAATTCCAAAATAATGGAAGTAAGCAGTTTCTAAACGTTGCGTTACTGAGCATCTTTGGTTAGTAAGGGTCACCTTACCACAAATGTAGCAAAAATTGTCTGCACTATTAACACATTTACGCGACATAACGAAAACTGTAGATTTTTCACTAAAAATGTAAAAAACGGTAACAATTTCACGTTTTAACTGTTGAACAAAACACAGTCAGCGTTAAACGCAACAAACAAATGTGAAATAATAAAAAATTTCCGCGGGTAATCACTAAATATTTTGAGTTATCATCATTAATGTGATATATCTGTCGCGCTACCCGCTATTATATTTATATGGCATAAATGCACAATAAGAGCTAACTATGAATTTTAACTTGTATATTTATGTTCAGCGAGTGGAATACAATCAATATAGTATATTTTCATGTAAAAGGCAATTTTGATGTAGACCAGTGTTATTTATGTTTGAGTACATAAATTACATAGTAATTTGTAAAGTAATGTACCTATTACTCGGATAAAAGAAACTGAGATTCACGCAAAAACCAATCAATCTGCCTAGCCTTTTCCCAACTATGTTGGGGTCGGCTTCCAGTCTAACCGGATGCAGCTGAGTACCAGTATTTTACATGGAGCGACTGCCTATCTGACCTCCACAACCCAGTACAGTAACCGGCCGTAAATATTGCACATGGGATTTACGTACGTTAAATACGTAACTACATATATACGATGTATATATGTATGTATGTGTGTATAGTGTATGTGACTATGTGTATGTATGTATATAGTACTATTGTAGTACGTTATTTATGTACTTTTACGTATACCTACTTGTTTCATGTGCTTTTATGGCCGGCAACTGTAAAAATCCATGTGCAATATTTATGGCCGGTAACTGTAACTGGGTAATACAATACCCCTTGGTAAGACTGGTTGTCAGACTTTCGGGCTTCTGACGACCCGTTACGACTGTCAAAGATCCACGAATGACAGCCGGGACCAACGGCTGAACGTGCTTTCCGAGGCACGGAGGAGTCTCGATATGTAAAGATGGTCACCCATCCACTGACCAACCCCGGCAAGCGTAGCTTAACCAGATGGATCGATCCGTGCGGCTGTTATTACTTTGCCACGAGCTCCTCACGCAAAAACCATCAAGCGTATTTTTATGAAAACTTCGAGTGTATGTCATTTAGTGCGACATGTCATTAGTTCGACAGGTCGTTTGGTGGACAGGTCTTTAGTGCGACAGGTCTTTAGTTCGACAAGCAATGTACGTTTAACAGATATGACTTATACATAGTGTTTTTTTTTTATTTCCCATAACTCTAGGGTATTAATGAGACCATCATTATGAACAACTTTTACTATGGGACCGAACCCAAAATCGCGAAAAAAAAATCAGCTGCCCCCTACATTTATGTTCGCATAGCTCGTCAAAATGTAGGGAGCAGCTGATTTTTTTCATTAATACCCTAGAGTTATGGGAAATAAAAAAAAAACACTATGTATAAGTCATATCTGTTAGACGTACGTCTAACAGATATGACTTATACATAGTGTTTTTCTTGTAGAACTAAAGACCTATCGCACTAACGACCTGTCGAACAAACGACCTGTCGAACTAATGACATGTCGCACACATGTTTGTCGCACTAAGTTCATACACTCGAAAACTTCACCATTTCAAAGATATGTATTTTTATAATTTATTTTTTAAAATACTTGCATGTTTTAATAAACTAGCTTTTGCCCGCGGCTTCGCTCGCGTTAATTTAGAATTTGACAATCAATTCGGGTTGACTGTGCTTGTAATAATATAATTCAATCATGATTCGAAAGACACGTGGCACCATCTAGGTATTATCATAAGTACGTTATTGTTGTTTTCCTCGGGAACAGCACTTTTTTTCGGGATGAAAGGTACCCTATGTCCGTTCACCTGACAACGTATTACCTATGTAAAATTTCAGGATGATCGGTTCAGTGGTTTAGGCGTGAAAAGGTAACAAACAAACAAACTTAGGTACTTTCGCATTTATAATATTAGTTAGGAAGTTAAAATTAATAATGCGTCTAATTTGGAACAGCGCTCCTTGATGGGAGAGTCCTAATACTGGGTGGAGGTACGACGCGTTGCGTGAGCTCAGCACAGAACACGCAAGATATGCCACCCCATACATATAAGAAAGAAGGAGATGTGCCCAGTATGTTAAAATGTATCGGAGCCCTTTATCTTCACTTTTTCCCTTTGCCACTTTCATGATTTTAAAGAAAAATACGGCAAAATACTTGTACTTACATATGGAAAGTGATTCCATGATTTACATGGCTTCGGTTTTTACAAGAAACCACTGAACAAGAAGGCATTCTTATAAATTGTCACGGTCACAGTCGAAAGCGCACTAGTTCGCGGAGACGGAATTTGCACTATGAACGGCTCATACTGAGCATGTCGCGTGGACACATTTTCGCCAGCTTGCCACTTCTCCTGTTTTTTATATTTCTATGGGACCAACTAACAGCAGAATATGGTGCGCCATACTTATTATAGTGATCAAAAATTAGGATAATCAGTATCTAAAAAGGGACAAGTGCGTTACTAAAAACTTACACCAGTCCATATTTTTTGTTTTTTTTTTGGTTCACACAACCCCAATTTAATTTGTTATGAAAGTTTTCACTAAATGGTGGATTCAGCATTACAGACTCGTCGTGAACATTTTCACATGCTCTTTAGAAGTTTAGTGGAAATGTAAATTAGCAAGATCTTGAACCGAAATAAAGGCTTTAGTATACAAATGTCCTTCTTATGGTATGTTCAGATTCCTATCTCCAATCAGACAAATCCTATTCGAATTCTAGACTAATAAATATTTTATCTACACCCATGCTATAAATTCTCTATAAAAGTTTCTGAAACAGTTAGCTTATTGCCAACATTAAAACAGCCAGTGTCATAGTAACCATGGTAACCATGATAGCATCCATACGGGTGCTTTAATGTTGTACTGTATTTCATAATGCAACTCGTTTTCAAAAAAAGAACATTGTAATGCACGCGCGTTTCACTACAACAGCACCGTAATTTAAACAAAAACAAAAACCGACTTCCAAAAAAAACACTACAAAGTGAAAAATAACTTTAATTTCGGAAGTCGGTGTCTTTGGATCTGTATTTTAGTTTTTTGCCACCGACTTCCGAAATTAAAGTTATTTTCCACTTTGTAGTGTTTTTTTTGGAAGTCGGTTTTTGATTTTGTAAAAAGTTTTTATTTTTCACTTTTTAGTGGTTCAGTTTGTAATTTATCTAAGTTACAATAACTCAATGTCAGCTGCTCATCACGTTTTACAAAATGTTGCTTTTCCCGATGCAGGGCCGTTAATTGTTGAGGAGTTCTCCTAGTAAGAACCAGGAGAAATGGAGCTCATGGTGAAGTCACCATTACCATTATTTTGACGAGCATAAACCATATTAAAGTAATCGAATCGCAACCTGTTATATACTTAGATATAATTGAGTATTTCCGATGGCCCTCTGTGGTCTTCATCATCAGTTCCAGCTCACCGAATGGTACTTTCCGAGAGCAAATGCACGAGTTACTATAAAAAATACCGAAATCGATATAGGTGTGCCCATAAAATTTGAGGGTTTCCCTCGATTTCCATGGGATCCCATCATCAGATCCTGACTTGATGATCATGGGACCACTTGGGACGTATACCCTTTCGAACAAAAAAGAAAAATCCAAATCGGTCTAGCCATTTTCGAGTAATCGGGGAACATACATAAAAAAAAAAAGAAATAAAAAAAAAAAAAAAAAGGTTCCGACGAATTGAGAACCTCCTCCTTTTGGAAGTCGGTTAAAAAAGAACTTATTCGAATTCACGTCGTATACTATGACGCCGGCCGCCATGTCCATGTTCGATACGAGTATTAGTATTGCAAAAAACTGTTTCAGAACCTTTTATAGAGGATTGATAACATGGATGTAGATAAAGTCTTGTATGCAACTGTACATAATTAGGTATTAAAACACTCATGTGATACTATAAACCCACATTCGTGTTTTAATACCCCTTGTTATACGTCAGTTGCATAAATAACTATTATGCATGCAAGCCAGTTATATAATTGGTTTTCCTTAAAGCACTTTGTATATAAAAACGATTTTAAGTATCGATGTATTGTGACAAGAATAACACGATATGAATACCTATCTATTTATTAATTGTACTAGCTGTTGCCCGGGGCTTCGCTCGTGTGGATATCATTGTCAATACTTGATTTCGTTCGCGGACCCCTAATTATTTTTCTAAAATAAAAGTTGCCTAAGTTACTCCTTATAACATTAGCTATGTCGCCAGTGAAAGTCCCGTCAAAATCGGTCCAGCCGTTTCGCAGATTGCCCAGAACAAACAGACAGGCATTTAGTAAAAAGCTGTTATTTTGACATTACAAACAGACACTTCAATTTTATTTATTTGTATTTACGTAGGAATGTTTAGAGTAGAAGATAAATAAAACATAGCTGCATAGCACAGACCATAATGGTCTATGCAAGTAATGTTTTATAACCTACTATGGATGACATCAAAAACTATAAAGGTTTCGCTTTTATGACTGCGACCGGTGATGTGTATTAAAGTTTGTACCAGACAGTAAAGCCAAAAGGAAGATTTACGGATGTTTCAAACTATGCTTATAGGAACCTATGTGCAAGATTTTCTATCCCCGTAATAGCCCGATCTACCGATCCTATTGTAACATCTATTTAATTTAAGTATTTTCACTCAGATTATGTTCTGGTTCAAATTATTTTAATTTTAATTTTAGTCAAAACGAACAACTACTTAACAGCTACAACATAAAACATCAATCAATCAATCTGTCTATCCTTTTCCCAACTATGTTGGGGTCGGCTTCCACTGTAACCGAATACTGCAGCTAAATACCAGTATTTTATATGGAACTCCACAACCCAATTACTGGGTAGGTAATAAGATACCACTTGGTAAGACTGGTTGTCAGACTTTGGGGCTCCTGACGACCCGTAAAAAAGATACCCCCCCCCCCCCCCCCGTGATCCCGTGTCAAAGATCCAGGAATGACAGCCGGGACCAACGAGTTAACGAGGCACGGAGGAGGAGGTCAGCCATCTACGGACCAACTCCGGAAAGCGTACCTTATCCTGATGGATCGACCCGTACGGCTGGTATTAGTTAGCCACGAGCTCCAACATAAAACATGAAAACAAGAAATACACAAAACTTATAAACAATATTGCAGCCCACAACGATGTCTATACAGTGAAAATAATCGAAATATACAAGTTTTTTTTTATATAGGAAATTCTATTCACCTACCTACTACTACGCTAGGCGTCATAAGGGTGCGTTTCCACTGACGCGGAGCTGGGCGGAGCGGAGCGGAGACGTGCAGGAATCGACCAATCATAATGGTTGAAATCCTCATCGCGTCTCTTGTCTCGTCTGTAATTGGAAGATTCCTGCACGTCTCCGCTCCGCTCCGCCCAGCTCCGCGTCAGTGGAAACGCGGCCTAACAATTAACAATATTGTTTCTCTTGTAGGCTTGTTCTTACCTTGTCTTTATAGAGTACGAAAAATGAAAATGTTACATGGTATGCGCATATACCAAAGCGCTCAAGCAATATGCAAAAATGTTGAGAAATTCCCAGACTAACAAAGGTATGGCATAGCGTAGCCACGTGGTTATATTGGATGCCTTCGATGCGCGCGAAATAACCGGCTTGCTTGTGTATTTGCAAACGCAAGATACATTCCAGGACATTTCAATTTGTTTAAGGCCAATATATGCAAGATTGTAACTGATATCCAGTATCAGAAAGCCTAGCCATGTGGGCAACTATATCGGGCCTTATAAATTTTATATAGTGGAAATAAGTCCCTTCATCCATACATATCGTTATATTATTCAGTATTTGAAGGTTATTCCTTTGCATAATACATGCAAAAGTATATTTTTTATTCTGTGACAGACACGAAGCAGTTTGAAAGTTTGCAGTTTAGTGAAATTCAAGACAAGATTGTGTAATTATTATGTGAGTAACCAAAAAGTTTGATCTAGGATAAAAACGGACTGGATATTTTAAAGACCTGCGATATTAGTAAGAACAAAATGTGAATACAGTGTTCTTATTGGCTGATGATTGCCTAAATAAATCCATGGTATGGGTCCGTTCAATGTGCAACACAGAAAGGTCACCAAACGTCTGGAGGTGGTTGCCGCACGCCACCCAATGCGCAAGCGACTAAGAACTCGAAAAATTTAAAATCGATCTTCAAAGAAACTTCACCTAGGAATTCACGGTACAATGATGATTCATTTTAAATTCTTTAATAACCTTTTGGTCAATAAGATCCTGATATATATTTTTGAAATATTTCAAGGCTACGCATATATTCGGTTGCTGCACCTAACTGTATTTTCACATAATTGTATGGACAGGATTCGTGTGTTTGTTGAGGTTTTTCTTCGAATTCAACGTTTGTGATACTTCCGAAGAACTGTTGATTTCTTTTTACATAACTGGTATATTGAATGTAACTTGTGAACGTTGCCGATGAGGTATGTTAGTTATTCGGATGGACGGCGTGCTTTAAAGTGAGCCTGTGACGTTTTTGCACGTGGTTTGCAAACCTACCTTGGATTTATTATAAAGACTTGGACTTGTTAATAAATCTTATCCATAATATGAGGAAGCTTCAAGCTCCAGTGCCATCACAAAAAAAGCGCGCGTAAAGTGCCACAAAAACTGTCATTTCCAATCAATCCATCTTAATTGAAGGTACCAGAAAAGTACCAGCTATACATAGATAGTGTGAATATTCTTTCCTCATTCTCATGGTCAACGACCAATTGACATAACGTAGCCACCTACTTAAATATTCAGAGTTGAATGACCTGTCTAATCGACGGTTGATATAAGATCATAAAATTATCAGCCTACTAAGTATTTACAAAATTATGACGTCAGCAATATTTCCAATACCTCAGATGGTGACGTCATACATATAAAAAAAAATAAAAATAAAAATCATTTATTAACCAAAATAAATATCTTACATTTCCTTAAAAGTAATACAAAAATAACTCCTTAAATTATAGACAATTTAGGAAACATATTATATTTAAATAGAATCAGTAAGTATAATGTAACATAGGCTGCTGTTATTTTTATAAGTCGCCGATCTATAACGGATGTCCCTGGATGTGCTTTTATGACATAAATTGCCAACTATGGTTTACTACATCAGCGTAGTATTCAAATAGACTTACGTCATTATTCCTATCTGTATTATATTTATTTTAGTATAGGATATAAATACATAAGTAGTTGATTTACGTTGTATTTATAATACATACTTAGCTTGTTTTATGCAAGGCTTTAACAGAGTTTTGTTAGTAACTTTAGCGTCATCATTACAACCAAGTTTGGCAATTTTTTTTACTGTTCACGATCACTTTTGGATCATATGCATATTGTTGTTGTATGTTATATGGTCTGCGTAAGTTTATTTGTATATCCAAGCAATCTGCCTGACGGGCATGACTTTGCTCATAGTTTATGACATGTGCCGTTCAATATTTCTTGGTGTTTTTAGGGTTCCGTACCAAAATGGTAAAAAAGTCGGTTAAAAAGGAACCCTTATGGTGCGACTTAGTGTGTCTGTCTGTCACAGCTGGATATATCAAGCACTACCAATTCTATCAACTTGAAATTTGGAACAGTTTTAGATGACGTTTACCCAACTATTTCGCAAATAAGAAAGAAATAAAAATGTTTTTTTTTGCAACAGGGACTGAAAGGGTGTCATAAAAATTCAAAGCGGGGCTAATAGCGCATGTGGGGTATCATATGAAAGAGCGCTGTTTGCACATTCTCAAACATTTTTTAATTTTTTTTAGGCCGCATAGTTTTCGACTTTTGATGAAAAAAAAATGTAAAATAAATACCGTTCCCCCCTCCTTTATCTCAGAAGTTTGCATAGAGAAAAATCTGCAATTATTCTATGTGATAGAAGTTTATGAAGATTACAGAAAAAATAAAACGACGTCTCTAAATAGCACATTTTTTCAGAAATCTGAACGGAACCCTCGGAGCGCGAGTCCGACTCGCTCTTGATCGGTTTTTTTGAATTTGGAACACCAATTAGCATAACCTATAGTATAAGGATATGCCAGTCAGATGAGCTGTGAGCACATAAAAGAGCAGCACGTCGAAGCTCCCAACCACCATGACCGGTCATTAGCCGGACACACCGGTGTACATCTCCCGCCTGCACTACACCATCGTGGAGTACGTGCGCCAGAAGACTAATTACCCGCCGAGGGTGCAGTTATTGGAGTCGAGCCGCAACGTCAACTTCAAGGCGTTCATGGTGCGTGTACCGAACTGCTGCCCCTCGTCATGGACGAGGACTTTTGACCGCAGGACGTGGTGTTCCGTCGCTTCCGCGGACAAGTTCCACAGGGCAGCACTTAAAGTCAAGCTAGTGCAAAGAGTGCTACTAACATAGTCTTAAGCCTATTTTATTAACACAAGTTTTTTTTATATTCAAATACGTATTTTTAGGTTAAGGTACTTATCTATGGGCCTGTGTCGCCTGATATAAATGGCTTATTTGTTATTTTGTTATTTACATACCTAGTCTGTTCCAAAAGTATCTATAGTGAAAGTGCTAGCCGATGTCGGCCACAGCGACTGCATTCTAGCCGTCGCCGGTGGCCGACATCCACTACGTTAGGTGGTATCATCATCGTCATCATCATAGCACTTCTATTTAACACGTTTTTCACAAGAAAGAACAGGTACTTAAGGGGACTACAGGACCTAAATCGCGGTCACTGTCAGACTGCATAAAAAAGAAAGAGAAGCGCGATGACACAACCCTGGTAATTTATTGCAAAATATGAAGCAATTATCTATTTACAAAAAATCTACTTATTGATTGGAATAAAAAAATAAAACACTATTACGTTAATATGTTGCTTGTAGAACAATCTGACAAAAAATCAGAATTATTGCATGTATATTAGTAAGTAGGTTATATTCGTTAAAAAAAATTTTTAGAGGTATCTTCGTGATTTTTTTCTATCGTATCAAATTAGTTGTATTATGTTTTCAACACACTACCTAGCTAGCATATATCCTGAAGAATATCATATATTTTTCTGATTTTGTTTACTGCAGTAGATCATATACTTTTAGGCATTATAAAACTTGCGTTAAGGTCATGTAGTCCCCTTAAGGAAGATTTTTATTTCTGAGGCTTGACGTTTCTGTTAAAGTAGGGTGATGCAACACACCTCTGGTATTGCTTGTGTAGGGATCATACTGCGTATCTCTTACGTAAACTCAGAGAAAAAGGCTCGCATAATGAATAGCTGGATAGCTAAGAATGCAGATTCCTGTTGTATTTAATAACGTTCTAAAGTTGAGCAATTAAAAATTTCTACATAATTAAATTAGAATAATTTTAAAAGTCATTTATTGATGGACGAACCTAATTTCTTAAGTAGGTACTACTACTTAGACAATAAGGTTTGGACTTAAAGTTGTCTGAATAAATAAATACTTATTGTTAAATACCTATACTTATCATCATAACATGAATTTATCTTAATATACATGTTTGCAGGCAAACAAACACACAAATTAAAAATAAAATGAACAATGCTGCCATTGTTAATAGGTAGGTATCTAATGAAATTAGTCTTGTTTACTAGGTAGGTACATTATAGTAGGTAGATACATACATTAAAGGTATGTAGGTAGGCACCTAGATCATAAAAAATGCGCAAAAGGAATTTCTTTGTGGCCACGAGCACCTTTTAAAATAAATTCCTAGCATAGACTAAAGATCTCAATGTATCTCAGACCCAGCCGAAAATAAACGAGAAATGAAGCTAGATTTCATCGTGACAGACCAAACAGGTAAATCAAGTTTTGCAGAACTCCGGCGCATCGAACTTCATCATGTTACGACGTTTCATTAGACAAATTATTTCGTAATCCTTTATATAAAATGCTGTTTTGTCCGTTGTGAAATTTAAACAACATTTGTTTTGGTGAAAACGTGCCACTAAAACAGTTTTTTTTTTTTCAAAAGAAATACCTATCTATCCTATATACCTATATATCTATAGTCTCTTGACGGTTCATCTAAATATTCAGCGTATCCTGGGACCTTTTGAATTGTCTTGAAGTTCACAAGGTAGGGCTTATAGAATCAAGTTGTAATCTTAATTTAATTAAGTAACTTCAATCATAGTAAAATAATAAGTGAAACGACATAAGTAAATACCTACAGAAAAATAATAATTATAGGTTGTCTAGAGAAAAAGAATCTATGTTACCTATGTATGTTAGGCAGCTAAGTTAGACCTAGTCTAGCGAAATAAGCCCAAGTTACAAGAATAACTGAATAAAATATATAAGTAGGAGTACCTACTTCCAATTAGGTATGAGAATGACATTTTATAGCAAAACTGTTTTCTTTAGATAGGCTCCAAAAGTTCAAACTGGAATACCTATTCTAAACGCTCGCGCCGGCAGAATACCACGTGGCACAGGCTCCCTTTAAGTCAAGTCAAATGCTGTTTTATCAACAGTATAAACAAGTCAGTTTAATGCAGATACCGGCTAAGCCAAATGCTATTAGATTTTTTTTACAAAAAATCAGCAGAAGTAGCACAACTGGGGCACACAAAAGGAAACATTCTTATTTTCCCATTAGGGCTCGATTTTGTTTGCACATTAATCGAGCCCTAATGGGAAAAGAAGAATATTTCCTTTTGCACGGCCACACTCAAAATAATAAATGAATTTTAATGAAGCTTTAAAAATCTGAAGCCCGAAAAGATTATAAATCACTGTCAAACATTCAAAGGAATGAGAAGCGAATATTTTCGCAAGCTACACCGAAGTCAGCTAAAACTAGTGTGCTAACATGAAAATTATGAGACGATAAAACGTTTAGAAACGTCCGTAGAGAAATAAAAATAATGAACGCACCGAGCTTGCTGATAGGCTGTTGAAGTTACGCAATCATGTGCTATAGTACTGAATATGGGCAATCGGGTAAAACCACATCTCAGCTGTATCTAGCTTTTTATACTGGCTTGAGGAACAGGTAAACGGTCGCATGCCTGTCCAATGAGGCTACAGCGGTCGACAGCGCTTTGCAGCGACCGGACCCGTAATTACTGAGACATTTAATTGACTCTTTATCAACTGATATGAAGGAGGTATTAATACATACTGAAGGCATGATCTTACTATAATATGTATGCTATGGTCAGATGCAAAAGAGAGCGCAAAATATTTGCATTGAAATTGTCTTGGCAATAATCTGTAATCTTGTCGGATTGTCGACAAAATGTTTAATTGGCACTTTGGTCTAAAAAGTTGAACTCAAACTGAGAGGTTTTTCTCTCTAGGTGTATGCCTTTGCCTTATCACAATAACAACTCTTTCCTTATCAGAGCAATCATCTTTAGCTGGCCAGCTAATTACTCTTAAGAGCCAATCTCAAGATCAGCCAGAAACTACACAAACAAGTGAATAAGCTTCACTATGCTCTTTAAAAAAATGTTCTAATATAACTAAAGCACTAATAACAAAATAATGCAACTTTTTAAGTAAATTACTATGGCTCGAAAATGTGTTAATTAACAGCCGCGAGCGGTCCTCACTCGTCGAAACCAGTCATCAAAATCTCGCCAAAAAAATCGACACGAAGATCAAAGTATGGCTCACGGTGCAACCTCACACTGGGAGTCAAAATCCTCTCGAGCCGCAACCCGTTCAGTACCCGTGGCTAGTGGCTACTGTGCATTAAGAGGGAGACGGCAAATGTGCGCGCCATACGAATTGACCTGCAGAAGAGAGAGATAGCTATAGAAGCGCGTGCGCAACATAGACGTTCAACATCGGTAGAAAATCCCGCGCGAGTCACCGTGTGCGAGGCCGATCGAATCGGACGCTCTTTCGTTCAGTTAAGTTTTCGACACACGAGCAGCTGGTGCGTCGTGCTGCGGGCCCCCAGTTACAACTCGCTTTACTCCGCCTTCATTATATTGTATGACATATCCCTTGTAATACAATGACGTTGAACTATTATAGCAAAGTATTTTTAGACATATTATAAGTGAGACTGTGATCAGTGTTGTGTACAAAGAACGAGCGACTTGCGATCATTAAATTTTAAAGACCCAGAGTGGCTGGAAAAATTACAGTTAGGTTTAAAAGGTAAGTGAGTTGTGTCACAAAAGCTTACTGGAATGGATTGAGTTGAGCTTAACTCATATCGACGACGCGAGGAATGTTGTTTGACAGCATACATGTGCGGGAACAAAAGCCTTGTGCATAGTCATCACATTTCTTTTTTATTCCGCCCGCTGTCTTGCGAGGTAGGAACGGCGGGTAAGTAATGAACGAACGATTAATGGGTTCATATAAAAGTAATGATGTTATGAATTAAAGACGCCTCGATGTGCCAGTGTAGTTTCTCATGGTCACAGGTAGCGGCTGTGTCCCCGTTTACCTGAGCTACGACTGAGGGGGAAAGGGACGCCGTTCTATTTACCGGGAGCTCCATTTGAATAGAATGGACAAAGCAAGTTTAGCCAAAGGGATGAATATAATTAACCATCACTTTGTTTTGATAAACAATTTCACGTTTTGATTCATAAAATCTGGAATTTATGATATTTTGAAGTTTGCAAATTACTTACGATGTATCATTACTAGATTCTCAATAAGAAACGGTAATGTATGTGCCTAAACACGCGAAATTCACGGTCCACGAAACTTCATTGAAGATGATTGTGCCGACCAAGGACACAGTTAATAAAGAAATAAAAACAATCAAACCACTGCCCGCTTAATTTCGTTACAACCCGGACATGTAGTACAAAACAAAATAACAATCACATTGTCAGTGACTGTAGAAAATAATTTCCTACTGTACGAGTGACCGCGTACTAATAATAACTTACACAGGTAGGTAGACTAATTAGCTAACTAGTTAATTTAGGCGACATAATTAATAATAATTTGTCGCATTAGGATCACTTAATAAGTTTTTAACAGGAATTTCCGATGTAATGACGTTAACATAAGTAATCAGTAACCACGCAGTAGTGTCCCTATCTAAGGCGATCGTGTAAAAAGGTCAACACTTCAAGTAGTTTCAATGCGATTTCATCATTTACCGTACAGCGCATTTAAATTTTAAATAACCCGTGAAAGAGTGTAGGAAATTATCGGGTTCCCATTAGGTACCGTGTGAGAGTTTCTTTGGTATGATGCCACAAAAGGGGGCATCTTTAACCGGTCTCACATTTATTCTTGTCACGGCGCGCGGCTACGGCACCTGCATCCATGATGACGCCGAAGCGCCTGGCGATAACCTCTAAAACACGCCTTGAACTTGCAAACTTGTTTAAGTATTCATGTTTCTCATATAAAATAATAGTAACACTAATTGGCAGTAAAGTCACGGTTATTCTTGTCTTTCTAAGGCTCCAAAGTTTTTTTTTACATATTCAAATGATCCTGAGAATTCAAAGAATGGAATTTGAGTAAATTATTCCAGGATTCTTATGCTTGGCATTGGAAGAGATAGCAGAGAAATGCTGATAAATACTAAGCACGTTCGAAAGTCTATTATATTGGCCATTGCGTATGCAGCACACACGCTATCAATTAGCCCGTATAAGTTTTACAAAGCGTGGTTTTGTTTACCAACTCATCGAGCATTTCAGAGTGCATATTTGACCCCAGAATGATAAATTATCATTATCTGCCGTAGGATATCGTTTCTTTGCAACTGCAATATTCTCCGTACTTAAATAATGTCGAGAATTTTATCAGAGCGTGGAGTTTAAAGGACTATGAAATATAAGCTGGACCGCATTAACGCAACCGCAGGTCCACATTAGAAGCGCATTTCCGTATGAATGGACACAAAACGTGTCGAAAGGGCAAAGGCAGGCAGGCATAGTCATCGCGGATGTTATGACCCACACACTGGCTTATCTGGTCACCGCCTATGATTTCAACGGGTTATTCTACTTGCGTTAATGAGTACCACGTGTTTTCACATTGTTTTTTTACAATGTAAACAATGCGCGAAGGAATGCTACTAACAATCAACGCAGTCAATGAGAGTTAATTATATCAGACACGAGACGACAGCAGCCGACCGAACTGAATCTGTACGTTCCTTCGCCGCGAGGCTGAGACGTAAATTACAACAGAAGCGACCTAACTGGGCCGTTCACTTGCACTGCAAATCTCAACGTTACCTAATATTCCGACCAATCGTTTCACGTCATTAGTCACGCTTTCTGATGAAATGCTTATTGTCCGACTGAGCTATCGATACGACAGGTTTGAGATTCTTTCCCACGAAAGTCGTCGGTATTGTATTAAGTTTGAACGTATGCTGTGCAGGTTGAAGCGGCTCACATTTACCGCAATTAGTGTCCATTCAGTTGAGAGTCGACGCGTGCCGTTTGAGTCAAATAAGTACGGCAGCTGCATGTAGCTCATTATCACGAAAGGAGTGAAATCTGACTTCTAAAGACATGGACAAGAATTTCCATACGCTTCACAGCGCTTAATTATTTTGATTTACAAGAGGAACCTATAAACGCCAAAGTAATTTATAACGAAAGATAATAAAACCGAGTTAGCAACACGAAATGCCGCCTGTGCCGGTGATAAATGGTCTGCGGTAACAAGCGAGTGGAACAAGGATATGCAGTTAAGAGCGGCACAAAGGTTCAGGGACGGAGCCCACCCGCCACTGCTTGTGCGCCTGCGCATGTCATAAACAGCGGAATGTACGCCTCACCTCTCCCCCTCCGCTGCCCATTATCAGTCACGGTGTTAGCAAACAACGGTTCCTCAAAATATTTTAACGTTCAGGGATATGACGACGTATCGATATCCAACCGAATACACAAATGAAATAAGCAAATATTTGTGATTTCATCGAACAGACTGGTAAATGTGAGAATCGCAAAACTGGTTCCGAAAATAATGTTGCAGTCGAGCAATTAAGTCGGTAGTTAAGATATCAAATATTAACAGCTATAACGAACTAACTATCCTCCGAAACTAATCGATTGTCGAGATCGCGACATGCAAAGCTCGCAACGATTGTCGCCGCTCAAACTGGTCTCCGCGTAAAATTCGCGTTGCCAAGCGATGCATCAGCCAGGGTCGGTTGAGGTAAAGCAGCGAGGGGGCACGGGGGAGGAGGGAGGTTAAAAACGCAGGAGGCGCACGAACAGCGGCCGGTCGACGACCCGCCACATGCCCTGCGCCGGCGCACCATTCGCCTTCACCGCACTCCATCCTAACACGATTACGATTATGTTAGCAAAATAGTTAAAAATGAGTTCCATGTAACATCACAACATGATACAGAATTTATAGTGTGAGCTACATGCGTTAACTGACATAACGGTAACTATGATGATGACTATTGCATTTATCACATTAATTCTATCAATAACAGTTATAATAAGCGTACGTCTCCGAGCTGATTTCATAACACATTTCAATGATCAATTAATATTGCCCCCTGCGAGCGACCTAAATAGCACATGCTACAGGCGACACCGCGTAGGAACGAGATCAAGAAGTCGTCAAGGTTAGATGCATTTATCAAGAGCTGTCTACTAGACGTTACCTATTCATTCATTTATACACATCCTACGGCAATAGACCAGAATGAACACAAGCATAGTTAGTAAAGTATAAAAGAAACGACGACTCCACATTATTGACACGTGGTGTTAGCAGCGTAGAAAAAATATTGGTTTATAAAAAACCGCTGGACCCGACTGGACAAGGCGTGGGCGAGAGGTAGCGTGTCGTTAAATTATGTCCGAGGTCATTGATTGAGAAGACCAGCCCTAGCAAATGGATTCGTGTTCTCTTCACATAACTGTTTATCGAATTGGGTTATAAACTTATAAAGCAAATATTGATACGAAAATGAAGACATGAGAACGACGATCGACACAGCTGTTACGCACATTGGTGGAATCAAAACACTAATAAAGTTTACCGTTTAAGTTCTAATTTCGTATGGGTGGCGTATGGCACTTGTCACGAAGTTAGTTAAGACGAGTCGATGTATTTATAGTTGTCTTTTGTGACTGGTGTTCTAATGTAGACAAAGGGTTACTTTGCTTTAGACTGTCTGCCGTTTGTTTTGGTGGTAATTGTAAAGTAAAACATTAATTTGCAATTCATTTACAATTGCATGATGGTAAACGGAATACAAATCACAATATGTCTGCAAGTGCACTTAGGGCTTTTGACTACATAATGTTGCCTTATTAAAGGTTCAATGCTTTGGTACTCCATCTTTATTGTTTTTTTTTTTTGTTTCAGACAACGAAGTAATTAAACACATTCAAGATGGCGGTATTTGGCTTGGTGTCATCAGTAGCGGGCTTCGTGAAAGTCCGCTACCTCATCGACAAGGCTGTCATCGACAACATGGTGTTCAGAATGCATTATCGCATCACATCAGCCATATTGTTCCTGTGCTGTATACTTGTCACCGCTAATAATCTTATTGGTAAGTTTAAAATTTTATAATTTTTCACTAATTTAAATTAGGGCCTAAGATAGTTCCCTTCTGCACGCCAAGTATTTTTTACGATATTTTATTATGTTTGAGACCGGTATAGATTTTTTTTTGCAGGAATTATCGTAGGAAAATGATCTAAATCCCGTACAAATAGAATATCTGTAAAATACAATCTCATAATCATTGATAGAAATGTGTTAGAAAATGTCTTGTATCAGCTAGTGATTTGCTCACGGAAGTCGTAAACGGGATATGGGTCATTGTCGCATTGCTAGGCAGACGATGGGACAGCAACCTGTTACAACTACACGTATTGTCTTTAAATTCTATAATTTATTATGCGGAACAGTGCCGAGCAATATGTCCCAGTACGATGAAAAATGTCTATGAATATAAACTGGCGATAGTTTGAATGTTACAAGGTATTGGAAGTCATATCAATGCCGTAAACTGTTTTGAGTGCGTGTCAAAGCCAAACATCGGTACCTATATTCCGTTTATTTATACGTATACATGCGAATATTATAGGTAGGTACCTACTATATATGTTTATAAAGGCAATCAAACATTACCAAGTGACAAACCCAGAAAATGAACAATAGAACTAATTAGATAAACGCAGCCTCTTCCGAACATTTTTTCCTTCTGAATTTAATATAGTAGTTAATCTATTGAATTCAAGGGAATTTTGTTCCCACACAAGTGACTAACTTAACTAAATTAATTCCGCTATTCACCCTCAGTGGAGAATCAACATGTTCCTTAACAAGGTGTGTTATAATTAAGTTTACTATGAAGTTATTTAATTATTGCTAACCTCATTACTTGAAATAGATTTCTCGAGAAATCTCACCTATTTAAGTATTGTTTTTATAATTGACATTTCTTGTTACTCCACCACACAATTGGCTATTAAATTTTGTCTTTCAGTTTAATCTACTCTATTAACTTAATTCTTAAACAACGTGTAACGTTAAATGCGCAAAACCTCTTAAGGGGTCATTGTACTCATCATTATGAACAACTTTTACTATGGGACCAAAACCGAAATCGCGAAAAAAAAATCAGCTGTTCAGTACATTTCTGTTCGCATAATTCGTCAAAATGTACTGAACAGCTGATTTTTTTTCGCGATTTCAGGTTTGGTCCCATACTAAAAGTTGTTCATAATAATGAGTACAATGACCCCTTAAGAGGTTTTGCGCATTTAACGTTACACGTTGTATAAGTTACGTTAGTAGGTAATTTATTTTTATATTGGCACCATTGATAAAATCTGCAAGCTCGTTAATTATTTCATAACAGCCGAGACTTGATTATTGTCCACAGTCCAGAGGGTCTAACGAGGTAATCGAGTTTCCAGAGCCATGGGCAACCAACCAGCCTCTCATTACGAACGTATCATTGCAATTTCTGAACCTCAATCATTTCAAGCTGCGTGCATGAGAACGTACGCACTGCTACAGATCAAGCTATACATTTCAGTATAAGCTGATCTCGCATTGTATAGGATTTCCTTACAATGAGAGGTCAGTGTAAATGTATTGCTTGATGTGTAGCCGTGTGTACAAAGCAACTATAAATTAAATTAAGTGTGTAATAAACTAAAAAACTATCTTGAGCATATCACAAGTAAAGAGAAAGTACAAAACTGAGAAATTGTAACATTCAAGTGAAAGCTTATTAAAACTGAACCCCTAATTGCAAACGTTTGTGTTTTTAAAGATGCAAAGTCTGACCTAGACACTAACCTAAAGACCGAATAACACAAAGAGTCTAACAAGAAATAACAGTCCGTCTCGTCTGATCTCGTAACTACCGTAAAAGTGTGAATCATTTTCAGGTCATTGTTCAAAACAGGAACACCGTGTGTGTAACAGTTACCCAAATTGAGACGTCATGACAAATTGATTGTACAAACATACACAGAGTCGTAAACGTACCTACGTGATAACTGTGATAAGATTCAATTCAGTAGAGCGAAACGGGTCAGTCAACTTACAATACCTACAAGATTATGTATTAGGCAACAAGTGTATTTGATTGAACCGATTGTTGAAGTGGAAAGTTTGTGCATGGGGGGGTTTTTGTAGGCGGCTGTGAGATATTATGCACATCGGCTGCATAATGTCTTGATCATTCTTCTCAAACCCAAAGTTTTCTTATTGTTATAATGTGTGTGACTGTGTGTTGTTTTAATCTTGAGCATCTTGGATGCCTATATCGCAACGCATCACACATCAGTCATTGTTTACAGATCTAGCCGTCTTTCTCAGACGGTTCTTTACATTTCAGTGCAACCATTTCTTATCAGGTAACGCACTGATCATCAGTCCTATTTTCCTGTTGAACACCGCAGAATCGGATTTTTCCGACAGGAAACTCTGAATAAATGATGATAAATGATGATAGGTCCACCCACTCACTCATCGTCGAACTTGGTATTTTTTGCACACTTCCTCTTTCTTCCGCCATTATTTTTATTTGCCTCCCAGATCAATTAAGTAATTATATCCAAGTTTATGCACTTGAAATTAGAAACTCCAATGTAGTTCATCCAACTTATAAAAAGCCTACACAAAGCTTATAGAAAACAAAAGGCCATGGAAATCTTTTTACGGTCGACTGATGACTTTGAACTGTAGAATAGGTGCAACTATTCTACAGTTCAAAGTCAAATACAATGTAAAACGTGTTAATGCTCCTGTTTACATGTTGAACTTATTTTATAAATAGCCTTTATTGCGGAAGTTTATGTTATGTTACTAGTGAAATCCTGAGGAAATCCTTCCCATCACCGTGTCCTATTTATTCTTCACCATTAACTTATCTTTAGTATTCAAATTTCACTATCTTATGAGTGTTTCCAGCTTGAAACTGAACGATAGCTATTACAGACGGTTCGCTTTACTATGTTATATGTAAAAGGATGTGGTTTCCGCACTTAGTCCTTCATGTGAACCATTGTACGTGTTAACAGATTGCAGATTGCTATTGCAGATTCTGAATTATCTCATCTGTTATAGACTTAGTGTAGCTTCAAAGATTCTGTCTCTCTAATCTAACTAGCCTGTACTGTCCCGCTACAGGGTAAAGGCCTCCCTCTCCCTTTTCCACACAATTCTGTCTTTTGCTATACAGTGTCGGCCAGTCCTTTCGGTAGGAGTCAATCTCGTCCCGTCATCTTAGTCTCGGCCTGCCGCGATGTCGTCGTGCGTTTAGTGGGACCTAATCGGTGGTTCTCTTAGCCCATTTGCTATCTGACATTCGGTAGACATGTCCTGATTGAATAATTGTCCCTGATTTCCGAATCATATCTCATTTACTCTTCTACAAGGTGTAACATAAATAAAACACAACCTCTTGAGGGGTCATTGTACTCATCATTATGAACAACTTTTACTATGGGACCAAACTTGGAATCGCGAAAAAAAAATCAGCTGCTCCCTACATTTTGACGAGTTTGATGTAGATAAATGTACTGAACAGCCGATTTTTTTTTCGCGATTTCAGATTTGGTCCCATAGTAAAAGTTGTTCATAATGATGAGTACAATGACCCCGTAAGAGGTTGTGGGTTATTTATGTTACATCTTGTATAATTTCTCTTATATACCGCACATCTGGCCTCAAGACAGAGGCTTATTAGAACCATAACAGTTATCATTATCATACACATGATAAAGACCATAAACAATCGTTTAATGTCTCATACACACATTAGGTACATTATCCCCAATTACCTAACGATATACTGTGTTAATGAAGCGATTAAGACATCTAGTGTTGTTGCATGCCTGATTCTATGTAAACTGATCATTATTTATTTAAGTGAAGACTTGTGCACTAACCAAAATACAATCCTTATAGGTACCTACCTACTACGTATCATTCGAACGAATTTAATACCTAGTACCTATTAGACCGAGAGGTGACAGGATTTTTCATAACGATCATGGATCATGGTTAGATTTACTTCGATGGGTTGTAGAGTAGTCTCCTAATGTGAATGACGTCGCACAGTGTGTAATTTTGACTTAGATGTGGCCAGATATATTTTATGTATTAATTCGAAAGAACTTGTGATACTTAATAATTGGTAAAAATTCCCACTGTAAAATTGTCTATAATTTCAGAGAAAAAAATTTTTTTCTGAAAGTTCAACGACCTCAAAGAAAAGTTATTGTATTTTTTTCTCCAAAAGTATTAATGGCATCGTTTTGTCCAATACCACAAACGACGTAATATCAAAATATTTATCCATATAAAAAATTAAGGAGCTGTAGCTTTGATTGTTAATGAGATACATGAACATTTTTGAATTTCACTTTTTATTAATTTATTTTTTACCCCTATCATTACCGCATTTTTTTCTTTGCTATAAATATGTACATAATTGCTGTTTATCACGTCCTAAAAAATTACATACGTAACTCAAAGGGGTGGTGAGAAAAAGCGTTTCTAAATATTTTAGAAATTTCTATGGAAATAGGATTGTCCAAACGATAAATAAAAACAAATAAAAAAATTACATTTTGTCGATGTCGTCATTATCGCAATCGATAAATACTTCGTCTGACGATAACACGATGTTGATATCTAACTGTTAAGAAGGTTAGTGACAACCCTAAACAAAAATTTAAAAAAAATATATCTCATCACCCCTTTATTCTTTTGAACTGATATTTTTTATTCAAATGTATTATTATGTCGTACATATTTTCCATTAAAAAGAAAATGCGGTAATTTAAAAAGAAACCGGCAAAAAAATATTTATGTTTTTGCTAAAAACCTTGAATAACGTCTTTATTATCCGCGTTTCGAATCTAGTTTTTGGCAATATAATAGTTTTTTATTTTCTTAATGAGAAGATATTTAATTTATTCGTTACTGATGTACCTGAAAAAAGATATTGCATTTCTATGGTTTCTATGGGGTTTTCTCGATAATTGCTATGTAGCCAAAACTACTCAAAAAAAAATTGTCATTGTGTTTGATAAGCCTCCAAAATAGTAAAAGCTATCAAATAAACACATAAACTGAACCTGGCCACAGGTAAGCCAAAATTACATACTGTGCGTCGGTCTGCCTGCTCTGAGTGGTTGCAACTTCGAGTTAGAGCGCTTACAAGAGGCGTCATTGTTGCGAAAAAAAAACGATCAGAGAAATGGTCAGTTTTGGTACACATTCAAAGTATGGCGTCTCCGCAGATGAAACGAGTTGGTCTGCCGGCTCTCAGTGGTTGTATTTCAGAGCAATCTCCCGTATAAATTTAGATTTTTCAGTTTCTCCATATGAAAACTGTCAGATGTAAATTTTATTCCACGGATAAAAGATATATCAATTTGGTAAAATCAGGCCTTAGTATCTGTGCTAATACAGGATATAGGCAATTTTTACTGTTGTCAAAATAAACGCCTCGTTTTCAGATCAAGGAACCGTGCAATAAACTAGTTCTCAGCAAATCGAAGATAGGTACCTACTCATTATCCATTATTATGTAAAGAACGTGATGATAGGAAGTGTTCCAATGGCCCGGTGGAACAAACGATGTTTACACTCAACGTTATCGCATGCTCCCCATTCGATGAGCAACAAACACAAACAAACTACTGCTTAATAGGCACTTGAAACTTAATACTTATTAACCTTCCGACGATTATTGCTGTGTGAGCGAACGATATAGGGTAGTTGCGCCGGTTGGCGACCACTTAGCTGAGTTGCTAACTTTAGACGAGTCAAAATATTAGACATTTACACGTAAAATAGTTGGCGACCATGTAAATTGGTCCTAAATATAGTCAAGTTATGAAACAAAACATAAAATATCACACTTCCATTCATAAATTATGAAAAATTATGGGTTAAGTGCAAAAATAGCCTAAATGTTAGATAACGACCACTTTTTTCAGTTGACGACCACTAGTATGCTAGTTTACGGCCACTCTTTAAAAAATAAAAATAATTGAATAAAAACAACTTTTATTAATATAAAATATTTTTTTATTTTTGACTTTAAAATAAATATCAAATAATCATCATCACAAATAGTATTTAATCCTCTGATTTAACAGAAAAGTTGGTTCTATTGACGCACTAGTTTACATTTTGAGGTGTTGGCAAAAACTTTCTCACAGCCGCCTTCCATGACGATTTCAGTGATCCAAAAACACTTACGTCTGCTGGTTGGAGCATGTGGGTGGTGTTCGGAGGAAGAGCATACAAAATTATGCCAAGCTTTTCGCACGTGGCACTCAAGACTAGTGACATGTGCGATCTGTGACAATCAATCACAGCAGCATTATTGTTTTTTTTATACAGTTGTGGTCCACCCAATCATTAAAATCGTTGGTGATGGATTCTTTGACCCATGGTCTTTAACAATTTTGTGGACAGTATCCAGAAGCTCTGCTTCTTAACTGGGATTCCGCACTTGACAATATTTAAAAGCCACTATTTAACCCACTTTTCACCCTCCACTCCTAGTACAGGATCTGGTCCTCTAGCCTCGATAGCGTCACGTCTCTTCCCACTTAATAAATCCTGTATCGTCGTTCGAGGAATTCCATATGTACGACAAAGTCGACAAGTCTCTCTTATTTCCTTTTCTTTTTCCCGAAAGTCATGAAGAGCTTTTTGTAGATCTTCTTCGGAGTATTGGACAGTCTTTTTCATCCTCTTAGTTATTTGCAAACTTTTGAAGGCGTCATCTTGAAAAAAAATATAACCACTTAATTAAGTAAATAATACGATTATTAAAATCTTATCTCAATTTAAATTTTATTTTACTTAAACTAAATAAAATAATCGTATGTGGTCGAATACTGAACAACTGAACTTAATCAAGTTATTTTAGTTTGCGGCCATCTTTCTCTTCGTACTAAATCTTGATGGTCGCAAACTACCATCGTAATTTTCGAACTGTATCAGTTAGCGACCACCTAGGAACCAATGTTTGTGAGTGAATTAAACAAGTTTTATAAAAAAACATGTGGTCGTTTACTGAAGAATTGCATCTTTAGGCTTTTACAACACCAAACCCTAAATTGTGTAACCATAAATAAAACATTGAGAACATTATAAGCAAAACAAAATAAAACTGAGTGAGTCAGAATACGACCACCTGGTCGCTTTCTAACGTATTTCTAAAATATGCATTTCAGTAACCGACCACTGGGTTTTATTTTACTATATGGTAAAAATTTACTTAAATGCAATTAAACAATTGAAATCACTACATAATTGAAGTAACCACGCTTCTAATTTAAGTAAACAACCTATACTAAGTAACAAAACTTACCTCCGAACGCCGCGCGTCTTGCTAATTTTTTGCTCTAGCGCAGCACATCCATAGACCACTGAGTCAACACGTAAATTGAGCGTCCTTTTTCTTTGCTTTGGGTCAAGCGGTTGGTATTAGATTTAGTAAATTCTTATTACGTAACTATTCAAATAATATAAAATGCATACACTTTATTTTTATTTCCTAAAGAAAGGTTATTATCTTTCATTAAAGAAACCTAGTCAGACAAGTGGTCGCTTACCGGAGGTGGTCGAGAAACCGGCGCAACTACCCTAATTAGAATTAAGCTATTCGAATTCGATAAATAAGGTCGTGATTCGTGAGATACGGAATTTACATGTGAAATGTTCAAGGTTTGTATTGATTCCAATAGATCTATTATCTTCTGCGATTGCACGATTTGTATTTTGAATGTTAAGATTATTGTTCAGTGAACTTACGGCATTGTTTTAGCCATCTCCGTCATCAGAACTTGACAAAAGCAAATATTCTGCTGTGCTGCAACTTCTTCTATTATTAGTTTTCCTTATTTGTGCAGGCTGTTGACTAAGTTCGTGACAGACAATTTGACTTCAGACATATTAGCTAAACCTGCGTTTACCTTAACAAATTTATTTAGTGTCCAAAGAGAAATCAGGTCTAACAATTTGAATTCTAAAATAAACAATTACGGAACAAGTATGTTAGTAATTTACACGACTCGAGACACTTAATGGGTCATTAGGCCGTAGCTCATTGTCTGTAACTTTCCAACAATATGTACCATCCAACAATAGTATTATCGAATAAACCTGCATACTAAAGCGTCCAGGTTCCTTACGCTAGGTCACGTACTCGGTGGACATTGTCTCATTTATAGTTATTAGTCAGCAATCCATATGGAGTTTATTGCAGCGTTGCAGTCCGTGATATTTGCCCTACATGCAGTCTGAACAATCACATTTGTGCTCAGGTGTTAGTAATCAAAACACAGTCGTTAGCTACGATAACAGTTGCAGATTGACTGTTACTACCTCTACCTATGCATATCGCTGTGAGAGCTATAGCTAACGATATTACTTGCTAATAAGGACACTGATCTAGAAGTCGATTTTCTCAATCGAAAAACTATTTCCTTGTATTACTACTACGGATATTGTTTGCATAGTTTGATGAATAATCATCAAAATCTCAACTTCGAAAAAAACTAGTTTAAGTTCCTCACAGTTGAGATGAGTCACATCGAATACTTTATCAGAATTCGGATTGTAAAAGGGATGTGTTGGTAGATAAAACCTTGTACCTACTTCATAACAAACAATAGGTTCATAATTTTGGTCGTACACAAAACAGTGAGCATTTTGCAATCGTCAACATCACGTCACGACTCACGACCTAAATTCTTCATTCCACATTTATTATATTAAGTATTTTTGTACCCATATGAGCACATGTATACGAGTATATATATATATGTATTATTTATATGACAGTTAAGTTCATGCAGCCCAGTTCACCATGACCCACTAATAACCAGGCAATCGCAGCAAAACGAGTCTTTCAGGGTACTATTGATAGAACCGTTTAAAATCCTTATCGTGTACTTTTACCAGTACAATGCTATGTAACTTAGAATTAGCATAACTTGAATAGCTTAGCGATAACATTAACAGCATTGGAAAGGCAATTTGCTTGGTTTGTTGATGGTACAACATGTTGCGATTATATTGCAGTTATGTGTCGCTTGCGTTTTCTCCCGATTGTTAGAATTTATGAAGGCAATGCACTTTGTTGCGATAAAAAAGAGTGCTGCTAACTTACAGTCGTCGTAAATGGTATCTTTCTTTTTAGGGTTCCGTACCTCAAAAGGAAAAAAACGGAACCCTTATAGGATCACTTCGCTGTCCGTCTGTCTGTCTGTCAGTCTGTCAAGTCAAGACCCTTTATCTCAGGAACGCGTGAAGGTATCAAGTTGAAATTAATATCAAATACCTACGTAAGTTTATGGTCCCTTTGGAGTTCTAAAAAAATCAAGCTTCTAGTCTAATGCAATAAAAAATACGCCCATTTATGAGTCATATTTTGACACTCGCAAATTGTTAATTTGTAATTCTATCACATGAAAACATTTTTTTTGGGATTCAAATGCTCTTTGTTTTTGGGATAAATTATTTTCCACTACGGAACCCTGCATTGAGCACACTTTTTGAATCAAAGCTTGTGTGTATAGGTAGTCTAACCGCTGAAATAGTGACGGTGTACCCAAAAGTAATGTAATAATTAAACTTTCACTGTGTGCACAAAGCTCTGCACTATTTAAACGGATGGACATGAATGCCCGGTTTCTGAGATTCTCATTCAGATAAACTGTTTATCTGAGGATCTCAGAAACAGGGCATTAATGTCCATCCGCTTAAATAGTGCAGCGCTTCGCTTAAATAGATTCCCTTCTAGAGTCTCCTACTAATAGCTATTGATTCGACAAAATTATCTATTTAAGCGAATTTCTTCCTTAAGTGTGATAGACTTTCATGTCCCTGCGCTAACTAAAACGACATCTGCAATAGCAGATACAGCACCCTCTCTCGACCCTTCGAGCTATAAAAATGTCACAACGTTATTTGTTAATTCATTCTTATTTGTATGTCCGTTCGAGATTCTCAAGACGATGATAAATGCACTAACAATTGTAAGTGCTCGTTATGAAGCAATTAGCAAGCATGTGACTTCAGTCAATTCGACACCTCGGCTGTTGAGTCAGGAGTTAACGGTATTCATAATATATGATACAATATTTCGCAATGTGAAAATGACCTTTATACATGAAAATTCTTAGATTTTTGAATATGATAGCGGAATTTCTTTATAAATGTGAAATTTGTTTTTTACTATGTATTTTTTATGCAATCGTAAACAATGCCAAGGACTATGTAATAACACAAATTACTATCAAGGAAGTTTTTTCATCGTTTTGTTGCCATCGATAACAATGAATATTAAGGGTAATTACAGTCAATCAGAACAATTAATGAAACATCAATATTTTCCTATGAGGAAACCGGAAAATTCAGGGTCCTAAACGCTAGAAGAGTCGCGTTATCTGGTTAAAACATGATATTCCCAGGATTGTGCCTACAGTATCCGCTATGTAGCAACCTGATGGTCACTCCCACTCCCAACATTGTCACGTGTATTTAGGTACCGATATACCTACCACTGCTGTGGTATTGACATGGAATTGTATAGTTCATTCAATGCTATCCGAGACAGACCAAGTTTAAATTAAATGAGATCATATGACTGTAACACAGGACAAATTAAATTCTCATTCGTCTATATTTAATGCGATTATGCACATTACCTACATAGAGGTAATATTATAACGAGGTATTTTGAATACATTATCGCAAGATCATGATGGAGAAAACCAATTCAATGGTACATACATTATTTTAAATGCAGTCATTTCTATTAACGACGGTCTCTGACTGTTTTTTAAAACAAGGCCCGTTCTTGAGACAAATTCAACAACTTTTCCATGTGATTGAGTCGTTTATTTTTAAACCGATATCAGGAACATAAAACATCGGTCCACAGCCCTCAACACGACCAAGGTGATTTGAATCACGGTCGACAAATTGCGACAGGTTGTGGGGCAGATGCACTGTTACTGACGATATTAGCGCATCCGCAACGGCTGTTGCAATGTCAGGGCCATAGAGCGAATAATATTAATCTACATATATCTATAGCTCGAAGCGTTTCAATGGCCCTTCAAGGCCTGACATTAATAATTGCGATCATGTTAGGTAATAGGAAATACGGGCTGGTATCCGCAACTCCACGTCAATGCGCGTATTATGCGTATGGTGCGATCATGTTAATGCCGACTTTAAAACATAACCGTAAATACATAAGTAGTCGTAAAATGACTCAGGGATCATGGTCTAGAAAGCTAGCAACTAATATCAAAAGCTTTTGACAAGGGAAATGACGACAAGAACTACCCTAAATCGCGTAACAGTGAATCAACACGACTTCCATTTAATCCACGTCAGTTAAAAACCACAGAACACGATTTGCCTACGTGCCCGGTTAGGGTTCGAATGACTTTCGCAATGTAACTTGCGGTTTTTGGCTTCACACTTCATTTAGATATTAGGTACCTACCTATTTCATTAAAAAACTGTGAGGTTCTATGAAAAACTTATCTTTTATTTCTCACTAAGCGTGTGCCATGTTCCAGGGAATTCTGAGTTATTATTTGCATATATCCATTGAAGGTCTTAAAACGAGTTTTGTTGTGTTTATTTCCATTATACAGAAAACTGTAGGTAGGTATGCTTAACAATGTATTCGCTATCCTTATGGTCCTTATTTCCTTCCAGGCGACCCGATCTCATGTATCAACGACGGAGCGGTCCCTGCCCACGTCCTCAACACCTATTGCTGGATCACCTACACGTTCACACTTCCAAATGCCCAAACCAGGGGCATCTCCCATCCTGGGCTTGGCAATGACTATGGCGAAGAGAAACGTATCCATGCCTACTACCAGTGGGTACCTTTCATGCTGTTCTTCCAAGTAAGCACTTTCATTTATTTTATTATCATTAAACTTCGATCATTAAAAATTGCGATTTCTTTGTGCTCGATCGAGAGGTCTCTCTCTGTATTGCGTTACGTAAAGTATGATGTAATTTTTCAACGAGTGAGTAAATCTGATGACTTGCTGCCTTAAGTTTTTGTCGCTAGAAACAAACAGGTTTAAAGTTCAATCATGTATTTTCTATTCGAATACATAATGGCGTGTATGGACTTTAGCATTTTTCGTAATTGATGTACTTAATTGACAATTAACCTCATTTTTCAGGGTCTGTTGTTCTACGTGCCCCATTGGGTATGGAAGAACTGGGAAGAAGGCAAGGTCCGTATGATATCAGATGGCATGCGTGGAACTGCTGCCAGCATATCTGACGACAAGAACAACCGTTTGGTAAGCTTCAAATAATTCCCTACACTCCTTGAATATTCCCGTAACTGTGGGAGTAGAAAAACAAACAGATAATGCCAGTACATTAATAAGGCCAATGTAGTACATAGGTATCTTGTTTCTTAATAAAGTGGTACAATTGCGATAAGTCCCGATACTAATGAAACTTGATGAACGTCCCTAATAAGACAAATTAACTGAGCCTGGGACGTCTATTATGTAATACTCTGTTCTGTTCAGACGGGTTATCTTCCTAGGCTAATATTCGTCATTGTATGTTACAGACTCGCCTTGTCCAGTATTTGGTGGATACCAGACATATGCACAATACTTATTCCTTCGGTTACTTCTTCTGTGAGATGCTGAACTTCATCAATGTGGTAAGTACTTTTAAAGATTAACAACTTGGCCTAAAATTACGCCTGTATTCAAAGGCAAATAAGTACAGTACCTACATACACCTACACTCCGTCAGTTATGGTTATGAGCAAGTTGAAGACAACTAGTGAACGTGTATCGTCACGCTATGCTATGAAGGGTGCATTGTCCTGCAGCATCAGATCGCCTACAAAGATTACATCCCATATAATAGGAGGCGTGTCCTAACCATAGGCTAAGCTCCTATTAATGAAAAATGATCTTAAGACATTCCTTTTGTATTAAGTATTCATCATCTAGAGGGGCTCGTGGCTAAGTAATAATCGCCGCAAGGGTCGATCGATCAAGTTAAGCTACGCTTGCCGCGGTCGGTCCGTGGATGGGTGATCTTTACGTACTAATACCTCTCCGTGTCTCGGAAAGCCGGTGGTCCCGGCTGTCATTCGTAGATCTTTGACAGTCGTTACGGGTCGTCAGAAGGCCGGAAGTCTGACAATCAGTGTTATCAAGAGGTATCGTATTCCCCAGTAACTGGGTTGTGGAGGTCATATAGGCTCCATGTAAAATACTGGTATTCAGCTGCATCCGGTAAGACTGGAAGCCGACAATAACATAGTTGGGAAAGGGCTAGGCAGGTGATATGCATGATCTAGCCTAGCCTTCTGCCAACATTCTAACTATGTTGGGGTCAGCATTCAGTCTAACCGGATGCAGCTGAATACTAGGTAGTATTTGGCATGTAGCGACAGCCTATCTGACCCCCACAACCCAGACACTGGCTAACACGATACCTATTTATCATTAATTTCATCCGCTTTCATAAACCTATTTGCTTGTTTCAGGTTGGCAACATATTTTTCTTGGACACATTCCTCGGTGGTGCATTCTTGACTTACGGTACTGATGTTGTCAGGTTTTCGAATATGAACCAGGAGCAACGTACTGACCCTATGGTAAGTAAAAATATAATCATCCTTCAACTGTTTCTTACTAGTAATAAGTAGCAAGACACTATTTTGTGTAGGTACTAAATCGTATCACAGGTGATGCACCGCAACATTTAAATAGATAATTTTCATACTATTAGATAGATACTATTGCACCATTAGCTACTGGTTACTTTATTTTATTGTCTTTACAAATATTATAGAATAGATTATTAGGTACTAGCACTTCCCGCGCGGCTTTGCCCGCGTGGATGTCGGAAAATATCCCACGGGAACGTAGTACGTCCGGGAATTCCCTCTTTATTCCTTGTCTACATTATAAAGGGAACCTCTGTGCAAAATTTCAGCTTTCTAGGTCCAATGGTTTGGGCTGGGCGTTGATGAGTCAGTCAATCAGGACTTTTTTTTTATATATATAGATAGATAGATATGAATGAGTACAACAAACGCAGTTGTAGGTAACCATAGCTATCTGCTTTTAGGCCACCAATCTTAAGTTATTATTTTACAATTGCAGAATTAACTTAGCTATTATAAACATTACACGTTTATTACCCGTGGTCCCTGCCGTCATCCCTAGGAGGGACCACGGGGAATTTTTGAGCCCCTGGTCCCTCCGAGAAATACAAAGCTGCCGAATTAAAAAGGTAGTCTTGAAAGTAAGATTCACGACAATAACAAATATCGACTGTTGTGGGGTGTAAAGGTGTAAGGGTGTAAAGACCATTTTGGCCAAATTCACTTTTTGATGCAGTCTTCTATCTATCAGTCAACTAAGTAAGACTGCATCAAAAAGTCAATTTGGCCAAAATGGTCTTTACGCCCTTTGTAGCGGAAAGAGTAGATATTATGTATTTACAAAATTATAACCATAAAAATCATCAAAACCTCCAAGTTAGTTTTACCGTGGTTTGGTCTGATTTCCGAAATCACACCAAACTACGGCAAATCTACATAAGTATTAGTTATTGCCGCGAATCATATTTTCGGGACTACAATTTTAATTCGGCAGCAATTTATTTCTCGGAGGGACCACGGGCACAAAAATTCCCCGTGGGATCTTCCAGGGACTAATGCAGGGACCACGGGTAATTAACGGCCTATTTCAGGTTTGAGATAACTTTATTATCATAAGTAAAACCATTTAGTTAAACATTAATTATTTAATAAGTAATTAATTTCATAACAAAAGTAAATTATAACTTTGTCGCTTCTGATGGTAAACCGACACAGTCCACTCACACATATATCAATTGGAACCTCATTGTAAGATGCCATTGTCATTGTAAGGTGCCGATTCTGTTGTACACCGAACTAAACTAACTAAACTATCACTAAAATTCCTTACTTTTGGCTATGAGAATCTTAGAGTTATTCTGCAAAAAAAAAGCCTCTAAATTTAGAAAATAAATTGACACAACTAAAATCGAGTTTGACAATCGTGACTCCGCGTGGTATAGTGCTCTTAGTATATTTGACCCGGTGGCTTTAATTGGAACTAACGAAATCACAATGAAAAGTGAGAGTCTGAGAAGGCTTGTCATATTTTGTTTACAGACAATCCGACATCGCCGCCGTTACCGTGTCAGATATTTTTTAGAGCTGGAGGGGGCAGGGAGGGGGCAGCTTCAACGTGTTTTTGTGGATTTTTTTTTTGGTACCTACGTGTTGAGGGTTAGGGGTTTAAGAGGGGCAAAATTTTCATTATTTTTGCGATAGGACACACCGTTTTCGAGATATATGGAAAAGAAAAAAAAATACAGTACTGTTTATGCACTTGAAGTCAAGGTGTTTGTGTGAATTTTAGCTCATGACAACTAATCTTATTCCACACCTTTTTAATCGCGATTAAAAATAGTCTGATTTAGTTTGACAATCAAAATTTTAGGTGAAGAAACGTCAAATTCAGAATATCAAAATTACCATTTTCACTAAATTATTATCTCAGTACAATCTTAGTGCTGTCAAACTAAAATTTAGTTAAGTTGTGTCACTTTAATCAATTTCAGAATGGGAAATCGTCGTTTGACAGGAATAAACTAAATTTTAGTGATTTTTAGTCTAGTTTAGAGGCATTTGTGACAAGAGAATCGGCACCACTGTCTCTTAAGATACAGGATACCCTAGTTTAAGAGGCAGAGTTTAATCTTTTGTGTACAGATTTCTGCAGCATCTAAATGTTTTTATGTAAATCACCATAAATTCAAAAATTGTAAATTGTAAACGTCAAGCACAATTATCTGTATTTTTTTAAAATAAAATTGTCAGATTTGTACCCAAATCTGACAGATTTCATACTCCTTTTGTCAGATGTGCTCAAGAAAGACTATGTTACATATTGTTAAGTACTTATCAGTTACCAAAAATGTAATTTACTTTTTTCTTTTTCAGATTGAAGTCTTCCCAAGAATAACAAAGTGTACATTCCACAAATTCGGAGCTTCTGGAACGATCCAGAAACACGATGCGCTATGTGTGTTGGCCCTGAATATACTCAATGAGAAGATTTTCATCTTCCTGTGGTTCTGGTACGTTGACCTCCATTTACTTTACTTGCATGATTTCATGCTTTGCTAAGTACAGTGTGAATTTAAAATGTGTTTATAGATGCTTATCATTTTAGTCTGTTTTACTTCCTTGCATAATCTTAAGTTTTATTAGGTATGAAAAATTTTGCGAATATTTTTCTCATTTACTTTTTGACAAGTCAACTTCATCATTATTATCAGCCTAGGCTTTTCCAACTATGTTGTGGTCGGCTTCCAGTCTAACCAGTTGCAGCTGAGTACAAGTATTTTACATAAAGAGACTGCTTATGTCACCTCAAAAACCCAGTTACTGGGTAACACGATACCTATTGGTAACTCGGTAGCATAATATATAGGTACCCAGTGTCGTCACTCATTTGTTTATTTATTTTCAGGTTCATCATCTTATCGGTAGTAACTGGATTGGCCCTAGTATACTCAGCAGCAGTAATCCTATTGCCAAGGACTCGCGAAACGATCCTCAAGAGACGATTCCGTTTCGGAACACCGGCTGGTGTCGAGTCTCTCGTAAGGAAAACTCAGGTTTGTGTTAAAACATATTTAGAAAGTTAGTACCTACCTTAGATCTAGTGAAGATATAACCTTAATTTTCATACAATGCCTTTGGAAACTCTATTTTGATGTAGTTTACAGCTGTCTATTAAACAGTTCCATTGTATTTCCAGGTGGGTGACTTCCTACTTCTGCACCTGCTAGGTCAGAACATGTCACTGCGTGTATTCGGGGAGGTACTAGACGAGTTGTCTCGAAGGCTGCACATGAACTCGAACGCGCCCTCCGCTCCCTCGACCCTCGAGATGGCCCCCATCTACCCCAACATTGACAAGTACGCAAAGGAAACAGAGACGTAAGTTTCCAGACTGAGCTTAGACAATACATGCAACACTCCCAGAATAGTCCTAGAAAATGTATGCAATTTTGTCTCGAGTACGACTTTTGAGAAATGAGAATGAATGAGATTCCTATACAATCCATTTGGATCCATCTCGATTCTTGTATCCGAGACTACTTTCTGTGAAGGTGTAGGACGCGCAGTGTATTGTTCTTTTAGTAATTGTAACGCTCATTCGCAGTAATGTAAGAAATTCAGTTCCAACGATATGAATGACCATGACATTCCTTATTTTACCTGTTTATATAAGACAACATTTGCCTTTTTGCCTTGAGCTTTAAATTAAGTGAATCTATACGATTTATAATTAGAATAAAATTGTTGAAACTTTTCTTATTTAACATACTAATCAATTTGTTTGTTATTATGATGGAATTTGCTGTGGTACTACGACTTTGCGAATAAGCAACACTTTACTTTTTACTGAATAACGATATTTGAATTACATGTTTAGTTAGTTTTGTAAGTTCGAAGCAACTCGCAGATAAATGCAATTGATATTTAAAAGTACATACATAGTATACATACCTACATTCTTTTTTATTTTAAGTACTATAGCATATCTTTCGTATTAGGATATTATGAAAATGATCGAGGTTGCAGCAAGTGGGATATGAGCAAGTCAAATCTAAGTATTTTTATTTTCCATCATTAAATGTTATAATAATGTATCATTAAATGACTTGCCCATATCGTGCTGTTAGTAACCTCATACGTGAGATATAGAAGACATTTTTAATTTTAACATTTTCTTTAATTTTTTTCTTTTTTTGTATCGATAAGGATGATAAAATATTGAGACCATAGCAATGCATTTTTAATTAAATTAAATAAGTGATTTATAATCCAATGAAATCTTCTCTATGCTGGTCTTTGATATTGATAATCTAATTGATATGAAATATTCAGTGAGTTATTTGTAGTAGAATTAAAACTATAACAATGCTTCAGAATACACATATCGACTTTAAATTAAGTCTTTCAATTACAATTAAGTAGATATTATATTATTAGAGTACATTATACGTGCTTTTCTTTTGTTCCATTGGTTTAGTAAACCACGTGTTTATACATGTAACTAATAGTTTTTTAATTATGTGTACGAATAGCTACGTCTGGGAGTATCTGCTGATAGTCAAATTTTATATAATGTTACTTCAATCTCGTGATTGATATCAAAAGTATATTTGGTACTAAGAAAAAGGAAAATCATAAAATATGTAAGAAGTGTGAATGGATTACAATCAAGGAACGTTTGTCTATAAGTTCGAAGTGAATACATTATACTCATAAATTGTTCCAAATGTGCCATTAAATAAGATGTCCAGAGCGAAAAGCCACGATTCTCAACGTATCTCAAATATTATCGTAGAATAAGATTTTGAGTCATGCATTATTTTAATAGATATGTGTGTATGAACTGATAAACTTTCTTAGAATCTCTAGTAATGTCTTCCATACACTCGAGGAGTGTTTTAATGGAACTCGACTTCTGCAGTTTGCCTTTTATTTACTAGTTTTTAATAAACTCTGCCATTCCTATATAAAATGTTTTGTAGTGAATAAATGCTGCCTTACTTCCTACGTATTATCTCTGAGACTGCAACAATCATTATTTCAATGTGTTACATTGTCTACATTATATTTGGTAATAAATGACTTCAAATAATTTCATTTTAGTTTTATTTGTGAACTAAAAATACGTTTCAAGTTTACAAAATAATAAAAATAAAACATAACATAACGCCTGCATTCCCCGATGGGTTGAGCAGAGGTGTAGGTACCTATAGTACACCTACATTTCGCCAGTTATGTTTGAGTCCCATATAATAGGGGCGAGTCTATTGCCATCAACCGGGCACAAATCCAGAATTCGGACTGATACTGACAAATTCGAGATGGAAAAACCCCATAACACTGCCCGACCCGGGAATCGAACCCAGGACCTCATGCTCAGCAGTAGCGCTTGCGACCACTAGAACAACGAGCCAGTAAAATAATAAAGAATCAAAATAATTATTATATCCAAAATAAAACAAATAATATATTGAGTAAACACTGGCCCCAAACTAGACCCTATATTTTGGACGCCAAAAAGGAGGAAAAACAAACTCAATAGACATCATTATTCAAAATTCACGCTACAGTTGGCAGTGTGCGTTACCGCAGCCAGAAAATGTCGAAAATCGTCATTTGAATTTTATAGATAATTAGTGCCTCGGCTTCTGTAATTGTACCATCGATTTTTAAATTTGTACCTCTAATAGTTTTTTAGTTATTTGACAAAAACAATTCTGGCTGGCGTAACGTTACCGTAGCCAGAAGTTTTGTTTATTAATGGGTATATTGAAATAAATTGTAGCCAAATATTTAGTGCCTCAGACGAGGTAAATGTACCAACTTAATTTGTATTTGTATCTGTTATGGTTGCGAAGATATTCAAGATCCTGCTGCGGTAACGTTTACATGTTTGCTGGATCTCTGAAACGGATAAGCCCCCTTTTATAGTATTTTGCACACGACTTCTTATGAGTTAGCTTGAATTTGTTCCTCATTAATAAAACAAAAAAATTGCACCGTTAAGGAGTTATTTAGGTAAATAGAAATATGCTTTAATCGATCCTAGCACTTCGAATAGAAGCTCTAAAGACTTACTTGCAACGTTATGTTATAGCTTATAACTGCCTTCAAATGTACCTGAAGTTTAATTTATTATCCTGTAAGCAATTAATAAATTATGATGAAATTTAAATTTACTTCGGGACATGATGCGCAGCGGTTTTTTAAACCACCGTTTAACCGAGATTCTTTAGGATTTATGAAATGAAAGTTATATCAATAATCAGTGCTTTTATTCAATTTTATGCCTGTACATTTGCAACGTAATCCACTCAATAATTAACGAGATAATCGAAAAATAGTCACTATGGTGTGTGTGACCGCGGTAACCCGGCCAAGTTTCGATGGTTACAGAAAAGCGGCCGTTTCATACATTATGCTAACCTTCTGAAATTTATAGGATAGTGTGGTATGGTTTGGTACATACGCGTACACAAGTGTTAAATAAAAATATGTTTATTTGAGTATTTTTATTTATAAGTAAAATAATCATTTAAAAAAATGCGTAGGTTTGTTTAAGATAATAAGGTATATAGGTTCGCAGATCAACCTTTAGGGTCAAAACCAAAATTTTGGATCATTTCATCTGTGTTATTTTTATGTCACAATAACATAAAAGTAACATAAAGGAAAATAAGGGCTGTGTTCATGATGTAAGAGAAAAACAGTCAAGTATTTTATAATTATTTTTATTCATGAGAAAAATGTAACAATCTGAAAGATTGACATAACAAAAGTCTCACTTCGACGCATAAAAGAATAACTACAATGCCGTTAAAAGAACATTTAAGTTTTTGGTCTAAGCTTTTACGTGATCTTAATTTTAAAATAACAGGTAGTCACTTCAATGTGGGCTACCGATGGTAGTACCGATTAATCTTATCATTTTCTTTGGTTAATTTTCTGTATTTCTTCTGATATTTTCTTTGGTATTTTTTCGAGGTTCACACTTTCTACTTCTTGCTTGTTGTCAGTATTTTTTTTAATTCCTCCAGTACTTTCGTCTGGTCTCCTTCTCTTTGTCTGATAGCTCTACTATATTTTTTTTTGTAGAATTTTTTGCTCTGGTCAAAATTTTTCTCCTGCATTCGATTCTATTTTTCGGGATCGTTATTTTTTAGCCGCTCTAGATACATTTTCTGCCTTTCTGCAACCGATAAAGGCATATTATATTATCTGTAAACCAAACACTTTGAGTTTAGCAGGTTTCGATAAATCCGATATTTCTGATAAACTAGCTGACCCGACCAACAAGACAAATCCAATCGGTCCAGCGGTTCTTAAGTTATAAATGTGAAACTGAACCGAATTTGTTTTATATACTTACAATGTGTTTGGTTAACGGTTACCGATACTAAAAGGGCATATTATATACAATTTTTTTATCGACAAATCTAATTTTATAAAAAATCCTAACCCAACACCCCGCTAAAGGGGGCCATTTTTAACGGCTGCATTAGGGAATGTGCAATAAAATGCTTATATCTTTGAATCTAAAAAACCTACAGACGTCCAAATGACTTAATTGTAAAGGTAGACGTTGAGGCTATGGAAAAACTAAATAAAATAAAAAAATAGTCAAAAAACATACAAAACCACGAAACTTTACACAAAAATAACTTTTTTTTTTACATTTTTTACTTTTTCGCAAAAACAACCCTTGAATTTTGCATGTGAAATTATGTTTAACCAAAAGTATTTGAGTCAGTCTACAAAATGATATCAAAATAATGACAACATAACAATTATTGATAACATAAGTAGGGAATATAAATCTTTATATAAAAATCAAATTTTACTTAATTAACTTAACTGATTCCGTGCAGATTCCTCGAACGAACGAAATCTAACGAATCTGTACGAAATCTAACTTAGAGAGATGTATTGATGAATTTTATGGTTAAAATTATGGAAATACATAATTATTTTTATTGCCGCGTATCATATTTTGATCAAGACACAACCTGACACGGACCTGCAAATTCCAAAAAACCCAAAAAAAAAAAAATTTCGCGGGCTACCACTGCGCATCCTCCTTAGTTTAAAGGTACCTATTTAGTTAATTTTCACTAAGTTTTCATTAGTTGCCACTTTGCCAGAGGTTTTCTTAAAATAAATGCATTAAGTATTATAAAATAAATGTTGTTAGTATCGGTAACCGGTAACCAAACATATTGTAAAGATAAAAATATTTATTAACCGTTCTTACAAAAAGTACATGCCTGTGTTTGTGAATACACCTTAATGCAATTTTTAAATAACGTGACATAAAAATGTAACATAAAGGAAACATGGACGATGTTTTTGAAGTGTTTCATTTCAATTCAAGACACACTATTCACTTAATGATTACAGCTCCTAAGCGACTGAATAGCACAAACAAAATAGTTTTCAGATAATAAGATTAAGATCAAACATACTTACATGTTATTTTTTTATGAATTTTCAAGAGAAACCACTAAATGTTTATTTGTCACTCCACACGCACAACACCTTTCGACTTTCTTAACACAAGATTATGACTGCCGCGCAGAAATTGGTGGTGTAAATGGCGTGACATTTCCGTCAATGTTCCCAGTAGTAAGTTTAAAAAAAAGTATTTTATTGGAAAATAACGCGTTACTTAAAGGAATAACATAAATGAACTCTTTTTGAGACGCATTGTTTTTATTTTTTTTAATTATTACATATAATTGTTAGTACATATAAGTTGCCTAGATATTGAGTGATTTACGCACACTTCGTTATGCTGGATACTATGTTCAATAAATAAAACCCTTTTCGAAGTTTTTGCGGTTTCAAACATTGAAATCGATAGTTGGACACAGGTTTTTTGAGGGAGAATAATATGGTATTTTCCATTCCGTTTTATTATTTTCATAATATTTCGTAAAGTATAACTGAACCACCAACTAATAAATTAAATATGAATTTAAGGTAGTATTCCGCTATGAAATCCATTTTTTAAAATAACATTACCATTACAGAATTTTTTGAGGAATAAGGAAAAGTCGGTGGACATGAAATTGTTATGAAATTGTACAAAATTTTGGTTTTGACCCTTTACTCAACATAATAAATTATCATTCAAGGTCAAAATATACAATTCTAAAAATGTCCAACGGTGTCAAAATGTCCAATTCCCAAAATGTCCAACTCCCAAAATGTCCAATCTTTGAGAATGGTGTGACTGACACTGGCATGGCCACCATCAGGGATTTTAATTTTGACAACATGAAAAATTAGTCGCTAATTGTGTGACTGACACTGGCATGACCACCATCAGGGATTTTAATTTTGACAACATGAAAAATTAGGTCGCTAATTGTGTGACTGACACTGGCATGACCACCATCAGGGATTTTAATTTTTACAACATGAAAAACTTGTCGCTAATTGTGTGACTGACACTGGCATGGCCACCATCGGGGATTTTAATTTTGACAACATGAAAAACTTGTCGCTAATTGTGTGACTGACACTGGCATGGCCACCATCAGGTATTTTAATTTTGACAACATGAAAAATTAGTCGCTAATTGTGTGATCAGTGATGATCAGTGAGACATGATGCGCAGCGGTTTTTTAAACCACCGTTTAACCGAGATTCTTTAGGATTTATGAAGTGAAAGTTATATCAATAATTAGTGCTTTTATTCAATTTTATGCCTGTACATTTGCAACGTAATCCACTCAATAATTAACGAGATAATCGAAAAATAGTCACTATGGTGTGTGTGACCACGGTAACCCGGCCAAGTTTAGATGGTTACAGAAAAGCGGACCTTTAATACATTACGCTAACCTTCTGAAAATTACAGTATAATAGTCTTATATTTTTGGTACAGACGCGTACATTATGTTTTGAGTGAAAAATATAACCTTCTACCTAATAAATAATAATGAACTTTTAAATTCAATAGTTTTATTTACTTATGTAGGTACCTATATAAGCACGTAAGTACAGACTAGTCTTTATGAATCTATACTATAATATTATAAATTCGAAAGTAACTCTTATCTGTCTGTCTGTCTGTTACCTTTTCACGCCTAAACCACTGAACGGATCTTGAAAAAATTTGGCAAGGCTGACATGGCATCCTGGCGAAGGCTACTTTTTGCCTCAAAAATAATCCTACGGGGGGTGACATAGGGGATGAAAGTTTGTATGGGAAAACCAGCATTATTAGTGATACCTAAGTATGAAAATTGAAATTTATGCTCTTGGTAGGAAATAAAATTAGAAAAATAGGGGTTGATTTTAAAATACACGGATTTCGTTAGAAATTATTAATTTATTACCTACGAGAAATAACTTTTGAACAAGTGGATACTCGGTCTAAAGTTTTTTTTTTATTAGAACGTGACTGGCATAGTAAATATCTAAACAAAGTCCCCCCCACGCCGCGTCTGTCTGTCTGTTTGAATGAGATAAACTCAAAAACTATTGAACGTGTTTTTATACGGTTTTCACGTTTTCAGCAATGGATAGAGTGATTCAGTGTATATTCATTAAGTTTTTGTCTAAATTGGCTGAAATATGACGATGATTGTCGAAGAGTCGTGAAAAATCATGCCGACTGGAAGCTTTAAGGCCACCATACATGGCAACGATATATCGTAAGGATTTGAGTTTGCACAATTATATCGGACGGCTTTATGTTCTCCACATGTAAGTACGCTGAACGTATACAATTAGAGTAGAGAGCATAGGGCCGTCCGAACGTACTACGTTCCCATGGAATACTTTCCATCATCCACGCGGGCGAAGCCACGGGCAAAAGCTAGTACTTACAATAAGCCTCTTATCTTACCCGTAGTGAGGTACCTAGGTACATATAAACCCATTTTCAGACTACTGGCGTAAAATTACGTCGTGCAAGCAAAGAATATATGAACTGTCGCTGGTAAAAACCCGTATGAAGAGCGAGCGCGCACTGCGGTGCGTTTCCGGTAGTTCTGCCGCACTGGGCGGGGCCTACAGTAACAAAACGCATGACCGCAGTGCGCGCACTTAAAAGACATATGCGGTAAAAAAACGCTCGCCCTTAGGGCGGGCGCCGTACGAGCGCGTATTGCGGTGCGTTTTTCTACCGCATAATCTGTGAAGTATGGAATGTCTTTGAAGTGCGCGCACTGCGGTCATGCGTTTTGTTACTGTAGGCCCCGCCCAGTGCGGTAGAACTACCGGAAACGCACCGCAGTGCGCGCTCGCTTTTAGGGCGAGCGCGCATTGCGGTGCGTTTTTCTACCGCATAATCTGTGAAGTTAGGAATGTCTTTGAAGTGCGCGCACTGCGGTTATGCGTTTTATTACCGTAGGCCCCGCCCAGTGCGGCAGAACTACTGGAAACGCACCGCAGTGCGCGCTCGCTCTTAATACGGGTTTTTACCAGCGACGGTTCATATATTCTTTGCCTGCACGACGTAATTTTACGCCAGTAGTCTGAAAATGGGTTTATATGTACCTAGGTACCTCACTACGGGTAAGATAAGAGGCTTATTGTAAGTACTAGCTTTTGCCCGCGGCTTCGCCCGCGTGGATGATGGAAAGTATTCCATGAGAACGTAGTACGTTCGGACGGCCCTATGCTCTCTACTCTACATGTATACCTTCAGCGTACTTACATGTGGAGAACATAAAGCCGTCCGATATAACTGTGCAAACTCAAATCCTTACGATATATCGTTGCCGTGTACGGTGGCCTTAAAGCTTCCAGTCGGCATGATTTTTCACGACTCTTCAACAATCATCGTCATATTTCAGCCAATTTAGACAAAAACTTAATGAATATACACTGAATCACTCTATCCATTGCTGAAAACGTGAAAACCGTATAAAAACACGTTCAATAGTTTTTGAGTTTATCTCATTTAAACAGACAGACACGCGGCGTGGGGGGACTTTGTTTAGAAATTTACTATGCCAGTCACGTTCTAATAAAAAAAAAACTTTAGACCGAGTATCCACTTGTTCAAAAGTTATTTCTTGTAGGTAATAAATTAATAATTTCTAACGAAATCCGTGCATTTTTGTGTATTTTAAAATCAACCCCTATTTTTCTAATTTTATTTCCTACCAAAAGCATAAATTTCAATTTTCATACTTAGGTATCACTAATAATGCTGGTTTTTCCATACAAACTTTCATCCCCTATGTCACCCCCCGTAGGATTATTTTTGAGGCAAAAAGTAGCCTTCACCAGGATGCCATGTCAGCCTTGCCAAATTTTTTCAAGATCACGATCAGAAGGTAACAGACAGACAGACAGATAAGAGTTACTTTCGAATTTATAATATTATAGTATAGATTCATAAAGACTAGTCTGTACTTACGTGCTTATATAGGTACCTACATAAGTAAATAAAACTATTGAATTTAAAAGTTCATTATTATTTATTAGGTACCTAGAAGGTTATATTTTTCACTCAAAACATAATGTACGCGTCTGTACCAAAATTATAAGACTATTATACTGTAATTTTCAGAAGGTTAGCGTAATGTATTAAAGGTCCGCTTTTCTGTAACCATCTAAACTTGGCCGGGTTACCGTGGTCACACACATCATAGTGACTATTTTTCGATTATCTCGTTAATTATTGAGTGGATTACGTTGCAAATGTACAGGCATAAAATTGAATAAAAGCACTGATTATTGATATAACTTTCATTTCATAAATCCTAAAGAATCTCGGTTAAACGGTGGTTTAAAAAACCGCTGCGCATCATGTCCCGAAGTAAATTTAAATTTCATCATAATTTATTAATTGCTTACAGGATAATAAATTAAACTTCAGGTACATTTGAAGGCAGTTATAAGCTATAACATAACGTTGCAAGTAAGTCTTTAGAGCTTCTATTCGAAGTGCTAGGATCGATTAAAGCATATTTCTATTTACCTAAATAACTCCTTAACGGTGCAATTTTTTTGTTTTATTAATGAGGAACAAATTCAAGCTAACTCATAAGAAGTCGTGTGCAAAATACTATAAAAGGGGGCTTATCCGTTTCAGAGATCCAGCAAACATGTAAACGTTACCGCAGCAGGATCTTGAATATCTTCGCAACCATAACAGATACAAATACAAATTAAGTTGGTACATTTACCTCGTCTGAGGCACTAAATATTTGGCTACAATTTATTTCAATATACCCATTAATAAACAAAACTTCTGGCTACGGTAACGTTACGCCAGCCAGAACTGTTTTTGTCAAATAACTAAAAAACTATTAGAGGTACAAATTTAAAAATCGATGGTACAATTACAGAAGCCGAGGCACTAATTATCTATAAAATTCAAATGACGATTTTCGACATTTTCTGGCTGCGGTAACGCACACCAGTTGGCACCACTTTGACAAGAGGTCTTCCGTTTCGAAAACCAATATAAAATAATAAAATATGATGACGTTCATCATTCGTTTCATTCATTCATTCGTTCATCATTCAGTCACGACGACTAAAGAAAATATAGGCGCTTTGACACTTTTGACAGGTGCCCGAACCTGACGTCTCAGTGCTGCTAAAAAAAACCCTTATTCAGATCACACAAAGCCTCATAATCATGAAGCTAAATAAATGGGTATCCTGGAAACTTTAGAGATTGATGGACAAGAAACCTAATACTTACCTAAAGTCCAACAGAAAAACATCGAGACACATGGATAGGTATTTTAGTTAGTATTATAGAACGGGGATTTTATTCACAGATTCCACAAATGAAAGAACCATGAGAACCAGAGGTTTTATATATTAATATAATTTTAATACGGAAAACAAACGCCAAACATTTATATTATAAGAACACATTTATAGCACCTGAACCCAAAGTCTGAACAAAATAAGAATTCTGCAAAGTTGCAAATACAGGGTCAAATATAATTACCTAGCGAAACTACGTAGACGTGATGGGTCTAAACACGCCAAAATAAAAATAAAAAAGATTTAACGATTTTTTTTTTGATCAACGACCGCTGTTAGTGATGTTAATAGAAGTATGAGTTTAGAAATCAATTTTTTTTTTATTGTGTTTAGATATTGATAATACCCATCACGTCTGTGAAGTTTACACAAAAATATCTGATTTGTTAAACTGATATTTCAATTAATCTGCGGTTGATGATCCCAAAAAAAAAACATCAAATTAATTCATTTGCTTTATCCCGTTTAGATATCGATAGCTATTACGTCTGCGGAGTTTTGCTAGCAAATTTAATTTGACCTTGTAGTGCCAATTATGAGAAATGAAGAAAGAACTAATGATGAAAGAAAATGATTACTATTTTTTGGTAAGTTGTGTATCCATGCGACATGCGTGTAACCGTGTTACATTTCTTTACCTAGCATACTACGTATTAAAAGTTAACCCTTTTCATTAAATTACTTCGTAGTTATCCTCATTTTTGACTTAAGCACCCCCCAAAACCGAAAACCACGACGAATACTCTTATTTAAATCACCGCCACCTTGGATTTGTAAATGTTCTTCAGTTTCATCACCAGGATCACCCTCGAAACCCCTAAAAACCATGGAAATGATGCCATGACGATTAATTAGTTTTTTAGTGTCCACCATCTTTGATTTGTATCCTCCTTTTTCGCATCAGCGACCTTGAAATCTATGGAAATCATAACCATGACGAATAATTCCGCAGCCATCGTGGATTCGTTACTATTCTTTATGAAAACTTCTGGTTACATCCCAAGCACCCCAGAGCGCGTCACTTTATTTGCACAAAACTCGCTAAAGCCCCGTAGCACGAGCGACTTTTTAACGCTACGATTTTATATCGCGCACTTAATTTTCAACTCTCGGTATTGAGCCGAGCATTGATAATGCAATAGAGCGCATCCCATTGTGTAAAAAAATCGCTTGTGCGAACCCCGGACTCAGTCTACGTAATTTTGCAGTCAACAGACCAACCAATGCATTCCATTCACAAAACCATGCTGGCAAGACTCACCTGTTCCCCCAGTCCAGTTTGGCGACGAGCTTGAGCCTCAACGCTCGCGTTTGGTCCTGGGTTAAAGTGCCGGCCAAAAGAGCTCGCCTGCCGCTTAGGAGCTCCCGCATCACCTTGGCTACTGCGCTGAACCTGTAGGTCTCTCGTTCCTGGAAAAGGGGTTGAATGATAAACAAACATTTTTAAATTTTGTTTTATTTTTTACTAGTGATTTGTGTTGCATAGCACGGTTTCTACGACTCGAGAAACCATTTCTTGATTATAACAGGGAAGTATAATAAAAATGAAATTATAGTAAGCGCATCACTTGAGAACGGCTGGACCGATTTGGATATAAAATATTCGTAATAGTTCGAATAAGTTTTTACGGAAAGAAAAATTGAAAAACTTTCCAGGAAAATTTTCAAACTCGGGAATAACTTAGTGCTTTTTTTCTCTGTCGGGTCAGCTAGTGTATTATAATTAACTTTCCACAATTCCTTCCTCCAAAAAAAATCAAATCAATTCAATCAATTTTCCTCGTTGGTCTAGTGGTTGCAAGCGCTACTGCTGAGCATGAGATGCTGGGTTCGATTCCCAGGTCGGGCAAAGTGTTATTGTGTTATGCCATCAAAAAAATTCTCTGAGTAACCGCCCGCAGTCTGGATGAGTGCCCGTTTGATGGATGAATAGGCTCACTCCCTCTAACTTCTGACCAACCCTTCGGGAATTACAGGCGTTCTGTTATGTTATTTAATAATAGGTCTTTACCTATGAAATTGCCGTTTTGTATGAAAAAATTTAAACGAATTTTTTTCATGTATTTTTTATTTGTATTAATCGAAGTAATCACCCATGCAATCAATGCATCTTTGCCAACGCAGTGGCAGTTTATTGATGCCCTTCTTAAAGAAATCAGCTGGTCGGGAGGCAACAAATTCTTCAAAGACATTTTGTACTGCCTCTCGGGTATTGAATTTTTTTCCCGCCAAGAAGTTATCCAAATTCTGGAAAAAGTAGTAGTCTGTAGGCGCAAGGTCTGGTGAGTAGGGCGGATGACGGAGAGCTTCCAACCCCAGTTCTTGCAACTTGGAGACCGTCTGCTGTGCAGTATGAGGTCGCGCGTTGTCGTGCAGGAGCAGCGGAGACGAGCGACTGACCAATGCTGGTTGGAGATGTGCCAGCTTCTCCATCATTGTGTTCAGTTCTTCACAGTACACATCTGCAGTAATGCTCACCCCGTTTGGTAAGAAGCTGTGATGAATCACACCGGTGCTAGACCACCAAACAGTGACCATCACTTTTCTAGGGGTAAGTTTTCGTTTAGGGCATTGTTTAGGTGCTGAACCAGGATCCAACCAACTTGCTGAGCGCTTGCGGTTATCAAACAGAATCCATTTTTCATCGCAGGTAACAATGCGGTTCAAAATTCCTTCATTTGTGTGTCTGTTGAGCAGTGCAAGGCACGTCTCGACGCGTACTTCGCGCTGGCGATCATTGAGTTCGTGGGGCACCCATTTGTCAAGCTTTTTTACCTAGCCAATTTGGACCAAAATTGTTTTGACGCTAACGTCGTAAGCTGCTGCTAATTCAGCCGTAGATTGTGTATCATCAGCTTCCACAATCGCCTTTAATTCGTAATTGTCGACCAGTCTTCGGACGACCGCGAGGTTCATTTTTCAGGTCGAAATTTCCAGAACGGAAGCGAGCAAACCAATAACAGGTGGTGCGTTGGTTTGTAGTGTTAGCTCCGTAAACGTCGTTGATGTTGCGTGCCGCTTGTGCCGCGTTGCTGCCACGACGGTACTCATATTCCATAATTACTCGAATTTTTAACGTATCCATGATGACGAAAAAGATTGAAATGCGATGAAAATGTAACACTAATCAATAAACAAATGACTACTTTTGGAAAAAAAATCCATGTTTTTTAAATAAAATTAATTTGAAATTAGAATTCTTAGCCAAACAAAAATTATTTTGATTTGAAATGGCCAGTACTGCAGAACGGCAATTTCATAGGTAAAGACCTAATATATTCTAAATATAAGATCTGACTGAAAAATCTGTTGGGTGAATAATTCTGACTCCAGCGATTTTTTTTGCTAGGTGTAGGTAACGGCCGGTATAGTTGGGATGGCAAAATTATAATCAAGTTGTCTTACAAGTAGCTGAAAAGTAAATATTTAATAATAAACTCAAGGAAACTATTACAGAAAGAAACTTCTAACAAATTTTTAAAAAACGCAGTTTATCAAAACTGTGTTGTTATCGTTTAGGTTCCAGTGGCGAGGTGTGAATTTTTGTAAGAGAGAAGCCGGTCTTAACTTACTTATCAATAAAGTAAAAATTAATTTGGTAACTTTAAAATAAAGAAATACTGAATTTAATGCCATCTATCGTCAAATAACAGAACCAAAAAGATGTTATCTCTACACAAACAAAACTTTCAATGTTTTAGTTAGAGAATTATACTCAAATAAATTAAGTAGGTAATTTTAATAATTAATGCCTGTATTTTAATACTGGTATTCAGCTGCATCCGGTTAGACTGGAAGCCGATACCAACACACTAAAAGCGTGATGCGAAGATCATCATCATTTTCCTGGCCTTATCCCATGTTACTTGGGGTCGGCGCAACACGTTTTCGACTTCCATTCTCCCCTGTCAACCGCCACGCTATCATTCACGCTTGATGCCACGATGATGATGATTTCATGACTGTATTTATCCAAAGAGAGGGCAACTGTTTATAGCACAACCATAATTGGCCCGTTATTTACTTTGCCCGACCCAAGGATCAATCCCAAGCCCACACGCCCAGAATTTGCGCTGGGAACCACAAGGCAGTCAAAAATGTGAACAAAAAGATACCGGATACTAAAATACACACACACACATTTCAAGTGCCTTATTCTGCACACATTGTTAATGTGAACTGACCGAAAAGTTACTATTGTTAGTTGTTATATGTATGGCGTAATAAAATTACCCATAACAATAAGACGGATTCTATGATACTTTAGAATTGACCAATGATATCAGCTGAAAAATGTTTTTATGATGAGTGACAGATTTACCACTTACATGGCTTGGATTCATAGAAATATAAAAAAACAGGAGAAGTGGCAAGCGGGCGAATCTGTGTCCGCGCGACATGCTCAGTATGAGCCGTTCATAGTACCTACAACTTCCGCGAACTAGTGCGCTTTCGACTGTGACAATTTATAAGAATGCCATGCTGTTCAGTGGTTTCTTGTAAAAACCGAATCCCTGTAAATCAAGGAAAGACTTTCCATATGTAAGTACAAGTATTTTACCGTACCTACTTGTGTATAAAATTATGAAAGGGACAAAGTGGAGACACAGGGTTCCGATACATTTTAACATACTGGGCACATCTCCTTCTTCTTATATCTATGCTTGGATTGGTTCCAATTGCTGGCATATTTGGTTGTAAATACCTACTTTATATTTAATCGTTCTGAGAGTACATAGAATTTCCCTACTAATACATGGGCTTTACCACAGAATAATAAAGCTACAGTAGTTTATCAGGGCAGTGACCTTGAATTAATTACGTAAGGCCGCTCGGTAGATAAATACGCGTCCGTCCGTGCGTAACTGCCGCGCACTCGGAACTGTTGCGTACTGGTATATACTGAGATTTCGAAGCGCGTCGTTTTGGCCAGTTTCTATGAAGATGTAATACTGCTTACTTTATTATAATGTGGCTTTACATAAGTTAGAATATTCAAAACGTTAGTTTCATGATTCATATTCTAATTTGTAAGAAAAGGCTAACCACGGAACGGGGCAAACAATGATTCATATATAACTATAAGAGAAACAAAGGAAACTGTAAACGGGCTATTTAAAATGTCAAATATGTACGTCTTTTAAACATAATATATTACGCTGAATAGCTGCTATAGTATCTCCAATTTCTGTTTAAATATGGGAAGATAATGATTTTGTTAAGTTTGTTGCTATGTTGGGCAGGAATAACTATGACTGGAAATATGACATTTTCAAATTGAATGCATGCAGTCGACGAAGAAATGCAGAACAATTTTTTATTTCTTAGTTTATTTCCTCCAACTGAGTATCGGTTATAATCAGCCCATTGCAATAAAATGCATTTCCGCTTCTTACCCGACTGCCAAGTTATTTTTCAATTATTTCAAGTACTTATTGGACTTGAAATAATTGAAAAAAAACTTGGCTTGACTTAAAGACTAATTAATAACAGCAGCACTTAGGAGTAAGTAGTAACTAAGTATCTAAATTGATACACATATTTACATTTTGTTTGCATTTTATTTATCAATGATTCATTTTCATAAAATATTAATATTCAATAAAACATTTCATTGCTATTGTGACACTATCTGTACCGGAAAACGGAAAAGTTTCTTTATGTCGCATAAAATATGAACGTATATTTATATAGGTACCTAGCAAATGTAGCAATTAAAGTTCAATCCATGCGCCCATAGAAATTCTATCCGCGTGATGCGTTTCCTGTATCGCTAGTGTAATACCGTCGCTAAAGAAGTCGACAATTAATTTTGTTTGTAGCAAAATGATTATGTTAGTTGCAATAAATCATATTACATAATACCTACAATAATTTATTATTCAGTAGTTAATTGTATTGTAGTTTGCTTTATTATATTAATGAAAGGAAAAGTCAGTGATTTATGTCTTATGAAAGTAACTGCTGCATTATGTAGTTACGTTCAGATAGGTATTTGCAGAAAAATATTGAAATACAAGAAGCACTGAAAATAATGTTTGTTTAAGACTAACAAACGTGTACTTATTTCAAATGTGTTTTCTGTTTTTTTTTTCAACCCAGAGATGTGCTGAAATAACTTTACAAACAAAACAAAAACGATGCATTTACTGTGCAGTATGATTCATTAGTAAGTAACTACTTGGTACGTATTGAGTGAACCAGTGATCCATACTTTAATTACAGCTTTACTGGCGCAGAGATAAACACAGCTGCGACGATGATCAGAGGTCAGAGATGTTCAGTATAGTATTAGAGCTTGTCCACTCTGAATTGACGCGCCCCACTACCGCATTTACCGTAGTCTATGTATACAATTTAAGGCGAGTAGTGCTGCTAACTAGCGCCACCGTTGAGAAAAAAATCATAAGTCTGGAGATATGGAAAATTTTGAAATCAGACTTATGATTTTTTCGCCAGTTGACAGCACTACTCGCCTTAAGTAGTGGGGCGCGTCATTTCAGAGTGGACCAGCTCTACTAAGTATCTTATACTACAGTTTATTTTCTTAACTGAATCTTAAATTATATGGTGACATACCAAAAGAATTAATGATTATTCACAAAGTATGTGTGAGTATACATATACAATAATAAATGAGCACCTCATTTTTTCCCCTTATGAATGAGACAGCAGTCTAAACAAGGCTTTAGACACTGTAAATATTGTTGATAGTATAACGATTGCAATAATCAATATAAACAATTTAATTTCATCATCATCCTCTTCAGCTGATAGCCCAACTGATTATAGAATCAGCCATTGCATCAGTTTCAGTTCCTTTGTGACTCCAGATGTTTTCTGAGAATGCTTTGTCGTAGTTGTGTATATTATTCAGACTTTTTACTTCCCCCCGCCCCTTCATGTCGTCATCATTATTATAGCCGAAAAACTGCTGGACACAGGTCTCCCCCAAGTGACACCACACCAACCGGTCCTATGCTTCTCGAATCCAGTTGATTCCAGCGACATCACTTCACCAGGACATTGGTCTACCTTGAAGGAGGCCTACCAGTTCTGCGCCTTCCGGTCCGCGGTCGCTACTCCACAACTCTTCAGGGCCCATCGGCCATCCACTCTGCGATCTATGTCCTGTCAAGCAATGCCCACTGCCACTTAAGTTTTGGCAAATGACTACTTCACGTGTCTCAGAAAGTAACTCGATGAAAAGATGATTTCGATGAAATACGGATAACCTAACACAAATAGACCATGACCAGGGTTCGAAATGTTTTTTTTTATCTGTAGCACAGATTTATATCAGTAGGACATTCCCGTGTATAATTTCCAACCTACGAGTATACGCTGGCGAAGCCGCGAGCAAAATCTAGTAAGTTATTAATAAATTTCACTTACCACATAAAGCTTCTTCCATAATCTTGCCCATTCTCTCAAAACGCATGCTATCTCCCGGACCAGTGGGTCATCCTTTAGTTCAGCTATTGCAGTAGCTCCTGATCCTTTCACAATGCAGGGCCGGATTGTCACCACGCATGAGGGGAATATGCCCCACGATGACCTGTTCTTTGAGCTGAAGCCTCGGTACCAGACTAGAAAAAATAAATGACTGATTAATACCTATCTATATGTTACTGTAAAAGCCCGAACTGCAGTAAATCCTAGGATTTACTGGTCAATACTGGCAACACGCACTGATCAAAGACTTCCGTATTGAGACACTGCGGTATATGAGACCAGAAGATATTGCATAGCTTCCTGAACGCTGCCCAACCGAGTTGGATTCGATGATTGACCACTTTCTCGAAGTTGGACCTACCTGACTGGACAGTTTTTCCTAGGTAACCATTCTCGTCAACAACTTCGAGTGTAGCGTCTCCGATCGTCATGAGAGTGGGTGTTATATGTGCATTTGATATGACCTTTGTCTTGTTCACGTTCATTTTTAGGGTTCCGTACCAAAATGGTAAAAAGTAATCCTTACGGTGTGACTCAGTCTGTCTATTAAAGCTGGATATCTCAAGAACCACTAATGCTATCAACTTGAAATTTGGAACAGTTTTAGATGACGTTTACTTAACTACTTTGCAAATAAGAAAGAAATAAAAATACTTATATTTTTTTTGCAACAGGGACTGAAACGGGGGTCTTAAAAATTCAAAGTGGGGCTACTAGGGCATGTATCATATGAAAGAGCGCTGTTTGCACATTCTCAAAGATTTTTTAATTTTTTTTTTTAGGCCGCGTAGTTCTCGACTTTTCATGAAAAATGTAAAAAAAAAATACCGTTCCCCCTCCCTTATCTCCGAAGTTTGCAAAGAGATAAATCTGAAATTATTCTATGTGATAGAAGTTAATGTAAAGATTACAGGGAAAATAAGACGATGTCTATAAATAGCACACTTTTCAGAAATCGGAACGGAAGCCTCGAAGCGCGAGTCCCACTCGCTCTTGACCGATTTTTTGTCCAAGGTAACCAACATAGCCCGAAGAATTGCCATTGCTCGCAGAACAGATGGCCGGTGGGCCGAAAGGTTCTGGAGTGGCGACCGCGTAAGACGTAACGTTGGAAGGCCTCCCACAAGGTGGACCAATAACCTGGTGAAGGCCGCAGCAATCTACTGAAGGCGGGAAGCACAGAACCAGTCGAAGTGGCGGTGCTTGGGGGAGGCCTATGTCCAGCAGTGGACGTCTTTCGGCTAAAATGATGTGATAATGATAATTATCAATGTCTGTACTTAATGAAATTTTAAATTCATTTGCTGACAGACAAGGCACAGCCTTAGCCGCTGGGTCTAGAAGCTTGAAATATTGCAAATGCGTTCCTTTTATAGAGAAGGTGAGCACTAAGAAGGATTTCTGAAAATTCAGCTCCTAAAACCCATAGTGCACAAGGATTGCCTACCAGATAATTTTATACAAATTGTGTGCATATTGCCTATTTTCATCTTGTTCAGAAATTCACAAATAACTGGTTCATGAGAACAAATCAAGTCTAATCAGTTAATCTGCTTTCATACAACTTGTCAACAGTTGTAATATTGTTGGTTGACAAAGATAACATTGACTTCCCATATCACTTCACATGAGATTAACTTTACTGAACCTGGGAATTACGCATATAATAATAATCGGCCTTACTTATTTTAATTTTGGCATTTTTACTATAATTCATGACACAATTAGTGTTCTAGGATTTTAATTAAAAGAGCTAGGTCTCTTCCTATGGGTCAATTACCAGTACTGTGTGGGAAGATAATAAAGTCACAGTAGTACATAATGATGTTTCTATTTCATTACAGATAAGCATTTTAAAAAAGAGAACTAGAATTTGTAACTCATAATTAACATTTCAGATTGTGTTTTTGTGTCAATGTCTGCCTGCATTTTAATGAATATTAATACATAATGATGTAATGTATTGAACCAGTCATATTATGTTCTGTAACTGTAACTACCAGTCATATTAGGTTTTATAATATACAGAAATAAGTGAGTACCAAGTCTTTCAGTACTTATTATAAACCTAAAGTTAGAGTTAAAACTATATAAATTATAATGAAATGCAGTTTGTTTGTAAGCACATCACTTGAGAGCAGCTGGACCGATTTGGCAATTTTTTATTTTAAAATTTTTTAGTCTGAACTAGGTTTTTACCAATAGAAAGGAACAGTTACCTACAAAATTGGATAACTCGGGAAGAAGTCTAAGTAAATAAACTCTAATTAGAGGTTTCAATAAAATAAAATATATAACCGCCTTTTAACTTAGTGCGCCCAACTTTTTATCGGCTTTGGCCAATCCTAACTAATAGTATAATTAATGTGAAAGTGAGTTTGTTTCTTTATTTGTTTGTTTATTACACTTTCACGTTAAAACGGCAGAACTGATTTGGATGACATTTAGCACATGGGTAGACCATGACTCAGGATACTTTTATCCCGGTTGTATGTTCCCGTGGGATAATTTCCAACCTCCAAGCCCGCAAACCGCGGGCAAAAGCTAGTGCATAATAAAGGAGTAACTATTCTATCATTTACCTCCATTTTCTTCCAATATCTGGACGGTCTCTCCAATTTCCAATGGCAGTCCTGATCTGACATCTCCCTTCCAGTTATACACAGCTGAAATGTAAATAGTTTATGTTACTTATAACTTTTTTTTGAGTCTTTTATGAGGATAGCATAGACAATTTGAATTGTTTGCAAGTAACCTATGTGTAAATTAGAATTTTCCAGGATACATTAGCACATTCACCTTAAACTTTAACACAATATTTCTTCACTATCTGAAGAGGTCTTTGTCCTACAGGTGGACAATGGCGTGTATTATTATGTTAAATACATTCTTGACCATAAACATGCTATAATTATGTTCAGTCACTTTTCCTGCAAGCGCCTTGGACATGCATAAATATATGTTTCAATCATTAATGGTGGCTATGAATGAATCAGAATGAATTGCCAATGTTTTATTTATGTGTTGCAAATAACATCACTCAATGGGAAGCAAATGGAACCTTGAACAAAGCAAATAAGATAGTTTGCACAAGCTCAGATACGCAGATACTTTTTATTAATTAAAAAAGTTGATTTTTTCTTTACTCTTGTAAAATTTATTCTATTGGCTAAAACTATTTTTTTTCAAACATGTTTCAATACTTACTATTATTTAATAACAACATATTTTTACTTAGTCAACAGTTTATTATTGTAGAAATAAAAGAAAAATAACATTAATTGCTTTTATACAATTATCAATGTTTCTGGGATATCAATCTAGAAGTTGTGGTTGAAAAGTAAGACTTATTCTTTAATTAGGCATAATAAAAAACACCTTGATTTCAAAAACAAGGCCGGAAATTAAAGAAAACATAGAGATGGTTGACAAACAATGGGCATAATCAGTGTTCAAGCAAGTTTCTTATGAGATGTTATCAACAGATCATGCGCCTATCTAGTATATTTCCATAACTTGTTAAAATAGTTAAAATTCATAACATGTTATTACGTTTCCGCTGTAATTGGCAGGATGTATCCGGACCGCGTAATGCTGATTGATTAAAAAAAAATACAACTTACCAACAGCTAGCTTTGGTGATTTCGTAGGATTCCACATTTTCACACCAAACGCTGCCAGGTTCTACGATTTTCGTACACAACATTCACTGAATCATTATTGAAGAATTGTTAGTTTCATCCGAAAATAGATAATCAATTCCGAACAAAACCTGCGTTCGATCAAATTTTTTGACAGGACAAGAGTGCCGTGAATCGTGAAAAACTAAAAAATAAACAACAGATAAATAATGTTTGTCTGTTAGTCGAGTACACATTTTATCAACTTAGAGCATTTAACCTATGGAGATGGCATAGCTGAACGAACCCCTCTGCCAAAGTCTTAGAGCATTTAACCTATGGAGATGGCATAGCTGAGCGAACCCCTCTGCCAAAGTCGACTGGCCATATGGCCATGCACGTTATACAGGGTGGCCGGAACATTGACGTCCAAAAATAAAATTTCGGTCCCTCGTATCGTGGGGTATTCGAATCACCCCCATGTATGTTCCGCGACTTTTCATAGTTTTCGAGTTATGAATTTTTTTCTGAATGTTTGAAAATTTTCGACCTGACCAACCTAAAAAAATTCTAAAAAAAAAAGTAGAGGGTTTTATCGAGTTTCTTTTTTTGCAACTGAATTTTCATAAGTAGTACTTTTATGCATAAAATAATCAGCTTCGTAACTGTGATGAAAGTTATGAAAATGTTGATCTAAAGTGAAAATTTACGTTCGGTAAATTATGACTCAAATTTTCAACTTTAAATTAAAAATCTTAACAGGTGACTTCATAATTCCTAAGTAGGCTTCAAGAATGCGCCAGACTCTCAGCTTTCATAATCATAAAAAAAATGAAGTACTTAATAGGGCTACTTTGTTTAAAATCGGCCTTCAAAGACAGCGAGGTGGAAAAATTCTTAAAATTACCCATCTGAGTAATTATTTTTTTTTGGCTATTTTCTCGTTCCTAAGGTTAATTAATGATAAGAATACTGAAAACTAACCACATTATATTCAATATTCATAATTACCACACGTGGGCGAATGAAAATCCACTCGAAGTGAGAGCTTCGACATTTCAACATCGCTTCAGCGTTAACTTGTGGTCTGGTATCCTCAATGGCGAACTAATTGGTCCGTTTGAACTGCCGTCCAGACTTGATGGAGAAACATACAAAAACTTTTTGGAAAATGAACTTCCATTGTTGCTGGCAGATGTGAATCTCGAACTCAGACGAACCATGGTGTTGCAAAATGACGGCGCCCCGTGTCACTATGCAACCCAGGTCCGAAATTACTTAGATGAAACATACCCCAACAGATGGATCGGACGCAGCGGACCAATTAGGTGGCCTCCACGCTCACCTGATCTCAACCCCATCGATTTCTTTATTTGGGGCTATTACAAGGAAATAGCATACGCCCGAGACTGTTCAAGTGAACAAGAGCTGAGGCAGTTGATTGCAGAAGCTGAACGTGTTGTGAGAGAGAACAGAGACGCTTTTAGACGATTGCCAGACAATTTCTTACGTAGGTGTAGAATGTGTATTGCTGCTGGTGGTGGCCACTTTGAAAACCTTTTGTAAATGTTAAAAATAAATTAAGTACTTTTTCACATTATCATCTGTGTTTTATTCAAAACCACTTTTTACGTAAAACTTTTCTTACCCAACTCTGAAACTATTTGTTGGTTAGTTTTCAGTATTCTTATCATTAATTAACCTTAGGAACGAGAAAATAGCCAAAAAAAAATAATTACTCAGATGGGTAATTTTAAGAATTTTTCCACCTCGCTGTCTTTGAAGGCCGATTTTAAACAAAGTAGCCCTATTAAGTACTTCATTTTTTTTATGATTATGAAAGCTGAGAGTCTGGCGCATTCTTGAAGCCTACTTAGGAATTATGAAGTCACCTGTTAAGATTTTTAATTTAAAGTTGAAAATTTGAGTCATAATTTACCGAACGTAAATTTTTCACTTTAGATCAACATTTTCATAACTTTCATCACAGTTACGAAGCTGATTATTTTATGCATAAAAGTACTACTTATGAAAATTCAGTTGCAAAAAAAGAAACTCGATAAAACCCTCTACTTTTTTTTTTAGAATTTTTTTAGGTTGGTCAGGTCGAAAATTTTCAAACATTCAGAAAAAAATTCATAACTCGAAAACTATGAAAAGTCGCGGAACATACATGGGGGTGATTCGAATACCCCACGATACGAGGGACCGAAATTTTATTTTTGGACGTCAATGTTCCGGCCACCCTGTATAAAATTAATTCATTTGGCGACAGCTGTCATTGTGTATCGTATTGTGTCGCAAGAAAGTGCTCCCAAAAAATGGTGAATTATGCAGTTTCCTCGTGCGAAAAGCGATCTGCCACTTCAAATTTGCGAAACCATGGTGTTTCTTACCACATGTTAGTATAAATAATACATTCAAATACTTTTATTTAAGTTCAATGTCGAAATAATCGTTGTTGACATTACGATAGAAAAATACAGTGGTACGTTGGTAGCGCAAACGTAGTACTGGAAGGAATTAAAGTAATTTGCATAGTGCAGGGACAACGTGAATGAATGATTGATACAATAAATGATTTTTTCAGTCAGTCATGGACCTAAAAAAAAAGGCGGACGCCGTCTCCTTTAACAATAACTGAAGCACCCATAGTAAGTCAGTGCGCTAATGTCTACAAGCCAGCACGCACACATTCACACCATAGTAAGTCTACCGGCCGCCATTACGTTACACGAGCGACGGCGTCTTTGCAGGTACTCAAATCACGCACACATAGATCGGTAGGGTGCTTCACTTTCGATATGCGTGGTGCGGATTCCATATTTTTTTATAAGTCTATGCAGTCAGTATGTTCAGTAAACATAGTTCAGTTTTTTTTTGTGAATGTATCTGGATAAGTCAGGTTGAAATTAAAAAAAATATTATTTATAAAATATTAATTTCAGTTCTTTGTGAGTCGATTTAAATTCTTTTCTTTTGTAGGCTTAGGCTATTAAAAAATAACAGTTAGTTCGTTTCGAATGTGAGTTTTTGCAGCTCATGCAATTTGAAAAAAAATTAATCCGCGGTGGAATAATTTAATAATTATTCCACCGCTTTCAAACCCCAAACCGCTCAAAAATATAATTACCGATAAGGTTATTATACTTCCGCCGCTTGAGGTTTTCCGCAGCCGCAGCAGCAGTGTCACCACAGCACGCCGAGCCATGAAGGTAGGATGGCGCAAGAGTATCGACACGCGTTGCGTCCCACACTAAAGGCCTACCCACCTTCCATGGTCCACCTTCCGTCTAATGACATGCCGTCCGGTCTCTTGCCATCGTCGCGTGCCAAGCCATTGGGTTCTAATACAGCTGGTGTCCGAGGCTGTTGACAACTTCGCCACAGTGACAGCGGTGAGGAGATAATAATAAAATTTCGTATATATGTGTCTCACTTCCACGCTTCACACTGTAATCATGGCAACGTCTAGATGTTTAATGTCATTGAACTAGACTATGGCTATGAAGCCACTATGAACTAGCCCATGGCTATGAAGCCGCTATGAACTAGACTATGGCTATGAAACACTCGCATGTTTTCCTACTAAAATATCAAACACCTCATTTAGTTTATTTAATTAGTTAGCTAGTAAACACCGAACTCAAATAGTTGTAAAAAAAAGAAACCGAACGGGTAAAAGACGTGTATTTATTAGTATTTATTCTTTTGCCAGTTATCTATCCCTTGTGTTGCACCTACCATGTTTTGTCTCTGCATCACCCTAAGGTTGACTGGTAGAAAATGCCTAAGGCATTAAGTTCGCCTTTGTATAGTATTTTTTTACTTGTGCATAAAGTTTTAATAAATAATAAATAAATAAAAATAAAAGTGTTATTTTTAACGAAATAATAAAATTGGCTGTGTTGTTTTATTATTTATATTCTACACTTCCTACTTTTTTGACACGTATACCTACAATAAGCCCGCATTATAAAACGGGGCTCAGTATGTATCCCGAATTGCCGACCCTAAATGCAGAATGATAGGGAAAGGCACTGCAGTGCGATTCTGTAACCATCTCACCGTGAAAACTTAGGTGAAGTGAGCGTCGAGTGAGCTGTCAATAGTGTCAATTCCTAGCAAAAACAAACTTACTTCACTTAAGTTTTCACGGTGAGATTTTTACTGAATCGACCGGCTGGTCCAGCAATATGTTATTTGAAAAAATATTTGACTATAAATAAATACAATCGTTCTTTTTCTAAAGCACTATACATTTTTTGGTCATTACTGGCTACCTACGTAGTTTCGCAGGCATTAATCATATTGCGTATTTTTGTGTAGGTACACACGACTACACATCAAGCTATATACATTTCCAGTTTACACTGATCTCTAATTATAAGGAAATCCTATACAATGCGAGATCAGCTTATACTGGAAATATACGGGGTTATTGGTAAAACACCAGCAACCTCTTAACCCCTCAAGTGTCTGAGTTTGGCTAATTTTAGACCCAAAACCCCAGCGAGTGGGGAGAGTTGGGGGTTAGTTGCGAACCCCATAGGTTCACTACTACTGATAATGATATGTTTTCCATCGGATGATGTTTTTTTACGTTTATATATACGTGATCTAAGCTTATATACCTATTATGTAAAGTTTTGTCCTTTTGCACACTTGGGGTGTATTTGACACGCGGGGGGGGGGGGGGGGGGGGAGGGGAGGTTAGCTGCGAACTCCATAAGTTCACAACTAATGATTTGATTGGTTTTCCATCGGATGATGTTTTTTTACATTTATATATATGTGATATAAGCTTATGTACCGAACAAAAAAAACTTTTTACAAAAAAAAAACAACCGACTTCCAAAAAAACACTACAAAGTAAAAAATAACTTTAATTTCGGAAGTCGGTGTCTTTGGCTTTTTATTTACTTTCGTTTTTTTTTGCCACCGACTTCCGAAATTAAAGTTATTTTTTACTTTGTAGTGTTTTTTTGGAAGTCGGTTGTTTTTTTTTTGTAAAAAGTTTTTATTTTTCACTTTTTAGTGGTGCCTACCCCACACAAATGTGAATACCACTCTGCAATATAAATTAGAGGAGCATCATCCACATAGACTAAAACAAAACAACTCAAGTAACTAGCGCAATTTGAAGCGCCATATAGTAAGCATTAAATCATTTATAGCCAGAGTGCACCTCATGACAATTCCAATAAGCCCAAACACGGCTAGGATACATTGTTTTATTACTGAGTTCCGATGCCTACCTTCCGGCTCCTTCATCAGATCGGTTCGATGGTACCATTTTCATCAGAACCATTTATTTAAAGCTTCGCCATAGTCGCTTAACTATTAATCGAGATATCTTATCGCCACCCGTGAAATACTTATCATCGTTGAGGAGTTCCCGTGGCTTTCTGTGGTCTTCTTCCTCAGTTCCACTTCACCAGATGATACTTTCTGAATGCAAACGCTTGATTTGTTGATGAAAATACCAAAATAGCTATATATATGCCTATAATATTTGAGGAGTTCCCTCGATTCCTCATGGATCCCATCATCAGAACTGGATTTTGATAAAAATGGGACCAATCTGGAAGTATACCCTTTCAAATAAAAAAAGAATTTCCCGAATCGGTTCATAAATGACGGAGTACTGAGGTAACAAACATACAAAAAAAAAAAAAAAAAAAAAAAAACATACAACCGAATTGAGAACCTCCTCCTTTTTTTGAAGTCGGTTAAAAAAGGGTTTTTCTTATGCACACATGGGGTGCATTCGACACTTGAGGGGTTAAAGGGTCATTGTACTCATCATTATGAACAACTTTTACTATGGGCTCAAACACGAAATCGCGAAAAAAAAATCTGCTGTTCAGTACATTTTTATCTACATCAAACTCGTCAAAATGTAGGGAGCAGCTGATTTTTTTTTCGCGATTTCAGGTTTGGTCCTTCATTAAAAGTTGTTCATAATGATGAGTACAATGACCCCTAAAGAGGTTGCTGGTGTTTTACCAATAACCCTGTATAGCGTGATCTGTAGCCGTGCGTATACATACAAGAAATTAAAATTAATGAACATTTATTCATTCATTCATGTAATGAAATATCACTCATTGTTTGTGTCACATCACTAGCACTGTCAAATTTTCGTAGTGTGCTGCTGTATGTGTTTTCCTCGCCCCCCGCATAAAGTGGCAGAAAATGTTGTTCGGTGATTCGCTGCTTGCCATCTCCATAGTTAAATGCTCTAAGCCAGCAGGTCAAGCCACCCGAAACTGTAAAATTTTCCCAATCAACCTTGAACCTAATGCTTTAGCTAAAAACATGAAAATCTATTATAGGTAGGTAGCTTGATGTGCTGGCGTCTGTACATTAAATAATAATACTATTATTTTTATTCACTTGCTCAAAGGATTGATAACTTTTTACTATTTCTATGGATTTTTCGTTACCAAGAATCCTAAAGATGTACTGAATACTTAGAGCATTAAATGCTCTAAGACTGAATAATATCACAAATAGATTTAGAAAAGAAGTAATCTCGACTATCCATTTGACAGTATTTTCATATAATAGTTGAAAAAAAAATTACCACACTATTAATGTCAGTTTTCAGTTTGTCAGTTTGACTTAACTTTTGAGCAGATTGTTTTTTTTTTTATCTTCTAACTGTCAGTCTACTAAAATTTATTTACTAGCGAAAGGCAAAAATAACAACAAGAATCATTCCTGAAAAGTAGAAGGAACCAAAAACAATCAAAATGTCAGACAATTTCATACCCTTGAACCAGAGCACGCCTGTACAAAACAGATGGCAACAGGACAAAGGTCAGCAACAGCAAAGATACAACAATCGACAACACAGTGGCAAATGGCGAGGTGGTGGTCACAATAACTGGAATAACTCGATGAATAGTAGCTACGGAGTGAGTATATTCTAGCCTCTGCTCTCCCAAACCAAGAGTATGCATCAGGAAGTATCCCAAATGAAAACAAAAACCGTTCAAAACTGAACCAAGAAGTGATTTGCATTGTCTAAACACTGTTTAGATGGTGCAAATGTTACGGTATGCCACAGGCAATTAAATTACACTAGTTATGTAATTCAGGCTCAACACTCAACCTAAAACAACCTCAATCTAAACTGTTTATACTACTTACTTAAATAAAATACAGAAGTATTTTCTTCAATACTTATACCTCTTATTCGTTTACTAATGATATCCTCTTTATTCAATTACAGAGTAATTCAAGCAACAACAGCTATAGTCAAGAAAGGCACAATATTGATGCTTACTTACACCCCTCAATGCTGCAAGACCCATGGGCCAGTTTACGGCAGTACAATGCTAGCAGAAATAGTAGTAGCACATCATAATTTTATCATGGTGCTTATAAGTTTTATGTAACATAGACTAAGACAACTATCTATGCTATTGGGTTAAGGTGAATGCGCAATTGTAGCAGTAGCCCACAAAATTCAAATTACTTACGATTTTTTTACAATTTGCAGGTCAGTGTCAGGTTGTATGTTAATCAAAATATGATTTGCGATTATAACAAATATGCATTTACATAATATAACCATAAGAATCTTCAAATACATCTCGCTAACTTAGATTTATTCTAAAATGTCATGATTTCCGAAATCACGAGACAGTAGAGAGATGTATTAATGTTTCTTATGGTTATAATTATGTAAATACATATTTGTCATAGTAGGAAATCATATTTTGATCAACATAAAATGTTACACTGACCTGCAAAAAAACTTAAGAAATTTTAATTTTTGCAGGCTACCATTACGCACTAACTTTAAAAGTATACCTTTTGCTTATTGTCTCAGATGCTGATGTTTGTCTTTGTCAAATCTAATAATTTCTTTAAGAGCAATGGCAGTAATCATTACCTCGGTTCTCCTTACTCACTGATGTAATACTCGAAGCTGAACTGTTACATTAATGAATGCTCCTGGTGAGGGAGCGCCTTGGTTTCTGTGAGCCTATCATCATCTGCCTTTTCCTAACTATGTTGGGGTCGGCTTCCAGTCTTACCGGATGCAGCTGAATACCAGTATTTTACATGGAAGGGTAATTTTTTGCTGCGCTTGCTGGGTAATATCCATTGGTAAGACTGGTTGTCAGACTTTCGGCCTTCTGACGACCCGTAATGACGGCTTCTGTGAGTCTATTGCATTGAATTTTAATCTGTTGTAGTGTTAATGTCAAGTTATGTTATCATTATTTAATTATGTTTACTCAATAAGTTGTAACAATTCATTTATAGATAGATAGAATACTCTTTATTATGCACACCATAAAAATTACAGATATAAATGTTGAAATTATTATAATTATTATTTTTATGTGTCTTGACAATTCTCGGGACCCTGGAGTTCCGGACCTTTTTTTTTTTTTTTTTTTTTTAATCTAATATTTAGAGGCTTCAGTGCACTCTAGGTGACTATGCCAGCCTCATGGGATCATTCCTATAGTAGCGTAATGGGCATCCTGCATGCTGCGATAGCAGACTGCAAGCCACCCATTACTCTACTCTATCCGTCACTCACATCTTCAAATATAGTTCTTGACCTATACTCTCTGCCCCTCTCTATCCTTTCTCTCTTTCATACACCGTTTTAAGAACTTGTAAATACTCTGGGCTTCTTCAGTCATTGGCTGGTTCAGAATCAAATTGATTCCACCATTTTGGAGATCAATATTTGGCAACAGGTTCCTCCTGAGTTCGCGATACTGGTCACATTCCACCATCACATGAATTATATCTTCGGGCACCTGACACGTATCGCACAGTGGCGATGATTTAACCCCCATTAGATTATAAAATTTGTTTAGTGGAACATGACCAGTCCGCAACCTGAGAGCCGCAACTAATGTCTCCCTGGAGAGGTTGGCACAATCGAACCAAGGCACTGACCCTGGTGTGTCCTGTATGGTATAGTACCAAGCACCCTTTGTTTGTGAGCACTCTCTAAACGACTTCTTCCATTTCTCTCTACACACCCTTTTAGCCTCTGGTATAATCTCCCAACCGTAGGGCTGATTAAGTACATCCACACCATCATCCACTGCATTCCCAGCCAACTGATCCACAATCTCATTCTCTAGCAATCCAACATGGGAGGGTATCCACTGAAACTCGACACAAATATTTTCTTGCTGCAATCTGTGCACTAGACCCAAGGCTTCATAGGCTATCGGAATACCTCGGATACCCGAGACACACCGAGCCAAATGCTGTAGAGCGCTTCTGGAATCTGATAATATAACTATCTTTTGTTCCCCTACACTACTAGCATAAGATAATGCCTCAGTGATCGCCGTCAGCTCGGCTCTCATAACTGAGACATCCTCATGCAACCTAAGTTGCATATGTATATTCCTTTGTGGGTCTAGGAATGCTGCACCTACCCCCCTTGTGCCCCTTGATCCATCTGTGAATAATTTATAATATTCACTGTATTTGTCTCGAGTCTGAGCCAATACCCTGTGACGTAGCTCCATAACATTATACCTTCGTTTAGGTCTATCCATACTGTCACATGTACTATGGATGTAGGATCTGACATTGATATTTGAAATCCATGTGTCTAACATAAACATCTCCAATTGGTCACTCTTATAAATAACCTTATCAACTAATTGTTTATGTACCTCTATCAAAACTGGCTCATTTTTCCCTCTCCAGTGTCCCTTCCGTCCCGTGTCCTTCCAGTGTCCGGACCTTTAGAAGGCGTAATAGGGGCCAAAGCCAACTCGCAGAGGCCCGTTAGACGCTTTCAATGAAATGAGGCACCAACCCACGATTATCCCTGTACGCACTATGCAAGTGCACCCAAGGACAACCCCCGGTTGGTGCAGGACTATTGCAATATATTATGGAAATAAAGATATTGGACTATGGATTTGAGTGGCTAAAGTGGACTGGTTGCCTAGAACTATGAAAGGACTATGGCCCCTGCCGGATCAATGTTTTGTAATACACGGATAAAATGGCAGGGGGTGACTTGCACACACAATAATGGGCCCCCGAAAAGGTCGCTAGCACATAGTGTTGTAGCGGCAAGGGGGCAACATGTCCTGAGGTGCTTGTGAGGAGTGGAGAGGTATCCCACGGTTCTCAGAACAATCCCAGAGCCCGGAAGATGGTCAAGATCCCTACAAACACTTACTGGAATACTTCCTTCCTCCGAGCACCACTCAAACCGGCCAATAAAGGCAAGAAAGAGGTGGGAGCTCTGTTCCTCGTCAGTGTTCACTCCAGCCGGCCAATAAAGGCAAGCGAGAGGTGAGGAACAAGACTTCTCCCGGGAGATAGGGTCCGTGGGGTCGCTGCTGCCCAACAGCTCGCCCCATGCTGCCCTGCGGGTTTCTGTATCTCTCTTGGGCTGGCTCCTCATCCTAGACCTGTTCCGGCAAAGTGAACTTTACCGGCACAGACCTAAAATTCGGAGCGCGCAAGCCCCACCACAACGTCAACGTAGAGATACTGCGGTGGGGTAATTATTATTATTATATATAAATGAATAATTACAACTTATTGGGTCGTTAACATAAAGGGCCCTCGCTCTCGGCGACTTTTTGTAGCGATGTCGTCGCGCGTTTGCATCGATACAGTCGCGATGCGGTGCTAGCTGTTTGCCCTCGCCTACACCACGATTCGATTCGAGTAGCGATGCTGTCGCGCGTTTACGAAAGGCGCGACAGCATCGCTACAAAAAGTCGCCGTGGGCGAGGGCCCTCAGAATTAAGTTTTTTAACTCAAGTACTGAATTTATTAGGTACTTAATCCATTATCATTACATACAATTCTGACTCAATTCAAATAAAACAATGTGAAATGAAACAGTTTTTTTTTTTAATTTCTCTAATTAAGAAGATTTAAATTGGAATTGTGTAGGTACCTACTACATAAAACATAACATCATGCCTCTTTTCTCCGAAGTGTTAGGCACAGGTGCGAGTTTCATTCATGTTACAAAGATTATTGAACATGAAGATTTCGTCAAATGAAGATTTTATTCAAATAAGATAACACGCATCCCAATCAGGTTTCCAATATCAAATTATTATCCTATTTATACTTAGTAATGTAGGTAACAAAATAACATTCCATTGCACTAACATAGCTTGACCTTTAAGATCCTTGGATGCAGGTAATAAAGGTGTATATTTATAATAATACGTACCTTAGGTATGTACTTGTTTTTTTTTAAATATTATCATTAAAGGTGTGCCATGTGGATAAATCCTAGTGATAAGATATTTTTTATATAAGATTTTTTTTTATTTTAAGTACTTACAGCATATAAGCAAGATTTAATATACTTAATATTAAATCTTGCTTATATACTCTTAAACCAGTAGGTAGAAGGATAGGTACCTACTGTATTTACTTAAGTACAGAAATAGGTAAGTATAAAAAATATAGGCACAAGATTTAACTGAAATAACGCACCTGAAACCCATTTATGTTCGCATAACTCGTCAAAATGTAGGGAACAGCTGGTTTTTTTTCGCGATTTTAGGTTTGATCTCATAGTAAAAGTTGTTCATAATGATGAGCTCAATGACACCTTAAGAGGTTATTAAAGTACCTAACCTGTATTGGACTGCCTCGTTGGTCTAGCGGCCGCAAACGCTCCTACTGGTAGGTACCTTCTAGGTACGATTCCCGGGTTGGGCAGTGTTATTGGGTTCCCGTTTTGTTGGGCAGTGTTATTGGGTTCTTGTTTTGTTGGGCAGTGTTATTGGGTTCCCGTTTTGTTGGGCAGTGTTCTTGGGTTTCCGTTTTTTTGGGCAGTGTTATTGGGTTCTTGTTTTGTTGGGCAGTGTTATTGGGTTCCCGTTTTGTTGGGCAGTGTTCTTGGGTTTCCGTTTTGTTGGGCAGTGTTATTGGGTTTCCGTTTTGTTGGGCAGTGTTATTGGGTTCCCGTTTTGTTGGGCAGTGTTATTGGGTTTCCGTTTTGTTGGGCAGTGTTATTGGGTTTCCGTTTTGTTGGGCAGTGTTATTGGGTTTCCGTTTTGTTGGGCACTGCTGATTGTTTCCGTTTTTCCATCTAGAATTTCTTAGTTGCTACTGAGAAATTCCAGAAGCTGGAATTATGGCCGGCTGATGTCAATAGGTTCGCCGCCTATTATATAGGACAAACGGTGAAATGTAGGTGTATTATAGGTACCTAAGTACCTACCTACACCTCTCATTCATCTGCGGAGGATACTGGCGTGATGTTATGTTATAAATCGATTTTTTGAAGTTGTAGATACCTAACTACTAAGGTGATCCAAACATGCACACTGCACACATTTATTTGTGATTCATGTCAGTTGTAAGGACATCCTATGGGTATAGCTTAGCTATAACTATAGTGACAAAACACGTGTCAATAGACACTCACGTCTATGTTGACATGGAGTGACCGTCCTCTCTGCCCTGCCAATCCAATACACTGTAACTTTTGAAAACCACATGTGAGATAATTGATTTTTTAGCATGTTTAAACCATAACTTGAACGTAATACAGTGTTTTTTTTGGTAGCCACAACTTGCCAAATATACATTGTAATGAAAAAAAAAGTCTGTTTAATACCCCTAGGTATTAAACAGACTTCAAAAAACTGATTGGGCGTTGTTAAGCTAAAACACTGTAAGTCGACTTACAGTCTTTTGGATTGGCAGGGCAGCTCTGTGCTTCTTAGGTAGGTACAGTCGAGTTCATTAATTTATTGGCCCTTTCAGACTTCAGAAATAAATATGAACGTCAAAAGAGTTCATAATAATAGGTCGGGGAAAAAGTTTTTTCGTATTTTATAGGTATAAAGTTGTACTTAAGGCGAAAGCGCCAGGCTAGCCCGCGAAATTCAAAATTTCTTACGTTTTTTGCAATTTGTAGGTCAATGTGAGCTTGTATGTTGATTAAAATATGATTCGCGGCCGTAGCTAATATGGCTTTACAGAATTATAATCATTAGAATCAGCAATACAACTTCATAAGTTAGCATTTACCTCAAACCTCATGATTTCATGAAATCGCTAGATTTGAGATAAATGCTAACTTATGGAGTTGTATTGCTGAGTCTAATGATTATAATTCTGTAAAGCCATATTAGCTACGGCCGCGAATCATATTTTAATCAACATACAAGCTCACACTGACCTACAAATTGCAAAAAACCTAAGAAATTTTGAATTTCGCGGGCTACCCTGGCGCATCAACTTTAATAAAATCTCTTTGGCTCTACTGTTTGTATCTGGCTGGTTTTGATACCATTAAATAGATGACATTTTAGAAAAGAAAAATTAAAATTAAAAACGATTTCCCGCCATTGATATATCAATGTTTCCCGCCATTTTTCAATTGTTTTTCTGATTCTGCCCGCCAAAATGAGTGCATCTAACGAACAAATTCGATACATTCTGAAGTTTTATTACAAAAAAGGGAAAATGCAACACAAACCACGAATGAAAATTGTGACGTTTATGAACTTAACGCATTGTCAGTGAGTAGCACAAAGTTGGTTCAAGCGTTTTCAGTCCGGGAATTTTGATATCAAAGATGCAGCTCGCTCTAGTCGCCTCTGGTCTCACCCTGTTACGGATAAAGCCGATGCCATTTTTGGTAAAGTGGAGCAAGGTCGGTATATTATTAGTTACGACATAGCTGAAGAGTTAGGGGTTGACCACAAAACAGTTTTGACCCATTTGGCAAATGAAACAACTTACTTAAATAATAAACTATGAAAAAAAAAGTCTTGAATTTGTATAAGTATAAAATACGAAGGAACTTTGTCCCCGACCTAATATATTGTAACAACTAGGTATAGGCATCATTAAATTGTGGTCAAGATTTATATTCATTAATAAGTGACTGCTTTTTCTCAGTAACATAGCATACAACCAAAGGAAAAGTCGCAAAAGCAAAAACAGTCACATATTAATAATGAATCTAAATCTTGACACATTTTTAAAGATGCATAAAGTCGTTACAATTTAATTATTATGAACTCTTTTGACGTTCTTTTTTTTTGAAGCCTAAGGGCATATATTAATGAGCTCGACTGTACTATTCATATCGGTATGTACCTAGGTATATCAATGAACCTGAAACAAGGATCTACATTGTCATGCCAGAAAAACAGTAATTTGTCTGCTAGGTACCTATTTCACAAAGCTATGCTAATTAGACGGAAATCGTTATTTCTTTATATGTTCTGGAAGGTAGAGAATATGTAGAATCATAGAATGCACCATTCAATCAGAAGAACCTAACTAACTACTTGTGTCCTTGTGTAGGTACCTACTTGCTCTGTCTATAAATGAATTTGATAAGAACTTATTATGTTTCTATATAATTGCCATTGTAACTTAGGACTAATCAAAGTGTAAACATGTGGTAAGTACACAGTAGGTATAGGTATACATATAATATATATGTAAATGGGTGCATAATAATATCACAAGTGGGTAGGTAAGTACAGTTAGCATTTTATATGAAGTAGCCTTTGCCCGCGTGGAGGTTGGAAATTATCCCATAGGAACGTACGTACCTACTACCGGCAGAAAAAGTATCCTGTGATGTCCTAACCCAGATCATGGTCTACCTGTGTGCCAAATTGCATCGAAATCCGTACAGCTGTTTTTGCGTTTTTTTTAGTACATATCATAACTACCTAACATTGTAATTTTTGTTTAGGAAGGACTGCATCATCTATCGACTTTTTACCTAAGTATGAGTTTCTTTGTCACCAAAGCTGTAAAAGTATCTCGATACAGTTAGCAACAAACGCAATTTAACTAATTATTCAGTTTTTAAATCGTAATAATAATATTGAACAAAATATTAAAAAAAAATAAGTCGGAACAGGTGATAAATTAAAATTTAAAAAAAATACTGTACCTATCGCATAATTTTCGGTCTGTGATAAAATAGCAGTTTTCGTTGTTGACTGTACCAATTCATGTATTTAGTACCTAGGGTACCAGGATAACTCGACCCCGTGACAAAAAGGTTAAATTATTTTTCAGGATTTCATTTAAAACCGGTGTTGGTTAGATTTTATTCAAATCTAGTACCAATATCCGTAGCCCCGTAGACCGTAGCCATAGAAATATGTAGGTATCTGTGACCGTAGACCACTTATGCTTCTACCAGTACAAAACTCAATAAACACAAATGTCCTTTACCCCGTTATCTGCTACGCATTAAAATAAAACAATCCAGAGTCCCTATGGAGAGTGACCGGACCGGTCGTCGTGGTCTTTTTTCTATCGATAGTGAGCTATAAAGGTGCATTGCTCGTTGTATTTACATACGGCTGTCTGACTCAAAGACAAGATGAGGTTCTGGGCGTCAGTGTTGTGTGTTGTGCTCGTCAATCTGGCGTTAGCTTTGGGTAAGTAACAAATTACTATTATTTTGCTAGAGAGGTAGTTTTTTGAGTCTATATCTTGAAGTATCTCCCTATAACGTCAGGATTTGTGCTCGGTGGAAAGCAATAATTGGTCGCCCTTTATTATCTAGGCACCTAAATATACTTATCGTAAACATAAAGCTAGCAAAATGTGGGGGTTAACACTTCTGCCTACTCTATCGGGAATGCAGTCGTGATGTTATAATGTGTTTCACTCTCAATAGATGGGTTTCGTTTCCTTCATGCTTAAACCATGGGACTATTGCCACCTCATCATTATCATTGGCTGCCCACTGCTGAGGGAAGGCAGCCAAAGGCTGTAAAATTCAAACAACAACTCGCATCTCACACCGCTATTCACTCTAACTTCGCATCACTTCTTCTCACTTGTTTTTTACTTGACACTTGGAATTTAGAATGTCAATCAAGAAACTCACAGGCGGATTCGAAGTTTAGAATGAGGTCTTACAGAATCACACGTAAGCTGGTCCGTGCGAGTCTCAATCCTGCGGGGTACCTAATTGTGTAACATACCATCAATCGGAATCGGTTTCTTTTTGACAGTTCAACAACATTCATTGCGTTATTTACGTTGTTGAGCAGACAAATTCGAACATAATTATGAAGCAATGGGTTAGCAATTGGCTTCAAACTTATTCTGATTCCGACTGATAGTGTGTTACTCAAAGGGTGCAGGTCTTGCCCGCGATCTTCTGTAGGTCGTCCAGCCACCTGGCTATGTAGCCAACACCTAGGTAGCTCCGCTAGGAGTATAAATATGTGTTCTGTGTCTAGGTAGGTACCTATACAGGGTGTAAGGGACAGCCCTCCGCAAACTGATAGGGTGAATTCAAGTATGTCATACTTAGATAACCGGTACATGAAATTTTTTCAGGAACGTTAAGGGAATCCAATAAACCTGATTTGTTTGTGTTTTTGTGCACAAATAGGAGCGTATATTACTGGTTGGGAGGGGTAGGTAATAGGAACCGGGTGAGTTCGATGAACTCCGTAGCTAGGCAGAAAGTGAACAGCTGATTTCACGCATCGTTGGTTAGAGTATTTCAACATCCATTTTCCTTAGAAAATTTCCGGTGGAATATGATTCAAAATGAGGAGCTGAATGCACCCTGTTAGTTTGCGGAGGGCTGTCCCTTACACCCTGTATAACTCCATTTTTTATCTGTGTGCTTGGAGCTGTCAAAGTCGTTAGGATGATTGAATTCGGCGCCCTGCTTACCTCCTCAGAACCACGCTTAGGACGCGACGCCTCTCTAAATACGCACTTTTGTCGTCTACACAGTTAAGTATGTCATATTATTCGTTAAGTTGTTATTGTTATTTTAAATACATAAGTAGGTACACGGTAATATTTTGACGTTGACAGGCGCACAGTTAGAAAATTCTACACATCAAGCTATACATTTCCAGTATAAGCTGATCTCGCATTGTATAGGATTTCCTAACAATGAGAGGTCAGTGTAAACTGGAAATGTATAGCTTGATGTGTAGCCGTGTGTACAAACATTCTCTACCGCATTACCTACATTTCAGGAGGTGCCTACTATCTGGTAGTACTTGCTACAGAACTATTGTTCTTGCGGTGCACCTGCCCGCTTTAACCAAGAACTTGCTCACAAACTTATTACGTACCTTGTTACAACTACTGGAAGGCACAGAAGTTTCATTTAAACTGTGGTTTGCCTTAGGGCCTTATCACACTGACGAGCTCGCTATACGAGCGCGTAGCGAGCACGACACGAGTGAGCAATGTGTTCGCCGTGTTTTCATAATGTTGTATACTCGCTTGTCTCGCTCTCTCTTGTACATTCGCGTCAATCGCTCTCGTTACGCAAACGCGGCGAGCTCGCTGAGCATGCGCACTCGCCCCGCTTTCCACTCGCTCGCAACTCGCTAGTGTGTTAAGGCCCTCACTATTTACCCATTTTGTTCAGCTTAGGACTAGGTTCACACCTGGCTTTAGTTTTCTCAGATAGATGGATACATCGAAGCGTGGTTTAGCTCGGTGTGTAAGTGAAATGGCGTTATGGCTGTCTAGTTTGACGCGCGAAATAGAAGACTTTTTAGCTTAGTTAGTTCTTAACAAAATTTTAAATAGGTATTCGATTCGATTTAAAAAGCAAATTTTACTGCACAATAATAAGGAACTGTTTACGTAGAATCGTACAAAACAGAAAATAGACGGTGCTATTTTGGATTTTTTTTTCTATCGAAAAAATTGAAAATATACCCCCTATGTGATAGAAGTATTGGTATGTAATAAGATTACAGGAAAAATAAAACGATGTCTCTAAATAGCACACTTTTTCAGAAATCGGAACGGAACCCTCAGTGCGCGAGTCCGACTCGCTCTTGACCAAACCGGTCAAGAGCGAGCGTTTTTTGTATTTTATTTTGGTTATCCGTAAATCAAAAGCGTTGTTATATCTTATTATGTAAGCTATGCAACGTTTCTATGTTTTAATTACCTATTCTAAAGAATAAAGCCTGTCTGCTATTTTTAAAAATAAAAAACCGTTCAAGAGCGAGTTGCCTACAATGCCTAGTGTCTGATGAAAGTAGTTTTTTCGACAATTTTCACTTTTCCGGAACGTATAGTTCGAAAATGGATAGGAATTCGAAAATTATATACAGGGTGTCCCGTAATTAATGGATAATCTCTTAAGGGGTCATTGTACTCAGCATTATGAACAACTTTTACTATGGGACCGAACCCAAAATCGCGAAAAAAAAATCACCTGCTCCCTACATTTATGTTCGCATAACTCGTCAAAATGTAGGGAGCAGCTGATTTTTTTTTCGCGATTTTGGGTTCGGTCCCATAGTAAAAGTTCATAATGGTGAGTACAATGACCCCTTAAGAGATTATCCATTAATTACGGGACACCCTGTATAAGATAAAAGTTGTAAAAAATTTTATGAGCTTTCATTACACAGAAAATATTTTTTTCTCTACGACGACGCACCGTTTTAAAGATATTAGCGAAAAACTCAAAAGTGGGAACTTTTATCCATCCCCCCACTCCGGCTCTCCTAGACGCGCTCCGAACAACTTTCTGAAGAAATCGCTTACGTCCCAGCACACGCACTCTACTGACACCCCTTTCAGTATAGTATAATGTACTCTGTGGACACCCCTTTTTTGGTTATTCGTTGAGTGGACTATAAATTATTGTTGCGCTTTCTGAAAATCCAAAAAATCTAAGTATTAAAAATTATAACTCTGTTTTAAAGTACCTACCTATGTATACAACGTGTAACGTTAAATGCGCAAAACCTCTTAAGGGGTCATTGTACTCATCATTATAAACAACTTTTACTATGGGACCAAACCTTAAATCGCGAAAAAAAAATCAGCTGTTCAGTACATTTATGTTCGCATAATTCGTCAAAATGTACTGAACAGCTGATTTTTTTTTCGCGATTTCAGGTTTGGTCCCATAGTAAAAGTTGTTCATAATGATGAGTACAATGACCCCTTAAGAGGTTTTGCGCATTTAGCATTACACGTTGTATATTAACACTCTCAGCTGAGCATCTGCGTATTCAAATGTTTGTTGCGCGGCACACTATTTTCTCATACAAAATATATGACGATTAGTGTCGTTCTGGTTTTTCATACAAGCAAAGATAATATGAAATGTGACACAACCGTTACTACACGTCGACGCGACGTTGCGAATGTAAGCGTAATTATAATGCATGTGTTTGAGTAGGTAGCCTTAAAAAGTGTACAACAAAACTAACGTGGAGTGGCGCTAGCAGTCCGAAAATTTAAAGTGATACGGCGCGATGACGTAGCTTGAAGGAATTGGTATAGGCCGCAGCCATACAAGAAAGACATATTTTTTGCTGACGTGACTAAACGTTGTGTCAAATAGCGTTTATCAAATTCTACGTATTATAACGTCGCTCCGCTCAAAGTGTTAAGATCCGGGAGTTCCTACTCTCGCAAGCAAAATAGTTCATGATACTTTCGCCTATTAGAATAAAAAAGTGATGTCCGTTTTTTGAGGCATTTTATCATACTGTGCGTCGGTAGGTACGTCAACAACAGAAGTCGGTTAACACTGCAACTTTTTGACATCATCTACATTAACACAAAATGATACGATAACCTGCTTTTTAGCATTTCATTTAATAGATAAGAGTTAATTTTACATTGATATTAAGAAAAATACTTCATTGCAATCGGACTATTTTTCTTAATAATTAAGATTTAGAAAACCCAAGAGTTAATCGACTTTTGTTGCTGACTGTACCTTACTCTGACTGATGGTTAGGTAGTACGTACTTCCTAATTTAACTTTATGAACGAAACCAACATTAATCGTTTACGACTGCAAATAAGCATTAGGTATACCTAATTATGTATGTTTCAACATACTTAATAGTAATTTCCATTATCCGGCTTTCAGTATGATAGGTACCAGTTTCCAAAGGAGTATTAAAGTTATTGGTTTCCACTAGACCGGTTACCAGTCTCATAAAATTTACGACAGCTAAAGTCATCCCATTATTATATATCTGACCTAATTTCAGTAGGTACTAGACTTGCTTAGACCCGGTATAGCATTTATCTAACTTCTTGCACCGAACGGTACGCCGGCTGGCGCTTCTCGGTCGCAAGTTCGATTCCCGCACTAAATAAATATTTGTATGGACTACCAATTTGTTGGTCCAACTGATTTTTAACCGACTTAAAAAAAGGAGATTATCAATTCGACACATACCTATGTATGTAATATTATTGCAATTGCAATATCCATACTAATATACTAATTATATATTATATATATTATATATATTACATATCTATATATATATAATATACATTATATATAATATTATAAATTCGAAAGTAACTCTGTCTGTCTGTCTGCCTTTTCACGCCTAAACCACTGAACGGATTTCGATAAAATTTGGCAAGGCTATAGATGGTATCCTGGGGACGGACATAGGCTACTTTTTTTTTCAAAAATAATCCTACAGGGGGTGATATAGGGGATGATAGTTTGTATGGGAAACTCAGTATTTCTTAAGTTGCACCGCCGTGTTCTCACGGAGGCGATCGGCGGCGGCGATCTCTCGCGTCCGAGCCTGGGGGCCTACTCCCTAAATCCGTCCGTCCGTCCGTTTATCCGTCAGTCTGACTTAACGATCCATCAAAATAAGTGTAAAAGTTACATTTTTCGGACGGACAAAAACACATGCGGGATTATGGACAACTGTCTTATCGTGTTGCCATTCATACTTCGTTCGGCCCCCGAACCAATCATACGTCCGTAGGTGATACGGAGTAGGAAATGGCCGTTACGAAGTCCGAATCTACGGACTTCGTGCTTAGGGAGTAGACCCCCTGGTCCAGGCCATGGTGCGGAGTGAGAGTGCATGGGAGGCCGTCACCTCCTTCTGCGAAGCAGTGATGCTCGCGAAGGAGGTGGCGGAACGCGTGAGGGAGAGGCAGCCTCACGCCCTCAGTCACCGCAGGAGACGCCTTGGGCGGCGGGAATCGCGGGGCGATTTCCGGCCACCGTAGGCGCGGGCCTGCGGACGGTGAGCAGCGGGTAGCTCGCCGTCCGGTAAGGACCAGGCCCGAGTCGACGGCGCGTTGTGTTCCACGCGCGCCTCAGTAAAAGTCTGACACGCCCTTCCGCTCCAGCCAGAGCGGGAGAAGTTATTTGATGATTTCCCACCCTCAAAAAAAAAAAAAAAGCGGTATGAAAATTCAAATTTATGCTTTTGGTAGGAAATAAAAAAATATGCAGTTCAGCGTTTTTGAAGAATCATCCCCTAAGGGGGTAAAATAGGGGTTGATTTTAAAATCTACAAAACTGCACGGATTTCGATAAAATTTGGCAAGGCAATAACATCCTGGGGAAGGACATAGGCTACTTTTTGTCTTAAAAATAATCCTATAGGGGGTGATATAGGGGATGAAAGTTTGTATGGGAAACTCAGTATTTCTTAAGTTAGGGGTATGAAAAGTCAAGTTTATGATTTTGGTAGGAAATAAAGAAATACGTGGTTCAGCCTTTTTGAAAAATCGTCCTCTAAGGGGGTCAAATAGGGGTTCATTTTAAAATTCATTAAACTGAACGGATTTCGATAAAATTTGGCAAGGCTATAAGTAGATAAGTAGTATCCTGGGAACGGACATAGGCAATTTTTTTTTCAAAAATGATCCTACTGGGGTTGAATACTACTTCATCTGTGGGGGGGTGATATAGGGGTGAAAGTTTGTATGGGAAACTCAGTATTTCTTAAGTTAGAGATATGAAAATTCAAATTTATGGTTTTGGTAGGAAATAAAAAAATATGCGGTTCAGCGTTTTTGAAAAATCATCCCCTAAGCGGGTAAAATAGGGGTTGATTTTAAAATTTACAAAACTGCACGGATTTCGGTAAAATTTGGCAAGGATATATATGGCATCCTGCGGAAGGACATAGGCTACTTTTGTCTTAAAAATAATCCTACAGGGGTGATATAGGGGATGAAAGTTTGTATGGGAAACCTAGAACCACTGAACGGATTTCGATAAAATTTGGCAAGGCTATAGATAGTATCCTAGGAACGGACATAGACTACTTTTTTTTTCAAAAATGATCCTACAGGCGGTGATATAGGGGTGAAAGTTTGTATGGGAAACTCAGTATTTCTTAAGTTAGGGATATGAAAATTCAAGTTTATGATTTTGGTAGGAAATAAAGAAATATGTGGTACAGCGTTTTTGAAAAATCATCCCATAAGTAGGAACAACAGGGGTTGAATTTAAAATTCACAAATAATATTAAATGTTTGTGTACCTACCTCTTTTTAAGAGATTTAAGTGATTGGAAATGTAGTCATAGTTCGTATCTTGAGGTAACATTTACTCTTTATTTCATTCGACGTTTTTACGACGAAATTATTACAACAATTAACTTTTGAACGAGTGGATGGACACTCGGTCAAAAGTTATTTGTTATTAATGCGTGACTGGCATAATAAATTTTAACTAAGTAAACAAAGTCGCGCCGCATATGTCTGTCTGTTTGAATGCGATAATGTCAAAAAGTACCGAACGGATTTTCATACGGTTTTTACCAATGAACGGAGTGATTCAGTGTATAATTCGGTTTTGTGTAAATTGACTGTAATATGACGACGATTGTTGAAGATGTCGGCAAAAATCATGCCGACTGGGAGCTTTAAGCCCACTATACACGGTAACGATAGGTATATCGTAGCGATTTGAGTTTGCACAGTTATATCGGACGGCCCTATGTTTTCCACATGAACGTTTCCATGGGATATTTTTCGACATCCAAAAGCTAGTATACACATATGATAATCTATTAGGGCTTCCAAACAAAAATACATTATATAGGTTTTCGCTTTTCTCCGAAACTATTAATCGGAATGCGACCATTTTTTTATTGGCTTATCAAAACTTTGGTCAAATTCTAGAGCAATATTTACAACAAAATTATTAAGTACTTACTTATTACAAACAAATATTCCAGTTTTTAACTAAAACTAAAAATTACGAAATAAAAAGAACTTACCGACTTAATAAAAAAAAAATAAACCGACTTCAAAAAGAAATGAACTCAAAATTATGAAATACCTAACTTTAATTTCAGAAGTCGGTGGCAAAAAACTAAAATAGAGATCCCAAGACACCGACTTCCGAAATTCAAGTCATAATTTTGAGTTTATTTCTTTTTGAAGTCGGTTTAATTTTTTTAAATTACTTTTTTTGTACTATGTTAGATTCTGCCATAATTTAAATTAATTGGTTTAGCAATCTGATTGAGACTGATTCTGCAACTCTAGAACGATTGCTCACGAGCTTTAGTAGCTCGCTCAAAGTGTACTAGATTGTGTGAAGTCTGCCATAAAACGGGTGACACTTCCGTACCTTTAACAAAAAAAAATGTCTTTCCAGCGGCCTGGATAGATGATAAATTAATAGGCATCTTTAACCAGAAAATTTCTTCTTTTCAGCGGCTTGTCCCGATGGTGAATACAATCCGGGCCCCAACTGCGGTCTAGAGCCTTCCTGTTCAACGAAGAGCTCCCATGCATATCCGAAGCATACCTGTGACTGTTGGTGCATACCTGGCACTTATAGGAGACTGGATACTGACGCCTGTGTGGAGATAAGCAATTGTTATGATTAAATAATATTTTTAAATGAAACTTGTATGAGTTTGATTATTTTTGTCATCACTGTGAGTATATTTTAGATGATCTGTTGATCTGTGTGGCTCTCTGCAGGTGCTGTGACTACTGGGTCTAGATAATTATAGTAAGAAGTTACTTTTAGTGTCAAAAAGAATTCGCGGATGAATTCTAACGCGTGCCCTTGTTCCGCCGTGAGCGGCAGAGAGGAGGACACCGTGAAGTTTTTACCCGACTACAGCGAAGCAAAAAGGAGGGTTATAGTGGGTTAGAGACCCACATAACTGCACTATCTCCCCGTGGTAGTGCAGAATGCAGAATTTCTCCATGATAAAAAAAAAAGTTTCGAAACGAAAGGAAAAACTGCGGCACAGGAATTCTAGGAGACTTAATCATTCGAGAGTTGAAAACTAAGAAGTCTTGCGTTCAATTCTAAAAGTTTCAGGCAGAAGCTCTATGAAGTAGATACTAGCTCTTTCAATTACTAGGTGGTGGGGTGTCAGGTTTCGTTTCCTTTGAGCTAAATGTAACATCAATTACTTAGGCAAATTAAAAGAAACATTTTCCTTTTACAATCTCTAGAGTAGTCTAGAGGTTGTTTCAGTAAGGTGGGGTGTGGTACAGACCAGCAAACTGAACAACTTTCTCCATGTCGTAATCGAGATAAATATATCGCGATATTTTAGGTCGTTTTGGATGCGAGGACAGGAACACCTGCAGGGCTAACATGCGCAAGTCGACAAAATTTTGTCGACACCTGTTTTTGTCGTCAGGCTCTAACATGCGCGCTATGCATGTTAGAGCCTTTTTTTTTTTTTTTTTTTTTTTTTGAGGGTGGGAAATCATCAAATAACTTCTCCCGCTCTGGGTGGAGCGGGAGGGCGTGTCAGACTTTTACTGACTAAAACCCACCCGTGTTCCTTCAGTTGCCTATGCCAGGGCCGCGGTAACCCCTTCAGACAACCCGCGACCCCAGCGGCGTCGGCCCTATTGGGCCCCGTCACTTGCTGACATCTCTTTGAGGCGCGCGTGGAACACAACGCGCCGTCGACTCGGGCCTGGTCCTTACCGGACGGCGAGCTACCCGCTGCTCACCGTCCGCAGGCCCGCGCCTACGGTGGCCGGAAATCGCCCCGCGATTCCCGCCGCCCAGGGCGTCTCCTGCGGCGACTGAGGGCGTGAGGCTGCCTCTCCCTCACGCGTTCCGCCTCCTCCTTCGCGAGCATCACTGCTTCGCAGAAGGAGGTGACGGCCTCCCATGCACTCTCGCTCCGCACCATGGCCTGGACCAGGCTCGGACGCGAGAGATCGCCGCCGCCGATCGCCTCCGTGAGAACACGGCGGTGCTCTGCCCAAGCCGGGCAGACCCCGCGTGTCGCTAGTTCAGCCGCCGCCTGGTGCGACCTCCCCTGCGCCAGGACCAGCGTGTCGTCAGCGTAACATACTACGCTGACGCCGCTAGGGAGGTCGGCGCGCAGCACCCAGTCGTAACCGATGTCCCACAGATGCGGCCCCAAGACCGATCCCTGTGGGACACCGCACGACATCTCTCGCCGGTTCCACTCTCCCTGATGACCGGGGTAGATGACGGCCCTGTCCGTCAGATAGGCCTCGACCACTCGACAGAGGTAGGTCGGCATCCGGTGATACCGCAATGCCTCCCTGATGCAACTTCAGGGCAGGGTATTAAAGGCGTTGGCGATGTCTAAGGACACCGCCAAGACGACCCCACCCCGGGCCACTGCATCCCCCGTCGTGAGGGCTCGCACGCGCATGATGGCGTCCACCGTAGAGCGCCCCTTGCGGAAACCAAACTGGCTCTCCGCCAAATCCGGCCCCTCCTGCACCAGCCACCCGACGAGGCGGTCTGCAATTACTCTTTCAAAGAGCTTGCCCACCTCGTCGAGCAGCACGATGGGCCGGTAAGCGGACGGAGAGTCCGCAGGGCGCCCCGGCTTCTTAATGAGGACCAGTTTCCCCGTCTTCCAGCGAAGCGGGAACTGGCCCCTCTCCAAGCATGCGCTTAGGAGCCCCCCTAGTCGAGGCCCGAGAGCCCCAAAGGCCAGAACCCAGGCTCTTCCAGGTAAGCCGTCGGGTCCTGGGGCGGTATTTTTGGCACTGAGCCTACGTACCGCCGCTCTCAACTCTACCTCGGTCACTTCCGGAGCATCAACGTCGTCGTCGGTGTCGTGGTCCGCAGCGGGCACCGCATGAGGCGGAGCCATAGGCGGGGGAGTATGTTCCCCTCGCGAAGGGAACAGAGCGCTCACCACGTCCTCCACGAGCTCGGGCCGGAGACTCTGCGTCAGCGGGGGCGCCCATGGGCGGAGTTTCTCCCGCACCAACTTGTAGGGGCGCCCCCATGGGTCTCTGTTCAGAGTCTCCAGCGACTCCTCGCGGCCCAGATCCCTGGACCGCAAGATCTCCGCTCGGAGGGCGGTCTTCGCCGCTCTGTACCCCTCGTACAGCTCCGCCTGAATGGCTTCCGTATCCGGAGGGCGGATACGGAGCCTGCGGTGCCTGGTGTACAGGCGTCGCGCGGCGACGCACGCCTCGCGCAGAGCCGTCAGCTCCGGCGACCACCAATACACCTGGCGAAAGGCGCGACTGGGCTGGACCCGGGGCATTGCCACGTCGCACACCTCGGACATGGCCTCCCGGAACCACTCCGCCTCGTCGTTGATGTCGGCAGGCCTGTCCGGTGGTGACACCCAGGCCTGCACGATCGAGGCTTCCAGGAGGAGCTCCCGGTCCAGCTTCTTCAGCGCCCACCGCGGACCACTCGGGGCCTGTCGGACCGGCGCGCTCGAGGTATGGGCGGAGACGTCAAACCGGATGTACCGGTGATCGGAATAGGTCTCCACCCCCTCCATGACGCGCCAGTCAACCACGTGCGGCAACAGAGCGGGGCTGGCGAACGAGATGTCCACCACCGACTCGCCCCGCATCCGCACACACGTGGGGACAGAACCCCGGTTTAGGACGACCAGGCCTGTCTCCAGAGCCCAGTCCTCCACCATCCTGCCCCGTGTGTCCGTACACCGGGAACCCCAAGCCACATTCTTGGCGTTGAAGTCCCCGAGGACAAGCACGGGAAGGGAACGAAACCCGACGACGACGGTTTTCAACTCCGCAAGGGAGTTGTGGAACTCGGCGAGAGTTCGGTTCGGGGAGAAGTATGTCCCCACCACGACAATCCCCCCGAACCGTGCTGCGACGCAACCCTGTCCCTTCTTGACGGCTTCAAGGGACAGGGTACCGGCGGCGGCCGACGAAATGAGGGTCACTGAGCCGCTCAGGTCCTCCACCCAGTAATCACTGGGCGGGACAAAGTACGGCTCAGCGACCACGGCGATGTTAATCGACCACTGCGCCATGCTCTGGATCAACAGATCCTGAGCGGCGGCGCAGTGGTTGATGTTCGCCTGGAGGAGGCGTAATGGGGCCACTACTGGCATTCCATTGCAGCCCCCTCCTGAGCCCCCTGTGAGGGCTCCGCCGCAGTGGGTACGGCGGTGACGGCAGTGTGGGCGGCAGCGACGGCGCCTGTGGCGATGGCTGCGGCAGTGACGGCGGTAGAGGGGGCGGAGGGCTTGCCCTTGCCCCGGGCTTTCGCGGGTGGACCACAGCCCTTGCTTCCAGCCCGGTGATCGGCCCGGTGAAGCTCAGGGCGTCCTTAAATGCGGATGCATGTTAGAGCCTGACGACAAAAACAGACATATATCGTCTCAGCACGAGATAATGTGTCGACAAAATTTTGTCGACTTGCGCATGTTAGCCCTGCTGCTCGTGCGCGCCGCGAACGCGGTACTCATGGCGTCAGAAGTGCAGTGCTTTTTCTGAATACCTACTGTGCGAAAGAACTCTGTTAGATCTCGAATCATTCAAGGCAAAGAGTCCCTCTACTTACTACAATAATTTATTTTTCGATATATTAGTAAAACATTAAAATTATGCCGGTGACGCTACTATTGTCGTACACACTCAATCAATTCAGCCCATCGTACTCCACTTCTGGACATGGGCCTCTCCTAGGCTGCGCTACAACACCCTGTCCTTCGCCTCCCGCATCCAGTCTGTCCCAGCCACCTTTTAAGGTCGTCGGTTCATCTAGCTGGGAGGTGTCCCACCCACACTACGCTTGCCGATACGCCGTCTTCACTCCAAGACTCGTCTACTCCACCCGTACCTACACACTGCTTGACTGTGGTAGGTACCTACCTATTTATAGATTAATTACATTTACTCCTTATAAGACCATGACGTACCTATTCTCTTATATTTCGACTGTAAGCTGTGAAAAAGGTAAACAAATTAAAATTTGAGAAACCAAAAGTATTTTTTTACTTCACTGACCTACGCAAATATCTCATATTTTTTAACACAAACCAGATACACTAGATTCATCACAAAAAAGATTAACTCAGAATCTTTTGTGGGCTCTATAATACCTGGCAGAAATAATTAGCTACCAAACAAAAAAAAAAACATGTTAAAAAAGAAACAATAATTACCTCTAATAAGCAAAGTCTATGACCGATTCGCAAAATAAAATTAAGTTAATGTTACATACCGTGACGGATATAATCGTTAACGAACTCATTTGAATGATTTATACTACAATGGCAAGATCTCCAATACATACTGTATATTGTTTTTAGGGTTCCGTACCAAAATGGTAAAAAAGGAACTCTTATGGTGTGACTCAGTCTGTTTGTCTGTCTGTCTGTCTGTCTGTCTGTCACAGCTGGATATCTCTAGAACTACTGATGCTATCAACTTGAAATTTGGAACAGTTTTAGATAACGTTTGACCAACTGTTTTACAAATAAGAAAGAAACAAAAATACACATGTCTTTTTTGCAACAGGGGCTGAAAGGTGGGTCTTAATAATTCGAAGTGCGGTGGAACTAGGGCATGTGGGGTATCATAAATATGAAAGAGCGCTGTTTGCATGGCCGCATGGTTTTCGACTTTTGATGGAAAATGTTAAAAAAAAATACCGTTTCCCCACATTATCTCCGAAGTTTGCATAGAGAAAAATCTGCAATTATTCTATGTGATAGAAGTATATGTACCTATAGATTACAGGAAAAATAAATAGCACAGTTATTCAGGAATCACCAACAAAAATTACATATAGGTAAATGATGGTACGGAATCCTCGGTGCGCGAGTCCGACTCGCTCTTGACCGGTTTTTATTATCTGTTTCCTTAAGAACGTACGATGCCAGTGTTTTTATGTAAAACTAGCTGTTGCCTACGACTTCTTCTGCGTGTTCCTACTTTGTATTTAATATTTTTTTATACAAATATCCGGGAACAAAAGCAACCTATGTCCTTCTCAGGGTACCTATCCGTCAAATTTCGAAACAATTAGTGTGGTAACTGCGTAACACACTTACAGTAGCAATGGCTTTCATTTTGACAGTTCACCAACATTCATTGCCTTATTTGGTGTTGAGCAGACAAATTGGAACATATGAAGCAATGGATTAGTAGTATTGCTTCAAAATCATTCAGATCGTGATTGAAAGTCTGTTACGTCCCTTGAGTGTCGCATGATACCGCACAGGTTCATGTCAATGTGTGTTCGAATGTCAACCGAACCCCCTAAGTTCACAACTACCTACTGTAAGCCCGCGGTCGCCATTGGATGATGGTATTTTACGTTTATGTATATTATAATTATATTTTATATCTCTGGTCTTCAAACACTTCTGAACCTATGCGCTATCATCGACACTCAAGGGGTGAAGCGTGAAAAGGGAACAGACAGATAAACAGGATCAAATTAAATTAGCTAGCAAAACTCCGCAGAAGTGATGAGTATCGATTTATATCATAAACACCATAAAACAAAAAAAAAATAAGTACATTTCTCAACTCATAGACAAGTAACAAAACTACCAGCGGTCGTTGAAAAAAAATTATCAAAGGTTTTTTTATTTTTATTTTGTCGTGTTTAGATAACGATACCCATTACGTCTGCAAAGTTTCGCTACCTAATTTAATTTGACCCTGTATAGAGTTTATTTCGTATTTTTATTAGTATGAATTATAATGGGCTGTATATGGCTTGGCTAGAGACTATATAGGTAGGTAAGTAAACGTGAGCGTTAATAACATACTAAAAGTATGAGTACCTAATTATATACGTATATACTTCTATTGTTAAGTTACGTCTACATACATCACGTGAGAATCCTGTTTGCGTCAATCAGATACATCGCTCGGAGTTAATCGTTTTAAAATTAGTTTTCTGTATACGACGATAAGTTTTGTCTCCATGCGGTTGGCTATTGCCAGTTTACTTTATCAGTGAAATATATTAATAGTTTGACAATTTATTTGATGATAGTCTTATTAAATGGTCCCACCATTTAATAAGACTCATAATTTTAACGTGTGCGTCATTTGTTTACTAGATAACAATCAAAGTTAGTAAATCGATCAGTGAATGTGACCTAAGCCCAAAATAACCAATTGTTCAGCAGCCGTAAAATGCTGCTAAGTATCAGAAAACACTTGGTTTATAATTTTTAATTTGTATGAGCTAGTTGTACAAATTAGTGGCACAGATAATCAAGGTGAAGAAGTTATTTAAACAGTGATGTGTTGTGATAAACTGCATTCGTGTTTGTGTGAGTGTACCGTCAACATGAAACTGTGGACGATTGTATTGTTTGTGTTTATTATTAGTTTCCATCTGTCGATCGGTGAGTAGGTTTTAATAATTATTATATCTGTGTAATTTATGCAAAGATTTTACTAGAGTAGCGCGGTATTCTAAAGATAAGTATCTATGTTGCTTTATTGTACTTTTTTTTCGAAACTCGTGACCGGTTTTGATTAATGATAGCACTTGTTTTATTAATTAAAGTTTGTTTAATAATTATATAGGGCAGTGGTGGCCCAGTTTCGCCACAGACGGGTATAAAGTTCCCCCGACAAGGGGTACCTTTTTAGTTTTTGATACAGGGCCCCTTTATGACTAGGTACCTACGCCACTGCCTGTGTCCCAGAAATGGGAACGCTCTAGGCTGATTATGCATATGCTAATAAAAAAAAACATAAAACATAAACATTACCGATCTTTGTTTTGTTCTTTGTAGCTACAAATTATCCTCAGGTACCTATGTCTATAAAAGGTAGAGCAGAGCACCTAGTCAGACAATGATGTCATGTTGAATAATTAGTTATTAATATTTATATTTAGGTTCTTACCTACACAAGCATCTCCTTTCTGACAATAATTCTTATAATTATTAGGAGCCTGAAGACCCCCACTTGCGGGCAAAGGTACCTACACTACAACTACTCACTACAAATTTGATTCTCTTTTATTTTGCGAATGTGAGAAGTACCCGTTATATTACTTTATCTACTCTACACCCATGCATTAAATCCACTATAAAAGTTTCTGAAACAGTTAGTTTATTGCCAACATTAAAACAGCCAGTGTTATACTAACCATGGTAACCATAATAGCATCCAAACGGGTGTTTTAATGTTGTACTGAATTTCATAATGCAACTCGTTTTCAAAAACAGAACATTGTAATGCACGCGCGTTTCACTACAACAGCGCCGTAATTTAAAAAAAGAACTTATTCGAATTCACGTCGTACACTATGACGCCGGCCGCCATGTTCGATACGAGTATTAGTATTGCAAAAAACACAAGACACTCATGTGATACTATTATCACACTCGGCTTCGCCTCGTGTGATAAACCCACATTCGTGTATTAATACCGCTTATTATACGTCAGTTGCATAAATAACTATTCCTCTATGCATATCATATGGCACAGAATACATAATAGTACAAGTATGTATGGCGAGAACGTTGTCTAAAGACCTTGTAAAGTCATAGATATTTCGATTTATTTGCCATTTTCTATTTTGTTAAGTACCTAGTACTTCTTGACAGGCCTACACTGTCCTCCCATAGCTATTAACACTGTGATTTGATAAAACCATTGTTAAAGCCAATTATTTTTAAAAGAGTATCGACCCGTGGAGTTTTTTGCCGGCTGTTCTATAAAGGAAACTACCAATTGGAACCATGCACCTAGCTTTTGACGTTAAGAACGTTGACGTTTGTAACACTCGTATTTATAGTCAAGTAAAAGTAATTACTTACTTTTACTGAAGTAATTACTTTTATTACTTGACTCTAAATACAAGTGTAACACTCGTATTTATAGTCAAGTAAAAGTAATAACATCAGTAAAAGTAATTGCTCAAGTAATGATTTTCATGAGCTTTGACAGTTCTAACTTCAAGCAATTACTAAAATTCTATAGTTTAGTAATTGCTTGAAGTTAGAACTGTCAAAGGTTAGAATTCTTAGCCAAGCAATAGTCACCATTTTCTTTACTTAAGAATTCTACCCTCAAGTAATGACTTCATTAAGAAATGACTATTAGCAAGTAATTACTCAAGTAATTACTTGAACATAAATACGAGCCTGAGAGTTTCTTGCCCGTTCTTCTCCATAAGTACCTACTAATTTGGTTTGGAATGGGCAACTGCTTCATATTTCTGACCAACCGATCGGTTTAATTGAAATAAATGTTTTGAGTTTGATTTATATAAAGGGTTATTGGTAAAACATCAGCAACCTCATAACGGGTCATTGTACTCATCATTTTGAACAATTTTTACTATGTGACCAAACCTGAAATCGCGAAAAAAATCAGCTGCTCCCTACACTTTGACGAGTTTGATGTAGATAAATGTAAGTAATGTTTTTTTTTCGCGATTTCAGTTTAGGTCCCTTAGTAAAAGTTGTTCATAATGATGAGTACAATTTTATTACCCTTTAAGAGGTTGCTGGTATTTTACCAATAATCTTGTTTAGGTGCCCATGTAGGTTTATGTGAAATAAACTATATTGATTTGATTTGACTCCACTTGCATATCGAACACTTCTAGTAATAACCAACTGACTGACCAAATATTTAATTCCTTCACAAGAGATATTTCTTCAACATTTTTCAGCTTGGATTGTTTCGTTAGAATATTTAGTTATTTTTCCATCTGGAATCACTCAATAGCAGGTGGTAGCAGCCCGAAGCCTGGATCCGTGCCCGGTTGATGGCAATAGGCCCGATCCCTATTAGGTACCTACACATGGGTCTTAACTAGTGAAATGTGGGTGTACAGCTCTGCCCAACCCTTCGAGGATTAAAGGCGTGATGTTATGTTATTTTTTTAACTTTTTCAGCGGAGTGTCCACCTGGGCAATACAGCCCTGGTCCCGACTGCGCCTTCGAGGTCATCTGCGGCCTACCCAGCGCCCATTCCGCCAGGAGACACTACTGCGACTGCTGGTGTAACCCGGGCACTGTGAGGAACTCCATCACCAATGAATGTGTGGAAAAATGTCCAGACTTAGTGGTAGGTCCGCTAGGACCTAAGTTGAGTGATGAGTGATGAGTGATGATTGTTAAGTTTATAAGTTATTTAAATATCTGAAGTAAGTGTTGTGTTTTAATTATGGTTACCTGCATCTACATTATACCTATAAGTACTAGAAAGGTTTAGGTAGTAAAATAAAGGTAAACAATGTTGATGTGACTTTTTACACAAACACATATTAATAGTTATTTATGCAACTGACGTATAATAAGGGGTATTAAAACACGAACGCTGAGAGTGATAATAGTATCACATGAGTGTTTTAATACCTAATTATGTACAGTTGCATACAAGACTTTATCTACATTAATGTTATGAATCCTCTAAAAAAGGTTCTGAAACAGTTTTTTGCAATACTAATACTCGTATCGAACATGCAGCCGGCGTCATAGTATACGACGTGAATTCGAATAAGTTCTTTTTTTTAAATTACGGCGCTGTTGTAGTGAAACGCGCGTGCATTACAATGTTCTTTTTTTGAAAACGAGTTTCATTATGAAATTAATTCAGTACAACATTAAAATACCCGTTTGGATGCTATTATGGTTACCATGGTTACTATGACACTGGCTGTTTTAATGTTGGCAATAAGCTAACGAACTCTATAAGGAACTTTTATAGAGGATTTATAGCATGGGTGTAGATAAACAAATAAACTACTGCTTAAACTAATGATTTAATTGATTTAGTAATCATTATTGTTGTAAAGAGAGATGGACTAGAAAAATTACTACATGGGCTGGCACCCTCGGAAAAAGTACCAGAGGTCGGCCCACCGGAAAAATGGGAAGACGAACTTATAAAACTTTTTTACAAAAACAAAAACCGACTTCCAAAAAAAACACTACAAAGTGAAAAATAACTTTAATTTCGGAAGTCGGTGTCTTTGGATCTTTAGTTTAGTTTTTTGCCACCGACTTCCGAAATTAAAGTTATTTTTCACTTTGTAGTGTTTTTTTTGGAAGTCGGTTTTTGTTTTTGTAAAAAAGTTTTTATTTTTCACTTTTTAGTGGTTCAGTTTGTAATTTATCTAAGTTACAATAACCCAATGTCAGCTGCTCATCACGTTTTACAAAACGTTGCTTTTCCCGATGCAGGGACGTTAATTGTTGAGGAATTCTCCTAGTAAGAACCAGAAGAAATGGAGCTCATGGTGAAGTCACCATTACCATTATTTTGACGAGCATAAACCATATTAAAGTAATCGAATCGCAACCTAACCTGTTATATACTTAGACTGTTACTGTTACTGTTATATACTTACTTAATTAACCTGTTAATTGAGTATTTCCGATAGCCCTCTGTGGTCTTCATCATCAGTTCCAGTTCACCGAATGGTACTTTCCGAGAGCAAATGCACAAGTTACTATAAAAAATACTGAAATCGATATAGGTGTGCCCATAAAATTTGAGGGTTTCCCTCGATTTCCATGGGATCCCATCATCAGATCCTGACTTGATGATCATGGGACCACTTGGGACGTATACCCTTTCGAACAAAAAAAGAAAAATCCAAATTGGTCTAGCCATTTTCGAGTAATCGGGGAACATACATAAAAAAAAAAAAATAAAAAAAAAAAAAAAAAAAAAAGATTCCGACGAATTGAGAACCTCCTCCTTTTGGAAGTCGGTTAAAAATTCGCAAACAACGACTGATGAGAACAGCCCAAGATAGGAGAAAGTGGAGTGAGATTTAGGAGGCCTATACTCGTCGAGAGGTCCTTAGTTAAAAATATTGTTACTAATGTACGTTATTATTGTTACTAAGGAATTAAGAAGGCTTAAATAAATAAACAATATTTTTGATTTACATTGGTTTTTAGTTGCATTCTATTTTTAAACTGAGGTTTTAAAATAGATAAAAACTTTTTTACAAAAAAAACCCAACTTCCAAAAAAAACACTACAGAGTGAAAAATAACTTTAATTTCGGAAGTCGGTGTCTTTGGATCTGTATTTTAGTTTTTTGCCACCGACTTCCGAAATTAAAGTTATTTTTCACTTTGTAGTGTTTTTTTTGGAAGTCGGTTTTTTTTTTTTGTAAAAAAGTTTTTATTTTTCGCTTTTTAGTGGTTCAGTTTGTAATTTATCTAAGTTACAATAACCCAATGTCAACTGCTCATCACGTTTTACAAAATATTGCTTTTCCCGATGCAGGGACGTTAATTGTTGAGGAGTTCTCCTAGTAAGAACCAGGGGAACTGGAGCTCATGGTGAAGTCACCATTACCATTATGCATTTTGACGAGCATAAGCCATAATAATGTAATCGAATCGCAACCTGTGATATACTTAGATATAAATTTCCGATGGCCCTCTGTGGTCTTCATCATCAGTTCCAGTTCAGCGAATGGTACTTTCCGAGAGCAAATGCACGAGTTACTATAAAAAATACCGAAATCGATGTAGGTGTGCCCATAAAATTTGAGGGTTTCCCTCGATTTCCATGGGATCCCATCATCAGATCCTGACTTGATGATCATGGGACCACTTGGGAAGTATACCCTTTCGAACAAAAAAAGAAAAATCCAAATCGGTCCAGCCATTTTCGAGTAATCGGGGAACATACATAAAAAAAAAAAAATAAAAAAAAAAGGTTCCGACGAATTGAGAACCTCCTCCTTTTGGAAGTCGGTTAAAAAACATAAAAGACACATCAAGAATGTTTACGTTTAATTCACTACCTAAACCTTTCTAGTACTTATAGTTGTTTTCTGAGGTCAAACAGGCGCGAAATAAAAGCATCGCGTGTCGCGCGACGAGCGGTGCCTTTGTGTCGCGTCCGATTCACCTCGCGCCTGTTTGATGGAGGCTTTAGCTGTGCATTAGCATTACCTACTGTAAATAAAAGCATCGCGTGTCGCGCGACGAGCGGTGCCTTTGTGTCGCGTCCGATTCACCTCGCGCCTGTTTGATGGAGGCTTTAGCTGTGCATTAGCATTACCTACTGTAAATAAAAGCATCGCGTGTCGCGCGACGAGCGGTGCCTTTGTGTCGCGTCCGATTCACCTCGCGCCTGTTTGATGGAGGCTTTAGCTGTGCATTAGCATTACCTACTATAAATAAAAGCATCGCGTGTCGCGCGACGAGCGGTGCCTTTGTGTCGCGTCCGATTCACCTCGCGCCTGTTTGATGGAGGCTTTAGCTGTGCATTAGCATTACCTACTATAAATAAAAGCATCGCGTGTCGCGACGAGCGGTGCCTTTGTGTCGCGTCCGATTCACCTCGCGCCTGTTTGATGGAGGCTTTAGCTGTGCATTAGCATTACCTACTATAAATAAAAGCATCGCGTGTCGCGCGACGAGCGGTGCCTTTGTGTCGCGTCCGATTCACCTCGCGCCTGTTTGATGGAGGCTTTAGCTGTGCATTAGCATTACCTACTATAAATAAAAGCATCGCGTGTCGCGCGACGAGCGGTGCCTTTGTGTCGCGTCCGATTCACCTCGCGCCTGTTTGATGGAGGCTTTAGCTGTGCATTAGCATTACCTACTATAAATAAAAGCATCGCGTGTCGCGCGACGAGCGGTGCCTTTGTGTCGCGTCCGATTCACCTCGCGCCTGTTTGATGGAGGCTTTAGCTGTGCATTAGCATTACCTACTATAAATAAAAGCATCGCGTGTCGCGACGAGCGGTGCCTTTGTGTCGCGTCCGATTCACCTCGCGCCTGTTTGATGGAGGCTTTAGCTGTGCATTAGCATTACCTACTATAAATAAAAGCATCGCGTGTCGCGCGACGAGCGGTGCCTTTGTGTCGCGTCCGATTCACCTCGCGCCTGTTTGATGGAGGCTTTAGCTGTGCATTAAGGCTCTTACAGACAGGGGCGATATCGCGGTCGCGACACGATATTTCGATATTATATCCGTAGAAAAATATCGCGTCGCGACGCGATATCGCCTCTGTCTGTAAGAGCCTTTAGCATTACCTACTATAAATTGCATGTTGGTAAAAACTGGGGAAATCCGAAGTGCTGATGTGTTTATTGAATAAAATTAAATTTCTATAGAAGTAGGTAAGTACTTAATAGTTAGGCATGCTACACACTTATGATTCGGTCGGAACATTCTATTCGGCAGTATTTGTTGGACATAAAAGCCAATCTGAAGCAATTAGGTACCTCCTACATTTATATTCAACTATTAGCTTCTGCCCGAAACTTCGTCCGCGTAAAATTTCTTGTCCCCCCGACCCACCCCGTCGCATCGCATTGCCTGCCCGCGCTATTACTTCGTTTTCGCTTAGCGTTCTTTCTGACTTTTTCTTTCTGCTCTGCTCCTAAGGGTCCTAGCGTGATGTTGAATAGCCTACCTCAAGAATTGGGCTATCAAATTCAAAAATAATTTTTCAAATCCGACTGGTATAGTTCCAGAGATTATAAGCGCGTTCAAACAAACAAACTCTTCTACTTTATATAAAGGGCCGTACACATCAGTCCGCCGGCAGGCGGTCCATTCATAAAAACTAGCGGTCCAGCTTTTATGAGTGGATGACCTGCCGGTGGATTGCCGGCGGACTGTAAATGTGTGGGTCTCTTTAGTATCTTAGATATAGATGTGGCCGCCCGGCTGTGCTGTGCAGTGTATTGACCCGAACAAGTGTGTATTAGGCCTTAATTACGACGGGCAACCAGGAGCCTAAGATAGACTACAGACCCAGCGGTTGATGAGCTCCAAAAAGGCTGATCATGACCACAGTGACCAAAGGAACTGCTACTGCCACCTACTGCCAATTATACTAGCTAGGAGGAAGGAGACAATGTTTGAAGAATAACTTGCAGTCCTGTAATGACAGCAGTGGTGGCCCAGTGGTGACGGCTATTACAAGTTGTAGGTCGCAGGTTCGAACGCAGGCGCTTTACTTTTTGTAAATTATTTCATCACCACTGTTCTCAAAACGGTGACGGAAAACGTCGTGAGGAAACCGGCATGTCCTAGAACCTAAAATTCAAAGACATGTGACTAACAACCCGCACTGGGACCGCGTGGTGGATTATCACACTCCCTCTAATGGAGAGGAGGCCTGTATCCCAGCAGTGGGAATATTATAGTTTGATATGCCTATATTGACATCTTCGAAGAACATGATTTGTAGAAATTGGGTCAATTCGATTTACATTCTTATCTTTGACCTAGATATGTAGGTATAAACTTATGTGTCAGAACATTATTATTTATTTTTACAGACTGATATCTACTCATGTCACGTCAATAAATAACTCGTGTCAGTATATTGCTGCGTAATTAATTCTTATTTAGTGCACGTAAATATATCCAGAGAGGTCAACTTAATAAGAAGGAGGGAAACGCCTGCGCATCTATCTTTGAAAACGTCAACTTCACAGACCTTTTTTTTGTGGATGGGAAATCATCACATGACTTCTCTGGGTGGAGCGGAAGGGCGTGTCAGACTTTTACTGACTAAAACCGACCCGTGTTCCTTCAGTTGCCTATGCCAGGGCCACGGTATTTCTTTCGAACAACCCGCGACCCCGGCGGCAACTTCAGACCCTATAGCAACTATCAATTGGCGATCAAACTACTAGCTGTTTACATCCTTTTTGCTCGAGTGGAAATTGTTATCTATGCATGGGTACCTACTATGTAATCTATCTGTCGCAGGTTTTTCATAAAATTAGGTTTTTGATCAAAAACCTAGGTTTTCGATGAAAAACCGGAAGATGACAAATTTTAAACTCAATTTCATTACAAACCTGTAACAATCCAGATTTTTGAATAAAAACTTGAACTAGTTTGGGTTTATGATAAATTTCATGTCAAAATCACGGGTTTGCTTTGTTTTGTGACAAATAAATCAATTTAAATGAAATAAATAAAACAATTCATCATCATTTGCAACTTAGTAGAAAGAAAACAGTTATTTATTTATCAAAATTTTACATCCATGATACAACCAATATTTTCCTCCTTCAATCCAATTATGAAATGAAATGTTTCAATTTCACGTACCTATATTAATCTGATTTTGATAAGCCGCGAAAATAAAATTTCGTAACTATTAAATAAGACTAAACTGAGCCAAAATTAAAAAAAGAATAAAAAAACGTTTACCACGTGCTTGCTTTTTTATAAATCTGCTAGTAGGTATGCTTTATTTATTATGACAGTTTGTTAACTTGTGACATCTAGAGTTGCATAAAACATTTTTTTTTTGCATGCACATCGATTTGTCTTGCAGCGCACTTTAGATTTTTCGCACGAGCATTTCTTAAAACCTTGGCCTCCAAAAGCGGGCGAAGTCCCTGAGTCCCTGTCAACGGATATGTATATCAGATTGATCATAAACCCAAACTAGTTCAGGTTTTTGATCAAAAATCTGGATTGTTACAGGTTTATGATGAAATTGAGTTTAAAATGTGTCATCTTCCGGTTTTTCATCAAAAACCTAGGTTGTTGGTCAAAAACCGAATTTTATGAAAAACCTGCGACATATCCATACCTACTAATAAATTAATAATAAAGCTGAAGAGTTTGTTTATTTGTATGTTTGCGCTAATCTCCGGAATACTATTCGTATTTGAAAAAATCTTTTAGCATTTGATAGCCCAATTCATAAGGATATTAATATCACGGCTAATTAATATCACGCTAGGACTCTTAGATGCCGAGCAAAAAGAAAAAAGTCAAGGAAAGAACTAAGCAAAATCGAAGGATTAGCGTGGGCAGTCAATGCGATGCGACGCCGGGGTGGCTCCAGGGAACAAGAATTTTCACGCGGACGAAGTCGTGGGCAAACTAAACTAGACAAACTAGTATTATTATAAAGTGGTAGTTTGTGAGTTTGTACGTTTTGGGTAACCTTCTATCTGGAACTAGACTGAATAGAATAGAATAGAATAGAATAGATTTAGAATAGATTTATTTATTTGCATAGAATGTAAGTAATACAATTAGGTGTTACAATATTTTGAGTCCTTATACATTCTGCCTCATGGCATGCAAAAATTTTTTAAGACTGACACCTACGATTACGAAAATTCTTTCACTAATGGGAAGATACATTATAATAGATTATATTTAAAAAAAACGGTCAAGAGCGAGTCGGACTCACACACCGAGGGTTCCGTTCCGATTTCTGAAAAAGTGTGCTTGTGTTCATCGTCACATCGTTTTATTTTCCTGTAATCTTTACATAAACTTCTATCACATAGAATAATTTCAGATTTTTTAGACTTTTGATGAAAAACGTAAAAAAAATACCGTTCGGCTTATCTCCGAAGTTTATAGCGACAAATCTGAAATTATTCTATGTGATAGAAGTTTATGTAAAGATTACAAAAAAATAAATAAAACGATGTCTTTAAAGCACACTTTTTCAGAAATCGGAACGGAACCCTGGGTGCGCGAGTCCGACCCGCTCTTGACCGGTTTTTTTTATAACATAACACCTAAGTACCTAGTAGTTACACAGTCAATGTAATCATTCAAGTTAAACAATTCCTAAAGTCATCAATAACAATTTAGTTTCTATTCTGTAATAGTTCTTGCAACTCCATTCAAAAGTCGATCAACTTTATCAAGATAGATCAAACGAAATTGGTTTGGAATTGGCCAATTATTGAGCCACACCTATACGTAATTGCTCTATCACAAGGGTGCAAAATGTTTCATTGAAAAAATGTTAGGCTTTGCAGTAGCAGTTTTTATTACAAGCTGAAGAGGCTCATGGCTAAGTAATAACAGCCGCACGGGTCGATCGACGACGGGTTTCGTGGATGGGTGACCATCCATTAATTAAAAATTGCCCACCTTAAAGGTGCTCTTCTGTTGAAGAACAATCGGCCGTTTCATACCTTCGTGTATGAAAGTATTGCCCAGTTTCTTGGAGTTGCTCTGTATTGCTCAATATTGTCGTTGCAAAACATTTTGTTCCCGCAAATTGCTTGATATTTTGTCATGTCACAATCGATCAGTATAGGTACTGTTCATAATTGAGCAACTCATTGCCCGTGTAAGCGCACCTTTACATTGTCGAGACCTCTCCGTGCCTCTTAAAGCACATTAAACCGTTGAAGCCGAAAAGTCTGACAACCAGTCTTACCAAGGGTACTAGTAACTGGGTTGTGGAGGCAGTCACTCCATGTAAAATACTGATGTTCAGCTGCATCCCGTTAGATTGGAAGCCGACCCCAACACAGTTAGGAAAAGGCTAGTCAGATTTTTATAATTACAAGCTGCACAATATTGTGTCTCTAAGAACCGCTTAGTTGCATCATGTTGTTTACAGGCGCTACGCAGATAGATCATAAAGGAAATCCACTATCATTGGGGTTGGCAAACGAAATTGGTGACTGAAGTTTAATTTCTTAAAAGTATTAAGAGGATGCCTCCTAAATATTTTGGAAAAATAAATTGAGCCGAAGTTATACAGGCTGTTTGGAAGCTATACTTGCTATACTTACAGGTTTTTTTATAGTTAATTGCCAACAGTGACCCAGTTAAAGTTGGTATGTTATTTTTTATTTTGTGGTTTATATTTATGATGTACATCTAATGTATTAAACCAAGTTCCCAACATCTGTGTTATTGAAAAAAAAAAACAAGAAAACAATTAAAAGAATGCAGTTAAAAATAAAAATAATACTTCGTCTAAGATATGGCTCAAATGCTCTAAATGGTGTCAACTATCACCCCTTCAGGCTTTTTTCCCCAAATTAAATTGCGGTTTTTCAAATCTGTCAACCAGTCTTTTTCCCAAGTTAAATACAACTTTTCTCTTATTATTTCTTACTATCAAAGTCAACATTCGATACGGAGGCTTTCGCCACATTGCTCCGATGAAACTAAAATAAATGTAATTTACGAAATTGCCCTAATCAATTTTGTTGAGGACCACCACGCCATTCCGAAATTATGAAGCCGTGACCTTGTTATGCAGATTTTGATGTTTTTTCACTGATGTATTAAGCGGTTTTTCTGATAAGTCTCGGTCGATATTTGCAGTACATTTTGACATTTTGGTAATTTGTTAGTGACTATGACAGTTTAAAAACTTTGGTTGAAAAGTTTACGAAAATCAGCCAGGATAACCACTTCATTATTATAACAGAAGTAACGAACTATAACAACGTATCAGTAAAGTTTCGCTCGTGTAATTCCGGTACAGAGTAGAAAACCCCTTCTACACTCGTATGGGTTCCGTAAAAGGCGACTAGAAGGTTGTGTCAAGAGGTTGAACATCAGAGGACAGCACAGCACAGCTCAGTACCTCGACGATCGCACGGACGTCAAAATATCGCGATTTTATTTCACGTACTGGGTTTTCAACGATCTACTGAGCGCCGAGAGTTGAAAATCCAGCAGTGTGTTTTTCGACGTGCTAGAATGCACTCTGTTGTCTCAATGCTCGGCTCAACAACGAGAGTTGAAAATCCAGTGCACGATAAAATCCCGCTGCGATATTTTTACGTCCGTGCGAACGTCGGCTTAGAGATAGGAGAGAGAAGGAGGCAATTCCAACAACATGCAACAGCAAGAATAGGTCTGCACGTGTCACATAAATGCTAACTCGTGGTCACTGCGAGGGTGATTGCTTCGACGAACGGAATTAAACTGTAATAAGTATGAGATAGTCTGTGGTGTAGGAAAGGTCTAGTGCATGAGATTAATTTGTGAGTGCACAAACGAAGTCACTTTTCTTGTATAAAGGACAACATCTTCATAAAAAAAAAACTCGGTATGATCGATCATAGACCATTTGTAATATGAACCTTGTGCACTGAATTAGAGCTGGCGAAAACTAAGCAGTGAGTTTTCTCGGACCGTTTCGCGTTCCATCACGGACAGTAGTGGACAATGGACATTAGTTTTTGACGGGTAATAGTGGACATGCCCTCCTCGTGTCGTTGGAATGAAGGGTGTCTACATCTAAGTGGGGTGTAAGCACTTAATCCAATAGCCGTTATTCGGGTGAATGCTTAGCTCTTAGAGACACTGTTCTTATGGCTTGCTGCCTTGCGGTTCTAAGGAAGTGCTGAATAGTATTGTGAGTACTAAGATTAAGAATCCATGTTCATCATCATCATCTGCCTAGCCTTGTCCCAACTAGGTTGGGGTTGGCTTCCAGACTGATCGGATGCAGCTGAATACCAGTATTTTACATGGAGCGACTGCCTTTCTGACCTCCACAACCCAGTTACTGGGTAATAGACACCCCTTGATAAAACTGGTTGTCAATTCGGTAGAATATTTAGCGACTTAATTTGTTGCATTTTAACCCTACTATGACGTTCTGCAAGGAATACGTCGATTTACAAGTACCTAACCCTTTGTATAAATATAAAATATACAATATAATTTGGTACTGCTTACTGTTTCCTATTTGTAGCTATGAAGACACCAATTAACCCTCAACAATATCCACTTCAAAGTGCGCACAATATCTCACAAAACGGATAACACACAAAGCTATTAAGTCATTTCCTCAAGTTTTCCGAAAAGAGATTTCCCAGTGCACGATAACGGATCCCGTACAAGGAAAACAGCGTACGGGAAAACGTTAGTAAAATTTCATTAATTTGCTCCTAAGTACGAAAGTGATCCGTCCGGGCGTTTCAAAGCCCGGTTTTGGGATTCCGTACCCATGGGGTGAAAACGGGATCCCTATGACTAAGGCCGCGGGCACGAAACCAGTGGTGACCAAGCGGGGCGGGAGCGAGGCGGTGGCGGCTGAACAATTTTGGTACCGTTGACATTGCCCCGCTCGGGCCAAGGCTCCACGCTGCTGCTTTCGTGCCCACAGCCTAAGGGTCAAACCAAGCAAAAATCGTCGTGGAATTTACTGGCTCCATTGAAAATAGGACCGTATTACCATAGCCTATAAGTGCCAATTTTATACTTTAGGCTATGTTAATACGGTCCTATCGCTTGGTCTGAACTGAGAGTCTATAATGTCTTTCTGCCACGAGGCTGCATCTTTTTAACAGCAATAGGAAGCTGAAATTTTCATAAATAAAATACGTGTTACTATGACCTCTATCATGGCAAATAATAAAAATGAGATAAACTATTGTAATTTTGGTAGTACGGAATCTTAGCGCGCGAGTCCGGCTCGTATTTGGCCCATTTACTGGCCTTGGATCCCTCTCGGAGGGCTGAGGAGGGCCTCGTGTGGTTTGGACCGGTCTTTGTGCGGTCGGATGTGACCCACGCCGTTGTATTGTAGCCTAATATCAGTCCAAACACGTTTGACTTTTAGCCCTCCTACGTAATTATTATACCCTTAATTTATTATTGGCGCTTACGAACGTTTTGCGATGAAGTGGGATCTGATGGGTTTATTTACAGTTTTAGGTTTTGTGGGCCCTTCGGTGGATTGTTACTTGTTTTGCTTTTATGGTATAATAAGTAGAGGTGTGATGTTATTATTAGTAGCTGTTGAAGTAACTTTGACCTTACATCGTTAAGTTATGTAGCTGCTCTACTAGGTTCGGAATCTAATTCATTAATGATTAATCTTCCTTATCTACTTTAAAATCAATCAAGCCTTCGTAAGCTTCTTAAATATTCAGTTCATTACAATGAAAGCTACCAATGTAGTTCAGTAGGGCACATAATCTTTCCTTGCATATGAGGTGATTTTCTACTACTTATGACTACTTATGTGTGTGACCTATATTCTCGATTAAGGACACCTATAGCATCAGCGCGACACTTAAAGGGGTGATGTCAGAAAGCGATTAATAGGTCGTCTGGCGTCTCGGGGTGCACCGCGATGGTCTGGCGACCGGAAGCGGCTCGCACCGAATAATCGCATCGATCGCCAAAAAACTAACCCACATACGCACTGGCAGCGTAGCCGGAATTATTAATCGCGAGGAGTAAGGGGCGCGAGGGGGGCGGAGGGTGGTTGAGGGTGACGGGGTGGCCGCGACGCGCAGGCGCGGGCGTGCGGCGGGCACTTCGCGATTAAGGCTCGCGCGCTCCGGCCGCGTCCAGCCCGCGGCGTCGCGATGCGCGAGCAGCCGGCCCCGCGGCCGCTCCCGCAAGCGCCGCGCTAACCTGTACCCATGCAGTGGCGAAAACTTACCAGGTTGAAGTCTTCGCCGGGCGGACAGTCGCGCGCTCGGAGGATGCTCTGCTGCGGCCGCAGGAAGGTATGCGATCCGATCGATAGCGCGCGCCGAAACCGTCGCCCCTCCCGGCCCGGACGCCGCTTTCGTTCCGCCGTTCGACGACCCCGCTCACTAATGCCTCACTAAATCATGCTTCTTCTTGATTCTCATCTTGCCTTAGCCCAAGTTTGTGTCATGAAATTCCATCGTAGAGTTCAGTTATTCAATTATTTCATTGCAACTCTCCAGTACCTAATTTCATCTGATCCTTACCTTATGTTTCAGGGTGCTAACTGAGTAACTGCTTACCGCTTTTCATATCGTTAATTACTTAACTATCTATAGTTGTGGACATTTATAAAGTATCGTGACAGTTTTAATTAATCTTAGAAGCTGAACGCTTGAAAAGTTCACGATTTCTATATAAGCAATTAGTGAAGTTTCGTTGAAGGGCGGGTAATCAATCTGTAGGTCATATGAATGTGGGTCGTCGAATCGATCATTATTTGAACTATCGATTATTGTGGTGCTATGATTAAAGAAAATAGATTGTGGTGCTACTCTATTTTAAACTTGGTGCGGCCCCGCCGTACCTCCGTACTCCTGAACTATCTACATTTCAATATTCTACTGGTTCAAATACAAAATACCTTCATTTTCAGTGAAAATAATGTAATTTAAATACTCAATCGTTAGTAGTTACTACATATAATGGTTGCCGGCGCCGTAACGCCTAAGGTACTTGCAGCATCTCGCCATCTTGTGCAAAGTCGTTGGTACTAACCTACACTTAAAATAGTGAATCAGCGGGTAGTATTTTAGTCGTTCCTAGTGTTGATGTTTGACCGTTACTTTAAATCGACTAAAGGGTAATTACTATGTACCTACAATGTACAGAATATTATTATATGTTCTGAATGTCTCATAGTATTTATTAAATCATAATATATTTTACCTATACCTACTTTAAGCACCTTACCTAAAATAATAAATACCGAAAGGTACCCTTTGGTATTTTCCATCTTGAAAATAACATTACAACATTTGTACTAATTTTGATTAGATACTTACAATAATTAATACATATATTCTTGTACCAACAATAGTAAATCAGTATACAAATTATTAACAAAGAGTTAATAGCTACTGAAAGTTGAAAGTTTGAACCATAATTACAAGTTGATGTGTGATCGTTGTCACTTTAAGTACCGTTTAAGTTTAAGTGGTACCAACCTACTTATTATGAATACTATTAGTTATTATGATCGACTTTTCCCCTCGTGGGTAGGTAAAAACAGCCGCAAGTCAATCAAAAGTTAAGCTACGCTTGCCGGGGTCACTTCGTGGATCATGCAATACATGCCGGGAGGGGTCCTTGCCTGGGAAATGATGTCAAGCCGGTGGTCCCTAGATCTTTGACAGTCGCTACGGGTAGTCAGAAATCTGAAAGTCTGACAAGCAGTCTTACTAGGGGTATCGTGTTACCCAATAACCCGGATGTGGAGGTCAGATAGGCAGTCGCTCCGTATCCGGTTAGATTGGAAGCCGATCCTAACATAGATGACTTTTTTACGTGCTGTCTACTACTACTCTACTTCTTCAAAAATGGGCTGCTCATAATCCTTTTGCTCCTGGTAATGGGTTATACGGGTACAATGAGCCACGTGCTGAGTAAACGAGACGTACAAAGTATGAGGTCATTGCTCATATTAGTACAATGCTGATTATAGGCTTCTTTCTACCAGAAGGAATTGCCCAGCAAGCGTCACTTTATCAGTTGTTAGGGTTCCGTACCAAAATAGTAAAAAGGATTCCATATGGTGCGACATCAGTCTCTCTGTCTGTCCGTCTGTCACAGCTAGATATCTCAAGAAAATACTAATGCTATCAACTTGAAATGTGGAACAGTTTTAGATGACGTTTGCCCAACTACTTTGCAAATAAGAAAGAAATTTTTATTTTTTATTTGCAACAGAGACTGAAGGGGGTAAAAATTCGAAGTGGGGCTATTAGGACATGTGGGGTATCATAATGAAAGAGCTGTTAGCACATTCTCAAACATTTTTTCTTTTTTATAACGCTTAGCCAAACTACGAGCTATATTATAATCTTTCCAACTATATATTTTACTTTATCTTCCATGGAGTATTGCATTTTTTCGTCTATGGTTGCCTGTTAATAAACAAGGAACATCATAGTCGTGCTTATGTCAAAGTAAAATAAATTGTTGGAAAGAGTTTATGTAACGTTTAATAGATCTCGGAATTAGATACCTATGCTCTAAGATTGCAGCATCCTAGTTTCTGCTGCTATCAAGTATCTCGTGTCACATTCCTCCTGTTTGGTATGGGCACAAACTCGTGCCTACTAACATTTTTTACCTTTACCTGAAGATGAATGATTTTATATTCAAAAAGTAATGTCAGAAATATGAACAATAATTCGTGCCGCCCAGACATGATGTTCGACTTTTATTCGTCGCGTTTTATTGTGACATGCTTGTAATGATTCATGTCACGATTCGGAGTTGGTGCTGTTTTTAAAAGATACCTATCTGCTGTAGGTAGGTTTGTGTACTTATCTAGATTTTTGTTTGAGGAAAAATTAAAAAATCGGACATTCGATTTTAATGGTATTTACGTTCCACCAAAATTAAGACATTTAATCATGGATTAGCGCACGGTGAAACACTCGCCACTCTTGATGTCCCGTTAACATTTTAACAGAAGATTAAACTAATTAACATGGTATGTTCATATGGTGAAATTACGTCTAAGTTTCAAAATGTCTATTCTCGTTGCATTTTTTAAAATAAACCAATTCTTAATTTGGTCTTGTATATCCACTCCACTGCAGAAAATATGAAATAATAACCAGAAATCTACTTAAAAGTATTGCGGACACCAGCGGGACTCAAGCTCGCTACCGCCACTACTTCTTCATTTGTTTACCAAAATCTATTAATAATTCATAATTCTTCTCAAGTAATCAAGTGTTATCTTGCAATTTGTTTATTGATCAAGTTCCAACACAGTCGAAGTTATAGAACTTATAGGGGTCTAATTATTGTTGACATAGGATAATGTACCTGTCGGAGTTAACCATGAGGATTAAGATGAGTCAAGCCATCTCAATTGATGAAACAAACTTAAAGGATCAGGGTATGGATTACAAATATGAACGTATTAGCAAGGAGGCGATATCTACCTACACTAATAGATAGGTAAGTATTATAAACATCTGTTCTTACAGATTATCTAACACCTGAACCTCATGACATATTCCCTTCTCTTCCGGGTCCCTGAAACGATCAATTGCAATTGTAAATTTTTACGTGATTGATACACATTGATAGCAAATTGATCGTCTGTACGACAAAATTATCAATTGCAATTTATCAATTGCCATCAATTTCTATAGTAGTTGACAATATTACTACAATAGAAATTGTTGGCAATTGATCGTTTCGGGGACACCTTAGAAAACAAGGAAGGTATGTCTTCAGATCCAGGCCATTTTTGAATCTTATTCCAACTACGTTTCGGTAGGTGTATCTACAGTTCTTAATGCACTAGTAAGCAAACAAGCAAGCAAGGTGGTATACAATCAATCTGCCTAGCCGTTTCCCAACTATGTTGGGGTCGGCTTTCAGTCTAACCGGATGCAGCTGAATACCAGTATTTTACATGGAGCGACTGCCTATCTGACCTCCACAACCCAGTTACTGGGTAATACGATACCCCTTGGTAAGACTGGTTGTCAGACTTTCGGGCTTCTGACGGCCCGTAACGACTGTCAAAGATCCACAAATAACAGCCGGGACCAACGGCTTAACGTGCTTTCCGAGGCACGGAGGAATCTCAGTATGTAAAGATGGTCACCCATCCACTGACCAACCCCGGCAACCGTAGCTTAACCTGACGGATCTACCCGTGCGGCTGTTATTACTTAGACACGAGCTCCTCAAGCAAGGTGGTATACATAAGCTTTTAATATCATAATATTTGTCTATACAAATTTTGTCACTTGAATAAAAATACCCCGAAATTATTTCTGATTACAGCTCTAAAAAAAGTATACAGACTAAAATAAACGCCGCATTTTACTTCAACCCCCTCATTTGGATTTGGATAAACAGAATAGCTACCGATTAAACTCGTTCCTACGGTTAATAATTAACGTAACATCAAACCACATTTGGTCATGGCTTATTTAGGTCAAACATACCCCATGTGTATGTATAACATGGGGTTGAATGGGGCAAAGGCAAACCTCACAAAATAAACAATTTTTGAACCCTTACAGTACCGATATTGCAAAAAATACTTTGACTGAGATTAAATTGTGCTTGATTTTTGACTTATAATTAAACAGAGTAGGTATCAGATTTTAATTAAGGTAAACAGGGGTTTAATAAGCGGTGTTTTTAACAATTTATAGAATAAACCATAGGCATTTATTAAATCTATACTTCTATACTAATATTATAAAGAGGTAAAATTTGTATGTAAGTTTGTAAGTTTGTATGTTTGTAAGTTTGTATGTAGGGGGTAATCTCCGGAATTAATGATCCAATTCTAAAATTTTTTTCACTGGTAGAAAGCTACATTATTCCTGAGTGCTATAGGCTATAAATTATATTTATATTATGCGTATTAGCCGAGCTATCACAATTTTTGTCTAACAAGTCGGAAAGAAATACCTCTTTAAACAGACTTTTTTGCATGCGCTGCCTAAACGGTTGTTTAAAATTGAGAACAATGTATAGCAGTCTGGTCCGTCTTAAATAATTCTACAAAAAAGTCCGCGACACCATATTTCTATCTTTTATATTTTATCTTTTATACATCTTTTATTGCTTAAAAAAAGTATTTTTTAGACATACTTACGTTTGGATGATTATTTAAACAACAAAACATTAATCCTTACAAAATAAGTTATTTAATGATCACAAGGACATCATGGAGATAAGATTTGCCCTTTACAGTATGTTAATTGGTCATACAGTTTCGCAGATAATATAAAATTACTAAATCGCAAAATAATTTTAATTCATACCGGTCGCTCTTGCGCAAACATGTTTAGTGCGGATCAATTTACCCATTGATGGCGTTGTGCAAATAAGTAATTTTTCTGAATTGCGAGATTTTCCGCGGATTGACGACCCTCTCGATTTATTATTTTAATAATGTCGGTGGAATACAGCGGAAGAGTTTGTTTTTTTTTAGTTTGTTTGAACGCGCTATCTCTGGACCTAAGTACCCCATTTGAAAAATCATTTTGCATTTTGTAACCCACTTCTTGATCATGCTAGGGCCCTTAGGAGCCGAACGCGGAGTAATAGCGCGGGCCGGCGATGCGGAAAGATATAGGCTATTTAACATCTTGCTTTGCTAGGGCCCTTAGGAGCCGAGTGCGAAGTAATAGGGCGGGCAGGCGATGCGGAAAGATATAGGCTATTTATCACCACGGTAGGGCCCTTAGGAGCCGAACGCGAAGTAATAGCGCGGGCAGGCGATACGGAAGGATATAGGCTATGTAACATCTTGCTTTGCTAGGGCCCTTAGGAGCCGAGCGCGAAGTAATAGCGCGGGCAGGCGATGCGGAAGGATATAGGCTATTTATGATCACGGTAGGGCCCTTAGGAGCCGAGTGCGAAGTAATAGCGCCAGCAGGCGATGCGGAAAGATATAGTCTGTTTAACATCACGCTAGGGCCCTTAGGAGCCGAGCGCGAAGTAATAGCGCGGGCAGGCGATGCGGAAAAATATAGGCTAAAGTAATAACGCGGGCAGGCGACGCGGAAGGATATAGGCTATTTAACATCACGCTAGGGACCTTTAGGGCCAAGCAAAAAGAAAAAATGTCAGAAAGGATGCCATTAAGCGTAAACGAAGTAATAGCGCGGGCAGGCGTTGCGATGCGATGCGTCGGGGTTGGTGGGTGGGGGGGACAAGAAATTTCACGCGGACGAAGTCGCGGGCAGCTAGTGTATCATAAAAACACATTTATTAAAAGTATTAATATTAAACAAAAATTTTACACAGGGAATTGTTTTTAAGTAATCAAATCACAACTGACTCTTGACACTTGTATGAAATAGCTATAACAAGACGGTAAATTGACGTAGAGTGGCAATTCGCTTAAAACAGTTTATCCCTAACTGTCCTTCAAGTTATTTTCAAAAATCTTCTTTCATTTACCGCTAAATAGAAGGGTCAGTTCATCTGTTGAAATTTCATTTGACTTGACCATTTAAATTGCTGAAACCATTGTATCTTAAAATCCGTGTTGCTGATGTTTTGATAATTAACTAAATGATGACTTCGTTACAAAAAGCATCACAATGTAACATCTTTTGATATACGACTTGGTTACTACCTAAAATATGCTCCTAACTTGAACGTTGACGTTCAACTTTCGATTCTTTTTCCTTTGTATCATACTTTTTCACATTCAACTGATCGGTCGCATCAACATTTGACATTCGTTCCCTTTTTTATGCTGATGACGTAATATAATGTAGGGTCCTCATATTGGATATAACCTTGCAACGACGGGCAGCATATTATTCCGTCTATCTAAATGTGGATGGCACCAATTTTGTATTTTTAGGGAATTCTTTCTGAATGAACGTTTTATATTCTGAACGTATGTAGATCTGGAGACAGCTGTGCACAAGTTATTCTTGTCATTAAATAAAAACATCTACCTTGCTTATTATCTGGAGTTATTAAATGATTTATGTATCATCTCAAACTTACAATTACCCATTTGGTTACTTTGAAATTTGTAAAACTACAGTATGAAAGACTAGCTCAACGCCTATCCACCGAACAACAACATGCAAAGCTTAACTTTTAAAGAAGTTTCACCACACCACATTTCTCCATCCTTTTCACACACGACAATTCCATTCGCGTTCACATTGAAAGCAACTCGAGAACGTCAGAGATAATCAACACCCACAGTACAATATTGTGATGTGAAGTGACTCCACTCCATTCAACCTTTACCGAGGGTTGAGTACCCCGAGACGGGCGTGGCTTACGTCAAATTACAATAATCAAAGTACTACGCGCTTTGAATAAATAACTAAGTTTCCATGGGGCTTGTTGGACCACTTGACAACTATTTGTTGACGCAACTTGATGATGAAGTATCTTAAGCAGTTTAGGGTTAATTTGCATAGTTACGGTAATTATGTTAAGTAGTTGAAATACCGCTAAGTTAACACTTTCTTGGAAGTTAAGAAGGGCCGTTTAGCCACTTGTTTTAACTGGTAAAATTACTTGGTAGTTTAAAATCTGCGTTCTTTTGCAAATGGTTTTTTGTCGGACCGATGTAAAAATGTTAGCATATTCCAAATTAAAAAAGTTATCACAACAGTGACTACAATATTGGAAACATGCAATTTGTTACCGTTGTTTTTTATCACCACACTTTGTTTGTTTGAAAAACTGATAAGAGTTGGCTGCAAAAATATATAACCAAAGCGCGTCAGCCCTGACACATTTGTTAAAAAGTTTGATAGTCTATCTAACGCAGATTGAAGGATTCCGTAGGTCATTCACTGGGCACAGTGACAACTTTTTTGCTTAGTCGCATAAGCAAAGGCATGTTTTTATAAGTTTCTGAATGTAATTATTACTCTGGTGTAAATCGTTCCATTTAATAGCAAAAATAAACATGAATCATTCTTGCGTAGTTCAAAAGAAGACTGAAACAAACCGACTGACATAACACATGTCTTTAAAAGCTCCATTTTCTGAGTTTTCCTCTATATAACCCTAAAAAGCCCATGAAGCGATAACAGTAAAGTGAAGCGCTAATAGGCTTAGTGCGTTCTCTTTATCTGTCCAAAGTGTTCCACTATCTATTGTCACGGCAAACAATATTGCAGCCAATGACGTCACGCAGTGGGCGGGCAACTGAAGGCAACATGTTTCATGAATGGGAACAAAGCCTGGTATCGATAGGACAGGCAAAGTTCAAGGACTTTTCTGCATCGATGATTTTGTTTGGAGGATCGATGGTTTATTATGCATTGATGACTTTACGCGGGAGTTGGATCAATGTTTTGTTGTCTTTGCACCACAGAGTAACCCAGACCACGTTTACGGCCTTTGTTAAATAAAAAGATTTAGTACACAATATCGAATATGTTCACCCTGAAGAGTCAGACAGAGATTTTAGATTTTAGACACCATTTTTCACCAGTTATATTATTTAGGTCCCATGCAATAGGGGCTATATAATTGCCATAATCATAATCAGCCTATAAATGTCCCCATGACTGCTGACAGATCTCCTCTCTGTGAGAAGGAGTGGGGCGTAATCTACCACGCGTCCCCAGTGCAAGTTGGTAGATGTCACATGTCTTCCAATTTTTGGTTCTATGACATGCCGGTTTCCTCACGATGTTTTCCTTCACCGATTTAATTGGTAAAATTCATGGACTTTTATGCATCGACAATTTTATTCGGAATCGTATCGATATTTCACTCGATTATTGTAATGGTGCATTAACTGTTATTTACTGAGCCATCAATTTACTGTTTGATTCGAATATTATTTTGCTTTGTTTATTGATGGTTATTGTTTTTGCTTCGATTTAATATTGAAGTTGATGGAGTTTCGATGAATTATATTACGATGCAATTTTAAATACAATTAAAATTACAAAGGTAACCGGCGGCGTGCGTGTATGACCAGAGGTGCAATTCTCGTATTTGTAACAACGTTCGCAATCTCATCTCAGTCTCAATCTGTCAAAAATTGTATAGCGTTTACCTACATTTTTGACATTTAATTGACGCTGGCATGAGATGGCCATCAGATGGCCAATTCTCGTGACTAAAAACGTTCACAATCTCATGCCAGCGTCAAAAATGTAAGTAAACGCTATACAATTTTTGAAAGATTGAGCCTGAGATGAGATTGCGAACGTTGTTAAAAATACGAGAATTGCCCCTCTGATGTTTCCTATAACATTAAATACTGTTTCGGTTCAACGATCTATACTGACTGTTTGGGCCTAACGATTTGTAATTGTTTTCCAAGAGATAAGTTAACATTTTTGATTGTCTATGGGAATAGTTTTAAAAGAAAAATAATCACAAAACAATCTATTGCATTTTCCCTAACATAAATAGATACGACATGCAAGTTACCAACCATACCATAACCAAACTTAAAAACAATATTCTAAAAACAAATTGAAAGTATCGTTGCTCGTAGTTACCAACTGTTTCCATTTAGCCAGCTCAATTTAAATAAATCAAGCGACTCAATTCACAATAGCTCAGGATAATAAATTCAATCGTCCGTCGACTTTCTCGTCATTGTCTGCCGTTTAACCAATTTCGTAACTTTGTATAAGTTGCTGCTCAAGAAAAATTGTTTCGTTCTTTGTTTTAGCCTTTTGATACATGGCTTTGAATTCATTTTGATGGAAATAGGAGGTATTCTTATCAGCGATTAACTAATTAAAACCAATCTGTTTTTAACGCCAATAGGAATGATGCTTGGGTAAAAAAAAGGAATTATATTTAGTCCGTCAGGCAGATAATAAAAAAGATGGCTTGACGTCATGCCACATTTTAACTCAATGTATCGCCGTAATCTTTTGATTACTACGTAAAAATACGTACAAAAAATTCATAGAAATTGTTCTACTCGTTCGTATCGCGCCTGCCTGCGGTTTACACGTGTAAGTTTTGCACGTTATGTAATAATATCTTTGCAATGCTTCGAGCTACAAGCTTACATTGCTAGGAAAACAAACGTGTATTGTCCATTTTTGTAACGCAGACTTAGTGGAAATGTTACATCAATCTTATTCATAACATATTTATGATCTCAGTTTTCATTGTGGACAGAATCTCGATGTACTTCAGCGTAGATGTGGTATCAATCTCTCATGCAATCACACGTTGACGTCATAACTGGGGCAGGAGTCGTAACTGCAGAACAAATAAGGTTGTCATTTTATGTTTAGTTTGAAGTTCAACTAGAGCAATAATGTCATTTGTGACCATTTTGTGACCATATACAACGTGTAACGTTAAATGCGCAAAACCTCTTAAGGGGTCATTGTACTCATCATTATGAACAACTTTTACTATGGGACCAAACCTGAAATCGCGAAAAAAAAATCAGCTGATTTTGACGAATTATGCGAACATAAATGTACTGAACAGCTGATTTTTTTTCGCGATTTCAGGTTTGGTCCCATAGTAAAAGTTGTTCATAATGATGAGTACAATGACCCCTTAAGAGGTTTTGCGCATTTAGCGTTACACATTGTATATGTTACACTAGATTACTCAATGTTTGTGACATTCCACCGGGGGCCGTACTATGACGTGAAAAAAGATCATGGATCCATCATGGTTCTAGTGTGAGAAAGAGACGGAGCTATATACGACCATCACCATCAGCACCATCCCTTTTTCTCAACGGAACCATGATTCATGATCTTTTTACACGAGATGGTACGGCACCAGATGTAATCTTTTAGCCACCTGACTGGAAGGTCACGGGTAGGGTAAGCTTTTCTTCAAGGATCAAATAAAAAAAAAACGAGGAAAAATTCTGAATGACATTATTTGTACGTTTTCCTACAACATGTATACATACGGGATAATAGGGAAGACATCTCCAATAGAAGAGGGGGAATTTTCTCCGAAAATCTTTTTAACAATACACTTCCCTAATCTAATTATTTCCTCATAGGTATTATCAGCTTATATTTGACATATAAATGCGCAATTATTTTCATAATAGCTTTTGCCTGCGGCTTCGCCTACGTGGATGTCGGAAAATATCCTTCCTTATTCCTTGTTTACATTATAAAGGGAATCTCTGTGCAAAATTTCAGCTTTCTAGGTCCAAGGGTTTGGGCTGGGCGTTGATGAGTCAGTCAGTCAGAACTTCAAGTTATTTTATTTTCTGAAAATATGTTTCATCTTTACCTATTTTTAAAATGTTATAATATGTCTCTTTCTACTTTTGTAGAAGCAATTTTGTTACTGCTTTACTTTGTAAATAGAATCAATTATTTCGAAAATAAATAATTTTCTGTAGACTTACCCTCTATTATTGTAGGATCCACTTTAGCTGGTCTCACGTGAGTTTTATACACTTTAATAATTTTTCAGTAGCCAGATATTTTATAATATTTCAATTTGACAGCTTTTGTAATAGAAAATGCGTCAAATTGTCATATACATTCTTCAGATAAGAATTATCTGACTATTGAAAAATCAGCCCTTAAAATAATAATATGTACATGTATAAAAGGGGGGGTAGGAATCATGGAAGTCATGGAAAACCAGGGAATCAAAAATTGAGTCACGAGTTGACTTCACATAATTCAAAAGTCAGTGACCTAAGCTAAAGTTCAGTTAACACAGCATACATCTAAGTATCTGGTTCATCTCTAACATATACACAGTGCCAAATAGGTTATATTTGTAGTATTGACAATAAAATATTCGCATAGACCTTATATAATATGTCATATAATATGTATGTTATAATATGTCTCTTTCTACTTTTGTAGAAGCAATTTTGTTACTGCTTTACTTTGTAAATAGAATCAATTATTTCGAAAATAAATAATTTTCTGTAGACTTACCCTCTATTATTGTAGGATCCACTTTAGCTGGTCTCACGTGAGTTTTATACACTTTAATAATTTTTCAGTAGCCAGATATTTTATAATATTTCAATTTGACAGCTTTTGTAATAGAAAATGCGTCAAATTGTCATATACATTCTTCAGATAAGAATTATCTGACTATTGAAACATCAGCCCTTAAAATAATAATATGTACATGTATAAAAGGGGGGGTAGGAATCATGGAAGTCATGGAAAACCAGGGAATCAAAAATTGAGTCACGAGTTGACTTCACATAATTCAAAAGTCAGTGACCTAAGCTAAAGTTCAGTTAACACAGCATACATCTAAGTATCTGGTTCATCTCTAACATATACACAGTGCCAAATAGGTTATATTTGTAGTATTGACAATAAAATATTCGCATAGACCTTATATAATATGTCATATAATATGTATGTTATAATATGTCTCTTTCTACTTTTGTAGAAGCAATTTTGTTACTGCTTTACTTTGTAAATAGAATCAATTATTTCGAAAATAAATAATTTTCTGTAGACTTACCCTCTATTATTGTAGGATCCACTTTAGCTGGTCTCACGTGAGTTTTATACACTTTAATAATTTTTCATTAGCCAGATATTTTATAATATTTCAATTTGACAGCTTTTGTAATAGAAAATGCGTCAAATTGTCATATACATTCTTCAGATAAGAATTATCTGACTATTGAAAAATCAGCCCTTAAAATAATAATATGTACATGTATAAAAGGGGGGGTAGGAATCATGGAAGTCATGGAAAACCAGGGAATCAAAAATTGAGTCACGAGTTGACTTCACATAATTCAAAAGTCAGTGACCTAAGCTAAAGTTCAGTTAACACAGCATAAATCTAAGTATCTGGTTCATCTCTAACATATACACAGTGCCAAATAGGTTATATTTGTAGTATTGACAATAAAATATTCGCATAGACCTTATAACCTAGTTTTTAAAACTGTTATCTTTTCCATAGACCTTTTTTGGATGTTTGCCATAGTCGGGTAAGTTATTTGGGGCACAATAACATGTAGGTATATCACTTAGAATTATTACGTTTATATCGAGGCTTCACGAGATGCTTGCTCAAGTGACCTAGAAAGATAAGGTAATCTTTTTTGATAGATAATAGAGAGTTAGAGTAGAGTTTACCCAAGAGTAATACATATATCCACAATTTGGTAATATCAGGTAAAAATAGCAGATATGGAGTAACTCTTCAAAATGGTAACATTTGTCAAAAGTCCAAAACTGGAGGAGCTATCAATGAAAGATCTTTTAAAAGGAGATCTACCACTATGTCTCAAACGGAGAATTACAGTCATCTGTATTCTCCCCATTCTCACATATGATGCTCAAACCTGGTCTTTGACACTTCAGCAGAAGTCCAAGCTCGAGGTTTGCTAGCGGGCTCGCTAGCTAATGGATCGAAATATCCTGGGGGTTCGAATTTCGGACCATATAAGTCAGTCCGTGATCAGTCAGTCCGTGATCTTGGTTTTGGCTGCACGCCAAAACCAAGATCACGGACGTTACCTCCAGCTCAAGTGGGACTGGGCCGGACATGTCTGCCGCATGTCAGATAACAAATGGGCTAAGAGAACCACCGATTGGGTCCCACTAAACGCACGACGACATAGCGGCAGGCCGAGACGAAGATGGCGGGACGAGCTTGGCTCCTACTGAAAGGACTGGCCGACACTAGCAAAAGACAGAATTGTGTGGAAAAGGGAGAGAGAGGAATTTGTCCTGCAGTGGTGACGTTTCGCGCTGTTAGAAATCCTACCCTACATTGGAATAATTTAGGTTGATTGTGGCATACCATATTATTAAACTAGAAATCCGCACCGTATTCTTCTTCGTACTGACTCTTTTTACAACAGTCTGTATTAACAAAATAATACAGGTTTTAAAAACATTGAAGTAAGTGGTCACAGCAATACTGTACCGAAAGTTAATCCATTTGATTCTTATCTGTTAGAGGAATTACTGCCGGTCGATAGATACGGAGCCCAATGCAATTATTAACCCATTAGTTTTTGTTTTTTTCGTTCTTGTAGCATAAATTATTATGACGGGTAATTTTTGTAAGTATACACCTGAATGAAAGTCTTGTATATTACTTATGAAATACGAAACTTACAGTGAACCGTAAGGGTAAGTTATACTAATTACCTAACCCCTTATACATAAAAAACTAAAATTCTCTACAAACCTATTTTAGTTAAATAGTGTTTTGTCTTCTTCTTTCAAATTCAAATCATAATTCGAAAGAAATTGACAAAACACTATTTTAACTTAAGTACAGCGTTTTATTTTTTTATGAATAAGGGGTTTAATACCTAACCAGTACTTATTCTATCCATGTATTTTATTTTTAATGTGCAATAAACTTTGTTATTTTTTTATTTTTTATTTTTTTGTTCCAGAATCTGAGCCAATTTCCTAATAAGAAATGGTACTATCATAGGCACTTGCAAAAAAATATATTCGAAAATGAAACACCCTGTCAAGTGACAGTTGTGATTTTAATTTAAGTACGGACAATTTAAGTTAACATGTACGTATAGTTACAGAATTAGTGTAGCAACAAAAAAAAAATAATGAAAATATTTTTATTAATGGATATCCTTTGGATGGCTCCAGCCATACTTTTAAGCAAGTGTTCCCCACTAGGTATATTAACTTATACAGCTTCATAGCTATAACGACTTATTCTGAACCGGGACTAAGCTACGTAACAAAGTATATATAACTGCTGCTGCTATAATAATAATATAAACAGTTCATTATTGTATGCTACGAAAGTTTGTAGCTCCGTAGCACTCTCGTAGCTTTCTCGTAGCGGGCTACGCTGAAAAACTTCATAACAACTTAGAAAATGTTAATAAGCACTAAAGGTTCTAAATGTTTTTCTTTGTTAGAAATTCTTTTGTCAAAAAAATATTAATTTGCTTCTACATAATAACTTACAAAAAAAATATTTTTTACACTGGAAAGTGGTAGCGTTTAAAATACTTATTTTGCGTCTTCATAAGAAGGCACGGTATTGAGATATTTCCTGCAAAAGCTTTTGTTAGCAAGACAAAGTATTTGTTATTTAATGAATCTCATCGTTTGCCCCAAAAGGAGTTCTTTTATGTTCAACATGTTTTTCGATAGTTTTGTCTATATTTATAATAAAGTTGAAGAGTTTTTTTTTGTTGAACGCGGTAATCTATTGGAACTATCCGTTGGATTTGAAAAAATATTTTTGCATTTGATAGCCCAAGTCTTGATTGGCTATTTAACATCACGCTAACCTTTAGGAGCCGAGCAAAAAGAAAAAAGTCAGAAAGAACGCTAAGTGAAAACGAAGAGCGCGGTCAAGCGATGCGATGCGACATTGGTGGGTCCGAGGAACAAGAAATTTCACGCGAACGAAGTCGCGGGCAGAAACTAGACTTTAATATAATTTATGTGATGATTTATTGTTTTGTTTTTAGAGACAAAATTACTGTTTGTAGGTATGTCGTAATTATATGTTGTATCTTTCAACTTAATTATACATCAATGTAACGATTGGTAGCTCTGGCGATTGGTAAGGGTTGTTGAGTAATCATTCTGACCCTGTTTTCGTATCGATTTTGTGTTAATGACTGTACAAAATACCCCAGTCAAGATAAAAATAAAGGAGACATTTTTGTTACCAAATGTTTAATACATCAAAATAAAGAGCATTGGAATTTCAAGAAAATGCAGGCCCAAAGAACATGTAAAAGCAATCGTATTTTCTAAGTGAAAAATCAGGTTACAGCTGACATAAAAGCTCTTAAAAATAGAACCGTAAAAATCCTATCAATACCGCCATTTGCCACTTGAGACTGACAAATTTATTTACTGCATCCACTTCTGTCTTTATCGCGATGAGATAGGGGCTATTTTTCTTTGTCACTGATGGGGAAGCTTCGCTCCAGTTGTCGGCGTTTCAGCTCTCGACCGTCTAGAGCACTTCAGAGTTCGAGTTGGCACCAAATTTTAGGTTTCAACGCTTCTCATTAAGGCGCCGCTCACAGAGACACAGACGGTCGAGGGGTGTGCTGCGGGGGGGGGGGGGGGGGCGGGGGGGAGAGGAGGCATGGCGTCAGACTGGGAGGCCCATTGTACGTTAAGACGAAGCGTTTTGTTCTGCAGCTCTTTATATATCTACTATACATACATACTCTTAAACACAGTCTCACTTACTGATATTAGCGCACTTTGATGCGTGGGATTCCCTTGAAAAAACAACGCCAAAAGTTGTTAAAGGTTGTTCAAGCCTCGTCGCGAGACAAAACTAATAAATAACCGTGTTTATAAGTTGTTTCATTACTTCGTAACTTATAATTTACGGTGGAAATAAAAACGTTAGGCGTTAAGTACTGCGAACATGAAATTAAAGTAATAATTTACAACATTATTTACGATTAGTAAATCTAATTTAACGTCAAAAATGTGAAAGTAAAAATGTTGTTTGATAAACTTCTCTGCTTGTCATGGAATATTTTTATTTTAGGGTCAATTTAAAAATTGAAAGACGACTTGCACAACGCCTTACAAAATGAAAATATAAGAATTCAGTTTCTACTTTAATAAACCGACTTCTTTTCTTCAATTGGTATTTAGTTGATACAGTCAACTAAATATTATGTAATATGTACCAACTGCACCTAATTGATGTGCGCATTCGACTAGCCCGGAATGTTTACACAGTGCAAGTCATGTTGCGCAGTAAAACTTGGTACTTATCATATCCATTAAAAAAATATATTTTCCTTGAATTTTTTTGTGCCTATAGTAGGTATTTATTATTATTCTGTAATTACTAACTACATATCACCTATTTGTTATTAGTAATAACTACGAAATAGACTCAGTGGGCCTAGCAGGATCGCGTGGAGTGAACATACGAGTATACCTAATGTAAATTAGATACTAATATACTATAAGTCAAAAAAAAGTCATGCCAATGTCAAGCCATGACTTGACATTGGCATGACTTTTAACATAACTGGGTTTTGGGCATAACTTTGGCCCAAATCGAGACAAATGTTTATGTCATTAAATCCACACAACAGTTCCGCAAGACTATATCGACAACTATTAGTTACCGAAGGACACGGCGGGCAGTTCAAACATTTGTTTCAGTTTGGGCCAAAGTTATGTTCTAGAGTCAAAGTAACCCGCCATGATGGTATCTGACTTTGGAAAAATTAGCCCTTAGTTATCAGTTAAAAGATTTTTAATGTGTTGTTGTATTGTTGCATTAGTCAGAAAACTATTATCCGTAAAATTAAGTTGAAATTTTACCGATTTTCCATACAAGAACAGTGAAAAATTCAAGTCCTCGGATATCTAAAGTTATCTGGCGCTGGAAATGTACTACAGATTTTCACACTGTCCAGGGCATAATACGTTGTCCATAAAACGTCAAAACACAGTAGGTATACAAAATAAATAGTGTTCCCTATGGTCCGTTACACCTGTGGCGGGAAGCGCTTAAAAGGCTTCGGTCGCCATTTCACTTATCAAGCAATTATAGCAGTAATTGAATGTGTGCTACAGTAATTAATAGCTTTACAACAGCGCTTTATTTACCGTCCGTGATTAACTTTCCAGCTATTACGTGAGTTTACTATGTAGTTGCAAATTGGTTTGTTACTGACTCGGGTTTTATTTTGTAGGACGTTGTGATTGCATTACTCAGTCAATCAATCTACCTAGCCTTTTACCAACTATGTTGGGGTCGGCTTCCAGTCTAACCGGATGCAGCGAATACCAGTATTTTACATGGAGCGACTAGTGTCTGTCTGACTTCCACAACCCAGTTATTGGGTAACCCGAACCCATGGCACTAGTTGTCAGACTTTTGAGCTTCTGACGACCCGTAACGAGTATCAAAGATCTACGAATGGCAGCCTGGACCAACGGCTTAACGTGCTTTCCGAGACACGGAGGGGTAATGCAGTGCACGTGCAGTTATTTGTTTTACTCGGGATTTATATATTGTTACAACTTTATAATCAACTCTATATTAGGTACTATTACTCTATATTACTATTGTAAGAACTTTTGTAACCATATTAATCTGCAAATAAATCTTTGACTTTGACTTTAGCTGCCCCGACACACGTGGTCCTTTTTTTTTTTTTTGTGGATGGGAAATCATCAAATAACTTCTCCCGCTCTGGGTGGAGCGGAAGGGCGTGTCAGACTTGTGCTTTTACTGACTAAAACCCACCCGTGTTCCTTCAGTTGCCTATGCCAGGGCCACGGTATCTTTTTCAAACAACCCCCAGCGGCATCGGCCCTATTGGACCCCATCTTTTGCTGACATCTCTTTGAGGCGCGCGTGGAACACAACGCGCCGTCGACCCGGGCCTTCCTTACCGGACGGCGAACTACCCACTACTCACCGTCCGCAAGGCCGCGCCTACGGTGGCCGGGAATCGGCTACCGATTCCCGCCGCCCATGGCGTCTTCTGCGGCGACTGAGGGCGTGAGGCTGCCTCTCCCTCACGCGTTCCGCCTCCTCCTTTGCGAGCATTACTGCTTCGCAGAAGGAGGTGACGGTGTCCTATCCTCATGTTTGAGAAATTTAAATCTTTATAATTTTTATTATTTATCTATTTGGGGCGGAGATAAATCCAACAAATCAAAGATCGTAAACATCAGTACAGCCGTTTTTGAGTTACAAGTGGTGTAACTAACCCAACTTTGTTTTATATAATTTAGATAATGTTTTAATACGGGGCTTGTGGCTAAGTAATAACAGTCGCATGGGATTTTGCAAATTCAACATTGTAGTCCAGAAGGGGTCGATCGATCAGGTCAGGATCAAGCTACGCTGGTCGCGGTTGGTCTGTGGTGACCAATTTTTACATACCGAGACCCGAGACCCCTCCGTGCCTCGGAAAGCACGTTAATCCGTTGGTCCCGGCTGTCTGTTTGATAGGTATTTTGCCGGTCGTAGTGAACAGACGTATCGAGCAATTATTACAATAAACAAATAATCACTTGCGAAATTGTGACCTAGTTTAAGCAATAGCCTTAGTAACACATACTCTTACATTAGATTTGTGAAAGGTGTATTAGTAGAAATGACCGGTGTGTAACAGGATCAAAATAACATCTTCACGATGGAGGATAGTCCATTCTCCCGGAGTTCTAGATGTGCTCGTTCCCCACCTACTACACCTGTGCCCGTGGCCGTACCCACTTCTTCCCCTCAAGTGCCTATCCAAAGGAATGATGCCCCTGAAGTTGTCTCGACGTCAGAAATTCAGAACTGGATGTCGATTATCGAACAGAGCTTGAAGGAGGTGTCCACTATTGCAGCTGATGGAAAGTTGAATGTGGAGCAGAAAACGCGCATCATGAGCTTATGCCGCAAGGTTAGTCACGGAACTTCGCAGATGGCCGTCATGTACCAGTCCGTCAAAGCAAGAGCTCTCCAATCGCACTACACAGTCAGAACTCTCGAAAATCAACTTGATCTTTCGCAGCAGATACAGAACCTTAAGCTGAGTATCGAAGATTCCACGAAACCTGTCCAGAGATCTTCCTTTGCTGACATGCTAAAGAAAGGTGCCCATAATTTTATCCAGCCGAGTTCTGTAAGTTCTGTGGCCATATATCCGAGTGACAAGTTGAAGACCAGCGATGAGACCAAATCTCTTGTGCAAAAAATTATCAACCCGGAACAAATGAAACTCCATGTGAGGGGCCTGCGCAAGACGAAAAACGGCGGTGTAATCATCAGCACCGAGACGAGGGACGACATCGAGAAGCTGAGACAATCGGTGCAGCTAACCAAGTCAGGCCTAACAGTCGACGAGCCCCATAAAAGGAAGCCTAGGGTTGTTATTTTAGGAGTGCCAACATCCATGCGGGAAAATGAGGTGTTTACCTGTTTGTACAAGCAAAATATAGCCGGAAAACTTCAGAACTACAGCCTTGAGACTTTTTGAGCTCAATTACTTTAAGTCATAAGTCAGGTAAGAAAGACACTGAGTACTGTAATTACATAGTTGAAGTACCTGCAGACATACGCAAAGCCCTGATATCGCAAGACCGAGTTTTTGTAAATTGGTCATCATGCCCTGTGAGAGACTTTACGTTGGTCACAAGATGTTATAAGTGTCAGCAGTATGGGCATGCGGCCAAGTCATGTCGACAGACATCGTATACCTGCGGCCACTGTGGTGAACAAGGTCACTCAGTAAAAGAATGTCTAAAAAAGGCTGACGAACCGAAATGTGCTACTTGCATGCATTTCAAAAAGCCAGATAAGCATAACACTGGCGCTGCTGACTGCCCCGCAAAAATAATGGCTGAAAAAAGGTATATCAATTCTGTAGATTATGGAGGCGCCTAAGAGCGCCGTAAATTAGTTATTTTTCTGACCTTTTGTTATTTTAATTTTTTAACTACCATTATGATAAATAGTTTGATTAATGATTTAGATAATTTCTCTGTATCCGAGTCCAAAGTTTGTGAAGCTGAAAACTGCAAACAATATCTATCCGGCTACAAAACTCCACTAACCATATTAACACAAAACATTCGCAGTGTTTTTAAGAACTTTGATAGCTTTAGTACATTTCAGCAACGGCTAAACATAAATTGTGACGTTATTGTTTTAACCGAGTGCTGGCTTGCTAAACAATATAACATACCACTAATTCCGGGATATAATATGTATAGAAGTACTATAAATTACAACCAAAATGATGGGGTGATAGTTTATGCAAAAGATCATCTCAATATCTCTGTTCAGGAACCTGATATGCACGATTGTAACAGATTGTTAGTTAAAATTGGATCGGATTTTGCAATATTAGCATTATATCGACCTCCGTCTTTTAGAAATACAAGCATTTTTACTGACTCTCTGAATGAGACCTTGCAAACTCTATCATCAATCAAAAACACGATTGTAATTGGAGATATTAACATTAACATTCTACCAGGAAGTGCTGATGCAACTGCTCAGGACTACCTCAACGTATGCGCCTTCCACGGCCTACTGCCAGCACACAGCTTTCCTACACATCACAGGGGCTCCTGTTTGGATCATATTATGCTTAAATCGAATTTCCCTTCACTTGCACTTGTTGTTAACTCAACAATAACCGATCACAATGCTGCCCTACTAACCCTTAATTGTAAATTACCTAAACAAGACACTCGTAACATTTCAAAACTGAACATAAATAAACTTGAAGAAGATTTACGCGTCATCGATTTTGATCCAGTCTATAATTCCGCTGACCCGCAGTTTTGCATGTTGTATGTAATTGAAAACATACGAAATGCAATTCAGAAAAACACAGTCGTATCGCATTTGAGCAACAAAAACCACAACATAAAACCATGGATCACATCAGGTCTTATTCGCTGTATGAAACATAGAGATAAACTGCATATGAAAGCTAAATCTAATCCAAACAATGCAGTATTGCAACTTTCATACAAAAGATACCGAAATTTCTGCAATAATCTCCTTAAAAAAATTAAAAGCGACTACGACAAAGTGTCATTGGAAATGGCTGGAACAAATAGTAAAAAGATATGGAAATTTATTAAAGACGCAACGTATACAAAGAAACAATATGAGTCATCTTCAGGTTTATTGCAAGCACATTCGTCACCGCTGGAATCCGCTAACATAGCAAATAATTTCTTTATTAATGTTGGAAAGTGTCTGGCAGAAAAAAATCTGGATCAATCCCAAAACCCAACGAGCACTCCTTTAACATGCAGCACTGCTTTAACATCCTTTGTGCTGCTAGATACTGACGAGACTGAGGTAGAAAGTATAATTATGACCTTGAAAGAAGACTGTGCAGTTGGCTGGGATAATATATCGAATAAAATTATCAAAAAGTTCAAGGACATTTTTGGTACGACCACTGACATATATTTTCCGCATTTGTTTATCTTCAGGTCATTTCCCAGAGTGTCTCAAAAAAGCTGTAATTGTCCCTGTCTATAAATCAGGCAGCAAAGAGCAAGTGACAAATTATAGACCTATTTCTTTACTGCCTTCCATGTCAAAAATATTGGAAAAAATTATAAACAGAAGGTTGTTGAAATATTTGGAAGATCAATCAATTCTGTCTGAACGGCAGTTTGGATTTAGGCCTATAGTTTCTACTGCCGATGCGGTACACCAGCTGACTGACTATCTGGCGCAAGAACTTGACAAGGGCAACCACACAATAGGAATTTTCCTGGACTTCGCCAAAGCTTTTGACACAGTTTCCATCCCAATCCTGTTGCGCAAGCTTGAGATCATGGGTGTAAGAGGCACCCAGCTGAAAATGTTCAAAAGTTATTTAAAAGATCGTTCCCAGTGCGTAAAGATTGGCAATGTTCTCAGCGATGTTCAAAAAACCACATCTTTTGGTGTTCCTCAAGGAAGTATTTTAGGACCCACTCTGTTTTTGATCTACATAAATGACCTTTGCGATGTAAAGCTAGAGCATGAGCAGATATAAACAGCTTAAATTTAAAGATCGTAAGGATATTGTGAGCCTATCTGTTGAGCGGACAATTGAATTAGCCTGTATAGAATTGGAGCAGTTCATTATATTAAGTGTGTACAGGCCTCCATCAGGATTGTATGACTGTTTTGAAAAGGTTATGGATGAAGTATTGCACAAAATCTATAATTCTAACAAGTCTATCATCACTTGTGGTGATTTTAATGTTAATTTGTTAGAAAATTCTGGGTCAAGTACTAAAATTATAAGTTTGTTTCAGTCATACAATCTTGCTAACCAATTTTTAGAGCCCACTAGAATAACTCCCACTAGTGCCACATGCCTAGATAACATTTATACAAATATTACACCAACCCACAAAGAAATTATTAATTTATTAGACTCAGATCATTGCGGACAATTGATTACCATTCCAAATCTAATAAAAAAAAAATACTAAAAAGGATATCACTGTTAATCCAAAAACAGCTGATCGTTTGGAATCATTTAAAACTAAACTTTTGAGTAAATTACCACTTTTGTCAACTAATGATGACCCTAATGAACAATATAATGATTTTTTTAATATGTATTGCACACAATTTGATAACACTTTCATTCCAAAGGCATTCTCGGTTAATAATAACACTTGCTTCAGTGACTGGGCCACCATTGGTATACATAAAAGTAGAAAACGACTTTATGAGTTGTATGATGAACGGACTTGTATTAACACTGCTGAATTTAATTTATATGTTAAGAACTATTCTAAATTATTTAAAAAAGTTTGTTGTATGGCCAAGTCACGTTACTTGAGTACAAAAATAAAAAATAGTAGTAATGTAATAAAAATGACATGGAATATCATTAATAGCGAAACAGGAAGGTCAAGCAACCGAAGTAGTGACTACAGCCTTGCTATTGATGACAACATAATTAAATCAGATTCCCAAGTCGCCGCGGCCTTTGAAAAGTTCTTCGCTGAGATTCCCGTATCAACTACTAAATCTCTAAGGTCATCACCCACTGCTGCAGAGTCTTTACTTAAAGAAAACGTTTCAGTTTGTGATTCTGAGTTTAATTTCCAATATGTTACCTGTAGAGACATAATTAAAACCTTTCACACATTAAATATTAAAAAGACTGCTGATCTATGGGGTAATTCTGTGGACGTTGCTAAATCAATTATAAACATTGTAGCACCTACTTTAGCAGTTATTTTTAACAATTGTATTGACCGTGGTGAGTTTCCTGATCTTATGAAATATAGTAAAATAATACCGTTGTTTAAATCGGGTAGTACATCTGACCCTACTAATTATAGACCTATTTCAGTGCTACCTACCTTTAGTAAAATTTTTGAAAAAGTTATTTTAGATCAACTGCAAAGATTTTTTAATAAACATAAATTATTACATAACAAACAGTTTGGTTTTACAAGGGGTCGTTCGACTACTGATGCCGGTGTTGAACTTTTAGGTCATGTTTATAATGCATGGGAGGATAAATGCGATGTTTTGGGCATTTTTTGTGATTTGTCCAAGGCATTCGACTGCGTTCTTCATGAAACATTAATCAGGAAACTGCATCACTACGGAATCCGGAACGCCTCTCTGGATCTTCTCACTTCTTACTTAAGTGATAGGATTCAAAGAGTTGATGTTAACGGGAAAAGATCACCCGGATCCGTAGTAACAATGGGGGTCCCCCAAGGATCAATTCTTGGCCCGTTTTTGTTTCTTATTTATATTAATGACTTGCCTTACCTCATAAAGGATAATCATGATATAGTGTTGTTTGCAGATGACACTTCACTTTTATTTAAACTCAAACGTCAGCAGCTGGTTACTGACAATGTAAATAGCGCCCTCGCAAAAGTAGTTAACTGGTTTAATGTTAATAACCTACTTCTTAACGAGAAAAAAACTAAGTGTATTAAGTTCACTATACCTCATGTTAGACAAGTAAAAACTAGTGTTCTCATAAAGGGTGAAGAGTTGATTCCCGAAGATACCACAGTGTTCTTGGGCATAACTTTGGACGCCAAACTTCAATGGGGCCCCCATATAGATAAATTGTCGAAAAAGCTTAGCGCTGCAGCATACGCCGTTAGGAAAATTCGTGATTTAACTTGTTTAGAGACAGCCCGTTTAGTTTACTTTAGTTATTTTCATAGTGTGATGTCGTACGGTATTCTGTTGTGGGGAAATGCCGCCGATATTCAGACAATTTTTGTTTTACAAAAAAGGGCTATTCGTTCAATTTACAAATTAAGTCCCAGACACTCCCTCAGAGATAAATTTAAAGAAATTAATATAATGACTGTGCCTTCTCAGTATATCTATGAAAATCTTTTGTATGCTCATAAAAATATCAATTTGTTAAAAAAATACAGTGACGTCCATAATGTGAATACTAGAAACAAACACAAATTTGTTGTTCCTACAACCAGGCTTAAGAAAATAAGTGGTTCGTTTAGTTGCCAATGTATACGTTTTTATAATAAACTACCTAGCCACATTCAAGAACTAAGCCTTAATAAATTCAAAAATTGTATAAAGCGGAAACTTTGTCAGAAAGCCTTTTATACTGTCAAAGACTATATTGAGGACAAAAAGGCTTGGGATTGAGCTGCTCCAATAAATTTACACTATTAATGTTGATTTAAATACCTTTTTACATATTCTATACAATGACATGAATATTTACTTTGTAAAGTATTACTTATACTATTTTTAATTATTGTGAATGTGAAGACTACGTGGATCATTGTTTTTTATTTATTTTATCCTTTTCTCAGTTTTAGTTATAGTCTGACAGTTTGAGTAATTTATGCGGCCTACCCAAATGTCTTTTCTTTGGTATTGTTCGTCGAATCGTTAAGCTCCTTAAGTTTTGAGTTGAGCTGCACGATTACTGACAAATGCGTGCACTGACTGGACAGGTCCACTCAATCTGTGTGGTTCTTTCATCAAAAGACCATTTCAGACTGCAATCTACATGGTCTTCACATGATCTGACCAAGATTATGTCTGGACTTTAAAAGAGACTGTGACCTCTGAGTTTGTTTCGGCGTTTCTTCTCAGAGTAGTCAGATAGGAAACGTCGAACTCATCTAGTTTAAAAAAAAATATGTTTGACGTGTAAAAGTGTTTGTACAAACCTACTTACAGAAAATAAATCATTTATCATTTATCATTTATCATGGCACTATCATAACCTACGCTGACGATACTGCTCTACTTTTTTCGGCTGACTCAGAAAATGAAGTCTACAATCTTGCGCAACGCGGTTTCAATATTGTAGGTAAATGGCTTAAAAATAACTCACTAACCCTGAATGCAGAGAAGACAAATTACATTAAGTTTTCGATGCGCAAGCAAACATCGAACATCCCTTCAGCGTTGCATGCTCATTGTTGCCCAATCCCCGCAGATAGCCAGTGTAATTGTCCCAATATTAAAAAAACGGATAAAATAAAATACCTGGGTATTATAATAGATCTAACCCTTTCCTTCAAACAACATATGGAAGCACTTAATAATAGAATTCGTAAGCTGATATATGTATTCAAAAAGCTACGTTTAATTGCAGATCCAAATATAATTAGACAAGTATACTTTGCACTTTGTCAGTCAATTTTGAGTTACTGTATTACTTCATGGGGTGGGGCGAATAAAACCTTGTTAATGCCCATTGAAAGGGCTCAAAGAGCTATTCTCAAGGTGGCTACTTGCCGCCCTTTTCTTTTCCCCACTAACCTCCTGTATAAAGCTTGTAAAGTACTAACAGTTCGACAGTTGTTTATAATGAGAACTGTACTAAAACAACACGCAGCGCTTCCATACAGCACTGATTTAACAAAAAGGAGACGGAAAGATATAGTTTGCCCTCAAAAAAGTACAAATCATGCTTTCACAGCTAAATTTTACATGTACCTCGGACCACTACTCTACAATAGGCTAAATGAAAAAGGAAACATCTACTCCTTAAATAATAGTAACTGCAAGAAATTCCTTATGGAAGCTCTTCAATCTATGTCCTATGGAGATACAGAGAAGTTATTATTTGTGCTTAAGTAAATATTGTTAAGTAGTATTATATAATTTTATATTTTTTATACACCTTTTTACATTTATGCAACAATAAGATAATTATGATTATTTAATCAATTAATGTTACCTCCAATCGCCTGAAACACAGGATTACCTAGTTCAGGCACAAGTCATGGGTGAACTTGCCATAGATTTAAGGAAAACTGTATTTATCGTTAGTCCTTATATATTTTTGAATAAATTTGATTTGATTTGATTTGATTTGTCATTCGTGGATCTCTGACAGTCGTTACGGGTCGTCAGAATCCCGAAACTCTGACAACTAGTCTTACCAGTATTACCCAGTTAAAGATATAGGTTAGGTCAGACAGACAGCTCCATGTAAAACACTGGTATTCAGCTGCATCCGGTTAGACTAGAAGCCGACACCAACATCGTTGGGAAAAGGCTAGGCAGATGATGATAATCAAGAATGTTTTAGTATCTCGTTAGTTAAAAACAGCAAAGAAAATCTACATTTTACTGCACTTTCATTTGTTTGTTTGTAAACACAACATGCACCTTCAAAGCTCTAATGATTTCTCTTTTCGTGTAGTTCTTGAACTCTCTCATGCGCAAATCGTCTCGATTCTCATACCATTAAATCTGTCTTGAGTGCGTGTAGACCTTAAGTGGGCGTGGCCGTCTGGAGAGAAACGTGTAGGCGTCCTTAATGAGCTGTGACATCCCACAATCTAATTTGACCTTTATTTTTTAAGCGGCAGTGATTATTTTCCATTATCAAAATGCGAAGACAGAAAATAAATTAAGCGAAATTGCTAGGTATGGTTTCTGTTACGTTTTTTTTAGAAATTTTGATGTTGGCAGCGAAAGTGAACCTCGAAAAATTTACCACAAAAATATGAAAATATCTATAGGATGCAGACGTGGTGAAGAGCAGACAGCATAATCAGCCTTTAATCTTCCGACTGCTGGGACACAGGCCTCCTCTCGGTGAAAGGGAGTGGGCCGTAATCCACCACACGAGCCCAGTGCGGGTTGCTAGATGTCACATGTCTTCGAATTTTTGGTTAGGTATAGGATATGCTGGCTTCCTCACGATGTGTTCGTTCACCGTTTTGAGAGCTGAATTTACAAAATTTAAAGTGCCTGTCTGGGTTCGAACCTACGACCTACAACTCGTAGGTAAGTCGCGGCTGTTACCACTGGGCCACTACAGCTCTCGAGAATAGTTGATAGCTACAAATAAATTGCGAAATAGTTGTCACAAGAAAATGTATATTCCTTACTAAAGAAAGATTTCCTCTGACTGTGACATATCAGGCAGTGTTTGCTATTAATATAGAGAACTGATGCAACCAGTTTATAATTTTCTTAATAATATTTTTTTTCACATTTCAAATTGGAGCCATACTGCCGTCACTCGGGATGATGTAAGGATTCTAACGATAGCTACCCCATAACTATATCTAAATCTGTTCGGGCATTTAAAAGTTATGGTGGGTAGAAATTAACACACTTATATACAAACATACATCAACTAAAACATTACACTCCTTTTTGGGCAGTCGTGTAATAAACCTCCACCAAAGTTCGAAAGACAAAAAAATCAATCCCTTTAAAGTAGCCTCAATTTTCGGCCCAAGACGTAGAGGGTAATTTGGTACAAAGTTTATAATGGGCCGTACGTGGGGCCAGGACGAAGTGCCTTTAATAGCACCGTGGGACATTAGGCGACTTGCGAATATGTCCCGCTTAAAAATTTCGGTAGGGGCGTGAAGCTTTTAGTACGAAAGTTGGGGAATGTTGTGTCGTAAATATTTACATAGTCCTATGAGATTATGTAATTTTTAGGTGGTACTTAATAGTGACAACAGAGCAAGATAGTTGGTAGGCGGTTTCATTTAAAACAAGTGCGTGTCGGACCACGCACAATGAAGGGTTCCGTAGTTGAAAATAATTTATCCCAAAAACAAACTTCAAATTAACATTGTACTCACAAAAAAATATTTTTATAAATATGTGATAAAATTACAAATAAAAAAATTCGGGTTTCCTTTACTTGTGCTGTGAGACTTTGCTTCATGCCAAATTTCATGGTTTTAGGTCAATGGGACGGGTCAACGGGTTTGATTTACTTGCGAGTATCAAAATATGTCGCATAAATGGCCGTATTTTTTTTATCGCGTTGACTTAGACGCTTGATTTTTTAAAACTTTAAGAGACCATATACGTATTTGGTATTAATTTCAAATCGATACCTCCACGCGTTCTTGAGAAAAAGGGTCTTGACAGACTGCCAAACAGACAGACGGACAACGAAGTGATCCTATAAGGGTTCCGTTTTTTCCTTTTGAGGTACGGAACCATGGTATTTTTCTGTGACTATAATAGCAGATTATTGTGTTTTTCTACATGTTTTACATATACAGGGTGTAAGGGACAGCCCTCCGCAAACTAACGGGGTGCATTCAGCTCCTCATTCTGAATCATATTCCACCGGAAATTTTCTCAGGAAAATATTCATTTTTTCATAAATTTTTTCAGTTACATTTTCATTATTTCAATGTAAATTTGCATTGTGTGTTCGCAGCACTCCATTTATGTAAAAAAAACTGCAAAAAAAAACAGCAAAAAAAAAACCAGCAATGGATGTTGAAATACTCTAACCAACGACGCGTGAAATCAGCTGTTCACTTTCTGTCTAGCTACAGAGTTCATCGAACTCACCGCATACCTATTACCTACCCCTCCCAACCAGTAATAGACGTTCCGATTTGTGCACAAAAACACAAACAAATTAGGTTTATTGGAGTCCCTTAAAGTTCCTGAAAAAATTTCATGTACCGGTCATCTTAGTATGACATACTGAATTCACCCTATCAGTTTGCGGAGGGCTGTCCCTTACACCCTGTATAGAGGAACGAAGCTACAGAACGGTAGTGCTACGTTCTAATATAATTATACTGTTATTGCATCGCCCTAGTTCGTTCGTTCACTCATTCCATAATAGATTATATCACTGCTCTTGTAATTTAATAAGTTAATGAACTTAATGTTCTCCAGAGTTTGATGGACAGCAAATCATATAATACACAATTTGTTTGTACTGGCTGTTGCTCATGACTTCGTCTACTTGTATTTTGTGTGTGCCTTAGTTGTGAAAAGGTAACAGACAGACAGAGTTAGTTTTGCATTTATACCTAGTACCAGCTTTTGCCCGCGGCTTCCCCCGCGTGGAGGTCAAAAATGCTCCCACGGGGACGAACTACCGGGATAAAAGTATTCTATGTCCTAACCCACATCATGGTCTACCCATATGCCAAACTTCACCCAAATCCGTTCCGCCGTTTTAGCGTGAAAGCGTAACAAACAAACAAACTCACTTTCGCATTCATAAAGTTAGGATTAGCATTGATTATAAGATGCAATACATCATAGACAAACATGGCTAACCCAACTCATCATACTCCTCCCACCATTGTCTTAACTCATATACTCTGAATCACCCATAGAGTACATACAAACTGTACAAAGAAAGGAATTAATTTAGCCGGTGACTCACAAAGCCTTAGGCGATGTGGGCGTCTCCTGGTAATCCCACACTATGCCTAAGGTTTCATTATTCCTTAGTACTTGTTCTAGAGTAGGAGGGAACTCTTAAAAGTAAATGCAAAGAGAATTAATTGAAGTTAGAACAAACAAATTCTAAGAAATATTAATATATTTTCCCTTTATGTTTGAGTTAGTGTGGGTCGCGAAAAGATTGAGGCACTTTCTAGAACAATGGTAGGCTAGGAATCCGGGTTTAAATCTACAAAATTTAATAATATTATTTTTTTCGCGATTTCATGTTTGGCCCCATAATAAATATTGTTCATATTGGTGAGTACAATGACCCCTTAAGAGGTTCTGCGTTATTTCAGTCACATTATTATTTTTGCGATTTAAAACTTTATCAATATTACACATCTTAGGAACGCGCGTAGCTCGTAATTTACTTTGATCTCTCAGTAAATAAACTTTTAGAGATAACATTAAAATGTATTGGTTCGCTTGAAGTAACATACCTCGTTAATGTATTGGCTTTAAATATTGAAGCAGCACAAACATCGATTGATTTAATGCGACTCATTTCGAAGTAATTTGTCTGGGCCTAGTTCTGATAAATCTAGCACTAACAGACCGTTCACAGCTCTGACAGCAGCAACCCAATAGGAACTTTATTGCAACGATAATAAAGATCGCTGTGATTTTGACAGTCTTCTCAATGGTAGCAACCCAAAAGCAACCTTATAGCATCGACAATAAAGTTCACTGTGATTTTAAAAATGATGCAAAATCAGAGGTAACATAACTGAATGTCACAAGTATGTCATACGGGCTATTTGTCTATGTGACAGATATGTATTTTCAGCCTTAGTGAAGTTTCAGTTTAGTGGGAATTTTGGCAAAGGTGTCGAAGCTATTACATACAAAGTCGAGTATGGGTCAGTCTCCATCAAGCGGAAAACACACGTTGTACAACGAATTATAAAGTTGCTACATTGAAGAGTACAACTGTGTCGTAGCATGACAACTGAAGTGACAGGTATTACGTTTAGTCGGTTAACGAGACACGTGGTTTTTTGTTTACCTTCACTTAATTACCTAAACCGATGGAGTACCTTAGTGGGCACAAAGTTTAATAATTATTGAGAATAATAACTGCAACATACGCAACAGAATATGTATTGCTTCGTCTGTGCATTATCTAGACTTCAAACAATAGAGTGAATGAGTTTCCATTTTATATGCATGAAAACTTTACATAGACTGATGGAAAAAACCAACAGTGTTGAGTTTAATCAGAAAACACATAAAGGTATGTACAGAATAACGGTGGGAGGGGTTCACATAACGGTGGGAGGGGTTCACATCGGAGTCGGGTCGACGATGAAGTACCTGGGACTCGTCCTCGACAGCCGGTGGAACTTCGTGGAGCATTTCCGACGTTTGGCTCCCAGACTGGCACGGGCTGGGGCTGCCTTGAGGCGGCTCCTGCCCAATCTGGGGGGTCCAAACGCCTCCTGCCGGAGGCTCTACGCGGGGGTCGTGCGGTCCATGGCCCTTTACGGAGCACCGGTGTGGGCGCGTTCCCTAAGGCTGGGACCAGCCGGCAGGTTGAACGCGTCCCAGAGGGTCATGGCCATCCGGCTAGTCCGGGGATACCGCACGGTCTCCCGGGAGGCGGCGAGCCTCCTTGCCGGATTGCCGCCGTGGGATCTGGAGGCAAAGGTCCTCGCGCACGTGTGGGAGTGGCGCGAGGAGGCGAAGCGCCGGGGCGTAACTCCGCTGCCGCGAGAAATCACGGTACAGCGGACAGAGCTCCGGCGGGATCTCATGGCGGCATGGAGAGCGCGTCTGTCGCAACCCAGCGCTGGGCACGCCACAATAGCGGCGATAAGTCCCCTCTTTGGGGAGTGGTTAGAGAGGCGCCACGGCGTCCTCACCTTCCGCCTGACGCAGGTCCTCACCGGACACGGTTGTTTCGGGAGGTTCCTGTTTCGCATAAGGCGGGAGGAAACGCCCGGGTGTTTCCATTGTGTGGATCGCCCGGAGGACACGGTGGAGCATACAGTGGAGGTCTGCCCGGCTTGGGCAGAGCACCGCCGTGTTCTCACGGAGGCGATCGGCGGCGGCGATCTCTCGCGTCCGAGCCTGGTCCAGGCCATGGTTCGGAGCGAGAGTGCATGGGAGGCCGTCACCTCCTTCTGCGAAGCAGTGATGCTCGCGAAGGAGGAGGCGGAACGCGTGAGGGAGAGGCAGCCTCACGCCCTCAGTCGCCGCAGGAGACGCCCTGGGCGGCGGGAATCGCGGGGCGATTTCCGGCCACCGTAGGCGCGGGCCTGCGGACGGTGAGCAGCGGGTAGCTCGCCGTCCGGTAAGGACCAGGCCCGAGTCGACGGCGCGTCGTGTTCCACGCGCGCCTCAAAGAGATGTCAGCAAGTGACGGGGCCCTTCAATCAGCTTTGATAATAAACAGTAAACTACAAATATGCTTTGTATAAGACCTATAAACTATGTGTGTCAAACACTATTTATGGCTTTCTCCCATGTTTGACACTAACCTTATCATACCAAATCAATCTGCCTAGTATTTTCCCAACATTATTGGAGTCGGCTTCCAGTCTTACCGGATGCAGCTGAATACCAATATTTTACATGGAGCGACTGCCTATCTGACCTCCACAATCCAGTTACTGGTAACATGATACAACTTGGTAAGACTGGCTTCTAACTTCCCGTAACGACTGTCAAAGATCTACGAATGACAGCCGAGACCAACGTTCTTAACGTGCTTTCCGAGGCACGAAGGGGTAGGGATATGTCGACCGCGGCAAGGGTAGTTTAACCTTCAATCTCCGTGCGGCTGTTCATTTCATCATTTAGCCACGATCCCTTAACATACATCATCATCATCACCTGCCTAGCCTTTTCCCAACTATGTTGGGGTCGGCTACCAGTCTTACCGGATGCGGCTGAGCACCAGTATTTTACATGGAGCGTCTGCCTATCTGACTTACACAACCCAGTTACTGTGTAATACCATACCCTTGCTTGTCAGAATTTCGGGTTTCTGACGGGACCAGGGGACCAGGGGACCAGGGGTATTGGTATGTAAAGATGGTCACCCATCCACGGACCAACCGTGGCAAGCATAGCTTACCCTGGTCAATCGACCCGTGCGACTGTTATTACTTAGCCACAAGCCCCTCCATATATTGTAAGAAAGCAGTGAACGACACCACACAAGATTTGTAGGAAAAATGTTTTTAGCATGCTTGGCTAATTAAGTATCATGTATGTTAAGGTTAAGCAGCCTTACCAAGGGGTATCGTATTACCCAGTAACTGGGTTGTGGAGGTCAGATAGGCAGTCGCTCCATGTAAATTACTGGTTTTCAGCCGTATCCGGTAAGACTGGAAGCCGACCAACATTGTTGGTAAAAGACGGGGCAGGCTGACTTACAATGAGTTATAGATAGATAGACACACACACATCATCACACATATTGTGTGAACTGGGTTTACGCAACGCTACTAGGTAAGTAATGCAAACTGTCCACAAATCTACAGTACAAAGCAATTTGTTTGAAATGCCCGCATGCTTGGCTAGTTCTGTGTTCTGTGGTTAGCTTGAATCAACAACTTGGACACTGAACCACACTGAACTATTGAATTACGAGTCTTGCTCTCCCTGCCCGTGTATACTGCCCTTTTCACTGTATGTTGACTTGTTGTATATCAAATAATTGCGTTTGAATCTGTTTTTTATTTATATTTTTTAGGTTAGATTATAGAAAACCTAAAATTAAATACAACTTTTCTTTTTAGGGTTTCGTAGTCAACAAGGAACCCTTATAGTTTCGCTATGTCCGTCCGCTATGTCTGTCTGTCTGTGTGTCCGTCCGCAGCTTAGCTCAGAGACTCTTAGTACTAGAAAGCTATAATTTGGCATGGATATACATATTCATCACGCCGACAAAGTGGTAAAATAAAGTCATGAAAAAAAAATTTTTTTACTGTACACGTAAAGTGGGGATGTTTTTTTTTTCTCGTCTACCCCATGGTATGCGGTGTTGTTGGATAGGTCTTTCAAAATTGTTGTGGGTTTGTTAAAACAATTTTTCGATTTAGGGATCGGTTTCTGAAATATTAAGCTTTAAGTACTAATTTTTGTTAGAGTCAAGTGTGGGGGACACTTGACTCTAACAAAAATTAGTCCCTTCCAGCTAAACGGTTAGTTTTAGACGGGTGAAAAAAATCAAGGTTAATTAAAAGGGAAACTATCACAGCTAAGTAGGCCTTTCAAGTTTACGAGTAATGGTCAACCAACTTACATTTGCTGTTGGAATGTATGGGAGACCATGTTTTTCAACTACAGTGTTAAGTTTGTTCTTGGGATAAATTCATGCCAACTACGGAACCCTTTATTGTGCGTGGTCCGACACGCACTTGGCCGGTTTTTTATATTTCTATGGTTGGAATAGAGAAAACCTAAAATGAAATACAACTTTTCTTTTTTATAGAAATGTTGGAAGCAATCTCTTTGCTCTTTTTTTCAGTACGTGGTTCTGTTAAAGATTCCGAAAGATTTCTCTGATAAAGGTTTTTTTTTGTACTTTTAACAAAATACTTTTTTTATCAAAGTACTAGTTTCCGCCCGTGGCTCCAACCGCCTGGTATGTCAATAAAAAGTAGCCTATGACCATTTTTAGGTCATCATTCAAATCCGTTTAGCCGTTTTAGCGTGAAAGCGTTACAAACAAACAAACTCACTTTTGCATTTATAATGTTAGGATTAGGATTATATATAAATAACTTTAGCCCGCAGCTTCGCCCACGTGAGGAAATTATTTATTTATTTAATTCAGCATGGAAGACTTACAGCTAAAAAAAACATTAACAACAAAAAGGGAAACGATAGTCAACAGAAAGCCAATTATATTATCCTAAGGGAACGTAGTTTACCGCATAAAAAGTATCCTATACCCAGATTTTTGTGAGTCAAATTTCATCGAAATCTGTTTAGCCGTATAAAGGCGTGAAAATATAACAGACAGACAGAGTTACTTTCACATTTTAAATATTAGTATGGATTAATCCATCCAATCCAATGATAAATAAGTGGGGACCTATCCACTTAGTGCGATTATTTTTACTAACTAAGCCTACTTATCACTCAAGACTTTCTGGAACGCTCAACACACGCTTAAAATCACATATTACTTGCTTTTCAAACACTAAACTTAACACAAACGATAACTTAACTTATCTCCAACTTATCCTGTAATACTTGAGATTACATTAAGTTAAGGAATGTATCATAAAGGTTTTATTCGTAAAAGGAATTCCTCTGACGACATTGTTTAGGGTATCCTTTTGTGATCTATATATTTACATTATGTATATACTTTAGGAATAAATTAACCGTTTCAAAGGGAACTTTCTGATGTTGTCGTGTGAAACAATTATGTGAAACGTTTTGGTGCTCCGAGTTTCCGTTTGATCAATTCCTTGGAATCGCTTAAACGGTTTATTGGTGAAACTCTGCGTTTGATTGTTTTATAATTTTATTTTATGCTAAGGAAAGTATGTTGTGATATATCTATATTGTCACCAGTAATATGATATCTGCGTGTATCTAAATGTTTAGCTGCTCTGCGAAATGTGGTCTGAAACGAAATTAAATGATTCATTCTGTAAATAGAATATCGGAACAACTTTTACACGTGGTTATAAAAGTGCAATAAGTTAAGTAGAATGTAGTTGACATTTCTTAGTTGACAAAGAAGAAGCCTACCCTGCGAAGAATTGTGCAAAGAACTCGATGATCTAGGTTTCTTTTAAAGTCCAGACAATCTTTATTAATTATTATTTACATAATTATCTTTATATTTTTTATAAATAAAAATAAAAGTCCTGACTGACTGACTGACTCATCAACGGCCAGCCCAAACCCTTGGACCTAGAAAGCTGAAATTTTGCACAGAGGTTCCTTTTATAATGTAAACAAGGAACAAGGAAGGATTTTTGTTCCCGTGGGATATTTTCCGACATCCACGCGGGCGAAGCCACGCGGGAAGTGCTAATAATTAAAAAAAAAACAAATACCTATCCTGTAACAAAATGCAGGACACTGCATCCGGACTGCTCTAAGGTTAGTATAGGTAAGCCTAACCACCATGGTTGGCCAACACATTGATTAAGGAAGTTTTCAGTACCTGAAGAAGCTGTTAAAGAACTGTTTTCTCCAGTATCATGTATCGATTTCTTAAGCACCTCATAAAGCACACGCGAAAAGGATTGGTTCAATTGTGAAGTACCTAGTGAATCTTTAGATATTTTCACAATATATTTTTGATTTTTATCAAGACGACGTTTTCGAATAAAAAGTAAGTACCAACCTATTTAAGGTTGGTACTTACTTTTTATATACCTACAGTGTTCCGAGACAGTTTTAATTGGTTTAGTTTCAAGTCATTGGGCAACAGCAAACTTTATCACTTAGTTAAGTTAAAAAAAATGTTTGTTGATGCAATTACTTAAGCTAACACAGCTTAGAGTTGGTCTAGTTTTTAACCAACACTATTTTCATACAAAATAATATTCTTTACTTAATAAACAATGATGAGTTATCCTACAGTAATAGGGATGAAGACAAAAATATTTTTTTTTGTGTCATGTAGATTATTAAAAAATATTGGACGCGTATTTTTTTTCTTTTTTTACGCAATCGAAAGATTATGGCAATACATTGAGTTTAAATTTGTCATGACGTCACTCCTTGCTAGATTTTAAAGGTTAATTATAGTTTGAGGCAGTGAGCCCCCACTACCCAACTTTAATGCTTTTCATTTACTTAAGTATTTTTTGATTAAAATGATCAAGCTAAAAAACTACGTGTCTTATATTTTTTTTATTATCTGACAGACGGACTAAAAATAATGTCCCTTTTTATAAACTTTTTTACATTACTGAATGTTAAGAATATGGATTATGCCTGAAATCATATTCTGATAACATTCAGTAGAAATGTGTTTAAATATTAAATAGTAAGTCAGATTTATAGGCATCCCAATAGGATTCACTTTTCCCAGACTAGTAATTACCAAGATTAATGCGAACATTTAGACCGACGGCGACGTGTCATCTTTATTTGCTCACATTTGCATACTTGTTATATGGTAAAATAATTACTCATGCATAATCCTATCTGTTTGCTCAAAACAGTGTTCATGTCGTGAAATAGAAAAGGTTGACGAAACTCAGTGGACTAACAAATGATAAACGGCTCAGACAGGACCCAGATTGATAAATGAGAATTACTGAATATTAATATCATCAAATGTACCTACTATTATACCTGTGATTTCATTATATATGAGCACAAAAGAAATTGTGAGAAGAATAAAACATTGCTTGCAGTAATTAAATGACACGACTTTATTGAGAATAATTGCAGTAAATCTATTAAATCATAATTATCATACTAACATGCTAAAATTCAGAATATTTTATGAGCCGGTAAAGTTCAGTTTAATAAAACATAAAAAAATTGGCAGTAATAAATAAGGTGGATTTTTGAACAGGGATCACTATGGCACTATGCTACCCGTAAGAAAATAAACATGTTCTATTCTTGTAGATAGAGTGAATCATTAAGAGATTCATATTGTTATCTAAATTACTAGGTACTCACCTTAAAGATGGATCAATATGCTATTAGTAATGGTTGTTTTGCATAGAGTTATAGACTGAATCTCCCCCTCCTACCCTCTCAGAACAGTTTTATTTATAGCTTCTTTTTAGGGTTCCGTACCTCAAGAGGAAAAAAGGGAATCCTTATAGGATCACTCGTGTGTCTGTCGGTCTATCTGTCTGTCCGTCTGTCACAGCCAATTTGCTCCGAATCTAAAGGACCGATTAAGTTGAAATTTGGCACACATATGGAGTTCTGTGACCCAAACGCGTACGGTCAAAGTAAATAAATGAATTTTGTATATGGGGGTCACTTTTAGGGGCAAATAATAAAAAAAATAAAAAAAGTTTTGCGAACTGTACCATGTGACATATCAAATGAAAGGGCTTACTATGAGGGTTTAAATTTTTTTTTTATAATTTTATAATAAATAGTTTCAAAGTTATTTAAGAAAATAGACGAAAATTGACCATTCCCCCCCCCCCCTTTCTCCAAAACTACTCAACCAGAAAATTTAAAAAAAATACAGAAAATAGGTATATATCTGTAGATTACAGGAACACCTATAAGAAGTTTGTAGTCTTAAAATAACATGGTAAATCTCTCAATATTGTGAGTACAAACTTACATTTACTGTTGGAATGTATGGGAGAACATGATTTTCAACTGTAATGTTAAGTTTGTTCTTGGGATAATTTTATACCAACTACGGAACCCTTCATTGTACGTAGTGCGACACACACTTGGCCGGTTTTTTTGTCCTAATAATAACATCAACTGAGGAATAATCTGTTTTCTTTATTTTATACATTAGAATAGGGTTATTAATAGAAAGAAAAAAACAAGTCTAAGTACTTACTTACTATTTTCTGGAGCAAATAATAAAAGTCCCACTAAATAAATTCCTTCCCAACTTCCTAGCCACAAAACAACCCATTAAATCATCTGTAAAATGGGTCAATTCTCTTGGAAAGGTCGTGGGATGTCCTCGTAAGCGTCAATTATCGATGGTGATGACGTCACGGTGTCACAAGCCTTGTAATGGGGTTTGGTTGAAGCTGGCGCCTGTCTCGACGTTGTCTGGGATGTTACAGTGGAAGATTTTAGTATGGTAAACTTTTTTAGGGTTGAAAATGAAAAAACGGAACACTTATTTAATTTCAGGAATGTGTTAGTTTTTTGAGCAAAAAATAAAAGCATTATTGCATGTGCGGGGTTGATCTTATGTTTTAGGATAGTCTGTAAAAAATGCATTTGCATGTATGTTAGGTACGTCAATTATGAAATTGAATATGACTATTGATTTAGTACCTATCTCGTCACATTTTTAAGATGACGATAACATGACTCTTTCTTAATATACATTAGCTTTACAAGCAGTGAAAAGATCGGTACCGTTGCCACTCTTACACTCGTCACATAGTGCCAAATCCTATCTAGAACGGCAATTCCATTATTCTTATCAAAGTTCCAATGTCATTTCACGATGTCCGAGTCCTACTTACCGAATAAATTCAAAAATGGAACAGATTTTGCATGAAATTATCTGCCAAGTAAGTTAATAGGAACTTCGAATTCGTGGTGATCAACATATTTAATAGGTGGTGAAACAGACCCTCAATCTATTAAATGTCTAATTTATCTACATTTTTGACAAGTTGTTGACATATTTTGTTGTCGCTCACATGAGATTACGACTTGAGTTTGAAAGTTTTTTAAGTAGGTACGCACGGCTACAGATCAAGCTATACATTTCCAGTATAAGCTGATCTCGCATTGTATAGGATTTCCTTACAATGGGAGGTCAGTGTAAACTGGAAATGTATTGCTTGATGTGTACGAGAATGAGCCTTTGAATAATTTATTTACTAGTACTGCTTTATTCAATACAACAAGTTCATAAAATTCTCCCAGTCTGACATTGACATAATTCCATTTGGCATCCAAGTAGAAGAGCAATAGAACATATTTCAGGAGACATTATTAATAATGTTGGTTGCCTCCTGTCTAGACGATATCCTTGGGCTGCTACCCTACTAGATTTATGCTAAAGGGTAGCATATATTATGTGAGGGAATTTTGATAAATTTTCTATTGCTGTGGAGACATTGAGATGAAATTACGTCACTTTTTGCGAACCCCGTTGTCACTTACGGTCGTTGGTTTCGGAAAAACTTATGATGCTTTCTTGCTTTGGATATCTTTGAAGGGAAGTGGCTTATTGCATGAAATCATGAACAAAAATCAAAAGTCTAGCAAAGCAGAGCATTCATAATAATCTGTTCCGTATAATGCAATGGAGCATAGATTTGATAAAAAATCAAAGAAGGGTATACATCTCTAGTCTATACACAACTCTCATACTAGACAACTCTTATGGCCAAGATCTGTAAATAGTGCATGCAAAGATTTGATTGAAAAAAAAAAATGTCTGGTCTTTCCGAAGTAGTAGGTACTTCGGAAAGACCAGACATTTTTTTTTTGTCTTTCGGAATGTCTTTCCGAAGTACCTACACTTCTCTCAGAATAACTATGTCACAGTTTATCAAACAGACGAAAGTTTATCCACTGCGCATTTTGTGCCATCTTGTGCATTCCGTGTCCAAAAGCAATAGTACATAGCTCAGATGACATTATCAGAACCGTCAGTTTGTCCGTGTCCTGTCTAGACGATAGCCTTGGCGATCCCATAGCTCCGGGCTGTAGATATTACATGCAGCTGTTTTGATTGAAAAACTTGATTGCTTTTTTATGAAAGCGCTTTTTCCGCTGCTTTTTACTAAGCTGAGCTTGGAAATTGATTTTGTAGTTACGCTGTAAGGTTTAAAGCAGCTCTTAGTATTAGTTTAGTTTTGTTTTATACTTTAAAGTTGCGAATATCTTAGAACAGAATAAGTATATTGATCAAATATTGAAGACTACTTTGGTATTCAAATATTCAATGTGTTTGTGTGCTTTCAAGTCCATTGAACAGGTTTGCTTTTTGAAGTGAAATTCTTAGTACCTAACTACCATTTGAGATTTTTGTGGAAATAATTGCTTTTAACAGTTTTCTGGATTTTTTTATGTCCTCATATCTTCAATCTCACCAACAGACCCTCTCATTCTGTAAGAGTACTAAGACGAAATATATGCAGTAGTGACACACAAATGTCCTAAGATAAATATTAGAATGTCAATAGCTGAACAAAATCCCCCCTGGGTTAAAGGTTCCCGCCTAGTTCAAGAGCTAGGGTCAATACTCTGTGCACCTTATTATGACCACCACAAAAAAGTTGTAATACCTACTTGTCATGTCTACCTGTTTATAATTGTAACTTGAAGGGTACGAACAAACAATTTTTTTTTCAATATTTCTATTTCAAAAGTTTTCACTTAGAAAAGGTTTAATTCGTGAACCCAAGTAGTTCCATAAATAAAGCCATTTCTAAGTAGTATGTATGGTTATATGGTTCAATTTAAGATTCAGTTATAACGCTAAATACTGTCAGTTACGCTATCGCACTATTTGTATTTAGTGTTCCCTCTAACAAAATAATATAAACAGCAACCATAAACAGCAACCATAAACAGCAACCATAAACCATTCCTATTGTAGCATGTGCATCAAGGCATCGGTTCAACCTAGTTCCTCATTCTCAAGCAAGACGTCAAAATGATGTGAAAAGTTTATCACATTCCGAAGTGCCTGTTTCACGAAACCCCATTCTACGGGTCTGAGGAAACTCTGCACCATTTCATGTGGCTATAGGTATGTTTTATGACGGTAGCGTGTATTTTTCGCAATTTCACTTTACTTCCCACCTTTGGGTACACTAAAATTATTTCACGTGGAAATTCCATCAAAATTTTTCTGACGAACCTCCAGATTGTTTTGCTAGTAAGAAAGATGTAATGGAAATTAAGTTATACTGAATAAAGCAATCAAGGCATACGATGCTTGCAAAAACAAACAAATTAATGCAAAATGCTTGTACTTAGCTATTTCCCGAAAAAGCGAGGTATATAATACACCTGTATATTTCGACACTCACAATAATGAACAACCCCAAGAAATCATTGCTAAAACCGGAGATTTAACCTAGAATCCCACGCTCTGTAGAATACTAACTAAGAAAATGTTAATGATCAAAATCTGGTTCAGCCAAATATAGTTCTGGTGGAGATATTGATCATAAATATTTTCTTAGGCCCAGGGATAATTTGACTAAAGTCGGATATATCTTTTATCCGTGGAATAAAATTGACGACTGACAGTTTTGGTATGGAGAAATTGTCAAAAATTCAAAATTTATTCGAAGGCGAAGACTTAAGGCTCTTACATACAGAGGCGATATCGCGTCACGACGTGTCGCGTAGCGGTGTTGCGACGGGATAATATCGCAATATCGCTCGCGATATCGCCTCTGTCTGTAAGAGCCTTTATACTGGGTATAAAAGTTTGGTGGAATTCACCATTATTCGTCTACAGAGCATATTTCCTTAGTTATTATTTTGTAGCAATAAACTTAAATTGAGAGCAGTGGTGGCCCAGTGGTAACGGCCGCGACTTACGAATTGTAGGTCGTAGGTTCGAACCCAGACAGGCGCTTTACTTTGTGTAAATTATTTCATCACCTCTGCTCTCAAAACGGTGAAAGAAAACATCGTGAGGAAACCAGCACGACCTAGAACCAAAAATTCGAAGGCATGTGACATCTATCAACCCGCACTGCGCCCGCGTGGTGGATTACGGCCCACTCCCTCTCGAAGAGAGGAGGCCTGTGTCCCAGCATGCAGCATACATTGTAGGCTGATTATGATGGTGACGAAACTTAAATCGTCACAAAAATCATCGTCGTTCACAAAAAAAGCAAAAGTAGAGGATCTTTTGTGATCTTTGGGCCCCAAACTTTACTGAAGTAACTACCAAGGTTAGTTTGGATGCCTATAATTTCTAGCCCCAGGGACTAATAAAACCCATGACAGATTTTCCGTAGGCGCCCACGTTGTAGGTAACTCTAAGGGAAATTAAATGCTAAACAAGGTAGATATAGATGTTAACAACCCACGTAGGTATTGAAAATAATTTGTCTGCACAAATTCATACTTGCGAGTACTTTGATGTTGTGCCAAGTTTGGCTTAAAAGCTTCTTAAATCTTTGTCTAACAGAAAGAAATCTGCACTGTGCAGTCTTCTTTATCGTTGAAAATTACTTATTCTTTTTTGGCTAGCCTGGTCTAATCAAGTCCTGGCAGGTTTGGCTAGACTTTACTTAACAGAAAATATATATGTACATACACGTACTAAAGAGCAATGTGTTTTTGGTTCTCATACGTGTGAATCTGAGTAAGAATTTGAAGAAACGAATGTGACTAATGGTAGGTAGGTAGGTAGGTAAGGAGGAGCTCGTGGCAAAGTAATAACAGCCGCACGGGTCAATCCATCAGGTTAAGCTACGCTTGCCGGGGTTGGTCAGTGGATGGGTACATACCGAGACTCCTCCGTGCCTCGGAAAGCACGTTAAGCTGTTGGTCCCGGCTGTCATTCGTGGATCTTTGACAGTCGTTACGGGTCGTCAGAAGCCCGAAAGTCTGACAACAATCTTACCAAGGGGTATCGTATCACCCAGTTAATGGGTTGTGGAGGTCAGATAGGCAGTCGCTCCATGTGAAATACTAGTATTCAGCTGCATCCGGTTAGACTGGAAGCCGACCCCAACATAGTTGGGAAAAAGGCTAGGCAGATTTTTATTAAAATGTAACAAACCAAAGGAATTTATTTAAACAATCAATCATAACATTCTCTCAACATTCAATGTTGGACACAGCCCACTCTGAAGTTTCACCACAACATCTATTCTGATCTATTCTACTCTTTTTATTATCTTCATAAACTAATCAGGAAAATGTCCACACACATTCTCTTTATAAGCTAAGCAATCTACTTACTATATTTTGTCATCATAATAATATCATCTCTACCACCACCAATAGATAGATAGATAGATAGAATACTCTTTATTATGCACAATATAAAAATTACAGATATAATGTAGAAATTTTACAGGGGGAGACACAATGGGCGGTCTTATCGCTAAAAGCAATCTTTTAAAGACAACCTTTGGACCAATCGCAATTTCATAGTCAATGGTCTAAAACGTCATAACCATAAATAATTTTCATCATCCAATTCTGCCGACTTCCATGACAATCTGATGGTATCCCCTGGAATGGGATAATTAAACTGAATGGACTTATCTTTTCGCTCTAATTCTCTTATGGGGTGAGGGCAGATCTAAATGGTATTAATGTTTGAACCACGGCTAGCCGAATTAAGTTACGGAAGTTAAGACGAACGTTTACTTAATTCTTGGGGAGAGATTAAGCACCTATTTTGAGTTAGATTGAGTAGCTACATAAGTCGTGATTGAGGTTAGTTAAGTGGCATTTACGAAAGAAATGTTATACTTTACTAGGATCCATGTAACTTAGTATCCTAAAAAGCGGTCGGTCCCGCGACCACCGTTGTGACTGACTAATATTTTACTACAATACGAGTTACGAGTATTTTGTGTCGATAGAACGAGAAAAATGACTTGTCTGTACCTATAGGTGTTGCTATAATCACTCTAATATTGTAAAGGCGAAAGTTTGTGAGTGTGTGTGAGTTTGTGTATGTGTTTGTTTGTATGTTTCTTACTTCTTCACGCTCAAACGGCTGGACCGATTTGAGTGAAATTTGGTAAGTAGATAGCTTATACCCTGGATTAACATATTGGCTACTTTTATCCCGGTCTACGCGGGTGAATCCGTGGGACGCCGCTAGTTGAGAGATAGAACTATAGGTACCTATTTATAACACCCCAGCTAACCAGTACCTTCCAATTACCCTTTATTTATCATGGCTATCTAGTCACCCGTCACAAATAAGGATAACATTCCACTGCGGCGCCGTAGGCGGTAGTTATAATATAAAGCTGTCAATGCTTCAGTGATTCTGATCTTTAAACCCACGCCTGTAAGTGAAACTTGCTGTTCTATCCGTTTGAAAACCTACGCAGTATATGCGTGGGCTTCATTTATTTAGCATTTACTTTTAAAGTAAATGAATTGAAAAATCGTTTAGGGCCTGTTTCACCACCTACGATTAAGGTCCTATTAACTTACTTGGCAGATTTCATACAAAATCTGTTCCATTTTTGAATTTATTCGGTAAGTAGTGGCTATTCGGGCATCGTGAAATAGGCCCTTAGCCTTAATGTCGCCGTCATAGATAAACGGGTTGGAAATTCAGGTGAAGTGTTATGTAGGTACTTAGCTACTTGTCTGTTAAGAAAATCTGTCTATGCACGGAAACGTTTGCCTAGACAAAAAGAGGAATGTTGTTGATGATAGGCAACACCAAAAGTTTTCTCTATAAAAGCATGGGTTTGTTCCTATGAGTAGACTAGCTGCTAGCGGCTTCGTCCTCGTGGATGTCAGAAATTATCCCACGGGAACCGTAAAATTTCCGGGATAAAAAGTAACCTATGTGCTATTCCAGACTATAATCTATCTCTCTCTCTATAATCTCTAGCCGTTCTGGCGTGATTGAGTAACAAACATCCATCCATCCAAACTTTCGCATTTATAATAGTTGTAAGTTTAAACAGGGTCAAATTAAATTAGCTAGAAAAACTCCTCAGACGTGATGAGTATCGATATTTAAACATGATAAAGTAAAAAATAAATTGATTTGAAGATGTTTGATGATGAGGAGCTCGTGTCCAAGTAATAACAGCCGCACGGGGCGATCAATCAGATTAAGCTGCGCTTGCCGCGGTTGGTCCGTGGATGGGTGGCCATCTTTACATACCGAGACTCCTCCGTGCCTCGGAAAGTACGTTAAGCCGTTGGTCCCGGCTGTCATTCGTGGATCTTTGACAGTCGTTACGGGTCGTTAGAAGCCCGAAAGTCTGACAACCAATCTTACCAAGGGGTATCGTATTACCCAGTTACTGGGTTATGGAGGTCAGATAGGCAGTCGCTCCATGTAAAATACTGGTATTCAGCTGCATCCGGTTAGACTGGAAGCCGACCCCAACACAGTTGGGAAAAGCCTAGGCAGATTGATTGATTTGATGATGTTTTTTTTGGGATCATCAACCGCCTTCACTTAAAATATTAGTTTTTTTGTGTAATCTTCACAGACGTGATGGATATCGATATCTCAACACTATTAAACAAGATTGTATCAACTCACACTTCAAGTAACAACACTACTGGCAGCGGTCATTGCCCCCTCAATAATTCATCAAATCTTTTTTATTTTTATTCTGTTGAGTTTAGATATTCACGTATATTTAATACCGTTACCATCATCAGAAAAATGTTGCAACATGTTTTCCCCAGCCTGCCCTGTCGGGCAAAACATGCGTAAAAATATAATGATTCTATTGTTTTTTCCGAGTAGGTACTTCCCGCCTCACTGCGGAGCTCCGTACTTTAAACAAGTGGACACATACGACCGATCCGTTCATCCATGTCGTGCAAAGTTTCCGGTTCTGTGCGTAGCGCCGTCTGATCTCTGCGACCATCCGGAAAACCGGATTCTCGCACTATTTTATCGGTCATTTACGGATGAACGCTAATTCTCTTCTACTCGAAAAATAAAGAGGAAAATAGTGTACACTTCTTATGGTTTAGTTAAGATAATCGTTTATCCAATAAAAGAGTATTGACCATCCAAATGTACGTGAAAAAATACTCAAATAACTCCATTATGCAGTCACCCAAACCCTATTTAGAGCTCACAACGACATTCCGCACTCAAGCTTAAAAATCTGCAAGTATAAATCTGTTTTGTTAGGACACCATTTTTAACCGCGAAGTATCAAGCAACTTTATGCACTACCATGCCCTTTACAGCGTAAACTCTTCATTACGCCTTCCAATAACGGTAACGAAGATCATTATCATACCTACACACCGCTACCCTACTATGCACCCTTGAGTGCAGCGCCGAAGGTTGCCCAAGTGCATTGACTCCGACTACCCGCCCGAATTTGATAGTAAACGAGAATCGACTCTACGTGGAGGTGAGACGGCCTTTCCAACGTGGTCAGGTTATAAATGGGTGGTAGTAATAAGCAACAGGTGGTGTTCTGCGCGTTATGTAAGTCGGGCGGCGCGCGCACCCCATTGAGCTACTAGTACGGTGCTATCGATTAGGAGTAGGACGAACCATCGATCCGAGGCCTCTTGTGTGCTTCACAACGTCTTTTTAATGTACGTCTTGGATTTGTCTAGAGTATTTTTTTAACTAATTAAACATTGGACATCGTTTGCATTGAACAAACGATTAAATTTTTCGACGACTTTTAAATTTGATATTGAATTTCCTTAGTATTTTTAGTCTACACTTTCTTTTATAGTTCACAGAAAAGAATGTCCACACGAAATGCGTATATTCGATTTACCATTGGATGGGCTCCGGAACACGTGGCGCATTCAGGGCGTAGCCGTTACTTTGATTTGTACGAGTGTGAGTGTGGGAACGTTGGGAGTGGCCGCTCTAAAATGTTTCGACTTCCATCCAATTGATATTTCCAACATTAAACATTGAAGACTGCAAACCGTTATTCTTCCCCATTCATGTATTACTTAATGATACTTGCTGTTCATTCATACCGTAAACTTGTAGTTTGTATGGCGAGCAAAAATAAGCTGTTTTTATTATTTTATGTGACGTCTAATTTACTACAGTTCATTTAACCTCATTCTTGCTCGGCTTTATTCATTCATTAATTTCATCTTGATAATGAGTATCATTACTTCAGACAGATATAATTGATTGCAATATTTTATGAAATTAAATGTTTCTTTGTTCTTTAAGTTAATGAAGTTCTCATTTAATTTAATTAAAATTAATAACTAAATAAACTTTTCATTAGAACTTTCATTATTTAGTTTGTTTTTAGTGTTTGGTTTTTATAGCGTCGATACCCTTGGGAATGTTTACTAGTCGATAGGTTTCATATAAACAACTAGCTTCCGCCCGTGGCTTCGCCCGCATGGTATGTCGATGAAAAGTAGCCTGTGTCCTTCCACAGGGTACAAAGTATCCACATAACAAAGTTCATCAAAATCGGTTCAGCCGTTTAGCCGTGAAAGCGTAATAACAAACACACAAAATTCAATCTTTCTTTATAACTAGCTGCGCCCTGCGGTTTCACCCGCGTAGACCGGTGTAAGAAGTATTTACCAAAATTGGTCCAGCCGTTTGAGCGTGAAGAAGTTACAAATATACAAACACACACACACTCACAAACTTTCACCTCTATAATATTAGTGTGATAATATATTAAACAAGGTGTAGTGTAAACAGCGTTATCCTTTTAAGGGGTCATTGGCCCCAAACGATAAATCGCAAAAAAAAAACAGCTTTTCCGTACATTTTGACGAGTTATGCGAACATAAATCTAGGGAACAGCAGATTTTTTTTCCGCGATTTCAGGTTTGGTTTCAAAGTAAAAGTTGTTCATAATGATGAGTACAATGACCCTTTAAAAGGAAGACGGTGTTTACACTTACTCTCTGTATAAAGAATATATATAACAGCATTTTGGGGTTCCGTAGTCAACAAGGAACCCTTATAGTTTCGCTATGTCCGTCCGTCTGTCTGTCTGTCTGTCCGTCCGCAGCTTAGCTCAGATACTCTTAGTACTAGAAAGCTATAATTTGGCATGGATATACATATTCATCACGCCGACAAAGTGTTAAAATAAAATCATGAAAAAAAAAATTAGGGTACCTTCTGTAGTTACACGTAAAGTGGAGATGTTTTTTTTTCTCGTCTACCCCATGGTGTGGGATGTTGTTGAATAGGTCTTTCAAAAATGTTGCGGGTTTGTGGAACACAGTTTTTCGATTTAAGGATGCGTTTCTGAAATGCTAATTTTTGATAGTGTCAAGTGATTACCTGATTAGCTGGCAGGGGTGCCAGCTAATCAGCTAATCGTGTAAAATCGTGTGTAAAGTTGTGTAAAATAGTTAGTAAATATAAGTTTATGAACCATGTAAAAATATACAAAAATAAAATCATAACATTATTATTAATAATGATTTCTAAATTAATAATATTTACGCTCGAATAACGACGGGCGGCGGCGTGCACTACGGAACCCTATTACTGCGCGTGGCCCGACACGCATTTGGCCGATTTTTTAATCTGAAGACAGTACGGTAGGTAAACACGACACCGAACGGTAATCCAAACACGATTTTCATGAGGGGTGAGTTTGTCAATAATAACTCACGTTGATAACGACAGCAACATTGAGTCTAGGAATATGTTTAAACTGGTTGAATTCCACAATATTATAGACATTTAAATGTCTGAGAAGTCTCGCATAGATCAAAGTTACAGCATACGAGGACGCAACTAAAATATGCTCCAGGTTATTTGAACGTCAAACCTAAAATCTTAATAATTGCAGTCTCGCTTGCATCGTACTAAAGTTTAGCAATTATGAGATAGTGCTTCACTCACGATATTGTTATACTTATTTTATACTTCTCCATTTTAAGTGATCATTTCATTTATACCTTATACATTTTTAAATATTTCTTAAAATATAAAAAATAGTGGTCCGCCGGTGTCGGGAGCAGGGTTCAAGCTACCGGTGGTTAGGAGTATAGCAGGGATGCACAGACTTATTGAGACCATGGGTGAACTAATGGCGGGCTTGCCACTTTTAATTAAAAAAAATAAATACTAGTTTAAAAACTATCGAAAATCTTGATCGTTTTGGATATCGATTAATTCTAACTGCATTGACTCTGGTGCAGTTTCAGATGAAATGGTGAAAGAAAACTTTCGTGACATTTTCAAATCCATTTTTTTTTTGAGCAGAGGGCTTCTTGGTGTATTATGCAGTGAAACGGCATCAGGTCATCAGTATTAACGTGTTTTGTTTGCAAATGCTGTTTTAACAGAGTTACTAGCCCAGAGTTGACACAATCGTCGAAGGAGCACCGTCAGTTGTTACTCCCGACAATTTTGATATTTTTGCTGTCGGGCCACTGGCATATTGGCGGGGATCCGCATGCGGCCCACGGACCGCGGTTTGTGCATCCCTGGAGCATAGAGACAGGAACCTCTTCACGATGCGAGCCGTAGCGAGGTGTACTGCTTTCTGAATCAGGTCCTTCATCCAACCGCCTAACGAGAGCCTCGAGATATGTTGATCGAGGCACAAAAGACAGCCGTGTTAAGAGATTATTATTGATATGACTGCCTCGTTCTCCAAGTGGTCACAAGTTCTGGGTTAGATTCCATCATCATCATCATCATCCCGTATTTATACCTATTACCTAGATTCCATGATCGGGTAAAATGTTTATGAGTTTTTCAATTAAGACTTTTTAGGGTTCTGTATATTCGAATGAAAACACGGAACCCTCGTATTATCCCTTGTGTGTCTGTCTGACCGTCTGTTACAGATAATTTGGTCCGAAACAATCAATTTTTGTGACCCAAATATGGACGTGTTACGTAAATAAATTAATTTTGAATACCTATGGGGTCACTTTTGGAGACAAATAAGAAAATTTAAAAAAAGTTTGGCCGTGTTATCAAAAATGAAAGGGCTTACTATGAGGGTCTCCAACATGTTTTTTTTTATAATTTTGAAATTAAAGTAAATACAGGGTGTAAGGGACAGCCCTCCACAAACTAACAGGGTGTATTCAGCTCCTCATTTTGAATCATATTCCACCGGAAATTTTCTCAGGAAAATTTTAATTTTCTAAATAATTTTTTCAGTTACATTTTCATTATTTCAATGTAAAATTAGTTACATTGTGCGTTCGCAGCACTCCATGTATGTAAAAAAAACAGAAAAAAACAAAACTGAAAACAAAAAAAAACAGCAATGGATGTAGAAATACTGTAACGAACGAAGCGTGAAATCAGCTGTTCACTTTCTGTCTAGCTACAGAGTTCATCGAATTCACCGCATACCTATTACCTACCCCTCCCAACCAGTAATAGACGCTCCGATTTGTGCACAAAAACACAAACAAATCATGTTTATTGGATTCCCATAACGTTCCTGAAAAAATTTCATGTACCGGTCATCTTAGTATGACATACTGAATTCACCCTATCAGTTTGCGGAGGGCTGTCCCTTACACCCTGTATATAAAATTTACCATTCCCCCTTATCTCCGATACGACTGAGCCTACAATTTTGAAATAAATACTAAAAATAGTTCTATACTTATGAATTACAGGAATACCTATAAGTATAGCCTATGGTCTTAAAATAATCTAATCTCCCAATATTATGCGTACAAACTTACATTTGCTGTTGGAATGTATGGGAGAGCATATTTTTCAACTAAAATGTTAAGTTTGTTCTTGGGATAAGTTCAAATCAACTACGGAACCCTTAATTGTGCATGGTCCGACACGCAGTTGGCCGGTTTTTTTTTAATAGCAGTGCGAATGCTGGATATGTGCATGGTTGATGGCAATAGGTTCGCCACCTATTACAGTAACTCGCGAAATATGGATGATACGCCACTGTCTGTCACTTCAGGAAATACAGGGGGTTATATTATTTTACGACAAAATATTTACCTAACATACTAGATACAAACACAATTCTCTTACATACATTAAATGCAAAACAGTTCCAGTTGAAAACAAGCCTTGTTACCGCTATCAAATTACTACGATTCGCCGCAGCATTGTAAATTCACATGAACGTAGTGCCATTACTACGAGCTGTAGCCTGTAATTAATACCACCCGTTTGTCATGTTAACCATGTTACATTTAACAGTATTGGTGGCTTATATTTATTGATACAATTATTTATGTAAGTCAAGTTATGATTGATATTATTACATTTATTCAGGACTAGCTTCTGCCCGCGACTTCGTCCGCGTGAAATTTCTTGTTCACCAGTTTCACGGCCCACCCCGTCGCATCGCCCACGCTATTACTTAGTTTTAGAATTTTATAGGCAAAATTTTGCTACTTTGCATTACATTATTGCAATTTTCTTAAGGATCTCTAATTTTCCCGAAAATAAATTATAGCCTATGTTACTTCCTGATAATTTCACTTTCTATTGGTGAAAAAAGAATAAAATCGGTCCAGTAGTTTCAGAGCCTATTCGGTACAAACAAACAAACAAAGAAACAAAAAAATCTTTCCTCTTTATAATATTAGTATAGAATTATAGATTAAAATTAAATGTACAGTGGGCTGCATCAATTGGGTACCCCAGTTGTATTACAATTTTAATAAAACTGGGGTATCCAATTGATGCAGCTACTATTACCTAATATATTAATAAAATAAACATTTAATACTTAGGATATTACATTTTAACTTTACTTTACAACTATTAACAAACTAAAATATGGCGTCAAAAAGTCCTCTCCATCGCTGTCGACTGGTAATGTACCCAAGAGACTGGCGGCATTGCATGTAGTCTGGAAATGCTTAGGCTCTAGCCGAGGTAAAACCCAGCCCTTGGGTCACGGAAGTGTTAACCAGCCGTTAGAAGATTACATTGAACAGACCATGATGCTATTTTTTTGCTCTACTTAATTCCTTACGAATTAAGTAGAGAAAAAAAATAGCATCAAATACATAAGACTAATTTAAAAAAGTGTGTGTGTGTGCTCCTACGCACGGTGGCAGTTTATTCTTGTTTTTTGTGCCGTTCCAACTTTCTATTGTTGGACGAAAATAAAGGACCATAGGGGGCAGGGTTTCTTCAATGAATCATATTACACGTAAACATCCCTTACAAAGGCTTACAATATGTTATTATTTAATACCAACCGTTGGTTTTGGTAACAATATGGCTCCTAGATTTATTGACACAGTGTTATTACTAGATTAAGTTTTACGAGTATTTTGTTCGATGTTACAAAATGATTAAAATAAAATCAATCAGTATTACTCATGGCTTTTATAAAACGTCATTTCGGTGCCAGTTTACATAGTAACTTTTACAAAAGTCATTAGGTAATAATAGATTTATGGATGGTAATTTATTATTGGGTTTTTCCATCTCGAATTTCTCAGTAGCCGGCCGGAATCTGAATTTTGGCCCCGTTGGTACTAGGCTCGCCCCCTATTACATGGGACTTAAACATACTGGTGAAATGTGGATGTACTATAAGTGCACTTCTGCATAACCCGACGTGATGTTTTGATAATATGTAGTGGGGTAAAGGGCTTTTTTTTCGAAATAACGCGGGAACGTAATTCTTCTAGCTGATTTCATTCGCTGGTAAGTGAAACTTTACGAGCCAATCAGAAACGTGATTGCTTGACCATATTTTGTTAACTGACTGCTTTTAAATATTCAATCAACAAAATGGCGATTTATAAATATCTCTAAATCAGTCTCTTTAAAAGAAATTACCACTGATAGACGCATCGACAACCCTACCATAAATTCATTGAATTATGTATCGAATACTCACCCTTTTCGAGTCAGGTGTGCACAGAACAGCCAGTAATGGATATAAAATTGCCTCGTAGCACCACTCACGCGTAGCACTTTGGCTACGCAGCGTTGGTCTCGGCTATGAGAACGCTACGCATTGCCTACGGCGTAGCATTTCATTGAATTAGTCGTCATTATTTGAATTATATTGGTGTGGGACACACACCTTTTACGTTTTATGGAGCCAATTTGGAAAGGGAGTTTTTTTTTTTTTTGTATTATTATTATTATTTTTGTTAAAATAATAATAATACAAAAAAACCGAATTTAGCCCATTGGACAAGGCATCACATTACGGCGATATGAAGTTAAGTTGACTAGTTTTAGCGCGATTTGTATCTTAAACTGCTCAGCAAAGGTAGTGTAGGCTAGTCATTGTAAATGAGACTGTAACCTATTTATCCTAGATTCGAGTGCATTAGTAATACGCAGACCCCGTCTTCTGAAACGAGAAATGAGAGACCTCATTCAGAGACGATGTTTTATTTTATGCTAGGATTCATCAATCAGGTCTTCAAATAAAAAAATTAAATTAAAAATTTAAAAACCCCCAACGCAAAAAAGAAAAGAGAACATTTAAAAAGTCAAAAATAATACCTATCGTTGAGCCATCAAATTCGATTGAGTAATACCTATATATATTTTAATTACAGAAATTGATGGATGGCACGATAAGGTTTGCTCATTGAATTGGCGCTATAATTTCGCGGCGGGGTACCGCATATGTACATAGTCAATCAAGTGAAGGGTCTGACTTACTTATGCGGTACCCCGCCGTGACATTATAGCGCCATTTCAATGAGCAAACCTTATCGTGCCATCCATCAATTTCTGTAATTAAAATATATATAGGTATTACTCAATCGAATTTGATGGCTCAACGATAGGTATTATTTTTGACTTTTTAAATGTTCTCTTTTCTTTTTTGCGTTGGGGGTTTTTAAATTTTTAATTAAATTTTTATTTTAACCTTTTTAAACTTTTTAAACAATTTAACAATACAGAAATGAATTTTTAACACTGCAGAATGTTAAGTTTCTCTGCACATAACATTAACTTATAATGATGCCACCATCGTACTGCAAATAGAATTAAATACTGATAAAAAAACGAATACAAACACTACTATCTGCTATTTTTTTTTCAAGAGTGTACTAGTGTGCTGGATATCCTGACTGCAACATCAGCTCATCGTGTAGCCACCATTGCATTGTATGTAGAATCAAATACTGATCAAAACGAACCCAAACACGACATGTCTGCTATATTATTTTACCAAGAGTATTCTAGTGTGCTGGATATCCTGGCTGCAGCATCAGCTCATCGTGTTGCCACCATTGCATTGTATGTAGAATGAAATTCTGATCAAAACGAATCCAAACACGACATATCTGCTATTACTTTTTCAAGAGTCTTCTAGTGTGCTGGACATCCTGGCTGCAGCATCAGTTCATCGTGTTGCCACCATTGCATTGTATGTAGAATCAAATACTGATGTAAATGAATCCAAACACGACATATCTGCTATTACTTTTTCAAGAGTGTTCTAGTGTGCTGGACATCCTGGCTGCAGCATCAGCTCATCCTGTTGCCACCATTGCATTGTATATAGAATCAAATACTGATGTAAATGAATCCAAACACGACGTTTCTGCTATTAATTTTTCGAGAGTGTATCCAGCACACTAGTGCTGGATATCCTGGCTGCAGCATCAGACCAACAATTCCATAATCTTGCATAGATAGATAGCATACATGGATGTTTCAAATTTTAGGTCACACTAAGGTTTGAAAGTAAAGTAAATACCCATTACGCGTCTAAGATCCCTACCGCAGCTAACAAAAGAGCAAATAACTTTGAAACGGCTGAACCGATTTTGATAAAACATGTCTAAGAACCATCGCTGGAAAACCTGCTTTCAAATAAAAAAAACCGCATCCAAATCAGTCCACCCGTTTAAGCGCTACGGTGCCACAGACAGACACACAGACACACACACACACACACACACACACACACACACATAGCGGTCAAACTTATAACACCCCTCTTTTTGCGTCGGGGGTTAAAAAATAACATTACGTATATCGATGTGGGCAGAGAACACACCACGTGATAAATCTGCGAGAGAAACGTGCGACAGTTTTATTATTATACCCGAGTCACTTTAGCGTTGCACTAGCGGTTATTGACCCAACTACATGTTCTAGCATTTCAAAAACTGAAATAAAATCTGTTAACGTCCTGAATCATCTACCGTGATCTTCAACATGTTCCAATAACGAAAAACCATTTAATAGTTTATTGATTGGGTTCATACGAAGAGATATTAGGAAAACTGTAATGACCGCTATTGCCATGTTAAAGTGACTCGGGTATAGGACATAATGGTTACTGCCTCGTTGGTCTAGTGCTCGAAAGCGCGACTGCCGAGCATGGGTCCTCAGTTCGTATCTCAGGTCAGGCAAAATATTTCTGAGTTACGTAATTAGAAACTAAGTAAAATTAATACATAAATAAATAAATATCCTTGGACATTTCACACAACGCCATCTAGTTCCAAGCTAAGCAACCTAATGCTTGTGTTATGGTAACGAGATGGCTGATAAACTTCTTATATACATTTTTTTTTGTAAATACATACATATATTATAGATAGAAAAACACCCAGACTCGGAACAAATACTTGTAGGTCGTACAACTATTTGTTCCGTGCGGGAATCGAACCCGCGACATGCTGCGCAGCAGTCAATCGCTCAACCACTGCGCCAACCGTGTCGTCAAAAGTCCGGAATCCGGCCATAAGTCCGCCTTCGTACGTTTTTTAGTGTGAAAAGATTGAATAAATAAATACATACACACATAAATTCACGCCTTCTTCCTTGGCGGTACGCAGAATCTATAGAAGGCTAAGGCTACCCTCCTTTTGCCTCGTTTACGTTCATATGTTTGGTCAATAGATAAATAAATCCGAATACATGTTCAGTTGATGGCAAAAGACTATCCCCCGATTACATGGGACATGATGATATGCACAATACTCTTCTGGTAATAAAGGCGTGATGCTATGTTAATAAAATAATAAAGGATCTCATGGCTAAGTAATAACAACGCTTGGCGGGGTTGGTCAGTGGATGGGTGACCATCTTTACATACCGAGATTCCTCCGTGCCTCGGAAAGCACGTTGAGCCCGTTAAGCGTTGGTCCCGGCTGTCATTCGTGGATCTTTGACAGTCGTTACGGGTCGTCAGACAACCAGTCTTTCCAAGGGCTTATCGTATTACCCAGTAACTGGGTTGTTGAGGTCAGATAGGCAGTCGCTCCATGTAAAATACTGGTATTCAGCTGCATCCGGTTAGACTGGAAGCCGACCCCAACATAGTTGGGAAAAGGCTAGGCAGATTGATTGCTATGTTAATAAAACACAATATTGATGAGAAATACTAGAACACTACATGATAAATCCGCTCCAGAAACACGCGACAGTTTTATTACGAGGACCGGTGATTACAACTAGTGGCGCTTCCGCAGCGAGACAGCCAGCGAAAATTACTTTATGTTGGAGACGAGTGGAAACTGTGCTTGTTTATGTTCTAGATTTATGTTCATGGCCTGATAGATGTGATGTGTGTAGTGATTGATTAATGCGCGGTTCCTAAGGTTTTTAAACGTAGTTTATCCATTCGATATTGTTTATTGGTTCAATATCGTTTTTCTGAACACTTTGTTAAGAAAGAATTTAGGTTAAAAGTGAGTGAATTACTATCGAGGATTTATCTAATCTAATAAACCGAGCTTAACAAAGGAATTCGCTTAAATGGATAATTTTGTCGTATCAGTAGATATTGAGAGTTTAAAAATTCTTCAGAAACGAGCATAAAAAGTAGAATAAAGATAAATAGTACATAAGTAGTAATAAATAATATAAGTAGTAAGAAAACTACAAAAAATCGTAGCACATACATGGGAGCTAAATCGATAGGTATGGTACTCTGCTATCAGCTCGCACTGACCTGACACCTTAAAAGAAACACTCTGTATATAGATTTAGGTACTATAATATAGTATGCAGCTTTGACCTCATTTGGAGTTATTCGTAGTTAGGTCAAAATTATTTATTCAGATACCTTAGTAAGTAATCTATTTGTGGGCTTTCCAAGAAAATGCATACTATGAAGTTCCTTATTTATTGAAATGTTTGTTTTTTAATTTACCATACCAATTAGGTAAAAAAATATAATTAATAATTATGATATATTTCAAAATAAATTGAAAATTAAAAAAAAAACCAGTGCTGAATATGTCTAGAAATACTAACCTATATTAATAAGGTGTCATTAACGGATTGTTAAAACGATCCGTTTATGACACCTGAATTAAACGGATAACAGTCAACCAAATGAGTCAACAAGTTTAAACGAACAAACATACTCTAATGCTTATAATAGTTTACGAGCAAACGAGTAATAGTACCCTGAATCTAGTGCTCTAATAAAACCTAAGATTAGATCCAGCTGCCATATAGGACTGAATATTGCATGACAGCCAACAGAAGTCTAATTATCCCTCGAACAGAATATTAAAATATCTGTCAAATGAATATGACACTTATGTCAGAGAGTTAAGATGTAATATCGAATGGCAGGTTTTAATGTAGTCATGTCGTTGTTGCATCGAGTGCGTTGGTTTCTTGTAAATACATTGGGCCGTGTAATTGTGTATGCAAACAGAAAGGTTAGTCGGCCCGTTTGCTGAATCGCGAGGGTTAATCGGATGTTTTTTTTTACTTCTTACTGCTTTTTTTTTGCGGAGGCCATTAGGGCGGGTTCAGAATGAATCAACGGCACATTTGTTGAAGTGAAATATGGGGTTGCATGATGGATTCAATTTTTTGGTTTTCTTTTTAATGCATTTTATACCTACACTTACATAAGGGCGGGAATGCACATAATGCCTGTAGGTTGTACAAAACTATGCAAGTAGCTGGCATGCTATTGTGACATTGACCAATCAGAAGTTGTTATGGCACGGCATGCCAGTTTCACTTGCATACTTGTGTGCAAGTTATAGGCATGTGTATTATCGCCCTTTTGAAAATCTGTTGAAGGTTTTATGTGTATGTTTTTTTTAACGGTACCTTTATGTCCATGAAAACGTTTTTTATACGAATATTTTATCGTCGTCTTCAAAAAGTGCAAAAATTGCATTCAAAATTCACTTTTTTTTGTTATTTTCTAAGCTTTACTTTGGACCAGTTTGATTTGTTTCATAATATCTGATAAGAGTACCTTAATTTCTACCAAAATGGAAGTCTTTAAAGTAACACAAACATAAAACGTTAAACATTTCGTATACCTCCCAACGTTTCAGTAGAAATGTTTATTACTTTATTCCATACAATTTGTTCCATTGTGCACCGTTATTCAAAAACTTGAACAAATTGAGCTCATATAAATACATTGTCGTGTAAACACATAAAAACACAAAGGAGTATTTAAAAAAATAGACACCGCTACGAAACTCGTAGACATTCGTAGCAGCGTAGCAGCGTCTACGAGGCGTAGGCATTAGCATGTAGCGCGGGAATAAAGCTAACCACAATATACCGATATACGGATGCAGTGACATCCTATGTGCCGCGTCGAGGATGTACTATTTCCTACCTTTTATTATTTTCCTATGTCATTCAGGAAACATGAAATGGGATTTTGTTTCTTTTTATTGTATTGAAAACAAATGCATTCCTGGTTTTTTTTTTTGTATCATATTTTTTATTAATTTTCTATCGTAAAACCCACACACACTACTACACTGACCTACATACAAAATATTAATTTCATTATAAAAACCAAAACGATTCCGAGCGGTATCAAAAATCGACTTTTAATTTTGATGCACATCCAATTTTTCCGTACAATTTTTTCCACTTTTTGGCACACAATGCTGCGTGTCTACAGTCGCTGGACCGTATTGTGGGATGAGTCCAGTCACCCTGCGGTATTTGGGCGCTTGCAACTGCAGTACAGTGACCTCATGCGTACGCGAGAGGGGCGCGGGGGTGTGAACACGGAACTAGGTCAGGGACCCGCCCCCTTACAACACCCCTCCCCCAGTACCCCGCACTCGATCGACCGCCAAAAATTTTAACGCTCACACAAACGAAAATCTGAGGAAGGACACAATGATAGGTCGACAAATCATTGTTTGATTTGTACAGACGAGCACAGTTTGGAAAGTTTTGAGTTGTCAAGTTGTACGCAACTGTACTTTACACAAGACTCTGGGGGAGTATTTTACTCCATGTAATTTGACTGTTATGTAGTATTCTTTATGCTTTTGTTTTCTTTTATTTATTAAATAGTTTGATATTGTCTGCTGCTAGGATGTAATTAATAAAAGAAAACTTTTTTTTTTTATAAAATCTAAAACAACATTCGTCTCCGGTAAAACTAAATATTTTCGAACATATTTTTTCGAAATTACACTTTCAATGAATGATTGCAAGTTCCCTAATAATTCTACTCAAACTTCATTCATCGTTCATTATGACGTAGCTAGGTAGGTACCTACTCTACGATGTGACGTCACTCGTCATGTTTTTTCATTCAGCGTTCTATTTAGAAAGATTTATCCATGAATCTGACTGGTATACATTAGTTTTTTTTTAAATTTATTAATTGGTATATAGGTTTTGCTCTAGGCAGATAATGCCACCCTCATCGTTACAAATCAACTTTACATACTACTATACAACTAAAAATTATCTTAGACTACCGCTGTGACTAAAATCAATGTTTACGAGGATGTACGGCATCCTGGCTGCTTCCGAAGCAGGATCAGCAAGACGTTGTTACATTCCCCAGTCTCACACATACTTTAAATACCTACTAATAACACATCTCGTTTTTCCGGCTCATTCCGGATACACTCCATCTTTTTTATTTTAAATTTGTCACTATCTGTTGTTCATATATTTCAATAAATGAATGTACTATGAGGAATGATACTAAAAACATTGTTTTTTATAGCATGAATGGGGAAAACTCCATGGTCTTGGTGATGGTGTGAATGAGTGTTTAATTTGAATGCTGACACCATCATACTTCACTTCCAATAAACGAGCGCCTTTACACCTAAAACTTGCTTTTTGTATACACTGCTTCATTTAAAAAGCTCTGCCCCTATGGTCCTTTTTTTGACTTTGTCATAAGTACAATTGCAGCTTGCAAGCAAAATTGTTTCAAGATTGGTCTAGCGTTTGTCGATGGTACATTCCAAACGAAAGCCAACAAGCTCCTTAATCTCTATTTATCTTTAAAATGACTTTTCCTTATCGTCTTTGCACCACATTCGCATTCAAATAAGAAGTGACAATATTACTCGCGACTGAAGAACGAAGGAAATAAGGAATACCGGCCATATTTGTTTGTGACGTCACAATATTTGAATGAGAAAGGGTTCGATACATTATGTTCGGTCTTTGGCGGTCGCATTGAAATTCAAATAAGTCGAAGTTTGGTTCGCTGTGGTTAGATTATTGTATTTAGTTTTGAGGTATTAATTTGAAAAGTATTTCAGTTATTAAAATGGAATGGGTTTTTGAATTTAATAGCTTTTGAAAGTAAAGCCTTTGAACTTAGCAATGGAATAGTGAATTGTAACAAATTGACGACACGTGCTTTGCTTCACTGATAAAAATAATGTCATTAATTTTTGACAGAGTAAATAACTGACGTGAGATTTTTAATATTGTTCCGTCTTTAATTATTTATTTATTTACTACTAGCTGACCGGACAGATCCCAATTCCAATAATCCAAAATTCCCATAGAAAATTCACTTTCAGTTTTCCCAAATTTTCCAATTTTCCCGGCAACTTTTCTAATTTTTCTCTACATAAGAACCTTTTCCTGACAATAATAAGCACAACAAAAAGTAATGAGCGAAATTGATCCATCCGTTCACGCGTGATGCGATGACCAAGGGAAATAGGGATTCATTTTTATATAGATTAAGACAGATTTGAAGATCTTTAATTATTATTATGAAAGATGGCCCTTCATTGTAAGATAATCATTCATTATCGTCAATTACCTAACATAAGTTAGCAGGGGGCAAGCAGACAACGAAGAAAAAAAAATCTAACTATGATATATCCCTATTATCATTTTACGTTTCCCTCTTTCTTTCACGATACATACATGATAATATCTTCGTTGTTCAAAGCCGACGGAGCACGTATTTAATTTCATATTAAGACGTTCAAAGGGCTTTTTCCTTGTTCGTGTAACAAGAAAATTGAACATACAAGATATGCTAATTAGTTTCTTATCTCATCATCGGAGTTTGATGGATATAGTATGAGTATTTTTCAGCCTTTCCGAATTCTACAGTGTTATTGGTAACTCGACCACCTCCATGTAGTAATCCCCACGTCATAGTAGGGTTTAAATGCAACAAATTAAGCCACCAATTGTTGTACCGAAATTCAGAGTTTTTTTTCCGGCAATTAGGGTTCCGTACCTCAAAAAGAAACAACGGAACCCTTATAGGATCACTTGTTTGTCTGTCTGTCTGTCTGTCTGTCAGTCTGTCAAGACCGTTTTTCTCAGGAACGCGTGGAGGTATCAAGTTGAAATTAATATTAAATACGTAGGTCTGTGGTCTCTTGAAGTCCTAAAAACTCAAGCTTCTAAGTCAATGCAACAAAAACATACGACCATTTATGCGACATATTTTGATACTCGCAAGTAAATCAAAACCTATAGGGTACTTCCCGTTGTTCTAGAATCATGAAATTTGGTAAGAAGCAAGGTCATACAACACAAATAAAGGAAAAAGTCCGAAAATTGTTAATTTGTAATTCTATCATATAAAAAAAATGTTTAAGTCTGTCAGTCTGTCAAGACCCTTTTTCTCAAGGACGCGTGGAGATATCAAGTTGAAATTAATATTAAATACGTATGTCTATTGTCCCTTAGAGTTCTAAGAAAATCAAGTGTCTAAGTCAACGCAATAAAAAAATACGGGCATTTTGCGACACATTTTGATACTCGCAACTGTCGCAAGTAAATCAAAACCTATAGGGTGCTTCCCGTTGACCTAGAATAATAAAATTTGGCAAGAAGCAAGGTCTCCCAGCACAAGTAGAGGAAAAAGTCCGAAAATTGTGAATTTGTAATTTTTTGACATAAAAAAAATATTTTTGGGATCCAATGTTAAGTTTGTTTTTGGGATAAATTCTTTTCAACTACGGAACCCTTCATTGTGCGTGGTCGGACACGCACTTGTCCGGTTTTTTTTTTATTGTTGTCAGACAAAAATGACGAAAAATAAAATGTTTAAATAGTGATCTTTGCCAAACTTTTAGGCATTATTGAACTTTTAATTATTAGTAAGGATCTGCTTGCCATTAAACATTAACTCTATGTAGTTTTCAAACTAAAATATAATATGTTTATTTGCATTAAAACATGGTACGTTAATGGTCTCAATAATAGTGTTATGATCTAAATGTCTCACCATGGGAAAACCAGTTATAATTATGCACCTATCATCAATAATAACTGTGTAATTAAATAGTCAGTATACCTACTATGTATTACAAAAATGTAATTCAAAAACTTTTACTATGTAAATCGGTAATAATATTTTTTATCACTTACTTCTTTATCAAATAATTCTTTTACACTATACAAAGTATTACCTATGAGTATATGTCATTTTAATAATATCTTTGTGGATATTATTAAAAAAAAATACTGCAGTGATAAAAAATGGATACACAGGTGAATTTTTCAAGTGGACGTGGAATGCCAAATTCGAAACAATGAGAAATATTGTAATGCTGAACAGTACAATCCTTGAGACGTCGAATACAGTAATGTATTGAAAATAATGGTCATGATTTTGAACAATTAATCAGTTAAGGTAGGTACAGGTAGTTAGGTAACGTATGTAACAGAAAAATAAAAAAAGTATTTTGTTAAAAATTTGCTCTTTGCTTTACTTTGCCGTATGTCATTACTTCCTAGAATTCGATAATTATTAGCGACACTATCGAATGGTGTAATAATACCGTTGTTTTTTTTTCAAAATCAACGGACTCGATTCCTGGCTAGAAATATTGATTTATATCAAAAATCCAATGATGCTGTTTTAGTTTTCATCAAAATCGAGGCCGAGACTCTTTTGAGTTCGCTATTCCTCATAGCTTCAGATTTGGCCATCCACGCCAACTTGAAAAATTCACCCTCTATATTGTCGTAAACTCATCAATATAATTTGTCAAGCTGATAAAAAATAAAACTAAATCCAAAATCCAATTATTTTCCTTCAACAAGTTAATAGTTCAAGAAAAATGTGGTAATATGTTAGAAAGCGGCTCGCAATATGCTTCAAGTTAGTAGACTGTTTACGTTGTAATATAATAAGTAATAGTGTCACTTACAGGCCTTACTGAGTAACTTATAGGAAGGTAACTACGAGGGATTTATAGGTCTATTTGCTGGGGTTTATTTCTGGCACCTGTGCGGTACGCCTTCGGAATATTTACGAACCATAACATCATGACAGGGTTGGGCAGAGTTGTACCTTTAGTACACCCCTGTTGCGGGCGTCGGTGGATGTGGTGCTGGCGTAGTAGACTGCTCAACACTGTACCTGCACGACGCCCCACGTACTGGCTATGATAATGGATTGTAGTTTTGGGTTCTTAGGTTAGAATGAAAGGAGGCTTGACCTAACAATAGGAAAGACCGATCTAGTTTTTATCGAAAAACAGGGATGATGCCTGGGCTAAAAAAAAAAGAAATTCTATTTAGTTCGTCAATCAGTTAATAAAAAAAAGAGACACATAATTTTTGCTTTATCATATTAATAAAAAAATTACTAAGATAAAACGCAATAAAGCTGCAGTGGGGGCTCGCTACGTCACAATTATAACAAACTATTATTTTATTATATCTCTGTTTCTTAATCATTTTGATACGACTTGTTTTTAGATTTCCTTTGAATACGTTCAGAAAATTGATAATTTTCACCAATATTTTATGTTAGCTTCAGACTGCGGGTTCGCCCGCGTGGTATGTCGATAAAAAGTATAGCCTATGTCCTTTTCCAGGTCATGGTCTACCCGTGTGCCAAATTTCATCCAAATCCGTACAGCCATTTTAGTGTGAAAGCATAAGAAAAACAAACAAACCCGCTCTCATATTTATAATATTAGTTACGAAGTTAGGATAGGATATAAATAATCTACATGTCACTCACCAGTGTCTCTTTCTGTTTCAACAGGAGAACGGGCGCGCGGCGCCGGACCTGACGGCGTCGCCGGGCCGGGCCCCGCCCGGGCCGCCGCAGCCGCCGCGCGCCAACCACGCACCACCCTGCGTGCTGCAGCCAGACTTCCGAAAGGTAAACAACATAATATTAAGAGCTTCCATCCCATGCGGGCTGGCAATGTCGCATTTCAACAGGCTTTTCGTCATTATTTTATTAAATGTAAATCAAACTACTTACCTACAATTTTTTTTTCGGCGAAACACTAGATCGTTGTATTTTATAATTATTTTTAACATTTACTCTATAATAAATAATAATAATTTATCGTAATACTGCAAATAGAAAATAATTGAGAATTATGTACATTTTTATGAGTAAATACCAAAATAGCTGTTTAAAAACCGGTCAAGTGCGAGTCGGACTCGCGCACGAAGGGTTCCGTACCATATTATTATGTTTAACAATCGCAAAGATAACTTTTTACTTATTTTATAATGATACTGTGAATTACAAGGTTATTTTTTGCAGTTGCAGAAAATCACCCATGCTTAAACAAAACACCTTATGAATCGCCGTTTTCAGTATTGTTGATTAAATACAGTATTCATGGTACCTACATGGTATAAAGAAGTTTTTTAGAATTCCTAATTTGTTGAATTGTTGCGCTAGAGCTCGTACGAAAATGGTCTAAAATTCTTCTATACAAACTTTAACATCCCTAACCTCATTTGAGGCGTAGTTTTGAAAAACTAATCATGACAAACATTATTAATTACTTATGCAAGTATTTGTGATAAGTTTCAAGTTCATTAACCAAATTAATAAGATTTTTCATATAAACTGTATCTCTGTTTTCACGAACACAATTAAAGAATTTCAAAAATCGTCTGGTATGTTTCCATAACTTGACTCAAACGTTATTTACACCAATTTTAGAGTTAATCAAGCCCCCAATAAAATCCTCCGCTATAAAATTAACTTTTCCCCCCTTAGGGGTAGATTTTTGAAAAACCTTCATACACGTTAGTCTTAATTTTTGGTCTCAAGTATAAAAACTGAGTTTTGAGTTAATCGGACCGCGTGTTAAAGTTCTTCCATACAAACTTTGACACCCCCAATCTCCTCTAGTTTAGGAAAACTAAAAATGATAAACTTTATAATTTACTTAGATGAATATTCGTGATAAGTTTCAAGTCTATTAACTCAAGGGATAGGATTTTTCATACAAACTTTCATCCCCTGTTTTACCCCCTTAGGGATGGAATTTCCAAAAATCCTTCCTTAGTGGATGTTTACACTATATAAGGTATCTATGTGCAAAATTTCAAGTCTCTAGGTCCATTGGTTTGGGCTGTGCGTTGATATATTAGTCAGTGACTCAGTCAGGACTTTGATTTTTTTATATATATAGATTTACCATGTTATTTTAAGACCACAGACTTCTTATAGGTTTTCCGGTAATCTACAGGTTCCGGAACTATTTTCTATATTTTTTTCAAAATTTTAGACTCAGTAGTTTCGGAGATAAGGGGGGGGGGGGGAATGGTCAATTTTCGTCAATTTTCTTAAATAAGTTTAAAACAATAAATTTTAAAATTATAAAAAAAATATATTTGAGACCCTCATAGTAAGCCCTTTCATTTGATATGTCACACGGTACAGTTTACAAAACTTTGTTTTAAAAATTTTCTTATTTTCCCCCTAAAAGTGACTCACGGTCAAGTGAGGTACGGAACCCTAAAAAAATAGCATACATAGCGTATACCAAGGATCTAGTGCTTGGCCGAAATAAAATAGTACTTACTTTGATTTTAATTTATTAAAATAATCACGAAAAACCTCTAGAAATGAGTTGCCAGCTCGTGCGGGATAAACGCTCTTAACACCAAAATAAAAGTCTTTTAAGCTAGGTTTCCTAACATTGCCGTTCAAACTCTTTTTTAAATAACATACTTCGATTTTTGAGGCCAGAAAAGAAATACCTTTTTATTGAAACGTGTACTGGCAGTATCAGACGAGTTAAGAGGCTCTAAGTCTAAGTAACCAAGACCAACCAGACCAAGACCAGTTTCAAAGCAATGAAGGACATTAAGTTTGAGAACTCGGCGAAAAATTATATTTAATTATGAATTTTGGGAAATCAGAAACACAATTCTTTGATTTCATCTTGGATTTTCGATCCCATTAATTTTTGCCTCGGCTGAATAAAGTGCCTAGATATTGCAAAGGGATCAGAGTTGATACTGGATAAGTAAAGCTTTGGTTTTCTTATACAGGGTGACTTGTATTTTGTATTTCTTTCAAGACGTGATCGTCTTGAAAGAAATACAAAATACAAGTCACCCTGTATAAGAAAACCAAAGCTTTACTTACCTACAGCCTTCCAATTTTAGAATTGTTCTTTCCCACTTTCGAAATGTGACGGTGCCTCTTCACAATCGGCGATTAAACTTTCAACCACTTTATAAATCACCCCCTTTAGGATTATTTTTGAGACAAAGAGTAGCCTATGCCCTTACCCAGGATGCCATCTATCTCTATGGCAAATTTTATCGAAATCCGTTGAGTGGTTTAGCTTAGTTGTTTAGGTAATCGCTATGATCGCCAATTGTTAAGAACAGGCCTAAGGCTAGAAGAAACGCCGCACACGTCCTTTTTATGAAATACCACAACTTCAACAAACCACTGAAATGCCCTACAAGTGTCTTTACCGCACTCTCTAAGAAATTGTACAAGTACAATAGAAAATACCACTGATATTGCACTTTTGGAAGATTACAAGAACTCTTTCTGCACTTTTGTAACAGTCTGCAAACAATGTTTTTCAGTCTAGTAAAAAATACCTTAGTTTCAGAACCCAAAAAGTTTATCTAATGTAACGTGCAGTTTTAGGAGAACAATATAAAAATAAAAAATAACATGTTTTTTGGCAACAATACCGGAATAACTGGATGCTTTTAAAATATCGGAAACAAGCTAGATACATCAATTTGTCTAAACTTTTTATTTTGTTTGACGTGTGATCTCGAAATAGGAGTATGATATTAGAATCCTGCCGTAGTTACGATTAAAATTTTATTTTAATCGTAACTACGGCATTAAATTTAATTAATTGAATTTTATTCTGAAACATTTATGTAAATGGAGCTTTTATTAGCTTTTGCCGATAAATATATGCATTTTAACACACTTAACTTTGATCTGCATCTGCAATATGCTAATTGAATGCCATTGCATATAATTTACAGTGGCTGTTTGGTCTAGAAGTGCTCGTAAGCGCTACTGCTGAGTATGAAGTCCTGGGTTCGATTCCCAGGTCGGGCAAAGTGTTACTTTGACTGACTAAAACCCACCCGTGTTTAGTGCCAGGGCCACGGTATCTCTTTCGAACAACCCACGACCCCGGCGGCCTCAATAACAGCCTGGTGTCAGGATTTGTGCAAGTTTGATGGCAACAGGCTTGCCCCCTATTACATGGACTTAAACGTAACTGGCGAAAATTTCGCCATTCGAACATTCGTGTAGGTACTGTAGTAGGTCTCTGCCTAACTCTTCGGGGATTACGTGATATTGTTAAATTACATACAATTTATACATAAAATATTACTTAATACAAATATTTCTAATAAACAGGTATCAGGAGTGAGCAATGAAATATTCAGGCAGATTGAAATGGTTGAGAATGACCACGATTCGACAACTGCCGCGGCGCTCGAGGTCAGTAACAAATTATTTAATTAATTCTCATAAGTATTGAAATACTTAACGCTGTTAGCATATCTTTGAGAAAATGTTGGTGTTTTGATGTTGTGCCTAATTAGGAGAGGCAACTTATTTCTTATTTCTTTTTTGACATATCGTCGCTAATCTAAGTGACGTAAATGATTCGAAAAAAATTTTACCGGGCAAGTTATTTTTATTTTTTTTTTGTAAACTGTAGATATATCGATCTCGATTTTTGCATCATGATAGATAGATACGCCGATTAGACAGATCGCTTCGACTTGGAAAATGTATCAAATTACTATAGTTAGGTCGGCTATCGGCTTAGTCCAAAATGTCAGATACGTCAGTTAGTTAAATTAGCGACGATATTTGTATGAACGCTTTTTACCCGACTACGGCAAACCCTCGACTAGACTGCCTCGTTGGTCAGCTGAGCATGAGGTCCTGGGTTCAATTCCCGAGTCGGGCAAAGTGTTATTGGGTTTTCCATCTGTAATTTCTCAGTAGCAGCTCGGAGTCTGGATTTGTGTCCGGTTGATGGCAATAGGCTTGCCCCCTATTACATGGGACTTAAACATAACTGACGAAATGTGGGGGTGTGTGGGTGTGGGTGTAATGTGGGTGACGCCTTCGGGGAAACAAGGCGTGATGTTATGTTTATGTTATGTTACGGCAAAGATTTTGCAAAATTAAAAAAAAAATGCAAAAATATGGCAAATATTTAAACAGGATATTTATTGATCATTATCATAAGAATCTTATCAGAAGAATCTTATCAGCTCATAAAGCTTACATTATTACTAAGTAGGTAGCCACAGCACCTCTGATTTGAGAAGGTTGCATAATACTACAGTTTTACAGTTACAAAACTGTGTTATTAACCACTTTTTGCAATTTAATGTAGTCTTACGTACGTCAAAGGATCCACTTGCAGATTAGTAGCAAGCTATCAATGGAGACACTAGACAGTTGAAGTTGAAATGTTTGTAAAATAAAACTAGTGAATATGGCAACATTTTCCGTTTTGAATAATATACCATAAAGAGCCCACGATAAAAAGAAAGTATCCTTTTTGTTCGAATCCAGTTTATCGAGCGTGTTCAATATATTGTGTTACAATGTTTCCAGGCGGTGGAGCGCCGCGGCGAGATGATCGTACGGATCCTTGAAATCAGACAAGTGGGCCGTAACAATATTGAAGCCGCCAAGAAATTCTTCTCATTACAGGTAAGAAATAAATAGCTATAGGTACCTCTAAGGTGACTGGCAATTAGTGACCGATACCTAAACAAATGATTGTGCTCATGATAACAAACAACTTTTACTAAGGGACCAAACCTGAAATCTCGAAAAAAAAATCAGCTGCCCCATACATTCATGTTCGCATAACTCGTCAAAATGTAGGGAGCAGCTGATTTTGTTTCGCGATTTCAGGTTTCGTTCCATAGTAAAAGTTGTTTGTTATCATCAGCACAATCATGTATTTAGGTATCGTTCACTAATTACCAGTCACCCTATAGGATACATTTTATACCCTTAATTAATAGTAGGTAAGCAAGCAATGACAGAGTAGTGGTGGCCCAGTGGTAACGGCCGGGACTTACGAGTTGTAGGTCGTGGGTTCGAGCTCAGACAGGCGCTTTACTTTGTGTAAATTATTTCATCACCACTGCTCTCAAAACGGTGAAGGAAAACATCGTGAGGAATCCGAAATGTCCTAGAAACAAATTCAAAGATATGTGACATCTGCCAACCCCCACTGGACCCGCGTGGTGTATTACGGGCCACTCCCACTCACAGAGAGGAGGTCTGTGGCCCAGCATTGGGATATTATAGCCTGATTATGTAAACAAGATGGTTTTATGTAAATAATGGTCATGAGTAGCGATAGGACATAATATTAAATGCTGTGATGTTGGGTATTGAGCTCTCCTGACACTTAGCAGTCTGGCTAATATTTCTAACGATGCCAGAAGACCAATTCTCGTGTTTAAAAAGGTTAATATTAATGTAGTCACAGTCATAGAAATTGTGACGAATTAGATAATAGAATACAATAACATTTATTAGACAAGATAAAAATAAATGTACACTGGATAAACTTCTTATTCTAAATTAAATAACATCAGATTATTATAATAATAATATAAAAATATGGCGACGAATTAGATTAGTATTTTGATTGGGTTTTTACTGTGGTATTTTTAACAGGATTTGAGACTGAAATTATAAAGCGAGCGTTCCTAAAAATACGGGAATTCCTCTCTGAGCTATTTTCACAAAGATGAACTTTGACTGAACTAAGACGAGAGAATCAGTAGAAGTAATCTTAGCAAAGAAACACGAAACTATAGGGTTGTCTGAGAATTAAGTCTTTGCGTGTGGTATGAACTCCGGTTCAGCCCCAGACACAATGACTTTTTACGAACTATCTACAATTATTTAGCTCAATTTAGCTTATGTCCATAGAAAAAAAAACTGTGTCATAAGGAACGACGCGGAAAGCGTACACATGTCCATAAAATACTGTTTTTGTTCTATTCTATGGAAAAAAGCTGAATTAAGCTGAATAGTTGAGTGAGTGTGTAGTTAGTCCCTTAACTGTTTCTGTAATTACGGCATGCGAAAGGTAAGCTGTCCGCTCCGATGCCGATGTAATTATCTTCTCTCGTTTATTTGGGCTTTGTTTTTTTCAATAATTTTATGTAGATTACTGTACAATAGATTAAACGCTGAACGTACTGTTTTTAAACTTAATATTAAAAATTTCTAATCTTTATAATATTAAGTTTAATAAACTCCTGTTATTAAAGACCGCGGAAACTCTAGTTATTAAAGTTACTTTTGGAAAAAAAGGAACATTGAATAACCTTTCTTATGTCTCTATTAAATCTGTTTACGCCATAAAGCTGCATTATATAAAGACGAGTTCACTATTAGTTTTCGCTTTATGCAACAATCTTAACTTGTAATAATGCAGTTTCCTCAAGTCAGTGTAACTTTGCTGAAACTCTTGGCGTCTTTTGTTATTTACCAACAACAATAAATTGAAAACAAATTGTTAGCCGCAATGAATACTGATCATTGCATGAACTACTATGAAAATAAAACAGAAACCTTCACAGTATCGTGATTGGAAAATATAAGAGAAAACATAGTGAACTCACAAATAATTTAACAACTACTCTAATCATTTCACTCTTCTTTATAAAGACGACGAATCATAAATATTTAAAATACAGTACAGTGATTAGACCCGGCGTTAAGACTTCTTTTTTGTCACAACTTCTTTTTTGTCAACACCAGTCTTCTCAGGTAATTTTCCTGCTCCATTGACCCGAATAGTCTGCCTAGTACGTACGGGGTAGCCTAGTACGGGACCCACCGTGAAAGAACGTTACTCTAGTGAACCCTTTTGTTCGAGCCGGGATGGCCTAGATCGGCGGAATGTGAACGCAATTTAGCCCAGCATTGTTGGGATGCAGTACGGTTCATACCACAGCTATGTAATATTGTTCGCTATAGATTCTGTGGTTTATTCCATTTGTGGTTTCCTTGAATTGCGTTGTGCTTTGTGCAATACAATACTATTGTCGTAAGGCGTCAGATTGGTTGCGAATTGGAAGCTTCTATGTGTATCTTCGTTTTTTGTTGAAAGAGATTTTTTATTTCCATGTTTGTTCTGCTGATTTTAAAATTATTTTCACTTTCACGTTTTGAGTATTAACTCGTAATCGTCCCGATGCAGGATATAGGATTTCTAAGACGTTTTACGGTTAAATATATTAATTTATCTATTTCAGCATGGAAAACTTACAGCTAAAAAAACTTAACTACAAAATGGGAAATAATAGCCAACAGAAAGCCAATTACAAGTCTTCGCGTACAAGCATACAAACAGTAACATATTACCTACATATTATAATAGTTATAATTTTATATATTATAACATTTGGTTTGTAATTAATAAAAAGTAAAAAAAATATATTAAGAGGAAATCATAATAAATTTGCAGATATTTGAAAAAATTGAGGCTTTTAAGCACCTTCTGGCTGAGCTTTGATTTCTGATTTCTCAAAAGAATTATAAATACATATAGGTTTAAACAATAAAATTACTAATCGTAGTAGGTACGTAGGTTTTAAAACTAACATTATACTTTTACTGAGTGCTTAATAGTTTTGCCACACCAAACAAAACAAATCAGAATTAGGTAGTTTTACACAAGGAATAGCAAAATTTTGAGTGATGCGGGTAGGGCGCGTTTCAACGGTTGTAGCGTATTTACTAAGGTTTTAAGGTTAGCTATCTACGTACTAGCTGCGTCCCGCGGTTTCGCCCGCGTAAACCGGTATGAAAAGTAGCCTATGTGTTAATCCAGGGGATAAGCTATCTACATACCAAATTTCATCCAAATCGGTCTAGCCGTTTGAGCGTGAAGAAGTAAAAAACATAGAAACACACTCACAAATTTTCGCTTATAGAATATTAATGTGAATAAATGTATGAGTGATGATTAGTGTGTCTGTAAAATATGAGTTCACATAAAATCACCTTACGTAACTAGTTAAAAATATGTACCTACCTATTTAAAAACTTTTTTACAAACTCTGCCATATTATCTTTCACAGGACTCCCGTCACATAGTCCAACTAGTGGAAATAGTGAAGCGACCCGGCCAAACCCTGGGGCTGTACATCAGGGAAGGCGACGGAGGAGCGCGGACGGACGGCGTGTTCATCTCCCGGATAGCGTTGGAGTCTGCCGTCTACAACAGCGGATGTCTCAAAGTGGGGGATGAGATTCTGGCTGTGAACCTCGTGGATGTTAGAAGGATGTCCCTGGATGATGTCGTCATTATTATGTCGATACCCAGGAGGCTGTTGTTGTGTACGAGGCAGAGGAAAGGTTAGTTAAAAAAAAAATGTTTATTTATTCTAAGCCAAAGTAAAACAATGTTATATTTATAACTAGGTGGCTATGCTATGCACAATACATTGAAATCCTGATCTCCAAGCTAGGGGTATCCCTGTTTAGAGATCAGTAAAGAAGGTTAGGTTAAATTGTCCTACTTAAAAACTGAGTAATGTGGTAGTGTACCGGAATCACTGAGTCTGTGATAATTAGTCTTATTCAGTTCACTAGTCAGTTCTAATCGAGACTTGACTATACAGGGTTATTAGTAGATAATATGTCAGTTGAACAGAACCTCAAAGAAATAACAAGCTGTTCGGGTGGTGGATGAGGTTGGCAAAAATGTGTCAATCTACACAGGTAATTAGTAATAGGTTATTGGTAATATGTTGGCAATTCATTAAGGGGATGTAGGCATTTTCAACCAAATGACCCCGCATACCCCCTATGCAAATGTCAACCATTTTCTAGTAATTTGACATTTTATATTTTTTGAAGTGGTATAAATCAAAGTTAGTATAATACCGCAGTAACTTTGATTTATAAAAAAAAACAATGCATGAAATATATTTTTTTAAATTATTATCTGCTTGCTAACACTTCAATGCGTCATCCATAAAAAAACAATTATCTTTAATAGTTTTTAAATCAGAGCTACAACAAATAATTACAGTAACTATTCATAATGTTGAGCAGGTTTTTTTGACTAAAATGGTCGATTTCTGCAAAAAAAAGGCGTAGTCATTTGGTTGCAAATGACTGCAAACATGCAATTCATTAACGGGTTGCAAATACATCCCGTTAATGAATTGCCAATATATTACCAATAACCCTGTGTAGATCGACACATTTTTGCCAACATCATCCACCACCCGAATAGCTTGTTATTTCTTTGAGGTTCTGTAACACAGTATATGATTCAATTCAATTAAATTTATTCATTAACAATTTACATTGTAACTACATAATAAAATCTTATCTTATCTTATTATTTTTTTTTTTATGTGGTATTTTTATTTTTTTTGTGTGTTGTAAATGACCAATGTGTTACGCACATTGGTCATTTAAAATTAACATCATAACTCACATCAAAAACAATATTATTCAATGTCAACTTACTAAAATTGCGAATAAAAAACATTTAAAAATTAAATTTAAATAAAATAGTTCAATATCAACATAAGTAAATAAAAGGAATAATAATAATCTCAGATAATATACATTTCCAAGGAATCTCATTATTCTGCCTCTAATAGGCTCTCTCTCTGAGAAATTCTCATTAAAACGCAATAAAAACAGACGGATTTCTTAATTTCGGGAAAATAGTTCAATGTGGTTTAGTAATTTCTTAACAAACCATACTATAATCATTATTTTTCTCTCATCAGGTAAATCAGGACCAGGCTCGCCATCCATGCCGCGGTCGGAGCACAAACCACCGCCAGTCGTTGTGCTCAAGAGGGACTGTCGTGATGATGACGAGAGGGAACGGGATCGAGTTGATGGACTTTATTCACAGTGAGTACAAACTTTTTTGTTACTCAAGATTTTTTGTCCCCTTATGACGTACCCCGTACCCACGTGTGCAATTTGAATATATATATATATATATAGTAGATACATAAAGGAGTTCAGGCAGGCTACGTGTACTCAGCATTAATTTAGGTATGAAGCTACAAGTACGGGGCGGACTCGACTTGTCGCGCTAATTTAGTGTGAGTTGCCCCAGTGAAGCATGGTTTCGTACACACATAGGTACGATACGAAAGTACGAAATATTTATATTTATATAAATCGGGACGAATGGCTACTCCTTTTAAAGAAATACCATCAACCTATCAAGGCACTAAAATGAAAAGCATTTTTAAAAACTCCAACAGACATGGTACGCTTCGATCAGTGGGTCCTGGTGGAGGCGTTCGTCCAGTCGGTGACGGAAGGGAAGAAAGAAGTCGGCTGCAACTGGGTGCTCTGTCGCCAGATTCTACGGCTCTGGATTTATATTATAACCCAAGACCGCCGTCTGATCATTCAACATGGAGGTAAAGTATCATAGAATTATTTTGCTCTTTCAAAATTATACAGTCTAAGTTGCCTCAATCATCATACATATTTGTGATGTAGTCAACATCAAAGTCAAAGTTAAATAACTTATTTCAAATAGGCATATAAAAGACACTTTTGAACATCAAAGATTTACAAAAAAATAGAATTGATTCTAGTTGCCTCCAGCTTCTAGTTCCAAAAGGTAGTTTCGTATGAAGAAGAATGAGAGTCAGTTCTCGGCGCCATCTCTGACTTCATTTAGAGTCAGCTTCTGACCCTGTGTAAATCAGCCTTTATTCTAAGTTCTGCATTCTTCCATTCACAGCTACCGTCCACCACCACCGGTGATAACAGAGCAGCCAAAGTCCCAAGCGACTCATTTTGTACCATACGAGCGATCCTACCCAAACACACTGGATAGTTTAGCGGAGAAAGTGCATTCTTTCTACCCGGCTGACAGCGGAAGGTATGATAGGTAAGTTGACGGTTTCTTCCCCTTATTATGGTCTGTTTTACAAACATCAAATAAGTCACAGTTTATTTAACTGATAAATAATTTCATACAAATTCTGCCGATCTATTCTGTAAAAATCTCACCGTGGAAACTAACTATAGTTCCACCGATAGCGCTGTACCGCGCCTTACGTATGTACGCGGCAAGACGGGGGTGGGGGAGCAGTGCAGGCCGCTCATTCCTAAACTCTCACGGCGTCCCACCGCCGCACTCACTCGTCAACGCTCACGCCCTCTCACCCCCCGCGGTACAGTGTATCAGTCAAACCATAACTTAGGTCCGTATTACAGAAGGAAACTCAAGCACTGATCTTTGTTTAAATCTAGTTTCAACCAGTCAAATGGCTTCAATCTAGTTTTAAGTAACGCTTGAGTATTGAGTGACGTTCTGTAATACGGACCTAAAACAACCGGTCCATCCTGTAAAAACCTCACCGTGAACACTTAGGTGAAGTAAGCTTGAAGTGAGCTGTCATTCCATCTGAACTCTAGATTGACACTACCTACTAATAGCTAACATCAAGCTCACTTTACCTAAGCTAACGGTGAGGTTCATAAAGAATAGACTTGCTGTTCTTCTTTTTAAACTGTTAGATGGACTCATCCAGACGCTGTAAAACAGGCCCTTAATGTTTGAGTTCTGTCTTATATGATAAAAGGAAAAGAAAGAAAGAAAGAAAGGAAGAAAGAGAGAAGAAGAGTTCTGTCTTATGTGATAGGTCTTATTTCAGTGGTACGCGTTTTGGCGGTCGTGTGCCGCGATCGGGATCGGAACAGCAGTTGCCCAGAGCAGAAACTCATTCTGATTTTGGTAGACATTCCTTGCTCAGATCTAGCTTGAAGGCTTCAGCTGCAACTGGAGGTAAGACTTCTAATATTGGAATGACATACTTGACATTGCATTAGAGTGTTTCTAATAGACCATATTTATGTTGCAGCGTCAAGTTTACAGTCAAGATACAATCAACGATACGGCGGCGTAGGCATGCCCGGGTCTGGCCTATCAGGCACAGGATTGACAGACTCCGCCTTGGCAGGAACTAGTTTAGGCACTGGGCTTCCTTCTGGACTCTCAAGCACAGGACTCAGTGGCCTGACAGGTTCAAGCCTCGTCGGATCTGGCCTGACGAGCTCTGGCCTAGGATCAGGTTTAGGAGGAACTGGCCTGGGCTCCGCACTTTCAGGAGCATATGGAACAACTGGGCTGGGACTACCATCATATAGTAGTAAATTTGGAACAGCTAGGAGGAACCGAAGTCTGGACTATTCGTCAGATACAGAGGCTACGGCTCCCACTAGAACTCCTTATTATTCAGGACTCAGTGGTTACAGGAGTAGCACATTGGGAAGGGATATTGGATCGAAGTTTAATTCATTACCAAGGGATGTGAGAGGGACTGGACAGAGGTAAGCATTAGTTTTACTCACCATTTAGTATCTAAAAACAGTTCAATCTACCAATTTTGTTATTCCAAATAGGTTGGGACTAAGTAGGCGAGCAGGAAGTGTTCTTCAAGATGAGCCGGAGCCTTTGTCTTCACGTTTGGATCTTCGTTCTTCCAGAGGTGAGCCAATCTACTGCCTTTTGCAAAACTGACTTCTAATAACATATACCAAAAGCCGACCTTTCTAAGGGATCATTTGATTATCAGGTCGTTTACCGTCCTCTCCTTCAGTATTCACTTCGGACGAGTACAGAGCGTGGCTGTCGCGGGCGCCCTCTACCAGCGCTCTCTATGAGACGCTGCGTCCACGACTTCCTACGCACTATTCAGCTGAAAATATTCACGACGCGCTCAAAAACGTAAGAAATTTACAGTAATCGATTAGCTTTTATATCAATCGATATTTGTTCTTTAGATTAATACGGTTTCTTTTCAGATGGAAAGTGCCAGTCGCTTCGGATCATCATTAGGTCTGGCAGGTCGTCGGGTGGAAAGACCACGGCACTTGCCTGCTCGCTCAGTTTCTTCACAGCAGCTGGGAGCCACGCAACAACTTGGAGCAGGGGCTGGCGGGTCACCTTCAGCCCGTCGGGTTCGACAATTGCTTGAGCTGGGGTCTCGGTTTAACTGTCCCAACCCAAGCCCGGTTCCAACGCCGGGCTCTCGGCATCAAAGACACCTTGATATTAATCCTAATGGTAAAGTATTAACACACATTGCCTGTTTTATGTATACGCCTTACTTGCGCAAGTATGTATTGTACATAATGAATGTGAGAGCGTTGAAACAAATTAAAGAACAAGTTTTATAACCCTAAAAAACCGTGTTGTTATATGTGTTAAAAAATGTTCATAACAATGATACAATTTCTTGCAGAGTTCCTAAAGTATAAAGCAGAGAAACCAACTACGGGTGGTCTTTCTGCATCCATGACTGGTCTATCACGGTTGTCGGGCGGAGTATCGGGCATGCTATGGGTACATCTGTTGGCGGGGCGTGGCCTACGGCCCACCGCGACGGGTGCATCGCCAGGGTCCCCACCATCAGGCCCGCTGGCGCCCCCGCAGCCAGCAGTTGCACCCAGGGACCTGTATTGCGTGCTAGAATGTGATCGTGTGCATAAAGCTCGGACTGTGGTGAGTGTATTATTACACTAGTACGTATTGTTTTCTGTGCCTCGTTGGTCTAGTGGTCGCAAGCGCTACAGCTGAGCATGAGGTCCTGGGTTCAATTTAGGAAAATTACTTAGCAACAACCTGAGTCATTCTTCTCTAAACTATTGTATGCCTCAGTCTTCCTACAAACAAATAATGGCTTCAATAACTAAAAATGAATATGATCCTAATGCCATTATTACTATACTTATAGGTAGCAGCCTTAATGTTAAAAAAGATGATATTACTGATAGTGTCACCGAGCTATTGAAGTTAAATTGTAAGAAAATAATTTTGTGTGCTTTTCCATACTTTAAGTACTTGTCAAACAGACAAAACAACTACATTCACATGTTAAATAATTACATGCAATTCTTAGTTAGTCACCATAGTGACAAGTTTATATTTTTTGACACCAACATTTTTGTTGATAAGCTAAGCTCGACTAGGGATACGGTGTATCTGCCCAGTAGTTTTAGACATCAAATAGCTAGGCTATTAGCTTTTAATATTAACCCAGACATAATTAGTATGTCGAAGTCATCTTTAATTAGCACCACAGTTAGTAATAGTACTAATGTTAAGGTGGTTATTAATTTAAACTAGTTTGTAAGACAACAGAAAGTACCACTAACAGTATAGTTACACTTAATAACAAAAAGGTATTTTCTAGCTCTATAATAGTTAACTGTAGAAAAGGGGCTAAGCAGAAATCCTTGAAATTATTTCATCAAAATATTCAAGGTTTTTCATCCAAACAATTGGAAATTGAATTGTTTTTAGAAAAAACAAAGTTTGACATTATTTGTTTAACCGAGCATTGGTTAAAAGATTACGAAATGTTAATTAATTATGAGAATTATAGTGTGGCCAGTTGTTTTATTCGAACATCAATTTCGCGTGGTGGTTCATTAATCCTAATTAAAAATTGTATTAAATCGAAAAATCGTAAAGACATAGTTGAACTATCGTTTGAACATAGTATTGAACTTTCCTGTGTTGAGCTAGATAAGCATGTCATAGTGTGCGTTTACAGACCCCCAAATTATCAAAACTACTCTATATTTGAGTCAGTAATGGAAGAAGTTATGTCAAGACTTGCAGCTGGTAATAAGTCAGTAATTATCTGTGGCGACTTCAATATTAATATTTTAGAAAATAATTCAAATACCAGTAGATTATTAAATTTGTTTAAATCATTTAATTTATCAAATGTGTTTGTAGAACCTACCCGAATAACCACGACTACTGCTACATGTATTGATAATGTTTTCTGTTGTTGTGACTATTTAGATAAATCCATTGTTGATTATCTCCCTTCTGATCACAGTGGTCAAACCGTAACTTTTGAGTCCAACATAACTATGCAAAAAGTGCAGATACAATCCAGACCAATAACATCTGTTAATTTAAATAAATTTAATAACACTTTAATTTGTAAGTTAAATGATCAAGAACTGAAAATGAACAATGTTAATATTTTGTATAAAGAATTCTTCTCGGTAGTCCAAACAGAGTTCGATAATTCATTTAAGAAGATCAAAAAAACCATCAGCCCTAAGTTTCTATTTAGTGACTGGGCAACTAAAGGACTCAGGAAAAGTAGGGAAAGACTTTTCGAGCTGTATGGCCTTAAGCCTTATATTAACACGGAAACTTTTAATAAGTATGTTGCTACTTACTCTAAAGTTTTTAAGAACACTTGTAAGGCAGCTAAAGCCTTATACATTAGCAACAAGGTTAAATCAGCAGATAATAAAATAAAGACAGTTTGGAAAATTATCAACAGTGAAACGAACAGGAACAGAAAGCATAATATTGATTACACACTGGAGTCGTCATGTGGTCTCATTTCCGATGGCAAAGAAGTTGCTCAAGAATTTGTAAATTTCTTTACCAGTATCCCACTTAAAACTACTGAGGTCTTAAACTCCTCGCCCTCACTGTCTTTTGATTTAGTAAGGGCGAACGTTTCGGCCTGCCCGATTGAATTTAACTTTAAGCATATTAACCCCATAACAGTAATAAAAGCTTTTAAGCAAATTAAGATCAAACTGACCGAAGATCTTTGGGGAATGTCCATTAAAGTCTGTACCTCCATAATTGAGACTATAGCGCCTTACTTAGCCTTAATATTTAATTTTTGTGTAGATCAAGGAGTTTTCCCGGATTTAATGAAATACAGTAAGGTAATTCCACTTTTTAAATCCGGAGACAGTAAAGACAAAAATAATTATAGACCAGTATCCGTGTTGCCGGTTTTCAGCAAGGTGTTTGAAAAGGTAATGCTTAATCAAATGCTCAATCACTTTAACACGAATAAAATACTTCACGATCAACAGTTTGGTTTCACCAAAGGACGTTGTACGACCGACGCCGGTGTAACCTTATTAAAACACATTTTTAACGCGTGGGAAGAGGCCCAAGACGCCATAGGCATTTTTTGTGACCTCTCCGAGGCATTTGATTGCGTCGATCATGAAACCTTACTCTTGAAACTTGAGCATTACGGACTTGGAAAACTTGCCCTCAGTTTAGTAAAATCTTATTTAAATGATAGACAACAGCAAGTTCAAATAAATGGTGTCAATTCACTCTGTTTAAAAGTTAAAATGGGTGTTCCACAAGGCTCGATATTGGGTCCTTTCCTCTTTTTAGTGTATATTAATGATTTACGCCATTTATTAAAAAATCAACCACAAATGGTGCTATTTGCTGATGATACTTCATTAATTTTTAAGGTAGATAGACGTGCTACAAATTTTGACGACGTTAATAACGCCCTACTGCAGATCCAAAATTGGTTCACTGCTAATAATTTAGTATTAAATGGGAAAAAAACTAAGTGCATCAGATTTTCTTTACCAAATGTCAAAAGTAGTGATTGTGAGATAGTATTGAATCAAGAGAAACTAGAATTCGTCGATAAAACCGTTTTCCTGGGGATTACGCTCGACTCAAGGCTACAATGGGGTCCTCATTTAATATCACTTGCAGGACGGCTAAGTTCAGCAGCTTATGCTGTCAGAAAAATCCGTCAATTTACTGATGTAGATACCGCGAGGCTAGTCTATTTTAGTTACTTTCATAGTATCATGTCTTACGGTATTCTACTTTGGGGACGGGCTGCAGATATCGAGTCCATTTTTATTCTGCAGAAACGAGCCATCAGAGCCATATATAATCTTCGCAGGCGCGATTCTCTAAGGGAACTGTTTAAGGATATTAACATCATGACGGTACCTTGTCAATATATCTACGAAAACATCATGTACGTAAGAAAAAATTTACATCTTTTTAATAAAAGAGGTGAAAGGCATAATTATAATACTAGAAATAAGGACCTATTAGCTCAACCAGGTTTCAGGCTGGCTAAAGTAGACTCATCGTTCATGGGGTACTGTTTAAAATGTTACAATAAAATACCTCCACACATACTACAACTAAATGAGACGAAATTTAAAACTTGTATAAAACGCACACTATGCAGGCAGGCATATTATACGTTGGGGGATTACATAAATGATAAAAATGCTTGGCTCCATGCTGGTCCTGCTCCACAACCTCAACTAATTAATTAACATTTGAACATACTGTTGGAACTGCTGAAGATTGTAAGAATAGCTTTGCATTGTGTAGACTCAATCACCATTGTATTGTATAATTGCTTAGCACATGTGTGAGTACTATGTACCTACTCTAAAGCTACCATTTACTGGGTACGTCTTTATTTGACTTGGATGTGCCCTGGCGGCTGAGAGTGTGTCATGCTCACTCTAATGCCTCGCTGATGGTGGCGCGTGTGGTTGGATCATTTAACGAATCCATACGTCAGGTTCGTCAACGGGCGCTGTTGGTGGAGGCTGGTCATACCTTAGCTGCCACGGCTTATTTTAATTTTAATTTTGAATTGTTTTTTTTTTATTTTTTTAATACGGACGCTTTTAACGTTCATCGTTCTCACATGTATAATTTCAACATGAATGATGTAACCAATATTTTGTAACCATATTTTGATTTAAAAGAGTGTCCGTGGAGTTTCTTGCCCGTTCTTCTCCATAGATCTACGTTTTGGAATGGGCAACTAGCTTCAACTTTCTGACTTACCTACTGACCGACTCTTTGACAATTCAAAAGTGCCTGTAATTGGTTTAATTGAAATAAATGCTTTGAGTTTGAGTTTGAGTTTGGTTCCAGAGTGTTATTGGGTTTTTCCATCTGGAATTTCTCAGTCTGGATTTGCTCCGGTTGATGAAAATAGGCTCGGTTATATAAAGGACTTAATTATCTGGAAAAATGTGGTGTACCATAAAACAACTCTGTATACCGTTTTGGGGAAACAAGTATGATGCATGCAGGGATGGTGGTATGTCATGTTATTGTGTTTTGCCTACGACTAAGAACACCCCTTTATAATCGTAGGTCCGTACCGGCGAGCTGGGTTTTGACTGGGATGAATCGTTCGAACTGGATCTAGTCGACAACAGACAATTGGATATCCTGGTCTACTCCTGGGATCCACAGCATAGGCACAAGCTCTGCTACCGAAGTGCTGTGACCCTGCCTGACCTGCTGTCACGCTCTCCTGCTCATCAACTGGCTGTCAAGGTAATCCTTACTGTAACTAAGTACCAAAGTAGACATCTGCAAAACACAATTTCATAAGATAGGGGATACATCCAACACCTAGTGCGAGTGCGTTACTCTTGACCAGAGAGCCTTCATCATCGTCATAATTTCAGCCCGTAATCATCCACTGCTGGGTATAGTCCTCCCCTTTTTTCTGCCACACTTCCCTCATCCTGGTGTTTCCCGCGACTTTGACGTTATGATCACCCAACGCACTTTTGGACAGCCCTGGTTTCTGTGGCCTAACCTCGGCCACCATTCGGTCACAGAGGGCCTTCACAAGTGACAATAGCTTTCAAAGCCTTTTATATTTCTACAACGACTTCCCACATGATTGACATGAGCTTTTTCGTAGCTTATGTTAATCCAATACATTTCTGACTTTTCCATCGTTATCGCCGATAGAATGTCACTAGGTCCTGAGACCAATGTCTCATGGAGTGAACTAAATGTTTTTCCACTTCCACTATTGAGGGAGTAATGTAAAAATACCCTTAACGAAACCGACCATCACCTTGTCCTTACCATTGTTAGGATTTTTTTGGACTGGAGTATACTCGGGAACTTTCTGGTTACGGAGACATCGAAAGTTTTAACTGTTTTGGTATTCGTTTAACCTATTTTTCTTTCTTTCTAAAGTTAGGTTCATCGTTTTCCTGCCCTTATTACATGTTACTTGGGGTCGGCGCAACACGTTTTTTTCTTCCATTCTCCCCTGTCAACCGCCACGCTATCATTCACTCTCTTTCATATCATTTCCAATCCATCCATCTTTTCTTTGGCCTTCCATCTTTCTAAAGATAGTTTTAAATTTTATAACCAGGGCAGGAAAATGATGAACCTAACTTTAGAAAGAAAGAAGAATAGGTTTTCATGCTTTAAATACTCCCACCTTCCCCTGTTACGTGCATGCATACGCACAATAATTTGCGTTACATTGCGTACTACCGTAAAAAGCGAATTTTCACACTAAAAATAAGTTTGTTGTTAGTCCTTTCCCATCAACTATTTTTGCACAAAGTTATTTAGTTTGATGTACAGAATGCGTAGATGACGGCTTCGTTATGGTTCTTTTTACAACCTGTATACCACCCTGTGTAATTGAAAAGAAAATAGGAACTATTTACTGTCAGTAATTTATCAAAATTATATTATAATTATTAAAAACAACTATTCTCTCTCGCAGATGGAACCTCGTGGCACTCTATACATCCGCGTGCGACACACGGAACCGCACGATCTCTTCCGAAGACGACCGGCGCCTCCACGAAGTTCGGCCCTCTTCGGTGCTGAGCTGGACACAGTGGTGTCAAGGGAACCGCGTCCACCACACGCTCCCCCCGTACCTATGATAGTGAGGAGATGTGTTGAAGAAATTGAGAGACGCGGTTTGGACATCATTGGTAAGTGAGAAGTGCCTGCTTTTGGCCTGCCATAATGGTATTTTATAAAACGACAAAATAAATAATGCCAATAACATTATACCAACACTTGACGTTGTTCGAAGTCCTTGATTTGGGAGTCATGATTTGGGGGGGGGGAGTCCTGGATTTGGGGATTTGGGATTTTAACTAAATCACATTTTACATTTTGTCGTATTAGACAAAATGCTGCCGCATGACTCAGTTGACATTTTCGAAACTACATTAGTTATCAACCGAGTCGTGGCTATGAATGCGGAAGTGTTCAGACTCAAGTTGAGCATTTAAGTCAAACTAGTATTTGACGTATTATATTTACCATAGAACACGCAAAAAAAAATACCTATAGTTATGTGACATTATTTTCAAATGAATTTTATTTGACACAGGTCTCTACCGTTTATGTGGCTCGGCAAGTAAAAAGCGCATCCTACGGGAAGCGTTCGACAAAAATGCTCGAGGAGTGGAACTAGCTCCAGACTCCGTGCCAGACATCAACGTCATCACCGGTCTGCTGAAGGACTACCTGAGGGAGCTGCCGCAGCCGCTGTTCAGTCGCTGCATGTATCAGATGACTCTTGATGCACTGGGTAAGCATCCTAACGTACAGAATAGTATATACAGTCTATCCATCAGCACTATTAACATAAAATTATTATAATAATTCAAAATAAAGTGAATAAATTATCTATTTATAATATATCTCTTATAATCCTATATTTGAGACACTTTTTCTTTTTTCTGGACAACCTGTGTAACTAAGCCATATTTAAAGTATTACTTGTATGAATTTTGATGGGACTAGATAAAGTTATGCAGATTATACATGCTAAACAGAATGTTTTCTTCCTCCGGGAATTGGTTAGCGTACAATTTACTCATCACACCTCTACTAGCTAAAGAACTAGATTAGCTAAAGAACATAATGGCTTGAAACAAAGAGCTCATCATCATACAAATTTTCCCCTTTCATTTCAGGAATATGCCTCCCAGATGACAGGGAAGGCAACGCTCGATTAATGGCCTCAGTAGTCGAGTTACTCCCTCGAGCATCAAGAGCTACTTTGATCTTCTTACTCGACCACTTAGCGCTGGTCGTTGCTGCTCAGGACCGTAACAAGATGTCTCCACAACACCTAGCAGTGGCTCTGGCACCGCCATTGATGCTCCATTCACAACCACCAACAGAAATGGACTACCAGAGGTCCATAAATGTACTGCAGTGTCTTCTGCAGATCTGGCCTGCTCCGAAACGTTCAGGTAATGTCACCTCTTGTGTCAATCTTTACACTACATTGAGAGATTGGGATGTAAAAAACAACATAACTGAACACTGAGGAAGATAGTAACAAGTAATTTATTATTGCCATTGATGTACTGGCTAGGCCCCTATTTGTAAAGTCTGGGAAACCAAATATCATGTCTGGCAATATTGACGAAATATTCACCATAACAATGTTGTTTTTTACATCACCATGCTAACTAGTAGCAGAAGCACGCACATAGTCACCCACTAGCATACTCCAGAAATTAGACCCAAAAACACTACTAGACAAAATTCCACTCTTCAAGCTATGTTCACCTATTGCTGTACTCATCACATATGATCTCTTACTCCTCGCGCACAAGGGCAGATTTGTGAAAAACTAGACCTTAATTACAGAGCAGAGGCTCTTGATAATTGAAAAGTAGATTATTGATGATTTTTCTGTACTTCCGGGAGACAATGTACATTTTTGTACTTGGTTCTACATACTTTATAAATGAATCTAATGAAAAATCTACACCTGCATCGAATAAATTTATGTTAACATTATTGTGAGATTTTTAAATCGTATATAAATTACATGATCAGTGTCTTTCCTTGAGGCCTGGCCGTTTACGAGTGAGACTTGACATTAGCCCAAAGCGCGTTAGAACACCCTCTAGTTCTCCAACTCCTTCTGCATGCCCTAGCTGATCTATCCCTAGCTGATCTATACTATACTTATACACTAGACAAGAACACTGAATGTCTAAAGGCTAAGCGGTCCCTTAACGCATGTATGTTTGTAGACAGTTCGGCGCGGCGAGTCAGTAACCGGGCCGCGTGGAAACAGAGTCAGTGCGTCGCCAGCGGCCTCACTCACACTCCCCCAAGGTATATAAGACCTCCTTACATAGACTTGTATGTAAGATGGGAATAGCTGGCTTTACATAATACAATTTTATAAAAGAAGCCACTAAAATGCCATTAGAATTCAAGAATTACCAAACAATTTCAAATAAAACACAATCGCAGTTGTTCCATGAAACTTGCATAATTCTAATTTCCGATCCTAAAACTAAGAATGTTGCCTGTTTTTTTACTATCTCACTATTTCCATCATCATCATAATATTTTCAACAGGCTTATCACTACTTTTTGTACACACAGTTTAAACCTCTTTCTCGTGTTTAGTTTTAATTTAATTTTATCTTGTTCAATTTGTATTATTGCGGAAATTAATTGAACGTGGTTTAGATGTTTCGCGGTTAGTTTCATTGGTGAAATTGGCTCTAAGAAACGTGTACTTTTTCTGTACAGGCCGAGTTCCGCCCTCAGTCAGTCCATATCGGCCTCAAGTGGCAGCATCAGCAGCATCTCCGCCGCCAGCTCTCTCGGGTCGGCCCGCGCCAGACCGCTCGCCGCCCGCACATGTAATTACTATTATTAATATTATTTAACAAAGACACACAGCCAACAAACATTCCTTCAGAGTACTTCATGTTATTTTCCAGGTTCTCTCATCAGTCAGGGCCGGCCAATATCGTCCGCAGTCGCCGCTCAGAGGCCCTCTGCCCGCGCCACCTCGGTCCCGTCAGGTGACAGTTTCCTCTCCCGGTTCGCCCAGCAGTAGCTCCGGGAGTCACAGCCCTGCGGATACAATTAAACATGGAGGATCTGTGTCCTCCATACTGAGGCAACCGGAGCGCTCCGCATCCCCGCGGTCTTCGCCGAGGTCCTCACCGCGCGCGTCACCAAGAGCCTCCCCACGTGACTCCCCGCGGACTAGCACGCCGCGGGATAGGGAGCACCAGTCCCGGGACTCGTCGCGGGAGCACTCGCGCGAGCACACGCCGCGCGAGCCCGGGTCCCGCGAGTCCCCGCGCTCCGTGATCCCGGGCACGTCGGCGGGCCTGGCCGTGACGCTGAACTCGCCGGGGCGCGGCAGTCTGTCCCCGCGCTACAGCTCCACCAACCCCTTCCTGCAGCAGTACGACGCGGAGGAGGAGGCCGAGGCGTGGCGCGCCGCCGACATATTCTCCTCGTCCTCCACGCACGCATAGTGCTCGTAGCGAATTGAGATTTTCTAGTCAATTTTTTTAATCGAATCGAAAGAGTGCTACGATTCCGCTGTATATTATGTTGTTTATTCGACGAGCGTGGTGCGCGTTCGTGTAATGTTTGTTATATATAGAGCGAGTTACGATGTATATTACTGTGAGAATGTATCATGCTGAGGCGCGAGGTGACACGCCTCGCCGGCCGCCGGCGTCCCGCCCCGTAGCCATTATAGTGTTTATCGTATTGTATTGTACATTGTATATAATAAACGTATATGTAGGTACGCTCCAATTTTGTACCATTCGGGTGGGACCGCGGCGGGCGGCCCGCGGCGCTACACACATCATCCCACATATCAGAGACTTGTGTACGGAATCGACACGAATGGAAAGAAAATGTCCAACTTATTGACTTACAGACACCATAAACAAATCAGCTTCCAAGTATAAGACTAACTATTATCAAAAAATCATTACAATATCACAATATTTTAGTATCGACGACGCACACAAGTCAGTAGCTCGAGTAGGGAGAGTGTATCATAGATCAGACGTACGGACTGTCTTGAGACTGAGACCATATCAGAGTAGCTCGTAGACTCGAAGGCTATCCGTCGTAGAACGAGCGATTACGTGGCATATTGGAAACGTCTAGCAAACGCAAAGCTGTTGTGAATGTTAAAGTACTATTCAAATAATCCCCGTTCTTTATAAAGTAATAAATATATGACATATATTAATTAAATATAGTGTTAGTAAAGCATTTTTACGAGTCGCTAATTCTATGAAGGAATGGAATTTATCCGTTTGGATCGGTCGCATTCTCAAGATCAGGGGCGGTGTGTTCGAAGTTCGGATGATCCAAACAATCGAATTGAATTTAATAAAGAAAAATATAAACTCAAAAATGTACGTTAGCATTCGAAATTCGAAAACATAACCTCAGTACTTATAACTAGCGTCTGCTAGACATATAAGAGTGGGAGAAATCGACCAATGACAGCACTGATCCTACTTTCACTGCCATGATTGGTCCATTTATAATAGAAAGCATAATAATTATACACTTGTTTATATGTCTGTCGGAGGCTACACGGTTACTTATTACTTTTGAGCGACACTTCAAGACGAAATTTTGTTATTAAATATTAAACTGTTTATAAAAATAGCATTGCACAAATAACACGACTGATATGGGACACAAAATGTTTTTGATACTTTTTACTTTTTGTACCTGTTCCTCGTTTGTAATAATGGATACTAGGGCTTCGTTGGAGAACCTCGCCTTTGCTGTACCTCTATAAATTTTAAAATAATATCAATGTTTGTACACGAATTCCCTTTATCCTCATTAATTTGTTCATCTTTCGCAGGGGTCACTGACACGTTCGATCATAAACTTTTACCATAAAGGAATTTGTGTACGAATAATAGTTACATTATCTTGTATGAAGGCTGAAAATCGATGACAATATGTAGCGATAATTTTAACGATCGTACGGATGGTATTAGTCGAGCGGTCGCCTTCATGAAGATTCTGGTCGTCGGTTTGTATTGCCGGACACTCAATGTTTTAGATGTTATTTATATATACGTGTGGATTACTAATTTATATTGCAAAATATATAAATATTAGAGAATAGAGGGGTTTTAAACACTCAATTTAGATAAATGGGGAATGATCACAGTGGATCATATTGATCAGATACGTGTTTAGTGTAGTACAATCATAAGTTCTTTGCTCGATGAAAGATACTTAAGTATATGAATATTTTGAAGATATTTGAGTCTTTTCTGATGTCCTTTTGGTCTGAAGGACGAAAATCTAGTTGTGACTGTTATCACGATGTTGTCCGGTAATGGGAACCGATAGCTTCCACTCGCTGCGCCTTACTCGTCCTAGTAAAATTATGAGCTTAACAAAATTCGTTTAAAATATACACATGTAATCATAAGACATTATAATCGACAGTAGGTCTCTCGCCTATTATAACGTAATACCTTAGACTTTGATACGATTGATCATGACTTGTATTGTTCACATTTAATCATGACTAAGGCGTGGTGTTTGGATGCATATAGCTGTACGGGTGTTTGCATGGCCGATGTTTTGTCGAACGAGTTATTTGCTGTCACTTTTATGTGACAAAGTTGCGAGATCAGAGAGAAAGGGTCAGAAATCCTCGCGGTTGCTCGAGAACTTTTTAAATTTCACTGAATAAGTAACTGTATCAATATTGACTTTAAGTATAAAATTCGACGCAGACGACACGCTTGATCTCGTAAACGCTTGCGGTCTTATTACAAAACGAGGTTTTTCTTTTTTCGTGGTTTAAACCATCGAGACAGTTTTTGTAATAAGAGTCTAGTTGTGATAGAAATACAGTTCTTTATACGAAACTGACAACTTAGTCCGGTACTAAGTTGTGTCGGAATAAAGTTCAAAATTCAAAAAAGGGTCCATGGTTTAAACCTGGGTTTGAAGATGAACCTTGTTTTGTAATAAGACTATTGATGTCTGCGTCGAATTTTATACTTAAAGTCAATATTGATACAGTTACTCATTCAGTGAAATTTAAAAAGTGCACGTGCATCCGCGAGTGTTATTCCGTTTGGTGGAAACTGACCTTTAGAAAACAAATGAGCGACTAACAAGGATTTAGAATATTGTTATTGAAAGTTAAACGAATTATTGGAAAGCCTAAAAGATTAAATAAGTATAACATGTTTGAAAAGTTAAGTAGGTATCAAATTAAAGTGACAGTAGTAAGCCTAAAACAAAACGTTAGTTATGTGAGCACGCTCTAAATGTTGTGAATGGCTTGAAGTGTCGCTCGACAGTCCTGTAGCCAGCCGCGATGCGGCGGTAGTGTGTAGTGACTACGGCGCACAGCTTAAGTTGGCTTCAATGGGGCAATAATTCTGAGAGATTACACTTAGGTTCCGAAATGTTACACCTAGGTTTGAAAAGTTACACCTAGGTTCTGAAAAGTTACACCTATGTTTTGACAAGTTTCACCTAGGTTTTGAAAAGTTACTCCTACGTTATGAAATGTTACAACTAGGTTCCGAAAAGTCACACCTAGGTTCGAAAAGTTACACCTAGGTTTTGAAAAGTTTCACCTAGGTTTTGAAAAGTTTCACCCAGGTTTTGAAAAGTTACTCCTACGCTATGAAATGTTACAACTAGGTTCCGAAAAGTTACACCTAGGTTTGAAAAGTTACACCTAGGTACCGATAAATTACATTGTAATACAGTTACATGTCTTTGTAATTTTAGCACTTGTTAGAATCCATCTATATATATAAATTAATTTATTGAAAATAAAACTTATTATACACGATTAGAGTTACATATTCATTGACTTGGTATCTGCCCGCCCATATATCTTGTATATTATAACAATTAAAAGTTTAACTAGATATATTCCAAATTAAATGAATATAACAATTTAATTGATAAATGCGATATATTTTAATGTAGATAAACAATTTCATAATTTATTTGATGTTTGTTTGTTGAGATATACACAGTGATAGAGTTTTTATATGCAAACTGATGGTATATAACGTCATAGTATAAAATAACTTCTGTTACGAGACTTTACTATATAATTTGGCCTACGTACAAACTTGATACGACTACCTATAACTTTAAAATTTATATTATCGTCGTTTTTCTATATCTATTCTAAAGGTCTTCTCTATTGTTAGAATTTATGATGTTACAGATTATAGAGCAAGAGATGGCCAAGTGTTACTCTCTCAAAGTTGATGCCGCTGTACGTTTGTGTTGCGGGACTGTGATCCCTCTGATAATATCAGTATTTCGACAATTTGGTAAAGAGTAGCGTAACATACGTGAACTTAACGTAAAGAGTAAACGCCGCCCGTATCTGTACCGGGCGGCTGGAACACACACGAAAATAAATAATACGACGTTATAATCGTTTCATTTATTGATCCTCGTCATATTAGGTAGATGGTTTTACTGGTAATTAGTAATAACAGCCGCACGGGTCGATCGACCAGGATAAGCTACGCTTACCGCGGTTGGCCTGAGGATGGGTGACCATCTTTACATGCCAAGACCTCTCCGTGCCTCAGCACGTTAAGCCGTCGGTCCCGGCTGTGATTCGTGGATCTTTGACAGTCTTTATGGGACGTCAGAAGCCCGAAATCGACACAACCAGTCTTAACAAGGGGTATTGATAGCGGAATACTAACTCAACCCAATACTCCTCCTAACCATTTATAGTATATGTGTGCAACGGTTAGGAGGAGTAGTGGGGCGCGACTTTGTGGATTGCGCTATCTATACCGTATTACCCAGTAACTGGGTTGTGGAGGTCAGATAGGCAGTCGTTCCATGTAAAATACTGGTATTCAGCTGCATCCGGTTAGATTGGAAGCCAACCCCAACATAGTTGGGAAAAGGCCTATGATGGTTTACTGGTAATTTTTATTTTATTAGGTACACCAACAATTGTTTACACCTAGTTGTAACAAAAATTACATGCATCTAACAGTCTTACAGTGCAAAAATTACTTACAGGCAAACACCACATTCACAATACAAAGAATGAAAAAGCTAACTTACATAGTAATAAGCGCTCATTATTGGTAATTGGATATAATATTAAGTATTGGCTACATTTTATGAAAACATAACAAAAAAAATAAAATAAGGATGAAAAAATTGATATATTGATAATAATTGATACAAGAACTTAGAGGTAGGTAGCGTTCTGTGGTTTCTGCGTACCCCCATGGCAAGAAGGCGGTGTGGCTGACACTGGCTTGGCCACCATCATGGATTTTACTTTTGATAAAACAAAGATTTAGTCGTTAATTAGACGAAATTAGCCGCCAAATATCAGAATTTGTCGGTCACTGGTTCAAAAGTTATAAGGGGTCATTGGTGGCCGATCTGGAGAGAGTCTCCCCAGCTTGGCCACCTTTATATCTCAAAAACTAGGGCACCTAGCGAAGATCTGTTTTCTCCCAGATTTAGTCGCTAATTAGTCGAAATTAGTCGCCAAGTCACAGATTTAGTCGGGTCTTAGTTTAGAAGATATAATGAGTTCAATTTTAAAGTATAGACCAAGAGCTAGATCAAAATTTTTATCGTAAACTCTTCAATCTAGCTCTTGAACTACTCCGACTCCGTCAGGCTAAGTGGAGCGACGATCTTCGCAGGGTGGTTGGTAGCAGTTGGGGCCGTACGAGAAAAAAGGATGGTTCTATTGGTCGTATATAGCTCCGTCTCTCTCTCACACTGGAACCATTCAACTTCTGCCCTGCTCTAGGAGCTCATAGTAAGCCCCCTGGATAACAGTTGCCGAGTTGAATGGCGTGCAAAATGCCTATGTCCAGCAGTGGACTGCTATAGGCTGATGATGATGCTGATGATGATGATGACACGGGGCATGCACCTGCACGCTGGAGGAAATTAGATACCTACTTGTACAGTCGAGTTCATTAATATAGTAGCCTGTTACTGGCAGTATTTTCTGTAGTTAATTAATCCTTTCAAAGACCCTCAGACAAGGGAAAACTTAAAATGAGACGAGAATCTTTTGTTTGAGTTGACATCATGCGGGTTGGTTAGTAGGTAGGTACCTCCCTAAACACAAGTTGATGTTAGTGGATAAACAGCTACCTATGTAACTTATTACATTGAAGTTTTGTCTCTAGATGGCGTTAGGAATCACAAATTTTAGAATAGCTGAGAATATAGTAGGTGTAGTCGGGGTTGGCTTCCAGTCTAACCAGATGCAGCTGAATAGCAGTATTTTACATGGAGCGGCTGCCTATCTGACCTCCACAACCCAGATACCTACTGGGTAACACGACACCCCTTGGTAAGACTGGTTGTCAGACATTCGGGGAATGACAGCCGGGACCAACGGCTTAACGGGCTTTCCGAGGCACTGAGGTGTCTGGGTATGTCAAGATGGTCACCCGACTGTGACGGAGGGTTATGTGTTTGACCTGTATGTATGTGTGTCCGTTCCTTTGTCCCCTCTTAACTACTCAACCGATTTTGATGAATTATATGGTGTTAGATTCGTCTATATTGCGCGAGTGTCACTGGATAAGATATTAAAATAATAAAAAATCAAAATGACGGATTTTTGGTGCTAAAATGTTTTTTCCGTAGTTGGGTTAAAGTTTTTAGGTTCCGTACCAAAATGGTAAGTATGTTTAGGAATAGCACGGTGCCCCAGAATCCCAGATGGCGGTCGCATTACATGTGGAGCTATACATAATTTAAGGTTGCTATTTTCATTTTGTCATTGAGGGACTATCTTTAGGGTTCCGTACCAAAATGGTAAAAAAGAACCCTTATAGTGCATCTCAGTCTCTCTGTCTGTCTGTCACAGCTGGATATCTCAAGAAATACTAATGCTATCAACTTGAAATTTAGAACAGTTTTAGATGACGTTTGCCCAACTATTTTGCAAATAAGAAAAAAATTAAAATATTTATGTTTTATTTGCAACAGGGATTGAAAGGGGGTCTTAAAAATTCGAAGTGGGGCTACTAGATCATGTGGGGTATCATATGAAAGAAAGCTGTTTGCACATTCTCAATTTTTTTTTTGTTTTTTTGGGCCGTATAGTTTTCGACTTTTGATGAAAAATGTTTAAAAAAAAACCTAAATAATAATATAAATAATTGTACGAGTAGGTCGTAGGTGCGAACCCCGGCAGGCGCTTTATTTTGTGTAAATTATTTTATCACCACCGCTCTCAAAACGGTGAAGGAAAACATCGTGAGGAAACCGGCATGTCCAAGAACCAAAAATTCGAAGACATGTGACGTCTACCAACCCGCACTGGGCCCGCGTGGTAGATTACGGCCCACTCCCTCTCACAGAGAGGAGGCCTGTGTCCCAGCAGTGGGAACATTATAGGCTGATTATGTTCCCCCCTTGTCTCCGAAGTTTGCATAGAGAAAAACTGAAATTATTCTATGTAATACAAGTTTATGTAAAGATTACAGGAAAAATAAAACGAAGTCTCTAAATACTCGTAGCACACTTTTTCAGGAATCATCAACAAAAATTAAATTTAAATTATGGTACGGAACCCTCGGTGCGCGAGTCCGACTCGCTCTTGTTTAAACTTAATGCTATTCGTGTTCTTGTTTTATCCATCTAGCTACCCCTATTCGATTTATATTTCAGGTCAGAAAATTTAAATTTAAAATTCACCTATAAGTTTAGTCATTTGAATAACAAATATAAAGCTCTAGTTAATAAAACCACTGGAACCTATAAGATGAATTGGAAAATGCAAAGCGAGGCTGAATAAATTTATTTCTGAAATAATAATAAATGTAATATTTTTTCAAGTCCATTTTCATATTTTTGCTAAAATCTAGGTGTTTGAACCTAATGTATTGTTTATACAAGATGTATGTACAAAGGATAACAATCCTTTGACATCTTCAAAAGAAAGTTCGAAAGATCGTTTTGAAATGTCTTTCACATATGTTTTACATTTGAGAATCTGAATCTGTAGTTATGTATGATATAGCTTTTATCGTTTTTATCATAAAAAGAACACACACAAAAATTAACAATTGAGCAAAAGACTGACTTTTGATGGTGGAATTTTGATGCAAATGCTGTGCTCCACATTTTTTCTCGTAGATAACACAATTTCTATTTATAAAGCGAGGCTAGTTCGAAAAAAAAAACATGTATTTACTTAGTCTTAGAGGATGTTAAGGTCTACTAGTCAGGGGATACCGCACGGTCTTCCGGGAGGCGGCGAGCCTCCTTGCCGGATTGCCGCCGTGGGATCTGGAGGCAAAGGTCCTCGCGCACGTGTGGGAGTGGCGCGAGGAGGCGAAGCGCCGGGGCGTAACTCCGCTGCCGCGAGAAATCACGGTACAGCGGACAGAGCTCCGGCGGGATCTCATGGCGGCATGGAGAGCGCGACTGTCGCAACCCAGCGCTGGGCACGCCACAATTGCGGCGATAAGTCCCCTCTTTGAGGAGTGGTTAGAGAGGCGCCACGGCGTCCTAACCTTCCGCCTGACGCAGGTCCTCACCGGACACGGTTGTTTCGGGAGGTTCCTGTTTCGCATAAGGCGGGAGGAAACGCCCGGGTGTTACCATTGTGCGGATCGCCCGGAGGACACGGTGGAGCATACAGTGGAGGTCTGCCCGGCTTGGGCAGAGCACTACCGTGTTCTCACGGAGGCGATCGGCGGCGGCGATCTCTCGCGTCCGAGCCTGGTCCAGGCCATGGTGCGGAGCGAGAGTGCATGGGAGGCCGTCACCTCCTTCTGCGAAGCAGTGATGCTCGCGAAGGAGGAGGCGGAACGCGTGAGGGAGAGGCAGCCTCACGCCCTCAGTCGCCGCAGGAGACGCCCTGGGCGGCGGGAATCGCGGGGCGATTTCCGGCCACCGTAGGCGCGGGCCTGCGGACGGTGAGCAGCGGGTAGCTCGCCGTCCGGTAAGGACCAGGCCCGAGTCGACGGCGCGTTGTGTTCCACGCGCGCCTCAAAGAGATGTCAGCAAGTGACGGGGCCCAATAGGGCCGACGCCGCTGGGGTCGCGGATTGTCCGAAGGGGTTACCGCGGCCCTGGCATAGGCAACTGAAGGAACACGGGTGGGTTTTAGTCAGTAAAAGTCTGACACGCCCTTCCGCTCCACCCAGAGCGGGAGAAGTTAGAGAAGTTATTTGATGATTTCCCACACTCAAAAAAAAAAAAAAAAAAAGGTCTACAAAAACTCTAAGTAGTTGATTTCGAAACTAGATGCCAGGTAGGTATCCCCTAAAAATCTTTCCGAATTCAAAGCAATCTCTCGTAATTCAGCCATCCAGTCTTTCGACTAAAATCAATAAACAAGATAACAAACCATTAATTTATAGTTTACTCCATGCCAATATCCACAGAGTAGGGATATAGTATTAATAAATATACCCAGTTAACCAATACCGAGGCGGGTGGGTTTCGTTTCGATATTCGAAATATCTACATAGCGATACCGAATTCATTTCCGTTTCCGACCGAGCCTCGGCGGTGGAGACTTGTCCGACACAACGCTATGTTAAGGCGAAGTACTCATGCTTTGTATATTTTTACTATTAATTATGTTGTTACGTAGGTACTATTATTTTTATTTACTTAAATATTTTAGGCAAAGGGATTAAAGATAATATAGAGAGGCTATCAGAAGAAATGTCATAGAAAAACTGTGATCACACATGGGTATCAGTGACTTTTGGTAGACACGCATTGTCATCACGCATGCGACATGACATATTAATATGTAGGCGTAGACTTTTGTCCACTGGTCATAAGTCTATTGTTAAGTAATAGTAGTTAATATTTAATGTCTTTGATTTAAGGTTTTTCTCAAGAGTAGACGGCACTGGATAAGGATGAATAGGAGATGCATTTCTTTTGTGCATTTGTTTTAGATACTTACATGTTTTTAGTTGCTATTTGGTTTTTTACATCAAATGGTTAGTACCTACTAGGCGTTTGTTTTCGTGGTTGTAATGAAACATAGCTGCTTAGATTAGAAGTTAAATAGTAAGTCATTTGGTGGCGTGAGGCGAATATATACACTTACAAGAATACCCACTTGGGTCGCTATAGTACGCGCAAGTACGCAAGCGCAAACGTCATTATTATTAATCAATCAATCAAACAATCGAGAGTAGTAGTGGACCAATAGTAACGGCCCTGACTTACAAGTTGTAGGTTAGAATCCAGGCAGGCGCTTTAAAACATCGTGAGGAAACCAGCAGGTCCTAGAACCAAAAATTCGAAGACATGTGACATCTACCAGACCGCACTGGCCGTCGTGGTGGATTACATCCCACTACATCGCCACAAGCGAACTACGCATCAAACTGACGTCACTCAAAATCCTTCATCGCGCAATCAGAGTTTACCGCGCGACTAGCATATACACAACGTCCCGACCCAACCATCGGTCGGGCAGTTGCCCACCAGACACAACACCCATCTGGTCGGAGGATCCTCTCTTTTCTATGGAGGATGAGTGAACTTTACACCCTGTTCCTCATGCCTCTATACTTTATTCAACAAAGGAAAGTCGGACTTCATTTCACCCGTATTCCCATAACGGTGGTGAACTAATTTTAAAGTTTTTTACTTACAAGCTGAACTAGTTGCTTGCTGTTCTCGTAGTTCAGTCGTGGCGCAACTTCAACACTGTTTAAGACTGCACTGATTAAATCTTTGTGCCGACATGTCGACACTATTGTTGGATAACAGTTGTAGGACAGACGTTCGCAGTTATTGTTTTGTTTGTTGTAGATATTTGGTAATGGTGGACAAAAGGGATCAGGGGCCGTATTATGACGTGTTAAAGCCATCATTGTTTCAGTGTGAGAGATAGACGGAGCTATATACGACCGATAGCACCGTCCTTTTTTCTCAACGGAATCATGATGGCATTAACACGTCATAATACGGCCCCTGAATGCAGGTGAGGAATGACATTGTAATAATGCCATCAAGGCTGAGCGGACTACGATACTAGATAGGTGCGTGGTTTATTTACCTAACGCTTGTAAATAAAAAAACAAAACTAAAACTTACAAAACGAAACTCAACGGGCCAAGCATTTTTGTTCGTTAGGGAGTTTTAGTTAAGTGTAGTGAAGAAAGATAGGCAGTCGCTCCATGTAAAATAAAACGCCATATATCAATGTATGGGTTTTAATGTAAACCAACCACTTTGAACTAATTTCTGCGTTTTCTAAGTTTTTTAATAAGAGTTTACACTGTATTATATTTCTTGTGTACCTATTCAATTGCACTGTAAATAGAGCTCGCCTGGAAAAAGTGTTAAAAAAGCTAAGATTTTTTTGGATTTTTAGGGTTCCGTACCTCAAAAGGAAAAAATGGAACCCTTATAGGATCACTTGTTTGTCCGTCTGTCTGTCTGTCTGTCTGTCTGTCAGTCTGTCAAGACCGTTTTTCTCAGGAACGCGTAAAGGTATCAAGTTGAAATTAATATCAAATACGTAAGTCTGTGGTCTCTTGAAGTCCTAAAAAACTCAAGCTTCTAAGTTAATGCAATAAAAACATACGGCCATTTATGCAACATATTTTGATACTCGCAAGTAAATCAAAACCTATAGGGTATTTCCCGTTGTTCTAGAATCATGAAATTTAAAAGCAAGGTCATACAGCACAAATAAAGGAGAAAGTCCGAAAATTGTTAATTTGTAATTCTATCACATAAAAAAAATATTCAAGTCTGTCAGTCTGTTAAGACCCTTTTTCTCAAGGAAGCATGGAAATATCAAAGGTATCAAGTTGAAATCAATATTAAATACGTAAGTCTATTGTTCCTTAGAGTTCTAGAAAAACCAAGCGTCTAAGCGCAATAAAAAACGCAATAAAAAAATACGGCCATTTTATAAAAAGGTAAATATAGGTAAAAAATAAAATAAAGGTAAAAGTTCGAAAATTGTGAATTTGTAATTTTTTGACAGAAAAATTTTTTTTTGGGATCCAATGTTAAGTTTGTTTTTAGGATAAATTCTTTTCAACTATGGAACCCTTCATTTTGCGTGGTCCGACACGCACTTGGCCGGTTTTTTCAGTATAAAACTTATTTAGATTACCAAATAGCTTAAACTCTATTAGATACTTAATTAGAGATGCACCTGTATACGTACAATTTGTAAATCTACTTCAAGCACTTAAAACTACTAATGCATTTCCCAACCACACAGACACACACACACACGATCATAGTATGATGCCAAATTACATCAACTAATAGTTCTCTAAAGTAGATCTGTAAATACTCTTACTAAGCTTGTGTTTTGACTCAGACCATGTTCCCGGCTCTGTCTTGCACTTGTAGTTTGACAGTTATGCGACAGTGGCAGGAGTAACGCTTAGCCAAAGTACGTACTAGTAGATAACGTTTATAAATCTCGGCCTTAGTACCGGGACTCGGTACCGGTTAGTAATCAAGTTTCCACCAGAGGGATCAGCTAAATCTACTTTGACGCTAATCTTCAATATGTTTGTAGAGACTCAGGTCGGGAAACTGCAAACGGAGTCTTAAAGAGTCATTTTGAAAGTTCAAATGACGTTCGGGGTTTGCCAAGATACTGTCCTTTGTAAAGGGGGTTTTAGAATGGTTGGTATTATCCAGTACGATCAATAGACAATTATGAACACCTAACCTAACTATAACTTTTTATGTGCTGAACGCTAGCTTTTGAAAATTCCTTTAGTGAAATCTTATAGTTTCTCGCAAAATAAATGGACCTACCTGTGCTTCATCAAGAACTTATAGTGCTGTGTTGGATTTGGAGTTTCAAACAGTCCACTAGTGTGTTTAAGAAGATTTGGCTCGGCGGGCGGCAGCCCATTAAGTGATCACGCTGCAGGAACCAGGAACCTCTCATCTTCCTGAGTCTGAGTGAGATCTCTGGATTGCAAAGGTACATGGTAAATCGCTGCAAATTCATCCCATGTGGTATTGGTTTTGTTTTTTCGAAGATTCATTAGTGTGGAATTTTATTTTTGTTCTTGAGGTCCGCCATATTGATACATCATTAGCAATTTTCAATAATCTCTCACTAGAATTGACACTATTGACAGCTTACTCCACGCTCACTTCACCTAAGTTTTCACGGTGAGATGGTTACAGAATCGCACTGCTGCACACTTGGCGAATGAGAGCTACAGTGCGACAACGTTCAAATATTCCATCCTTTATCTTCGGAAAAACCGAACTTTGCCGAATATGTGACAAGACAGTGTTGAAATTAGTGCGTCAAGGGAACAAAATTAGACTTTTTCATTCGATTCGAGGTCGCTAATTTCAAATGTACCCTCAATTTATCTCTAACAGCTCTAGTTTTTGAAGCATCAAGGTACACTTCCTCCGTCCGTCTGGACCGTTTCCATGAAAATCTTCGTGATCTGAGTGAAGACAAGGGGAACGGTTCCATCAAGATATTTGGACTATGGAGGAGCGGTACCAGGGTCACTTAAATGTCCACATGATGGCGGGCTACTGTTAGAGCCACAGAACAGATATTATCTGTTCTGTGGTTAGAGCATTAACAACAGAAAGTTGATACAATAAATCTGACTTCAGATCTAAAATCAGCACCCCGAAAATATAATAATTTTTCATGCCATGTAATAATAACAAAAATGCCTTGCGTAATAATTTAGGTGGTTTCATGCCCTTTTTTTTTTTTTTTTTTGAGGGTGGGAAATCATCAAATAACTTCTCCCGCTCTGGGTGGAGCGGAAGGGCGTGTCAGACTTTTACTGACTAAAACCCACCCGTGTTCCTTCAGTTGCCTATGCCAGGGCCACGGTAACTTCTTCAAACAACCCGCGACCCCAGCGGCGTCGGCCCTATTGGACCCCGTCACTTGCTGACATCTCTTTGAGGCGCGCGTGGAACACAACGCACCGTCGACTCGGGCCTGGTCCTTACCGGACGGCGAGCTACCCGCTGCTCACCGTCCGCAGGCCCGCACCTTCGGTGGCCGGAAATCGCCCCGCGATTCCCGCCGCCCAGGGCGTCTCCTGTGGTTTCATGCCCTAGTGTAATAATTTAGGTGGGAATATAAATCAATTTCTATTGGTCGATAGTCACATTTTATTCGATATATTTCGGTTTCCCGAAGATAAACGATGAAACGTTTGAACGTTGTCGTACTGTAGGTACTTACACCAAAAAAAGTTTAACATTTTGACCGTCACGACACTTTTTTTAAACACGTGTGGATATTTATTTATCTGGACACTCACCAAACACCACAGAGAAAAGCTGGAACGCTGTCAGAGAGCCATGGAGAGAAGCATGATAGGAATAAGGAAACAGGACAAAGTAATTCGAGATGTAGCTTATAAGGGATATAACCAAAGTTGTGGATATACATATTAAGCCGGATAGACCAACAAAAGTTGTTGGAAATTTAGGTTCTAACACTTCAATAAAACGAGTTACTGGCTTTTTAAAATATAAAGATTATTATTAGCCAATTATAAGTCACTAGGAAGGTTATACGTCCGTCTCTATCAAGGCTCAAACATGAAGTAAGGTAATAATAATGGTGGGTAGTATTTATATAATAAGTACCTACGATATATCGATTATTGCAGAATCGACTAAAGATTGATTTTTGTAAGTAAGTAAATCAATTATATCAACACGCCCCCTCAAAAATTGATCTACCTAATTATACAAACAAAATAAATCAAAGTAATACCTAAATGACCGGAACATATTCACTTCCTAGTGTTTGCTGGGAAATACATCTCATGGTCCAACATTTGCTGCAAAGGATTAAGGAAAACCCAGAAAACCTTAATCAAACCATTTCATTAAATTAATCTTAGTAATAACTAAATTAATCATAAATCATATTATTATGTAGAATCACAAAACATTAAATCAGTATCTTATTCTAAGCCCATTTTACTTCTCATCTCTTGAAAAGTGATAGCGGGTCAGAACATCTGCCAACTGCTGAACTGTTGGAATGTAATTTTATTTTATTACATTTTTTTTTTTTTAAATCTGTTCCTTAGCTAGATGATACTTTATATCTATGTTTTGTGATTGGTTGGATTATTTGCAATGCGTATACAGCCATTGTTATCCTCATAGATTATGATAGGTTTACAATAGTGCATATTAAATTTATTTAATACTATTTTTGTGTATGCACTTTGATCTAATGTTATTTCATTACATGCTTGTAATTTTTATACCAAGATACATTTTTTTTCTTTCTTTTATATCTGTCTAAAAAAGTCATTTTGAATTTACTCATTAAATACCTTTTAAAATTATTAATTGTTTCAATATCAGCACATACTGTTAGGTTAAAACACCTTTAAATAAAATGACATATTATATGCCTAGGTATGTATATCTCCATTGTCTAGCAAATATTTGAATGAAAAATTTTGAAAACCTTTTTCTTTAAGTGATCTCTCAAAGACTTCAAACCAACACCTAGCTGCCTGTTTCAGCCCGTAAAGTGCTTTATTTAATTTACACACATAATTATCTGGACCAGAGATAGCCTCAGGGACTTTCATATAAATATCTTCCTTTTAATTCGTCATTTAAGAAGGCAGTTTTGACATCCCTAAGATGAACTAGCAAATTAAATTGATTCACAAAAGCAAGATGCATCTGAAATTGCTATCGCTACTCATGCTACTGGTGCCAAAGTTTTATTATAGTCCGTGAGGTATTCTTGACTGAAACCCCTTGCAACAAGTAGTGTTTTTTTTTTTTTTTTTTTTTATCTTAAAGGTTTTCCAAATTCATCATGTTTTATAGGAAATATCCATTTACAATAAATTGACAATGTTTTTTTTTATTTTCAGCTCTTGGTACTAAAGCCCAAGTATTATTTAGAGAATTTAGTTCGTCCCTAATTGCACTTTCTCACTGAGATCTGTTTTGATCTCTTCTAATGAATTTGTTATTTTACATAGAATAGACTGAGCACACAAAATGGCAATCATCATCATCGTCTTCATTATAGGAAATACGTGGACGATTTTTGGCCTGTTGTTTTTTTTTTTTTTTAACGTCAGGATTTTATTTGTGTTTTCTTTTGGTGAAGACGGGTTATCAGAAAGAATATTATCAACTATGTGCTACGATTCAATTAAATTATCATGGTTTAATTTGCGAATTTTACACTCGTGCTCAACAGATTTAGTCCATAGACGTATCTGATTTAGAACTGTCAGACTTATGAGACTTGACCGGCACTGATTTGGATATTACATCATCAGTTTTGCCGTGAGAATTTTTAATATTCCCTTCAGACTTGAGGCTTGACCTGGATTTAAAAAATCCAGTCTCATCAACAATAATATCCCTGACTACTATGTAATTTTTCGCACTCTGGGTTCCAAACTTTACAGCGTTTGGTTCATAACCCACAAGTATCCCTTTCCATGATTTTTGATCAAACTTGGTCTTACTGCTTTTATTTTTGAACGTAAATAGTTGAACCTTCAATTTTTTTTTTTTTTTTTTAATTTGAAGTTTTGTATCATGCCACATTTCGAATGGCGTTTTTGAAAGTTTCAAAGTTTTAGTTGGGGTCAAATTAATTAAATAATCAGCAGTCAGTACTGCGTATCGCCCCAAAACACTTTGTTTAATATTGAGCGAGCTTTTTCAGTAATGACTCTGACCATACATTCAGAAACGCCATTCAACTGTGGTGTTCTCGGAACTATTAAATGATATTATATTTTTTTTTTCTGATATCCCTCTACACAATAAATAACCTTTCATTTCAGTCGATAAATGTTTGCCACCATTATCGCAGTACAAGTTGACTAATTTTAAATTAAACTTAGCCTCGCTTTTAGCCACGAAATCTTTAAAAACAGCAAACATATCTGATTTTTATAAGTTAAATAGGTACGTAACAAAGTATACCTAATGCGTATACTCATTAACAAAAAGTACAAAGTAGTTTTTTTTTTATTTGTCGTTAGTTGGGGGTATAAACAGTAACAATAGTCCACAAATATCTGAGTGCACAATAATAATAGCTGTTTAACATGACTTTTATTTTTGACCTGATATGGACGGAAATCGCCTTTGTTTCCTATTTATACAGGCCTCACCTCCGTGGGCCTCACACAATTTATCATCCAGGCTCGCATAACAGTTTCGATTTGGCTGGTGTCATCGACCATTTTATTATTTTTTTTTAATTTCGATGAATTTTTTTTTTTTTTTTACATAGTTATACAGCCATAACACTGCCATAGTTTGTACATATTTTTATTACTGCATACTCGAGAAACAGATTGACACTTATTTACACATGCCATTAAATCTACAGCAATTAATTTTTTTTTTTTTTAACATGCCTTGCATGATAGTTTTATTAACCTTACGTACTGTGCTCCTTGCTGGTCGAAAATGACTGTCAACCCTGCTCCTTGCATTTTCGTTAAGAACAACAGGTGGTACCGCAGCACAGAAGAACACGTTCTCCAAAACTTCTTGAACGCCCATGTTGCTGGTCACATACATCGTTCCCTGAAATAAATTCACCATTTTAAGCAATAGACATTTTAATGGCGTTTGCAAGACGGTGTGACTAATGAAAAGATCTTCCCTGATTATAGTATGGTGCGATGCTCCAGGATACAACAGGAAAGTAACTTTGCTTCCATCATGATCCGCTTGATAGTATGCCATCATAAAAGCAAAGCCAGAAAAATAGTTCGACGTGGATGGTTCACTGATCTCAACTGCCTGGACCGTCCTTGTCCTCTCCGTATTTTCTGCTGCTGTCGTTTTTCACATGCTCCTTGCGGCCACAGTGACAACACTTCCTGAACTGAGACTTATTCTTCTGCTTGTTAACCTTCTAGTTGAAGTTATTATTCCCTTTATTATTTTGAGGATTATCGAATTTTGTTTTTCGAAATTCCTGTCCATTTTTCCTCTCAACTTGCAAAACTTTTGACACTGGTATCACTGGACTCATTTTTAAACTTGACTTCATGATCCAAAAGCCTTGGTTTAACGAATGCTAGCATTAAACTATCCTCCGTTAAAGTTTCGATCGCAATTATCACACCATCATATTTTGCGGGTAGGGTTAGCAACAAATGAGCTACCTCGCGTGGCGTGGTTTGGCGGCGGCGTGCTGGCTAACAATTCGATGATCAAATCATCAAAAATTGTTATTTTTTTTTTATGAGTATGCCGTCACCTACTCGACGATAACACTTTTTTTTTATCACGTCCATTTCACTTAACAATGCCCGTATTTTTTTATTTAAATTTTAACCACTTATATTGCAGTAAAAACGTAACCTGGGCCCATAACCTGTTGGAAATTTAGGTTCTAACACTTCAATAAAACGAGTTACTGGCTTTTTAAAATATAAAGATTATTATTAGCCAATTATAAGTCACTAGGAAAGTTATACGTCCGTCTCTATCAAGGCTCAAACATGAAGTAAGGTAATAATAATGGTGGGTAGTATTTATATAATAAGTACCTACGATATATCGATTATTGCAGAATCGACTAAAGATTGATTTTTGTAAGTAAGTAAATCAATTATATCAACAAAAGTAATTCGAGATCTAGCTTATAAGGGATATAACCAAAGTTGTGGATATATTAAGCCGGATAGACCAACAAAAGTAATTCGAGATGTAGCTTATAAGGGATATAACCAAAGTTGTGGATATATTAAACCGGATAGACCAACAAAAGTAATTCGAGATGTAGCTTATAAGGGATATAACCAAAGTTGTGGATATATTAAGCCGGATAGACCAATAAAAGTGCATAAGGACAGGTCACATGATATGTGATCCACAAGAGAAATGGTACAAAGTTGTCACTGACTGGTATCCCAGAGATGGCAAGACAAGTAGAGGACCTCAAGAAACAAGATGTTATGACGACCTAAAACTCACGGCTGGACATCATTGGAAAAGGGTAGTGCGGAATAGGTCCCAATGGAAAATGTTAGAGGAGGCCTATACCAAACGGCAAACTGAGCTTCGGGATATAGGTATTGTAACAACTACAAGAACATAATCTAGTATTTTTTTTACTCAACTGAGAAGTTCAGAATAAAAAGGCTTTTTATTTTATTTTATTTATTATTTATTAGATGTTTATTTCGATTGTCTTGTGAATCTAGTGGTCGTGACTGCTGAGCCTGAGAGACCACAGATTGAGCCAAGGTTTTGTTGGGGTTTTACAGTATTTCTCAGATCACAGATTTGTGTGTTATGTCATTAATATGAGTTTACAATAAGGAACATGGGACTTTTGGGACTGCCTACCTATTCGAAAGGCGTGATAGTATCATATAATTTTCGAACTCTTGCGCAGAAAAGTCCTAATATTTTGGTTTAGCGCATAATGTTTTGTGGGTATCTCCTTTCATTATGAAAGCACCCTTATCCCATTGTGTCACTAAAAGTAATAGGAGCCGAGAGTTGTTCGGAGTTACCTAAAGCTATCTATGTTGGTGCAAGTGGGTTAAATCATGTCAGTTTTACTTTGGTTATAAACTGAGATATGCATTGAAGTTTAGCTGTAAAATGATGGGCCCGTATCTCCTTTTAGTATTAATTTCTAAAGAGATAGGTATTTGGTTCTGCTTGAATTAAAATACAAATAATGGCGTTCAAATCAGAATTTATGGATATAATTTTAACCAGAGACAGAAAATAATAAGATAAACTAATGCTATGCACATAAATTACCAACAACACCAAAAAGTTCACGACGCCTGATCAATAAAACAGTACAGTTTAGTGAGGGATGGAAATGGCTGACTTCTTAAGAGCCATTTCACCAAATTTTAACGAAATTTTAATATTGCAGTTGTATTAAAATAATGCGTTCACGATACGTGAGCTCGGACATCAGGAGGCGGGAAAAAATGCCACAGGTCCTTCCTCGATGGCCGCTCGCGCTGTAATAATCGGTGCCCGCTTATGCAACGTAATTTATTCTAATTTAGAGTGATGTTAATAACGTTATTATGTCTAAATAAATTAAGGGATTTTAACAAAACTTTAGAATAAGTTTTGTTAAAGAACATAGTTTATTTTGACATATTTTTAAAAATTTAATTACGCGTTATTCAAACCAAAAAATCGCGATTAAATGGCGGTATAAAACGTATAAATTGCCCCGAGACTTTATTTTTTTATTAATTAATGTTATTAATAATCGATATTCTAGTACATTAAAAGTCAACAAAATTATATGTCTGATGCTTTATGTATTTTTAAAAGTAAAATTTATTAATATTAATGATAGATTTAGGAGTCTGAAATTGACTCTGCGATGATTTTTCTGCAAACTAGTTGTGGGAGATTAATCGCCACAAAGTAAACAAATAAGTTTTTGTAAATGTGTTACATTAACATTCAATACGAAAAATTGGTCTTTCTTTTAAATGTATTCAACAATGTCAGAGTTTTACCTAAGATGGTAAATTAGGCGACTAAAATCTTAGATATTCGCCCGAAAACGTGAAATGGCTCTTAACTAATTCCTCCCTATTAAAATTCAAGGGACAAATGGCAAAATGAACGCTGCGACCTAAATCGAAGAATTCAAATCAAAAGTTCAGTATAAAATGTATTAAAAAGAAAGAAAGAAAGAATTATACAGGGAGTAATAATAGATAGACTCTGGGAGAACATAAATTACTTTTTGATTTTCAGAAAATGTTGGCGGCCTCATTCGTTCATTTTTCAAACGCTTGTCTCAAGTAGGTATTTGAATGTAATTATTTATGTGGTAATGAATGAATGCCGCTGGCAGGCAATTGTTTTTTTAGAAGCCAAGCGAATATTTTTAGATGTCTAAAAACAATGGAACCGAACTACTTAAACTCTTGATTTGATTTAATTTGCTAGACTAAAATGACAAAATGACAAAAGAAGCAGCTGTCATTGGTCTAGCAAATTAAAAATCAGAGTTAAGTGACTTTGTACAACGAAAAAATTCTCCACTTTAATTTTTTGCTCCACAGGCTGCGTCTTATCTATGCTTTTTAGCACTTTAACCACGGAAATCCAAGTTCATGCCTAACTAAAATATAACTCGCTAAAATTATAAGATCCGCCCTGACAGGTGAGCTTACTCCATCATCAATCAAACGAGAATTATTACACTTCCAGCGGTATTTTTGTTGAGGACAGAGGACTAAATCGAATAATAAAACCACGACTCGTTATTACCCGATTTATTGTCGGTATTCCATAGCTAACAAACTAATTAATTACACGCACTGATATAGGCAAACATGGCTTTGGTTAAATAATTACCGACCCTCTACAAACTACGCGCTAGAACATTACGAAAACTTGTTCACCATAGTAGCTCTGAAAACGGACTAACTATCTAAATTTAAGAGTGGGCGGAAAAGGATTAACATTTACGACCACTTCCGGTTCTAGAAGTTTCCAGAATGTTCCAACGTATTCTACAGTGCTTCCCCTAGCGTCGAGGAGCGATAACTACGCTGGCCATTGATAAATACACAATGGCCCATTCATAAAAGCGGCCCTCTGGCGTCGAGGAGCGATAACTACTATCAAATAATCAATGGGCACTCGTAAGAGATTCATTCACAAACGCAAGCGCCATCTATCAGCGACTAGCGCAAATGAACGACACAAATCACATCATTTCCTCCTCCCCCCAACGACAGAGGTCGCTACGCTACAGTAAATTACTATTTTATCTTGGTGAAAAATGTAAATCGGTCACATTTCTCCCGCCGTGTACATCTAATGTACATAATTGTATCACTAGTGACTGGTTTACAGTTTCCACACGTCAATGATAACAATTTAAGTTACTCTAACTTAATCTAATAATCGCTGTATGCGATAAGCACTTGTACTGAAATCAATAAATAATTTAGAACATACATAACATAAAGCTAAGGGTAGTCACTGCAGGATCCTTGCTCTGCTATATATTTAATTGAATTAAATTAAAAAACTCCTCCTAACAGCATGATCCTGCAATAACGCCAACAAAACAATGACCTTATTTAACAAGGATCTAAATCCACATAAGGAATCCAATAATTACAATACTAAGTATGTAGGTACAATACTAAGTATTACTCAGACTAAGTCTCTTATTCTACTTAACCTTTAGTTAAATACATAATTTGGTTATATAACTACATAAACATCAACGGTAGTCGCTCCAGGACCTTGTTCTGCAATATATTAAATCACATTGAATTAAAAACTCCTCCTTACAGCAAGGCCTTAGAGTGACGCCAAGAAAGAAAACAATATGGTGACTTAGTCTACACCACTGGTTAACATTAACAATACAATATGTTTTACAATTTTGACTTTGACAACTAAGCTTATTCTACTGGTATGACGACGAGACGTTTAACAGGACGACGCATTGTACCACTCTTGGTTTTGACGTCAACGACCCTTACGATACCATCCGCGCCTGGGTACACGCGTTCGACTCTCCCCTTTGGCCATATGTTTCTTGGTAAGTTGGGGTCTACTACTACCACCAAATCACCCACCTTGACTGTGTCGCCGCGTCCATGTGGCTCCCGCCGGTTTTGAAGTGTAGGTAGTACTTCGCGCACCCATCGTTGCCAAAATAGGTCCGCTAGTCGTTGCGACGCTCTCCAGTGTGAATGGCGTAGTTCATCCGGTCTTGTGAAATTCCCTGGCAGCGGTACTTTAGAGGGTGCGCCAAGCAGGAAGTGGTTAGGCGTCAGAGCCTCCTCGTCGTCTGGGTTAACCGATACATGGGTCAAAGGTCGTGAATTAACTGTGTGTTCTACCTCTGTCAGAAGTGTATGAAGCACATCTTCATACGGGTGCCGATCTATCAGTGTGGCATTCAATGCTGATGGCGACTGTGTTTCTCGTGATATGTCGGCCGGCGCTGCGATGCGCGAGCGTATTCTTATTATGTTGTGTTCATCGACTGTCAGAGATAGCCGATTCAAACGGCTGTCGGCTGGTACCGCTCTCCCGCCGGTGACGTGACGCAATTCTTCCGGGAAACATTCCTCCTGTATGGCGCGTGTCCACAGGAACTCGGCTCGACGTGTGTACTGTGTACCAAGAGGTATGTAGACCGTCGGCATGACGCTGAGGTTGCGACTATGCGCTCCGGATCGCGTCCTCGTAGTCTCCCGTTGCTGCGCCTTCCAGTTCGGGTCGTCTGTGGTAACGCGACTATTGCGTTTGCGGGTAGCGGCTGTGGTGTGCACTCGAAGTCGGTCGATGAATTGAAGCACGCGCGCCGTGGCCCGGATGAGTCGCAGCCAGGAAGAGAAACGTGTAACGTCGGGTAGCGCCTCTCTTGTAGTCGATCGTTTGTGCGCCGTGACAGTGGTGACACGCTCCTCTCCAGTGTCGAGGCTGGGGTGCGAGTTTGTTTCTTGCGGCCGGGCGTTTTCGTCGTCGTACAGAAACGAAGGACCGGTGTACCAGCGGTGGCTCGCTGTGAAGTGAGATGGTGTATCGCGAGTCGAGTCGTCGGCGACGTTGTGAGCGGTGGGGACCCAGCGCCATTCGCTTCGCTGGGTTGTTTCTTCTAGTTCTGCTACTCGGTGCGCGACGAACGGTTTGAAGGCGCGCGCGCCGGCGCGCAGCCACGCTAGCACGGTGCGCGAGTCGGACCAGAAGACTCGGCGGTCAGCGCGACGATCGTGCTCTTCTTCCACACAGCGCGCCAGTCGCCCGCCGAGGACGGCAGCCTGCAATTCAAGTCTAGGTATAGATGTGACCTTAAGGGGCGCAACGCGCCCTTTCGCTGCCGCGAGCGACACATTAACTTGACCTATGTCGTTCACTGAACGCCAATATGCTGCTGCGGCATAGGCCCGTTCGCTCGCGTCCACGAATACGTGCAATTCTAAACCAGTTGAGTTATTAAATCCCGGGTAACAACGTGGGATACGAACGCCTTTTAGAATTTGCAGGGCAATTAACCAGTCGTGCCATTTACGCTCTAAGCTTTTAGGTAGGCGCTCATCCCAATCGATATTTAAACGCCAAGTGTCTTGCATTATGCACTTCGCTTGTGTCGTAAACGGCGCGGCTAGTCCCAGGGGGTCATACAGAGACATCGCCGTTTTTAATAACTGGCGTTTCGTAACCTGCTTGTCTAAATAAGAAGGGTCTACTTTCCTGAAGTTGAATCCCAAACTGTCATTGTGGTGTCGCCAGATGAGGCCGAGAATTTTCTCCTCCTTGTTGAGCAGAGTGTCCGCCTCTGCTGGCTCAGTTGCGAGGCCTGCGATGGCGGCCGGCTCGTTGGACGCCCATTTCTGCAGTGTGAAGTTACCTCGCCGATGTACAGCGTTGACTGCTTTAGATACTCGATTCGCTTCTTCTGCATCGTCAAAACTCGTTTGGTCCCGATAGTGTCACTGGTACCACTTTCAGCAAAACTCGGTTGTATGTGCGCGGCGTGCTCGTGTTGCTGATGACGGCGTGTGGCGCGGTGTCAGCACACGGCGTGGTGTCGACGCTCGATGCTACGTGGTCTGTTGATGTGACACGAGGACGCTCTTCTCGTCTACTGCCACTGTGCAGCAGACCGTGATGATAGTGCTCGCAGTCTTGCACTTCACACTGCTTACTTTTGCATTTGTGATTCCAGGTCCGTCGTTTCAGGCACCTGAAACATAATTTATTTTTACGTACAGTTTCCCATCTATCAGTTATCGACATTTTCTTAAAGTTATTACAGACAGCCACGCTGCTACATTTTTCGCTACATATTACACACGGTGTTTTTTCAGTCTCTACTATATTAAATGACTTTTGAGCCGACCGTTGTGGACGTTCTCGTTTATATTCCACCTCTGCTGAGGCGTGACGCGCATTGATATCGGCCTCTCTATCGAGGAATCGTCCCAACACTACTAGGCCGGGCTCTGCGTCACCCGCAGCAAACTCATAATCATACCACCGGCTTCTAAGCGTAACTGATAATTTTTCTGTAATTACGGAAATCATTTCCGGGCTATGTAAAAATTCTGTTCTTTTCAGAGCTTGCACCGCGGCAATGGCATTCGTGACCTTCGATGCAAACACACATATATCTGTAGGGTTATCTGATAGTTTAGGTAACTGACGTAATTTATTTAACTCGTAAGTTATTAGTGCATTTGGTCGCCCAAACCTAGATTCTAACCTTTGCATAATTTGAGCGGCCGAGGATCCTAGAAATAGGCATTTGACTGCCTCCATTGCTGGCCCTCTCAAAGATTTTCTGAGGCGGGCCAAATTCCCTGCCTCTGTGTGAGTCGACGCTGACTCATTATATGCTGCTTTAAAGTGCAGCCATTCGCCCGCGTGGCCACTAAAAATAGGTAAATCAATTCCATACCTGCTGGCGGCGGGGTTACCCCGCGCTACCTCTAACAATGCTTGAGTCAGTCCTTTCAGAAGGCTCCCCTCGTCGCCGCGTTGCGGTGAGGGCGGCGGCGCGTCATGTGGCGTCGCCGTCCGTGTGTCCCCGCGACGCGGTGGGGTGGGCTGATCATCGTGTGGCGACATGGGTCGCAACTGCGGCGGGCGGATGTAGCCGCGGTGTTCGCCGAGCGCGTCCGCGGCGTCCGTCTGACGTTTCGATGTCGCAGTCGAGCTTCCCGCCAATAATTCTTCCTCTGCTGAATCCGCTTCCAAGAGCGCTAGCCTAGCGGCGGCGAGCTCCAGTCTCGCTCGGGCCAACGCCTTTCTGTTGGTTCTCGTCTCGTCCAGTGGTTGTCTGTGTGGAGTTGTCGTCGCCCCAGGGCTGTGAGGCTGGGTCAGGTCCGAATCTGTGACGGAATTATTGGGTGTGCCTGTCGGCCCCACCGCTGTCACCGATTCCGTGGAGACGGGCCCGTCCCCTTCCGTTGCCGCTGTGACGGGTTCTTGCATACCGCGTGTCTTCACCATGTCGACAGGTACTGCACTACACCACACTACCACTCTCGCGTGAGGGCAAACCAAAGCTATGCCTGCCTATATCCGGCTCTCGAAGGACCAATGTTGAGGACAGAGGACTAAATCGAATAATAAAACCACGACTCGTTATTACCCGATTTATTGTCGGTATTCCATAGCTAACAAACTAATTAATTACACGCACTGATATAGGCAAACATGGCTTTGGTTAAATAATTACCGACCCTCTACAAACTACGCGCTAGAACATTACGAAAACTTGTTCACCATAGTAGCTCTGAAAACGGACTAACTATCTAAATTTAAGAGTGGGCGGAAAAGGATTAACATTTACGACCACTTCCGGTTCTAGAAGTTTCCAGAATGTTCCAACGTATTCTACAGTGCTTCCCCTAGCGTCGAGGAGCGATAACTACGCTGGCCATTGATAAATACACAATGGCCCATTCATAAAAGCGGCCCTCTGGCGTCGAGGAGCGATAACTACTATCAAATAATCAATGGGCACTCGTAAGAGATTCATTCACAAACGCAAGCGCCATCTATCAGCGACTAGCGCAAATGAACGACACAAATCACATCATTTCCTCCTCCCCCCAACGACAGAGGTCGCTACGCTACAGTAAATTACTATTTTATCTTGGTGAAAAATGTAAATCGGTCACAATTTTAATAACGAGGTATAGTCAATTAATCATTTCAAGTGTAACAGCCATGTTTGTCCCTTCGTGTGGTAGTGGGAAATTATTTGATTGTGGTGTAAAACGGCTAGTCGTCGTAAAATGAATAATTTTACAAAAATTCATAAAATTTATGTACAATGATATTATGGTACCTTTAAAATAAATGGACAAACTTTTAGAAATCATTCAAACCACCAAAATAAGGAAAATTGTTAAAAAAAAACTGGACAAGTGCGAGACGGACTCGCACACAAAGGGTACCATATTATATGTTTAACAATCGCAAAGATAACTTTGTATTTCATAATGATACTGTGAATTACAAGGTTATTTTTTGCAGTTGCAGAAAATCACCCATATTTAAACAAAATACCTTACCTTGTACCTTATGAATCACCGTTTTTAGTGTTTCTTGATTAAGTACAGTCTAAGGTACATTATATAATAGAGCTCGTACAAAAATGGTATAAAATTGACAACTATTACGACCCCTATTTCTTCATTTTAGAAGATAAAAAAAAAATAATATCTTTGTCCTCTACTCGACGAGTTCTACACAATAACACCCCACACACAGGTTAATTTTTTTTTTTTCAAAATGAAAAGTTTTTTGTATGGGGACCGCCCCTTTAATTTTAACTTTACTTTATTTTTATTATTTTTTGTTATAGTCGTAATAGAAATACACAATCTGTAAAAATTTCAACTCTCTACCTATTAAGGTTCATGAGATACAGCCCTGTGACAGACGGGCAGACGGACGGACGGACAGCGGAGGATTAGTAAGTTTGTACGCACAGTTTGTTTGTTTGTTGTTTGTTTGTAATTTTCTTATTATTGTTTATTTTTCATCAACATTATAAATACAGAGTTTCAAGTTAATCGGACTGCCCTTTAAAATTCTCCCATACAAACTTTAACATCCCTAAACCCCTTTGAGGGGTAGTTTTGGAAAACTAATAATGACAAACTTTATTACTTACATAAGGAAGTATTTGTGCTAAGTTTCAAGTTCATTAACCAAAATAATAAGATTTTTCATATGAACTGTATCCCTGTTTTCACCCACATCCCCAATAAAATCCTCCGCTGTAAAATTTACTACCCCTTTTCACCCCTTAGGGGTAGATTTTTGGAAAACCCTGATACTCGTTAGTTACTCTTCATTTTGGTCTCGAGTAAAAAAACTGAGTTTTGAGTAAATCGGACCGCGTGTTAAAATTCCTCCATACAATCTTTGACACCCACCAATCCCGTCTTCTGGGATCGTGGGTTGTTCGAAAGAGATACCGTGGCCCCTTAGGCAACTGAAGGAACAGGTGGGTTTTAGTCAGTAAAAGTATGACACGCCCTTCCGCTCCACCCAGACCGGGAGAAGTCATTTGATTATAAAACAATATCGAAAACGGGTCTTATCGCGATATTCTTACGAAGACGTCGCTGAGCTGTCATCAGTCCTCCCGTGACCACGATCGCTGCAAGGCGGTCGAAACGTCGGGAAACAAGTAGGTACCTGTTTACCTCGTTAAAAAGAATATCGCGATAAGACCCGTTTTCGATATTGTTTTATAATGTGTACAAATCGCGAAAGTTTAAAAAGTTTAAGTCATTTGATGATTTCTCATCCCCAAAAAAGAGGGTAGTTTAGGAAAACTATAAATGATTAATTTCATAATTAACTTAGATGAATATTCGTGCTAAGTTTCAAGTCTAATAACTCAAGCAAGAGATAAGATTTTTCATACAAACTTTCATCCCCTATTTTATTCCCTTAGGGATGGAATTTTCAAAAATTCTTCCTTAATGGATGTTTACACTATATAAGGTATCTATGTGCAAAATTTCATGTCTCTAGGTCCAGTGGTTTGGACTGTGCGTTGATTATTATCAGTCAATGAGTCAGTCAGGACTTTGAATTTTATATGTATAGATTTACAAGACCATAAACTTTTGATAGGTTTTCCTGTAATCTATAAGTAAAGAACTATTTTGTGTATTTTTTCAAAATTTTAGGCTCAGTAGTTTCGGAGATAAGGGATAAAATAATTTGTTTGAAGTTATTTAAGAAAATAGACGAAAATTGACCATTCCCCGGTCAATTTTCGTCTATTTTCTTAAATAACTTCAAAAAAAAAATATTTTAATATTATAAAAAATATATATTTGAGACCCTCACAGTAAGACCTTTCATTTGACACGATTGATTGATTGATTTGATTTGATTTTTTTACTCGGTCACACGGTACAGTTCGCAAAACTTTTTTTTTAATTGTACTATTTTCCCCCAAAAGGGACCCCCATATTCAAAATTAATTTATTTACGTTACATGTCCGTGTTTGGGTTACCAAAATACCAAGTGTGTGTGTGTGTGTGTGTGTGTGTTGTGTACCAAGTTTCAACTTAATCAGTTCATTAGATTCGGAGCAAATTGTCGATTTGGAAAAACGATTGAGCGAGTTGTCGATTTGGAAAAACGAATCCTGCTAGAGTAACGTTGTTCCAGCAGGAAGATTTTAAACGTGTACCTAGTTGTGATTACTACTAAAATTTATTTTTAGCTCAGACACAAATATTGAAAATAACTTAACTTAAACCGGTCAAGAGCGAGTGGTACTCGCGCACCGAGGGTTCCGTTCCGCTGAACAAGTGTGCTATTTAGAGACATCGTTTTATTTTTCCTGTAATCTTTACATAAACTTCTATCATATAGAATAATTTCAGATTTTTCTCTAAGCAAAATTAAGAGATAAATTAAGAGAGAGGGAGGGAGACGCTATTTTTTTAAATTTTTCATCGAAAGTCGAAACATATGCGGCCCAAAAAAAATTTGAGAATGTGCAAACAGCGTTCTTTCATATCGTCGCTAATTTAACTAGTTGGGCTAACGTCATCTAAAACTGTTCCAAATTTCAAGTTGATAGCATAAATAGTTCTTGAGATATCCAGCTGTGACAGACAGACAGACAGACTGAGTCGCACCATAAGCGTCCCTTTTTACCATTTTGGTACAGAACCCTAAAAATTGTCCCTAAATGACAAAATGAAAATAGCAACCTTAAATTATGCACTGCTCCACATCTAATGCGACCGCCATCTGGGATTCTGGGGCACCGAGCTATTCCTAAACATAGTTTTAGCTATTCCTAAACTTGGACTTCAATAAATCATATTCAGTAACTCGACAGTTGGAGGGATACCTACCGTCCGGCTATCGAGAGAATGCGTTCCTGACACCCTGTCGGTTGGACAACTTTTTGTAGTAATAAGGATCAAATTCACAAATCACATATTCGTTAGTATGAAACTGAAAGCTACCGTCAAGGATGCTATCTCGACGGCCGGACTGTAGGTAACCCTCCAACTGTCAAAATGTAAGTTTCTGACAAAAAAAAAGTAGTGAGGTGAATCTTACAATGTGTGATCCTTACAATGTACTTACATATTATGTATAGTTATAATTGAAACTCATAAGCTAAACTTTAAAATGCATTATATTCGTCTTTAACATAACATAACCAATGAGAAATGACCGATTTCACGTCTTTGAAAAACTGAAAATTATTTTACTCTTGACCATGAAAAACTAAAGCATTATTCTGTTAAGTCAATAGACTAAAATAACAATTATTTTAGCAAATATTCCAATATAAATATTTTTTTTACAGATTTATTCAACTTAAACTATTTTTACTATCTTTCATAACGCAAATTCGTTCACTACCCCAATGCTATAAGTTGTAGCTTAGTGACATTATTTTGCTTTGAACTGTCAAGTTACTGAAAACAATCCAAGTATACACAAAGTACAAGTGCACAAACAAAAATACATAAACCCAAGTCAAAGAAAATTAACATGTTTCATTCAGTTTAGGATTTATTAAACCATAGGTACTATGACACATAATATTCTCTGACAAGGGATGACAGGGTCGAAATTGGATTTTCAGCACAACAGGGGCGAAGCTGCACCTTTCGAACTTGATAAGAATTTTCACTTTGTATGAATTACTACCTGCGCCCCGCGGATTCAAGCACATAGACCGGCATAAAAAGTAGCCTATGTGTTAATCCAGGGTATAAGCTATCTACATGCCAAATTTCATCTAAATCGGTCCAGCCGTTTTAGCGTGAAGAAGTAACAAACATACAATCACACACACACACACACTTTCGCCTTTATAATATTAGTCTGATATTTTATTGTTGGTCGACTTTCTTAACTTTTTCAACACAGATAGATACTTCAACTTGGACTCTTCATTTAAATGGCTTTTGTGGAAGGTTCACCACAATTTTGCCAATATCTCGTAGGTACAATGATAAACACAGAGTCTCGATAATGCTTTGATAGGACAACATGGATGTGGTACACAGACCTTTTGTCCATTTCCAACTGAAACAATTGTGAAGTTTTACCTAAGTTCCTGTTTTTCACACACTATTTGAGCTTCTGCTCTTGAAAAGTGATAGCTGGTCAGAACATCTGCCAACTGCCGAACTGTTGGAATGTAATTTTATTATATTACATTTTTTTTTTTTTTTTTTTTAATCTGTTCCTTAGCTAGATGATACTTTATATCTATGTTTTGTGATTGGTTGGATTATTTGCAATGTGTATACAGCCATTGTTATCCTCATAGATTATGTATGATAGGTTTACAATTAGTGCATATTAAATTTATTTAATACTGTTTTTGTGTATGCACTTTGATCTAATGTTATTTCATTACATGCTTGTAATTTTTATACCAAGAAACATATTTTTTTTTAATCTGTCTAAAAAAGGTTATTTTGATTTTACTCATTAAATACCTTTTAAAATTATTAATTGTTTCAATATCAGCACATACTATTAGGTTAAAACACCTTTAAATAAAATGACATTATTATATGCTTAGGTATGTATATCTCCATTGTCTAGCAAATATTTGAATGAAGAATTTTGAAAACCTTTTTCTTTAAGTGATCTCTCAAAGACTTCAAACCAACACCTAGCTGCCTGTTTCAGCCCGTAAAGTGCTTTATTTAATTTACACACATAATTATCTGGACCAGAGATACCCTCAGGGACTTTCATATAAATATCTTCCTTTAATTCGTCATTTAAGAAGGCAGTTTCGACATCCCTAAGATGAACTAGCAAATTAAATTGATTCACAAAAGCAAGATACATCTGAAACTGCTATCGCTACTCATGCTACTGGTGCCAAAGTTTTATTATAGTCCGTGAGGTATTCTTGACTGAAACCCCTTGCAACAAGTAGTTTTTTTTTTTTTATCTTAAAGATTTTCCAAATTCATCATGTTTTATAGGAAATATCCATTTACAAGAAATTGACAATGTTTTTATTTTCAGCTCTTGGTACTAAAGCCCAAGTATTATTTAGAGAATTTAGTTCGTCCCTAATTGCACTTTCTCACTGAGATCTGTTTTGATCTCTTCTAATGAATTTGTTATTTTACATAGAGTAGACTGAGCACACAAAATGGCAATCATCATCATCGTCTTCATAATAGGAAATACGCGGACGATTTTTGGCCTGTTTTTTTTTTTTTTTTTTTTTTTTTAACGGTCAGGATTTTATTTGTGTTTTTTTTGGTGAAGACGGGTTATCAGAAAGAATATTATCAACTATGTGCTACGATTCAATTAAATTATCATGGTTTAATTTGCGAATTTTACACTCGTGGTCAACAGATTTAGTCCATAGACGTATCTGATTTAGAACTGTCAGAGTTATGAGACTTGAGCGGCACTGATTTGGATATTACATCATCAGTTTTGCCGTGAGAATTTTTAATATTCCCTTCAGTGCTCATCAGATTTAGACCATAGACGTATGATTATCTGATTTAGAACTGTCAGAGTTATGAGACTTGACCGGCACTGACTTGGATATTACATCATCAGTTTTGCCGTGAGAATTTTTTAATATTCCCTTCAGACTTGAGGATTGACCTGGATTTAAAAAATCCAGTCTCATCAACAATAATATCCCTGACTACTATGTAATTTTTCGCACTCTGGGTTCCAAACTTTACAGCGTTTGGTTCATAACCCACAAGTATCCCTTTCCATGATTTTTGATCTTACTGCTTTTATTATTGAACGTAAACGGTTGAACCTTCAATTTTTTTTTTTAATTTTTTTTTTATTTGAAATTTTGTATCATGCCACATTTCGAATGGTGTTTTTGAAAGTTTCAAAGTTTTAGTTGGGGTCAAATTAATTAAATAATCAGCAGTCAGTACTGCGTATCGCCCCAAAACACTGTTTAATATTGAGCGAGCCTTTTCAGTAATGATTCTGACCAGAAACGCCATTCAACTGTGGTGTTCTCGGAACTATTAAATGATATGATATTTTTTTTCTGATATCCCTCTCTCTACACAATAAATAACCTTTCATTTCAGTCGATAAATGTTTGCCACCATTATCGCACTACAAGATGACTAATTTTAAATTAAACTTAGCCTCGCTTTTAGCCACGAAATCTATAAAAACAGCAAACACGTCTGATTTTTATAGGTTAAATAGGTACGTAACAAAGTATTGCGTATACTCATCAACAAAAATTACAAGGTAGTTTTTTAGTTGGGGGTAGGTATAAACAGTAACAATAGTCCACAAACATCTGAGTGCACAATAAATAATAGCTGTTTAACATGACTTTTATTTTTGATCTGATATGAACGGAAGTCGACTTTGTTTCATATTTATACAGGCCTCACACAACTTATCATACAGGCTGGTATTACTGTTTTGATTTGGCTGGTGTCATCAACCATTACATTTTTTTTTTTTATTAATTTCGATGAATTAATTTTGTTCTTATTATGACCAAAGCCATAGTTTGTACATATTTTTATTACTGCATACTTGAGAAATAGATTGACACTTATTTACAGATGCCATTAAGTCTACAGCAATTAAATTATTTTTTCAACATACCTTGCATGATAGTTTTATTAACCTTAAGTATTGTGCTCCTTGCTGGTCGAAAATGACTGCCAACCCAGCACATTGCATTTTCGTTAAGAACCGCACCGCACCGGTGATACCGCAGCATAGAAGAAAACGTTCTCCAAAACTTCTTGAACGCCCATGTTGCTGTTACATACATCGTTCCCTGAAATAAATTCACCATTTTAAGCAATAGAAATTTTAATGGCGTTTGCAAGACGGTGTGACTAATGAAAAGATCTTCCCTGTTTATAATATGGTCCGATGCTCCAGAATCCAACAGGAAAGTAACTTTGCTTCCATCATGATCCGCTTGATAGTCTGCCATCATAAAAGCAAAGCCAGAAAAATAGCTCGACGTGGATGGTTCACTGATTCCAACTGCCTGGACCGTCCTTGTCCTCTCCATATTTTCTGCTGCTGTTGCTGCTGCTCTTTTGAAGTAGAAGCAGTTGCATTTCACATGCTTCTTGCGGCCACAGTGATAACACTTCATGAACTGAGACTTATTCTTCTGCTTGTTAACTTCCTAGTTGAAGCTATTTACTATTTATTATTTTGCCCTTTATTATTTTGAGAATTATCGAATTTTGTTTTTCGAAATTCCTGTCCATTTTCCGCTCAAATTGAAAAACTTTTGACACTGGTATCACTGGACTCATTTTTAAACTTGACTTCATGATCCAAAAGCCTTGGTTTAAGGACTGCTAGCATTAACTTATCATCTGTTAAATTTGCAATCGCAATTATCACGCCATCATTAGATGGGGGTAGGTTGAGCAACAAATGTGCTACCTCGCGTGGCGTGGTTTGGCGGCGGCGTGGTGGCTAACAATTCGATGATCAAATCATCAAAAATTGTTAAAGGTTTTATGAGTATGACGTCACCTACTCGACGATAACACTTTTTGGATTTTTTTATACGTCCATTTCACTTAACAATGCCTGTATTTTTTATTTAAATTTTAACCACTTATATTGCAGTAAAAACGTAACCTGGGCCCATAACCTGTTGGAAATCTAGGTTCTAACACTTCAATAAAACGAGTTACTGGCTTTTTAAAATGTATAGATTATTATTAGCCAATTATAAGTCACTAGGAAGGTTATACGTCCGTCTTTATCAAGGCTCAAACATGAAGTAAGGTAATAATAATGGTGGGTAGTATTTATATAATAAGTACCTACGATATATCGATTATTGCAGAATCGACTAAAGATTGATTTTGTAAGTAAGTAAATCAATTATATCAACAACTATCCCCCTTATTCTTAAAAAAACTAAAACTCTTAATAATTATAAAGTGTTTTGTTTTCTTCTTTCAAACTCAAAAGAAATTGACAAAACAGTTTTTGACTAAAACAAGTTTATGCAAAAAAAAAAAATACATAAACCCAAGTCAAAGAAAATTAACATGTTTTGTTTTCTTCTTTCAAACTCAAAAGAAATTGACAAAACAGTTTTTGACTAAAACAAGTTTATGCAAAAAAAAAAAATACATAAACCCAAGTCAAAGAAAATTAACATGTTTTGTTTTCTTCTTTCAAACTCAAAAGAAATTGACAAAACAGTGTTGTTTTGAGTTTTTTTTTATGAATATTTAGATATAACTATAACAACACTTAACTACACTTATAGTATTTTAGCAAAATTGCGATCGGACAAATAGGTTTCACGTCAAACAAGACAGATACGCCCCTATTTACCATACACTTTAATATATTCGCCCGAAGCAATAAGCGATACATTCAATATAATAAATTGCCCTGTCTTCGTATTCTCTATACAAATAACAGCCCTCGAAAGGGACCTAAGGTACCCCTTCATTTTGTATTATGGCTGCCCCTAAGGCCGGTCAATTTTATTCCCTGTTGGACCCTTTCGGTCCTCCGTCTATGTCCGGGATGTTTTCTTTATCTCGTCTTTATTATTCCTCTACTGAACTATTTTTCGATTTATTTTATACGGCTTTTGAGTTTCGAATGAATGCTATGGATTCTCATTGAAATGAGATAGATACGTTGAGTTGCACGAAACCAACATGCCATCTCTTACATTTTATATCAAAAAGAAAGTGATAGCACCAATTAAAGTCTCCGTTAAATAATGTTGGTTTCGTGCAACTTACGGATAGAGACAGTAATTTAGTGTTCTTAACAGTGGACTGCAAATAATTCAAAATGGCGGATGAGACAAGCTACATCTGCAAGAGTCGCTTTAGGTCGGCGGCTGCCACCGACACGACCGCCGCCGGCGCCGGCCGCAGACGCGTGCCTCTGCCGTGGACGCGTGTCAACGGCATCGTAAGAACACTTAGTTTAAAGTAGATTATATTGCAGAAAAAACAGAATCTTTTTATTATAAAGGCTTACTACGGTGCACGGTGGGAATTTTCCTTAGTAAATATTGTAACGGTGATTCATTTTCTAGATAGAACGAGCGAGAAAAAGCTGTGAGGCCCGCTTTCAGCTAAAATACAATACTTTTCAAGGTCACGTACTCTTTGAAAATAACAATGTCACGTTCTGAAAGTAATTCAAATAAAATTCAAATTCCTCAACAACTGTCAAATTCTCGTGTCGTAAAAATGGAATCCCAAATACTTATGAACCCAAATCCCGCAGTTCTTAGAATTGTTTAATTTGTAATTTCGGCAATTCTCCAGCAATACGAATGTGAAATGATTGAGCACTGCCCCAAATTCCGGACATATTGCAATGATACTGATTTCGGCAATAAACTCTGGATTTCGCATGCGAGATCACAGAGCATGCGAGATCACAGAGCATGCGAGATCACAGAGCATGCGAGATCACAGAGCATGCGAGATCACAGAGCATGCGAGATCACAGAGCATGCGAGATCACAGAGCATGCGATTATCATCGTCATGATGAGAAGTCCACAGCTGGACATGGGCCTCTCCAATTGCACGCCCTTTAACTCAATCCTCGGCTGCTTTCATCCAATTGCACAAAATTTATTTTCTTATGTAGATACCTACCTATTTCAGTAGCATCATACATTCTAGTTGAAGGAATCATATCCCAACATTTCCCGATAGCGTCATACTTTCCTCATTCGCAATTCCATTTACTGTCCTAGTGATAAAATAATAATGGGTAGGCTACCTAATGATTTAATGTTCAAATAAAAAACTGCTCGTTCAAAACTATGCGTCAGCTTTCATACAAGTGATCGCTAATGGATTCCACAAGCCCCTCCATTGTTTGAATTGGCGAACCGTGCACGAACACAGAATGGTCGAATATTAATATTTGCATGAGAACCAAAAGGGAATTAAATCTGATGTGTATATAGTGATTTTAGGAATTGCTGTTAAATTTACATTTAAATGGACGCTTTGACTGTTTAATATTTCTAAAAATTAATGTGGTGGTGTTTAATTAATAATTTATTACTGATGAATTGTAAAGCATTCATCATATTACTACACGTATTATATAATTATGATAAATGAGCGGTTTTAACGCTGTGTTTAATGTTAAAGAGTATTCTGGGAATAATTAATGTGATTTTCTATAGCTCTAGGTACTGAAATATATTTTAACAAAATATGACCCACTAGCTTTTGCCAGCGGCTTCACCCGCATGGAGTCGGAAATTATCTCACGGGAACCATACATTTTTCTGGAATAAAAAGTAATCTATGTGCTATTCCAGACTATAATCTATCTCTGTGCTAAATTTCATTAGGATCCGTTCAGCCGTTCTGGCGTGATTGAGTAACAAACATCAATCCATCCATCTGTCCATACTTTCGCATTTATAATATGGATCAACTTTATTTACGAAATAATTAAACAAAAAATATTAAAGAGCCACATTTTTGTAGATTACACACTTTTTGTCACCAAAAAGTAGTGTAAAAGATTTATTATAATAAAATTAAGGAAAACGCGCCATTTTTATGCAGGGTTACCACACGTTGAAAAATGTCGCGTTTGTAATAATTGACTGAATACAATCTAAAGAGGAGTAAATGATTTTAAATATAGAAATTATTCTTAAACTAATATTTTGTACAATAATAAGTACATACCTACGGGGTAGCTAATAAAGGAATTTTGTGAACATCATAAATTACGCAAACATATTAATATGCCATATTTTACTTCGATGTTTAGATAGGTAAAGGTAAAACTAATAATTAATTTCAAAACAGAAAACAATTTACGTCTTGAAGGTATTTCCGAAAAAAAATTAAAAGCTTGCAGAAGCCAAAAAGAACCAAAAAGAATAATAGTAGTAAGATAGTAAGATTGTTTCCATCAAAATATACGAGGAGCGCTCATCATCCAAGACATATATACCAAAGACAAGACATACCACTACATAGGTACAGGTATATTTCTCTACATCTTAAGCATAATCGTCGTCTAAAGCATAGTCGTTTTGCATAATCCTCGATTAAGTTACCTACTTTGTATTTCGCAGTAGGTCCTACTTAATTTTGGCTTGGCAGAGAACATAAAAAATCTGCCTAGCCTTTTCCCAACTATGTTGGGGTCGGCTTCCAGTCTAACCGGATGCAGCTGAATACCAGTATTTTACATGGAGCGACTGCCTATCTGACCTCCACAACCCAGTAACTGGGTAATACGATACCCCTTGGTAAGACTGGTTGTCAGACTTTCGGGCTTCTGACGACCCGTAACGGCTGCCAAAGATCCACGAATGACAGCCGGGACCAGCGGCTTAACGTGCTTTCCGAGGCACGGAGGAGGCTCAGTATGTAAAGATGGTCACCCATCACGGACCAACCCCGGCAAGCCTAGCTTAACCTGATGGTTCAACCAGTACGGCTGTTATTACAAACCCAGAGAACATAATGATATCAAAAAGATAAATTCCTAACCGTATACTTCGATCTATTTGATATTCATAACGGCTTCTGGATAATTTCTCGAATATTTGACATGGCCTACCGATATTGGTACGATGTTGAATTCGAAAAAGGCAGGTATCTTGTTGTTTTAATGAGAAAACGGGGTTCCTAGAACCTTTTTCTTGTTGGTCCTGATATATCTACTCACCTAAGGTATTTTATTTAACAGAATTAAGCAATACAATTTAATGTAAGTGACCACTTAGTTTTTCGAGACATCGCCAAGCGGTTGGGAATCACCACGTGAACATAGGACTGGCCAATTTTTCGGCCAAACATTGCAATACAACGTGGCAATGCTGCCAGCCTTTTAGGCACTTTTTCGGCCAAACATTGCAATACAACGTGGCAATGCTGCCAGCCTTTTAGGCAATTTTTCGGCCAAACATTGCAATACAACGTGGCAATGCTGCCAGCCTTTTAGGCACTTTTTCGGCCAAACATTGCAATACAACGTGGCAATGCTGCCAGCCTTTTAGGCACTTTTTCGGCCAAACATTGCAATACAACGTGGCAATGCTGCCAGCCTTTTAGGCACTTTTTCGGCCAAACATTGCAATACAACGTGGCAATGCTGCCAGCCTTTTAGGCAATTTTTCGGCCAAACATTGCAATACAACGTGGCAATGCTGCCAGCCTTTTAGGCACTTTTCCTGTTGACAGCGATGCGTATGAATTTTTTGATGCCCTAAGATTCTTTCCCCTCTTTTTGTACATACTTGTACTTAACATTATTTTTATTTTAAGACTGTTAGCTTTTAAATTATGTAAGTGTTATTTTGAAAATTAAAATAAAATTTATTGTAAGTAATAATAATAGTAAAATTTATTAACAAATGTGGCTACAACTTATCTATCCTAAACAAAAACATAATGTGCAAAGTATTGATTATTTTGAAGATAGAGTAAATGACCATGTCTTGGTAGTATTGACTGTGTGACAGACACCGGCGCCTTCCTCCTACAAAAGTAACAAGTTATACTGTGACATAAGGATTTGTCATAATAATAATTATACAGGGTGTTCGGCGCATGGACCGACACAATTTTTTGGGGGATTGGGGGGGTCATTTGCTAGGTTTCACCTAAAGACCTCCATGTCCTAAGTGTGACGGTAATTGAGATATGTTTTTTTTTGTTCTTTCTTTGAATTACCCAAAATCTCGCCTTTGAATCGATATATTTTTTTTGTTTATGGTTGCAATAGAACAAAATAAATTTTATAATAGTCTGCAATGTATTTTTATTCTAAATAAATTATTATTTGATGTAATTGATCAGTAGAAAATGACTAATGTGCTTCCAAAGTCTTAAAAATATTTAAATGTATGAAAAATTACTACTCTTAAATTCATTTTTTTTTTAAATGAAGCCATTTTGACCTTATTTTTATCTCAAAAAGTTCTTTAGCTTGTACCCTTTCTAAGGGTATGCTACACGCTATGAAAAACAATTCAAATGTAGTCAAAATACTAGTTAGAGAGTCAGTTATGGAGTGTTTTAAGAAAAGACTTATTACGGTAATTATATTTTTTTATTTTATTTCGAATAATAATACATTGTAGACTATAATAAAAATTATTTTATTATAAACAAAAAAATATATCGATTCAAAGGCGAAATTTTGGGTAATTCAAAGAAAGAACCAAAAAAACATATCTCAATTACCGTCACACTTAGGACATGGAGGTCTTTAGGTGAAACCTAGCAAATGACCCCCCGATCCCCCAAAAAATTGTGTCGATCCATGCGCCGAACACCCTGTATAGATACAAATAGTTCTGATACAATTTAAGTTACGCTCATGTAAGTTTAGTGAAAAGAATAAAAATTGAAATTAATTGAATATTACTAATTAGATTGAAAATATTTTTTTATTTTAATTTAATTTAAAGGCATGTAGGAAATACGTGAATGTCTGAGTGTGTGTGTGTTTATCTATCTAGGTTAGTATAATTTCATCCGCGGATTTTTATAGTGGTATTTTTTTGGTCTTCTATCGTCTACTACGACTTGGCTATCTGTAACGATAGTTTTTCCGAATGTCATCATGTATTAAGGCGGACATTTCTTGAAAACGGTCAAAAAGGTGGTTTTTTAAAGCTGTGTATCTCATAAACCGTAAATAATTTAGACAAATAAAAAAAATTAGATATTTCAAGTCAAGTCCTTTTCGCATATAGTGATGGAACTCAAAATATAATTAAACATATTTTGATGCACCAAAAAAATATTCAAAACCTCTTAATAATCTTTAAAAGCTGTTTATACCTTTATTAACAATTATAATTATAATTTAAAATATACCATAAAATGTCAAATGCCAAACTGCATCCAGCGATGGATTACTTATTATTAAATAGTTAATTTCTAATTTTATACGATTTTATTTGCACTTTTACGACATAATTTCGGTGCGCGTGAGAGTCTTCTCTTTCGTGCATCAAACTAGAGAGCCATATTTCACTTACACACCGAGCTAAACCACGCTTGGATGGGGCCTTAACAGAATAATATGCTTTTAAGGCATCTGCATCTGATTTCTGTGTCTCGATGTAAAGAAATGTCACCCATCCATGAACCCGACCACGTCAAGAGCAGTTTAACTTCAAACCAATCTATACGCGAAGCTGTTATTAAGCCCTACTTCCCACTAATACTCACAAAGGTAACACCACTTAGCAACACTAATACAACTATCTTCTTAAGGCCCTTTTTATGGAAAAGGGTACATTATCAACACTTTATATCTAAAAGGTCGGCGGGTAAATATTTTGGGATCAGCTTTAAGGGTGCTGTATGTGGACGCGAGGTCAAAGTCGCGGTCAACACTGTTATGTAATAGAGTGTGTTGTTGTCAAATATTTGTGTTCAACAGGAAGGATGATAGTTTCCGTGCTTGTGTCAGCATTTTTGGATATTAACTGTAGCAAGTGTCTACAGCGAGTTAGTTTTTTATTTATTTATTAAAGTTTTTGTTAACTTATGTAAAGAAATACAGATCTTATGTTTGATGAACAGAGCGCTATGTTTGCAAATCTAGCTGAGGATTGCAAATTAAAATCGACTAAATTATGCATAATATTATGGTATTAAATTAGAAAATAAAAACAATTACATATTATTTAATACTACAATTATGTCAGACCTAAATGAGGAATTATTAAAATGTCAAAATAATTATTATCTCCAAATTCTAAATTAATTCATCATCGTTCGCTACTGTGACATATGGGCGTAAGGTGAAAAATGTAGGTATTCACTATTCTGTTAAACAATAGTTCTTGTAGTAAGGAAACGGCCATGCCTCTTATTTTGACTAAGGTGTAGAGTTTGTGAAGTTAGAATTAGGTCGTGTAGAGTTAGAAGCTTGGCTCTACATGAGATCTGATAGCTTTTTGACAGTGCGAGCCATTATGACCTCGTCTTGGCATTATTTTACATGAAAATGTTTTTGGTGTGATATTATTGAGTTTTAATCTTTTCTTTGTACCTTAAAGATTACCTATCGTTTATTTATAAAGTCGTTTCTACCTGGTTGCCTAGTTAGTATATACAACACAATCGACTGTATGGTTCGTTACTCCGCATTGTGTGCGTCAATGAACTATGTTTATTTAACTTTGACGGCGATTTGAGAGGAGCTCTTCTTGCTGCTGATTTTGAGAAAATCTTGGAAATAGAAAACATGGAATTTGTAAGGATAGATCTTCATCCATGACCAATCATTGGAAAGCTTTTCAGCTTTGGATGTCAACGATCTTATCCTGTTATTGACCCTACTTAGTAACGTAACACAAAACAATAGGTAAGTAATTGACCGTGAATACATGGTTAATTCCTTCTTTTCTGACCATTAAAAACTATCATACTTTCTACTGCATCACCGTACAGCAGCTGTATTCGTGAGATACTAGGTAAGTGGTATAGTGACGTAACGCATGATATGATTTTTTTCTGATCATTACCACAGAATAATGAAGCTACAGTGGTTTATCTGGGCAGTGACCTTAAATTAATTACCTACGGCAGCTCGGTAGATAAATACGCGTCCGTCCGTGCGTAACTGTCGCGCACTCGAACTGTTGCGTACTGGTATATACTGAGATTTCGAAGCGCGTCGTTTCGGCCGTTTTCTATGAAGATGTAATACTACTTACTTTATTATACTGTGTCATAACTAAACTCCCGCTTTCTACGTTCTTTCAATATTTAAAATAGACGTAACTACTGAACGATTTTCTAACCATTACAAAACGCCTCCAAAGGTTCGTCCGTTCTTTTGTTATGGAAAAACCGTACATTATCCGTGAACGTAAAATGAATTGGACTGTAAAAATAGGGGTGGTTTCCAACCGATAGTCAAGAAAAATCGATAATGAAGAGAGTCGACCTCATTTTTCAGGTAGCAACGGAAAGGGTCCGTGAATACTTTAAAAGACGGATCATTTGCGGGCCCGTTATACTGATGTCACATTTATAAAGATTGTGGCAAAGGTATTTTGAAAAGGGTTAGGTGTTAAAATGAGGAAAGGTCGGTATAGGTATGTTATTATTTTTGGTATAAAACTGAGTACTTAATTAATATTTTTAAAAGTTAGTATAGTTAGTTTCGTTTGTTATTATAATAAATAATATAAATATAATAAATAATATCCTTGGACATTTCACACAACGCCATCTAGTAACAAGCTAAGCAACCTAATGCTTGCGTTATGGTGGTAACGAGATGGCTGATAAACTACTTATATACATTTTTTTTTGTAAATACATACATATTATAGATAGAAAAACATTCAAACCTGGAACAAATACGTGTAGGTCGTACAAATATTTGTTTCGTGCGGGAATCGAACCCGCGACATGCTGCGCAGCAGTCAATCGCTCAACCACTGCGCCAACCCGGTCGTCAAATCTCAATTATATACATAGACAATAAATAGTCTGTAGCATGGACAGGCGACGTTGGAGCGTCGGGTGTGTGTATGATTACGTAGACTATTATTGTTACCCATCTCATCTTAACTAAAACCTTAGTTAACTGTCACCATAGTAATAGGCATTAAAAGCCTCGAAATAGCACACATTGTGAGATCGTTAGTGACATCCGTTCATAGCTTGTTAGTGTCGTTCTTCCGTTTCCTGTAGATCCTGACCTACGAGTTTTCTAGCTATAGGTATATTATGGAAACATATATAAGGTCTATCTAGGTCTATCATACATAACCTATAAACAACAAAATTATATCCTAACTAAACTATTAAAAAACTAAAATATGGCGTCGAAAAATTCCTCCGCATCGCTGTCGACTGGTAGAGTACCCAAGAGACTGGCGGCATTGCCACGTTGTATGGCAATGCTAAGCCTCTGGCCAAAGTAAAAGCCAGCCCTCGGGTCACGGGAAGTGTCAACCAGCCGTTTGGAGATTTCGTTGAATAAAACAAGAGCACTTGGACCCCACGGCCCAAGGGTTTCAACCCCAAACGGCTCGAAAATATAATTACCGATAAGGTTACTATATTTCCGCCGCTTGAGGTTTTCCGCAGCCGCAGCAGCAGTGCCAGCACAGCACGCCGAGCCAGGAAGATGGGATGGCGCAAGAGTATCGACACACGTTGCGTCCCACACTAAAGGCCTTCCCACCTTCCATGGAAATAAAGACATCCCGTCCGGTCTCTTGCCATCGTCGCGTGCCAAGCCATTGGGTTCTAATACAGCTGGAACGCCGACGGTGACAAGGGCTCGTCGGATGATGTCATTGATGTTCGCGTGCCGTGCTAAGCGACCCGCACTTCGGCTGCAAGACAGGCCGTGGTGTCCGAGGCTGTTGACAACTTCACCACAGTGACAGCGATGAGGAGAACAACATGGAGCTCCTAGTCGCAGTGAAGCAGCGAGGCGGAAAGTAGTGTCGTCGAACAAAGTGCCTATGTTCGACGACGGTAGTGCGTGAAGCCACAGACCCGACTCCCACTTAACCACAGCCAGCAGACGCGCACGCTCCGCAGTAGTAGCAGACGTGTCAAGTAAATTGTTCTGTACTACTCTGCAGAGCGGCTCATCCCACCGTCTCTGGGAAGATGGATTATCGGGTGGATCTGAATTCGGGCAAGCGAGTTTCCAGGCATCCATAGCCTCGGCGAAACAAGGCACATCAAAATTAACCAGTGTGGAGGCTAGGATTTTCCTGATTAACTTCTCTGTGCCGTGGACCGAGGATATGAATGCCGGTAAACTAATACTAGAAATTTTGCGGACGCCGAGGCCTCCCATACGGATGGGAAGAGTAGCTTGCGCCCATGCACGGTCGTCCATGGCCACATTTAAGATTGAAGTTAAAGTATGCCGGATAATTTTGTCCATTTTGTCTAAAAGGTGAGTGTGCTGCCATAAATGGGAAGCGCGAAGGAAATATATTAATTTAGGGCCGAAACAGCAGTAACGGATTAATTTTATGGCCGAATGCATGTTAATTTGGAACAATCTTTCCGAAACGTCATTGAAATTTTGAATTTTTTCTTCAATAAAAACAGGAAAAGAATTTTCATAGATTGGAGACCCAAGGAGACGAAGAGTGTTCTTTTCAATAATTTTGATTTCTGGGGCTATTGCGTTAAATTTAGGAAGTGTTAGATGTCTGTCAGTATCGTCCGCTAAGAATAGTTCACATTTCGAAAGGTTGAGATCAAGGCCAATGGAATGAAGTTCATTTTTTAAGAATTGTAGGTCATTTAAAACAGTATCTACATCGCCTCCCAAGGTTCCATCATCAAGATACCAAATGTTAAATTTGGAATTTAGCTGTCGAATGATTGGGTGAATGGCTAAACTAAAAATCACTGGCCCGAGGGGATCACCTTGCTGACAGCCAACAGCCGATTCCAGAAGGTTGTCCCGGTACAGTAATTTAGAAGGGTGTCTGTAACATTGCCAAAGGAAACTATAAATTTGGGGTATTTCTTTTCTAGTTTCTGCCAGCAAGGTGTCCCTATTAACAGAGTTGAAGGCATTTTTTATGTCAACCTTCAGGATGACCTCACCTTTGCCAGAATTTAGGTAGGTCGATAAAGCGTGTACGGCAGCCTCACAGCCCCCTTTTGAGCCGTAACCTAGCTGCAGGGGCTGCAATTTTTCCGAAACAACCTCACCAAAAAATTTACAGCAAATCTTGGCTGCCATACGACGGTAAGTAGTTCCCACGGCAATGGGACGAATGCCGCCATCCCTTTTACGCAGGGCGCATAGGTTGGCCCCGTATAGAACGTCGATGACGGCCTCGTTCACCTTGCCGGAGAGCATAAGGTTAATCAGAGCCGTAAGCTCCTTCAAGAGCAACTCACCAGCTGCCCCGGCGCCTGGACTGATAAGGTCCTTAAGGTGCTGAGGACTCAGGCCGTCGAGGCCACCAGCGGAGCCACTACGGAAGGAGCAAACGGCTGTGACCAACTCTCGACCTGTAATGGTGAGGGAGTGATTATCCAGATCAGGGGGGTCGGGAAAAGAAAGATCATCCGCTGGGGCAGGGTGTTTGCTCTCCAGAGCTGCGAGTGTATCTGGAGTACACGGTGCCACCACATCACTACTAAAAAGAATCCTGGCTGCTCCGCTAATATCACCTTCCCCTAACTTGGATTCTACCAGATGGGATATACCTCTTGAAGAGGTATAACTCTGTGTCAGTAATTTTGAATCTAAATTATGGGCCGAAATATTACAGTTTTCTTTAATTTGAGCAGTTAAAGTCTTTTTAGTTGCCAAATTCTTTTGTACATGTAGAATTCTATAAGGGAAGGTGAGCAGCTGTTCCCAAGCACTATGTGAGTTTTCCCGGGCGGCAAGACGAACGCAACCTGCTAAGTGTTGTGCCACTAGAGGTCTAGCGCCCCGGGGAACTCGCTTCAAAACGGGAATAGAGTTTTTGAATTTTGAAAGAGTTTGCCAAAACGGGTCAAAAGCAGAAGTAGCTGGTGTTGTAGGTGTAGCTGTTGAGACAGGGTCTGATGTGAGCGTATTAAGTGGTCTGTGCACCTTTCCAATATGCACATTCAGACCCCGCTTACCTTTAAAAAACCGTGCCTGGGTACATAGCGGACATCTCTCCAGGATGCTCAGTGATGTCGAAGGTTGACTAGCACTAACACTAACATCCACCACATCGCTGCTGCCACTAAACATGTATTTGTATAAACTTATAAATTAAATTAAATAAAAATAACAACAATAAAAACTAATTATCAATAAAACACACTAAAATGTCTATCTGTTCATACACGAAATATTGTACTCATCAATATTAAAAGTGAAAAGTTGACTACTGACTGAAAAGTTGTGCGGAAATCGGTTGGTATGGGCATGTGATGCGGAGGAATGAGGAAAATGTCGTAAGAAAAGTTTTGAGTATGAATGTCGATGGCACTATGAGTAGGGGAAGACCAAAGAAACGATGGATGGACTGTGTGAAAGATGACATGGCTAGAAAGGGGGTGACTACCGAGATGACGACTAATAGAGAAGTAAGGAAAAAAGGACATGTTGCGCCGACACCAAATAGATTGGGATAAGGGCAGGAGAATGATGATTGTTCTCATCAATATTATATACAGGGTGTTTCTTTTAAGGTGTCAAGCCAGTGCGCGCTGATAGCAGAGTACCATACCTATCTATTTAACCCCCATGTATGTTCTACGATTTTTTATAGTTTTCGAGTTATATTTTTTTTTCGATATTTTTCCTGATTCAACTAGATGATGGCTTTAAAAAATTATAATTATCTTTTTTTTGGGATTTGCTGAAATCGGTCGTTAAAAGTGGTGTATCCGAAATTTTGTGATTTTCATATTTTATAATTTATTATCTTTGCATATTTTTGTCAATCCTGATATTTACTATTCCTCTACGTTTAAGCAGAGCTCAGTTGATAATAAAAACATAAATTTTATACCTACTACTATGCTTAACCACTACCATTGATATGAAATGGGGAATCCAAAATAACTCGAAAACTACTAGGTACTATATACTATGGGACCAAACATGAAATCACAGTAATAAAATCAATAAAATCGTCAAAATATAGGGAACAGCTGATTTTATTATCGTGATTTCATGTTTGTTCCCATAGTAAAAGTTGTTCATAATGATGAGTACAATAATAGAGGAAATGTGGGTGCTCTTTTCTCCATACAAAAAGATACAAACGCTCTCGCCTGTTTTCTTTCTGGTTAATGACCATAAAGCAATGATTTTTTACAGAAATATAAATATCAGTTAGTTGTATGCCCCATGTTTTCCTTTTTGATGATATATTATTTTTATAAGAACTAGAACCCTCCAAAAATGCTCAAAATTGCCTATTCAGACCGCTGTCAACAGACGCCTAGTGTACCAATTTGACAACTATTAACGAAAAAAGAAAAACATAGGGGCATAGTATATATCCTTCTTATTCAGTTTATGAAATATTTTTTAAATTAGACCAATATTGGAGGAGGAAATAGGCGAGAGCCAAACCTCGAAATGTGACTTTTTACATAGGCTATTTAGTCGGATCTGCAGTTGTCCTTATCGCACGAATTTGAGGGCGGAGCGCTCGCAGAGCGACAGCAATACCTTCTTAAAATACCTAATTTTCAAAAGTCTAGCCACCCGCCTTTCCTCTTAATGATATAATTTATATTGCAATAGTACCTTATTAATTATTTTCTTAACTTATTTATCCGGTTATCTTTCAACGGTAACTTAGTAAAGTTGTGCTCACCTGTTCTTAAATGAGGCTACCATAAATTATTTTCCGATTAATTATTCCGGTTATTTCTCTTGAAATCCAATTTATCTGAAACTTTCCTACTGTTACTGTTGGAAAAAGCTTCATGACTTCCAGACGTCTTGAAACTTATTCTGAATTAAGGCTCTCCCCCACAGGCGCGTTATTATCGGTCGATAATATCGGATACGTTATTGCGATATCTGTTTTTAGTACCTACATTTTGTATTACGACGGCCACGAAGTTACACACTGCTGCGATAATAAAGACGCAAATAGAAGTAGGACGCTTGCGTTCCTCCGTCCTGCAATATTCCGATATGAGTTCTTAGAACATTTTGTATTAGAACTATCTATAGTACTAGTAGTACAGTCAGCGTCAGTAATATCGGGATGAACAGACTGTTCAAAATGATCTAAACAACTATGAAAATGAAATATGAACTCAACGACACAAGGAACGTTTAAGAATGAAGACAGTAGGTACACGACAACTGTCATTCTGACAAGAACTTTATACAATTGAGATAAAGTTCACGTCACGTCAATTTTCAGGAAATAAATAGTTTTAATTTTTTTTTTTTTTTTCAATTTTCTTAGTTGTTGAGATCATTTTGAACAGTCTGTTCTTCCCGATATTATTGACGCTGACTGTACCTGAATAATTTGATTTTACCAGCTGATATTCTAATTAGTAGTGGTTACATGTCTGTACGAGTGTCCTGATTTTTTTTCTATATTATGAATATTGATGTATCATCAGACGAAGAATTAGTAGTGTTACACGCACACGTTAGAACTATCGACGATAAAAACGCAGCTGTATGGCAAAGAATCGGGACGCATTATTGCAATAGCACATCCGATATTATATCGACCGATAATAACGCGCCTGTGGGGAGGAGCCTTCAATTTCCTTTAAAAATTGCTTTATCACTTCACAGTCGTGGAGGGAATTTTAAATAATAAGCTTTTATAATAAACTCTGTAATAAATAAAGTCCAACTTTATTCATAAAAAAAAAATACTTTGCTTTAACGCGGAAAACCCAGTAACCCCATACCTTTCCATTAATTCTTTTAACAACCACTAAAAAATATTACCCAATAAACGCCATCGGAAATTCTAGCAGTGATTTAACACTCATTCGACCTCAAAAGGTATTTCAGGAATTACCAATAAAAGAGTAACGATGGTATGTCGATAAGTACCTAATTACTTTCAGGAGCTGTCAGGTTCAGTGCGGTTTTGAAAGGAATACCATAGAGAATGTTCACAACTATTTTCTAATTCTGCCTTACTACAGCATTTTCGCTGTTTTTGGGTCGGGGTTTAGATTAACTAGATGTGTGGATTTTAGTATTTTTCACGTGTCATCTGGCCTGTTTGACCCAATTAATTACTTAGCCTTACCAAGGTAGGTAAGTATATTCTAAGATTAGACCGATTGCCGAAATTTTCTGGTCCACTTACAGTTTCTAAGCCGAGTGGCGTTTCTGGTGACTTTCCAAATCCTTTTTAGTGTTCAGTACACGGAGGGTGCCAAACGGAACCCTATTACTAAGCTTCCGCTATCCGTCCGTCTGTCAGCGGGCTGTATCTTATGAACTGGTAGTTGAAATTTTCACAGATGAAATACACAATCTGTGAAAATTTCAACTACCAGTTCATAAGATACAGCCCGCCGCATAGCCGCTATAACATCAACGAAAATAAAATAAAATGAAAGGGCGTGGGTATACAAGAAACGTGTTTTTTTAAACTGAAGTATTTTTTTTGTAAATATGTAGTGTTAAATATTGATGTACGATGATACGGAACCCTTCGTGTGTGAGTCCGAGTCGCACTTGGCCGGTTTTTTGCAATATCATTATTTTTTAGGGTTCCGTACCTCAAAAGGAAAAACGGAACCCTTATAGGATCACTTCGTTGTCCGTCTGTCTGTCTGTCAAGACCCTTTTTCTCAGTAACGCGTAGAGGTATCAAGTTGAAATTAATATCAAATACGTAAGTTTATGGTTCCTTAGAGTTTAAAAAAAATTAAGCTTATAGATCAACGCAATTAAAAAATACGGCCATTTATGCGACATATTTTGGTACTCGCAAGTAAATCAAAACCTTTATGGTACTTTCCGTTGACCTAGAATCATGTTTGGCAAGAAGCAAGGTCTTACAGCACAACTATAGGAAAAAGTCCGAAAATTTATTTGTAGTTTTATCACATAAAAAAAATTGTTTTTCGTTTTTTTCTGGCAAAATGTGGGTGTAGGTACTATAGGTACACCTCTGCCCACCCTTCGGAGAAACAAGGAGTGATGTTATGTTTAAGAATAGTTTTTTGCGAATACAAACTTAAATATTCAGTTGGAGAATTGTCCATGACGTATATCAATGAATGGGAGAACATGTTTTCAACTCAATGTTTAGTTTGTTTTTGGGATAAATTCTTTTCAACTACGGAACCCTTTATTGTACGTGGTCCGACACGCACTTGGCCGGTTTTTTTTCTTATTATTCTCAATATTTTTTTTTAAACACAAGTAGGTAAAGATGAAGAGCACTTGCTAAGAAAACTATTTAGTATGGTTGGCTATTATTTTTTTATAATTTATTTAGTTCAGACACAGAGATCCATATTTATGTTAAGGTATCCTTAGAAAACTATGTTATGAAAACTATGCTATAAAAGTCAGAAAAAAAGAAAGAGAAAGGAGAGGAAAGATTACGGGATGGTGTGAAAGATTAATCAATCAACTCAGCCTTTCGGATTCCATTGGTGGACATAGGCCTCTCCCAAGCTGTGCCACAACATCTCCTCCGCCTTCCGCATCCAGTTTATCCCAGCCAAAGAAAAAGAAAAAAGATAAAGAAGGAAAAAAAAAGAAACAGAAAAATTATAAAGAAAGAAAGAAAAGAGAGAAAGAAAAAAGAGAAAGGAAGATGAAATATGATATTGATAAAAGAAAGATGACGACTGATTTGAAATGACATACTGCATCGAGCCCTAATAAATTAGAATTGATAGGTTTTCTTTCTTAATTAGGTGATTATTAGTTTATTATGGAGCCCTTCAAAATAGTCTTTCGCATTGAATTGCTTTTGCTTGAAAGGTACTTACCTAACTTACGAAAATAATTAGCAATATACAGGGTGTACCAGAAAGATGCGGGCAAATTTAAGAGTGAGACACAGACTATCAAACTGAATAACTTTTTCAATGGCACCAACATCGAAATCTCTAAAAAATAATCATCCGTCCCATACATTTGCGTCGAGTAGGTATTGAAGTTTTCTATGGGCCATCTGATAATTTTTTCGCGATTACCCCATCCGCGATCCCATGGAGAAAGTTGTTCCGTTTGATCGTTTGATGGTCTGTACCACATCCTTAAATTTGTACCACACCTTTCTGGTACATTCTAACAGAGTCAAATTAAATTAGGTGGCGAAACTTTTTGACGTGACGTGGAATATGTTACGATAAAACGAGAAAAAAATAGATTTTTCAAACTCGTATTATGATTAAATAAAAATTATGATAAAATATTATATATTGATAAAATGGCGGTTCAGAAAAATAATTGTCGATAGTAGGTACTTAGACTCAGTGATCATGTCGGTTGCTTTGCTACACCGCAAACATCAGAATTCCTTGAGTGTTCAACCATCAACGAGTTTAGTAATCACCTTCCATATAGTAAACAAAAACTAAATATTGTCCATATTAACATTCGCTCGATTGTTAAAATTTTTTCTTTAGTCCTTCAATTCATTGATTCTTAATATTGACGTTATTATTTTAACAGAGGTAGGTATTTCTAAAAATAGTGATCTCATTCAATTCTTTAATATAAACGGTTATGAAATGTATCATACGCTGCGGGAGCAGCGTAGGGGTGGTGGCATTGTGATGTATGTTAAACGTAACAGCAACTTTCAAATCATAAATAATGTATCACTAACACTGCGAACATATAATTGGACATTTGACCACATCATATGCACAGTGTATAGACCTCCCAAAGATAGTAAGCACTTGTTTATAAAAGAATTGAAGGAGCTATTATGTAAGGACACTTTCAAACACTCAGATTTATACTTATTAGGGAATATTAACATTGATTTAAAATCGAATGATAACATTCGAGATTACTACATAAGTTGTTTAGCTGAGTGTGGCCTAACAAGCGCGATTTCAGATTACACCAGAATTGAAAAGCGAAATGATATCATCACTCGAAGTTGTATTGATCATATTTTTGTAAGATCGCGCTCGTTAGACCTTTACTCAGCGGCGCTCGGTACGGTTATGGCAGACCATCGCATGATCGTGTTGTCTTGTATTGGAGGTGGAACTAAAGACGCTATACAGGATGTTGCAAAAGTAAAGGAATTAATTAATTATGATAAATTAAAACCAAAGTTGGACGCCATAGATTGGAATGTAGTAGATACTATGCAATGCCCTTTACAGACATATAACTATATTAAACATAGCTTTGAGTGTTGTTATGAGCAATCCAAGTATTTAAAAACAATTAATACCAATAGCAAAAGGAACAAAGAGTTGTGGATAACCAGTAAAATTAATAATATGTGTAATAAAAGAGATTTATTTTTCAGTCAGTGGAAACAGGATACAAACAATAAAATACTTAGATTGCAATTCAATAAACAAGGAAATAAGACTAAAAAAGTAATAGAAAAATCTAGAAATCAACATTACTTTAACCTAATCAATGAAAATAAAATGAATAAAAAGAAAATGTGGGACATATTAAACACACTATCTGGTCGAATTTGTAAATCAGTAGACGAAGCAATAATCAAAGCATTTAAGACGAATGATTTAACTATAAGTACAATAGCCAACAATTTCAGTAAGGGATTCAGCGAAAACGTAAAGAAAATAATACCTAAATGCAACATAAAACTAATCTCCGAATCAGATTACATATTTCCAGTTAACAAGTCCATGTTATTTAAAAAACCTACCGTTCGTAATATATCAAGTATTGTAAAAAATCTTAATATTAATAAATCAGCTGGTATAGATGGCATTCTATGTATAGATGTGAAAGTTCTAAGTGATAAGATAGTTGACGGTCATAATTAAGCTAATAAGCACTAGTATACAAGTTGGGGAATATCCTCAAGAATTAAAATCGGGTATTGTGCGGCCAATTTTTAAAAATGGATCTCATAGTAACTATGACAGCTACAGGCCCATTACAATATTACCAGTTATAGATAAGGTAGTGGAAAAATATGTGTATCAACAAATTCAGAATTTTTACACTAAAAACGACGTCCTATCGGGTTCTCCGTTTGGTTTTCAACCTAACAAATCAACCTCAATTCTGCTTTCTGAATTCACTGATGAAATAAACCAACACCTTAATGATAAAAAACATATCATCCTGTTATTCATTGATTTTAGCAAAGTCTTCGATACCCTCAGACATGATACACTTATAAACAAGCTTGATAATACAGGGGTTCGAGACCCAATATTAAAATGGTGCAAAGATTATTTAAAAAACAGAACAGCCGTGTTAAAATCAGCAATGAACTTAGTGACGAAGTTGTAGTGGCTACGGGAACAGCACAAGGCTCAGTTATAGGACCCATGCATTATTTAGCCTACGTCAATGACATGGAGAATGTTATAAGCAATTGCTCAATATATCAGTACACGGACGACACCTGTCTCGTAGCAGCTAATAAAAACTTATCTAAGGCTGAACAGTCGATTCAAAATTATTTTGATAATTTGTGTAAGTGGTCTCATGATGCTGGATTGGTGATTAATTCTGGTAAAACTAAGACTATCCACGCTCGTTCCAGTCACCTACTCAACTCTGACACGTCACTTAAAATAGTTGCGCACAAGCACGAATGTTTACATGAAATGCAATTATCAAGCCTTGGTTGTAAATGTATACCATTGGAACAAGTTACCAACTACAAATATTTGGGTTTAGTCGTTGACGACAGATTTAACTGGGGCTATCACATTGACTCCATATGCGATAAACTGCGAGCAATGCTGGCCAAATTTGCAATAATAAAATACAAAGTACCTTTTACAATATTACTTAACCTTTATAATGCACTCGCGGAGTCAATAATTTCATATGGAATTACTAGCTATGGCAGAACATTTAAAACTTACCTAGACAAAATATACAACCTATAACTTCGTTTATTCAAAATAATAATACCAAATAAAATTAAAAAACACTTTATGATGACGATGACGTCACAGGTTTCTTTAAATATTGTAAAATCTTGCCAATACACACAAAAATACGAAAGTGGTTATTGATAGAACAGTTTACCAATAAAAAAACTGCAAATTAAATACAATCATAGTATAGCAACAAGGATGGCAGCCCAATCAAAACTACCGAGATACAAAAATTATTACGGGAAACGAACGAACGCTTATTTAATACCTACTCTAATTAATGATATTCCAACAAAAATCAATCGGAAATAACAAATAATAATTATAAAAGTAAATACAAAAAATTATTTGATTCTCTTTGAAAATGCATCATCCTGTTTAAATTTCATTTTATTCGTAACTAGCTTTTGCCCGCGACTTCGTCCGCGTTTCCATCGTTTTTCGTAAAAAAGTACCATATGTCCTTCCTCACGGTTCAGTGGTTTTGATGTAACAGACAGATTAACTTTCGTATTTTAGTAGGGAAATATACTACGTCAATCCACAATACTGTTGAAAAATATCGCAATAAGGAACCGCAGAATATTATTATTAATAGCTAACCATTAAGGCTGCACACGCGACGGAAGCTTAAAAAAATGGAGCAACTTCTCCCGTTTTCCCAACATTTCCCTTCACTGCTCTGCTCCTATTGATTGTAGCGTGATGAAAAGTATACTATAACCTTCCCAGGAGTATGAAGAATAATTGTACCAAGTTTCGTTAAAATCCGTCGAGTAGTTTTTGTTTCTATAAGGAACATACAGACAGACAGACAGACAAAAATTTTACTGATTGCATTTTTGGCATCAGTATCGATCACTAATTACACTCTGATAGTTATTTTGAAAATATATATCATGTACAGAATTGACCTCTCTACAGATTTATTATAAGTATAGATTAGCATCGACGCGAGCGACGGGCTGTTTGAGCCGCGCGATCGTCGTTGTTTACTTTTTTGGTTATTACTTACGAACTACCTCACAATGTTTTCTTTCTTTAATTATTTTTTATTTTTTGTATCAAAACTATATTTTAACCTTAAATAGTTAATGATTTTGTTAGTATGTATTAAGATTGCTTAAAAAGTGTTTCAACATCCGGACTATTGAGGTTTTTGTGATGTTTCTGTATAAATTCTGTTTTGTTTCTTATTTAATAAACAATAAAAAAAAAAAAAAATTGAATGACTACATCTGATTACGCGGTCGACGGCCGCGGGTAGTGTAAGTACTTGAAATTATGAATTTAGAAAATCAGTTTTTAGGGTTCCGTACCTCAAAAGGAAAAAACCCCCTCCCCCATTCCCTCGTAGGATTACTCTGTCCTGTCTGTCCGTCTGTCTGTCTGTCTGTCAAGACCCTTTTTCTTAGGAACGCGTAGAGGTATCAAGTTGAAATTAATATCAAATAAAGTCTACGGTCCCTTAGAGTTCGAAAAAAATCAAGCTTCTAAGTCAACACAATAAAAAAATATGGCCATTTATGCGACATATTTTGATACTCGAAAATAGTTAATTTGTAATTTTACCACCTAAAAAAATTTTTTTTTTTGGGTTACAATGTTAAGTTTGTTTTTGGGATAAATTCTTTTCAACTACGGAACCCTTCATTTTGCGTGGTCCGACACGCACTTGTCCGGTTTTTTCATTTGTTTAGATAACCTATCACGTCTCTCTCTCAAAATTTAATTTGAACCTGTTTATCTAGCAAAGCTCTCCAACACAGCTGATACTTTAAGCTATGAACTGTTTTTCCATAAAAAAATATTTATAGCTCAACAATAATAATATAATTGCGAGCACATAAATTTCTCGAGTGTTGCTTGAAAATTAATAACACAATATTTTTATTATACCCGACTTAAGGCTCTTACAGACAGAGGCGATATCGCGAGCGATATTGCGATATTATCGTGCCGCATCACCGCTACGCGACACGTCGCGACGCGATATCGCCTCTGTCTGTAAGAGCCTTTATGCTATAAGCTATTAAAAATGGTATATTAAAGTCAGCTGTTAAAAGTACGTGGTCGGAATTATCGCTTGAGTTAATTAAAGGCTCTTACAGACAGAGGCGATATCGCGGTCGCGACGCGATATTTCGATATTATATCCGTAGAAAAATATCGCGTCGCGACGCGATATCGCCTCTGTCTGTAAGAGCCTTAAAACAGTTTTTTAGCTGGGTTATTCGTGTCACATAAATTACCTCGGTTACCAGTCCCTTTTTAGGGTTCCATAGTCAACAGGGAACCTTCCTTATAGTTTCGCTATGTCCGTCCGTCTGTCCGTCTGTCCGTCCGCACCTTAGCTCAGAGACTTTTAGTACTAGAAAGCTATAATTTAGCATGAATATACATATTCATCACGCCGACAAAGTTATAAAATAAAATCATGAAAAAAAATTTTTTTTGGGTACCTTCTGAACACGTAAAGTGGTGATGTTTTTTTTTTCTCGTCTACCCTATGGTGTGGGGTGTTGTTGGATGGGTCTTTCAAAAATATTGCGGGTGTTTGAATACAATTTTTCGATTTAGGGAACCGTTTCTGAAATATTAAGCTTTAAAGTGCTAATTTTTATTAGAGTCAAGTGTGCCCCCTTTTTTTTTTTTTTTTTTGAGGGTGGGAAATCATCAAATAACTTCTCCCGCTCTGGGTGGAGCGGAAGGGCGTGTCAGACTTTTACTGACTAAAACCCACCCGTGTTCCTTCAGTTGCCTATGCCAGGGCCGCGGTAACCCCTTCGGACAATCCGCGACAAGTGTGCCCCCTGCCAGCTTAACGGTTAGTTTTGGATGGGTGAAAAAATTCACGGTAGTAGTATATATAACGAAGTTAAAAGGAAAACTATCACAGCTAAGTAGGCTTTTCATTCATGAAATAACAAAAAGCCCTCTTCTTAGTCCGCATTATTGTGCAACTACGGAACCCGAAAACTGCGCGTGGCCCGACATGCACTTGGACAGTTTTTTAATTCTTCTGTCCACTTAACATAAAATATACCTGGTTTTGGACAGGCGTGTTTATCTTGGCATACCTCATGGTAGTGTTGCTTGCATAGAAATATAAGTTGCTCGCGAAAAAAAACAGGAAAAAATATTCGTGGCATATTATTCTGTATCTTTTTATATCTTTTAGTGGTTAGGCTTAGGGTGTTGTCTGTCAGTCAGTCATAATTTTTATGTATGATCTAGAAAATGTATTTAGTTCTGCATGTCTGTCTAGATAAGGTAGGTACAACAATAGATAAATGTACAGACAGCACATCAGGTTATACTAAACTGTCAAATTTCTCCAAAAGATTTTAAACCTTAAAATGTTGACGGTTCAGTTCAAAATCAAATGAGGAACTTTGACAGTTTGTGGTAACTTGACTTGTTGCTGTGTGTACCTACAATCTTAATTTAATAAGACTTTCAAGACTCGATGTTGATCCCCGACCGAAGTTGTTTTCAATTCATTCAAATTATAATCTTTATTACTTACACTAATCGCTATTTCACTAATAAAGTATCTGTTCTAATCCGGATTTATATTCCAAAATAGAAATCCGGATTATATCAGATACTTTATAAGATAGGGATTAAGGAAGAAAGGGAAGGGTTTTGAGATAATGGATTTTCCACTATAATTTAGAAGAAGTCCTGAAACCGAGTTTAGGATTTGTTGTGGTAATGTTGAGAAAATATGGATATCTAGATACTGTACTTTAAGTTAGTGAGGTGGATATTTCAGTCACATGATAATTTTATAATATACACATACACAACGTGTAACGTTAAATGCACAAAACCTCTCATTATGAACAACTTTTACTATGGGACCAAACCTGAAATCGCGAAAAAAAAGTCAGCTGTTCAGTACATTTATGTTCGCATTTTTCGTCAAAATGTTGAACAGCTGATGTTTTTTCGCGATTTCGGGTTTGGTCCCATAGTAAAAGTTGTTCATAATGATGAATACAATGACCCCTTAAGAGGTTTTGCGCATTTAACGTTACACGTATACAGGATGAAATTCAAAACATGCACCAAATTGAAATGGGAGATTGTACTCATCATTATGAACAAATTTTATTATGGGACCAAACCTGAAATCGTGAAAATGACGGTTTCAGGTTTGGTCCCATAGTAAAAGTTCATAGTAAATGTTGTACCTATATAAAAAAACTCAAAAACTTGACCGCTTTCAATTTTGTTTTGTTTTTTTTTTGCTCTAATACAGGGGTGGTTTAAAAGAGAAAGAAAAATTGGGAAAACAATAAATTTAAATTTTGAAAGGACAACGTTGGGCGGGTCAGCTAGTTATACTTAAAACAAAAGGTATTATATTAAAACACGTATATAAAAGATGAATAGTTAAAATATCTTTTAAAGGTGATGGGTTCATAAAAGTACTCTTGATAGTTTTTGCGTGATTCTCAGTTTTTTATCCGCGTTAGTTATAATTTTACAAATTAATTATATGATGTAATATAAACATAATCTAAAATATTCACTAAGTTATTAAAAAAATGCTCTTATTTAAGTAACCTATATTTATTCTAAATCATTAACATTACTCGTTTAGACGTGATCTTCAGATTAAAATCATTAAAGTCGTTTACTGTCATCTTAAGGCCCTGCATCCAAGCGTGGTTTAGCTCGGTGTGTAAGTGAAATGGCGTTATTTCTATTTTATTTTGACGTACGAGATAGAAGACTCTCACGCGCACCGAAATTAAGGTCGTAAAAGTGCAAATAAAATCGTATAAAATTAGAAATTAAAAAAATAATCCATCACTGGATGCAGTTTGGCATTTGACATTTTATGGTATATTTTTAATTATAATTATAATTGTTAGTGCAGGGATAAACAGCTTTAAAAAATTATTAAGAAGTATGTTTGAAGATTTTTTTAGTGCATTAATATAGGTATGTTTAATTATGTTTTGAGTTCCATCACTTTATGTGAAAAGGACTTGAAAATATCATATTTTTTTTATTTGTCAAAATTATTTACGGTTTATGGGATACACAGCTTTAAAAACCACCTTTTTGACCGTTTTCAAGAAATCTCCGCCTTAAAACAAACATTTTACCACGTAACGTAAACAAAGTAGGTAGCCTAGCGCATTTGTATTACAATGTAAACGACAAGAAAAGCGTAGTGGCTAACCGCTAGATAATGTGGTACGTGACCAAAGTACTGCACCTAGTGAATGTACACACAGTACATCTTTAGCATGAACAACGTAATGCTAGACAATTTAAAATAACTCTTTATACAGAGTTATTTTAAATTGGCTAGCCACACACCGCATACGCGATGGGTAAAGTATCTAAACATGAAAAAGTAAAAAAAATAATATTATTTTTATGTTTTTTTTTTTGGTGGTCAACGATCGCTGTTAGTGTTGTTACTTGACTCTTGACTAGGCTGTGAGTTGAGAAAAACTGATTTCTTTTTATCGTGTTTATATATCGATACCCATCATGTCTGTGAAGTTTACACAAAAAAACAGTTTTTTTTTAAACTGATATTTCAAGTGACTACAATATCTGCGGTCGACGAACCCATAAAAAATTCATCAAATTATTTTATTTTACCCATCGCGTCTGCGTAGTTTAGCTAGCCAATTAAAAATAACCCTGTAGAAATGTTTTTTAAAGTTCATGCTACACATTCCTAGAATTGTGAAGTTTTCACACTTAACTTTGACGTCGAAACTGGTTTATTTAGTTAAAATCAAATCTAATCTAATCATTTTTAATAATTTTCAGGAATACACCCGAAAATTTAAAGATTACAAATTATAATCTTTTATTACTCATAAATTATTAGATATGAATTATTTGTATGCTCACTTGGTACAGTTTTGTTTATAAGTACATAGAACTTCTTCTGAACTAATTCCATAAAGAGAAAAGATTTGATTATATGTATGTTTGTTTGTTACGCTTTCACGGCTAAACGGCTAAACCATTTTGATGAGATTTGGTATGGGGATACTTTGAATCCTGAGAAAGGACATAGGCTCCTTTTTACAAACATAACACATGGGTGAAGCCACGGGCGGAAGATATTTAGCAATAAACACATAGACACAGATTAATCTGTGACATAGACTCATTTTACTCTTTGGCAGTGACGTAACATAAACTAGTGACCTTTACCTTAATACTCTAGGAAATATTTAATTTCCTTGATCGAAATGTCGGTTATTTACTTTCATTCATAAACCTACACAAAATATGATTGCAAAGCTATAATATATAGCTTTATATACTCTTCAGGTGTAATTGGAATTCGGAGGGTGGCGTATAGAAACTTTTCAGAATAGCTTCAATAGCTGGTCCCCGGTGCGGTAAGGGGTTGCTACTGGAATAAGGTATTCAAATATCATTAGAAATATTCATGTTTTCACCCAAGGGCTTCCGAGGTTGGTAAGGGTGTTTTTATTAACATTAGAAATTGGGTAGGTTAAAAATTGTATGCCATTTGTAACTTCATATTTGGCTGGTATATTTCGTTTTAATACTTTTACTATAATAATAAACATAATAGATTCTGCCCGCGACTTTGTCCGCGTGAAATTATATTATAAGACACTCTACAATACTGTAGCTTCCTATTTAGTGAAAGAATCAGCAGTTCCGAAGATTACCTAGGTATATACAAACTTATAAACAAACAAATACATCTTTACAATATTAGTAGGTATAGATTATCTCAAAATGGTGAAGGAAAACATTATCATCACCGGCATGTCCTAGAACTAAAACATTCGAAGACATGTTATTATCTACCAACCCGCACTGGGCCCGCGTGGTAGGTTAGGTACAGCCCACTCCCTCTCGAAGAGAAGAGGCCTGTGTTGCCTGTATCCCAGAAGTGGACGTTACCTACCTATGTGATTCAAATGATTTTAATTAACGTTTTTTTTTTTTTATAATTTCATACCTATATAAATAACATCTGGCCAAACATACTTACTAGTCTGCGAAAACTGGTGTAGAGTTTTACAAGAATTGGAACTAACGTTTTCAATTGGTACAATTTAGCAAAACAATTTCACAAAATGTTTACCAACAAAGCCCTCCTGACTATGTCATCCAAGCGCCAAAAGATCCATGTAGCATTTAATGTGTCCCCCACACGTGGTCCCACCACGCACATCTTCACCACATCTAAAACAAAAGAATAACTTCATACCATATTTCCAATAAGTTTCATATTTCGAACCTTGAAAATATTTATTTATCAAATTCTTACGCGATATTTCAACATCGACTGTCGATTTGCTACTTCCAAATATTTCAATATTCGAATAGAATTTTATTTGAAAACTGTAAAGCGAGTGCAGAAATCAGATTCCGTACAATATGCACGTAGAGCTTCATACTTCATAATATACATGCTTTAAAATGCTGTAACTTTGAATTGTGGTTTTATTATTCGTTTCAAATTGTATTGAAGCGGTTTATGGTGCGATGATTTTGAGCTGGAGGAGTGTTTATATGAGACTCTAAGGCCTCATTTACGGAGACGCAGGGCGTCGAGCGGCGCGATGCGCGGGCGGGCTGCGGGTGTGAGTGTAAGAAATCTTAATACCTTCTCCGTTAACGCTCTCATAGAACGCCCTATGTTTGAATTTTGTGCTGGCCGCGCCGCACAACGCGACGCGCGACGCCCTGCGTCTCCGTAAAGAGGCCTAAATTCAATGTTATAATCGAAGAGTTTTGTGCGGAGTTATTAAATGAATTTACATTTGTAATGCAATGAAAATACTCAACTAATTAAAACGAAACATAGACCAAGGATGATTAAGAATCAATCCCATCAATCATCAATCATGGTATCTCTAATGTACAATCTTCATTCTTTAATCCTTGTGTACTTATGTGTGTTACTATAATGTACAAAAATAAACTTTTTTTTTTTTTTTTATTAATCAATCAACTGCCTATCGCAGTCCACTGCTGGACATTGGCCTCTCCCAGGCTGCGCCACAACACCCTGTCCTCCGCCTTCCGCATCCAGTCTGTCCTAGCCACCTTTTTAAGGTTGTTGGTCCATCTAGCTGGGCTGCTATGTCGGTAACTTCGGTTCTTTTTCAGATAACTTAATTTATTAAGGGCTAGGTTGTCCTGCGACTTCGTTCGCATGGAAGTCGTAAGACACCAAAATATATTAAGATAACAACCATATTTTTATAAAACTTCCCTATACAGGGTGTCCCGTAAATAATGGATAATCTCTTAAGGGGTCATCGTACTCATCATTATGAACAACTTTTACTATGGGACCAAACCTGGAATCGCGAAAAAAAAATCAGCTGCTCCCTACATTTTGACGAGTTTGATGTAGATAAATGTACTGGTCAGCTAATTTTTTTTCGCGATTTCAGGTTTGGTCCCATAGTAAAAGTTGTTCATAATGATGAGTACAATGACCCCTTAAGAGATTATCCATTATTTACGGGACACCCTGTATACTACCCCCCTATTCATAAAAAAACTACAACGCTCTACAAACCTGTTTTAGTTAAAATAGTGTTTTGTCAATTTCTTTCGAATTATGATTTGAGTTTGAAAGAAGACAAAACACAATTTTTAACCGAATTCTAAAAAAGGAGGAGGTTCTCAATTCGGATGTAACTTGTATTTTTTTATTATTTATTTTTTATGTTTGTTCGCGCATAACTCCGTCGCTTGCCAACCGATTTGAAAAATTATTTTTTTGTTGGAAAGTGTATATTTCCCAAATGGTCCCATTTTTGTCAAAATCCAGTTCTGATGATGGGATCCTGGAGAAATCGAAGGAACTCTTCAAATATTATAGGCACACCTATAGCGATGTGGGTATTTTTTATAGTAGCTCGTGCATTTTCTCTCGGAAAGCACCACTTTGTGAAGTGGAACTGATGATGAAGACCACAGATGGCTACCGGAACTACTCAATGATAAATATTTCACGGGTTGCGATTCGATTACTTTAATATGGTTGCTAAGCAATTTCCGCTCGTCACACAATGCGTGTGGTGAGTGGTTGTTGAGGAGTTCTCCTGGGTCTTACCAGCAGAACTCCTCAACAATTAACGTCCCAGCATCGGGAAAAGCAATATTTTGTAACATGTGATGAGCAATATTGACATTAGACTATTGTAACTTATACAAATTATAAACAGACCTACTAAAAAGCGAGAAATAAAAACTTTTTAACAAAAAAACAAAACCGACTTCCAAAAATCACTACAAAGTGAAAAATAACTTTGATTTCGGAAGTCGGTGGCAAAAAAAAAGAAAGTAAATAAAAAACGAAAGACACCGACTTCCGAAATCAAAGTTATTTTTCACTTTGTAGTGATTTTTGGAAGTCGGTTTTGTTTTTTTGTTAAAAAGTTTTTATAATTATAATAGGTTTGTAGAGTGTTTCAGTTTTTATGAATAAGGGGTACGTTTGTAGTTGTGTTCTCAGCAGCCAAAATATACAGAGAGTTAGGAGCAAACGACATAGAATGCAGTTGTACAGAAAAAAATATCAGCTGTCCCGTACAAAACTTCAATACCTAATACTAGACACAAATGTATGCGACGGCTGATATTTTTTTTCGATTACCATGTTGGTCCCATGGAAAAAGTTGTTGACTTTTATGGTCTGTTCCACACAACCTTAAATTTGACCACACCTTTCTGATACAGCCTATACTGATAACAAGAAAAATCTGTTTAAACAGCTACCTATTCGAAGTCGTCAAACTTAATGTTTCACCTACAAAATTCCTTTGGTTCAGAGTAATAAAACGTAAGATTTAAAAAGAATACAAGATACATTTCATCCGAAAGCTCGAAAATCGAAATAATAATCGCACTCATTTGGAACGATTTGGAACACGATTATATACCGTGTAAATGGATTACAGATACGTCCCCGAAACCCGCGGAGTGCGAAGTAATTTATTATTACATTTACATGTGCGTAGTAACGAGCCAAAGATATATTATTATGTTGTTCTCGCATCTTAGGCTTTTGTTGGGCCTTGAATTCAGGGAAAAAAAAAGTTTAGCGATAAAACCATCTAACATAACATCCCCCGAAGGATTAGGCAGAGGTGTTTCACCAGTTATGTTTAAGTCCCATGTAATAGAGGGCGAGTCTATTGCCATCAACCGGGCACAAATCCAGACTCCAGGCTGCTACTGAGAAATTCCAGATGGAAAAACCTAATAACACTTTGCCCGACCCGGGAATCGAACCCAGGACCTCAACTCAGCAGTAGCGCTACATGTACACACGGCTACATATCAAGCTGGACATTCCAGTTTACAATGACCTCTCATTGTAAGGAAATCCTATACAATGCGAGATCAGCTTATACTGGAAATGTATAGCTTGATCTGTAGCCGTGCGTACTAGGCAAAGCAACGAGGTAAAGTAAACTAGTATCTAGGAAAAATTAGCGGCAGAATTGTCTTTGTACCTATATCGATTATTACGTAAACCGCTTTCTTTAACGTTTGGTGAAACTGCACCTGTTCGAGTTTTAATCGAACACTCAGCGAAAATGTATATTTGCATCGAACGCAAGAATGCAGATTCGCTCGTTCACCGACATGTGGGCCAGTTCGCGTTCAGATCTCATAAGAGACACCACGTACTCAAAACCATTACCATTTTACCAATCAGTAAATAAGTGATATAGTTCAGTGTGTGAGTGTGTGTTAGGGTGTGTGTGTAGTGGGTAATGTGTGTATAAACAGCTATTTTCCTTACAATCCAAGACTTTAACTTTTACCTTAAATTATAGACCATAATTATCCTATCATTATGAGACATGTGTGCTAAGTCACTTTACTAAAGCTTGTACCAGAAGCTTCACCTTTTGTTCATTTATATCTTTCAGTCGGCATCTAATTTTATCATTTTCGTGCGAACATTTTGTGTGGAATGATACTAAAATAAAATGAAGCGTTTGCGACTGTAACTGTTCTATTATTATTTTAGATGTGAAATAAATAAATTAAGTAAATTAATAAAGAAAACACGTTTGAATAAATAACATATTGTGCTTTCATTTTGTAATACAACGATGTTACCTTTTTGTTTTACAAAACCACTGCAATAACCGCTTGTTTCCTAGCTCCACAAAACCAGGCTAGCGTCGTGTCGCCGCATAACGACATCCTCTCTACCTGAAACGCAAATACCACATACATAATTCATTAGAAACCGCATTGAGAACGAAATGTAGTGCTGTTTTAATTTTATTGTCTGTTTAAACCTGACTTTACTTTGTTCTTCTCGATGAGAACCAGTCGTTGCGGGATTTTCATGACAAAATAATATCTTTAGAGATTGGAAGACGGCTAAAGTTTACCAACATTTCTCGGAATTTTTAAGGGCTCTACGAGTGGCCATTCTTAACAGTACCTACCTACAGTCAGCCAGTCAGACCCGCTACCGCTTTGCTGACTGGTAAACCACAGCATGAGATGAGTACTATCATATAATTGGTGCTATAGTGAGCGCGCAAGTGCTAATCACCGCCCGAGGTATGTGAGCGGTGTGAGACGGAAGAGGTAGACAAAAGCCAAGCTAACTCAGTCTGCCAATCTTGTCAATCGCGCCCTCCCCCGTCTCACCGCTCACATACCTCAGGCGGTGAACCAAACTTGAAATCGCGAAAAAAAAATCTGCTGCTCCCTACATTTTGACGAATTATGCGAACATAAATGTACTGAACAGCTGATTTTTTTTCGCGATTTCAGGTTTGGTCCCATAGTGAAAGTTGTTCACAATGATCAGCACAATGACCCCTTAAAAATTGCCACTGTTTACACTCACACCCTGTACTTATAATATTATGTTGTAATCAAAATAACATACGTAACCGATTGGTATTTTTGATGAACTTCATATACCTGTGTCGTTGGTTTACCCCTGTGTGGAGAAGTTGGAGTGATCTCATCAATTAGCTAGGATTTGATAGCGAAGAGTAAGCTTTCTGAAGTAGCTAACAATCTACATAACTTGCAATGGACGAAATTGACAAACTTTTATTGGTTGAATACGAGGCTTTTGGCTACTTTGTGTGTATTTTATGTAATGTGCGTTTTGTTTCTGCACAATAAACAATTTTTCTTTCCTTCTTTTCTTTAACTTTACTTACATTACCGGAATTAATTCGATATTTTCCAGCCATATCACCGATCTATCTACATTTGAATGTGTCCTCAAATTTTAAAATCGCATCGTTCATGAAACGACGAGGTTTCGACATCAACGTCGCAGATGAAGTGATTTATGCGCCGCCGTTGAATTATTCATGACGTTAACTTCACATCAGCGTCACGTCGAACAATCAGCTCGAAGTATTCACTTTGTTCCGAGGCATAATAATGCCTTCATGGATTAACTATTCATTAATGAATTGGAGGATAGTGAGTCTTCATCCAAACAAAGGTGCTTAAAATATAATAAAGCTCATCGCTTACCAATAAACTAAAAAAAAAACACCACTTTTTTGTGGTTTCATTGAAATCCTGTTTTTTCAGAGTCAAGGCTCCCGCAGACAGGCGTGCCGTGATCGTGCAACGCAACTGTACTAGAACAATTTCTATGAAAACTTCATGGATGTTGTTCTACCAGAATCGCGTTGCGCGTTGCGTCTGCGGGAGCCTTCAGGCAGAGGTGTAGGTACCTACTTAATATAGTGCACTTTTTTCAGCTTTGTCAGCCAGCTATATTTGTTTATGTGAAGTCTCGAGGCATAAAAACACATTAATAATTAGAGATACTGAATCGTTCTGGTCGCAAGTGCTACTGCTGAGCATGAGGTCCTGGGTTCAATTCCCGGGTCGGGCAAAGTGTTATTAGGTTTTTCCATCTGGAATTTCTCAGTAGCAGCCCGGACTCTAGATTTATGCCCGGTTGATGGCAATAGGCTCACCCATTATTACGTGGTTTTTAAACATAACTGGAGAAATGTGGGTGTACTATAGGTAAGTACACCTCTGCCTAATCCTTCGGAGATTACAGACTAACGGCAAAAAAATCACGTTTGTTGTATGGGAGCCCTTAAATATTTATTTATACCATTCCCCCTATAAAAAGCTTATTTTATTCACGGAAAACAGTGAATAAAAAGCACTTTTACTCACTGTTTTGATGTTTGAAAATGGAACACACCACTGTATTCGACCATAGATGTAGAGTACCTAGGCTAGATACGGCATGTTATTAGATAGTATGAAAACCGAACGTGTCATCTTTGTTATACCAACGATAACTTCACCCCAGCCATTTAGTGATGTGCTCAAAGTAAACAGAATTGTTTCAATCGCTAAGCGTCACTGAGCTAACATACTTTTTTTTAGTACGAACAGTCGAACATGCAGGGCACGCTTGGTCGTGGCTTGCCGTATCTAGTGTAAGTGTAATCTGTGTATTCGACCTATAATGATGTGTTCTAAATTCAATTTGATTGGTCGACATTTTCGACAAGGACTTTAGCATTAGATTATAAACTGTTTTGTGTTATTTGCTGTCCTTAGTAAATTGGCGCTATTTTGGATACTGTAAGTTGTACGAACGCAAAGTTTAGTGTTACTTTAATCTTTAATTTTGTGTTTGTTTAGTGTTGTTCTAATCGATTAAAAATGCATTCTAATGATGAAGATGTGTTAACACTTGAGTTTATGAAAGAGAGGGCGGCCGATATAGTGGAAAACTTGCTACCCAAAAAATCACGGCTGGTTTACATCAAAGCCAATTTAACTTTCCTTTTTCTTCATTATATGTCTATTTTCACTTAAATCTTTCTTTTTTAACCCCCGACGCAAAAAGAGGGGTGTTATAAGTTTGACCGCTATGTGTGTGTGTGTGTGTGTGTGTGTGTGTGTGTGTGTGTGTGTGTGTGTGTCTGTGTGTCTGTCTGTGGCACCGTAGCGCTTAAACGGGTTAACTGATTTGGATGCGGTTTTTTTTATTTAAAAGCAGGTTTTCCAGCGATGGTTCTTTGACATGTTTTATCAAAATCGGTTCAGCCGTTTCAAAGTTATTCGCTCTTTTGTTAGCTGCGGTAGGGATCTTAGACGCGTAATGGGTATTTACTTTACTTTCAAACCTTAGTGTGACCTAAAATTTGAAACATCCATGTATGCTATCTATCTATGCAACATTATGGAATTCTTGGTCTGATGCTGTAGCCAGGATATCCAGCACTAGTGTGCTGGATACACTCTTGAAAAAATAATAGCAGAAATGTCGTGTTTGGATTCATTTACATCAGTATTTGATTCTATATGCAATGCAATGGTGGCAACAGAATGAGCTGATGCTGCAGCCAGGATGTCCAGCACACTAGAACACTCTTGAAAAAGTAATAGCAGATATGTCGTGTTTGGATTCGTTTTGATCAGTATTTGATTCTACATACAATGCAATGGTGGCAACACGATGAGCTGATGCTGCAGCCAGGATATCCAGCACACTAGAATACTCTTGGTAAAATAATATAGCAGATATGTCGTGTTTGGATTCGTTTTGATCAGTATTTGATTCTACATACAATGCAATGGTGGCAACACGATGAGTTGATGCTCCAGCCAGGATATCCAGCACACTAGAATACTCTTGGTAAAATAATATAGCAGATATGTCGTGTTTGGATTCGTTTTGATCAGTATTTGATTCTACATACAATGCAATGGTGGCAACACGATGAGCTGATGCTGCAGCCAGGATATCCAGCACACTAGAATACTCTTGGTAAAATAATATAGCAGATATGTCGTGTTTGGATTCGTTTTGATCAGTATTTGATTCTACATACAATGCAATGGTGGCAACACGATGAGCTGATGCTGCAGCCAGGATATCCAGCACACTAGAATACTCTTGGTAAAATAATATAGCAGATATGTCGTGTTTGGATTCATTTACATCAGTATTTGATTCTACATACAATGCAATGGTGGCAACACGATGAACTGATGCTGCAGCCAGGATGTCCAGCACACTAGAAGACTCTTGAAAAAGTAATAGCAGATATGTCGTGTTTGGATTCGTTTTGATCAGAATTTTATTCTACATACAATGCAATGGTGACTACACGATGAGCTGGTGTTGCAGCCAGGATATCCAGCACTCTAGAATACTCTTGGTAAAATAATATAGCAGATATGTCGTGTTTGGATTCATTTTGATCAGAATTTGATTCTACATACAATGCAATGGTGGCTACACGATGAGCTGGTATTGCAGCCAGGATATCCAGCACTCTAGTACACTCTTGAAAAAAAAAACCAGATAGTAGTGTTTGTATTCGTTTTTTTTGTCAGTATTTAATTATATTTGCAGTACGATGGTGGCATCATTATAAGTTAATGTTATGTGCAGAGAAACTTAACATTCTGCAGTAATAAAAATGCATTTCTATATTGTTAAATTGTTTAAAAAGTTTAAAAATGTTAAAATCAAAATTAAATTTAAAATTTAAAAAACCCCCAACGCAAAAAAGAAAAGGGAACATTTAAAAAGTCAAAAATAATACCTATCGTTGAGCCATCAAATTCGATTGAGCAATACCTATACAGGGTGTAAGGGACAGCCCTCCGCAGATTGATAGGGTGAATTCAGTACATCATACTAAGATGACCGGTACATGAAATTATTTCAGGAACGTTATGGGAATCCAATAAACCTGATTTGTTTTATTACCTCGCACGCAATGTATTGCTTCCGTGGCAAAACGCACGTAGCGAACGGTAGCGCAGTGAGTGTTCGGCTGCCCCACCCGCCACGGGGTCAATTCTCGCGCCACTTGGCTTAAACTAGCGACAGCGTAGTGCACAAGTTAGTTGAGTAGGTAGATACTTACGCGCAGGTACAGTAAAAGCGACAATAATTTAGCCTTCATTTAATTATTTTTATAACTGAAAGATGTTTAAAGTGGTGTATGGTACCTACTTATTGGTCAGTTTGTCAAGTACGGGTAGGGTTCAATGAAAAATAAAATAAGTAGGTTTTATGAAATAAGGAATAATGTTTTTATTTTGTATTTACGATGATGGCTGTATTCCCTCAAAAACCTTTATCTTTTCTGGCTTGCCTACGTAAAACGTTGTATCGTCTGCGAGGCATTTTTAAACAAATTAATACAAAAGTATTTTCCGCTCAACCAACAACAGTCTAAAACTTAACGAAAATAACAAGCAGATGAAACAACCAGTCAATAAAAATAAAAAATACTAAGTACTTGCAAACATGCATTCAGGCTTCTCATTAGCTGCCCTTTCACACAGCGGGAATTCCGCTTTGGTAAAGCGAGTAAAGATAACAAAATAATAAGCACTAGAGTTAATTTTGTGCCAAACAATAGCTACAACTAACGTTGAAGTGGTTTTCGTTTTTTTACCCGACTGCGGCAAGTTAAAAAAGGAGCGTTATGTGTTTTTACCATAAGTACAATGCTTATTACATAGAAAAATAATGTAAATCAATCAGTCTTATTTCAATAGGTATCAAAAATTAATCCTACCTTAGAATCGCTCCGGTCGTATGAGATACGGCTCGAAATGACCTCCACCGAGACCTTCACACACATTGGCACGGCGCAGGGTCTCCCCGTGCAAGCGGGTCAGCAAGTTGGGATCTTCGTTGCAGCTGTAGCGCAGCTGCTGGAATGTGTCTGTGATTCAATCTCGCATTTCTTCCTCACTCGCACATGCACTAACAAACACTTTTTCCTTTACGTAGCCCCACAAAAAGAAGTCTAAAAGTGTGAGACGCGGGCTCCATGATTCCGGCGCAATAGTCGAGCTGCAGTGCGTGTGCCTAGGCGTGGATTTTGACGGACCAGGTCTAAAACTCTTTCTACAGTTGCACCGCGAAGTGGTCTTCCGGCGCCTTCTTGATTGGGAACTATGGGCTGGTTATCTAGCACTCGTTGATAGACATTGGTAATTATCCGGGAGTCTGATGGATGCCGACGGTCAGGATACCTATCGATGTAATTTCTGAGCGCTTCCCTGGCATTTCCCCGAGCTTCCCCGTAGCACATTATCATTTCGCCATATTCACGAGCTTAGTGCTCGTGTAGCCATTTCTCACAGACAACAACACAAATGGGTAAGTACGTAAACTTCACGACGCGACTGCGCGAACAACAGCGAGCGATACTGCGCAGGACACAGTCGCAGGACAACTAAACTGTACTAATGACTACACGAAAAATCACACACAAAAACAGTGTTGTCAACTACTCAAAAAATTTTGCATGTTTCTTGCAAAAATGTTGTACAAAAATACCACTATTTTTAAGCTTGACTAAATGTTAGAGCTGTTATTTTTTTTGGAGAAATGAAACGATTAATTTGTCAATTTAATTCAAAGTTTATGTTAAGCAAATTAATAGTAGTGATAGCCCAGCGTGATAGAAGACTGGGCTTCCATTGCAGAGGGCTTACGTTCGATTCGCGACTCGACTACCAGTCGGTAGCTGCCGTAAAGCCATGAAAAGGCCCTTGGGTGGCTTGGAAACTGGATCCAGTGATCGCTTGAAAAGTAGAATTAATTAAGTAATTAGGTATGTACCTACCACGAATACTCAAGGGCACATTATGTGCGTTTTTCCTTTAGAAATTAAGTGCACTAAAAGATTTGCATTTAACATTAGAGGAGTTCTTATGTGAACCAAGTTTGATCTAACATTTTCGTTCACAAATTGAGGTTTATTAAGTTGGCAATACTGTTGCGACTCGGTAAATCGGAGCGTCTCGCTTGTCTCTATTGTATTGTATGCAAGTAGTATGCGGTGAGTTTGATGAACTCTGAAGCTATGCAGAAAGTGAACAGCTGATTTCGCGCGTAGTACGTTAGAGTATTTCGACATACATTGCTGTTTTTTGGATTTTAGCTGTTTTATTTACATAAATGGAGTGCTGCAAACAGAGAATGTAATTTTACATTGAAATAAAGGAATATTAGCCAAAAAAACGTTAAAAAAAATGAAACTTTTCCTGAGAAAATTTCCGGTGGAATATGATTCACAATAAGGAGCTGAATGCACCCTGTTAATTTGTGGAGGGCTGTCCCTTACACCCTGTATATATTTTAATTACAGAAATTGATGGATGGCACCATAAGGTTTTCTCATTGAAATGGCGCTATAATGTCACGGCGGGGTACCGCATAAGTAAGTCAGACCCTTCACTTGATTGACTATGTACATATGCGGTACCCCGCCGCGAAATTATAGCGCCAATTCAATGAGCAAACCTTAGGGTGCCATCCATCAATTTCTGTAATTAAAATATATATAGGTATTGCTCAATCGAATTTGATGGCTCAACGTTAGGTATTATTTTTGACTTTTTAAATGTTCCCTTTTCTTTTTTGCGTTGGGGGTTTTTTAAATTTTTAATTTAATTTTTTCTCGTAGTCATGGTATAAAGTATAGTATGCAACTCTTGAATAAAACGGATTTATATCGAGGGCCATGAATCACTCGCGTCGCTCAGGATTCTAACACTTGAATCACTCGCTACGCTCGTGATTCAATCATCATGAATCACTCCCTACGGTCGTGATTCATTCGTTAGAATCCTTCACTAGCTCATGATTCATCTATTGGCCCTCGCTTTAAATCCGTCCTTTATTCACTAATTACATAATAAACTATTTATTCTGTTTTTTAGTTATAGCGGCAACAGAAATATCATTTGTGAAAATTTCAACTGACTAACTAACACGGTTCATGAGATACAGCCTGGTGACAGACGGACGGACAGCGGAGTCTTAGTAATAGGGTCCCGTTTTACCCTTTGGGTACATAGGGAACCTTAAAAAAGGAAAAAAAATATAATTCTTTAAAACAGCCTTTAATCATTAGATCCGCAAAGTGTTAAAGCATAAACGAGTTGGGAACGAAGCACTGTCGAAACTATAATGAAAATTGTCAGTGTTTAAACTCCCGTTAAACCTTTTACTTAATCGAATTCTGTTCACCCCTTAACTCATTTAGATAAGATCACAGTGTTCACTTCAATTAAGAACAACTTAATAGTGACTGACAAAGTATGTAGATTTAAGTTTATAGATAAGGACTTTTCAATTATTTAACGCTGGTTATATTATAATTTATAAAGTACTAGCTTTTGCCCGCGGCTTCGCCCGCGTGGATGTCGGAAAATATCTCATGGGAATGTTCATGTGGAAAACATAGGGCCGTCCGATATAACTGTGCAAACTCAAATCGCTACGATATATCGTTACCGTGTATAGTAGGCATAAAGCTACCAGTCGGCATGATTTTTTCCGACATCTTCAACAGTCGTCGTCATATTTCAGCCAATTTACACAAAACTATAATGAATTACCCTGAATCACTCCGTTCATTGGAGAAAACCGTATGAAAATCCGTTCGGTACTTTTTGACATTATCGCATTCAAACAAACAGACTTACGCGGCGGGGGGACTTTGTTAATTACTTAAAATGTATTATGCCAGTCACGCTCTAATAACAAATAACTTTTGTCCGAGTGTCCACTCGTTCAAATAATTTCCTCGTAAAAACGCCGAATGAAATAAAGACTAAATGTTACCTCAAGATTCGAACTATGACTACATTTCCAATCCCTTAAATCTCTTAAAAAGAGGTAGGTACACAAACATTTGTCAACCCCTATTGTACCCCCTCAAAAACGCTGTACCATATATATATATTTTTTTTTTTTTTTTTGAGGGTGGGAAATCATCAAATAACTTCTCCCGCTCTGGGTGGAGCGAAAGGGCGTGTCAGACTTTTACTGACTAAAACCCACCCGTGTTCCTTCAGTTGCCTATGCCAGGGCCGCGGTAACCCCTTCGGACAATCCGCGACCCCAGCGGCATTTTCATATCCCTAACTTAAGAAATGCCAACATTTCTTAAGTTAGGGATGGTGGGTGGTTTCCCATACAAATTTTCATCCCTTATATCACCCCTTGTACGATTATGTTTTAAGACAAAAAGTAGCTCATGTCGTTTCCCAGGATGCTATCTATAGCCTTGCCAAATTTTGTCGAAATCCATGCAGTTTTGTAAATTTTAAAATCAACCCCTATTTTACACCCCTAGGGGATGATTTATAAAAAACGCTGAACACATATTTCTTAATTTCCTACCAATAGCATAAATTTGTTATCCCTAACTTAAGAAATACTGGGTTTCCCTTACAAACTTTCATCCCCTAAATCACCCCCTGTAGTATTGATTTTGAAAGTATCCTATGTCCTTTCCCAGGATGCTATATAAAGCCTTGCTAAATTTTATCGAAATCCGTGCAGTTTTGTAAATTTTAAAATCAACCCCTATTTTACCCCCTTAGGGGATGATTTTTCAAAAACGTTGAACCGAATATTTCTTAATTTCCTACCAATAGAATAAATTTGTTATCCCTAACTTAAGAAATACTGGGTTTCCCTTACAAACTTTCATCCCCTATATCACACCCTGTAGTATTGTTTTTGAAAGTATCCTATGTCCTTTCCCAGGATGCTATATAAAGCCTTGCTAAATTTTATCGAAATCCGTGCAGTTTTGTAAATTTTAAAATCAACCCCTATTATACCCCCTTAAGGGATGATTTTTCAAAAACGCTGAACCGCATATTTCTTTATTTCCTATCAAAAGCATACATTTTAATTTTCACATCCCTAACTTAAGAAACACTGAGTTTCCCATACAAACTTTCATCCTCTATATCACCCCCTGTAGGATTATTTTTTAAAACAAAAAATAGCCTTTTTCCCACCCCAGGATGCTATATAAAGCCTTGCCAAATTTTATCGAAATCCGTGCAGTTTTGTAAATTTTAAAATCAACCCCTATTTTACCCCCTTAGGGGATGATTTTTCAAAATCGCTAAACCGCATATTTCTTAATTTCCTACCAATAGCATAAATTTGTTATCCCTAACTTAAGAAATACTGGGTTTCCCTTACAAACTTTCATCCCCCATATCACCCCCTGTAGTATTATTTTTGAAAAAAATTGTATCCTATGTCCTTCCCCAGGATGCTATATAAAGCCTTGCCAAATTTTGTCGAAATCCATGCAGTTTTGTAAATTTTAAAATCAACCCCTATTTTACCCCCTTAGGGGATGATTTTTCAAAAACGCTGAACCGCATATTTCTTTATTTCCTATCAAAAACATAAATTTTAATTTTCACATCCCTAACTTAAGAAATACTGAGTTTCCCATACAAACTTTCATCCCCTATATCACCCCCTGTAGGATTATTTTTGAAAAAAAAAGTAGCCTATGTCCGTCCCCAGGATACCATCTATAGCCTTGCCAAATTTTATCGAAATCCGTTCAGTGGTTTAGGCGTGAAAAGGTAACAGACAGACAGACAGACAGACAGACAGACAGACAGACAGACAGACAGACAGACAGAGTTACTTTCGAATTTATAATATTAGTATGGATAGCTCGCAAAAAGTCGAAATTGTGGATTTGTAAGGTACGTAATAGTATCAAGCTCCTAACACTATTGTATGATATAAAGAGTAGTATTTAACTCCGAGCACTATTAGGTGATCTGAAAGTATAACAACAATAAAAATAATCATAAGGGGCCCGCTAGCTAGACACTTCATAAAAACGTCATTTGTGGCTCCCCTGTGGCATACAGGATCGGCCATTTCTAACATCCACACTAATATTATGGGAAAACCATTCGAAAAATAAGCAAGCACATACTTTGTATTGTATTACTTTTATACATAAATAACTGACATACACGCAAGCGGAGACATATACAAAAACTAGTTCATGATATTCCTTAAATTAGCAATGTGCACCATGAGATACTACATAACATGGAACAAGTAATTCTGTAATAACTTGCCAGTGTGCACCTTGAGATACATAACATGGAACAAGTAATTCTGTAATAACTTGGCAGTGTGCACCTTGAGATACATGCTCAAACACGATTCGGTTTTTACAAAATACTAAACATTTGGTTTGAATAACACACTTGATACAATTATTTACTTTGTCAGGTGTCTAAAAACAAGCAACACACTCATCGAAATCAGTGTGGCGGCATCTACATCGCCACATACGAACTACGCATCACAATGACATGACGTCACGCAATCCTGCATCGCGCAATTAGAGTTTACTACGCGACTAGCATATGTATATATGCTAGTCGCGTCCCGACATCAACCGTCGGGCAGTAGCCCACCAGACACGACACCCGTCTGGTCGGAGAATCCTCCCTTTTCAATGGAGGATGAGTGAACTTTACACCCTGTTCGTCATGCCTCTAAATAAGTAACAAAAAAAAAAAATTCTTACCTCCTTACGTAGATCGTGTCGTTTCAGCTAACATTTTCTGATTTTAAAATAATAGCGGGACTGTTGTATGTTATACTTATTAGGTGTGTACCTATGTACAAAAAGTTATGGTTTATACTCTTTACTCTATTCTTGTCATCTTTAATTCCTTGTTCTTTTATAAAGCTGTTCGGTTCTATTATATTAAACTAGCTTTTGCCCGCGGCTTCGCCCGCGTGGATGTCGGAAAATATCACATGGGAACGTACATGTGGAAAACATAGGGCCGTCCGATATAACTGTACAAACTCAAATCGCTACGATATATCGTTACCGTGTATAGTAGGCATAAAGCTACCAGTCAGCATGATTTTTTCCGACATCTTCAACAGTCGTCGTCATATTTCAGCCAATTTACACAATGCCATAATAAATTACACTGAATCACTCCGTTCATTGGAGAAAACCGTATGAAAATCCGTTCGGTACTTTTTGACATTATCGCATTCAAACAGACACACTTACGCGGCGGGGGGACTTTGTTAATTACTTAAAATTTATTATGCCAGACACGCTCTAATAACAAATAACTTTTGTCCGAGTGTCCACTCGTTCAAATAATTTCCTCGTAAAAACTTCGAATGAAATAAAGACTAAATGTTACCTCAAGATTCGAACTATGACTACATTTCCAATCCCTTAAATCTCTTAAAAAGAGGTAGTTACACAAACATTTGTCAACCCCTATTGTACCCCCTCAAAAACGCTGTACCACATATTTCTTTATTTCCTACCAAAAGCATAAATTTGAATTTTCATATCCATACCTTAAGAAATGCTGGGTTTCCCATCTTTCATCCCTTATATCACCCCTTGTAGTATTGTTTTTGAAAGTTTCCTGTGTCCTTTCCCAAGATGCTATATAAAGCCTTGCCAAATTTTGTTGAAATCCATGCAGTTTTGTAAATTTTAAAATCAACTCCTATTTTACCCCCTTAGTGGATGATTTTTCAAAAACGCTGAACCGCATATTTCTTTATTTCCTATCAAAAACATACATTTTAACTTTCACATCCCTAACTTAAGACATACTGATTTTCTCATACAAACTTTCATCCCCTATATCACCCCCTGTAGGATTATTTTTTTATTCCTCCAACAGGGACTACCAAGATTATCATGATAAACGAAAGTTAATTCTGAAGTAAGCACAAAATTAACTGACGAGTGACGTTTCGTTTCACTCACAATATTTCCAAAACTACGAATTTTTTAAAGTTGACTGTATCTCATGAGATACATTGTCAAGAAAAGGGTAAAGAAAATCTTAATTTTTTATAAACATGAAAAAAAAATAAGGCAAATTTGTAGTTTTTGAGGACATGAACGTGCGATTTTGCGTACGCTTTTAAACTATGAACGCGCATGAACATTTCTACCAGTCAACTCGTTAAAGAACTTCGATCCAAAAACTCTTTTAGCTGTAGCTAAATGTGATTCGCACCTCTAGTAATACATAATTCGTACTTACCTATCTCTAAAATTTTGCACACGGCATTTCCATGAATTTTATTACGTCTTAAAACGATTCTTACACAATCGCGTAATCAATACGATGGGCTTTAGAATATCTAAAGCCCATCGTATTGATTACGCGATCGTCGCATGCATAATTATGTCACTTTTTTGTTCGGTGCGACTGAATGCGTGGTAGCGCCGAAAGAGGGCGTTTTCCGAACAAAAATAAAGTTTAAATAGGACGCGGGGTAAGTCATCACACAGCGCGTGAGGTGAAAATTTGTGGAACGTCCGAAATTCACTCAAACTTGCGACTACGAATACCACGCGTTTCTATGGCCGTTGTCATGGTGACTTAAGTCGAGAATGAGTAGATGGACTATGAATGTGGCCCTATTTTTTGTAACATAATGTACGATTGTACTAAATACCAGGCGGTAATGATTCCATCAATTAACATCAATAAACTACCATAACTATTATCATATGAGTTTCAGAATTGTTTGTTTGATTTTTCCATCTGGAATGATGACTGATGACTGTCAAAGATCCGCCAATGACAGCCGGGACCAACGGCTTAACGTTCTTTCCGAGGCACGGTAGGTATGGATGGTCACCCATCCACGGACCAAATATGTTAAAAATAAAATAAAAATGTTAAATCCACAACCCATACTCGAAAGAAAAAAATAATTCACGCTCTGAAAAATACAAAAACATAAAATTACAACGTAATGACGTCACATCTTCCACACCTGAACACTGAAAAATTACAGGAAAGTGCTTCAACGTAGATTTTTTCTGTATTTTTATTACGTCGGAAAGCTCTCTCTGTAATACGGCTGGCTCACACCTTTTAGTACAATGTTATTACATTAGCCGAGCTCGGTGCAATACTGACGCTATTTTAATTCTATAAAAGCACTTTCGCTAAATTATCGTCAGGCATTGAATAATGAAAGCATGTAGAACCAAAACTCATGTACTTTCCTTTGTTTGTTCGCTGATGCTGCCGAAATAATCACCTACCTAGAGGTACCCCCCCCCCCCCCACCTCACGACCTGCGTTCTTCATCATCAACATAGATGCCCACTACAGACTGACCAGATGCCTTCCATAAGCATCGCCAGAAAGAACGAACTCGTGCAATTTTGAGACCTTCATCAGGTCGTCAGTTTATCCTTCACAAACCACACGGCCTTGTGGTTACATTGCTTGTGGAACGGATGGCGAACGGCGAAATTTCTGGAGTAGTATCCTATGCGATAACGATACAATCCAGACTGCGGTGTACATTCCTTGTGTCCCATAACTGTCACGCGGAGGTCGTTGGCGTAATCACACTTAATATTATAAAGGTGAAAGTTTGTGTGTGTGTATGTTTGTTACTTCTTCACGCTCAAACGGATGGACCGATTTGGATGAAATTTGGTATGTAGACAGCTTATACCTTGGATTACACATAGGCTACTTTTTATCTCAGTCTACGCCGGTGAAACCGCGGGGCGCAGCTAGTTTATTATTTGAAAAAAATACTCCATAAAACAAAAGATAGGTACTTGGCAGTGGTAGATATTCAGATCGTAAAAAAAGAAAGAAAGAAAAAAAAAAAAAAAAAAAAAAAAAAGAAAGAAAAAAAAAAAAAGAAAAAATAAGAAAAAAGAAAGAAAAAAAAGGAAAAAGAAAGGAAAGGAAGAAAGATCGCTCTTAGCGATAAGACCACCCATTGTGTCACCCTATGTAAAATTTCAACATTTATATCTGTAATTTTTATGGTGTGCATAATAAAGAGTATTCTATCTATCTATCTTCTATCGTAAAAACATATTTCGATTATACACATTCCAACCATTTATTTCAAATTTTGATATAAGCACGCCTATGAAGGTCCTTATTTATTGACAGGCAATCATAGGCGAAAAAAGGTAATACTTCATGGACGCTAAAGTAAAGGTTGGAAATATTATGTACAGTATTATTGTGGGCAAAAAAAACGCCAACGACCTCGTGACCACGTTTCCTCTTAAGTCTTGAAACTGTAGAATTTAGTATTTGTTAAGATCGGAAGTTTCGCTTCTACATTTTTAATCTTTGCCTAAGGTTAGCTCGTGAAGTACACTTGTTCTCACTTAAGGGATAATAAGGGTTATGTAAGGAGGTTGCTTGAGGAGTAACACGGAGAAATTGAGTTCTTAGGGCTAAATTGCTGCTGTAATAATTCTGATGTAATGCGGTTTTTAAGTTCAAATCGACCTATAAATACGAGACTTTTTAAAATTTGATATAAAAATTATGTAAAAAATGTAAGTTGTAACTTTTTTATCAAAATATTATAGTTACCATATTATAAAAAAGTAATCCCTTTTTTTTTTTTTTTTTTTTTTGAGGGTGGGAAATCATCAAATAACTTCTCCCGCTCTGGGTGGAGCGGGAGGGCGTGTCAGACTTTTACTGACTAAAACCCACCCGTGTTGCCTATGCCAGGGCCGCGGTAACCCCTTCAGACAACCCGCGACCCCAGCGGCACCCGCGACCCCGTAATCCCTGCCTCGGAAAGCTCGTTAAGTCGTTGGTCCCGACTGTCATTTGTAGATCTTTGGCAGTCTAAGTCTTTACGGATAGTCACAAGGCCGAAAGTCTGACAACCACTTTTACTAACACTGTTTACTGGGTACGTCTTTATTTGACTTGGATGTGCCCTGGCGGCTGAGAGCGTGTCATGCTCACTCTAATGCCTCGCTGATGGTGGCGCGTGTGTTGGATCATTTAACGAATCCATACGTCAGGTTCGTCAACGGGCGCTGTTGGTGGAGGCTGGTCATACCTTAGCTGCCACGACTTATTTTAATTTTAATTTTGAATTGTTTTTTTTTTATTTTTTTATTTCGGACGCTTTTAACGTTCATCGTTCTCACATGTATAATTTCAACATGAATGATGTAACCAATATCTTGTAACCATATTTTGATTTAAAAGAGTGTCCGTGGAGTTTCTTGCCCGTTCTTCTCCATAGATCTACGTTTTGGAATGGGCAACTAGCTTCAACTTTCTGACTTACCTACTGACCGACTCTTTGACAATTCAAAAGTGCCTGTAATTGGTTTAATTGAAATAAATGCTTTGAGTTTGAGTTTGAGTTTGTTCACCGCATCGGGTTCGGGACGTTAACGAGAAAACAGACCAATGCGCCATAGTAAATGTTCTGTCGCTACTGCGGCGCCGTCATTTGTTTTCTCGTTGACGTCCCGTTCCCGATGTGATGGACAACCAGGATAAGGGGTATCGTATTAGCAAGTAATTGGATTGTGGAGCTCAGACAGGCAATCGATGCATGTAAAATACTGATATTCAGCTGCATCCGGTTAGACTGGAAGCCGACCCCAACACAGTTGGGAAAAGGCTTTGGCAGATGACGATCAAAAAGTAATCACTTTAACTTTGCTGAGTTTGAATTTGCAACATACAAGTTTTCTTGGTAATCTTACAAACCAACACGCTCTGAAAAAGATACTATACAGAATATATTTCAAATCACAAAATTCTCGTCTACATTTCTCTCGAACATCTTGTAGCCCTATCTCGTAGCACGTCTACGGTCGTAGCACATCTACGGTCGTAGCACGTCTACGAGCGTAGCAGCTACGCAAACATTGACGTAGCCTAAAAAGGCGCAGTTTTACCTCCCGTAGAAGCCTTCACCTGAGCGTGAATACTTTGTTCTGGATACATTATTCATGTTGTACATTTACATGCCGAGCTGGTATGACGTACGTACTATTTAGCAAATTACTTTTGTTAAGGGGGAGCTCTCAGGTCAGTGCATCAGTGATGTGTAACTATTTTTTTTTTGTGTAGGAATTTAAAGGATTATCCAATCGTAATTTTGCATGGGGTCCTAGGTTTGATCCCTAGTTTTATAATATTATTACTTACGCGGGAGAGCAGTGGTGGCCCAGTGGTACATGTGACATCTACCAACCCGCACTGAGCCGCTTTGTGGATTACGGCCCACTCGCATAGAGAGGAGGCCTGTGTCCCAGCAGTGGCTGATTAAGTAATGTAAGTAAGGGTCACACCTCCACTGCGACACATGGCAGAGAAACCGCAGTAGTTCAAATCAACTGACGCGTATGACGTTCCGCTACTCAAATCGCAATTCGAGTAGCAGAACATCGTGCGAGTCAGTTAATTTGAACTACATCGGTTTTGCGGCGGAGGTGTGCTAATGCCTTTAACCATTACTGGCGTAATGTTATAGGTGTATTACACACCCCATGCCTTCCCCTCTTTTATACAGGCATGACTTTATATGATGTTGTCAACTAAATTCTATTAACTGTTCTAACAGTTGCTTTCTAACTATTTTAACTAAAAACTAAAAACTCCTAAAGATAAATTATTTTATTGTTTCTTTTAATGTGATAAAAGAACTCGGTACGTGATCTATTCTTATCATATCTTGTATTTTTTATATATTTTTTTATAAAACTTGTTTTCAAATCAAATTAAACGTATTTTATTGAAGTACTGAGAAATAAATAAATAAACAGCCATATAATTGTCTGCCATTATCACTGCTCCCCTTTGAACATTAACTACTTCATGGAGCATTTTAAGCAGCTTGCATTGAAAGGTTTCACAGTTCGCGTACACCGGCTGCCAAATTGATATTATGTTTCGTAGAAATTTCTATTAGCGAGACAAAACTACGTGAATTCCCAGTTGTCGCCAGGATTCAATAACTGTGAGATACGATCTTACAACGGCTGTAGTACCAATAACAATGTTGGGTGACTTACAATCGGGATACAATGTTGGGGATGGCTAGGTAGATCGAAACTTAAATAGTTTCATTATTAAAGACCTTCCTAAATCATCTGCCTACCTTTTTCCCAACTATTTTGGGGTCGGCTTCCAGTGTAACCAGATGCAGCTGAATACCATCAGTATTTCACATGGAACGACTGCCTATCTGACCTCTAGAATCCAGTAACTAGGTAATACGATACCCCGTGTTAAGACTGGTTGTCAGACTTTCAGGCGTCTGACGACCCGTAACGACTGTCAAAAATGCTCGACCCGTGTGGCTTACACGAGACCTTCCTAAATGCCCAGTTAAATGGAAATAAATAACTCGGGTAAAACTTTTCAAAATATACATATTATAAATTAAAGTCGCTTTTCGTGTCTGTGTGTGCATGATCGCGTTGTTCTTCTAAACTACGAAACATATTTTGGTGTGGTTTTTATCATCATTTAGAGAATTAATTCCGAAACTCCACAGACGTGATGGTTTCAAACCAACCGGCAAAATAAAAATAAAAAAGATTTGATGTGTTTTTTGGGATCAATGACCGCTGGTAATGATGTTACTTGAAATGTGAGTTGATAAAATCTGTTTTATCGTGTTGGGGTATCGATACCCATCACGTATGTTAAGTTTACAAAAAAAAAACTGATATTTTAAGTGATACATGGTTGATGACCCCAAAAAAAAACATCACCAAATTATTATTATTTTTTTTATCATGTTTGCCGTGTTTTGCATACCCACCATGTCTGCGATTTATACAATAATTAACTTTTTTATATAGGTCTTCGTAATCGAATTACCGCCAAGTAATACATTCCTTACTTTGTAAGAAGCTCATGAAATTCACAGAATATTATTACTCATAATATTCTTCAGGAACCGTTTTCAAGTTAAAACTTCAGTTCGTAGTAAAGCTAATATGGCCCTTAACAATGTTATTATGCAAAAGATCATTTGCAAGTTTGTTGCTAATGAGCACTCATGTTCTGAAGTATGTAGGTACTGAGCAATAATACAGTAACAGCAAATACTTTTATTTTCAGAGCCAATCCATAGGGTTAGTAACAATTATTATTTAAATAAACGTATTGTCTTTCTTTCTTTCTTTCTATTTTACTTAACATCTAGTGTTAGTAGGTGGTGTTACACAGATTAACATACAATTAAAGGCTCTTACAGACAGAGGCGATATCGCGTCGCGACGTGTCGCGTAGCGGTGTTGCGACGCGATTATATCGCAATATCGCTCGCGATATCGCCTCTGTCTGTAAGAGCCTTAAAATTCATATTCAGCGTGGAGCTGCATCCACCTTTGCTGTATCGGGGAATCCCACCGATCGGCGAACATACTGAGAATAATTTTGTTGCTGCCACAAACACGCGTCTTCAGGGATGCTCATCTTTTTCAATTAATGACGGTAACATTATCAATTTCACTATCCACAAACATCCCTGACGCACTACAATGCTTCGGTATTTAATACTCGTAACTAACTTTGAAATTTTTTACGATATTCGTAAATTCTTACTGACAAGATTGAGAATTTGACTGTATTCTACGTTTTCACGACATTTAAAAAGATTACAGGGTTTCTGTTCGGGCGCCATCGGCTATCTTCGTGTCAGGCGTCGAGCGGCAGCGCGGGCGCCCGGGACGGGCTACGCGAATACACGGGAGTAGGGGCCGAAGGCCTGATGATTCTCCACCGAACGCGACCAACGACACACGCGCGCCTATTATTTGTACCTTTCCGTTTTGAAAAGTCAATATAATAAGTTACTTTTACAGTCCACTGCTTCTTATGTACTTATAGAACGAGTTAGGTCATTACAGTTTCTATTCTTTCGTCCGGAACAAAAGCTCAATAAAATGAGCTGTACCTACTACTTCACTTTTCTGTATTTACGTCTTATATTTCAGTGCCTCCAGTCAAAAACGGAATAAGTCGAGTTATGCCCTTTTGTTTTTATAGCGCCATTGTAATCTACGTGTTCTGTTACATAACATATCAAAAGGACATAACTCTAGCTCAATCCTAACTTGTTTTTTCTATTACATCAAAGGCATAACTCGACTGCTTGTAAAGGCACATCCATCGATATCAAGTAAATTTCAGTGCATAATAGACACATCTACAAGAAATCCCAAAACACAATCGAGCGCAAAGGCATGAACACAGTTAATTTAATTAGAAAAAGACACAACCCATGTAGTGCCAAAGTTCTTTAAATACAGTAAGACATAAATGCAGATAATCTATTTGGTGAGCATGTTTGAAAGGGAACAACTGCATTTTTCTTCAGGCAGTGTCAAGCGGTATTTCTCCACTAAGCAGGGTAGTAGTGGGTGGCCAAACAATTACTTTTTAAAACTAAAGTATGTTTATTAAATAAAATGCATTATCTTCATAAAATGTTTTTTCTATGAATAATTGTAGGTCGATGTGCAAGGTACGATTCTGAACTATAAATATAATTTTAGATAGGTCCAGTTTCTCAATAAATTTTCCTACGTACCTACACATAAATTTTATGTGTAGGTACGTAGGAAAATTATAGTCAGATACATTTAAAACAGGTATATTTTCAAAATTACGTATGAATTAGATACCTACTTAATCGATATTCTGAATACAGCTCCAAAAACCCAAAATTTAATCAAGAATCGTCGCACACAAAACTGATAATTTATTAAGACTTCGACCTCCGTCAATATAATAAAAACTCCAAGGCCTCCACGTTTTATATCAATCCACAGAAATGATTAAGGCCACGCTGACGGTAACATAAAATATTTAAAAGACAATATACCGAAATTGGTTTCGTGAACTTCTAATAAAATCCCTTACATAAGGCCATGAAATCACTGCGGTGTAACGTTTGATGGACCGCATGGCTCAGACCTGAATTATTTATATTCAATCTTGTATCACACCGAAGGCTTGAAGGCCTGGCTCTATGCAATTTGTGAATATCTGTATTCTTGTGAGATGGGTGTCGTTCGAGGGATTCAGGATAAACGTTCTTTCTGATATTGATTCGCTTTAGTATTTTTGTTATAGATTAAAGAAATGGATTCGATTATTGTTAAAAGACCGCCGAAAGCATAGCTAGGATATAATTGCATAATCGGATTGTTATTTTGTTCAAGTCATACAGAAAACTCATAGAAATACTTTCTTACTGAATGAAAATTTAGATTCAGTCCTAATCCCGAAATTCATTTAGTTTTCAACGTCAATTACCTTATTAGCTAGATTAGAAGTATTTATGTACCGTGCTTGTGATATGATCCTTTTAAAAAAACATATTGAAAAAACAATTTTTTTTTTCACATTTCAAAATGGAACCATACCGCCGCCATATTGAATTAAAAAAAAATATAGCTAGTCTCACTCGGGATGATGTATGCATTGTAACGATTCCCCATACATCCAAATCTGTTCAGGCATTTAAAAGTTATGTTGGAATAAAAAACTCACATACATACAATCATACATCAACCCTGAAAACATTACACTCCTTTTTGGGCAGTCGTGTAAGAAATGAAATTTCATTTAACATACAAAAATGTTGCTATTAATAACACGACATCACACCTGTTATTTTTGGAGGGTTAGGCAGAGGTGTACCTATAGTACCTACACCTACATTTCCCAAGTTATGTTAGAGTCCCATTTAATATAGGGGACGAGCCTATTACCATAAACTGGTCACAAATCCAGAATCCGGGCTGTTACTGTGAAATTCGTAATGGAAAACCCTATAACACTTTGCCCGACCTGGGAATCGTACCCAGGACCTCGTGCTCAGCAGTAGCACTAGCAACAAACGACTGCGATGTATTCAAAGAAATAAAAAGTAACAATTTATTTAAAACAAGAGTGTTCACATATTTGAACCAGAAGTGCTACTACACACTGCAAGAGTTTTTTGAAGAAAACAATTAATTAAAAAGTATGGAATAAATAGCTCACCATTGTTACTTATTTAATTTATTTGAATTGATGTATTTAATTTAATTTATTTAAATTGATTAATTTTATTTGACTGAACTTAAACTTATTTAATACTTATTTATAACACTTAATACTATAATTCGATAACAATAAAAATAAATAAACAATAATAATTATGTCTATACAATTTTATTGATTTGATTTTTGTAAAAATGTCACAAGATATGAATTTGTAATGTTTATTCATTTTGTTTTGTTTTTACAGGGTGCATGTTTGATACTTTTTATATTCTTCCAACCTCTGTACAACATGTTTGCAATAAACTAATTTGATTTGATTTGATTAATTTAAAACAGAATGCAGTCACGCACGCTTTTGCATACTAACTCACAGGTCAAATGGAGCTCTTCTAATTAATTTTATAAAACTACGTGACCATAAAATATGCAAACCATTTATTAGACTCGTCAGGCCGTTGATAAAATTGTCATGTCTGGCAATAAAACTTGTGGTATGAACTAATTAAAATGTTGACCCGAATAGACAGCGACGGGTCAAGTGTCTGAGGACTGACAGCCTGCGCTCGGAGGAGTCGTAACACGTACCGATATGACGGTTATTGAAATATGGAGTTCGATGGGTTGGTAATTTAATATCTACGACGTAAGTTACACTTATACTTAATATCTGTTTGGGGTCTTCAGGTTGAACTGACTTGATTTAGGCATATGCCATAAAATTCTGATGATACGAAGAGTCGATGAGTTTTTTCAGGTTCAAGCCCCAAATGTGCACGCAGCTGTGTGTATTTAGGGTATTATGATGGGGCTATATTACTATAGCGAAGAAGTCCCTAATTAGATAAAGAGCATAATAAAAAAAAGTGAAAGTGTGCTGTCAACAGACCATCATAAGTTCCCAACTACTGTCAGTCCGCGGTCGCCATTGGAGGATGGTATTACGTATATTTGTACTTGCAACACGATATCTGTTGACTTCGAGCGCTTTCTCTTATGAACCTATGCGGTATCATGCGACACTCAAGGGATTAATGTTAATGTATGTTATGAAACTGAATATTGTTATCAATACTTATTTACTTATTTTTTATTTTTCTTTCTTTTCTCTTTGTTTGTTTTTATTAGTGGACATTTTAGGGTAATACAAAATTCTAATCGCAACAAACAAATCGATAAGGAATGACAATTTATTAATTGTAGTTGCCTTGTTTTGACTTGTAGTAGTGTATCAGTTTACTTAACAATACATTTCCCTAAGTGTTTTGTATTAATTGGCAAAGAAAATATTGCAATGGGCTTTTTTTACACTATTGCGTCACAAGTAGCTACTTATACCAGTCGTTAGATATACGTGTGGTGTGAGGGCCACTTTTTTGAAACTCTTTGAAAATATGCTTAGGATTTAGTGAACATTCCCAAAGAATTGTGAAAGTTGGAATCAGATTTTGTGAAAGTCAACTTTGCGAGATATGGACTGTAAAGTGGGGCCCTCAGTTCTCACATAGATTATTGAGGGCCCGCCTGTACCTGATAAACTATGGACACTACAGATAAAGTCTTTATGCCAAAATCTAAGCTTATACCAAACAAAATTTGTGAAAACAAGATATTATCGCAAAACACTGTCCTACTTGGTATATCTTCGTTCAAAATGGGCCCTCAATCCTCACACACGTAAATGTTTATCACGCAAATAAAATGAAACCATTAACTTAAAGCTACTGTTTGTAATCCTATAAGATACTAAATAAATTGTGAAAATTTGTGAAAGCAAGAGCAGGTCACCATTTCTTGTTGTTTGAAAGTTATGACCTTGACAAAATTCGGGCCCTCAATTCTCCATTTATTTTGTTTTCCGTTTTAATACGCCTATCGTATGAAAGATTAGACAAAATAGTCTCTTTTTGTGAAAAAAATTGTGCAACAAATTCGATACTAGAAAGAAATTAAAAGACCCTTTATTGTAAATAAAAATCGAGTTTTATTTTTGTTCCCTGAATTAGGAAATAGGGTGACCACAATACGGTATTTTACTCTGTATGAGCAAAAATCTAAAAATATATTATTTAGATAGATTAGGCCAAAAGCAGTCGGAAAATATTAGTTTTAGTTCAATAACAATATAAATATTAAAATTAAATTCAAAGTTTTCAGGTTTTTTTAATGTTTTCTCAAACCATGAAATATTAGCCGCCATTTTATGACGTCATTCGGCTGTGTAAATTAAAAAAGTGTCAAATATTAATTGATTAGCGTATCTCTTACAGCAGGTATAGCTTTCACTTAAAAATCAAAATCTTTACCGTCCATACGTATTGTGTGTATAGTCATGAGGAACAGAGGGTAAAGTTCACTCATCCTCTATTGAAAAGGGAGGACCCTCCGACCGGATGGGTGTTATCTGGTGGGCAACTGCCCCACGGTTAATGTCGGGTTGTTGTATACCTATATGCTAGTCGCGCGGTAAACTCTCATTGCGCAATGCAGGTTGCGGGACGTCATGTCCTTGTGATGCGTAGTTTGTATGTGGCGATGTAGATGCCACCACATGTGTATTACAAGAAGTAACAGGCTAGAATGGAGATGTTACAAGGAATAAAACAACAAATGTGAAAATGAAACTTTTTAATCACTATTTATAAATTACCAGATAAAAAAAATTAAAATCCTAAAACCCTAATAAAAAAATAACATTCTTTTTTTGGGCCCTCGTGGTAACACGTTAAGGTAATTGCGCTGTGGTAGCCCGCGAAATTCATATTTTCTTGCGTTTTTTACAATTTACAGGTCAGTGTGAGGTTGTATCTTAATCAAAATATGATTCGCGACATTAATAATTATGTATTTACATAATTCTAACAATAAAATCATTAATTACCTATGTAACGCAGCCTTTTATAATGTGTGAGAACGTGCCCTTAAGCGCGGCAACGGGAGTATACACGCCCGCCCGCGCCTGAGGACCTGCGTCAGGCGGAATGTGAGGACGCCGTGGCGCCTCTCTAACCACTCCTCAAAGAGGGGACTTATCGTCGCAATTGTGGCGTGCCCAGCGCTGGGTTGCGACAGTCGCACTCTCCATGTCGCCATGATCCCGCCGGAGCTCTGTCCGCTGTGCCGTGATTTCTCGCGGCAGCGGAGTTACGCCCCGCCGTTTCGCCTCCTCGCGCCACTCCCACACGGCACGGCAGTGCGCGCAGGGCCTTACCGGTGTCTGCGGTAAAATCTAGGGTTTACCGACTGAATGCCAATGAAATTAAAGACAGTTTTAGAATAATTCGGGGTTTTACCGGTGAGATTTGGTAAATATTAGAATTTACGGGTAAATCCTAATATTTACCGCAGTTCGGGCTTTTACAGTAACATATAGGTAGATGAGTATGTATCAAAACAAACTTACATGTACTTATTTGTATGACTATAATAATATTTCAGTAACTATTTTCGTAGTTTTCTCAATCAATTGATTGAGAAAACTCAATCAATTGATGTCAATTGACATGACATATTATTGTAATACAAAGAACATCACTGTACTTTTTCTTTGTAGTAGTCGCATAGACAAACTAATGAGGTTGAACTCCAAAACTCCTCCTCGATTTTATGTGAAAATGTTTGGAACATAATAATCGTTAAATAAAATAAAATATCAACATTCACTACTCCAAGATAATTACCCATACAACTATGTGTATTATAATATATGCTTTACATTGTTCTCTGAGCACCTTATGTCAAAAATTATTGTCACCCTACCCTACTACACAATTCAAAAATAGTCGATTTCGGTATCTATTAAGATTTTTAGTTTAATCGTTATTCTTATTAGTAACAAATAACACCAATTTGTTGCACAATTTTTTTCACAAAAAGAGACTATTTTGTATTTGTCTAATCTGTCATACGATAGGCGTATTAAAACGGAAAACAAAATAAATGGAGGATTAAGGGGCCCGAATTTTGTCAAGGTCATAACTTTCAAACAACAAGAAATGGTGACCTGCTCTTGCTTTCACAAATTTTCACAATTTATTTAGTATCTTATAGGATTACAAACAGTAGCTTTAAGTTAATGGTTTCATTTTATTTGCGTGATAAACTTTTACGTGTGTGAGGATTGAGGGCCCATTTTGAACGAAGATATACCAAGTAGGACAGTGTTTTGCGATAATATCTTGTTTTCACAAATTTTGTTTGGTATAAGCTTAGATTTTGGCATAAAGACTTTATCTGTAGTGTCCATAGTTTATCAGGTACAGGCGGGCCCTCAATCCTCTATGTGAGAACTGAGGGCCCCACTTTACAGTCCATATCTCGCAAAGTTGACTTTCACAAAATCTGATTCCAACTTTCACAATTCTTTGGGAATGTTCACTAAATCCTAAGCATATTTTCAAAGAGTTTTAATAAAGTGGCCCTCACACCACACGCAAATGTCGTTAGTCACGGCTGTCATTTGTAGAGTTTGGACAGTCGTTACGGGTCTTACTAAGGGGTATCGTATTATCCAGTAGGTAACTGGGTTGTGGAGGTCAGATAGACAGTCGCAGCATATCCGGTTAGCCTGAAGCCGGTCCCAAGATAATTAGGCAAAGGCTAGACAGATGATGTTTAAGCATGACTTTTATGAGTAAAAATATCACTGATTCAGGGAAAATATTTACATCTACTTAAAATAGGAGGATTAAGAGAAAAGTCCGTTAAAAGCGCCACTGAATCATGAAAATATTTATAGGTATCATTTAGTGCACAAGTTGGTGTTGTTATGATCGTAATGGATCATAACAACACCAGTAGTAGTGCCTCGTAAATGCATGCGAATAAGCTGTAAAGGAAGCTAAAAGATAAACAAGAGGTAAGTTTACTAAAAGTACCTGTGCATTGAATTATTGAGTGAAATCGCTATATCAGGCGAAGTAGGAAGCAAAATATGAAAGCCAAAGTGTATTTATGAAGGCCATATTCATACCTACGTTTAATAATACCAGCAGAATCTATCTTTAAATGTATAAGGTCATGGTCACGATGGACAAACTTTCACAGGGTGTTCTACCCATGAATATGAACAACTTTTATTATTGGAACAAACCTGAAATCGCAAAAAAAAAATCAGCTGCTCCCTACATTTTGACGAGTTTGGTGTAGATAAATGTACTGAACAGCTGATTTTTTTTTCGCGATTTCAGTATTAGTCCCATAGTGAAAGTTTTTAGAACACCCTGGGAAAATTTATCCATCTATATTAATGGGACCATATATATAAATATAAAAATTAAATGCTGTTCGTTGGTAAGCGCATGACTAGAGGACGGCTACACTGATTTGGCTATTTTTCATTTTAAAATGTTCGTAATAGTCTGAAAATGGTTTTTATGAAAAAACAAATGTAAATTTATTTATTTATTTTATTTTCCTTTATTGGCCACCAACAATTGTTTACACTGGAAGTAATAGCCATTTGCTCGGAAAATTGGAAAATTCGGGGAAAGTATTTTTTAACCGACTTCAAAAAGGAGCAGGTTCTCAATTCGTCGGAACCTTTTTTTTTTGTTTGCTTCTTAGGTGGTCCCATGAGCATCAAGTCAGGATCTGATGATGGGATCTTGGAGAAATAGAGGGAACTCTTCAAATTTTATAGGCACACTTGAAGCGATTTGGGTAGTTTTTGGAAGAGTACTTTTTCGAAGTGGTCTCATTTCAATTTGGTGAAGATCTGATGAAGAACTTCGGAGATAGGCAACGGAACTCCTCAATAAATCATAGCAAATGGCCCGGGATTGCTGAAATCTCATGCCTGTCTATTGTTTTCACCAGTTCATAACATAACATCACGCCGGAACACTATGAAGGGGTAAGCACGTGTGAACCACTAAAAAGTGAAAAATAAAAACTTTTTTACTTACAAAAAAAAAACAACCGACTTCCAAAAAAAACACTACAAAGTGAAAAATAACTTTAATTTTGCAAGTCGGTGGCAAAAAAACTAAAACACAGATCCAAAAACACCGACTTCCAAAATTAAAGTTATTTCAGGAATTATAGGAATTTCAGGTTAGCGTCTGTCACAGGTCAGCTAGCACAAAATAAAATAATTTTTAATTACCAATCGAATGTTTTATTTTAAAGTGGGCCCCACGTGATTCCCTTTGTGCTCCAATTTTACTCAATTTTACGCTACACTGATATTCGCAACCCATTAAGTTTCAATCAATTTCATTGTGTATAATTTTATACAGTTAATACTGTCGTGGAAATTCCTCTTTGATCGTTAGTTATAAAATTAAAATGTTCAAATTAAAAGGTTTCAGATATTAGTACAGAAAAGGAACTAGCATTGATCACTGTCTTTTTAAATCATGTAATCAAAGTCCAAGATTGTTTCAGAAAGTTATAGTACTAAATTAAAGTTAGTACTTAATTGGTACTTGCCAAGAGGTTTTAAACTTACACTCTGAAGCATAAGAAGCGGGTTTTAAAACTACAGGCTCTCGACGTAAGAATCTAATAATCATAATCTTTATTTTTCCAAAAGAAACAACCTTACAACAAATTCTACACTAGTAAGTACTTATTTTCTATCAATCTAAAAGTTTAATCATTTCTAACTCCAATAAACTATAAACTGTATTGCGGTGGGTACGATAGAATATCGTCGTACCTTTAAGTATATAACCCTAGTTATTGGTAAAACACCAAAAACCTCTTAAGGGGTATTTGTACTCATCGTTATGAACAACTTTTACTATGGGATCAAACCTGAAATCGCGAAAAAAAAAAGCAGCTGCTCCCTACATTTTGACGAGTTTGATATAGGTAATAATGTTCTATGCAGCTGATTTTTTTTGCGTTTTCAGGTTTGGCCTCATAGTAAAAGTTGTTCATAATGATGAGTACAATGTTCCCTTAAAAGATTGTTGGTGTTTTACTAATGATCCTGTATATGTCGCAGTAAGATGGTTGTAGCCCTGATATAGTTAATATCCGTACGGATATAGTTATCTACCGTAATACAGTTATATGAAAGCGGTTCATAACTATCTTTACTACGAATATAACTATAGGTAATACGAGCATGATCTAGTAATATATAAGTAAGTTACTGGGGATTCCGACCAAATTGGTTTGGTTAGGTTAGAACTGGGCCCCATTCCACAGGACACGAGATGGTGGCGCGTAGTGTTCCACGCGCGCCTCTCTGAGACGTAACGGGCGGGTTCAGCACCTCCCTACCCCCTATGGGACATGGCCCGCATGGCGCGGGCCATCACCAGTCCGGCGCAGCGGAAGTCACACTCGCACCCGCAGCCCCCGGCGCAGGTGTACGAGGGAACACAGGGGTGGTTTTAGTCAGTAAGAGTCTGACAGACCCCTCTGCCCACCCCAGGGCAGAGGACATCCATGAGGATCTCCACCCCGACAAAAAAAAAAAAGGTTAGAACTGTGACTAACTACGCGCGAGCCGAGCGAGCGAAGTGAACGGTCCCGCGGTAGCGACCGGCCAGTGCTACGACTAAATTGGTCGTAATAACAAAATTAGGGCACTCCAACGGTTTCCGGCATATACATATCACGGCTCCATCTTACTGCGACCTAAACATAATTGTAAGTTTTTAGTCAATCTGCCTAGCCTTTTCCCAACTATGTTGGAGTTGGCTTCCAGTCTAACTGGATGCAGCTGAATACCAGTATTTTACATGGAGCGACTGCCTATCTGACCTCCACAAACCAGTAACTGGATAATACGATACCCCTTGGTAAGACTGGTTGTCAGACTTTCGGGCTTCTGACGAACCGTAACGGCTGCCAAAAATCCACGAATGACAGCCGGGACCAACGGCTTAAGATGCTTTCCGAGGCACGGAGGAGTCTCGGTATGTAAAGATCACCCATAACGGACCAACCCCGGCAAGCGTAGCTTAACCTGATGGTTCGACCCGTACGACTGTTATTACTTAGCCACGAGCTCCTCAATTGTAAGTATCTAACTAAAATATTATGTGACGTGTGTTGCCCTCCCGTGCTCATCCTGTTCACGAATGCAGGTTTGTGTTTATATAAATATGCAGTCAATACTCGTGACTCGTCTGGGTGCATCCGAGTGTACTCGGCCGTACTACGGCTGATGCTTAGCCGTGTCTGTATCCGTTTTCAGTAGCTTCTTCTTACACGGCTACCGTAGGTAATTTATGATACATAACATACGCGAAATTATATTAAATGGATGGGTATGTCTCAAATGCAACTGAAGATATTTACAACTGTGTAACGGCGGAGTTTCTTGCCCATTCTTGTCCATAAGAAACTACAATTTAGAAGGGGCGACTAGAATTTTTTTTTTCTTGTTAATTTCGACGTTTTATAGTGTCTTTCATGTGCCTATTTGAAATAAATGATTTGAATTTGACTTTGAACTGAACGGTGCGGTGGTTAACTGAAAAATTTGTTTGTTTTTTTTTTGTCTGAACGCGCTAATCTCTGGAACTAACAGTCGGATTTGAGAAATTCTTTTTTCATTTGGTAGCCTAATTTTCGAAGAAGGTTAGGTTAGAACTATAGATAAGAAAGAAACTTAGAACGCTATTTAAGATCACGCTACGACCCTAAGGCCGGTTTTAGTGCTCGACCGACCGTCGGTGCGTACGTCGGTCGTGCTTGTCATTTGTATGAAAATTACGGGTTATACGCGTGCGTACGGTCGGTCGAGCACTGTCACGACTTGTGAATTTTCATACAAATGACAAGCGCGACCGACGTACGCACCGACGGTCGCGCTTGTCATTTGTATGAAAATTACGCGTTATACGCGTCCGTACGGTCGGTCGAGCACTGTCACGACTTGTGAATTTTCATAAAAATGACAAGCGCGACCGACGTACGCACCGACGGTCAGTCGAGCACTAAAACCGGCCTTAGAAGCCAAACAAAAATAAAAACAAGTCAGAAAGAACGCTAATCTAAAAGCAAGTAAGAGCGCGGGCGGGCGATGCAACGTGGTGGGAAGAAATAATTGATCGAAGCGAACAACAAGTTTTTTCGATTTACTTGTTACATAAAATCGATGATTTTTAATCGATTTTATTACTAGATTAAATATTAGTCGATTTTTTGTGTAAAAAGTCACATCCCTTCACGGGGTCAAGGGGAGTTTTGTAAAAATGAGGCTATTATTATAATATATTCTGTATCTTACGACATCCACGCGAACGAAGTCTCGGGCAGAAGCTAGTAATTTAATAATTTATAATTGAAGTTGAAATGATTATGAGTTGTATGACACAAGTAGTTTGGGTTTTGAACCAGAATAATGTTTAACATAAAATAATAAAAGGTATGCGACAGAACGAAGTAAATGAGTATTATCGATATAAATGTCTTTTGAAGTAACTTTTCAACAAAATTTAATAGCATAAAAGCAATTTAAAGCTGAAAGCTTCAAAACTACAACGCAATACGGACAGCACTCTTATAATATTTTATTTCTATGTTCGAATACGCATAAAAACGTAATATATTCGAACTGACTAAAAATTGTTGGACGACGACGTGACATTTCAATATTACACTCCCTGTTGAAAACCTCATTTATTACATTCGACGAGTTCGTAGAAAAATGCTATTAAAGTTTCATAAGAATTCATGTTGTTTGTAATGAAAAATAAAGATATTGCTCGTGTGTTTGAATGTATAGAGGCGTGAGGAACAGGGTATAAAGTTCACTCATACTTCATAGAAAAGGGAGGATCCTCTGATCAGACGGGTGTAGTCTGATGGGCAACTGCTCGACGATTGATGTCGGGACGTTGTGTATATGCTAGCCACGCGGTAAACTCTGATTGTGCGATGCAGGATTTTGCGTGCCGTCAGTGTGATGCGTAGTTCCCATGTGGAGATGTAAATATTATATATAAATAAAAAAACATAAATAAATATTCACAAATATTATGTAGATTCATTCATTCATTAAATTATTCAACAACAATTTACATTGTGTCTGAATGTTTTACAAATTTTATATACCTACGCAAATAATTTAAATAATAACAAGTCAAAATTAAGAAATTCATTTTCTCATCACTTAAGTACCTTTGAATTTTTTATTGAAACTTCCTAGATAAAGTAAAGATTGAAGATTCATAATTTTATTATAGTTTATAGAATGTATTAGCGATTTTACGAAAGTTCATGAATGCGCTATGAAAAGGTTATTCAAGGAAATATGAAAAATTTCTACATCAAAGCAGTATTGCTGTTCTGTTCAAAGAAAATGAGAGCTGGTGAAATTATAAACTCTACGCAGTCTCTAAGATATTGTAGAGAGGAGTTCGTGGCTAAGTAATAACAGCCGCACGGGTCGGTCCATCAGGTTAAGCTACGCTTGCCGGGGTTGTCCGTGGATGAATGACCATCTTTACATACCGACTCCTCCATGCCTCAGAAAGCACAGCCGTTGGTCCCAGCTGTAATTCGTGGATCTGTGACAGTCGTTACGGGTCGTTAGAAGCCCGAAATTCTGACAACCAGTGTTACCAAGGGACATCGTATTACCCAGTAGGTAACTGGGTTGTGGAGGTCAGGTAGGCAGTCACTCCATGTAAAATACTGGTATTCAGCTGCATCCGGTTAGATTGGAAGCCGACCCCAACATAGTTGGGAAAAGGCTAGGCAGATGGACGTAGTGTCTAATAAGATCAGCAACGCTGATATTCGCCGTAAATCATCAATCAGCAACGCTGATATTCGCTGTAAATCATCAATCAGCAACGCTGATATTCGTCGTAAATCATCAATCAGCAACGCTGATATTCGCCGTAAATCATAAATCAGCAACGCTGATATTCGCCGTAAATCATCAATCAGCAACGCTGATATTCGCCGTAAATCATCAATCAGCAACGCTGATATTCGCCGTAAATCATAAATCAGCACAAGCTCTTGTGAAAATGCACAATTTCATGAAAATTCTAAATCGTTCCCACCTGTCCTAATAAACTGAATATAATATGCGACAGCAGTTGTCAGGTTCTCTTTAAGTTAAAACAACAGAAACCACTCAACGGAGAGCTATTCAATTAATATAATTAAAACGGTGGAAGCCTTTTGGGACATTATAGTCTGAATTGTAAATGAGACAATCACACGCCTCCCGTTGTACACAAATTCGAAGTATCCTCATTGAAATTCTGATAAGACGGAAGAATCTAAGGATTAAGTAGGTAAGTACCTAGCTACTTGTAGATTTAAAGCTGGTGTTGCAACCTTGGGGCTCATACTTAAAACATTTTATTTATGAATCTATAGGTAGGTACAGTCATCTTCATAAGAATTCTACTTACTACATGACACATGAATGCAATAAAGAGTTTTGAGTTTGAGTATTGAGTTTGAGTTTACTACTAAATCTGCTGTCTACAATTTGTGTACCATAATATTGTATCAATGTGGAGCCAATGTGTAATATACATATTTTGTGGCTATACATTAACAAAGATTGTTTATAGTTATGTTCGATATACAGGGTGTTCGGTAATGACTGGATAAGCTTCAAATAGCATATGAAAAGTAGTTTAAAACAAAATATCCCAACTATAGGGGAGGTCAGCTCAAAGTGGCCATAGGAGGCAAAGCGGCCACGTTTCATTTTTCGGTTATTTGAAATGATACCGCGGCGTGGCCGTTCTGTTCGCATAACCAATATTCCATCCCGCGCCGTGCAATCATTCGGGAGCAGTGGGACCGAGCGCGTGGTTGCAGTGATGAAACATATTTATTTGCGTGTTTTGTTAAAAAAATGCAAGGAAAGTTCAATCTGCTTTGGTCAAACCTCTTTATATTTCAATTCTTTTATTGAACGTGTATTGTTACTTATCTATTTGGCTCTCTTTGTGTTCTATTCTCTCTGAAATATATGGGGGAAAAAAAGGCAAAGCGGATCGGGCAAAGCGGCCAACTGACCGCTTTGCCCTTTGTAAAATTATTATGATTCGATAGATAATACTATAATATTATTTTGTTTAGATGGATAACGACTATAAAACGAAGTCTACCCAGGCGTCATGTAATGAAGATATGATGGCCAGGGCAATTAACGAAGACATTATATTTTACTTGTTTTTTAAGAAAGTTTTTAAATTTTAGAGCATTTATTTTCATAGAAGATATTAAGACTATTGAAATAATTAAGTAAGACTTACTTATTAATAAAAAAATTGATTGTCAAAAACTAAACCCGATTATAAGTTCCTAATAGCTTAATAGAAGTTTTTAAACTAAATATAACAATATAGTTAAATTACCCTCAAGACTGATTGTAATTAAAATTAAGGCATAAAATGCTGATTATTTTATAAAAATATTAATTAAGAATAATAAATAATATTTTAAAATATTTTTATTTTGTTAAGCATGATATTTTTCAACAAAAAACAAATATATTTCTTGTACACTTTTGGGGTGGCCACGTTGCCCCTACCCCAATGGCCGCTTTGGGCGGCCACTCGGGCAAAGCGGTTTTTTGACAAGTTTTCGTAATTTACAAATTACACAGATATTATTAAATTTGCGCGAAATTTATTTCACATTGTGAAAATTTTATAAATTCTATGGCTATTAGTGTAAAATTCTCTTCAAAAGTGTATTGTTTAAAAGGTTTTTTTTTAACTCAAAGTTAAGGTGGCCGCTTTGAGCTGACCTCCCCTACCGTGCTATTTCTAGTCACACTATTTATTGTCTTTCTGTTGGCATAGCAACGTACAATATTATAACAAAAAATAACTGATGGAATTCATTAATTTGTGGTCGTGGTGAAGAAGAATGTAAAAAGTAAGTTCAAAAACTAAAACCAGAGCTAACAATACATATTTTTAAAATGTGCTAATTATGTCCTTTCTTATGATACCCAACACGGCATAATTAAAAAAAAAATTTTTTTTAGTTAATGACTTCATGTCGTCCAGAGGGCGCTATATCCAATTTAATGTAACGTCACATAGCTTATAATCAGCGGACGATCAAGACGCTTCTAACGATACTTCATTTGTCAAAATATACCAGAAGGCCAATTCTCGTACCTAAAAACGTTCAAATTCAAGTCGCAATCTCATGTCAGCGACAATAAAATGTCAAAAATGTACGCTATACAATTTTTGACAGATTGAGACTGAGATGAGATCTGGGTATTCAAATATTTGTTGCGCGGCACACTAGTCCGGTCAATTTAGACCAAAAAATGAGAGTGAGGTTACATAAAGTCCCAACAAGCTGAATTTCAGTGAAATTGTTCAAAATATAATTATAAACAATGTCTAGAAGTTCCCCATCATTCCCCTGTAAGGAAAAAATTTTATTCAAGGTCAAAAGTCAAAAAAATGAGTTTTTCGCGATTTTCAGCAAAACGGTAAGTTTTATCATAAAAGTACCTCAGACAAAAATTGTAGATCATAAAATTATCTATAAAAAATGTATCAATACTTTTTTTCTTACGAGCCACTGTTTCTGAGATATAACGATTCAGAAAGTTATAAAAGTTGTTATCGTCATAATATACATGAGTACGCCACGTATATACATCTAGAGTTGTTATATTAAAAAAAAAAAAAAAAAAAAAAAAAAAAAGCTGAAGTTTTTAAAAAGAGTAATTCAACTCAACAAGAAGTTATTACCAACGGCATCCGCTTTCTTCTTTCTATGTACGGAGCTCCTAAAAAACTACCTGTTTAGATAAGCATCGATATGCATGTTTCGTTAAAAATACTAAAAATAAAAAACAAGTTCAATTAGCTTGTCTTCCTCCAACCTCAGTTGCTGCTCACCAACATCTTTTTCGAGTATATTACCAAGTTCAAGTGTGGCTTGGTTATCAGCTAGACCCTACAGACTGGGGTTGGAAGTTGGTCAACAACATATTAGAGCCAGTTCAAACTTTACTTCCACCTGCGCCGGAAAAACTGCTGAACACTATTTTTTGCAACTGCAAAAAGGGATGCAGTGCTAAATGTGGTTGCAAAAAAGTCGGACTGTCTTGTTCTTTGGCATGCACAAATTGTCAAGGCCGGTCGTGCTCTCGATCGGCCTTGACAATTTGTGCATGCCATATTTAATCACAAACAATGGAGGATTCGTTTGACTCCGACGAAGTATCATGCGATACATCGCTATTGACGAATTTACTTGCATCCAAAATGAAGATGAAGAAGAAGCAGGAGAAGAAGAACAAGAAGAAGAACAAGAATTTGAAACTTACGAATAAGACGAATAAACTTCAACACTTTTTTTTAATTTACATCGCTTTTATCTTTCCCAATCTTTGAAAATTTCCGTTATTATGCAATAGTTTTACATTAAACAGGATCACAACTGACCCGTGGAGTAGGCCACTGGGGAAACCACGTTAAAAAAACGCGCTAAGTACACTACGTCATAGGTGGCGTGGAAACGTGTGCATATTATGACGATAACAACTTTTATAACTTTTTGAATCGTTATATCTCAGAAACGGTGGCTCGTAAGAAAAAAAGTATTAATACATTTTTTATTGATAATTTTATGATCTACAATTTTTGTCTGGGGTACTTTAATGATAAAACTTACCGTTTTGCTGAAAATCGCGAAAAACTCATTTTTTTACCTTTGACCTTGAATAAAATTTTTTCCTTACAGGGGAATGATGGGGAACTTCTAGACATTGTTTATAATTATGTTTTGAACAATTTCACAGAAATTCAGCTTGTTGGGACTTTATGTAACCTCGAATGTCTAAATTGACCGGACTACACTATTTTCTCATACAAAATATATGACGATTAGTGACGTTCTGGTTTTTCATACAAGCAAAGATAATATGAAATGTGACACAACCGTTACTGCACGTCGACGTTGCGAATGTACGCGTAATTATAATGTATGTGTGTGACTAGCCTTAAAAAGTGTACAACAAAACTAACGTGGAGTGGCGCTAGCAGTCCGAAAATTTAAAGTCGGCGCGATGACGTAGCTTGAAGGAATTGGTATAGGCCGCAGCCGTTTATACACGTTCTTTAAAGAAAGACATATTTTTTGCTGACGTGATTAAACGTTGTGTCAAATAGCGTTTATCAAATTTTACGTATTATAACGTCGCTCCGCTCAAAGTGTTAAAAATACGGGAATTACTGATACTTTTTTGACCACAACACAAAACAACCAACCTAGTTAACTTACACAACCCCATCCTCTTCCTAACCCACTTTCAAACAAGAAACGGCAGTCAGCATTCGAATAAAAAGCCTTCAATTATTCAGGCCCCACTTTTTCCGAGTTCTCACTCTACTTTCTGTTTTTCTCTTATTTTCTATACAAATAAAACGGGGAGTGCTGTGAAGAGCGATGCTTCGTTCGCCGCATCTAGAATATTCTATTGAGCTCGCCGTGTAATGAGTCGCCGTGCACGAATTAAGTATCACGGGGATGCTTCCACCATTTTGTAACTGAAGTTGAAAACTGAAAATGTAGGGAAAATACATATAAGTGTATGACGGCAGTGGCAGTTCATTAGCGAAATGCGAGTTGTAAAAGGAGAGTGTAATGGGAAAACATTACTAAAATTAAGCAGATTTGCCAGTAATGTACGCTGATAAGAATATTGAGGTATTTCATTACAGTAGTTGTTAACATAATTCTTAATATCGAGGAATAATCAAACTTAGAGTCTGCTAACCTTAGAGCTGCTTAGAGTTTGATAACCTCATAGTCTAACTAACCACAAATATGTATGCCTATTTGTGGTTAGTTAGACTATGAGGTTATCAAACTCAAACGAACTTCAATTACTTACCAAGGGGTTAAATACTTCGTTACTTAAAATAAGTTTTACATAAATTTTAAGAAATACCACAAACAAAAATCACTTAAAATAATATGCATCAGAATTCATCAATTAATTATACTAAGTTTTTAAAAAGCAATATTTACAAAACAAAATATTCTCATACTTAATTGAAAATGCTGTTTGTTGTTGATCTCAAATCGAAAAACTTTTTACGAAACTAAAATTGAATTCAATTTGAAAACACTTGGCGTTAATCTTCTGCAAAACTACGTTTTATTTTAAAAATAACTAAAACTTTAATGGAACGACTAGACACTATAAATAAGTTTGATGTTATTTACCAACAATAGGGGAAAGCTTATTTTTGTCAGCCATATTGGAAGTTTAGGTGGCGTTATAAATTTTAATGTGCACTGCTTAGCACATAAATTGCAGACGACTGAGATTCTGTCCGAATTGGGTAGTATATCGTATTGGATAGTAAAACACACAGATACACAGAAATATCGCTATTTAATTTCAAAATTTTATTGACTTGACAAAACATGGAGATTTCTTTATTATGTGTAAGTTTAATGTGAATGTATAGGTATATACCTACATAAACCTACCGGAATAAATTCTCTAAATAATAGTGAAAACCGCATCAAACCCTTTGCGTAGTTTAGAAGAACAAAGTGGTCACACAGCCAGACACAAATTGCGACTGTAATTTATAATATGTACTGATTTGTAATATGTATACATATTACAAATTACAGCATTACCTATTGTGTATATGAATACAGGTCATTATGCTAGCTATAGAGTAAATTTATTAATGCTCTTACTATATTTTTCTACGAAATCATTTAAGGCGAGTTTTACAAGAGTTAAGGATTTATTTCTTCGCACTTCATATTTCCGGTTACACTTACACTGATTTTGAGAATAATAAAATGTACAGGTATTATGAATTACTGAACTCAATTAGTGAAGTAGCAGAGCAGTCGTGTATTTGAGTTCTGCAAGGAACAATAAACCTTATATAACCTTGTTCCATGCAGGGTTGATATGTATCCATACCACCGTAAAAACTTTCGTTTCTTCGTGACAAAATTACAGATTGTTAAAAGATTTCTTCGGCGCGATATCAAAACTGAACAAAAAAACCGGCCAAGTGCAAAGGGGAACCCTTTGCACTTGGCCGTTTTTTTGTACCACCGTACAATATTTAACACTACAAAGGTATTTAAAAAATACTTCAGTTAAAAAACACGTTTCTTGTATTGGGACCCCCTTTAATTTTTAACTTTATTTTAATTTTATATTGTTTGTTGTTAGCGGCAATATATTACATAATCGGTGAAAATGCCAACTATCTACCTATTAAGGTTCATGAGATACAGCCCGCTGACAGACAGACGAGCGGACAGACGGACAGCGGAGGCTTAGTAATAGGGTTCCATTTGACACCCTTCGGGTACGTAACCCTCACTTTACAAAAACGCTCGCTTTGTATATTTTGATAGAGAGAGTAAATGTGACTATTCTTCGAGTAAATGTGACTATTCTTCAAAACTTGCACGACCAATACCAATCTCCTGATATCGGTATTGGTCGTGCAAGGTTTGAACGATAGTGCTTGTAAGATTAGAGTTTCATACCCTCCACGATGTAGGAGAAATTGTAGTGCCTCTGTGTTTTGCCATAGAAAGCTGTATTCATTAGTATCCAGTGGTTTCTAGTCTCATCATCTTCCTGCTCTTATCCCATGTTACTTGGGGTCGGCGCAACACGTTTTCTTCTTCCATTCTCCCCTGTCAACCGTCACCCTATCATTCACTCCCTTCTCTTTCATATCATTCCTCATACAATCCATCCATCTTTTTTTTGGCCTACCTCTCCCTCTCCATCAACATGTATAATTTATTGTATATTCATCACTATTTTAGTCACATGCGTTTCATCCCAAGCCAAACGATTTTCTTTCAACTTTTCGGTCACTGGCGCCACATTCAAACTTTTGCATAATACTCATGTCTTACTTTATCCATTCTCGTCGCTCCACATATCCATCTCAACATTCTCATCTCCGCTGCATGCAATTTTTTTTTTTCATCCGTCTTTATCACGGACTTGTAAATTTTCCCCTTTAACTTGCGGGTGGTTTCTAGTATATACCAGAGGTTTCTAGAGTATCCAGAGATAATGGATGGGTGTTGTACCATGCAGAATTCCTGCCAGAGCTAAGTGCTTGTTGAATATTGTACACGTAGGAGTGAGCACTTACGACTGCAAACTACGACGTAAAACTTCTACGCGGAGCTTGTAATTTGTCTTCTGAATCTCAAAATATTGTAGTTTCAGTGAATTTGTCTGCTGAATATGTTAAAAAAAGTTTTCATTCAGTTTTGGTTTTTAAAGAGTTTGTCTGATAAAAAAGAACAAGAGCGAGTCGGACTCGCGCACCGAGGGTTCCGTTCCGATTTCTGAAAAAGTGTGCTATTTAGAGACATCGGTTTATTTTTTTTTGTAATCTTTACATAAACTTCTATCACATAGAATAATTTCAGATTTTTGTCTTTGCAAACTTCGGAGATAAGGGTGCGGTATTTTTTTTTACATTTTTCATCAAAAGTCGAAAACTACGCGGACTAAAAAAAAAATGAGAATAATTAAGATGAAATAACATAGGCTATAATTTATTTTAAAAAAAAAATTTGAGACTTAAGAAAACTGCAATAATGTAACCGAAAGTTGCAAAATGTTGTCTATAAAAATCATTATTTGGAGTGCGCTGAGAAAACTATTGATGAAAAAAAAAAGAATTTTGCGGCCTATTAATTCTTGAGGAAGGTTAGAAGCTATTTAAAACCACTCTAAGATCCTTAAGAGCCGAGCAAAATGGAAAAAAAGTCAGAAAGAACGCTAAACGAAAACGAAGTTATTACTTCGTTTTTGTTTACTGCGTTCTTTCTGACTTTTTAGCGTGGGCAGGTGATGAGATGATGTGATGTTTAAATCCTATTTATTAATTGACTGTGGAGTTGCATGTTTGTCGAGCTGTGTCTTTGACGTGGTACAAATCTGACAAGATGCGTTTCTGTCGACATGCGTTTTATGGCGAAATGCGGCGAAACCAATTTAACCTTCCTTTTTCTTCATTGAATGTCTATTTTCGATTAAATCTTTCTTTTTCTCGTAGTCATGGTATAAAGTATAGTATGCAACTCTTGAATAAAACGGATTTATATCGAGGGTCATGAATCATTCGCGTCGCTCAGGATTCTAACACTTGAATCACTCGCTACGCTCGTGATTAGTTAGAATCCTTCACTAGCTCGTGATTCATCTATGGCCCTCGCTTTAAATCCGTCCTTTATTCACTAATTGCATAATATACTATTACTTTATGGACGGAAAATTAAAGCATTTATATTTCTGCTACCTACCATAAGAAAAATGGTAATTGCTCTTCTAATTTTCGCCAGGCGAATTTGTATTTTCATTTCGCAGAACGGATAAGTGAGCCAAATGCTTTAATAATCTTAAAAGAGCAATTACTTTATCCACGTAATGTAATACGCCTATTAATCATGTTGCTACTTGAACATCAACAATTAATTATGTAATTAATTAATGTTAGTACTTAATCCATCAATTTCGAGTAGATAACTGTTTCATCCATTTATTACAAACTAGCTTTTGCCCGCGGCTTCGCTCGCGTTAATTTAGAATTTAACAATCAATTCGGGTGTACTGTGCTTTTAATAATATAATTCAATCATGGTTTGAAAGACACGTGGCGCCATCTATTATCATAAGAACGTTATTGTTGTTTTCCTCGCGAACAGTACTTTTTTCGGGATGAAATTTACCCTATGTCCGTTTCTGAACACCTGACAACGTATATGCAAAATTTCAGGATGATCGGTTCAGTGGTTTAGGCGTGAAAAGGTAACAAACAAACTTACTTTCGCATTTTATAATATTGGTTAGAATGTTGTTTATTATTTTATTTAGCCAATAATAGGTTTATAATCCTCGTGACAAAATAAAAACAACCACAGGGGCCAATCGAAGGTTAAGCTACGATTGCCGCGGTCGGATTGTGGATGGGTCCCGGCTGTCATTAGTATATCTTTGACACTCATTACGGTTAATCAGAAGCCCAAAAGTCTGACAACCAGTCTTACCCAGTAGTTGGGCTGTGGAGGTCAGATAGGCAGTCGCTCCATGTAAAATACTGGTATTAAGCTGCATCTGGTTAGACTTGAAGCTGAATCCAACATAGATTCCATAAAAAAGAAAAAGAAATGATCTTTATTTCAATTTCAATTTTATGAGCAATCTTATAATCTAGTTTTACAATTATTTAGGTTTAGACATCAGAATTCTCCAGACTACTTTATTCTTTAGCATAGGCCTCCCCTAGGCTTTTTCATAGCCTGGAATAACCGTGAGTATCACTATCGTGAGTTTTTTTCCCTACCACAGTAGTTTTCAAGTCGTCTTCCCATCTTTGAAATGAAAAATCTTCTTCTGTTCCTCTTTCCTTCTCTGGGAAATCATTCTCCTACTTCTCTGCCCATCTTCCGTTTTTTACCCTGATGACATTACCTGCTCACTTCCATTTTAGTTTTTTAATTTTATTATGTAAGTCACGTCTGCTACGTTGGTTTTTCTTCTTATAAGATTAAGATTTACTTTGTCTTATAAGGGTTCCGTACCTCAAAAGGAAAAAAAACGGAACCCTTACAGGATCACTTCGTTGTTCGTCTGTCTGTCTATCTATCAGTTTGTCAAGATATTTTTTCTTAGGAATACGTGGAGGTATCATGTTGAAATTAATATCAAATACGTAGGTCAATGATTTCTTGGAGTTCTAAAAAAATCAAGCTTTTAAGTCTACGCAATCAAAAAATACGGCCATTTATGCCACATACTTTGATACTCGCAAGTAAATCAAAACCTACTTCCCGTTGACCTAGAATTATGAAATTTGGCAAGAAGCAAGGTCTCACAGCACAAGTAAAGAAAAAAGTCCGAAAATTGTTAATTTGCAATTTTATCACTTAAACAATTTTTTTGGGATTCCAATGTTAAGTTGTTTTTGGGATACATTCTTTTTAACCACGGAACCCTTCATTGTGCGTAGTCCGACACGCACTTGATTGGTTTTTTATTTCTTTAGATGTGAGTTTTGCAGGGGAAATGATTCACCCAGGTAAACGTATCCCTTTACATATTCAAATAAAGCATGCTTTGATATTTATTATGTACTAACAAATACTGATAGGTTACCACTTATTACTTAATTACTAAACGTGCTAACAGCAGACATTATTTATTTATTTATTTATTATTTATTTATTTATTAAAACTTTATGCACAAGTAAAAAAATACTGTACAAAGGCGGACTTAATGCCTGAGGCATTTTCTACCAGTCAACCTTAGGGTGATGCAGAGACAAAACATGGTAGGTGCAACACAAGGGATAGATAACTGGAAAAAGAATAAATACCAATAAATACATACATACATACATACATATAAACAAAATAAACTTTGTCAGGAGAAATAACGATAGGTAGAGGAGAAAAAGAATCCAACAAATCAGCGCTGCGATGATTTTGCCAACTTTTCACGAATGTGTTCACGTGCCTTCACTTTGAAAGATAACGGACTGGTTGCCATCCTGATGTTCAGAGGGAGCGCATTCCAAAGAAATACTGCCTGGACAAAGAATGAAGAATGAATAAAACCAGAGCGGTGAGAAGGACATCGTAGAAGAAGATTGTTGGTTGAACGAAGATTTCTACTATGGGCAGAGCATAAGTATTGAACATGGGAAGTCAGATAAGAAGGAGAAGTAGGCTTGTTTAGTATGGAATATAACATAGACAGAGCCCTCAGCTCTCTGCGCTGACGAATGGGTAACCATTTTAAAAGCAATCGGTGTGCAGACACATGATCATACTTACGAAGATTGAAAACGAATCGAATGCAGTTATTTAGAAGGCGATCAAGTTTATTGAGGAGATCTGCATTCAGGTCATAATAACACACATCACCATAGTCAATTATGGGAAAGATTAGGGACTGTACAAGCATTGCCTTTATGTGTGATGGAAGAAAGTTTTTCAACCGATAGAGCGACCTCAACGTTCCGGTGACTTTCTTACTTACAGTCATGACCTGCTTTCGCCAGTCAAGACATGTATCGACATGCAGACCAAGATCCTTAACATTGGAGCTAAATGGAATGACTGCATTGTCAAAAATGACTGGTGGCACAGTTAAGTCATTCAACTTTCTCACACTGTGAGGGCTCCCTACAATGATAGCCTGACACTTGGTAGGGTTAACCGCCACTCCAAATCGATCAGACCAGCTTTTAACCACACCTAGATCCCGGTTTAGCTCTTCAATCGCATCGGATATGTTGTCAACACTTGCCTGGCAATAAAACTGCAAATCGTCAGCATAAAGATGATACGCAGTCCGAAGCTCGGTGGTAATGAGATTAATAAAAATAGAAAACAACAGAGGAGATAATATACCGCCTTGAGGGACGCCAGCTGCAAGATCACGCCAACTCGACGAAGAGTCTCCAGCACGAACAGATTGCTGACGCCCCTGAAGATAAGAGGCAAACCATTCCAGTACCTCCGGAGCGACCATAAGATAGGAAAGGATGGATAGAAGGACTTCGTGACTGACGGTATTGAAAGCATTGGAGAAGTCAATTAACACCAAGACTGTAACTTTAGTGTCTTCCATACCCCGCCTAATATCGTCAGTCACTTTAAGGAGAGCTGAAACGGTACTGTGCCCGGGCCTGAAACCAGATTGAAATGGACTGATAAGGGAGTTGCGGTGAATAAAGTGGGAGAATTGTTTATGAACACTGGCCTCAAGCACTTTAGACAGAAAGGGAAGGATGGAAATTGGGCGAAAGTGACTAGGAAGAGAGGGATTGGGTATCTTAGGCAGGGGCCGAACAATGGCTTTACGCCACAGGGAAGGAAAAACACCGGTGTAAAGGGAGAAGTTTATGATGTGGGATATTGCAGGGAGAAGTTGATCAAGAGCCGCCACAATCATATGGCGGCTGATATCATCACAGCCCAATGCTTTGGATTTAATGGACAGGATAATCTTTTTGATCTCTCCCGGGTCGACTGGGGTGAAGACAAAGGGGTTAATATTTGGACGCGAGAGACCAGCAAGGTAGTCAAGGGTTAGACATTTAGTTAGACTATCTAGCGTGGGAACAGTGGAGAAATGCCGATTTAGATCGTCCAAACCAATTGTGTTAGGAAGGTCCGAATGTCGCGATTTACCGATGCCTAAAGTTCCAAGGAACTTCCAAATATCGGCAGGAGAAGAAGAAGTGATATTATTTAGGATGTGGCGGCGTTTAGCGTTGCGTATCATCTGATTACACCGATTCCTAGCCGCCTTAAAGAAGGCCCAATTGTCCTCCGAGCGATCCTTTCTAAATTTTCGAAACGCGCGGTCCCTCCGTCGCATTGCCATCCGAACTCCCCTGTTCATCCAAGGCGCAGGTGGACGCTTCAACTTGACTCTCTTGACAGGGGCATGGGCGTCGTATAGCTTGACCACGGCATCGTTGAACAGTCTGACTTTCTCGTCAACTGAAGCAGCTGCTTCCAAGGGTGACCAGTCAATATTGGACGCATCTTGTTGAAGCCTTTCGTTATTCATCCGCGCAAAGGCACGCCTATACTGGAACGTTGGTTTAGGTTTAGGGGGTTTAAGGAGATAGGATAAGAAAATAAGATCATGATGGGAAAAGCCAGGAGCATCGAGTTGACCATGTGAGGAAACTAGGGAAGGATTAGAGGTGAGGATCAGGTCAAGCCAAGTGTCATCACTGACTAAATTATGATGAGTAGGTTGGAGAGGCAAAACATGCAGACTGGCAGACTCGATTAGATGCAGAAGTTTACGGGACCGAGGGGAGTTGAGGGCAAGGAGGTTGGTATTAAAATCTCCCATAACAATGTGATGTGTATACTCCGAACCCAAAGATTCAAGTACTGATTCGAATTCAGTGAAGTAATCAATGGAAGGGGGACAATAGACAACGCCAAGGACGGTTTTGGCTCCTTTGACACAAACCTCAAGGAAAAGAAACTCTGCGGATTCATTGGAAGAAGAAGAAGAAGCTAGAATTTTAAAAGGGAAATCATCACGCAGGTAGATCGCTACACCACCCCCCCTCTTCCCGATCCGGTCATTCCGAAGAAGAACGAAACCAGGAAGCGGGTAAGTAGTTGAAAGCAGGTCAGGTTTGAGCCAAGTTTCGGAAATCAGGACGGCGTGAACGTTATTGTCGGAAAACGTGTCGTATAGTTCGTTATAGTGACTGGGAATGCTCTGAGCATTGATGTGGCATACGTTAAATAGCCGGCCAGAATTTTGGCTGAAATTTTGACGTAAAAGAACACTCAAGGTATCTGTAAGAGAAATAAAACTTTCATCGCTGGAAGAGGCACTAGATTCGTTGGCAGAATAAAATGAATCGTTATCAGATGTCATAAATATAAGCAAATAAAATAAATATGTATAAATATATAAATATATACAATGCTAAAAACAACACACGACTGACTGGTACAACGTTTGCATAACTGCACCACCCGCCAGCTCACAACATCATCTAATTCTAAACATTTATTAAACATGTTAGAAGATAAAAAAGTAGAATAGTATTCTGTGTCATATTAAACAGCAGAACCACAATAAAAAAAATAAAAAAAAGACTATCATGCGGTACAAATAAAACATTACGGTAACAATACTAAAATAAAACGAGATTATAAGTCGTGAACGTATCCGATTACAACATCAATCTTCAAACCTTTCTTCTTGTGATACCTAAAAGATATAATCTGTGGACTACAACTTTTGATTTGACATTAACAATTTGATAATTTGACATAGACTTTGACATTGACAAATTGATGATTTGATTAACTAAATGTACAAGAAATAAAATTGAAAAGGGTAAATATTAAAAATACATGTTGATGCTAAATTATTCTCTACAGTGTGCCACTTAAATTCACAAGAGATTATAAGGAAATAACAACTAATATTATATGGACTGCTAAGAACATATACAAAGAAATTATAGCGGTAAGTAATTCCGTAATAACAATTCCATGCAAATCATTATTAAGTGTAAACAACATGATACCATCATTGACCCGTTCTGTTTTGCAGGCTATCTCCTGCGCCTTGGACCTTTGGAAACTTCGCAAGCAGAGGATTGAGTTCATCCATTGAAGAAACTTTATGTCTACTTCCGTCAAAGGCCTTCAGAACGATGACACCGTCCTGAGTCCAACACGACCGCATTCCGAAGTGGAGACGTGCCCTACCAAAGATGGATTGCCGGACCCTAGTCAAGAACTCCTTGACTGCGATGGATGTTCCCTTCAAGCGCGTCTTAGCTTTCCAGACCACTGATTTGTCATCATAGCTGGAAAACCTCACGAGTATGGGCCTGTGATGGTCTTTATTGGCAGTCCCAAGTCTATGACAGACCTCTATGGAAGATGCAGAGACATTCTTGAGGGACAGCTTATTCGTGATAATATCCAGGACGACTGCGGTGGTGTTTTCACTGTCAACTTCGCCGACACCTTGAAAAATCAGTGCTTTCCGTCTTTGTCTCGTCTCCAACCCGTCGAGCTGCTTAGCACACTCAATGATCTGAGTCCGGAGCAAGCCAAGCATGCTGAATATGAGCTCCCTGAAGGTCCGGAATTCCTCAGCCACCCGTGCCACGGTATCCTTGGCAGGCCCAGCGCACTGAATCTGAGCCTCCAGTGATTCCATCTTCCGTGTGAAGATCTCTTCTAGGCTCTTTTGTGCAGATAATATTTCTACCAGTTGGGACATAGTGATCCACTAGTGTCAAGGTGAAAGTGTAGTGACTGTTCAGATGATGAGCTGGCAGGTGGTGTAATTTTACTACTTCTGTCACATATGTTCCACAAACGTGAGTACCCGTGTAATGGAGGCTGTACACTTATATTTTATAGAAATTTAGGCAAATAACTATGTATTTACATTTAAATATAAATTCAAAAACAGAGATATGTCTATCGTATTTTACACCTACCCGCGAAAAAAAAAAACCTTACCCGATGAATGCCAGCGGTCATAATCACTGGTGTACGGAACCACGTTGATTACAGTCATTTATCTGTCCTGACCGCCAGCTGACGGCGACGTTTACCTATAATTGGGCGATTAATATCAACTGTTACTAACATGGTATGATATACATATGAATATGTGTAGGTAATTATGTAGGTAGTGGACAGAGGAATTATAGGTCAATAAGGAACTTAGAAATAGTAGGCAAAGTACAGCAAAGCCCTTAATTTTTGTAGGGTCTACCAAAAAAGGAAAGACTGTCTCAAACTGTAGCGCATCGATGTAACTATGTCTTCATATGACGTCACTGAAGTCACAGAATAAAAAATCTACAGTAGTTTATCTGAGCAGTGACGTTGAATTAATTACGTACGTCCGCTCGGTAGATAAATACGCGTCCGTCCGTGTGTAACTGCCGCGCAATCGAGATTTCGAAGCCCATCGTTTCGGCCGTTTTCTATGAAGATGTACTACTGTATGTAACATTATTATTATGTGCTAGAGTTTGATTTGTTTTATGAACATAAGTAAAATGTCGCTATGATTTATGCGAAGGGATATTTCATAACTTTCGTAGGTATAAATTATTCCTTCGAATGTAATTATGTACCAACCTACATACCAACTGACGCGGTGTATGTTTATGTATTTACGTTACGTTTTATTAAATTGCTGGATATATTTCAAATGCGAAAGTCGAAATCATGTAACGTTACGAAGTGACAGCAAATAATTTCAAGGTGTTATAAACATTATTAAAAGGTAAATGAGAAAACATCACTTTTAATAAACAAACAGAGAAAAAGCGAGAACCGTCACGAATATTATTTCATCCACTGTTAGAGTAATGAACCCACAGCACTGCTGTATTAAAAATAGAAAAAAAAAACTATTCAACTGTATTTCAGCAAACAGTTTTAATAACAGAAAAGTTTTTTATCATAAATACACTGCTTACAACACTTTAGGAAACATCTTATCTGCAAAAAAAAGGTTCAATCTATTTTGAACCTTGCCCTTTCAAAAATGAGGTTTATAATCCAGTGTGTGAAAGAAACATTATGTTGCACCGGAGACTCGGCCATAAATTATTAAAAACATTCAAGCCTTATTTGAACGTTAATGTCTGTATAGTACTTTATTAAAGGTTAATAAATCATGCACACGCAGTTTCGAAAGTCATCTCGTGTAGAATATTGCTGAACACCTAAAGTTAATAACTTATATATAAAGTCCTCAAAGTTATTAGAATTGAATATTCATCGCTGTGTAATTCACATCAATTTGCCCAGAATTAACTAAATGTTTAAACTGCGGTTAAAGTCTTGAAATCTGTTGATCATTTTAGCATTTAAACTACTAAATATTACACCGATAAGAGTGAAATGTTGATTTTGATCTTTTTGCTACCAATTCTTCTGTATTTATTAAATCTGCCTAGCCTTTTCCCAACTATGTTGGGGTCGGCTTCCAGTGTAACCGGATGCAGCTGAATACTAGTATTTTACATTGAACGACTGCCTATCTGACCTCCACAACCCAGTAACTGGGTGATACGATACCCCTTGGTAAGACTGGTTGTCAGACTTTCGGGCTTCTGACGACCCGTAACGACTGTCAAAGATCCACGAATGACAGTCGGGACCAACGGCTTAAAATGCTTTCCTAGGCACGGAGGAGTCTCGATATGTAAAGATGGTCACCCATCCACTGACCAACCCCGGCAAGCGTAGCTTAACCTGATGGATCGACCCGTGCGGCTGTAATTACTTATCCACGAGCTCCTCTTCTTCTGTATTTATTAGCGGCCTGCATTGATTGTAAATCACAAAAGGTTGACTGCCTTTTTACAGTATTTTTTTACGTGAGAAAAAGTTGTTAAGTTGTTGTTGTTTGTTGTTCTTGTTTAGTTTTAATTAAGAAATAAATCAATGAACAAAATATTTTATTGGCACCTTATCTAACTATACCGTTATTTATCGTTTGTGTGTTAACACACACACACACCCACACATAATAATTATAATGACTATTTCTTGTATTTCCTGAAGGGTTGGAGTGGGGTTGGGGTGTTAACAATAATTTAAAGAAAATCGGTTTTATTAGATAGAAAATCCATTTTAAGAAATTATGACAACAACAACAAACAACAAAACAAAACAACAACAACAAAAACAATAACAAAAACAACAACAAAAAAACAACAAAAACAAGAAAAAATGATCCTTTATCTTCAGTCAGCCACATATCATTAGAGACAATGAAGTATTCCTGACAATGCCATCAAGATTAATATTAGTTGAAATAAGTACAAACTGTTAGACTATTCACAGTACGTTTCGTTAAATAGGAGCAGTTTCCATAATCGTCCACCTGAGTCCAGTACCCTAAAGAACTGTTTTATTATTAGGAACATGGAGTATTTAATTAAATGGAGAGAAAATGTGTGATTGCCTGCCTGTCCTTAAATTATTTGCCAAGGTTCGTTTTACTACAGCTTAAGGCCTAGTTACCTTTGCTTGGAAGTAAACCGGCCAAGTGCAAGTCGGACTCGCTCACGAAGAGTTCCGTACCTTTATCTATAAAAACGCACGAAAGTTTGTTGTATGGGAGACCCCTTAAATATTTATTTTTTCTGTTGTTTAGTATTTGTTGTTATAGCGGCAAAAGAAATACATCACCTGTGAAAATTTCAACTGTCTAACTATCACAGTTCATGAGATACGGCCTGGTGACAGATGGACGGATGGACAGCGGAGTCTTAGTAAGAGGGTCCCGTTTTACCCTTTGGGTACGGAACCCTAAAAACGCTGTAAAACCTTGTGTTTTACAGCGTTTTTAGGGTTCCGTTTCGAAGACTGGCACTATAATATTATGGCACTATGAAACAGCGCTAATACTCCATTACTTACTTCTCCGTGGTACTAAACTACAGCTTATAATTCATGTAGACGGCAAAGGAAAGTCGCTGCCACATAGATACCTACTTATTGTTTCATTAAAGACTTACTTAGTGAAGACCCTTCTTTGGTATTTTATTAATGGTGAAGCGGGGTTGTTGTTGTATGAAAAGCTTTTTATTTACATCTAATAATAGGGTGTTTGACAGGGCCGCGGCGTGGACATTTTAAATTCTGATTGTACTGTGTTGGTAGAATTCTATGTTTGATCAAACATTATAGGCTTGATTTCTTTGTAATGTCACCTGAAATTAAATATCAAAGTAGAGTAGAAACTCTACTTTACTTTGATCGGATAGATGTATGAAGCATAATATTGAAAACACCGGTGTAATCAGCCTATAATGTTCCCACTGCACACTGTGGACACAGGGCTCTTCTTTCTATGAGGGACTGGGCTATCTGTGAGAGGGACTGGGCCTTCTGTGAGAGGGACTGGGCCTTCTGTGAGAGAAACTGGGCTTTCTGTGAGAGGGACTGGGACAAAACAGCCGGTATATTCTGTAAAAATCTCACCGTGAAAATATGAGGTGAGCCGTTATATGAGTTGTCGTTCCACGTAGTAAATTCAAGCGGATTTAGTAAAATCCTATTATAACATAGCTCTTCTATTGTCTCATAAATATTCATAAAATGGAATATGTAAGTAGTTTCGCACGAAATCCTGGAAAAACAATCCACCCGTTCCCTATCTTCCATGAAATCTAGCTGGATTACTTGGAAGATAAGAAATGAGCGCTGTTAAAATCTTCAGAATACTGCTGCAGTACAAACAACGCAAAACAGTTTGCTTATACTTATTAATAGCTTTCTTTCAACATGATTGTGTGCGTTTAAATTGGAAATTTCTCAGAAATGGTGCTCTCAAATTTCAGAGGATCTCACAAATAGTGTTCACTGCTATTTTCCAAGAAGATTGGAGTGGCTAAGAATTTATTTTCTTTGATAGTTTATTAATCCTTGTCACAAGAGAATAGTGCTATTATAAATTCACCTGTTATAATCAAAGATTTCAGACTACGTATACTGTCACGAGCATAAATATATAGGTACTATCGGGAATACGGACGCCTTTACTCCATAATGTTGCTTTTTATATCCACTGATTCATTGAAAAAACCCAGACCCTACGGTCCTTTGTTTTACTTTGTCATAAGTACAATTGCAGCTTGCAAGCAAAATTGGAAAGGCCTAGCAAAATTCGATAAAAGTGTTGGGAGAAATTTCACACGAACAATTTTACTGCGACTTATTTCATCAGAAAATTGCTCTTGAATTTTGAAAGTTTGTACCTACATATTATACTCATGAGTGTTTGTGCTTTCTTTGTCCAGGCGGTATTTCATGGAAATGCGCTTCCTCTGAACATCAGGAGGGCAACCAGTCGGTTATCTTTCAAAGTGAAGACACGTGAACATATTCGTAAAAAGTTTGCAGAATCATCCCAGCGCTGATTTTCTGGATTCTTTTTCTCCGCTACCTATCGTTATTTCTCCTGAAAAAGTTTATTCTGTTTATAAGTATATGTGTGTATGTATGTATTTATTAGTATTTATTCTTTTTCGAGTTATCTATCCCTTAACTTGCACCTACCATGTTTTGTCTCTGCATCACCCTAAGGTTGACTGGTAGAAAGTGCCACAGGCATTAAGTCCGCCTTTGTACAGTATTTTTTTACTTGTGCATAAAGTTTTAATAACTAAATAATAAATAAGAATATTAAATTAAGTAGTAGTTTTAAAGTGTAACTTGAGAGTGGTTAAGTTCAGTTTCTGTATTTCATGATAATGAGTAGCTCATGGCATTGTCTTTGGCCGCGCGAACACGCGAACATCGCGTTCGTTTGTTCGGCAAATCCGAACGCGTGGTCGCGCCAACACATAGAACGCCATCCAGTTTTTCAAACAAAAAGTGCCTATCGCGCATTTGCGCCACCGATCATTTTGATAAGGACTCGGGATAAGGTTATCATTGAAATTCAGTCCCATATTTAGGGTTCCATACCAAAATGGTAAAAAGGAACACTTCTGGTGCGACTCAGTATGTCTGTCTGTCACAGCTGGATGTCTCAAGAACTACTAATGCTATCAACTTGAAAGGGAATTGTCCAATTTTTCTATAGGACTTTGGCCACTCATAAACAGTTCAGCTAATAATATGTGATTGATTTAATAGCTTATATCAGTAAGAATGAGGATATAAACCTAGTTTGGTATCAAGATGTATATTTAGATATGTTTTTAACATTTAATTGAAACAGGTTATGTATGAAAGAAAACTTGTTTTTTTTTAATAATATTAATTTAATAATCAGATTTGACCCATTAACCTCAATAATGTTGAGATCCTTTGATCACTATCCACCCTTTCGCAATTTAATTAGATAAGCAGCAAGCGCTAATTTATTTTGGCGAATATTTTGCATTTCTGGCAATTCTAAATAGAGTTGTCCAAATTGCTCTCTGCTCAACCCAACTCAATAATGAAGAAGTTCATCTGAAATAGTTTCTATATTTTAAAAATCCAGGATTAACTGCCGCTCATGTAAATGTTGCAAAATCTTGGATTTGTTCTCCATTAAAACTACGAATGGGTATCAGCTAGAACTTCCCAATTATTACTGTATAAATGTAATGAGCAAATCCTACAGTTCTGCGGCACATAGAATTTATAATCTACAAATAACTTCACGCCTACCCATTTAGGGACAGCTAGCCTTTGGGTCGAATAACAATCAGGATAAAAACAGTATCTTTGAGTACCTGATGCACAAAGGCACGTTGATAGTTGTTTCATCCAAATGTCTTTCAGCATCACTAGAACGGACAGCTAAGTTGATCTACTCGTCAGGAAGGGAAGAATCGGAATCCATTTAAAAAAAAAACTAAAGTACCTAGTCGCTATAAAACTCACAAAAACAACACTCACTATGCAAAGAAACCAAAGCGAATGATAATAGTATCCCTAAGTAGTATGTGGAATGATAACTGTTGTTTTGACAAATTGACACAACATTTTTTAAGCATCGTGTTGCCATATAAAAAAAACAATTATATATCGATTCATTTGAAATCGGTTTAAATGTTATAAGTAGGTACTGCAGCGATATAATGTATAAAACGACAGTTTATCATTTTTTATGTCCTAAATCATTTATTGGCATTTTAATTATTAACCGACTTCCAAAAGGAGGAGGTTCTCAATTCGTCGGAATATTTTTTTTTTATTTTTTTTTTTATTTTTTTTTTTATGTATGTTCCCCGATTACTCGAAAATGGCTAGACCGATTTGGATTTTTCTTTTTTTGTTCGAAAGGGTATACTTCCCAAGTGGTCCCATGATCATCAAATCAGGATCTGATGATGGGATCCCATGGAAATCGAGGGAAACCCTCAACCGACTTCCAAAAGGAGGAGGTTCTCAATTCGTCGGAATATTTTTTTTTTATTTTTTTTTTTTATTTTTTTTTTTTTATGTATGTTCCCCGATTACTCGAAAATGGCTAGACCGATTTGGATTTTTCTTTTTTTGTTCGAAAGGGTATACTTCCCAAGTGGTCCCATGATCATCAAACCAGGATCTGATGATGGGATCCCATGGAAATCGAGGGAAACCCTCAAATTTTATGGGCACACCTATATCGATTTCGGTATTTTTTATAGTAACTCGTGCATTTACTCTCGGAAAGTACCATTTGGTGAACTGGAACTGATGATGAAGACCACAGAGGGCCATCGGAAATACTCAATTATATCTAAGTATATAACAGGTTGCGATTCGATTACTTTAATATGGTTTATGCTCGTCAAAATAATGGTAATGGTGACTTCACCATGAGCTCCATTTCTCCTGGTTCTTACTAGGAGAACTCCTCAACAATTAACGTCCCTGCATCGGGAAAAGCAACATTTTGTAAAACGTGATGAGCAGTTGACATTGGGTTATTGTAACTTAGATAAATTACAAACTGAACCACTAAAAAGTGAAAAATAAAAACTTTTTTACAAAAACAAAAACCGACTTCCAAAAAAAAAATACTGCAAAGTGAAAAATAACTTTAATTTCGGAAGTCGGTGGCAAAAAACTAAAATACAGATCCAAAGACACCGACTTCCGAAATTAAAGTTACTTTTCACTTTGCAGTATTTTTTTTTTTGGAAGTCGGTTTTTGTTTTTGTAAAAAAGTTTTTTGTTATTTAATGAAAACTATGTTAAATACAGTGGAGAGATTGCACTGTATTTCAAATCGATTTGAATTTGTTATTTTATGGAGTTTTGGTATTGACAACACTGAAACCAAATCCAATGTGTGTAGTTCATGTGTAGCATCAAATCAGATACTAAAAAAAAAAGTTTTTTTGCAGTGCTGATTGATACAAAGTTATTTGCATCAGATGTTTACTAAAATAGGATTTAATTATTGGTAAATTATTTTTTTGTATAGAATCGTGTTTAAAAATGGCCAAGTATAGACAAGTCCCTTTGGAACAATTTCAGATGAAGAGTTTGCCCAACTATTTTGCAAATAAGAAAGAAATAAAAATATATTGTTTTGTTTTTGCAACAGGGACTGAAAGGTCGTCTTAAAAATTCGAAGTGGGGCTACTAGGGCATGTGGGGTGTCATATGAAAGAACGCTGTTCACAAATTCTCAAACTTTTTTTTTTGTTTTTTTTAGTCCGCATAGTTTTCGATTTTTGATGAAAAATGTTAAAAAAATACCGTTCTCCCCGCTTATCTCCGAAGTTTTCATGGAGAAAAATCTGAAATTATTCTATGTGGTAGAAGTTTATGTAAAAATTACAAGAAAAATAAAACGCACAATGTCTCTAAATAGCACACTTTTTCAGAAATCGGAACGGAACCCTTTCTTTTGGTAAGGACTCGGGATAAAGTTAATCTTACGTCGTCGTAATCGTTAAACTTATGTAATGAAATCAAATCAAAGCTCTGGTCAATCTGAGGTAAATCCCGCACGGGATGCGGGACTGTGCGCGTCAATTATGTTAATGATTAGGAAGTCACACGAATATTCGTTAGTTAACCACACAATTAGCGCGAGTGAATTTCATTCCAAATCCCACGCGGGATAAACCTAAGTTTGACTAGAGGTTTATAATATGCTGTCAAGACGTTCTCTATTTTAGATAATGCATTACCAATTGGTTCAGGAAGGTACACCGTAAATATGACGCTATGCTAACATGGATTAAGAATAATGATCCTCTCTTGGCATAACCTTCTTAATTTTACGAAGACATCTAAGTTTGAATAGAAGTTTATGCTGGCAAGACGTTTTCTATTTTAGATAATGCATTACCTATTGGTTCAGGTAGGTACACCATAAATATGACGCTAAGTTAACATGGATTAATAATAATAATCCTCTCTAGGCATAACCTTCTTAATTTTACGAAGAACAAAGTAAGAGAGGAGTGTCATTAAATAGACAGACGGTCGATTATATACCGTTTTTCTTGCATTTAATGGCCCCAAAACAAACAGCTTATAAGAAAGAACATTAGCAAACAAATAATAAATTAAAACTGTCCCTAAATTTCTAATTAAACGATAAAAATAATGTTGGAAAGAAAGAGAGTGCAATCAATGAGAAATGTCCTGCCCGCTGAGATGGTGGAGCAACGATTTGTCACTGTTTTGTAACAGACGAGTCCCGTATCTTGTTTATTTTTTTTATTTTTCCGAACTTAATGGCTGCCGTCGACCTTGCTATCATTTATCAGAATTTATAAGGGTAGGGTAGGTATGTAGGTTGAGGGTCTCGCGCTTTTGTTTTTTTTGTTTTTAGTTTAGTACAAAAAAGTTTGAGCCTAAGTGTCTTTGTGAACGATAGTCTGCTAAGTAAATTCAAGCAGCGAATCTTGATTTAGTTGTTTTGTTCGCATTTTTTAAATTTATTTATTCAGTAGTACACATATTTTTTTTACATTTAAGTTGGTGCCAACATAAACTCATTAAAGTTTTACGGTAAAACTTTTACCGTGCACCAAAATCGTTGGCTACCTACATAATTAAGAGAATTTGACATCTACCAACCCGCACTGGACCCCCGTGGTGGATTACGGCCCATACAGAGAGGAGGCTTCTGTTCCAGGAGTGGGAACGATAGGTTGATTACTGGGCCACCCTATAGAATGCTTTCAATTAAATAATAAAAGCTAGTAAAAAGCAATCTCTTGCTACAATGTAAGAAAAGTTATCGATCGACCTACCTAACAATAATATGTACACAGAGAGGAGGCTTCTGTTCCAGGAGTGGGAACGATAGGTTGATTACTGGGCCACCCTATAGAATGCTTTCAATTGAATAATAAAAGCTAGTAAAAAGCAATCTCTTGCTACAATGTAAGAAAAGTTATCGATCGACCTACCTAACAATAATATGTACCTACTTACAAAAAATAAAAGAGGAAAACTACTAAAATGATATACATATAAGAACAACCTGTATCAATTCAAAAATATTCCTCCACCACTTTTGTTTTAAGGACGGACGGTCAGATTGGTCACCGATGTTCGCTCGTTAGTAATAGATAATTATTTCGCTTAGGTACACCTTTGTGATTTTATTTGTGTTTCTTGTTGTATTGTAGTAGTTAAGGGTTATATATAGTATTACCCAGTTACTCGGTTGTGGAGGTCAGATAGGCAGTCGCTCCATGTAAAACACTGGTATTCAGCTGCATCCGGTTAGACTGGAAGCCGACCCCAACATAGATGGGAAAAGGCTAGGCAGGCAGATTGTTGTATTGTAGTAGTAAGTAGATCTTATTATCATTGCTTATCAGTCCGTAGTTTAACTTACATTGTAACGATTTATTTGTCATCGAGCCCAGTGGTAACCCTGACTTACGAGTTGTAGGTCCTGGGTTCGAAACCAAGCAGGCGCTTTACTTTGTGTTAATGATTTCATCAAAACGGTGAAGGAAAACATCGTGAGGAAACCGGCATGTCCTAGAACCAAAAATTCGAAGACATGTGACATTTACCAACCCGCACTGGGCCCGCTTGGTGGTGGCGCCCACTACCTCTCGAAGAAACCATATAGGCTGATCAGGATAAACCGCTCTTGAGCATAGAACATGCTTAGTTAGTTAGGCTGACCGTCTGTCAAAGCTTGCAGTGGAGATGATAGCGAAATGCTATACATTCCAGATTACTGCGAATATTGCGCCAAGTTTAAGCTGTCGTGTTTTGACAGATGGAGGAACTACTTTGATGAAACATCTAAAGTAAAAGGAATTTGGTACAAGGTAATTCAGAATGAGCCTCTTCGCGTGCTTTGGTTTGAGGATACAAGTTTAAGTAGAAGTTATGTTAAGTTAGCACTAAGACTACGTTCTGGACACTATCCATCGGCAAAGTTTGCTTTCCTAATGAGAAAGGTCGCATCACCTGATTGTGAAATATGCAACAAAATTGAAGATGTGCAACACATGTTGATGGACTGTGTTAAGAGCAAGAATGAAAAGGAATCATTTATTAGAGAATTCAAATGGAATAGTTTGGACGTTGGACTAATTCAAACCATTTTAACAAACTCTACATCAGCAATTGCAGAGGTTGTGTGGTCTGGTGAAGCCAAGTCAATGATTCTCTTTCGCACATACTATGTAATTATTTCAATGATAGTTAATTGATTGTTAATAAGGTACGGTGGGGTTGGCATATCCGTGTGGATAAAAACCTCCTTTTAATAATATAGACTATTAAAAAAAACATAGGCTGATTATGCTATTCGCCATCGCCAGACCTATTATTATTATGTTTACCTTTCGAAACTAGTTCATCGAGTTTGAAATGGTTCCTTGATCGATGTTTGATGGATCACTTTATGGTTGCTTTATCTGTCGTTCTAATCAAATTGCTAAAGCGGCTATGCTATAGGTACCTGTTACATTATTGAAAGTTATTTTTACAGACCGTATCGTGTATGGCCATGGATGAAAACCACTGCAATATTTTTTAGTGAACATATTCAAGCTATTTGTAAATTACCTGTGTTTATTGTAGACAGCACGTCAGTGGTAATACTTTGAACTCGCGACGCGAATCGCAAAGGCACCGCGTGTCGCGCTACCAGCGGTGCCTTTGTGTCGTGCGATTCACGTCGCGTGTCGTGCCAGTTTGAAAGCTTTGACAGAGTTTAATTAATAGAATGCGAGGCCATCGATGCGAGTGCATCCGTTTAGGCGGTGATATATATCCTTTCTACCCATCATACTAAACATCTTTCGCTATGAAACTGATATCCGATAAATTTTTAACCCTTAGTCGGGCACAGGGAACTATTTTCCCACCCCATCAATCTAGCTAAATACATGAGAATACTAAACACACGAAAATCACACTTAGATCTTCATGGTCGAACATGTTAAGTGTAAGTTGATTTTTTTGTTCTGCCAGATTAAGGCTTAAATTTTAATTTGTATTGTTAAATAATAGATATTTATGTAATAACCTACCTATTTTTATTTACACACCGTTAAGGCAAAACATGACTATAGTATAACTCGTTTTATTGAAGTGTTAGAACCTAGATTTCCAACAGGTTATGGGACCAGGTTACGTTTTTACTGCAATATAAGTGGTTAAAATTTAAATAAAAAAATACGGGAATTGTCAAGTGAAATGAACGTCATAAAAGTTGCATAAAGTTGCACACTTTATGCAACTTTTATGTCAAGTCGTCGAGCAGGGAATTTCGAAAAATAAAATTCGATAATTCTCAAAATAATAAAGGGAATAATAGCTTCATCCAGAAGGTTAACAAGCAGAAGAATAAGTCCCAGTTCGTGAAGTGTTATCACTGTGGCCGCAAATGGCCTGTGAAAAACGACTGCTTCTACTTCAAAAGAGCTCAACACCAGCAGCAGAAAATACGGAGAGGACAAGGACGGTCCAGGCAGTTGGGATCAGTGAACCATCCACGTCGAGCTATTTTTCTGGCTTTGCTTATAAGATGGCAGACTATCAAGCGGATCATGATGGAAGCAAAGTTACTTTTCTGGAGCATCGGAGCATATTATAAACAGGGAAGATCTTTTCATTAGTCACACCGTCTTGCAAACGCCATTAAAATTTCTATTGCTAAAAATGGTGAATTTATTTCAGGGAACGATGTATGTGACCAGCAACATGGGCGTTCAAGAAGTTTTGGAGGACGTGCTCTTCTATGCTGCGGTACCACCTCTTGTTCTTAACGAAAATGCAAGGTGCTGAGTTGACAGTCATTTTCGACCAGCTCCTTGCTGGTTGAAAATGACTGTCAACTGCCCAAAATATTTAAGGTTAATAAAACTATCATGCAAGGTATGTTGAAAAATAATTTAATTGCTGTAGAGTTAATGGCATCTGTAAATATGTGTCAGTCTATTTCTCAAGTATGCAGTAATAAAAATATGTACAAATTATGGCTTTGGTCATAATTAGTAAAAATTAATTAATCGAAATTTAAAAAAATAATAATGTAATGGTTGATGACACCAGCCTAATCAAAACAGTAATACCAGCCTGGATGATAAGTTGTGTGAGGCCTGTATCATAAATATGAAACAAAGTTGACTTCCGTTCATATCAGGTCCAAAATAAAAGTCATGTTAAACATCTATTTTATTATGCAGTCAGATGTTTGTGTACTATTATTACTGTCTATACCTACCCCCAACTAAAACTACTTTGTAATTTTTGTTGATGAGTATACGCAATACTTTGTTACGTACCTATTTGACCTATAAATCAGATGTGTTTGCTGTTTTTAAAGATTTCGTGGCCAAAAGCGAGGCTAAGTTTAATTTAAAATTAGTCACTGCGATAGTAACGGCAAACATTTATCGGCTGAAATGAAAGGTTATTTATTGTGTAGAGAGAGGGATATCAGAAAAAATATCATATCATTTAACAGTTCCGAGAACACCACAATTGAATGGCGTTTCTGAAAGTATGGACAGAACCATTACTGAAAAAACTCGTTCCATGATAAGCGGTGCTCAATTAAACAAAGTGTTTCGCAGTACCGACTGCTGTTTATTTAATTATTTTGACGCCAACTAAAACTTTGAAACTTTCAAAAACACCATTCGAAATGTGGCGTGATACAAAACCTCAAATAAAAAAAAAATTGAAGGTATTGTTTCAACTGTTTACGTTCAATAATAAAAGCAGTAAAACCAAGTTTGATCAAAAATCAAGGAAAGGGCTACTTGTGGGTTATGAACAAAACGCTATAAAGTTTGGAACACAGACTGCGAAAAATTACATCTAGTCAAGGATGTTATTGTTGATGAGACTGGATTTCTTCAATCCAGCCCAGACCTCAAGTCTGAAGGGAATATTAAAAAAAATCTCACAGCAAAGCTGATGATGTAATATCCAAGTCAGTGCCAGTCAAGTCTCATAACTCTGACAGTTCTAAATCAGATACGTCTATGGGCTAAATCTGATAAGTACTGAAGGGAATATTAAACATTCTCACGGCAAAACTGATGATGTAATAATATCCAAGTCAGTGCCGGTCAAGTCTAATGACTCTGAGAGTTCTAAATCGGATACGTCTATGGACTAAATCTGATGAACACGAGTGTAAAATTCGCAAATTAAACCATCATAATTTAATTGAATCGGAGCAAATAATTGATAATTATACTTTCTGATAACCCGTCTTCACTAGAAGAAAACACAAATAAAATCCTGACGTTAGAAAAAGCAATAGGCCAAAAATCGTCCGCGTATTTCGTATAATGAATACGATGATGATGATTGCCATTTTGTGTGCTCAGTCTATTCTATGTAAAATGTAAAATAACAACCAAATTCATTATAAGAATCAAAAATCTCAGTGGGAAAGTGCAATTAGGGACGAACTAAATTTTCTAAATAATAGGTACTTCTACTTTAGTAGCAAGACCTGAAAATAAGAACATTGTCAATTTATTGTAAATGGATGTTTCCTGTAAAACATGATGAATTTGGAAAACCTTCAAGAAAAAAACTTGTTGCAAGGGGTTTCAGTCAAGAATATCTCACGGACTATAATGAAACTTTCGCACCAGTAGCATGAATAGCTATAGCAATAGCAGTTTCAGATGTATCTTACTATTGTGAATCAATTTAATTTGAGCTCGTGGCTAAGTAATACAGCTGCACGGGTCGATCCATCAGGTTAAGCTACGCTTGCTTGGGTTGGTCCGTGGCTGGGTGACCATCTTTAAATACCGAAACGCCTCCGTGCCTCGGAAAGCACGTTAAGCCGTTGGTCCCGGCTGTCATTCGTGGATCTTTGATAGTCGTTACGGGTCGTCAGAAGCCCGAAAGTCTGACAACCGGTCTTACCAAAGGGTATCGTATTACCCAGTTACTGGGTTGTGGAGGTCAGATAAGCAGTCACTCCATGTAAAATACTGGTATTTAGCTGCATCCGATTAGACTAGAAGCCGACCCCAATATAGTTGGGAAAAGGCTAGGCGGATTGATTAATCTTAGGGATGTCAAAACTGGCTTCTTGAATGACGAATTAAAGGGAGGTATTTATATGAAAGTCCCTGAGGGTATCTCTTGTCAAAGAAGAAGGTTTTCAAAATTCTTCAGTCGAATAGGTATCGTTCGTCGCCTTCACCCATTGAACTCCTGAAAATAGAAGACTGCCCCTCAAAATCTGTCAATTCTGTCAATACATTTTTTGCAAACGTGGGTCAAACTCTGGCCAGTAAAATACCACAAAGGTCTTCCCAAACTGCCCCAAACAATAAACGATCCATGGTGAACTCATTGTGTCTCCTCTCAACAGACGAGGAAGAAGTAGATTGCATTATAAAAGATCTCCGTGGGGATAGTGCCCCTGGTTGGGACAGTATACCACCAAAATTAGTCAAAGCTGCCAGTCATGCTTTACTCAAACCCATTACTCATATCTGTAACCTAGCTATGTCTACAGAAACCTTTCCAAAGGCGCTGAAAAAAGCAATCGTACACCCAATTTATAAGTCAGGGAACAGAGATTGTGTCACCAATTACCGCCCTATTTCAGTTCTACCAGTCATCTCTAAAATATTGGAAAAAATCCTCTACAAAAATCTCAGCAGATTTCTCGACAAATACCAAATAATTTCTAAAAACCAATTTGGTTTTAGAAAAGGTATCTCTACTGAGGATGCAGTGACTGCGTTGCTGGATACTGTGGTGGACAAACTTGACAGTAAACAGAAATGCCTAGGCGTCTTCCTGGACCTCTCTAAGGCATTTGATACCGTCTCTGTTCCCATCCTTCTTGCCAAGCTGGAATCGATTGGGGTACGCGGTGATGCCCACAAAATATTTAAGGACTTTTTACTGAACCGCACGCAATCTGTGAAGATAGGGGACGTCATTAGTAGCGAAGAATCTTTAAATTACGGTGTCCCACAAGGAAGCCTGCTTAGTCCTCTCCTCTTTCAGATATACGTGAATGATCTCTGCACCCTCTCTCTTCCATCCACCCATATCCTGGCATACGCAGACGACACGGTTATTCTGACATATGGCAATGACTGGGATACGACAAGTAAGACTGCTGAAAAAGCACTGCGCGAGATAATGCTCTGGTTGGCTAACAATAGTCTTACATTAAATGTTAGCAAAACTCACTTTGTCACCTTTGGTCTCAGACCTTCCCTCCTGCCACCAGTAAACTCAATAGTACTTAAAGCGCATGTATGCGCGTTCAGTGACCCCCAATGCGCATGCCCCTCCGTGTCCAGAGCCCCGGTCGTTAAATACTTAGGACTCCAGGTTGACGCCTGTCTATCTTGGCACCATCACCTTGAGACACTGACCGCGCGGGTTAGAAAACTTATGTATGTCTTCAAAAAACTTCGACTGTCCGCCCATAGGGAAGTTCTAAATATGGCTTACAGTGCTCTTTGTGAATCTATCTTAACGTATTGCATTACAGCCTGGGGAGGTGCAGCGAAGACAGCGTTTATACAGGTGGAGCGGGCGCAAAGAGCAGTAATTAAAGTGCTTCTTAGTAAACCTTTCAGATTTCCCACGCAACTACTTTATGAGGAGTACAAGGTTTTAACAGTACGACCGCTTTTTATCTACCGCGCACTAATTCGCAAACACTCAAACTTGCCACTAAACATCATCGGTCCTTCCACAGCTAGAAGAAGACCAGAACCCCCATGTCCTACCAAAAGCACGCACACGATTTTTGCTAAACGACACTACCCATTTCTAAGCGCCCTCACTTATAATAAACTGAACCAGTTTTTGAATATACATTCCCTAAACACATTTCATTGTAAATCTAAAATTAAAGAATATCTTTTAACTCTTGACTACGGTAAAACAGAAGACCTATTAAAATCGCAATACACATGACCAATACTATGTTCACCTTATACACACACACACACACCCTCGCACACACACCCCCACACGCACTCTCACACACCTACTCACCACACCTTTTTCACATTAGAATTAAGCACAAATTATTGTTCCTTAGTATACATATAAGTTCTGCTTACTTACCTTGTTATCTTGAACTTTATGGACGGATGAATGACCCCTGTAACACAGGTTCCACCTAGCATGGGGGTCATTGATCAATTTCTCTGTGCACTTGTAAGCCCTACGCTGTAAATGTTGCCCATACCTATTTTTTGCACATTACTTTTTGGAAAAATAAATTATTTATTATTATTATTATTATTTATTATTATTATCTATATTTTCTAGACAATGGAGATGTACATACAATTATTTGTCATTTTATTTAAAGGTGTTTTAACCTAATAGTATGTGCTGATATTGAAACATTGAATAATTTTAAAAGGCATTTAATGAGTAAATTCTAAATGACTGATTTAAATGAGAAAAATTGTTTCTTGGTATAAAAAATTACGAGCATGTAATGAAATAACATTAGATCAAAGTGCATACACCAAAACAGTATTAAATAAATTTAAGATGCACGATTGTAAACCTATCATAATCTATGAGGACAACAATGGTTGTATAAGCATTACAAATAATCCAACCAATCACAAATGTACAAAACACATAAAAATAAAGTATCATTTATCTAAGGAACAGATTGAGAAAAATGTAATAAAATAAAATTACATATCAACAGTTCAGCAGTTGGCAGATGTTCTGACCAAGGCATTACCCGCTATCACTTTTCAAGAGAAAAGAAGTAAAATGGGCTTAGAATAAGATACTGATTTAATGTTTTGTGATTCTACTTATTAATATAATTTATGATTAATTTAATTATTATTAAGAATAATTTAATAAAATGGTTTGATTAAGGTTTTCTGGGTTTTCCTTAATCCTTGGCAGCAAATGTTGGACCATGAGATGTATTTCCCAGCAAACACTAGGAAGTGAATATGTTCCGGTCAATTAGGTATTACTTTGATTTATTGTTTGTATAATTAGGTAGATCAATTTTTGAGGGGGCGTGTTGATATAATTGATTTACTTATTTACAAAAATCAATCTTTAGTCGATTCTGCAATAATCGATATATCGTAGGTACTTATTCTATAAATACTACCCATCATTATTATTACCTTACTTCTCGTTTGAGTTTTGATACAAGACGGACGTATAACCTTCCTAGTGACTTTTAATTGGCTAATAATAATCTATATATTTTAAAAAGCCCATAACTCGTTTTATTGTTAAGTGTTAGAACCTAGATTTCCAACAATGCGTTTTTCGGTTCCGAGCAAATTTTAGTCTGTTTTCCAAAAGAAATTCCTTCGATTTAAACTCAGCTTTCATTGCAATAAACCATCACGTTTGTAAGCCAGAAGCGTTCAATACAAAACGAAGTGGCACTCGATAGCAGGCATAAGAGCATCAGAGTACGGCCAGGTAATGCATCGGTAGTGGAGTATTAGCCGAGCGTTTATGTGCGCAGTAACCTGATTCCCTTGTTGATTCTCTTGGTTTATTGAAGACAGCGGGGCAATTGCGTAACACACTATCAATGGAAATAGGTTTTATTTTGACAGTTCAACAACATTCATTGCGTTATTTACGTTGTCGAGCAGACAATTTTTTTAAACTTAAGAAGCAATGGATTAGCAATTTTTTTCAAAATGAATTAGATTCCAATTTATAATGTGTTACGCAATTAGGTTGCTGGACACCTATATACCTGTAGTACTATAAAGAGATAACTACTGGCCGCAAAGTCGCCTTGTCTCTCTCGTACTTTTCGGCTTTCACTACACAACTGAATACGGAACGCTCAGTCCATTCTCTGTCTATGGTCGCAATACATTGTCAGAGACATAGCGTGCAGGGCTTTCATTTAGCCACTTACTTCCTGTTACGATTAGGTTCGCTTTTAAAGAAATAAAACAAGAAGAAAGTGATTGTTTTTTATTCTTTCGATTCTTGTCTTAAATGGCTCAGTAAATTGCTAACAATATCACTTCATTACTATTCATAAACAATTTGAATATCATTATTCTATGAAAAATATGTTACAAATTGCTCCATACGTTTAAAAATAATTAGGTTGTAATATCACACTAGGATAGGATAAGGTAGACTTTATTAAAAAGACACACAGTTAAGTTTCGGTTTTATCAAGCCATTTCACGACACCAATTTTAATTAATTATTTTAAAACTTTCTTGCAATTACTAGCAGCTGTTACACTTAAAAGTTGCCAGAGCTAATTATTATCCGACAGTAGAAGTCATCCAAATCAAATTAAACAGATTTATTTAAATAAAAACTCTGCTAATTTTATCATTTCTCAAAATCCACTCAAACATCAAATCCTAAACGGGGCATGTCAATACTAATTTTCCTAGACTGACAGCCCTACTTACACAGGGTGCGGTGAAAAATGATGATTTATTATGAAGTTCGCTGAGCCCCCGATGGCCTAATGGTGTTGCCCAAATTATTAATGGTTGTACACAATACGGAGGGGTCGCCTGTATAACAAGGCGTGCCATCAATTTCCTATAGCAGTAATTTGTGTAATTGTTAGGTTGGTACCGTTTACTTAGAATAAAATTGTCGTGCATTAGTTTGTGGTAATTTTTTGAATGAGGATAGGTACTATTGTTTGGTGTTAGGTAATGTCATTATGGGTTTCCACTTTCGGTTCAAGGACGCGGTGTGTCATGGGTTATTGATTTTATTTATTTGCTCATAAATGGACACGCAAGACACATACGCTGTTATGTATTATATAGGTACCTACCTACTTTTTTATAGAAGTTTTTCACTTTCAACTCTCTGGTTAAGTACCTAAGTAGTCGAGCATTCTCTCATTTCAAATCTACAAAAAATTATCTTACTTAGTGTTGTATACAAACAAACATGTATGCTACAAAACTAGCGAGCGCAGCGAGTGGAGCGTCTCTGCTTCAAGTCTGTCAAAATTTGCTTTCGTCTGTCAGTTTTTTGCTACTCCTCTACAGGTCGTATTTTACAACCGATCTGGATGAAATTTGGTATACAGGTTTTACGACTTTATATAATTTTTTATGGTCGGGGATTTTACATTATAGGGCTATTTCCTCCAAAAAGGCGCAAATAGGGGGCTACTGGATATCTCCGCCTTATTAAATCCGATTTCGATGGTTCTAGTTTTATCTGAAAGGTAGTTGTCTCATAAAAATTTGGTTATTTGGTGAAGATCTGAATTTTTTTTTTACGTTAAATATCCTGTTTTAAATAACTTTAAAACGGGATTGTCACTCCCACAACTAAGACAAATCTAACGACACCTCATATGTTAAAATCCATCAAGCCGTTTAGGCTACTTACAGAGCGTGCCAAAGAAATATAAAAATATAAATACCTACTACACACATACCTACTCTCGAAAAACATTACCCTCCTTCTGGGGCAGTCGGGTAAAAATACACAATGTTGTGACGTTCTACCGCAAAAATAAATCTCTACAACCGCTACTTCAGCCAATTTTCTTTGATAAAGATGATGGATGAAACGTGATCCGGGAAGGTAAATATACAGTAATATTAATATCCCCGAGTTTGTTAATTTTACAAACAAAACTGACAACATTAACGAAACAGTGACGTCACGAAATCATTAATATTCATTGAACCATCTGGGAATATTTTTAATGAAAAGACTTCGTGTTTGGGAAACAAAATGTATGATTGATTATCATGTCTTGTGTTGGCTTGGCTAGTAGTTCTTTGTGAAAAGATTCATCGTGCAAAGATGAATAACTAAGCGTAGAGCACCGCGTGCCCTGGGCGGCGGGAGTCGAGAGCCGATTCCCGGCCACCGTAGGCTCGGGCTTGCGGCGAGTAGTAGGTAGCTTGCCGTCCGCCGGGGTCGCGGGTTATTCGAAAGAGATACCGTGGCCCTGGCACAGGCAACTGAAGGAACAGGGGTGGGCTTTAGTCAATAAAATTCTGACACGCCCTTCCGCTCCAGCAAGAGCGGGAGAAGTCATTTGATGATTTCCCATCCATAAAAAAAAAAAAGCGTAGAGCCGGCGCTGTCGTGCAAGTGAAATCGCGTCCGCCGCCGAATGTTTACGATTATGAATTTTGAAATAAATTGCATGTCTATCTCGCGCTCACAAACATGGCGAAGCAAACATTAAATATTATTATTTATAATTTTCAACAAATTAGCATTTTTGGCTGTACCTACTTACGAGTGACAAGTAATACCGTGGAACTTTTTTTTGGTTTTTGAACTATTTCTGCACATTGCGAAAACACATGAAGGCATTGTTGCTGCTTATTAAGACGATTACGGTAATTTTACTTAACGTGCTACACAAACGCCAGTTCGATTGTGACTAAGGTCAATTGTGTGCGTTAACACAATTTATGCGGTCCACGTCGAGGAGCGCGAACCTTATCTTCCTAATTTATTACATCAATACATCACATAACTTTATTTTTTATAATACCAGTAGGTATGTCCGTAATAGCACTAACCTGTTTCGAAAAAATCTTGACCCTTTTACAATAGTCTCCAATACATCTAAAACAAACACAAAATAAAACAAGATAATAATATCCCTATTTCTATTTATTTTCCATTACATCCGCCACATTGAAGGAAACAGTAACAACAACGAGAATCCCTTAGGCTGCATTTTTCCGACCAAATCCGTTATTATCTGGGTAAGGCGACCCACGATGTGTAGGTATACTATCAGGAAAATAGTCAGTATAAGTCGGTTATTTTCTGTCACGATTCCGAAAATACAAAATAAAAGAAATACAAATACAAAAATACTAGGAATAATGTATACAACGTGTAACGTTAAATGCGCAAAACCTCTTAAGGGGTCATTGTACTCATCATTATGAACAACTTTTACTATGGGAGCAAACCTGAAATCGCAAAAAAAAATCAGCTGTTCAGTACATTTATGTTCGCATAATTCGTCAAAATGTACTGAAGAGCTGATTTTTTTTTCGCGATTTCAGGTTTGGTCCCATTGTAAAAGTTGTTCATAATGATGAGTACAATGACGCCTTAAGAGGTTTTGCGCATTTAACGTTACACGTTGTATATACGTGGAGTTTCTTGCCGGCTCTTCTCCATAGGAAATGACCATCGGAACCGTGCACCTAGCTTCTGACATTTTATAAGTGCCGATGTAGGTTTTTGTAAAGTAAAATATTTTTTAATTTATTTGGATTTAATGCTGTTGTTATTATTCGCAGTCTTGTCTTTTCACTTCTTACAACATTAATCGTAGGCATGAATATTTTGATAGCAGTTTTAAGTAGTATAACAAAATGTCATTGAAGGGAAAGACCAGAGGCTTTCAACGCTTATCATACTCATTTCAATATCGAGGACGAAACTTGCTTTGTTTCTTAGGTGTGTAGATAGGTACTCTAAACTATATAGGGTGACTGGTAATTAGTGACCACTACCTAAACACATGATTGTGCTCATGATAACAAACAACTTTTACTATGGGACCAAACCAGAAATCGCAAAAAAAAATTAGCTGCCCCATACATTCATGTTCGCATAACTCGTCAAAATGTAAGGAGCAGCTGATTTTTTTTTTCGCGATTTCAGGTTTGGTCCCATAGTAAAAGTTGTTTGTTACCATGAGCACATTCATGCGTTTACGTATCGGTCACTAATTACCAGTCACCCTATATACTATATTTTAGTCTGAAGTGAAAGTCAAATCATTTATTTCAAATAGTATGTGCCTATTTGAAACAAATGATTTGACTTTGATTTTGAGTTCGGACTAAAATAAGTATCAGAAATCACTTCGGTTAATTTGATCATAATGCAGGGTTTATTACCTCTACATCATTTTTTTTTAATGTCCCACGTTACCACGCAACTCGCCCCTGCTTCGCATGGTTTTTACGACTTGACAAAACATCGAGATTTATTTATTACTAGCTGCGCCCCGCGGTTTCACACGCGTAGACCGGGACTTTTAGTAGCATATGTGTTAATCCAGGGTATAAGCTATTTACATACCAAACTTCATCCAAATCGGTCCAGCCGTTTGAGCGTGAAGAACTGACACACACCCTCATACCCTCACACACTCACAAACTTTCGCCTTTATAATATTAGTGTTGATGATGATATTTTGTATTCATTAATGTTGCGATGCTTATAGAATTAAACTACTACTTGGATGATTAAACGTTTGTTTACCTATAATAAATATTACGTTCATCCGTGTGAATAAAGAAGGTAGATACGCCTATGTGTATGTTATGTGATCTATTGCGAGGGACAGCGCTTCCGTAATGAGGGGCATTGAGGTCCACCCCTCCGGCACAGCTTACGTGCGTATGAGTAATCAGCCTAGACAGGGAACAAATTTGAATTATGAGAACACGCATGAAGTTGAAATATTGTACGTGGAATTGTGTATGCAGGGTGTAAGTGTAAACAGTGGCAATATTTTAAGGGGTCATTGTACTCATCATTATGAACAACTTTTACTACAGGGCCAACCCTGAAATCGCGAAAAAAAATTCAGCTGTTCAGTACCTTTACGTCCGCATAATTCGTGAAAATGTAGGGAACAGGTGCTTTTTTTTCTAGACTAGACTTTCAGGATTTTACCAACGGTGATTGCTAAGTTAGTGGATGATATTTTACCTCGACTTTTATATTGTAGCTATACATGCATCTATACCTATAAATAAAAATGACTTGCCGAAGGTATGTACGCGCGTCACTTCAGAACGCACCTATTTGGCTAATTATTTTTGTGTTGTGATTGTAACTGTCAGGACAAGGTTAGTATGAAATAAAATATTTGGAAAGTTACCGGGAAAATTGGAAAATTCGGGAAAAGTGAAAGTGCATTTTCTGTGGGAATTCTGTATGAATTATTGGAATTTTGACACGACAACGTTTGTCGGGTATATTATAAATTAAAGTCACTTTTCGTGTCTCTCTGTGTGACCCAGTAATTCTGTTAAACTACGCAATGGATTTTAATGCCGTTTTCACCATCTTATAGAGAATTTATTCCGGTTGGTTTATGTGCATAAAAAGTTTTTAATAAGAACTGTTCATCATTTTCCGCTTTACAGTATGGACTATACTTAAAGCGGAATGTGTAGGTATTACGTAAACTCACGCTTCCTTCCGGGGGGGGGGGGGGGGGGGGGGGGGGTAGGCAGAGACTACAGAACGCCACCTGCCACTGCATCCTTAACTTACTTTTGTTTTTGTATTTATTTAAATAGTTAGTCATTTGATTTAGTACGCACGGCTACAGATCAAGCTATACATTTCCATCTCGCACTCTTTAGGATTTCCTTACAATGAGAAGTCCGTGTAAACTGGAAATGTATAGCTTGATGTGTAGCCATGTGTACCTAGTAGAAATAGTTGGGTTTATATTGTAAAATAAATAATATAAAATTGGGATATCTCAGTTTTTTTTACCTACTTTCGTTGCTGACTGTACCATTAACATCTTTTTGCGCCCCGAGCGAACAATTCTGATAATAATTTACATCATTTTTGGCCTAAAATGGCTCCCTCTATTACAATTTGCTCTCAAAGCGAACAGTTTGTACTGTAAATAAAGGAGATAAAAAATCATACGCTCCTTCAATCACTGTGTGTTTTGCATTCAGCTTCGATGTTTGCTTTCATGAATCAAAGCGGCGCTAAGGGCAAACTGGGTTATGTATATTCGTAGATTAGAGATAGAATTTTCTCTATGAAATGTATTTTTTCTAAATAATTTTCTTTTGAGCGAAATGAGCGTGATTCATGCCGTGACTTCACTTCACTTCATAGTGAGTACCTAGTATGCCTATGCATTGTGTTCACTGTAAAGTTCACTTCGACCCTCACTCAAGCACGCAATGCAAAAGCGTACTCATTATAATAAACAAAATGACAAACCTTTGTTTAAAAAAATAATGTAAATTATTAAAAAATGAAAATTATTTTAAATGTGAGCACTATGTGGATCTTTTTTTTTCTTTTTTAGTTTTATTGATGGTCTGATATTTTTGAGTACTTTATGCGACCTACCCAAATGTCCTTTCTTTGGTATTGTTCGTCGAGTTATTGAGCTCCTGAAATCCTGAGTTGAGCTACACGATTGTTGACAAATGCTTGCACTGACTGGACAGGTCCACTCAAATTTTTATGGTTCTTTCCTCAAAAGACCATTTCAGACTGGATCTACATGGTCCTCACATGATCTGACCAAGATTATGTCTGGACTTTAAAAGAGACTGTGACCTCTGAGTTTGTTTCGGCGTTTTTTCTCAGAGTAGTCAGATAGGAAACGTCGAACTCATCTAGTTTAAAAAAATATATGTTTGACGTGTAAAAGTGTTCGCGAATATCGCGAAAAAAAATCAGCTGTTCAGTACATTTTGAGGGTTGACTTTAGTATCCGGTCGCACGAAAATGGGGGTGACAGTGATTGAAGGTCGTTGGGTTTGGGTCCCTGATTGTAACGATATCACTCTTATTAAAAGAGATTGCAAAGAAATTTATACTAATTGTTTATAACCTCAAATTACATAAATAGTGTAACGAAACGTTAAAATGGGCGATTGACAACCAAATCTGTACCAGTATATTGTCTGTGGTGCAAAATGTCGTGTAAAATTGATAAAACGGAACGTAAAAAGAACTGTGAGTACTTAGTAGAAATTGTGTTCAGTAGGAAGTTAGTGTTTCCCCACTTTATGATTAAAATAGGTCGAATCTGTCCCAAAACCGAATCGGGGCACCCCGACTCCACGTAGTCTTTTGGCTGGCACACTAGAGTGTATTTAAAAATCCGGAGGCGCGGAGGGAGAGCAGCCCCCGCCCGCTGTAACAAAGGTTAGGCACCCGTGCGAGCCGCAGCGGCTGAGGCTGGTCGCCCAAGGCGACCAGTAAGCCGAAGCTGCGGAGGTGAGCTCGGGTGCCTGTCCTTTGTTACGTAAGGGCGAAGGGGCTGCACTTCCCGCAGCACCGGAGACGTGGAGAAGCAACTTTGTGTTGACAAAAGTGTTTTTAGGTTAGGTTACAATAATTTGTTTTTCTCAGGAATGGTGCGTTCTCTTTTCATGGGAGTGGTACCTGGGAGGAGGGAGCACCCCCCCTACCCTCTCCTCCACCCCCCACCCTCATTTTCGTGCGACCGAATACTAAAGTTTTACCCATTTTGACGAATTATGCGAACATAAATGTACAGCTGATTTTTTTTTCGCGATTTCAGGTTTGGTCCTATAGTAAAAGTTGTTCATAATGATGAGTACAATGACCTCTTAAGAGGTTTTGCGCATTTAGCGTTACACGTTGTATAGTTAGTACAACATAACAATGGTCGACATACTCGTAGCTTTAAAAACTATAACTTAAAGATGAACTTCAAGATTCTTAAAACAATATTTCTGAAAACAGTAATTAACGCCTTCAAAACTTTTATGTGACTACAGTTAATTAGTTACAGAATGACTAAAGAGCAAAGTTCAAAAACATTAAAATCGCGTTAAAATACAATTTTAAAATACTTTTTAGCAAAAATACTTAAGAGTACGTATAGATACCCAAGCTAACTGATGTTTGAAAGTCAACTTATTCAGTCTATGAAAACTTTAAATGGCATAAATTCTTGTAGCAGGTACATACAATGTCATATTTCAATGAGAAAGTGCTGTGGTACGTCCCGTTTCCCCGGGACGCGGAAATGGGACACTATGTTTTCACGGGACTGTTTCATTTGTGACATTAGGGACTTTAATATTACAATCTTTTAAATGAACACGGAATATTATCACAATAGTAAACGTATTTTGTTATCTAAATAGGTACTCTTTCTATAGTACGATTTTGTTGGGTTTTAAATTAATGTTTCTTTAAGGATTGGTTCCATTTTGCTTAACGTTTTGTTTTATCTCGACTTGCCTGTATATAGGCTGCATAACAATCCTACTTAATATTATAAATGTGAAAGTTTGTATGTGTAGATGTTTGGATGTTTGTTACTCAATCACGCAAAAAGGGCTGAACAGATTTGAATGAAATTTGGCAAACAGATAGTTTATGACCTGGATTAACACATAGGATACTTTTTATATACTTTTATGTCGGTATTACGTTCTCGTGGGATAATTTCCGACATCGACGAGGGCGAAGCCGCAGGCAAAAGCTAGTTTAATATAATGTAATGGCAACTGGCATGCAAGCAACGGTTTAATTGCATATGCAAACTACTTATGGCTTACAGTATGCGTTCACGGTATGGACTTGAATAATTTAACCGTTGCTGTACTTAACTGAAATATTCAAGCTAATCTTACCAAAAATAACAAAATTATGAAATATTCTAAATCAAAAATCAACACTTATTTTTTCAAACTAGGCTGAGAATCAACACATTCTGAACGTCAAAATTACACAAGACAGTCCACCAAAACACCTGCCCTTGGAAAATAAAACAGCCAAGGCATTATTTATGTCCATCTCTAGTCATTTCCTCGCAATAAACATGGTTTAAAATGGCTTACAGTATGCGTTCACGGTAAGCACTTGAATAATTTAACCGTTGCTGTACTTAACTGAAATATTCAAGCTAACTCTTACCAAAAATAACAAAATTATAAAATATTGTAAATCAAAAATCAACAGTTATTTTTTCAAACTAGGCTGAGAATCAACATATTTTGAACGTCAACATTACACAAGACAGTCCACCAAAACACCTGCCCTTGGAAAATAAAACAGCCAAGGCATTATTTATGTCCATCTCTAGTCATTTCCTCGCAATAAACATGGTTTAAAATGGCTTACAGTATGCGTTCACGGTAAGCACTTGAATAATTTAACCGTTGCTGTACTTAACTGAAATATTCAAGCTAACTCTTACCAAAAATAACAAAATTATAAAATATTGTAAATAAAAAATCAACAGTTATTTTTTCAAACTAGGCTGAGAATCAACATATTTTGAACGTCAACATTACACAAGACAGTCCACCAAAACACCTGCCCTTGGAAAATAAAACAGCCAAGGCATTATTTATGTCCATCTCTAGTCATTTCCTCGCAATAAACTGATTTGAACAACTGATTAAAAGTAAATTCCTAACACATATTCTAAATAAAAGAAATACCTTACCTCATTCAAACCACTATTCCAATATGAAATATTTACGTTGCCCATCGCCATGCTATTGATGCTACATTTTTAATCTCGACTATCCCGGCTTTTTAATCTTAATCCCGGCTTTTATATCAGAATAAACAACACTATACCCGCACTTTATGCACTTGTGTGCACAAGCATCGAAGGCCAGTAATCATGAGATCTTTTGTGACTTAAGAATACTTTTAAAGTAACCTAACGCTTAAGGCGTTGTATTGGATTTCTATTTGTGGAAATTATGCTTTAGAAATCGATGAGTGGGTTGTGGGATTTTGCTGCAGTGTGCTTGTAAAATTTATTGAGAAAATATTATCAACATTTTGATAACATTTTTAGACACTTAAGTAGGGTAGTAGTTAGTAAGAGGTAGTATACAACGTGTCGTTTTGCATCCTCGTCAAATTTGAGGGTGTGATTTAGAACATCAAACCGAACAACTTTCTCCATGGGACCAACATCGTAATCGCGAAAAAATTTTCAAGTGTCCCATAGAAAACTTCAGTACCTACTCGACGCAAATGTACGGGTCGGCTGAATATTTTTCGTGATTACGATGTTGGTGACATGGAAAAAGTTATTCGGTTTGATGGTCTATAAACCCCCTAAAACCCTACCCTACACATTAAATTAGACGAGGATGCAAACCGACACGTTGTATAAAGTTAGACACGTGCAAGCGGGCCGGGACGTGGTTCAGTAATCATAACTTTAAGCGTCAGTTCAGATAGATAATCAAAGAAGACATTGTTTCCTGCTTGTCTAGAAATTGTGGTTTATCATGTGTGACAAAACCCACAATTTAATCATTTTGAATCTTGCATCCCTACCTAAGACAATATCCAAAGGATGTACAATATTCTTATGGTAATGACAAATACATAGGAACATATATTTCACCAGTAGAAGCATTCAGTTCTTGGCTTGTTGCCATGCAGTAAGACCTAAGTACTCGAAGTCGTAATAGAAAAGTTTCGTGAACATAAAGTGTTCGGTCATGAGATATTTAGTTATATTTTTTAATGCGATTTTCTTCGCAATATTGTTACAATGTTTTAGTAATAGCAGATAGGTACCATCTCAGACATTTGCGGTGTGAGAGAAGTAACACAGATTAGTATAATATTCATTTAATATTAGCACATAGGTACAAGTCATGTACCTATGTGCTAATATTAAATGAAATAATAATATATGATATTTAATGATCAAAATACATCAAGAATCACATTAAATCATTTTTAGGGTTCCGTAACAGGAACGGGTTTATGGTGCGACTCAGTCTGTCTGTCTGCCTGTCTGTAACAGCTGGATATCTCAAGAACTACTAATCCCATCAACTTGAAATTTGGGACATTTTAGATGACGATAACCCAACTACTTTGCAAATAAGAAACACATTTTTTTTTTCAACAGGCACTGAAAGGGGCTCTTAAAAATTTTAAGTGGGGCTACTATATAGTATATATAGTAGCCTATATAGTATATATATACTATATTTAAGTGGGGTATCATATAAAAAAACGCTGTTTGCACATACTTAAACATTTTTTTATTTTTTTTTTAGGCCGCATAGTTTTCTTATGATGAAAAATGTAAATAAAAAAAGTAATTAAAAAAGCTAAAGAACCCAACTGCGGTGTTAAAAAAAAATGAAAAGCTAAAAACAACATTTTAAATTTAATAAAAGTTGGAAGCAGGCGGGACCCATTTGAGTTTGAAAATATAATAAAATTGGAATGGGTTCCGCCTGCTTCCAACTTTTATTAAATTTAAAATGGGCTTGTTTTTAGCTTTTCAGTTTTTTTTAACACCGCAGTTTGGGTTTTTTTAATTACTTTTTTTATTTCCAGCTTTTTAGTTTACAAAATGTGAAAGATTTTGCAGGCGTTTTTATTATTGTACTTGTTTTTTACGATTTGTCACTTCGAAGTACTTTTAAACATATAAGTTGTATATATTTTTGTAATCACGTTTTAAAACCCTTTATTTTGATATCCCACTCGATGGTATTTGAAGAAAAAAAAAATTGGAACTCCACAATATTGCACCCTAAATCCGCCATTTTACTTTGTTTCTTATTTTAATGGAGCCAGTGACACTCGCGCTACCAAGGCAAATCTAAAGACGTATCTATAATTTATCCAAATCCGTTTATTCGTTTAGGAGTTACGAGGGAACAAAGAAACAGACATACCCACATACATACATACATACTTACATACAGGTCAAACACATAACCCTCCTTTTGGGCTTCGCCGCAGTCGGGTAAAAAAATACCGTCCCCCCACCCGGAGATAAGGGATCTCCGAAGTTTGCATATTGAAAAATCTGAAATTATTCGATGTGATAGAAGTTTATATAAACATTACAGGAATAATTAAACGATGTTCCTAAATAGCACACTTTTTTATAAAGGCTCTTACAGACAGAGGCGATATCGCGTCGCGACGCGATATTTTTCTACGGATATAATATCGAAATATCGCGTCGCGACCGCGATATCGCCTCTGTCTGTAAGAGCCTTAAATCGAAACGGAACCCTCGATGCGCGAGTCCGACTCGCTCTTGATCGGTTTTTTATTTATTTATTTATTTATTCGGGAAAACAAACAGTTACACAAATATCTTAACAAACAAGAAGTAAAAAAAAATAGATTACATATGTGTAGCTCACGGCGTTATCCACATCTTAAATACTTCATTATTGATATTGAACTATTTGCCTACTATTTTTCTTTTACTAAATAGCTTATGCACTACACTTTGATACAGTTTTTTTAACCTTCTGCACCGTAGGTGAATATTTGTAGACATCTGTGGACTCGCTGAGAACCATACCACAGAATAAATAATGACCGGACGCCGACTGGGGGCGATCCACTCGAGAAATGCCTTTTTCTAAACACTCGCCTTGCGCCGCGCGGTGGGTTGCCACAGACGGACGTGACGTCACGCAAGCCACTCCAGCACCGCAGCAACCGACGTCGATAACAGGTGAACCACTTTTCAAACTTATTAGCTTAGTAATAAGGTCGAAAAGTTTTCACCACAAATGTGCAGTTGTACATTCGAATGAAGAATAGGTTTGTAAATTCAAATGGATTTTTTACGTCTTGCCTTGCATTTTTCATGTACCTACCTATTAATTACGTAACTGGCGAAATGTGGGTGTACTATTAGGTATACCTCTGCCTAACCCTTCGCGGAGCAAAGGCGTGATGTTGTGTTATGTTATATTAATTACCCTTAACCCCTGCTCCTCTTTGCATCAAGAATCAAAAGCTTACTTAGGAGTTTGTTCATAGAAATAGGAAGTTTCTAGGCAAACCCTCGGCTTTCGACTGAATGTTTAAGGGACTGAAGCAAAATAATATAATGTCAGTGATTTCTATTGTTAATTGGTACGTAGTGAAAAGCTTTTAGACTTTTTTCATATGACAACACAATTCTAATACGTCATGCAAGTTTCTTAAACATTTATTTTTGCTGAACACAAATTATTAAAAATAAACCCATTATTGATAAATATTGTAGTTAGTTTTCACGAAAAAGCTATATTTTAAACCGAGTTATTGAACGTCACGACTTGGCCAAGGGGTAACAAATTGTTTTTCAAATAATATTCTGCCAGACTTATCAGAATAACAACAGACATTTATGAATTTCGAAGTCTATACCAACATCCAATTTAAAAAAGAGATTGGCCACAGATAATAAATAACAAACACTGAATCATATGGTACTGCTAAAAATAGATATTTGTTGGAGTGAAATGATTGACGAAGGTGCGTGATCCTCGTCATATTTGAGCGCCCGAAAACTTAGACAAATATATATTGTTTCAGACCCTTGTTTGACTAAATATGAAGAGCGATTCAGGTGAAATTAAAAACGTGACATGAATTTGAGTGTCCTGAAATCTATTTTAGTTTGTAGAACTAAAGAAAAAAAATGCTAAACTCAGGTCTATTTCTGTCTATTTTTTCGAGTTTTTACCATATTACTCCTACAGTTTTCATTAAAAGTGTTCATAAATTTCTACAGTTCTTTACAAAATAATAAGGAATGATTTCATGTGATTACTTTCAGTTAAATCCCTAGATTTTTTGTAAATCGGTAATTACTTTATATTTTACAAGCGTTGTGTCATCGCGCTTCTCTTTCTTTTTTATGCAGTCCGACAGTGACCGCGCTTTTTACGGCGGACAAGCCTTAAAATCAGAATAATCAGAATCAGATAATTGTAACCTACTGCGCAAGTCAAACTACGTGGTGTGCCAAGTCTCAACTTTCGTGGCACGCATTGTACATTCAATGATCTTGAAGTGAAAAATAATAATTATATTTACTCTTTATAAAAAGTCAGACTTCTGGCGTTTTATGAATGGAATAAAAACTATACAATATCCAAAACAAAACACACACACAGAATTAGTGACAAAATGCTGTTTTTACATATTGTAATTAAATACTAGTACCGTACTAATCATGATGTTTCTAATTATAATGATACTTAATAGCCGCCATTCTCTAATTACCACAGCAATACTATGAAATACAAAGCCCTTGTGTGCGAATCTATTGGCCGGCGATAATTAACAGTCAGCCGCGCCTTTGTGTCGTTAATCGCAAATTCAAAGTGGACACAGCGAGCTATGATTACTACGAGACAATGAGGGACTGTAATAAACAGGGTGTAAGCACAGTATAATAATGATACAGTAGTTTATCTTCGGCCGAAAAAATCTCAGTATATACCAGTACGCAACAGTTCGAGTGTGCGGCAGTTACGCACGGACAGACGCGTATTTATCTACCGAGCGGCCGTAGGTAATTAATTCAAGGTCACTGCTCAGATAAACGACTGTAGCTTCATTATTCTGTGGTGTAAGGGACATCGATGCGCAAACTGTTACCATGAATTCAAACAGTCACGAGCATAAATATATTACTACTAGCATTTACCCGCGGCTTGCCCGCATGGAGAACAACTTGTCAAAATACAAAAAAATATTTCTACGCCTTAGCTGCTACGGCGTAGCAATATTTCTACGCCTTAGCTGCTACGGCGTAGCAATATTTCTACGCCTTAGCTGCTACGGCGTAGCAATATTTCTTAACTGTCTCATAAATGTTTGTTTTCTGATAAATAATATTTCACTATATATTAAAATACAAAGCTCTGTTGTTCACAAAGCGATTTCACAGAATTTGAAGCGGTTATCTTTTAAATCTTATTATTATTAAAGAAACTAACACAATTTTGTAGCTTCATGCCTTTGAATACGAACATAAGAGGATTAAAAAAGCATTTTTGGAGAGTTGTTATTATACTTATAAAGTTAACAAGCACCTCAGATGAGAGTGGTTTCTACAAGTGGTGACGCTTTCATAACAAATAACAAGGGCTTAGAGGCTTATGTTGAAGTTTTTAAATTTTCTACTTACTTAAATAAAATATACATTCTGACTGAACCTATACAAGAGGCTGGGTCAGGTAGGTACTTACTTTGAAGATATTTTCTAGCATTTTAACCATTTCGAATTATACGAGTACAAGTCGTTAGAATTGACCTCAAATGCCTTGATTTCATGAAACAGTCATTAAGTAGGGTAATGTGAGCTGAGAAAGTTGTATAATTCTGTAAATAATACATAATTTGTTACGGTCTCTAATCATAATCACACAAGCATTAGGTTGCTTACCTTGGGACTAGATGGCGTTGTGTGTTATAATTATTTTGATTAACATAAAACATGATACTGGTGCCGATTCTGTTGTGCACAAACTAAACTTAATTTAGGCTATTGCTAACTTTTTCTTTCTATTAAAACAAGAAAGAGACGGACGTAAATTAGAGCTGTCAAATCTAGTTGAACTACTATTTCCATAGAGATTTAGACGACACGTAAAAACATGTCGACTAAAAACACGATGAAGCGCAAGGCGTAAACTAGTTTGACATTTCTAACTTAGTTCATAGCTATAGCCGTCCTTTTCTCGCGCTGCCTGTTAGTAAAAGATAGCGATTCTCTAATTTTGGTTTAGTTATTGAACAAGAAATCGTAAGAATATTCTTACGATTCTAACATGAATATTCTTACGATTTCTGGAGTATAAGATAAGTACGGATGTATGCGACGGGTACTAATGAGTCTTCCGCTTTAGGAACTGACCACGGGGCGAGGGTCATTGAAGCGACGTTCAAGATACTCTTGTGTTTGCCTTTCATGTCGTTGGTCCTTGGCGTTGGTTGAAAAGTTTTATGTTTATATAGTTACTGAAAGACCATTTGTCATTTTATTATATTTTTGCCGATATTTTCTATTGTTTTGGCATCGTAAAAGTTCCAAAAGTTAGTCATATAGAATGCAATATAAAACGATTGTGCACTACGTGCCACTAAAAATGAGACTTGACACACGACGTGGTTTAGAGGTATGAGGTCTGAGAGGCAAAGGGACCGGCCGTCATCGGGTCGGGGCGGAAAGAGCGCAGAAGGCGCAGTACGGCGCTCTTCAAGTCTCATCTTTCGTGGCGCATATTGTAAGCTTATTTTGTATCAATGGACTAAGTATGGGATGAGAAAAGTTGTATGTACCAGTAGCAATCGTTTTAATTACTTACAGCAACGCACGCAGTTTGTTTCACATGTTTATGAACATTGTGTGCATAAGAATAAGGATTCTTATGCACACAATGTTCATAAACGTTTAAGCGAATGCGAGCAAGCATTTCATACTAGTATAAAAATTAATGTTTTATAAATAAAGATCACATTCGTATGGAATCATTCCTTGGCGAAGAAAAGTCAAAGTGTCATCTGTGAATTTTGCCCATATACCACACGTGTCCGAGGCTCCGTGCCTCGAAGAATACGTTAAAGGTGAACGTCCACTGGTCCGCGACGTCCGCAACGCACGCACGGCACGCAACGGATTTTGGTTTGTTTGTATAAAGAAATGGAGTGATATATGAATTCATACAAAGCAAACCGACATCCGTTGCGTGCCATACGTGCGTTGCGGATGGCGCGGACCAGTGGACGCTCACCTTAAGTCGTTAGTCCCAGCTGTCATTCGTAGATCTTTGACAGTCGCTACGGGTCGTCAGAAGCCCAAAAGTCTGACAAACAGTCTTGCCAAGGGTATCGTGTTACCTAGTTACTGGATTTTAAGGTCAGATAGGCAGTCGCTCCATTTAAAAAAGACATTATTTTAATCACAACTATTACTAGTCTTTTGGCTAACCATACAGCGTTTAAAACTAGCAATTTATTTAACTAAAGAGCAATCCAAACGTGTAGGAAGTTTGTGAAAAAGAGTTGGCCAGCAACATAGCATCCATCTTTAACTTTGTACTCGTAACTATCAGATCGTTTCCATTAAAAATGTCAAGTGTAAAAATACTTCTCGGACAAACACAATCGTTCTACTTTAAAACAGAGCAAATAAGTGCTGTACACTAACCCAGGACTGGGGACACCATCCGTCCGGAGTTGTTAGAACATGTCCGGCTTTTTGAACCCCGTTTATCATTTGTCCGGCCTTATCATTTTGTCCGGACTTTTCAACGTACTAGAAAAAACAAAGTAAAACGAGTGCTAAAAATAAAGAACAGAATGTAAAATTTCTGTTCTTTTTTTGCCAATGTCCGGATTTTTATCAGGAATTTTCAAATTTAGAAATGGTAACCCTACCCGGGACGTTTTACTGGGAGAATTTCTTGAGCAAACCGTCTTGGCACCATTGCAGTGTGCATTAGATGCGCCTGAAGTTTGTACTCGTACTTACTCTGTTGGTTTTATTTTTCGGTGGATACGTTTGTTTGCTTGCATTGAAAGCTTGAGTGAAGAAATCATGTTACGTTTGGATAAACTTGCGAGAGTAATTGGTTATTTGAGATGGCAACTTATTTCTACGGTCTCATCAACCGTAGGTACATATACTTTGCAAACGCGGGCTGCGTCCTTGGATGTCGTGGGTCACGAATATCCTAACTAATAAATTTAATTTAAATGCGAAAGTGAGTTTGTTTGTTCGTTACGCTTTTATGTTAAAACGGCTGAACGGATTTAGATGAAATTTGACAGATAGGTGTTCTGGGACCTGGAAAAGGACATAGGCTACTTTACTATGGTTAGAACTTGTTAGGAAATACATACCGATAGGTACTACTACTACGGTGAAACTAAACAAACAAACTTCGGTATTTACTCTTAGAAAATGACATATTGCCTACGAATAAGTAATAAGTCATATTGCCAATTATTTTGTAACAGTAAATATGAAAATAAGTGACAAAAACACCACACATACTTATAAATAGCAACGTTCTAAGTATTTGACAGAGGAAATTGTCCTTTGATTTAAATTTATTAAAATAATCACGAAAAACCTTTAGAAATGCGATGTTGGCAGCCAGCGCGCGGTTAACATGGTATTTAAACGTAACCAGCAAAATGTAGGTGTACTACAGGTATACTTCTGCCTCACCCTACGTGGAATGCAGGCGTGATGTGATGGTTCCAATATTATCGAGAATATATAAAATAATCTCGGCGTGGATCGTTACTTTTCTCGTAAGCGAGCGTAAAGCTAGCAAAGGTGAATACACATTCATCTAAATGATAATTTATTATGATAAATATAAGGGCACATGTGCATAGGGATACGTTGAGGTGGATTTAGAAGACCAAACGAACATAAAACCAAAACAAGACCAAGAGCACGCTTTTCTTGATATTCTTGATATTTTAGTACGAAAGAATTATTCTCTGTTCCTGTTTACACATACATAAGTAGAGGGGGATAGAACGCTCATTCGCTCATTAAAACCAATTACTGGAAACAAAGCATAATTAGCCTATAATGTTCCCACTGCTGGGACACAGGCTTCCTCTCCCTGAGAGAGAGTGGGCCGTAATCCACCTCGCGAGCACAGTGCAAAATCAATTTATTTTCTTATGAATGCGTAATGCGACTTTTAAATGTTCGATCAACATCTGAACTCACTACAGCAGACTTTGTTTTAAAGCCATATTATAAACTAGCTTCTACCAACGGCTTCGTTCGCGTGGAAGTCGTAACACACCACAATAAAATAACAGCCACATTTTTATAAAGCTTTCATCTATACTACGTTTGTAGATTTGGACTCAGCAGCCAAAATATTCGGAGAGGAATGCGGTGACGCGGGAGCAAGTGACACAGAGTTGTCCGTGTGAGAAGCAGCTCGTTCTGATGTCAACACTCGAGCTTCTCATTACACGCGAAGTTTTCCGTTTTTGCATTCCTGCTATATGTATAGGTACTGGTACAACATTATATAATATGCACTGACTGATGCATTTTACAGATTATTTCTGACGCACGGCTATCATTTAAATATAAGTAACAGTATACTGTAAATACACGAGATTTCTCATTAACAGTCACTTAACCATAGCTATATAATTTTTTATTATTATAACCATAAATGACAGAAGAGGCCTAAACTTCATGTTTTTCTGTGTATGTTCTACGATCATGTAATAGTTTATAAAAAAAACCGGGCAAGTGCGTGTCGGACTACGCACAATGAAGAGTTCCGTAGTTGGGATGAATTTTTTCCAAGAACAAACTTAACAATAGTTGAAAAACATGTTCTCCCATACATTCAAACAGTAAATGTAAGTTCGTACTCACAATATTGAGAGATTTACCATGTTATTTCAAGACCACAAACTTCTTATAGGCTGTAATTAACAGCTAAAGAAATATTTTCTGTATTTTTTTCAAAATTTTAGGCTCAGTAGTTTCGGAGATAAGGGGGGGAATGGTCAATACTCAATAATCAATACTCAATCGTTTATTGCATTCCATATTTAAAATAGACAGATGGTGTAACATAGTAAAGCAACAATATGGAAATAATTATGTATATAATTTTCGTCTATTTTCTTAAATAACTTTAAAACAATTTATTTTAAAATTATAAAAAAAATATATTTAAGACCCTCATAGTAAGCCCTTTTATTTGATATGTCACACGGTACAGTTAGTAAAACTTTAATAATATAATTAATATTACTAATTTTCTTATTTGCCCCCCAAAAGTGACCGCCATATTCAAAATTAATTTATTTACTTTACCCGTACGTGTTTGGGTCACAGAAATCTATATGTGTACCAAACTTTAAACTAAATTGGTCAATTAGATTCGGAGCAAATTGGCTGTGACAGACGGACAGACAGACACACGAGTGATCCTATAAGGGTTCCTTTTTTTCCTTTTGAGGTACGGAACCCTAAAAATGTAAAAAAGAAAGAAACACAAAAATATCATAGCTGGGATTTGAACTTACAATCACTGGTATGCGAAGCAGTCGTCGAACCGTTAAGCTAATTGCTTTGATCAAAAGCAACTGAAATAGCCGTTCCTATATTTGTTATGATTGACAGCTCCATAAAGGAAAGCGTGACGATAATCTTTTAAAAGGTTAAATCTATTACTATCTGCAATATTTTAACCTTTTAGCTTATCTTTTTGCAATTTGCGGTAAACTATAGAAGAATACGAGCATAATTAATGTAATAGTGCTCATCCCTACACACTGAACAGACCTAAAGATAGGGAATACCTATGCAAAATTTTTAAATAGAACCTATCCGGTAGTATATTCGCGTTATGCTGGAATGGAACACACATTCAGATAAACAGACAAAAATTCTAATATCCATATTTTCGACATTAGAATCAAACCTTTTGCAGCAATTACTTTTTCAAAGACATTCAATGTACAGTTTTGACTTCGCTATTATTTATTACATGTTTAACAATAATAAATTCTTTGTTGGCATAAAGACAGGTAACATAAAAATGTTGGAACCTGGCTCCAGAGCTATGTTTAAAGTACCTGTATTATTCAGGAGCCAGTGAAACTGGAATATATATAATTTATCCCTAAAGGAGCCAGTGAAATTGTGTCACGAATATCAGATAGTGGGAAACCCAAGTATATCTTGTCCACTCTGAAATGACGCGCCCCACTACCGCATTTACCGCAGTGTATGTATACTTTAAGTAGTGGGGTGCGCCATTATAGAGTGGACAAGCTCTAACAAGTATATAGCCTAAAATTATATCGAAGGACATTCCCGAAGCCTTTCCAGAATTTATTCTATTAAACAAAGGTAATACCTGTGTGTACAGAACCTTATAATATATTTTCACGTCTGACCGATTTTCCGCCGGATCGTGCGCTTATTGAAAAGGTCAGAAGAAAGATTAGAAATTTATTGGAAAAGCTCTAAGCCGCAATGAGATCGGCAATCTAATAAGCTGCACCTTTTTTGCAAGTTTAGCATTTTGTTTTATAGAATAATGTTGGATTATTTATTTTATTTTAGAGGCGGAGAACTTTAAATTGAAATAAAACACAGAAAAATGTTTTTAATATTCATGAAGTTGTTTATTTGACGTACAATTTTATGGAATTAATGTTTAAATATATGATTTGGGGCATGTGGCCGCCGCGGCTGGCGCGTACTTTCCGTAATATGGCGGTCAAATTGTCACACACTCTTCGCAGTAAAGGCTGTATTTTGACAATAATGCGTCGAATGTTGGCATCCAAATGCTCAATTGTTACTGGCTTAACGTCGTCGCCATGCAACTTTACATATCTGCAGAAAAGGTAATGTAATGGCGTCAAATCACACGACGACGTGGTCAGATTTCGTGAAATTAGTCGTTCGTCAAATGTTTCTTAACGTGAACTAAGCGAATAAAAAAGTTAAGTTTTCAGTAAATTAGGCCTTGGCATGAAACGCGGTGGCCACATGCCCAGAATCATATTCAAACATTAATTCCATAAAAAAACATTTGTCTACTAGGTATAGCCAATTTAATGGATATTAAACCAATTTTTCTGAGTTTTATTTCAGTTTAGTAAAAAGTTCTCCGCCTATTATAACAATCACGCTTTACATTAAAATTCTTATACAACTAAAACATAATTATAATATAACTAATAATATTTATATAATACAAATCGTAGATGTACTTTCTTCGTACTTCGTGTGTGTACTTTTTGATCTATTTGGAGAAATTGAGCTTGCTCAATTTCTCCAAATAGATCAAAACGTCTTCTTTGCTATCAAATGATGCGAAGGTTAGTTTTACCAATAACAATCGCTAAGCTTCTTTCGTGAGGAAAGTTTTGAGTATGAATGTGGAAGGCTATGTGTAGGGGAAGACCAATGAAACGATGGATGGACTGTGTGAAAGATGATATGGCCAGAAATGGAGTGAGTACCGAAATGACGACTGATAGATTGGGATGAGGACAGGATACTATATGATGATGATGATTGCTAAGTTTTTATAATTGGATATTAGTGGTCTACCTATTGGAGTGGAAGTCCATGACTAGCAATCCAAAAACCATTTCATGATCATTTCAGGCACAAGACGTCTACTGCCTTGCCCAATAGCCCATGCGTCGTAGCAATAAACGTTTACAACAAGGTATTTAATAAAGCTTTCTACGAAAACATAGAAAGTAATAGGTTTCTTAAGCGATCAGCATATTATTATTAGCACTGTAATTAAAAACCCAGTAGCCATCCAATCTCTGACTGACTTTTCAAGACCCGTACTAATGACCTCATAACACCACCACCGGATCGTGAGAGACATACGTATGTCACGAATCGGCGTAACTTATAGTGACATATTGTAACACGGATTCGGTATTTGATGACCCAATTGGCAGAAGCGGAATGACCGCCTTCTACGGGCCTGAATTAGGGCAAGCATATTTTGTAAAGTGGGTTTTTCTAAATTAGGGTATTTTTATTTCATGTTTGTTTTTATCAACCTTTTGACTAAAATAGAGGTCTATTGAGAATTAAAATGAAATGTACAGTCAGCTTCACGATGTGGGTACCCCCCTTGGAAGCACCGGTGCCTCCAAGGGGGTACCAACATCGTGAAGCAGACTGTACTTAAATAACAACTTCTATTAAGATAATTAGTAAAAATAACAATATAATATCCTTAGTCAACTTAAACTATTATCAAAATAAAATCGAAAAATTCCTTTTCATTTGTATTTATTGCTGTACACTCGTCAACTAAGTGTTTCGAGAAGTTTTATTGCTTTTGCAAAGTGCACCACATCCGCGCCATTACTATTTAGTACCTACACCTGAGTAATCATAAAGGTGGCTTTCTTCAGATACCTAATATATTTTACTTGCTTTTCTCACGGGAATGTACTACCGGGAAATCCTTCCTTATTCCTTGTCTACATTATAAAAGGGACCTCTGTGCAAAATTTTAGCTTTCTAGGTTCAAGGGTTTGGGCTGGGCGTTGATGAGTCAGTCAGTCAGGACTTCTATTTTTATTATTTACTAGCTTTTTCCCGCGGCTTCACCCGGGTGGATGTCAGAAAATATCGCAGGGGAACAGAAGTCCATCCTTATTCCTCACTCCCTCTCACATCCCCTTCACCGTTTTCCCTTCTCTACCCTCGCCAATTCTTCCCCTCCCCTTCACTCCCCTCTCCACACCCTCCCCACTCACTACAACCTCCCCCCTCACGACACCCTCTTATTACTCTCCACCTCTCATCGCTCTCCAATCAGTCAGTCAAAAGTCAAAGGTCTCAAGTCAATCTCTATTCAATGAATCAGTGCTATACAAAAAACAACTTTAAGGTGTAAAGGTACTCGTCGCCCCCCACTATTCGCTCCCTTCTGGCTCTAACACCCCTCTCACGCCTCTCATCGCCCTCACTGCCCTCTCTAACCCCACACCCTCCCCATCCCCTCTCCCTCTTATTCCCTCACCACATCCACCTCCCGCTGACATCCCTCTCCCCCCCTAACACCCAATTCACCGGTTTCCCTTCCCCCTCTACCCTCATCAACTCCTCCCATCCCCTCTCCCCCCTGTCCACCTCCTTCCCCTCATTACATACTCCTATCTCTCTCCCCCTCCACCATCCTCCCCTTCTCCTTCCTCACCACTCCTACCATCGCTTACCCCTCACCACACCCTACTCTTCTCCCTTCCCTCCTCAATACCCACTCCCCTTCCCCCTTTAACCTATCCAAGAACTACTTTCTTTCAATAGTTGGACAATATAACTTATCAGTTGTATCTAAAACAAATGATTTTCCATACAATTTTTATTCCCTTTTCATCGTATATTGTTATATACCACAGATATTTAGTGTTGGTTTTTGGTTCGTCCTTTAATCACGCAGTAACGAATTAGGTAAGCTCAGTAGAATATACTTGACGTAAGTGTTCAGATATTTGTGGTTAGTTGTGTGTATAGAAATTATTGACAAGCATCTGCTCAGATACTATATACTGAAGTAGGTAATGAATGTTTAGATATTAATATGGCGGCGTCGCGTTGCTATGGAGATATAGTGCGCTCAAACATGTGTCTGTGTTACAGTGCGAAAACGCCCGTCTTTGTGCCGTTAAAATTACAACGGGTGATAGACAAGTGATCGTAATGAGTGTTTACTTACCAACTAACTCTGTCGATAATTTACAAGATTTTACTGATTGTCTAAGTGAGATAAGTGCCATTATTGATGAATATGGAATCGAATCTGTTTTTATTTTAGGCGACTTTAATGCGGATCCGGGTGAGTTGTTTTTCCGTGAACTTATGCATATTTGTAGCGACCAACAATGGTCATGTATAGATATAGATATGTTAGGGTTAGACTCGGGTACTTTTACTTTTGTAAGTGATGTGCACGGGACTAGCAGCTGGCTGGACCACTGTTTAGCAACTCACTCGGCTAAGCAGGCTGCTGTTAATGTAGATGTTAGGTATGACACTCTGTGGTCTGATCATTTTCCACTTGTGGTTATCTGTAATTTAAAATTACTGTCCCCTAAGATCACGTCTCATATTGTAAATGTAAATAAAGATGTAGTGTGGGGTACAAAAAGTGAGGAACAAGTTTCAGTTTATGCCAAAGAGTGTCATAAGCGACTTAAAGTAATTGACTTCCCTACTGAGTGTGTAAACTGTGCTGATTGTTTTTGTAGTGACCGTGGCCACAGGCTTGTTCTGGATACGCTTTACTCTGACATTGTGACTGCTCTCCGTGACGCGGCAGTGGCGAGTCGGGGAGGCACGGAGAAGTGCGGGGGTGGCCCGCGCATAGCAGGGTGGAACAAACATGTCAGCGAGGCTCACAGGGTGGCCAAATCTAAATTCCTTGATTGGGTGTTGTGTGGTAGGCCTAAGTCAGGATTTATACACAAAGAAATGTGCGATAGCAGAAGAGTGTTTAAGTCTCGATTAAAATGGTGCCAAAATCATCAGGACCAAATAAGAATGGACGCTCTAGCTGTCAAACATGGTAAGGGGGATTTCCGCGGTTTCTGGAAGGGCACCAAAAATGAAAACTTACGCCCTGGCCTTCCTGTGAGCATCGATGGTGTGAATGGTCCAAAGGAGATTGCGAATCTTTTTAAGACGCATTTTTCGGTGAAATCCCCATTGGGTACGGCGACGGAGGTGCTCGATGCTGACGTAAACGGTCGGGAGGTGGGGACTGCCTTCCGGGCGAAGGACGTAGCTGAAGCCTTAGGGCTTATCTCGAGAGGTAAGTCCCCGGGTCATGATGGCCTCAGCGTTGAGCACCTACAGCACGCCGGACCACACATTGCTAGAGTTTTGGCTATGTTTTACTCGCTGTGTGTGAGCCATTCCTACCTGCCGGCCGACTTCATGAAAACAGTGGTAGTGCCTGTAGTGAAGAATAAAACTGGTGACCTTACCGATAAGAGTAACTACAGGCCTATTTCTATTGCCACTGTAACGGCTAAGGTGTTTGACGGTTTGCTTAACGCACAGTTAAATAAATCGGTAACCCTGCACGATAACCAGTTCGGGTTTCGTCCCCGGCTGTCCACTGAAAGTGCTATACTGTGTCTTAAGCACACCGTCAAATACTACACAGACCGTAAAACACCCGTGTACGCGTGCTTCCTTGATTTGTCCAAGGCTTTCGACCTGGTGGTGTATGACCTGCTGTGGAGCAAGCTGAGGAGCATAGATTTGCCACCGGAACTCATCAGCATGTTCCAGTACTGGTACGGGCACCAGTCTAATAGTGTTAGGTGGGCGGGGGCAATGTCGGATGCGTATCAGCTCGAATGCGGAGTCAGGCAGGGTGGCTTGACCTCCCCTACCCTGTTTAATTTGTATATTAACGGGCTGATCGTGGCGCTCAGCAGCCAGCATGTCGGCTGTCACATTGACGGCACATGTGTCAATAATTTAAGTTATGCTGATGACATGGTGCTGATGAGCGCTTCGATCTGCGGCTTGAGGAAGCTGTTACGAATATGCGAGGAATATGCGTGTGGTCACGGTTTATTGTATAACGTAAGGAAGAGCCAGTATATGATCTTTGAGACCGCTAGTGCGAAATGTCCGGAAACCATACCTCCGGTCAGACTTAATGGGGTTCCTTTGGAAAGGGTTGACAGGTTTAAATACTTGGGGCATATTTTGACTGTCGACCTCAAAGATAACGCAGATATGGAACGGGAGCGGAGGGCGTTGTCTATTAGAGCGAACATGATCGCCCGCAGATTTGCACGGTGCTCTAATCAGGTTAAGGTTACGCTCTTTAGAGCGTACTGTACATCGATGTACTCGTGCAGTCTGTGGGCTCACTACTCTAATAGAAGTTACGGCGCCATCCGCGTCCAGTATAATAACGCGTTCAGGGCGGTGATGGGGCTGCCCCGATACTGCAGCGCCTCGGGAATGTTCGCAGAGGCGCGCACCGACTGCTTTCACGCGACCATGCGCAAGCGCGCCGCGTCCTTGGTGCGCAGGGTACGGGTTAGCCCCAACGTCGTGCTGGCGATGATTGCGGGAAGGCTGGACTGCCCCTTCATCCGACATTGTTCCGGCAGACATGTTGCTGTACCAGTGTCGGAGAGAAGGTATTGATTGATTTTAATTTTGTTGGTCGATTGATATATTTTGATTTAATTTTATTGTATGATTTATTTATTTATTTTGATTTAATTTAATTTGTTTTATTATTTTAATTTAATTTGACTTGATTTTAATTTGTTTTTGTTATTTTGGTTTATTTTAATTTAATTTGATCTGTTTTTAATTTCATTTGATTTATTTTTATTTTTATTTGATTTATTTGACATGTCTGGCAATGGGTGTAATTTACCTGAAAATAAATGATTTTATTTATTTATTTATTAATGGTAACTTGTAGTGTATGGAACTTATTGACATTTTAATTGTTCAGAAGTATTTAGTCACCTTGTCTGCTACAATATCTCTGACGGCGACTGTACGAGTACCTACCTCATCTCCGTCAAAAGTGCCATTCTGTCAAAAAACCTAATTACTTGTGAGCTGAAAACGCAAAACTGTAAGGACTACATTTTGCCGAGTGTTTTAAAGTCTGATGTAAAACAGAACAATAAAACCGTTTTATCTAAAGGGCACATTTTTTATCTCCGTGCCATGGACGAAGTCCGGCAAAGTATAATTGGATTTTTCTGTGAAGAATTTTACAATTAGAGAGTAGAGATTGGAATTGCAACTGTGCTCGATCTATTGCATTGTTTTGTAACTGGAATTGGTGAATTGTGGTTGAAATAATACTGTTTTTGTACGGTCAGCAACAGAAGTCGGTTAACACTGCTACTTTTTGACATCATCTAAATTAACACAAAATGATTCGATAATCTACTTTTTAGCATTTCATTTATTAGATAAGAGTTAATATTCTTTAAAATTTACATCTGTTCTGATTTTAATGAAGTACTTATTTTTCTCAATAATTAAGATTTAGAAAACTCAAATGATAATCGACTTTTGTTGCTGACTGTACCGGTATACTATACTCGTATTCTTACCTAATTTAGTTCGTAGAACCATATTTGATAAAACACTTTTTTTTATTTTAGACGAAAATTATACTTTTTAAATTTTATGGAAAAAGCGACTACCTAAGTTGTCATTGTTCATTACTCAACAAATAACCTATTTACATAATTATACGATAGAAACCACTAATACCATCACTACCAAAAAATCAATCTGCCTAACCTTTTCCCCGCTATGTTGGGGTCGGCTTCCAGTCTAACCGGATGCAGCTGAATACCAGTATTTTACATGGAACGACTGCCTATCTGACCTCCACAACCCAGTAACTGGGTAATACGATACCCCTTTGTTGATCAATCAATTTGCCTAGCCTTTTCCCAACTATGTTGGGGTCGGCTTCCAGTCTAACCGGATGCAGCTGAATACCAGTATTTTACATGGAGCGACTGCCTATCTGACCTCCACAACCCAGTTACTGGGTAATACGATACCCCTTGGTAAGACTGGTTGTCAGACTTTCGGGCTTCTGACGACCCGTAACGACTGTCAAAGATCCACGAATAACAGCCGGGACCAACGGCTTAACCTGCTTTCCGAGGCACGGAGGAATCTCGGTATGTAAAGATGGTAACCCATCCACGGACCAACCCCGGCAAGCGTAGCTTAACTTGACGGATCGACCCGTGCGGCTGTAATTACTTAGCCACGAGCTCCTCATTACTTAGCCACGATACCCCTTTGTAAGACTACTAATAATAATACCATCACTACCAATAGAAACAATAATACTTACATTATGTCTCCAAATCCCAACAAAAATGGACGTCGATCCTTTATAGGTTCTATCCCCAAGGGCTAGCACAGATTTTATATGTAAAATCGAATTTACACACGGCAGGACCATGGGTATTACTAAAACGGAAATTAAATTGTACCCCTTAAAAAGGATATAACATTTTTGATGCGTCAAAAGATACCACGGTAGTAATTCCTTCGCGTTTTTTGTTACTCGAATTCACTTTTAACGACACCTTTTTTGTATAGAATTTTATAATGGGACTTATTTATTCGTAATAAGCGGTTTTGTTGTTGGTGGCCATAAAATAATGTGAAGTAATAAGGGATGATGAGTATCGGATTGTTATGGTCCCATGAAAACTGAAAATGAAATAGGAATAATAATAATCACACGAATATTATAAGGTTTGTGAGTGTGTGTGTTTGTGACTTCTTCACGCTCAAACGGCAGAACCTATTTTGATAAAATTTGGTATGGAGGTAGCTGACATCCTGGATTAACACAGGCTACTTTTATCCCGGTCTACGCGGGTGAAACCGCGGGGCGCAGCTAGTTAACTTTATAAGGTTTACAGCAAGTTAGACCAAACCTTTTGGAACGCACGCGGCTTGCGGTAGGAGTAAACTGGTAGAAATCATCACGTAATGAAAAAGCGTTATGTCCGAAAAATGTTTTTACAGAGCCATCTGATGACTGCTAAAAACTTGCAACTTGCAACTTGAGACTATACTAGATGGATGTATCAATACATAATTATACAGCAAAAAGAACTTCGTTTAAACTGGGTGTCCCACGATCGCGACCATCTCCCGACTATTTTTTTTTAAGAGTTCCTTTATGCAACTTAGGAATTAAGCCAAAAGGATGGGCACGAGCATAATGTATTACTTATAAAGATAAGTAATACATTATGCTCGTGCCCATCCCTGTACAAACAGTCGTACAGGGATACTCTCCGCCTGCTCTTTGGGTGTAGTTGCTGGTGGGAAAAGTACTTCCCTGCAGTATAATTAGGTAGGTATCCTGCGATCACCAACTTTTTGTCAATGGTGATTATTATAGCAATAATACATATAACATCACGCCTGTAATCCCCGAAGAGTTAAGCAGAGGTATACCCTTAGTATACCTACATTTTGCCAGTTATGTTAGCAATAAGTATCAGTTATACCGGACGACTTTTTTTACCGTCTTGAAAAAAATAGGGTGTACGGAGTAGAAGCCTATAATCCTAGTTTTTTTTAAATATCTTAGACAGAAAAAAAATCTAAGTATCAATAAATACTACAAATTCGATGTAAACTTTTCATATTAGAACTATAAAAACAGAAATTTTGAAAAAAAATAATAAAGCGTTTAAAATATCGAAATTCGAATATGCAACCTGTAGGTATTATGATTATAATTTACTAGCTTTTGCCCGCGGCTTCGCCCGCGTAGATGTCGGAAAATATCACACGGGAACAAAAATCCTTACTTATTTCTTGTCTACATTATAAAGGGAACCTCGTACAAAATTTCAGCTTTATAGGTCCAATGGTTTGGGCTGGGCGTTGATGAGTCAGTCAGTCAGGACTTTTATTTTTATTATACTGAGATAACTTCTGCCCACAACTTCATCCGCGTGAAATTTCTTGCTAACCCGAACCACCCTTCGCATCGCTTTGCCTGCCCGCGCTATTACTTCTGGTAGTTCCAGAGATTAGCGCGTTCAAACAAACAGAAAAAAAAGTGTGTGGCAGCTCCGACGCACGACTGTAGTTTACTCCTGTTTTTGTGCCGTTCAGTTTCTGACTTTCTATTTTTCGGTAATTTCTGTAGGGCTGGGTTTCTTCAATGAATCAGTGCTATACAAATAGCAACTTTAAGTTGTGAAGGTACTCCCCCTCTCCGTCTTACCTCTCCGTCTTACCTCTCCTCATCTCACTCTAACCCTCTTCTCATTCCCCTCCCCTTCCCACCCATCTCACCCTGCCCTGTAATCTCCCTCACCGCCCCCTCACCCTCAACCCCTCTCCCTCTCACCCCCTCACCACATCGCCTTCCCGCTAACCTATCCATCCCCCTCACCCCCTGTCACACACCCTTTACCGCTTTCGCCTCCCTCTACCCTCTACCCTCACCAACTCCTCCCGTTCCCTTCTCCTTCTCCACACCCTCCCCCTCACTACACCCTCATAACCCTCTCCCCCTCTCTCCATCATCCTCTCCCTCTCCCTCCCTCTCACCACACCCTCCCCTTACCCTTTCCCTCCTTACCACCCCCTCCCCTTTCCCCTTTCCCTCCTCACCACCTTCCCCTTCCACCCTCCCCATTACCCTTCTCTCTGGGGGAAAAACTATTAATGACAAACTTTATTACTTGCCAAACCAAACCAAATGAAGATTTTTCATATAAGCTATATTCCCTGTTTTCACCCCCACAGGGATGGAATTAAAAAATATCGTTTGGGATATTTCACCGAAAGATTATACACCTATTTTCGAGTTAATCAAGCCCCGCATTAAAACCTGCCCTGTAAAATTGACTGTCCCTTTTCACCCCTTCAGGGGTAGATTTTCGAAAAACCCTGATACACGTTATTCTTCATTTTTGGTCTCAAGTATAAATACTGAGTTTCGAGTTAATCGGAACGCGCGTTAAAATTCCTCCATACAAACTTTGACTCCCCCCAAATCTCTCCTGAGGGGGTTGTTTAGGAAAAATGAAAATGTCAAACTTTATAATTTACTTAGTTAAATATTCATGCCAAGTTTCAAGTCTATTAACTCAAGGAATAAGATTTTTCATACAAACTTCCATCCCCTATTTGTCCCCTTTAGGGATGGAATTTCCAAAAATCCTTTCTTAGTGGATGCCTACACTGTATAACGTATCTACGTGCAAAATTTCAAGTCTCTAAGTCTAGGGGTTTGGGCTGTGCGTTGATATATCAGTCAATCAGTCAGTCAGGACTTTGAATTTTATATATAGGGTGACTGGTAATTAGTGACCGATACCTAAACACATGATTGTGCTCATGATAACAAACAACTTTTACTATGGGACCAAACCTGAAATCGCGAAAAAAAAATCAGCTGCTCCCTACATTTTGACGCGTTATGCGAACGTGAATGTATGGGGAAGCTGATTTTTTTTAATAAAGTTGTTTGTTATCATGAGTATAATCATGTGTTTAGGTATCGGTCACTAATTACCAGTCACCCTATATATAGATATTGGTTTTATTTAAAAAAAAAAACATTAGGTATGCCATAATCTTCTACTCCGTTCACCTATTAAAGCCTATTTTTCTCAAGACGGAAAAAAAAGTCATTAAGTATAATATTTTCAAGAACTCGGGGTTAGTTCAGTAATTTTATGGCTACAAATGGTTCCTATAAACTATAAACCATACCGATAAACCAGGCAACAGCATTTCCTAGTGGAAATTAAAATAAAATCGTGTCAGCCATTTATTATGGCGCTCTGTAAAAGTCAACTGAAGGAAATGAGTTACGGTACGTCGTTCACGAGGTATGGAAGGGGTAAAATAATGCAAGTAGCGTTATGTTTGCACTTGTGGGGCTGCTTATTTTACAAGGATGTATCGGTAATGTTTTTTATCGGTTTTACCCAAAGAGCTGCGTTCTTTTCTAAAAAATCATTTATCGAAGTATTAAGGCGCCTCCTTCCTAAAACACGGCGAAACTAAGTAACTTTGTGACCATCTTTTACAGCAACTATAGCATCTTTTTGATAGAAAAAAATACACAACAATCTACAACACTTCATTTGTCCTGAAATCTATTTTAGTTTTTAGAACTAAGGGAAAAAAGTGTAAATCGAGGTGTATTTCTGTCTATTTTTTCTAGTTTTTACCATATTACTGCTACAATTTTCATTTAAAGGTGTTCTTTTGTATGCAGTCCGACAGTGACCGCGCTTTTTACGGCGGACTAGCCTTAAGTCAGAAAAGTTACAGAAAGGCCAGGTGCGTAGTGCTCGCAACTGGCGTGCGTGTTTGACTAATATGTATGTATGAACGTAACCAAAGCAAAAGGAGTATGTAAGAATCATAGCAGATGGCGTTTTGTAGTTTCTGCCTACCCCCATGGAAAGAAGGTTTATGTGTGTAAGTCTTAGAAAAGAAAGCTTTTCATTTGCTGCGTGCACTTCCTTAAATATTAGGCTGTTACCTACTGTGAATATAGAAAAAGAGAGCTAAACACACTACCCTACCAAGACAGATAAAGTAGTTAGGTACCTATAAGGCACCTCTGCATCTAATGGGATGATTAAATAAAACCGACCGCCGTGAATGTTCGTAAAATACGGATTTATTAAAATATAGGTATTTTTACATATTATTTGCGTGTTTGTGAATAAGAGATTTTGTACCTGAAACACTGCCACAATACAGGGCTTTCCTAGTAGGTATAGTCGACGTGGAAATTACTATACTCACCCTAAGGCTGAATACCACTTAAACGCCGTAAAAGGATCTGAAGGCTTAGACAAATGGCATTCGCTTCGGAGTGCTTCTATTTCTACAATCGCTATAGTTTCAAAGTGACATTTCGATAGCTTATGTCAAACCCATATATTTTTTGGGTTTTCTACACTAGCGTCATCGCTAATCGAATGTTAGTTTTCTATGTGACAGTTAGATATTTTCAACCTGCAGTTTTAATTTACAGGAAATTGTTGTCAAAAGTGGTGAAGCAGAGATCGACTTTACTTAGAGGTAACGTTTTTCAAAGAAAAACATACCTACATAATTTATTATTAAACGAACTTCGTGTATAACCTACTTCAGCAAAAGGGGCTCCATTTTCCCGATAATTGTTTTTGTTTCATCTTTTTCGTGATGACTTTGGAAAATCTAAATTGGTGCGAACGGGATGAGAAGGTATCAGCCTCCCTTTGTTATGTTTCGTGTTTTTGTAGGTTATACGATAGAGAGTGATTTTATTCCTGGGAGAACATAATTTAATACCGAAATGAAATAGGTTATTTATTTTCAAAATAATAACATAGAAAATGGTTTTATTTACTATGATGAAAAAAACATATAATGTTTTTTCCACCATAGTAAATAAAACCATTGTAGAAAACGATCAGGAAATAATCAAATGATTGCGGTTTACCTACATTTTTTTTATATCTGTGAAGTTTGTAAGATCTATGATATCAGCTTATTTAAATACTACGGAATATAGAGGTCTCATAATTATGCTAAAATAAAATATATAAAACTCCACTCACCATAATCAGCCTATAATGTTCCCACTGCTGGGACACAGGCCTCCTCTCAGTGATATACTCACTGAAACTAAAATTTTTGTTTCTAGGAGGTTTCCTTACGATGTTTTCCTTCACCGTTTTGAGAGCAGTATGTTGATGAAATAATTTACACAAAGTAAAGCACCTGTCTGGGTTCGAACCTACGACTTACAACTCACAAGTTGCAGCCGTTACCACTGATAACTAACTCCACTCACAAAAAGCAAATCATCTAAGTTCAATAATAAAACGGTAATAAAAGAATGTTAGTAATTTGAAAGTCAAATGGGAAATTCTATTATAGAAGTAAAGTCACGGGTTTGGGTTCAGGCTAAAAGGGTCACTTTTGTCTTGCCCCGCAACATTAGGGTCACAAAGCGTTGTGGTCAAAGCCGTTACGTGACCATTAAGTGACTTACGGATTTCAGAATGGGTAAATTATTTTTTTAGTTTTTTTTTGTGGTTTGACTGAGAAATTTTGAAAGGTTTTTTTCTAGCCGGTCAGTGATTTATTTTTCTTGGAGAAAGGGTTCATTATTTTGTGTTTTCGTAACATAAAAGCAAGTATGGACCCATTCTTCATGTGGGGGCAAATATTACAAAGATGCTGTTCCTTCAGTTGCCTGTGCCAAGGCCACGGTATTCTTTTGAACAACCCGTGACCCTGGCATTTTGGACGCCCTTGTGTTGAACTTTCTCGTTGGTTATTAAAATTAGATCAGCTGTAGGTACTATGCAGTTTGACCACGTAGGTATTGCACTTTTGTAGGAAACAGCTGATTTTTTTTTAATAACCGACGAAAAATTTGAATGTAGAACATCCAGAATCATGTACTGAGTACTTACGTGATTTCAGTTAGGGCCTATTTCACGACGTCCGAGTAGTGACTTACCGAATAAAATGGAACAGAATTTGTATGAAATTATCTTAGCCAAGTAAGTTAATATGGACTTAATCGTAGGTGGTGAAACAGGCCCTTAATGTGATAACCTAATCGCCACTCTGTATAATTTTATGAATCTATTTCTAGTGTGGTTTTAGATTTTGCTGACGATTTGATATTAAAGTAGGCTAAACTACTAGTTTAATGTAATATAAGTATATAACTGAATAGTATTTGATTATGTTGATAATGACTTATCTGATTCTCTTGCTCAAACAAAAAAAAAACAAAATTGTTGTTACCTATACTAATTATGGCCCATTAACATTATTGCCGACATAAACATTCACCCTTTACTAAAACCCCACAAATTTTCTTATCTCTAATAAATTTCCTTAATTTCCCCCTTGATTACCTTCCATTACACCATCGCTGAACTCACGAAACCGAATAACAAAGCCTTTTCCTTTACATAAAGATTTTGCCTCAAAGTGACAAGCAATGTCATTATTGATTCATCAATTTTAACACAAAGTAAAGGAAAAGGAAGGTCTATTCGTTACCTAATCAAAATTTTAGTTAAAACCTTTTTAAAAGTTTTAATTACCTAACTAAAATTACTAAATAAATCTTACATTAACATAGAACTTAAATATTTTCTTGAAAGTATGAGCCATATTTTAGTGTGCAATGAGGTTCACGCCTCAAGCTTTTAAAAATATTAAAGTTCTATGTTAACGTAAGTTTTACTAAGTACTTTTTTGTAAAAAACTTTTTTACTTAAAAAAAAAACAACCGACTTCCAAAAAAAACATTACAAAATGAAAAATCACACTAATATTATAAAGGCGAAAGTTTGTGAGTGTGTGTGTGTGTGTGTGTGTATGTTTGTTACTTCTTCACGCTCAAACGGCTTTACCGATTTGGATGAAATTTGGTATGTAGACAGCTTATACCCTGGATTAACACATAGGCTACTTTTCATACCGAAAAAATGTAGTGCTCCCGTGGGAAGAGCAAGGAATTCAAATACATATATTATGATACTCTTTCAAACTCAAACGGCTCGACCGATTTCGATGAAATTTGGTGTGAAAGTAGCTGACACTTTAGATTAACACATATACTACTTTATATCCCGAAAAAATGTAGTGTTCCCGTGGGATGAGCAAGAAATTCAAATACATATTATGCTACTCTTTCAAACTCAAACGGCTCGACCGGTTTCGATGAAATTTGGTGTGAAAGTACCTGACACTTTGGATTAACACATATACTACTTTATATCCCGAAAAAAGTGTAGTGTTCCCGTGGGATGAGCAAGAAATTCAAATACATATTATGCTACTCTTTCAAACTCAAACGGCTCGACCGATTTTTGTGCGAAATTTGGTGTGAAAATAGCTGACACTTTGGATTAACACCTATACTACTTTATATCCCGAAAAAATGTAGTGTTCCAGTGGGATGAGCAAGGAATTCAAATATATTTGCTTCTCTTTCAAACTCAAACGGCTCGACCGACTTTGATGAAATTTAGTGAGAGAGTAGCTGACACCCTGGATTAACACATATGGTACTTTATATCCCGAAAAAATATAGTGTTCCCGTGGGATGAGCAAGGAATTCAAATATATTTGCTACTTTTTCATACTCTAACGGCTCAACCAATTTTGATGAAATTTAGTAAGGAAGTAGCTGACACCTTGGATTAATACATAGGCTACTTTATATCCCAAAAAAATATAGTGTCCCCGTGGGATGAGCAAGGATATAAAATATATTTGCTACTCTTTCAAACTCAAAAGGCTCGACCAATTGTGATGAAATTTGGCGTGGTAGTAGCTGACTCCTTGGATTAAGACATAAGTCACTTTATAGTCTGAAAAATGTAGTGTTCCCGAGGGATGATCAAGGAATTCAAATATATTTGCTACTCTTTCAAACTCAAACGGAAGGACCGATTTTGATGAAATTTGATGTGGAAGTAGCTGACATCCTGGATTAACACATAGGCTACTTTATATATCGAAAAAGTGTAGTATTCCCTTGAGATGAGCCATTTTTTTGTGAATACTTTTTTCACCGATTAAATAATACATGTTTTAGTGTATCTCATAAACCGCGGGTAAACACCGCGGGGCGCAGCTAGTAACTAATAAATAATAGTACTTACTATGGCCCTATTTTCACAATGTCCAAATAGCCACTACTTACCGAATAAATTCAAATATGGAACAGAATTATCTGTCAAGTGAGTTAATAGGAACTTAATCATAAGGTGGTGAAACAGGCCCATAAGGTCATAGAATTATTCAAATCCGACTGTTAGTTCCAGATATTAGCGCGTTCAAACAAACAAACTCTTCAGCTTTATTAACTAATAATAAAGCTGAAGAGTTTGTTTGTTTTTTTGTTAGGTACAGATAGATTATTATAATTAGAAACAAAAAAAAATTAGACCGTTTGTTCCGCTTCGCTGTAATCGCGTTCATTCACTCCTTATGTTTTGAAGCTATTTATTTTTCGCATAAGTTACTGCTAAAGTAGGAGTTAATTTTTGCACATTCAGAATATGTGAGCCTTCTGTTACACATTATTTTCTTCTCCGATGATCTGTTGTCGTGGCTCCCTATTGTTCCTATGCCGTAGCCGCGATCAATGCAACCCATCCATTCAGCCTATTGTTGGCACCGGACGTAGGTGGGCTCTGCATACTGAATGCGGGTGGGTATAATTGAGTTCACGAGCCTTTCATGTGGGTAAAGTGATTAGGTGTTAGTTTAGTAGGTGACTGCCTAAATATTAGGTCTTTACCTATGAAATTGCCGTTCTGCTGTACTGGCCATTTCAAATCAAAATAATTTTTGTTTGGCTAAGAATTCTAATTTCAAATTAATTTTATTTTAAACACATGGATTTTTTTTTCCAAAAGTAGTCATTTGTTTATTGATTAGTGTTACATTTTCATCGCATTTCAATCTTTTTCGTCATCATGGATACGTTAAAAATTCGAGTAATTATGGAATATGAGTACCGTCGTGGCAGCTACGCGGCACAAGCGTCACGCAATAGGTATCAACGACGTTTACGGAGCTAAAACCAACACTACAAACCAACGCACCACCTGTTATTGGTTTGCTCGCTTCCGTTCTGGAAATTTCGACCTGAAAAATGAACCTCGCGGTCGTCCGAAGACTTTGGTCGACAATTACGAATTAAAGGCGATTGTGGAAGCTGATGATACACAATCTACGGCTGAATTAGCAGCAGATTTCGACGTTAGCGTCAAAACAATATTGGTCCATTTGCGTCAAATTGGCAAGGTAAAAAAGCTTGACAAATGGGTGCCTCACGAACTCAATGATCGCCAGCGCGAAGTACGCGTCGAGACGTGCCTTGCACTGCTCAACAGACACACAAATGAAGGAATTTTGAACCGCATTGTTACCTGCGATGAAAAATGGATTCTGTTTGTTAACCGCAAGGGCTCAGCAAATTGGTTGGATCCTGGTTCAGCACCTAAACAATGCCCTAAACGAAAACTTACCCATAGAAAAGTGATGGTCACTGTTTGGTGGTCTAGCGCCGGTGTGATTCATCACAGCTTCTTACCAAACGGGGTGAGCATTACTGCAGATGTGTACTGTGAAGAACTGAACACAATGATGGAGAAGCTGGCACATCTCCAACCAGCATTGGTCAATCGCTCGTCTCCGCTGCTCCTGCACGACAACGCGCGACCTCATACTGCACAGCAGACGGTCTCCAAGTTGCAAGAACTGGGGTTGGAAGCTCTCCGTCATCTGCCCTACTCACCAGACCTTGCGCCTACAGACTACTACTTTTTCCAGAATTTGGATAACTTCTTGGCGGGAAAAAAATTCAATACCCGAGAGGCAGTACAAAATGCCTTTGAAGAATTTGTTGCCTCCCGACCAGCTGATTTCTTTAAGAAGGGCATCAATAAACTGCCACTGCGTTGGCAAAGATGCATTGATTGCATGGGTGATTATTTCGATTAATACAAATAAAAAATACATGAAAAAAATTCGTTTAAATTTTTTCATACAAAACGGCAATTTCATAGGTAAAGACCTATTATAAGGTAAGTAATATTAATTGGGGATGTTTCAAACCTGAGTTGTCTATATAATTTGTCTTAGGTGAAAGTTTCTCAAAAGTAACGCAAAAGGCACACAGGGTAAGGGTGAAAATCGATGAACCGCTACAACGGTTGTCTAAATAGGTCTACATCCTTGCTATATAATTGTTTTTCTAAGATCTTCTAAACCCAGTATCCATTATCTAAAAAAATAATAATAAAAAAACTATAAAACCCGACTGCAGTAAAAAACTAATACTGAAAAGCTAAAAACAAGGCCATTTTAAATTTAATAAAAGTTGGATGCAGGCGGGACCCATTCCATTTTTATATTTTCAAACTCAAACGGGTCCGCCTGCTTCCAACTTTTATTAAATTTAAAATGGCCTAGTTTTTAGCTTTTCAGTATTAGTTTTTTACTGCAGTCGGTTTTTTTAGTTTTTTTTATTTTTTTTTTATTTCCAGCTTTTTAGTTTAAAAATGTGAAAGATTTCGCAGACGTTTTTATTGTACGGGTTTTTTTACGATTTGTCACTTCGAGGTACTTTTGAACCATATAAGTTGTATATATTTTTGTAATCACCTTTTAAAACCCTTTATTTACACCCCACTCGACAGGTTTTGAAAAAAAAAACCGGACAAGTGCGTGTTGGAACACGCACAATGAAGGGTTCCGTAGCTGATAAGAATTTATCCCGAAAACAAACATATTTTCATACGTGATAAAATTACAAATTAACTATTTTTGAACTTTTTCCTTTACTTGTGCTGTGAGACCTTGCTTCTTGCCAAATTTCATGATTCTAGGTCAACGGAAAGTACCCCATAGGTTTTGATTTACTTGCGAGTATCAAAATATGTCGTATAAATAGCCGTATCTTTTTATTATGTTGACCTAAGTCAATTTCATGCTTTTAGAAGCATGAAATTTTTAGAACTCCAAGGGACCACAAACTTACGTATTTGGTATTAATTTCAACTTGATATCTTCACGTGTTACTGAGAAAAAGGGTCTTGACAGACTGACAGTCAGACAGACGGACAACAAAGTGATCCTATAAGGGTTCCGTTTTTTCCTTTTGAGGTACGGAACCCTAAAAAAATGTGAAAGATTTCGCAGACGATTTAGTTCTTGCAAGGAGTTTTGGCCGTGAGGGTTATATAAAATCGTTTTTGGATAAGTGCACAAATAGCCAAGCCTTCGAGGTCCTGACTCTGCTCAAAGCAATTTTTTTTTTAAATTCAATTTGTCACTTCGAATTACTTTTAAACATATAAGTTGTATATATTTTTGTAAAACCATTTATTTTGATACCCCACTCGATGGTATTAGAAGACAAAAAAATTTCGAACTCCACAATATGTCAACCCAAATCCGCCATTTTACTTTATTTTTGATGTTAATGTCAGCCAGTGACACTCGCGCCGCCAAGACAAATCTAAAGACGTATAATTTATCCAAATCCGTTCATTCGTGGAGTTACGAGGGAACAAAGAATCGGACATACATACATACATGTCAAACACATAACGCTCCTTTCGGGCTTCGCCTTCGCTTCCTATTCTGACGGTGCCAATACACTATTATTATTAGACTCTCGTCACAACTACGATACAGTTAGCACACCCGACATTCACTTTCATACTTAATTACGCCTTAATTTACGATATTACGCTTATAACTGTTTAATTTTGACAAGAATGAGCGCCGCAAAACCAAGTTAATTTTACCAGCACCTAGACTACAAATGATATGAAAAAATAGCCCAGAATATCGAGGCATACAAGTATACAATAAATTACCTGAAAATGTACGCTCCACGAGAACACTAGGTGTATTTAAAGATAGATTAAAGGCGTTATGCTCTTAGAAAAATGTCACTACAGTACCTATCCAAGAATGTATGGAACATAAAATGTTAAAATAGAATTCAAAAGTATAGCTGTGTGTTCATTATAATATATAATCTTTCTATAAAAGCTAGACATAAGTTTAATTTACATAATATTTTTAATTGTGAAAGTTCTAATCTACCTAATTCATCTTGCTGCGCCCTAACAGGGTCATGTATTCACTATAGTTTCGTGTAACTATGGTTGTGTAACAAATAACTTAGTAAATATTTAACATTATTACATCTTCATTTGTTCTATCAGCTTGCTAAGCCGACTCCTACTAAAGTTACATGCTCTATGAATCCTCTTTTTCTGCCTTCTTAATTCGTAATAGCGTTTATAAACGCTATTAAAATCTCATTATCTTATGCCATTATCTTTTTAATTATTCGAAAAGGTTGCATGTTAAAACCATGCAGGTTAAGAATCTCTACAGTACCTATTATAGTCTATTGATCTATGGTCTAGCCACCCGCTTCATACCAGCGCAAGAGAGTCAACACAACTATGTACATGAAAATTTATCTTTCCTAACTTGAGTTCGCTAACCCGTATATAGGTCGGAAAAGTTTCATCAAAGCTGTAACAAAATCCAGGTCCAATTAATCATACAGTTCCGTACTTTGACTGTACCGGGTACCCGATGTAAAGTTGGGTAATTACTCAAGAGAAGTGGAAAATGGACCCCCGGGTGACGGCTGAAATATGGTGGATGTGTGACGTCATACCTCGCTTGGTTTTGGGTTTGAGGTCGGTTAATATGCTTTTTAGTTAATTTCGGATGAGAGAATTTTTTTTTTGTACTTTAACAACAAACATCCAATCAACTCCTTATAAAAGCAGACACAATTAATTTTTGAAACTTCAATGAATCATAGACAAAACTTAGAAAATACAAAGGCAGTTGGGTAAAAATACAAAAGGGCTGCTATATGTATACTTATTACGAGGCATGGCTACAAAGTTACGATGATATTGATATGTACGATTGTCTGTTTTCCCAAATAAAATTAATATTTATAGGAAAGTCGAATTCAAACATCGCCCTGTTTGAAGTAGGTTTAATTACATTGGCCGCTATCTCTAAGAAAAAAAAATACACCGTGAAGACATCCTGTGTTCTACTTCATCTTCCCATAAGCCCTTATCAATCTTAACCTTAATCCATATTGCTCCTAATCCGGCTTAAAATAAAGCCACGAATACGTCAACACATCAAACCAGCGCAATGAATTCTAAAAGCCGGGCTACGCTTATTACGTCACAGCTTCTGGTTACGAGGCCTCGGGGAAATTCGTACGTAAGGACCAACAATTCTGGACGGGCGACCAACAATTCTGGACGGGTCGTTACACGTTGAAATGACATGGAAGATGATGTATTGGAAGGTGGGCGCACGACCTGGGCCTTCATTTGTCACTAGAATGATGTCTGGGTTTTTTGGGGTTTATTATGTATGGGTAGGAGCTGATTTACGTAACAAATTGGTATTTTAAATACAAAGTGAGTTATTCTAATTAGTATTTTTCATAAGAACACATCCTATTCATCTTTGGTAAAAGAAAATATTCAATCTTCTGGCATTGCGGTCTGTTCATAATGCAACGCATAATTATCTTGTGTCACTCTTGGCAGGCAGGAGCTGTGTGGTGGCCCAGTGGTGACAGCCGCAACTTACGAGTAGGTCGTAGGTTCGAATCCAGACAGGTGTTTTAATTTGTAATAATTTCATCACCACTGCTCTTAAAACGGCGAAGGAAAACATCGTGAGGAAAGCGGCATGTCCTAGATCCAAGAATTCGAAGACATGTGACATCTATTACCAACCCGCCCTGGGCCTGCGTGGTAGTCTATGGCGCAGTATCTCTCACCGAGAGAAGGCCTGTATCCCAGCAGTGGGAACATAGGCTAATCATGCTCTTGGCAGACATTATTTGAGTAGTAGTAGTTTGTATTATCTATTGAAAATAGCTACAGATTTTGCCGTTCTTCCTATCGTAATACGTAATTTTTTTTTGTGTAAATTACAACACTGCGTTTCCCGCCAAAAGGAATATTTATCACTAACACATACCTTTCAAACCAAGAACCCTCACAGGACCAAAATATCAGTTTCAAAAATAGAATCACACGTATATACTATACCAATGGAATCACGAGTCTAACAAAACTAATCCATCGCAATGCAGAATTGATGTATCAAGGTGGAAAGGAGAGAGGGAGTGAGGCGTGTGCCCGGGGACATTCCATCATCATTTTGTTTGCCCATCCATCGTTTATGGATGTCAAAAGTTGAGGGTGTGCCGCATCGCCCTTGCTATTGTTTGTGCAGAAAACTATTATTTTTAAAAATGGAATTTGCGTGGGCTGGTGTGTCTTTGACCTGGATTTGGTCCTCGTGCTGATTTGATTCTATTGCTACTGAATTGCTTTTGAATTTTGAAAAAGGATCTAGTAAGATAATTTTCATTTTCTTAAATGAAAACTATTGTCTAATTTCGGAGTTCTCTTTGTTAATAATTTTGTTTAAAGTAATACAAAATAGGTCAAATTCAACAAAGGTCTACCCTCGGAGTTTGCCAGAGAGCTATGGAACGGAGTATTCTGAGTATCAAACTTGTGGACCGAGTTAAGAATACAACAATCCGTTCCATCATCAAAATAACTGACGTCACTCGGAAAGCTGCCACGCTTAAATGGAATTGGGCTGGACACATCTGCCGCATGTCAGACGATCAATGGGCCCAACTTACGACCCAGTGGGTCCCGCTTGACGGCAAACGACATCGCGGCAGGCCCAGACGGAGATGGCGGGATGAGCTGGACTCCTTTGATAAAGGTTGGTCCTTGGCAGCTCTGGACAGAGAGAGGTGGAAAGAGAGTGGGGAGGCCTTTGCCCAGAAGTGGGCCAATTATGGCTTGTAAAAAAAAAAACAAAATAAAAACTTATCCAGTAGGAAAAGAGTGTTTTTAATGTCCTTTTAATTACATTTTATTATTTAATGATATGTATGATGATGATGAGTATACAAAATGAGTCTTTAATTTTTGTATCATAAATAAAGAAATAAATAAATACTTTGGGATAAATTTAAATCACGAAACAACTAACCAGACACGATTCACAGTCATCAGAAAAACTTTCATAACTGAACATCATCATCATCATCAGTAAGATTCATAGTTCCTTAAAACATATTTATTTATTTATTTATACAGGGTCAAATTAAATTAGCTAGCTAAACTCTGCAGACGTTACGGGTATCGATATACTTACATGACAAAGTAAAAAAGATTTGATGATTTTTTTTGGGGTTACTTGAAGCACAGTATAAAAACAAACAGTAGGACGACGCCTTTGAACTCGTGGTAAATGCCGACAACGTCTAGACACTGGCAACAGCAAGGGTTGTCCCAAGTAAACGATATTAATTAATTAATTTGTTTATTTCAGATCAAAATCATCATCAAAATTATTATTATTGTAAATGACATTTGAGTGCCTGCTTATTTCTTAAGTTTTTTTTTTTAAATTATTTTATTATTTTTCTCTTTAGTTTATTTTTTTCGACATGGATGTCATTCTCACAGTTTTTGAGATCGCTGATAACGATAACGGGGTTAAAATCAAAATTCAAGATGGCGGCTGCGAAATTTTTTTTTTTTTTTGTCAAAATCCGTTTTGATTTTGACCTCATTATCGGATTCAGCGTCCTCAAAAGCAATAGAAACGACACCTATCTTGAATTTTGATATCGTTTTCAGCGACCACAAAAACCATGAAAATGACATCCAGACAGACGGACAACAAAATAATCCTATAAGGGTTCCGTTTTTCCTTTGAGGTACGAAACCCTAAAAATAAATCAAACACAATGACGAACACAGATAGAGTGAATACTGCCGGTGCCTGGATTGCCCGGAGGCAAGATTGATGGGAAACTATTCAGTACACCGGGCGGCATCACATATGTTTTGTGTGACAAAAACAGGGATATAGGGTTACAGGTCTATTGTTACATAACTTTTGTGTGTGAAGCGGATTTTTGATCTGATGTCGCAATCGATCTGTAAAATCGGGTTATGTACTGCAGTAGTTCCGACAGCGTTCAAAGGATCCATCGTTTGTCTTCGGAAAAACCGAAAGAGAGCGAATAAAATATGAGTGGTCCAATTAGAGATTGACGGAATTAGTTTGCCAATCTATAATAATTTAGATGGGAACATAAATGAATTTCTATTGGTCGATAGTCACATTTTATTCGCTGTATTTCGGTATTTCCGAAGATTTTTAACGTTCAAAAGTGGCTTTTATGTGCCTATCAAATGCAACGCAATAACGCAATGCTCGCATCGAGCGGCTCGGCTAGCTGCACTAACATTGACGCGTTACAAAAACTCGATACATTAAAAACAAACGTTACAAGTCAGTCTCCGCTTTAACGTACTGACCTACAAGGTATTTAACGTTGGTCCTCAGAACGTTAGCGTTGGCAACAATTCTATGACCATTGACGGCTCGGTAATTACTTTATTGGACATCTTGCTTACATATGAAGCAATGGACATCGTACTGTGGTTGCTGTGTTTGCTGTTAACATTGGGGTATTGAACTGAGATTAGATTTGTGATGGTATGTAAAAGGACATGTTGCGGCGACCCCAAATAGTTTGGGACAAGGGCAGGAGAATGATGATGTAGGTTCACATTGTATAATAGTAGAAGCATAGAAATATAAAAAAAACAGGAGAAGTGGCAAGCGGGCGAATCTGTGTCCGCGCGACATGCTCAGTAAGAGCCGTTCATAGTACAATTTTCATCTCTGCGAACTAGTGCGGTTTCCACTGTGACCGTGACAATTTATAAGAATGCCGTGTTGTTCAGTGGTTTCTTGTAAAAAACCGAAGCCATGTAAATCATGGAATCACTTTCATGTAAGTTCAAGTATTTTACCGTATTTGTCTTTAAAATCATGAAAGTGACAAAGGTACAAAGTGGAGACGCAAGGTTCCGATACATTTTAACACACTGGGTACATCTCCTTCTTTCTTATATCTATGGGTAGATGGCTTGTGTTTGACCACTATTATGCGTTTAAAAGGTGTCTACACACCAAAGCCGGCTTAGCCCGGCTTAGCTGCCGGGCTCAATTTATACAACAGTTGTCCGACTTGCAACGTTCTGAAGCTAACCCGCCGGCACTAAGGATAAGGTGTGTTCCCTCTTAAACTCCATGCTAGTGCATGGAAGACATTATTTTTTTATTTTAATTTGCATTTGCCTTGATTAAAATTATCAGTAACGATAGATACCGGATACTAACTCAAATTAAATAGTGTTTAAATTAATTCATGTATGTATCTATAGATTTATCTTTAAAAAAAAACCGGGAAAGTGCATGACGGACCACGCACAATGAAGGGTTCCGTAGTTGGGATGAATTTATCGCAATAACAAACTTAACATTGTAAGTAGTTGAAAAACATGTTCTACGATTAGAGGTCATGGTCATTCTCCAACTGCAAGTTTGTAATCCCAAAAACATATTTTTTATGTGATAAGATATTTCCTTTGCTTGTGCTGTAAGACCTTGCTTCTTGCCAAATTTCATGATTCTAGTTCAACGGGAAGTTCCAATATAGCTGTTGATTGACTATTTTTAGAAGCTTAATTTTTTTTAAAGCTCCTAGCGGTGGTCCCTTGGAGAGCTACGTACAACTTGATACCTCCACGCGTTCCTGAGAAAAAAGATCTTGACAGACAGACAGACAGACGGACAACGAAGTTTACTCCTAATAATTAAATAATAATGAAACAAGAATAAATATATTGTTGTTTCATGCTTTTCAGTGTGATTTTTCAGTAAGTAGTTTTGAACTTACTTTTTTGATTTTTCGTAAAATTTGTTTATTATGACAACTTGGAACTGACCTATTCTTGTCAGCTTTAGCCCTTGTTAGGTGTGTTCACTTTTGTTTTCATTTCGGTGGCATCCGGTGGCATCTAAACGAGAATAAACATGTCTGTAACTTGCAAAAAAGTAGCTGCTAGCTTGATGAATGTCACTCCCAATGGCATGCAAACTACTTGCATAGTTCAATATAAGTTACAGGCATGTACTAACGAAGTCAGAAGTGCATGGAGAATTCCAAACCAAAATCGTTTGTACAGGGTTAAATATTTCTTAGTATTATTATTTCTTAGTAATTATTTTAGGTATTAAAAACCTTATTATGTGCCTCTGCATAATAAGGTTTTAAGCTTTGCAGTGTTATTTTCATGTTTGAACAGCGCCATCTAGTCGTCTCTTCAAAAGTAATGAAACGTAATGCAAAACCTCACAGTCAAAAGTCAACCTTAGGCTCTCCATGCACTTTTGTCTTCAATAGTATGTGTATTCCCACCCTTAGGCGAAAATGGCCATAGCCAATAACAAGTTGAGTTACTTACCTACTTACCACTTTTGTTACCAAACTACAATATAATCTATCCGGCTTCCTTTTGTAAGGCTGGATGTCATGACGGTAACTGGGTCAGATCACAGTACCTTTTAGTGACTTCAAATTAGCTGCCAAATAATAGAATCATCATTGTGAATTCGAATGAAAAATATCTCAAAAATGATAATAATTCACATCACTAATTAAAATTATTTTAAATACGCATTTATCGTCAGTCAAAAATAAATCAATCTGCCTAGCCTTTTCCCAACTATGTTGGGGTCGGCTTCCAGTCTAACCGGATGCAATGATTACCAGTATTTAACAGGGAGCGACTGCCTATCTGACCACCACAACCCAGTTACTGGGTAGCAAGATACCCCTTGGTAAGACTGGTTCCCAGACTTTTGAGCTTCGGACTACCCGTAACGACTGTCAATGATCATGAATGACAGGCGGGACCAACTCCTTAACGTGCTTTCCGAGACACGGAGGGGTCTCGATTATGTAATGAATGGTCACCCATCTACGTACCGACCGCGGCAAGCATAAATTTACGTTCGATCGACCCGAGTGATTGTTATTATTTATTTTTAAAAAAATAGTGACTTCGGAAATAGTAGTCCCATTAAAAAAATACCTACCGAAATATCGCAAGTATCGCAACCCACTTTTATGTCGATTCCACAGAACTGTCACAATCATAACAGGGCGTTTCCAAAATTGTTTGATACACGCCGCAAAAAAAAAGTATAAATGTGTAACACAACAGAGTACGAGTTACAAAAAAAACAGCATTGTATTTTTAGTTCTGTTATCGTGTTCCGCACAAACTACTGTCCTATTATAACTGCCGTGACGGTATAAATATGACAAGCTATTTTAGAGATTGCTAGTACGTATAGTATTTTATGCTAAAGGGAAGCTAATAAGTATCAAAATTATGCAACCGCATACACTGACTACTTATTTACCACTTCAAACTCAAACTTAAAGCATTTATTTCAAATAAACCAATTACAGGCACTTTTGAATTGTCAAGGGATCAGTCAGAAAGGTGAAGCTAGTTACCCATTCCAAGGGGTAGTAGGTTTCTATGGAGAAGAACGGGCAAGAAACTCCACGGACAATCTTTTAAATCAAAATATTGGTTAGATACATCATTCATGTTGATAATAAGCATGTGAGAACAATGTAGAAAGACGTGCACGTTAAAAGCGTCCGTGATAAAAAGATAAAAACAACTAAATTTAAATAAGCCGTGGCAGCTAAGAGACGACCAGTCCTTACTGACGGCGACCGTTCAACAACATGACGCATGGATCAGCAACTGTTAACCATTTTGAAGGGAACTTAATAATCCAACCTACACGCCACCACCAGCGAGACATTTGAGTGAGTATGTCATACTCTCAGACGCTAGGGCACATTCAAGTCAGTGAAAGACGTACCCAGTAAACGGTAGCTTTATACTGACGTATCTGCCATTTTGAAGTAAGCAGATAGCCGACCTAACTATAGTAATTAGATACATTTTCCAAGTCGAATCAATCTGTCTAATCGGCGTATCTGTACCTATGATAATGCAAAAATCGAGACCGATATATCTATAGTTTACATAAAAAAGGAAAATAGCTTGCCCTGTAAAATTTTCTTCGACTCAGTTACGTCACTTAGTTAGATTAGCGACGATATGTGCTATGCAATATTATAAATAATACTAAACGATTGAATTTATACAATTCAAAGATAGTTTTTACTATCTTCAGCCCAAAAGGTACTAAATGGCGTTGCTAATGGGCATTTAGATAGAGCTTTCCATTAATTTTTCATTTAATTCGTGTGAATACTGTACTCCCAAAACCTTTTCTTATTCATACTCTAAAGTGTCCCAGTAAATATTGCTTGTATTTTTTTCAAATAGCGGAGTATATACAAGTACATATCACGGGTGAGTTGAGGTCGCCGTCGTTGGGTCGGACATTTCACGGAAATGCTTACCGCAAAGGCTTTCAGGGCATTTCAGAGTTGCAAAAGGAACAACGGTTAAGTCGACACTATGGTGACTACGAATTGTTAAAACTGGAGATTCTTATATGCGTTAAGATGGAGAAAAATGTGACAACAGAGGTCGTGGATTAACTTTAGTTTTATTGACAAAACTTACCAAGATCGAAAACAGGTCTTATCGCGATATTCCTTTTTACATAAAGTTCCAATTTTAATGAAGTATTTTTTTCAATAATTAAGATTTAGAAAACTACTAATCGACTTTTGTTGCTGACTGTACCTATGTTTTAGAATAAATGAATGAATTGAATTGAATTAAAGTTTTTCTCTGATTGAATCTGTGAAAACGCATATAAAATATGCACACATTACATAACACCACGCTTGTGTTAAGGGTTAGGCAGAGGTGTACATAGCACACCCACATTTCGACAATTTTGTTTGAGTCCCATGTAATAGCGAGCCTATTGCCATCAACCGGGCACAAATCCAGACTCCAGGCTGCTGCTGAGAAATTCCTGATGGAAAACCCCAATAACACTTTGCGCGACCCGGGAATCGAACCCAGGACCTTATGCTCAGCAGTAACGCTTACGACTAACTAGACCAACAAGGCAGTAAAATATGCACATACATACATACAAAAACTCAAACTTAGGAAACAGAAAATTAATTCATAACAAAGTATTATAATGACACTTCTTGAGATTGTCATCGAAAGGCGTGTCTCCTGCGCGTCTTTTTGCGAAAAATTACTCGAAAAACCTTACCCATAAACATTTGCTCTCGTACACAAGCTGTCTCCTGCGTATTAAAATATTTTTATTTACACATTTTGTGTAGATGTCGTAGAGTTCCGACGAGGAATACTTGCGCGCGGCATTTGAAAATGAAACAAACCCTTCCCCTCTTCTCCCGCGCGGGGAATGTTTTTGTGTAATGATTCGAAAAAACACGCGCAGGAGACACGGCTTTAAATAGACGTATCTTAAAACACACGCGCAGGAGACACGGGTTTAAGTAGACGTATCTAGAAACTTCCGACGACAGATTTTCTACGTCACAGTTACTCCAAAGTACTTCTTTTGAGTTGAGCGTATTAACTAACGCAACTCGTCTCCGCAAAATCTCATGCTATCCTTGTCACTTTCAGGGGTATTCTAGCTACAGAACGATGTTCAAAAGCGTCTCATAGTGTCGTTTGTGAATTCTGGGGTGAGTCTCTAAGATGTAGCGATAAAGTGTAGCCTACCTAGTAATGGGTAGGACAATGGGTTTAAATTTCATGCTACGGGAAGACAGAATGTAAAGAAAAAGTAATGGAGTGGTGAACTCAGTCTTTTTCGTGGCGTAACGAAAAGTGACTTAAGTCTTTTTAATGTTTTTTTTTTCGTTTCGTTCTAGCAGTTCATGGAATTTTGTATTCAGCCATGTACAATTTTCTATAGAACTTTAATGTTGAGGTTTTTCCATTAATAAAATTAACTGCTCAAATATCGGGTAATATTAACGGTTATTTTATTTTTTAGGTGCTTGATTTTCAAAAACTAAATTTTAAAATTAATCCCTACAAAACTATTATCGAAAAACCCTTTATTTACCCAACGCCATACATACATTCTCTAAACGTATCCGTAGTTCCTAAATTAGGACATCAAAAGGGCCAGATGACGGTCCCTTCCCACAACGCGCCCGTGATTTGAGCCCGGAAATTCACACAAAGGTCAAAATTCACACGAAGTAAAGCAGTCACAAGACAAGAATAACAATGTCTCTAAAAGTGAGAAGTTCCTGACAAGACCGAGAATTAACGAGACCACTCGATGAACAGAGCCGAATTTAGGGGCGATAAAAAGGCGAAAAATTTCAATATCATTAAGTGGGTGCAAAGGATTAAATTTTTAGGGTGTTTGCTAATTAAGGCGACGATAAACTACTTTAAATTATTTCGAAAAAATATATGTTAAATTAGAGCATTTTCTTAATAACTTAATAAGTGAATGTTATAGATTATGTTTATATTACCAAGTGTAATTAATTTGTAAAGTTATGTCTAATTTTAAAGATAATTTAATTATTTATCTTTTAGTATACTTACATGTTTTATAATATACCTTTTGTTTTATGTATAGTAAATTAATAATGCGTTTAATTAAGGACAGCGCTCCTTGATGGGCCTTGAGTAAGTCTTTTTACTGGCTGGACATACGACGCGTTGCGTGAGGTCAACATAGAACACGCAAGCTGGCCACTCAAGGCCGTTGGCATATATCTGCATCTTAAGGCGATTATCAAACCACCATCGCCCGCGCCGTCACCATGTCCCGTTGCATAGCGCTGATACGTTGGGAAGACGAGATTAGTAGAACCGCGGGCTCAAATTGAAGCCAAATAGCACAAAACCGGGACAAATGGGCATATTTGGAGGAGGCCTTCACCCAAACTGGGGTTCTTGCGGAAGAAGAGAAAAAATAAAACTCAAAAAAATAAAATAAATAAGTCTAAGTTTAACCCATTAGTTAGAACATAATTATGTACATACATACTAGTAACATGTAAATAGTGTATAGTGCATGAAATAAAAAGGCTTATTTATTTTATTTTATTTTACTTATATTCTCTTTGTACGATCGTGACCATACATAGTCCTACATAATGGACTAGGTACAGTGGGCTGCATCAATTGGGTACCCCAGTTGTATTAAAATTTTAATACACAACACTGTACAATGATGTCTGCTTATTTTTTTTTATTGTATTCTGCGGTTATGAACGCAACTTGTACATAGAAAAAAGCCTACAGTCCGGTCGTGTAGAGAATGAGTTATATTATAACACTTAAAGTTACTAGAAATTGTCCAACTGACAGGTGTCAGAAACGCATTCTCTGGAGCTAGCCCAGAGAATGCGTTTCTGACACCTGTCAGTTAGACAATTTCTAGTAACTTTAAGTGTACACAGACATCATAATTATTTTCATATAGTACTTAGGTAGATATAATGAGGTGCGGCCCTGTCACGCAGAAAGTCAGCCCAAACTTTAATGAGAGTGTGACTCCAGTCGATTGCAAATCAAAGCTTTATGAGCTGGCAAAATTGAAATGCTTCCCTCAGTTGTTTCATAATCACATGCAAATTACATCGTTCCAAGTGTTCGCTCCCCACAGACAGTTAGTTCCGGATGGAGGAATTTATAAAAAAATTATGTATCTTGCCTATAAAAGATTTAGTAGGGACCATAGGATTTCCTTTCGCAGTGAGTGTTTCCTTCTCCAATTAAGGCGTATTCTGGGGTGTGTTCAGTGTAGTTAATTGGTTTATTATGCATTTCATTTGCATATAGTAAAGATAAGTTTGTAAACTGTTCTTTTGTCTGCCAACATTAACACTGTTACAACGATAAAACCTACGATTGATCGAAGTTTTTAACGTTGTGGCAGTTTTTCTCAAAGTCTCGTGATTGAATGCTTGATTCTTTTGCCATTTTTCTACGTTAAATTAAAAAAAAACACTACAAAGTAAAAATAACTTTAATTTCGGAAGTCAGTGTCATTGGATCCGCATTTTAGTTTTTTTGCCACCAACTTCCGAAATTAGAGTTATTTTTCACTTAGGTAGTTGTTTTCGGAAGCCGGTTTTTTTTTTGTAAAAAAGTTTTTATTTTTCACTTTATATTTATTTATTAATTTACTGGCGATAATATCTACAATTATTGACGATAATATCGATGAAAATACATACAGACGAACATAAAACACAGGGATTGTCCGCGTTTTTCATTCTCGTCATTTGGACATCCCGTATTCACGAATCGGCACATTCTAAATAGAGTCTATGGAGAGCACAACACTGATTGGAGCTGATTCGTTACCCAACACGAGCCCTTGTTAATCTTAACGAACGTCGCACTGGGAAAGTGCGCGACAACTTTGTTTAGTCACACTCTGCAATGAGACAACTGTAAATAGGACCCTCGAACCTATTACTGTCTTACTTCGGACACATCAATCTGTGAACTTGTGGTGACTACTGACCATTGAGAGACCATTATAATGATCTATTGGAAAATCACGACTTCTTTTTAAAAGACAAAAAAAAGAGGAGTATGATGTATTTTTTGAGCTCACATTCCACATGTCAACAACCTCGTGAGCTAAGTCGAGATATTTTATTTGTTTCTCTTTCTCAGCTTTCACGAGGTTCCCGTCATGTGGAATGGTAACATCGACAATCATTGCGCGGCGCGCTAATCGATCTATCACCACTATATCAGGCTATTGGCTACAATAGTCTTGTCAGTAATGATAGATCGATCCCAGTACAACGTGACATGGTCATTTTCGAGAACTGGGTCGGGCAAATACTTGTAATATCACAACACAGAGTCAGAGTCCACAAGCTTATATTTCAAAGCAAGTTGCTGGTGAATAATCCTGGCCACTTGGTATGTGCAAGTACTCGCCGTTAGCCAGACGAGAACAACCGGAGATAATTATGTCTGATGGACTCACCCGGACGGTGGCATGCCCGACACACGTCAACCGTCCCGTTCTTCATAATATGTCTCCGGTAGTTATTCGTCAAGATAACTTCGTCCATAATTGCACAAACGAAACCTTCAGTTTCCCCGAAAAGATCACCGCAACGTAGCCAGGATACGGATGCTAAGAAATCTACTGTTAATCTATTTATTATTTATTTTTATTTTTTTTTGTCTTTGACATATCTCGGGACCCTGGGGTCCCAGACCTTTGGAAGGCGTACGAGGGGCCGAAGCCAACTCGCAGAGGCCCCTTAGACAATTTTAAATGACGAGGCGGCACTAGCCGCCGATCATCCCTGTATGCACTATGCAAGTGCACCCAAGGACAACCCGGTTGGTGCAGGACTATTGCAGAACATGGAAACAACACATATCGGGCTATGGGTTTGGGTGGCTATAGTGGATCGGGTACCTTAAACTATGGAAGAACTATGTCCCCTGCCTTACCAATCTTCTATCTATATATATAAAATTCAAAGTCCTGACTGACTGATTGACTGACTGATATATCAACGCACAGCCCAAACCGCTGGACCTAGAGACTTGAAATTTTGCACATAGATACCTTATACAGTGTAGGCATCCACTAAGGAAGGATTTTTGGAAATTTCATCCCTAAGGGGGACAAATAGGGGATGAAAGTTTGTATGAAAAATCTTATTCCTTGAGTTAATAGACTTGAAACTTGGCATGAATATCTATATATGTAAATTATAAAGTTTTTCGTTTTTAGTTTTCCTAAAGTACCCCCTCAGGAAGTATTGGGGGGGTGTCAAAGTTTGTATGAAGGAATTTTAACGCGCGTTCCGATTAACTCGAAACTCAGTATTTATACTTGAGATCAAAAATAAAGAATAATGTGTATCAGGGTTTTTCGAATATCTACCCCTAAAGGGATAGTAAATTTTACTGAGCAGGTTTTACTGCGGGGCTTGATTAATTCGAAAATCGGTGTAAATAATCTTTCAGTCAAGTTACGGAAATATCCCAAACGTTTTTTTTAAATTCCATCCCTGTGGGGGTGAAAACAGGGAATATAGTTTATATGAAAAATCTTATTCATTTGGTTAATTAACTTGAAACTTGGCACAAATACTTGCCTAAGCAAGTAATAAAGTTTGTCAGTAATAGTTTTTGCCCCAGAGGGAAGGTTACAGGGGAAGGGCGGAGTGGAGGGGGTGGTGAGGAGGGAAAGGGGGAAGGGGACGGGTGGTGAGGAGAGAAAGGGGGAAGGGAGGGGTGGTGGTGAGGGAGAGCGGGTGGATGATTGAGGGGAGAGGGAGAGGGTGGAGAGAGATAGGAGGGTGTAGGGAAGGAGAGGGTGTGGAGAAGGAAAGAGGGGGAGGGGACGAGTTGGTAAGGGTAGAGGGTGAGGGGAAAGCGGTGAAGGGGTGTGAGAGGGTGTTATAGGGTGAGGGGGAGGTTATCGGGGAGGTGAGGTGGGGCACACAAACAGGAGTAAACTCCAGTCGTGCATCGGAGCTGACACACACTTTTTTTATTTGTTTGAACGCGTTAATCTCTGGAACTACCAGTCGGACTTTAATAATTATTTTTGCGGAAGACTATAGGCGCGTGGGTGGATAAAAAGAAAAGTCCTGACTGACTGACTCATCAACGCCCAGCCCAAACCCTTGGACTTATAAAGCTGAAATTTTGCACAGAGGTTCCCTATATAAGGTAGATAAGAAATAAAGAAGGAATTTTGGTTCCCGTGGGATATTTTCCGACATCCACGCGGGCGAAGCCGCGGGCAAAAGCTAGTGTTATATAATATACACAGTTAAAATGGCGGGGGGTGACTTACACACTCAATAATGGGCCCCCGGAAACGGTCGTTAGCACATAGTGTCGTAGCGGTAAGGGGGCAACATGTCTTGAGGCGCTTGTGAGGAGTGGAGAGGTATCCCACGGCTATCAGGACAATCCCGGAAGTACGCTCAAGATCCCTACCAGCATCTTACTGGGATACTACCTTCCTCCGAGCACGTTTGCTCTTGCGAATCTCCACTCAAACCGGCCAATAAAGGCAAGATAGAGGTGGGAGCTCTGTTCCTCGTCAGTGTTCACTCCAGCCGGCCAATAAAGAGAGATAGGGTCCGTGGGGTCGCTACTGCCCAACGGCTCGCCAGATGCTGCCCTGCGGGTTTCTGTATCTCTCTTGGTCTGGCTCCTCATCCTAGACCTGTTCCGGCAAAGTAAACTCTACCCACAGATCCAGAATTCGTAGCGCGCAAGCCCCACCACGACGTCAACGTAGAGATACTGCGGTGGGGTTATTATTATTATTATTAAAGACACCGACTTCGGAAATTAAAGCTATTTTTCACTTAGTAGTATTTTTTTTGGAAATTGGTTGTTTTTTTATTATAACTATTATAATTTAATAATTTATTTATTTCACAAAAGTGTGGTACAGTCTGATAAAATAGTATAATAAAAAAAATAAAAATAAAAACAAAAAATATCTTGAGGTGGAAACCCTGAAACAATGTTATTTTGTCAGAGTGACATAACTGAAGAGTGAGACATGTCACGCTCTGATTGGCGTTCAATGTTAAGTGACCAATGGCTATATTTACGTAATTATTTCTCAAAAATATTAATTAATCTAAAATAATTTACAAAAACTAAGTTGAATTTTGATACTTTTAGCGCACAACCATATTCTACATAATAAAATTCATAAGATATTTTTCTTACTGTCAACTAGCCTATTGCCACAATGGCAATCTGCGATTGCCTCATCAAAAGTTGTCACTACATAAAACCTTTTGCACTTTGGTGGACACTGCAAACTGTCGTCTAAAAGAAAGCAATCTCGACTCACTGAAAGAAAGGTCATGTTTGAAGTCGTCGTGCTATAGGTGTTTAGATACCTTACCTATCTATTTCAGAAGTTTTTTCATCAACTCTTTTGGGATGCTAATTATTGGAATTTTAAATACTTTTTAGATTGGACCGAAGGAATGAAAATTAAAGTAGCGAATTGAAAGTTGAAGAGGTAGAAACTAATTGTCTAGAAATTGCTTTTCAAGTAGGTACCTATCTAGTAATCAAGAAAACAGAACTAAGTAAAAAAATAATATACCTTAATGTATCTTATCATATCTATATTTTAAAAATCTTTGTATATTATAAAATGTATTAAAAATAAACGTTTTTTCGTCTATTTTAGTGTTTACGATTAAATTACAAAATAAATGCATGATACTGTAAATCTAGGATTTCCATAGACAGAAGACATTGATTCATTACCTGAAGAACATTTTCTTTCAGCTGGATTTTTAAGTTTTATCAGCAGACAAGCCACGTAAAGACCTAATTTGTATTATTTGAACACTTTGCTCGGCTCTTAATTAAATGTATTGAGATCAGTAAGTAATTTTGAACAGGGCTATGCGGAATGACGAACTGAAATTGCCCAGATCTTCCAACAAGCGAATGCGCTTCTAACAAACCGATTAAATATTCAACAACATAGACTCTCGGATAGCTTCTGTGAACCAACCGGTACTTTACAGTCTCTCAAACCTGAAACTCGAATTGCCTATAATACCTCGAATAGCAGTGTTACGTTCAGATCTCATCAGGGTACTAAGACTTTACTTTTTAATGAGTTGTGGCCAAAATAAAATTGTTTCTTAGTGTAAATAGTACTTGTATAATAATAAACTCAAAGTATTTATTTAAATAAACCAATTACAGGCACTTTTGAATTGTCAAGGGGTGGATCAGAAAGATGAAGCTAGATGCATTCCAAAGCGTAGCAGGTACCGACCTATGGAGAAGAACGGGCAGGAAACTACACGGAAACTTTTAATCAAAATATTGTTACAAAATATTGGTTACATGATTCATACTGTTTATGATACATGTGAGAAAGATGCAGAACGTTAAAAGCGTCCATAGTGAAAAGATTTAAAAAAACTATTCAAAAATAAAATAAAATAAAAATAAGCCGTAGCAGCTCAGAGATGACCAGTCCCTGCCCGCCAGGCTCTGCTAACGGCACGGCGCCCGTTCACGAACATGCACCCTAATTGCGTAACACACTATCGATCGGAATCTGAACTATTTTGAAGCTAATTGCTTCATATGTTTGAAAAAAAATTATCTTCTCAACACCGTAAATAACGCAATTTTGTTGAACTGTCAAAATGAAACCGATTCCGATTAGGCCGCGTTTCCACTGACGCGGAGCTGGGCGGAGCGGAGCGGAGACGTGCAGGAATCGTCCAATTACAGACGAGGCAAGAGACGCGATGAGGATTTCAACCATTATGATTGGTCGATTCCTGCACGTCTCCGCTCCGCTCCGCCCAGCTCCGCGTCAGTGGAAACGCACCCTTATAGTGTGTTACGTAATTATAGGGTGCTGACCATATTCAATATTTTATATTAAATATCATTAATTATTGTTAGCAGTCCAATGTATTCAATGAAATAAAGCGTTGCGCCAAATGAACATTTCGGACAACCCTGAATTAATATGAAGGACTTCTTAAAGAAAAATTGTTGTGATTACAAGCGTTGCTATATTTTCCAAAGTATGTAAATAAAAATAAAATATCCCAAACTCGGAGAATTTAAATATTCAAGTATTTATATTCTTCCCTCAACCAATAAACTTAAGAGTTTTACTGAATAAATAATTCAGTAGGCGTCGGAGAGAAAGTCAAACTTTTTATCTTCAATAGCACTTTTATGATGCTGAAGGGAATAATGATTAGCAGCCAGCAAATGCTGAACCTTATCGGCTAAGATATCAAAGTGATTATAAATAAAATTGATACTTCTAATATGCCAAGTTTCAGTGGTCAACACAATAGAATGGAAAAACCGATTTCGTCGTGAAATTTCTCTTGTTGCATTGTATGTATATTCAAGATCGACGACATTTTAAGGGTCAAAACGCCTTTGAAAGATTCGTGACAAAATGATTGCTTTTGAAATCAAAGGACTTCCGATTGGGGCTCAACCCTTGACATTTTTTTCGGCTCTTATTCTAAAGGGTGAGCTGTTTTGAATGTCGCGACAAAGAAAGACGGATTCCAAGGGGATAATTACGGTCAATTTGAAATAATTGCAATGTCATTCAAGATAATTATCTATTAAATCGTTATCCTATTTTATACAAATCAAAGATATTTCTCTAAGGACTGACTTATAGACCCTGCAGTCTGAATAAAAGATTTAAATCGTAAGATTCGACCAAACGCGTCAAAAGATGGGTGTTTCTGTACTTTGCGTCGTTTCGACACCTCTGTCACGTCACAATGTTGCAGAGATTTTACTGCCATGGAAACGCCATTATTATTGTGTGAGGGCACTCTTCTCGGTTTGAACACTTTTTCACTTTTTCACTTAGTGCGGTGTGGGCACATCTAACGTTTTTAATCTTTGGTATGAATAATGTAACCACACAAACAATTGTTTGGCAGGAGGAGGGGGGTGAATGGGGTGAAAGTTGGTAGGGGTTGGGTCCCTGATGATAACGCTACCACTCTCATTACAAGGTAATACATATTTTTTGAGAAATTAATAAAAATTATTTCTAACCTCAAATCAGATAAACAGTGAAACGAAATGTCAAAATGGGCGATTGACAACCAAATTTGTATCAATATATTGTCTGCGGTGTAAAATGTCGTGTAAAATACGTGAAACGAAACGCAAAAAAAAAAGTCAGTGTCATTCAACCTAGAAATTCTGCTCAGAAGGAAGTTAGTGTGCACCCCACTTTATAGTTAAAATAGGTCGAATCTGTCCCAAAACCAAATCGGGGCACCCTGACTTTACGTAGTCTTTTGGCTGGCATACTAGAGTGTATATAAAAACCCGGAGGCGCGGAGGTAGAGCAGCCCCCGCCCGCTGTAACAAAGGTTAGGCACCCATGCGAGCCGCAGCGGCTGAGGTTGGTCGCCGGAGACGACCAGCAAACCGAAGCTGCGGAGGTGAGCATGGGTGCCTGTCCTTTGTTACGTAAGGGCGAAGGGGCTGCACTTCCCGCAGCGCCGGAGACGTTGCAGAGGCAACTTAAGTGTTTAGAGGTTAGGTTGCAATAATTAGTTTTTATTTTCAAGAATGGTGCTTACCTGTACATGGGAGTGGTGGGGGAGGGTGCGTTAGGGTACCCCCCACCCCCCCTCAACCCCTACTTCTGCCATACGATACTAAAAGTAACTTTAAAGTGTTTTGAAGTTAGGTTACAATAATTAGTTTTGCTCAAGAACGGTGCATTACCTTTTCATGGGAGTGGTGGGGGGCTCAGGGTACCCCCCTCCCCCCACACCACCCCACTCCCTCCTCCTGCCAAACGATTCTAGATTTTAACACCCAACTCTAACAAGTCAAGTGAGTATTATTTCAACACCACATTTCAGATTTTCCACCAAAACAAAACAGTAATGTTCAATCCATCATGACGTATAAGCCTTCCCGCGGAAAATCGTCGTCACCAAGTCTTTGTATACTTTAGAACAAAAAGTTAAATTGTACATAAAAGATGAGGCGACTCAAAAATGAGTTTTATAATAGAAAAAGTTTTCATAGAAATAATTACTGAAATATAAAGCGTTTAAAGGTGTAATAAGTTAAGATGGATGAGGAAGTCGTTAATGTTACAGCGTTGACTTTCTAAAGAGTTTTAATTAAGACTTAGATATATGGCAATGGCCATAAGTAATAGGACAGTCCACTCCGTAATAGGACTCGCCCATCAATTAAGGAGCGCTGTTCCAAATTAGACGCATTATTAATTTATTATAAATAGAACAAAATGTATATATTAAAACACGTAGGTAACTAAAAAATTAATAAATAAATTGCACTTATATTAGATTTTTAAGGTTTAGTTTTGTATTTAATTTAACAAATATTATATATTGAATTGTTCTTTAAATAAAAATAACTAAATTATCTTTAAAATAATGAAGGTTGCATAAAAATACTATAGATTGTTTTTACGTGATTCTCAGTTTTATATCCGCGTTAGACATAACTTTGCAAATTAATTACACTATAATGTAATATGTACATAATATAAAATATTTACATTCGTTTATTAAGAACATGCTCTAATTTAACATATATTTTTTTCATATCATTATGGGCCTATTTCACGATGTCCGAGTAGCCATTACTTACCGAATACATTCAAAAATGGAACAGATTTTGTATGAAATTATCTGCCAAGTAAGTTAATAGGAACTTAATCGTGGGTGGTGAAATAGGCCCTAACACTACCCGTTCAGACGTGATCCTCATCATTTAAAATCAATAAAAGTCGGTTATCGTCGCCTTAAGTAAGTTTTGGAGTGACAGGTTTTTGAAGGTACGGTCACCATCCGTTGCTTTGTAGTTGAACCTGGTGCAAGGGAATGGCAGTATTTAAGTCAAAGCCTTACACTTTAACAAAGAAAATAAACTGACTACCTCCCTGTTCTACTGGTTGTAAGTGCCACTGCTGAGCATGAGTTCGATTCCCGGGGCAAAGTGTTATTGGGTTTTTCAATCTGGAATTGCTTAGTCTGGATTTGTGCCCGGAATAGGCTCACTGTCAATGTGTGTGTGTTTCTGTCCCACTGTTGATGAGGAAATTGGAGGGCATTGGTGTAAGAGATGCACAACTGAAGCTTTTCTCCGATTACCTTACCGACCGATTCCAGAGAGTTAAGGTAGGTGAGTGGACTAGTGGTGATCTTCCCGTTGTGCACGGCGTCCCACAGGGCAGTATCCTTGGCCCCCCTTTGTTTCTAACGTTCATAAACGACCTCTGTGAACTCATGATGCCCAACGGAAGGATCATTACTTTCGCTGATGACACAGCGCTTTTGTTTGAAGCCGACACCTGGCCCGAAGTTTACAGTAGTGCACAGATGGGGTTCAACTTGGTGTTGTCATGGCTGGCTAATAATAAACTCGTTCTCAATGTTGATAAGACCAAGTATATCTCTTTCTACATAAAAAAACCTTCGTGTTCACTCGATGATTTCAAAATTACCGCTCATTCATCCTCGTGCATTTTGTCCCATAGTGCTTATTGCTTATGTCCCCACCTTCATAAAACAGATTCAATTAAGTACTTGGGCGTTATGCTATATAGCACACTAAGTTTTCACCCGCACATACATGCTCTGTCCGCTAGAATACGTAAACTAATATTTGTCTTTAAAAATCTTCGTCATGTTGCGGACACTGACTTATTGAGATCTGTTTACTTTGCGTTATGCCAATCGCTAATCTCGTACTGTATAACTGTATGGGGTGGTGCGACAAAGACATCAATGCTCCGGATCGAACGTGCACAAAGGGCCGTTCTAAAGGTTAGTAATTTCATGCCTTTCTTGTTTCCCACTAGAGAACTTTATGAGCGAACTGGAGTGTTAACTGTACGTCAACTTTTCATTTTAAATACGATCTTGCGCAAACACTCTCATCTTATCTATAATCCTACTTTATTTGAAGGTAAGCGACGTAAATACGCTGTCTGTCTCACAACTCTGTTTCATATTGTTTTCTCCCGTCGACATTTTGGTTTTCTTGGAAGCTATTTATATAATAAAATTAACGGAATTCTGTCAATTTATGCCCTACCCAAGCAGCGTTGCAAAAAAACCCTCTCTATCTCGTTACAAAAATTGGACTATGACGCCACGGAGCAGCTACTTATTGTTCCATGGTGATATTTAATTCTTCTCTGGTTCTTGGCTGTAACAAACACCATTCACATACACACACACTCACATCATCATTTTACATCTCCTTACACATAACACACACACACTCCCTCACACACACACACACACACACACACACACACACACCCACACACACAAGACATACATTGCACTATACAAAGTTTTCTTCTTTTTTTTTTTTGTTCTTAATTTTGAATTATTATTATTCTGTTTTCTTTTTTCTTTTGTGGTTATTTAATTTAAACATGTCAGTTTTTTTTTCTTTCCCTTCAGCAATAATTAATTTGTCTGGAGTATTAGAATAGTTTGCCTTATTATTAGATTAAATTCGGGGTGAGGGCCTGGTGATCTGTCACACAGGGTATCCTAGTATGGACGCCAGTCTCTCACAAAGGATCATATTTTTGATTTTGTAATGTTATTATTCTAGTCTCTATTTATAAAATAAACTAAGTGAACCTTTGTGAAGAGAGAATTAAAATAAAGATTACTATTACTATTATTACTATTACTTCCCGTTGACCTAGAATCATGAAATCTGAAATGATGAGACATCCTCAAGTAGCACAAGTAAAAGAAAAAGTCCGAAAATTGATTATTTGGTAGCTTTATCACATAAAAAAAATAGTTTTTAGTTTTTTTTTTCTGGCAAAATGTAGGACTACTATAGGTACACCTCTGCTCAACCCTTCGAAGAAACAAGGCGTGATGTTTAAAAATAGCTTTTTGTGATTACAAACCTAAACATGCGGTTGGAGAATTGTCCGTGACGTAGGTATATCAATGTATGGGAGAACATGTTTTTCAACTCAATATTAAGTTTCTCTTTGGGATAAATTCTTTTTAACTACGGAACCCTCATTGTGCATGGTCCGACACACACTTGGCCGGTTTTTTATGCCTAACGCTTCGGGAAATACTAAATACTCAAATACAGGCGTGATCTTATGTTATGTATGTAAAGAATATAAATTGATAGGAACCGAAGTATTATCGTGCTCACTGAGGCAGAGACTGGTCTCTTTATATGTCTATTATGGCCACAAATAGCAGGACTTGCAGTATTTAGACACAAATCCCTCCTTTCCATCGTACGGTCAATATAGATGTGCCCATTTCCGAACTACGTTGGGATACCAATATTTTACATGGAACCACTGCCTATCTGACCTTCACAACCCAGTTACTGCCTAAAACAATAGCCCTTCGTGAGACTGGTTTTCAGACTTTCGGGCTTCTGACGACCCGTTACGACTGTCAAATATCCACGAATGACAGCCGGGACAAATGGCTTTCCGAGGCACGGAGGAGTCTCGATACATAAAGATGGTCACCCATCCACTGAACAACGCCAGCAAGCGTAGCTTAACCTGATGGATCGATCCATGCGGCTGTTATTACCTACTTAGCCATAAGCTCCTCCTCATTTTCATCGTAATACGGTCAATGTCGTAAATTACACAACACGTAGGTACTGAGCCTACCACCGCTCGTTACTGAAACTAGGCCTAACTTTATATGGGCTACATATTCCCGAGCTATCGTTTTTCTACCTCACAATGGGTGTTACAGATGCCTTTTTCAGGAGCTTGTAATATCTGTAGGTACTTATCACACTAATATTAAAAAAGGCGAAAGTTTGTGAGTGTGTGTGCGTTTGTATATTTGTTACTTCTTCACGCTCAAACGGCTGGACCGATTTGAATGAAATTTGGTGTGTAGTTATCTTATACCCTGGATTTACACATAGGCTACTTTTTATTCCGGTCGACGTGGGTGAAACTGCAGGGCGCAGCTAGTTATAAAATAAAGTCGATTTTCGTGTCTGTCTGTGTAGCCGCGTTGTTCTTCTATACTACGCAACGGATTTTGATGCGGTTTTCAATATCATTTAGAGAATTTATTCCGAAAGGTTTATATTTATAACACATTAATATTAAACTTATGTATAATATAGAAATCTTCATGTTCAAGTCATAAAAACCGAGCGAAGCAGGGCCGGGTCGCTAGTTAAATATTACAATACTATACAGAAGAAAGAATAGATGTGTTTCTAAATCTGATATAGTTACATTCCATTAGGTATTTTTGGTTTCAAAGTTTGCATAAATGGTCTGAAAAATCTAGAAGTATCCCTTTCTGTTCCTTCACAATCAGCATGAAGATCGTTAGGGAAAATTCTAATAAAGATTGTTTCATAACAACGAGCAACACGAATTCTTAATTTAGTATCTCAATCAACAATACAATCATGAGAACAATCGACGCAATCTATTCCATTCATATTTAAATTTTACAAGGCGTCATATCTGAATGTACGAAGGCAGGAAATTAGCGGAGTAAGAGGCATCGTATCCGCACGGAGTCCGGAGGGCGTGCAGACTCCGGAGTCGGGGAACCGGAGAATCGGGGACTCGGGGACTTGGGGACTTGGGAGTCTGGTGGAGCCGCGCCTTCCGCCCGCGCCGCAGTCTCCTACCAACCGCCGCGAGTGACGCCCGTCGATCGCCGTCGCAATTTCCCGCACTGCCGCGGAACCAATAACCCGCAATTCTTGAATTAAAATTCAAAAATCTGTGCATGACTTAAAACTCTTTACCCCCCAAAACGTGTGTTTCAAGTGTTTGTGTTGTAGTTTTTCAGTTTTATCTCTTTGTGAGTTTTTTTTTATTTCTGTGATCGCTGGACGACTAAGCGGCGGTTTTATAATTGAGCTTTGTTGAATTAAGGTAAGCGGTTTTTTTACAGAATAATGGAAGACATTTTTTACGTCGTTCTTTTTGTACTTACAGGTTTAATTTAAAAGAGCGTTTTGTACGCGACGAGTATGATAATACGTTTTTAGATTGTTATTAAAATTAGCATTACTAGGTAATGAAAAGAAAGTAAAAATATTTTTATGACGTCTTATGAATTAGGACCGTAACTTCTATTAACATTTAATTAAGTAAGGTTGTTTATGGTATTTGTTTACAGAGATTTTAATATTTTTTATGGTTTGTTTGGCTTTATTACATAATTATTTTAAGTAACTGTGACCATTTGCTCAAGCAGTAACATTATCATCTGGCCTGTTATAATTAATTACGTTTATAAATTGCGTCAATATCCTTAATTACTCGGTAACGAAACAATACTTCTCTTTAAATAGACAAACATGACTGCGTACAGGCTCATAGTAAAGTTTAATCTGTTATTCTGTTTAGTAGATAAGTCGAGATAAGATAACAACTTCTACATTTCTAGTGCCGTCATTATTTACTTTACATATATAAAACAGAACTTTGTACTCTATAAACCTACAATTTTTAGCAGAGTCATATTGGCTTTGTCTGGATGATCACTGTCATAGACATGATTATTACATAAAATTTTGGTCCAAATGGTAGAATATGAAAGAGTCCTCTCAACTGTCGATCGACCTCATAGAGGTTGGTGACAATAGACATTTAATTGTGTGTCACATGACAGTAGAAGGTTTAAGAGGAAGTCTGAAAGTGGTACCGTTGACTGCAAAGGTGTGTGGCAATGGCATTGGCGTGTGATGCCGGTGATGCGGAAGATTGCGGAAAATATCGTGAGGAAAGTTTTAGGTATGTGTGTGGATCTATCCACACACATACCTAAAACTTTCCAGAGTAGGGGAAAACCAAAGAAGAAGGATGTTCTATCTATGTTCTAAGTAAAAGGATTTGGTCTCCGCACTTAGTCCTTCATGTGGACCATAGTGCCTGGGTCACGGCGGCCGTCGGGTGTTATTCCAGCCAGCCCACCTCCCTCCAGAAGTTGATCAAGTCTCCTGGTCTGTAAGAACATCTATGAAAGATCTGGGTGTTCCAAGAGTTTCTGTTCTAATTTGGGTGACGCCTTTTTTTTCTTTTTTTTTTTTTTGACTTCTCCCGCTCTGGGTGGAGCGGAAGGGCGTGTCATACTTTTACTGACTAAAACCCACCCGTGTTCCTTCAGTTGCCTATGCCAGGGCCACGGTAACTATCCGCGACCTCAGCGGCAGTGCATTCAAAAAGCACGTGCACAACGGTTTCCTCAGCCTCCATGCAAGCCCTGCACAGGGGACTGTCTGTCTATTGTTTGGAAGTGTTTGTTTAGTAAGCAGTGTCCTGTGATGGTCCCCGTCACCAGGCGCAGAAAGAAGAAGTATAAAAAACATTGAAATTAATTATGTATTGCATAGTAAGTTGGTAGTTGGAGTGAAAGATGATATGGCTAGAAAGGGAGTGACTTCCGAGATGATGACTAATAGAAAAGTATTGAAGAAAAAACATGTTGCGTCGACTTTAAATATATTGGGATAAGGGCTAAAATGATGATGATGATTTTGGTTTATTCAACAAATGTTACGACTTTTTATAAAGGTGTTTGTTGAATACATAGGTATGTATTTATGCCTATTTATTCACATTATAATGTTATTAGTCTGTAAGCCTTCCGAAAATAAATAAATTAAAATAAAACAACACGGAAAAAATGGCACAGAACATGCTGAAATGAAGGGGATGTCTATGCTACTTACATATGCAATCTATCATTCAGTTATATATCTGTACCAATATTGACACTGACACTGTCTGAGAGTATCGTATTCACCTTCTACTGTATTATATTTTAATCGAATACATACCTACAGGAGCTCGTACCTAAGTTATAACAGCCGCAAGGGCCGATTCATCAGGTTAAGCTACGCTTGCTGGGGTTGGTCTGTGGATGGATGACCATCTTTACATACCGAGACTCCTCCGTGCCTCGGAAAACATGATAAGCCGTTGGTCCCGGCTGTCATTAGTGGATCTTCGACAGTCGTTACGAGTCGTCAAAGCCCGAAAGTCTGACAACCAGTCTTACCAAAGGGGTCTTAACTGGTTAAGTAATACCAAAGACGTATTACTTACCCAGTTACTGGGTAGCTTTATCCGGTTAGACTGGAAGCCGACCCCAACATAGTTGGGAAAAGGCTAGGCAGTTTGATTGATCTACATAATGTATTGAGTAGGACATAAAAGAATAGGCATTTTTTATTCCTTGAAAATCTATATCTCCATATATCTACCTACATACATACATCGGAACTAATATTATGTTTGTTACACTTTCACGCTAAAACGGCAAAATGGATTCGGATGAAATTTTGCACATGGGTAGATCATGGTATAGAACATAGGATACTTTTTATCCCGATGTTCCCATTAGATCGAGACTTATGCGGGTAAAGCCACGGGCCGTAGCTAGTATTTGATAAATTAAAGTCTCATTTCGTGTCTGTGTGTGTGCACGCTTAGTTCTTCTAAACTGCACAATGGATTTTCATGTTGGTTTGGAAAACATTAAGAGAATTTATTCCGGATGATTTATGTGCATTGTACATTTATATTAAACTTTCATATAATAAAAACAAATAGATGTTTTGTCAAGTCGTAAAAGCCATGCGAAGCAACGGTGTGTCGCTATAGTATTTTATTTATAAAATGTAAATAGGTCGACGACTCGATTCGTAGCAGCTTCTTGCTACAGGTGGTATCTACGAGTGCTACGCGTGCTACGAAACCGTAGGTAATATGACGTAATTTTATTTGTACCTTACTATTTTTTGTTGTATCTTACTTCAAAAATCTAGTTCCCTTTGGGTATTTGGAGATGGAATTCCAACTGAGCCACATTCGACCAAAAACTGGCAAAAAAGAAGTGTTCGGACTATTCGTCAAAGAGTTCGTTTGAAAAAAGAACTTACTGTTGTAGGTACTACCGCCGTCTATTTCAGTCATCGAACAGCATTCCTGTGTACTAGTTTGAAGGGTATCGGTGGAATTGCATGAGTCTAGTCAAAAAATCTGTGTGGCCAACGCAGAGGACCATGTGACAATTAGTAAAAAAAGTCAGTAGTTTTTTCAACCTATTTAGAATCAGTATTCTGCAATGCAATGTTGTTTTTTTTAAGTTTTGAATTGAAGCTCAATGAAGATTTAGTCTGAAATTCGAATACAGAACGAGTCATTCAATAGCCTAAAAGGCACTGCATAAAATCATTGAGATGAAACAATCATAATATTTTCAGGTTTTTAGCCCAAAATTAAAATAGCAATACAAAATACCAGTTACCTGATAAAACACAAAGTAGTTATAATATTAAAAATCCTAAGCTGTGCACATATTGGCGGACTTGGGTTTCAATCCCAAATCGGGTAAAAAGGGTAATTGGGTTCTACTCACAGAAAAAAATTCAATCATAGCTCCGGGATTGGTATTGCTCTCAATAACGGAGATGGGATCGCGCTCTCTACCCTACATATTATGAAATAATAATTCGACGCAAGAAAGCAATGTTGTAGTATCTTGAAAAGTTGAACTTTACACCAGAGCCAAAAAACTGTTTCAAATATTCATAACTCGTAAACTAGCTAAACCAGAGAGGTATTTAGGGTTACGTACCTCAAAAGGAAAAAACGGAACTCTTATAGGATCACTCGTGTGTCTGTCTGTCTGTCCGCCTGTCACAGCCAATTTGCTCCGAATCTAATAGACCGATTAAGTTGAAATTTGGTACACATATTGATTTCTGTGACCGAAACAGGTACGGGTAAAGTAAATAAATGAATTTTGAATATGGGGGTCACTTTTAGGGGGCAAATAAGAAAATTTTAAAAAAAGTTTTGCTAACTGTACCGTGTGACATAATATCACATGAAAGAGGGGTATATATATAGAGTCTCAAATATATTTTTTTTTAATTATAAAATAAATCGTTTTAAAGTTATTTAAGAAAATAGACGAAAATTGACCATAGCCCCCCTTATCTCCGAAACTACTGAGCCTAAAATTTTGAAAAACATTAATAGAATAGTTCTTTATCCGTAAATTACAGGAAAACCTATAAGAAGTTTGCGGTCTTAAAATAACATGGTAAATCTCTCAATATTGTGAGTACAAACTTACATTTACTGTTGGAATTTATGGGCGAACATGATTTTCAACTATGTTAAGTTTGTTTTTGGGATAATTTCATCCCAACTACGGAACCCCTCATTGTGCGTAGTCCGACATGCACTTGGCCGGTTTTTTTTGGAACACATATTTCTGATAAAGAATTTATCAGATACCACTAATGGTAGCATTCTAAAGTTAGTCTAACATGTGTTATGTAGTAAAAAAAAAACCGGCCGGTTTTTTTTATTTTTTTTTTATTGTTATGTAGTAATTACAGCAATAATTAGTATTTCAATTTCAACCAGCAATATTGCTATATGTTAGTAGTTGTAACATATGCCACAACGAAATAGCTTTCAAATTCAAAGTTACAAGAAAATCGTAAATGGATTTTGTATGCTCGTTGTTTTTTGTGTGGTCGTCGATTTTTCTTTACTTGTCTGCATTTTAACATTTAAAAATGGTTAATTTTATGGTATTTACAGCATTTTGAAGTATGTTTTGTTAAAAAAGTTTAAAAAATTGGTCTTGTGATACGACGTTGCATCATAAAAAATATAGTAGGAAAACGTTCCTCAGACCGTCCGATGCAGTAATTTTTTCTGATTTGAATGATGCAAAAACCATTTTTATCATTTTTCGAGATACGACAACAACGCTTTCCAGTGTCGTATCGTCGTTTCTCTAAAAAATGTCCTTTAACACTGAATATTTATATTTTGAACTTCGAGCATTTTGCATAGAGGCACATGAAATATTTAGTTTTGCCTCTACACTAGCACATGTTATGGCTATAGTTTTGCAGATGTTAATACATGGCAGTGACCACTTACCATATCCGACCACCGTTTCCGGGTTCCATGCCACCGTACAATATTTGACAGTGATACATATATTTAAAAAACTTTTTTACAAAAACAAAAACCGACTTCCAAAAAAAACACTACAAAGTGAAAAATAACTTTAATTTCGGAAGTCGGTGTCTTTGGATCTGTATTTTAGTTTTTTGCCACCGACTTCCGAAATTAAAGTTATTTTTCACTTTGTAGTGTTTTTTTTGGAAGTCGGTTTTTGTTTTTGTAAAAAAGTTTTTATTTTTCACTTTTTAGTGGTTCAGTTTGTAATTTATCTAAGTTATAATAACCCAATGTCAGCTGCTCATCACGTTTTACAAAATGTTGCTTTTCCCGATGCAGGGCCGTTAATTGTTGAGGAGTTCTCCTAGTAAGAACCAGAAGAAATGGAGCTCATGGTGAAGTCACCATAACCATTATTTTGACGAGCATAAACCATATTAAAGTAATCGAATCGCAACCTGTTATATACTTAGATATAAGTATTTAGATATGAGTATTTCCGATGGCCATCTGTGGTCTTCATCATCAGTTCCAGCTCACCGAATGGTACTTTCCGAGAGCAAATGCACGAGTTACTATAAAAAATACCGAAATCGATATAGGTGTGCCCATGGAAATCGAGGGTTTCCCTCGATTTCCATGGGATCCCATCATCAGATCCTGACTTGATGATCATGGGACCACTTGGGACGTATACCCTTTCGAACAAAAAAAGAAAAATCCAAATCGGTCTAGCCATTTTCGAGTAATCGGGGAACATACATAAAAAAAAAATAAAAAAAAAAAAAAAAAAAGGTTCCGACGAATTGAGAACCTCCTCCTTTTGGAAGTCGGTTAAAAAAGAACGTTTCTTGTATGGGGTCCCCTTTAATATTTTACTTTTTAGGGTTCCGTACCTCAAAAGGAAAAAACGGAACCCTTATAGGATCACTCGTGTGTCTGTCTGTCTGTCTGTCCGTCTGTCACAGCCAATTTGCTCCGAATCCAATGGACCGATTAAGTTAAAATTTGGTACACATATGGATTTCTGTGACCCAAACACGTACAGCTAAAGTAAATGTATGAATTTTGAATATGAGAGTCACTTTTAGGGCGAAAATAAGAAAATTAAAAAAAAAAGTTTTGTAAACTGTACCGTGTGACATATCAAATGAAAGGGCTTACTATGAGGGTTTCAAATATATTTTTTTTATAATTTTAAAATATATGGTTTTAAAGTTATTTAAGAAAATTGACGAAAATTGACCATTCCCCCCCCCTTATCTCCGAAACTACTGAGCCTAAAATTTTGAAATAAATATAGAAAATAGTTCTATACCTGAAGATTACAGGAAAACCTATAAGAATTCTGTGATCTTAAAATAACATGGTAAATCTATATATATAAAAAAATCAAAGTCCTGACTGAGTCACTGACTAATATATCAACGCACAGCCCAAACCAATGGACCTAGAGACTTGAAATTTTGCACATAGATACCTTATATAGTGTAAACATCCACTAAGGAAGGATTTTGGGAAATTCTATCCCTAAGGGGGTAAAATAGGGGATGAAAGTTTGTATGAAAAATCCTATCCCCTTTAACTCTAAAATTGTTGTAAATAATGTTTGAGTCAAGTTATGGAAACATACCAGACGATTTATGAAATTCTTTAGGTATCTGTGTTCGTGAAAACAGAGATACAGTTTATATGAAAAATCTTATTAATTTGGTTAATGAACTTGAAACTTAGCACAAATACTTGCATAAGTAAGTAATAATGTTTGTCATTATTAGTTTTTCAAAACTACGCCTCAAATGAGGTTAAGGATGTTAAAGTTTGTATAGAAGAATTTTAAAGCGCAGTCCGATTAAAAAAATGGTACTTTGAGTCAAGTTAGGAAACTTGCCAAACGAATTTTCACCGATTTTGACGACATATAGCTGATGTTTTAAGGAGTAACTTAATCTATTTTTATTTTAGAAAAATAATTAGGGTTCCGCGCAAGAAAATTAAAATCCATGAAATCAGACAACCACGTACAGTCCAGTACACACTTACTAAGCCTCCGCTGTCTATTACGGCTATAACAACAAATAATAAAAATAAAGCAAAGTTAAAAATGTCAGGAGTCGATCCCCATACAATAAACTTTTCAGTTTTGAAAAAAAAAATAAAAATTTTAATCTAGCATGTGGGGTGTCATCGTCTAGAACTCATTGAGTAGAGTACAAACACATTTTTTTTTATCTTTTAAAATTAAGAAATAGGGGGCCGCAAAAGTTGTAAATTTTAGACCCTTTTTGTACGAGCTCTAGCGCAACAATTCAACAAATTAGGAATTTGAAACTTCTTTATACCATGTAGGTACCATGAATACTGTATTTAATCAACAATACTGAAAACGGCGATTCATAAGGTGTTTTGTTTAAACATGGGTGATTTTCTGCAACTGCAAAAAATAACCTTGTAATTCACAGTATCATTATAAAATAAGTAAAAAGTTATCTTTGCGATTGTTAAACATATAATATGGTACGGAACCCTTCGTGCGCGAGTCCGACTCGCACTTGACCGGTTTTTTATTATTTGTTGTTACAGTGGCAATAGAAATACATGCATAATAAATTTTGTGAAAATTTCAACTGTCCATCTGTTATGGTTCTTGAGATACAGCTCGCTGACATACAGACAGACAGCGGACGCTTAGTAACAGGGTTCAGGTATGGAACTCTAAAACTACAATCACAAACTTAGTGACATCGAATTATTAATTCGACGCAATATTTCGGAGAATATTTCAATAGTTTCAGAAAACTAAAAAAACAAACAATCTGAAAACAAACAAAAAATTTCACAAATTGAGTCACTTGTTTTGAAGTTAACATGAAATTCACTCAATATTTATTACAAAGGGTTTGAAGCCATTATTTCAATATTAGACAACATTGTAACACAAATAGGTTAATGACCTTTATGATAAGTGTTACATGTAAATGAGTTATATTATTAGGGTTTTGGCAACTACAATATCCTGTCATGAGCAGTGAATAGATAAATTTTATTAGGAAAGTGTGGGTATTTGTAATACCTACTGATAATATTGGTTATGTTCATGGAGAGGATTGCGTATTCCTTTGCATAGATAGTTACTATCTGTTATGTCATTGTGTAACATAATAATTAGATAATATCTTATGTAGGTTTTTTTGGTTATTATTTTACAGAATGTTGTACTCGTATCGCATCATGTTAAGCTGTTGCTCCCGGCTGTCATTCGCGGATCATTGATAGTCGTTACGGGTAAACGTCAGAAGTTGGCTGGACTGAGATATGGAGGTCAGATAGGCAGTCGCTGCATGTAAAATACTGATATTCAGCTACGTCCAGTTAGACTGGAAGCTCGAAGTTGGGAAAAGGCTAGGCAGATGATGGTGATGTTTAAAAACAGGACCAATTTATTAAACCCTAGAAATGTATACGTAAAATAAATGATATTTATTTCTTAACCTAGTGTTGTCAAAAATATTTTTTTAAACTACACAATAAAAGTCAGTGTTCTGACTACTCTGAGGAGAAGAACCAAAACAAACTCAGTGGTCACAGTCGTAAGGCTCTATCACATTAATCTGGTGATGTAGGTATCATGGCGATCATTAAGACTATGACGAAAAAGGTTTTAATTTGAAACTAAAAATAGGTTTTCGATTTTTTGTAGTTTTCGAGTTATTTTGGATTCCTCATTCCATATCAATGGTAGTGGTTTAGGCTTAGGGTTTAGGTATAAAATATATGTTTTTATTATAAACTGAGCTCTGCTTAAACGCAGAGGAATAGTAAATATCAGGATTGCCAAAAATATGCAAAGATAATAATAAATTATGAAATATGAAAATCACAAGATTTCAGTTACACCATTTTCAACGACCGATTTCAGCAAATAATGCTCTATTTAGTACATCTTGTTCACAGTTGACGCAAAAACAAAATATAATTTTTTAAAGCCATCGTCTCGTTGAATCAGGGAAAATATCTAAAAAAAAATATAACTCGAAAACTACAAAAAATCGTAGAACATACATGGGGGTTAAATCGATAGGTATGGTACACTGACATCAGCTCGCACTGGCTTGACACATTAAAAGAAACACCTTGTACTTATATTATGATATGATATTTATATATTTTTATACATATTATGTAAAGTATGACTGAGTTTTCTCTTACGTTTAAGTTTTTAATTATTGAGCCAGAAATATCATATAACCTTTCGCTATCCGGATTTACGTTTGACAAAATACTAGGAATTTGTTAACATGTTGCAGTCGATCCTGTAATCAGTTTTCGGTACAATTTCGCCGCTGGCTTGAAAATCGAGTTGTCGTGACGTTGAGGTTTATTTACTAAAACAGATTGCGAATATTGCCTGGCGCATTTTTAGGGCTGAAGCACAGAATAATGTTTTTTTCTAAACATGTACAGTCAGCAACAAAAGTCAATTAACACTTGTGTTTTCTAATTATCTTAATTATTGAGAAAAATACTTCATTAAAATTGGAACAGATGTAAATTTGAAAGAAAATTAACTCTTACTTAATAAATGAAATGCTAAAAAGCAGGTTATCGTATCATTTTGTGTATTAACCGACTTCTGTTGCTGACCGTACGTACATAAACTTACGTCTTCTTCCCATGGGGGTAGGCAGAAACTTCAGAACGCCACCTGCTACGATCCTTACATACCTACTCCTTTTGCCTCGTTTACGTTTTTTTTCTAAATTGTATATAGAACAGTGAAATATTTTTACTGTCTTGTCCTTTTGATGACACTCTAAAAACTATACTTTTCCCAACTATATTGGGGTCGGCTTCCAGTCTAACCGGATGCAGCTGAGTACAGACATACATGGCTGCTTATCTGATCTCCACAACACAGTTACTGCGTAACACGATACCCCCTTAGTTAGACTGGTTGTCAGACTTTTGAGCTTCTGACTACCCGTAACGACTGTCTGCGGGTGACAACTAACGGGTGTCTACGGATGACAACTACACGACAATAAAATAACAATTTTACCGTCGTATCGCATAATTTGAATAAGTCAGTACTGGCCCACAACGTGTTACCTACATGCTTTCCGAGGCAAGGAGGGGTCTCGATATGGTATTCAATGAAATAGCCATGGACAAAAATACCAAAATGATCTAAGAATTAATAAATAGAAAACCATTAATAAATTCAACCCGCCATATTATTCTAATCAAATGTTTGTTATGACAGATGACATAATTGGAAATGTTCCCATCGTTATTATAATCATACGCAAATAAAGAAAAGTAAACTGCTACGATGACGTCAGATGATTACGACCAGATGCTCACGCGCATCCACGCGGTTCTATCACTAAACAGATATTAGAAGAAGGTCCGAAGGTAAAATTATGTTTTACTAAAAACAGGCTGACGAACTCGGCAACAAGGACATAAAAAGACAAAAGTTTAGTGTCTTAATTAATATTCAGTATCTTTACTACCAACTCATGCCATTTTGATAAAAGTCTTTGGATGATGTGTTTGGTACTAGCCGAGCCAGAAATGTTGCATTATGTTCTAAAAATTGGTCCTTCCAGACATAATGCAAGAACTACTTGTACCGCCTTATAAATCCATCGATAATTTGAGTTATCTACCTTTTACAGTAGGTAACAGTTCTATCGAGACATTACTAATAATCGACCATTTATAACATAACATGCAAGATGTTGAAAATTATCGAACTATTTCCCTACTTTGTACTTTAGCAAAACTTTTTGAAAACCTTGTCCATCTCAAAATTTACCCTTTCATTCATCAGCAATTGGTTCCTCAACAACACGGTTTCGTCTAAAATAAATCTACTGCTACAAACTTAATGATATTTACGAATAATCTGTTAAAAATATGGATAATAGAGCTGAAACAGACGCTGTGTATACTGACTTTAAAAAAGCTTTCGAATAGAGTCGACCACGAAATATTGATGAACAAAATTGCATTCAATGGCACTAGAGGCAATTTGCTGCGCTGGTTTCAGTCTTATATCAGTAACAGCAATCAAACTGTTGTGAGTAATGGGTATCATTCTGACACCTTTCTTGCTACCTCCGGAGTCCCTCAGGGATCAATTCTTGGCCCCTTATTGTTCTTACTCTACATAAATGACATCGGATATTGCTTTCGAAATAGTGATTTCTTGCTGTATGCTGACGACCTCAAAATCTTCAGCAAAATCTTAACAATCAATGATTGTTATCTCTTACAGGATGATCTGAACAGGTTATCAGACTATTGTAAATTAAACAAACTACAACTAAGTATAGCTAAGTGTAGGTACATAAGTTCATGTACCTACACTAAGAATAAAAACATCGTTAGTTTTAATTATTCTCTTTCCAACGAACTACTTCTTAGAGTGACTCAGATCAGTGACCTGGGTATCTTATTGGATTGTAAACTTCACCTACATCTACATATTGAAAAAATTATTGCCAAAGCATTTCAAATGTATCATCTAGTAATGAGATCATCGATAGATTTCAAGCAACCAGCCACTTTCCTGTATTTATTTAATTCTTTCATCCAACCACAAATTGAGTATGCCTGTATGATATGGGACCCTTATTATGATAAATACAATCTCACCTTAGAAAAAGTTCAGCGCAACTTTTTAAGATCAATGCAGTTTAGATGCCATATGGAACGTAGCTCATACATCAAGTCCTTGAGTAAGTTTAATCTTCTCACGTTGGAATCAAGACGCCTTTTGCTTCAGATCATGATGCTTCATGATCTGTTACACAATAAAATTGATTGCTCTGAGATAGTCAATAATTTATTTTATGTTGTGCCCAGAACAGTTGTACGGCGAGAGGCACACGTCTACCCGCTCTTTGCTACGACACCTTGTCGCACAAACGCGGGTGAACGGGCGCCGCTCTATAGGATAGTCAAAACATATAACGAACATTTTGTTAATATAGACATATTTGAAAATTCTTTAAACTTATAGTCAATAGTCTGCAATAGTCTGCAATTGTGTAGTAATTAGTTATTTGTCTCTTTTGTTATTATTTTATATTTTTATTTACCTTTCCTGTACCGTTTGTTATAATATAAGTTAAGTGATGTATATTTGTCTTTTTATTTGCGCTATTGTAATTTTAAATACTGTGTCTATACTGTATCTTTAACTAACTTAGTAATATGTATGTGGAAACGTCGTGGATTGTACATTAGCTTCTAATACGTTGTAATATTTACTGTTACTTCTATTGTACAATTGTTTGTTTTCCCTAAATAAATAAATAAATAAATAAACATATGAAACGAGATCAGCTTATACTGGAAATGTACAGCTTGATATGTAGCCGTGTGTACACCTATATTTCGGCAGTTATGTTTAAGTCCCATGTAACAGGGGGCGAGCCTATTGCCATCAACCGGGCACAAATACAGACTCCGGCCTGCTACTGAGAAATTTCAGATGGAATAACCCAATAACACTTTGCCTGACTTCGGAATCGACCCCAGAACCTCATGCTCAGCACCAATCAGGCAGTTTACGACTATTAGTGACTTTTAAAACCTGTTTTTAATAGTACTTCTGTAGTTTTTCACTTCGTGGCAGTGTGCAGTCAGCAGCAAAAGTCGATTAACACTTGTGTTTTCTAAATCTTAATTATTGAGAAAAATAGTTAATTAAAATCGGAACAGTTTTAAATTTTAAAGAAAATTAACTCTTATCTAATAAATGAAACGCAAAGCATGTTATCGAATCATTTTGTGTTAAGTTAGATGATGTCAAAAAGGAGCAGTGTTAACCGACTTCTGTTGCTGACCTTACAGCTACAACATCGAATATTATTTTAAATAGGCCGTTTAGAATTGGAACTCGGATTTAGTTGTGAAAGAAAGCTTATGAACGAACAACTCGGATAGAATTTACATAAATGTGGAGTGATTTATTACCAAAGTCATTGAATATTTTTTGTTGCGGCACGATTAAGGAATTATCAAACAGAAATGGATATTTATTTATTATCCAAGCATTTTTTCAGCATCCGGTTGTTTTTTTTAGCTCATTTACATAATCCGATGTTGACTGTAACGAAGTATACGGCATCCTTATTAGTTATTTTATGTTGGTTTGGAGATATATTTTTCTAAACTTAGTAGGGAGTTAACTCGCAGTCAGAAAGCGCCCCCCGCGCTGCGCGATGCAGCGCGGCTTCCTCAAAACAAATAGAGGCAAACCACATTTTTTTTTATTTTAATCTACTCTTTGTTTGAGTAGTCGGACATGATAGTAATTTGAAAACAGACAAAAAATCGGTCAAGAGCGAGTCGCACTCGCGCACCAACGGTTCCGTTCTGATTTCTGAAAAAGTGTGCTATTTAGAGACATCGTTTTATTTTTCCTGTAATCTTTACATAAACTTCTATCACATAGAATCATTTCAGATTTTTCTCTTTGCAAACGGTAACGGAACGGTATTTTTTTTTTACATTTTTCATCAAAAGTCGAAAACTATGCGGCCTAAAAAAAAAGAAAAAAAATGTTTGAAAATGTGCAAATAGCGCTCTTTCATATGATACCCCACATGCTCTAGTAACCCCACTTTGAATTTTTAAGACCCCCTTTCAATCCCTGTTGCAAAAAAAATGTAAATATTTTTATTTCTTTCTTATTCGCAAAATAGCTGGTTAAACGTCATCTAAAACTGTTCCAAATTTCAAGTTCATAGCATTAGTAGTTCTTGAGATATCCAGCTGTGACAGACAGACAGACAGATAGACAGACAGACAGACTTAGTCACACCATAAGGGTTCCTTTTTTACCATTGTGTTAAAACAAATTTTTTTTGCAGAATTTCAGCTTTATTTTCTTTCAGCATTATCCAATAAAATTATGTTTATGGATCTCTTGCCCTAATTCATTAAAAATATTATGCATAAAATTTCATAGTCGCTTCTAGTACCTGGTCGACTGGAGCTCTGCTCGGGGGAAGATAGAGAAAACGATTTTATTTTTAATTTTCCAACCTATGAGACCTAGCTAGATCGAGTTTTCACCCCTGTAACCTCTATATTGCAAGTTTCATAGAAATCATTAAAGCCGTTTTTGAGCACGTGATTAGGTACAAATATATACTATACATATTTAATATAAATATTGCTCACTAGCTCTTGACCGCGGCTTCGCCCGCGTGAATGTCGGAAAATATCCCACGGGAACATAGGTACATACTACCGGGAATTCCTTTCTTATTCCTTGTGTACATTATAAAGGGAACCTATCAACAAAATTTTAGCGTTCTGGGTCCAAGGGTTTGGGCTGGGCGTTGATGTGTCAGTCAGGACTTCTCTTTTTATTTATATAGATTTATTAATAGTACAGGATAAGGATGTCATCTAACGTATAAAGTTCGTGCTAGCAAATGACTCCAATAACAAAGCGAAATAAGCAAACGGCTAGTTTAAATTTTCAAAACTTCATAACTACTACTTACTTCTTAATTAATTTCCAAATGATGAAAAGTAATATGAAAACCTCTTTAGTCATCCAAATAAGAGCCACTCAGTTAATCTAATGACGCAAGCTCATTTCACTTGCAAAATCAATCTCGTTTTATATTGCCGTACGCTAATGGAGAAGTCTTAGTACTTAGTAGGTAGGTACTACTCCACGTGTTTCTTCTAAAATTATCGAACATGAATCGCGCTATTTTAACTAGGCCAATCGGCAAATGTAGTTCAAATTCATGTCTATAAATATCCCACTTGAGATGGATGGCCTAAGATTACATTCCTACTAGGTAGGTACTTAAAATTATTCTTGACAACGAGTATTATATACTCTGTTATTACTTAGCCACGAGCTCCTCCATAGCTATTACTAGAGCGTAGATAAAACTGGTACCAGTTGGTTTAGGTACCTAGCTAGCTATACCTATTAACATTTTTATATTTGTTTTTTAATCTCAAATGGTGCAAAAAAGTACAGCACAGTTCGGTATCTTTACTTTAACTTTATGAGGCCTGACTCATTTTGTCGCCTCTCTCGCTCACACAGTACCGAATTTTTAAGAATTTTAACTGAAAAGATTTTTTTTTGAAAAATGTAATCAATTAGCGAACTAGTAAATAATATTTAATTTAATACGTAATTATTAAAAACACATTTAAGTATGTTTTATTGTGTCATTTATTTAACTCAACTCAAGAACAAATACTTAATATTTTTTGAGTTGAGTTTATTAAATAGCACAATAGTGTTTTAAATAATTAAATAGAAACCTATATTTACTAGTTCGCTAATTGATTATATTTTTCAAAAAAGAATCTTTTAATTTAACAGTCTTAAACTTTTTTATTCCAATTTCTGTTTCTATTTCTAAGAAACAATTTTCGCATTAACCTCTCTATTATGAAACCATTATGCAGCACAAAGCCACATGTAAGAACGATTAAATATTTACTTATTCATCGTGGCGAATCGTAGATAGAGCGCCAACAAAACCCACGTTTATCGCTGCGTTCGTTCCTCTGCCCAATTGTCAAGATCGTGAATTTGGGGGATTAAAATAATAATTTGTGTCTTATACCAGATCCTAAGTTACCTCAACATCAAAATCATTTAAGGTGATATGTTAAAAGTGAACTAGTGAACTGGGCGGGAATAAGATGGGAAAAAAGAGAGCGCGACAATCCACAAAAAAGCGCCAAACGAAATAAAAATTGATTAAAAATAAATTAAGCTATTTATCAAAAATGTTTTCAGTCAGGGTTTTCAATGATCTAATACTTACGCGCATTTTAAATGCAATTTTGCTATGAAATTACCACGGTAATAACTTAAGATTTTAGAATTACAGAAAATAATATAAAAAAGAAAAGGTCATTTCGAAATTAAATTGTATCGAGGAAATTTGGGTTAAATTTCCTCGTTTGCGTTTTCCTTCACTCAAAGTATTAAACAAATAGTCAATAAACATATTATATCCAAAAATACGTATTAAATTATTGAAGCTAACTCAAAAGCCACTCATCAGAACTTGAGGATGGATGGAGGATGTTTATACGAGTATGCTGCCATCTCAGGAGTATACCATTTCAAATAAAAAAATTGCAAAAAGGCAAATATACGTCGCACTAAGTCGTGTCAGAAGTTTGGAAGGCGTAGTTTTATGTTGACGGAGATAACGAGGCTACGAAATCTGCCTTCTGACAGTCAAGGCCACACATAACATACAACTCAAGTAGCGCAATTTGAAGCGGCATATAATTACCATTAAAATCATTTATAGCCAGAGTGCACCTCATGAGAATTCCAATAAGCCCAAACACGGCTAGTATACATTGTTTTATTACTGAGTTCCAGTACCTACCTTACGGCTTCTCCATCAAATCGGTTCAATGGTACCATTTTCATCAGAACCATTTATTTAAAGCTTTGTTATAATCGCTTAACTATCTTAATCGATATATCTTATCGTCACCCGTGAAATACTTATTATCGTTGAGGAGTTACCGTGGCCATCTGTGGTCTTCTTCATCAGTTCCACTTCACCAGATGATACTTTCTGAATGTAAATGCTTGATTTGTTAATGAAAATATCAAAATTGCTATATGTATGCAAAATGCCTATAACATTTGAGGAGTTCAACTACAACCGAATTGATAACCTCCTCCTTCTTTTGAAGTCGGTTAAAAAGCCCCCAATTTATTTTGGTATTGCCTTAAGTAATGTTAATAGCTTACTCCTGAAAAAGAGTTTCGGGTTTTTTTTCTGTCGCAACTGAAACATAACTAGTAGGTATACCTACGATACAAAATACGAACTGGTTTGATATACAAATACATCCCTGACCACACATTGTTCCTAGTTTTAGGCCATCAATACGATTAAACTATCCCAGTATCATACGTAAAACGGTGTACCTATATATTCATAGCTATCACACAGTATACAACTCCCTTCTAAAACGAGTTGGTATTTATTTAACGCGGCGACTGGTGCGGCGCCAAAACGCGTTATTTATATTATCACGGATAACTCGCGCAGGTTCGCGTTTATCAGTTAGTATGTTCATTTCTCATGCTTGCTGGATGCAATAACATACATGTACTGATGTATCCACGTACTTCAATATAGGATAAATAAATCTCTACAAAAAAACAAATTAAACCAATATAGGGTAAATTTTCGTCTATTTCCTTAATTAACCTTAAAATTATTTATTTTAAATTATAAAAAATATATATTTGAGACCCTCACTTTCATTTGATACCTATGTCACACGGTACAGTTTTTAAAACTTTTTTTAAATATTCTTATTTGCCCCCGAAAAGGGACCCCTATTCCAAATTATTTTGTTTACGTTACACGTCCGTGTTTGGTTCATAAAAATTCATATGTGTACCAAACAACTTAATTGGTCCATTAGATTCGGAGCAAATTGGCTGTGACACACGGACAAACAGACAGACATATGAATGATCTTATTAAAGTTCTGTTTTTGCTTTTGAGGTACAAAACCCTAAAAACCAGAGTATAACACAGTAAGTAACCTTTGAAATATAACATTTAACTAAAAACACTTATTTACAAAATGTTTTCGATCCATCTCATCAGTCCACGTAATTCATTTACCCAGTTTCCGCCATCATTCAATACTGGCTCTCCAAACACTCGAATTCTTTTGAACGAAGCGATGAATCAGCGACTTGGTCCTTATATAGCTTTAGAGGCATGAGGAACAGGGTGTAAAGTTCACTCATCCTCCATTGAAAAGGGAGGATCCTCCGACCAGACGGGTGTTGTGTCTGGTGGGCTACTGCCCGACGGTTGATGTCGGGACGTTGTAGCTATGCTAGTCGCGTGGTAAACTCTAATTGCGCGATGCAGGTTTGCGTGACGTCATGTCATTGATGCGTAGTTCATATGTGGCGATGTAGATGCCGCCACATCACTCCCCTCCGGAGACCGGAGGTCGATAGTGGGCTGAGTCGTGTATCTTGCGATGCTTGCCAGTGCCAGTTGTGGTTCCAGTGAGTCGGAACCGGGTGCCGCATAGTTCACGGTGAGTCGGAACTGTCTGCGGTGATACCCCAGTGAGTCGGGGTGGCGCTGCGTTATGCTCCAGTGAGTTGGAGTGTACAGCGCTGGGTTGAGGTTGAGGCTGAAGGTGATGACCAGGAATGCGCGTCCGCTGCATGTTGGTGGTCAGGACACCCGTTGAAGCCATGGATGCTGGCTGGCTGTGTGACTCGCCGCTCGAAAGCTTGAGGAAGTGATGCTGATGACGTCACGCTGAAGGGGTTGCACGAAGGCTGCGCTGACGTTCATGCTCGGGGTCACCAGTTTAGAGGCATGAAGAACAGGGTGTAAAGTTTCTATTGAAAAGGGAGGATCCTCCGACCAGACGGGTGTTGTGTCTGGTGGGCTACTGCCCGACGGTTGATGTCGGGACGTTGTATATATGCTAATCCAACATTCTGTCTCGCACGAAGGTACTGGAATGACTGAGGCATGGTTCTATGCATTGTGCACCGCGCTTGGAAAAGAAGCAACTGCTACCATAGGCAGCATTGCGGGCAACCGCAGCCGCTAGCCGCAGTGTCGCCTGCGGTTGCAGTCTGCATCCCATCTCGGACTTGTACCTTAAGACTGTGGTACAGACAGTCTAACTTTTACGCTCAGAAATGCCCCAAAAGTCTACACAAATCATATAAATAATTGCATTCTTGCAAACCTTAAAAGCCTAGTTGATAAGTCAATATGATTACCTACTTATTAATCATATTGACTTATCAACTGGGGTTTTTACCAAGGTTCAACTATGAGTAGGTGGTCAATAAGTTAACTGATTTTAGTTAAATTGCTTGGCCATACTCACGGATAGGTGAGTAATCACCAGTGCATAGCAATGTCATTAAACTAATGACATGCTAAAACTGATTATTTTAAGGTCGGTGCAGTATCATCATCCGATAATAAATTAAATGCCATCCAACGGTATTGGAACGGTATGTGGTCAGTATATTATTGCATTATCATAATATCTATTTTATCTGTATCAAGTGACTGCCTCGTTGGTGGCAAGTGCTACTGCTGAGCAAAAGATCCTGGTTTCGATTCCCTGGTCGAGCAAAGTGTTATTGGGTTTTTTCATCAGGGATTTCTCAGTAGCAGCCAGAAGCTTGGATTTGTGCCCGGCTGATGGGCATGGCAATAGGCTCACCACCTATTACAAGGGACACTAAAGGTACACCTCTGCTTAACCCTGCGAGAAATACATGCGTGAAGGTATGTTATGTAATAGATACGTATATCTGTACCTACATTTTGATGCTTCATCGTTTCTCATCAATTTCTCATCAATAGGTTATGTTTAATTTCGTATAGTGGACACACCACTATACGAAATTAAACATAACCTATTGATGAGAAATTATGACCGAATAATCTCGTTTCTCGTTGACGTCCCGTTCCTGGGGGCCTACTCACTAAGTCCGTCCGTCTTTCCGTCCATCCGTTTATCCGTCCGTCTCACATTACGATCCATCAAAACATGTGAAAAAGTTAAATTTTTCGGACGGGCAAAAACATATCGGGAGTAGGGACAACTGGCAAATCATATTGTCATTCATACTTCGTTCGGGCCCAGAACCAATCATCCATCCGTAGGTGATACGGAGTAAGAAACGGCCGTGACGAAGGCCGAAACTACGGGCTTCGTGCTTAGGGAGTAGGTCCCCTGGTGCGGTGGACAAACGGTCTTTGTCACAAAAAATTACAATGCAAAGAATATGACGGGTTGGGCATTTGCCAATTTGTGACAATTTAAAGTTAATGCCTAGGTAAATTTTAATAAGTACGTACCTCAATACATATTGTAAAGTATCTCAATTTAGGAAAAATAAAAATACCTTCTGGAACCAAACTCCAAACTCCAAAATACGTAAATGCCTAAATCAACGTACCATTAAATTGTTTTACATTTTTGCTTCAAAGAGTTATCCGTTTTGATGAAAACAATGTTCGAAAATATTTCGAGTTTTTAACTAATTCTGGCTGATTTTGGTTTAAATTCCCAGAAGCTTCGCGGTTTAATTAAAATTAAAAGGCTGTTTACGAAGGTTGAACTCGCTCAATATTAAAAAATAAAGGTACCTGTACCTCTGTGATACAAAGAAATTGCAGTTAAATTGTAATTTAGTTAAATTAAGGTTACAAAACGAATTTAGCTGTAAAACGTTCATGGTAAAACAATTTATTAATTTAGTACTGCGAAATTAAATATTTTTACAGTACATGAATATTATTTAAATCCCCTGAAATGTCCATTTTCCTTTCAACAATAACTCACACAAAATTAGATAACATTACAGAGATTGCCAACACAATTAAATTAAACCATCCGAATCAGATTCTGTTTCTCTCAAAACGATAAAAAATATCTTAGAAAGCGTCTGGATTACATTAACCGGAACATTTTTTTCATTGACCCGTCGTTTCGAGGCCAGGAGTCAAGATTGGCTGAGCCTAAACAAACGTTGGTGGATCGCAAATACAAAGCGTAGTTGTAACATTCTTTGTAAAATGTTTTTGTAACAAATCTGCGAGCTTGAACACGGGGAGGACGTGACTGGTATTCGGTAGCTATAAATCTTTAGGGACTGTTACTTGCTTTTGAATTACGTGAAAATTGTTATAGGAATGTTGCAATGCTGTTTTAAGTAAAAGTGAAATTGAAAATTTAGTAAAAATTTTAGCCCTCTGGAAAAAATATGAATCACTGGAGTTAAATGATTTCTCGTCATATTATGCCGGGTACAGATTTGTTAAACGTAACATGAAATGTAACACATGGTGAAATAAATTCGTGTGGATGTTGTGTTACATTGCATGTTGCATTACACAAATTAGGACGGCCAATTTGTGTTACATTTCATGTTACGTTTCACCAATCTGTACCTGCCGGGTACAGATTGGTGGTTAGATAGTACATTGTATAGTAGATAAATAATGTACCTAGGTACCTACATAGAATACTTCATACTTCAACTAAGTAGGTACCAATAAGAACCATATAGCTTCGATGTGGACGTCGCTAGGTCCATGGAAACCAAAGAACACGGAGTTGTCATTGCCGCCGCCGGCAGCGTCTAAAGACGGCGTACTTAATCATGGACGAACAAAAAAGGCGGACGTTTGCGCACATAATGACCGACTAATGTGTGTGCATGCGTGTACGTACAGCGAGCTGGCTGACTCTGAGTGACAGAGTTTTTTTTTAGCGAGAATCTGTCTGACTATTTTTGTTCGTCCAATATTTATGGTACTAAATGCGTGGCGCTGAAAGTGCGATGAGCGCAAAATTTCTGTCATGAACCACCTTCAAAGCCTTGATTTTCTAATCGCCATTTGTGTCGTAGTAAATGGTGATACGCTTCGAGGCAGCTCGGACCTCTTTGATGGAAACTATAAATCTATGAGGGCTATTACTTTTAAACTATCTGAAAATTGTTTTCAGAACGACTTGCACTGCATCGGCGATTTATTCCTTTTCTTTGAAGATAGGATTAAATTGAGTGGTATGAAATATGTTAGGTTTGAAATTAGAAGCTTGAGTAAAATTAGATTTGCCATTTATTCAGGATCCGGTTTATTCTATCAATCAATCGATAAGTGTAAAATAGGGTTAATGTACAAACACGATGTTTGCTATAAACGTTACTAGAATTGCAAACGTGTTATAATATATACAAACGTGTAGATTTTGAAATCACGATTCTTTAGAAATCTTGCTAATGGATTGTATTTTCAAAACTAGAGTAGAAGTTTTTATCACAGGTACGTGTTCTCAAAAACGGTGAAAGAAAACATCACGAGGAAAGCCCTGGAACTAAAAATTCGAAGACACGTGACATCCACCAACCCGCACGTGGGCCGCGTGGTGGATTACGGCTCTATACCTCTCACAGATAAAAAGCCTGTGTCACAGCAGTGAGAACATTATATGATACGTATTTCCAGTAAAATTATGTAACTGGAAAGAACACCAGTATAGTGAATGAAAACAATAAATCATTAGTAACACGAATTTCATTTAAAAATGCTCAAGCAAACTTTTAAAGTCAAACACTAAATTAAATTGGGACCGAACTTTATTTAATAAAAGACAAACAAATTGGACTGCATCTAATACGATTAGAAGTTTTGATAACAACTTTACAAATAAAGAAGCACGAGTATTTTCATTTGGATGGGTAACCGAAACCCATTGGTTTGGTTAGTGGTATTTGGATCGTTATAAGAACTTGGTCACAAAATACATATCTATGATTTGTAAAGTTATTTTTTTAACGTTTATTCGAAAGTAGGTAAATAATAATATTTTAGTCTTTAACTAAATGATTAGGTGCCTTTTTTTTTTGTTTGTGTATGGGAAATCATCAAGAAGTCATTTAATGACTTCTCCTACTCTGGTTGGAGCGGAAGGGCATGTCAGACTTTTACTGACTAAAACCCGTGTTCCTTCACTTGCCTATGCCGGGGCCACGGTATCTCTTTCGAACAACCCGCGACCCCGGCGGCATCGGCCCTATTGGACCCCATCTTTTGCTGACATCTCTTTGAGGCGCGTGTGGAACACAACGCGCCGTCGACCCGGACCTGCAATGCTATTCTGTAAACATCTCACCGTGATAACTTAAGTGAAGTGAGCGTGAAGTGAGCTGTTATTCCACCCGATGCTAGGGATTTACCCTATTGACAGCTCACTTTAAGATCACTTCACCTAAGTTTTCACGGTGAGATATTTACAGAATAGCACTACTGGTCCTTACCGGACGGCGAGCTACCCACTACTCGCCGTCTGCAAGCCCGCGCCTACGGTGGCTGGGAATCGGCTCTCGATTCCCGCCGCCCAGCCATACCTACTAATAATATGATTTTTGTACCCCAAGCATGAACTTTTCCCGAATTTTATTGAAATAAGATACGATACCTAACTCATAGACATTATTAACGGCAAAGAAGGGCCTCGTGTTTCACGTGTAGTACTCGTATCAAGTTTCAGGAAAACTTTACAAAAACACCCCGATTACGTTAAGAAGGCACAATTCGTTCTACTGTTGTAGAATAATTCATTATTTATTCATAACACATCGTGGGCCTTTTGAACGTTCCTATTTAGTGTCATTGCTCTGTTGCATCACATTTTTATCTGCATCTATTTATGAAACGGCATGCAAGATTTAATGCATCACGGTGAACCGCCGAGGTATTTATTAATACTCGTAGTAATAAATAATAAACGCAACGTATAGCGTAAAGCTTCACACAGGGGATTCGTAGTGACGTGGGTGTAGTTTTACGTGTTCCTATAAATCGCTTATGAAAATATGAAGATTGCCAATGAAAAGCGACGTAAACCGTGCTAATTTCTTGGTAGCCGTTTGGTGGAAATTATCCTTAACAGTCTCTTTTATTTCAGTCTCTGTTAGAGTTACAAAATATTAGCAAAAATATATGTTTTCTTCTAACAAACAAAAGAAAACTTACAAATCTAAAAGTGCGTATCGGACCACGCACAGTGAAGGGTTCCGTAGTTGAAAATAATTTATACCGAAAACAACACATTGTAATTGAAAAATTAGAAATCCAAAAAAATATTTTTTATGCGATAAAATTACAAATGAACGATATTCGGACTTTTTCCTTTACTTTGTGCTGAGAGAACTTGCTTCTAGGTCATCGGGAAGTAGTAGTCGGGTTTTGATTTACTTGCGAGTACCAAAATATGTTTTTTTATTAATTTCATTTTTGTGTTTTTTTTTTCTCAAATTTCGTTAATTTATTTCATTGTGCCTGTTATTGAATACTTCAAGACTGTGTGAAAGATGACATGGCTAGAAAGGGGCTGACTACCGAGATGACGACTAATAGAGAAGTATGGAAAAAGGGACATGTTGCGCCGACCCCAAATAGATTGGGATAAGGGCAGGAGAATGATGATGTTATTTAATACAAAATATACAGCAAAAGAAATTTCGTCGACTTTTTTTAATAAAGATTTTTTTAAACACGAAAACGTAAACTAAATAAAACGAAGATACGACACTTATTTTTAGCTAAAAGTACTCGTACGCATAATGAATTTTAAACCGCCGCATTTGCGGAACTAGAGTAACTAATTATTCAAAACCACTTCGTCTTTACATCCACATTTAAGCATGCAATGTTCCTCGGTTTCGCTATCCTCGCAGCGAGAAATAACTAATTTTACTAGCTAGATCTCGAGCTGAGCCGGTGATAGCATTTCGTTCTAGTAGGTTTAAAGGCTTTCTGTTTGAACGGAGCATCTGTTTCACTACGTAACTTACTCGTTAGTAGGACGTATTAATAATTTCCACTTGGTTTATGAATTAACTAACTATTATTTAATTTAATTAACTATAGTAATTATGTGACGAGGAGCTCGTGGCAAAGTTTATTTATTTATTTATTTAACTGACCAACTTATACTAACAATAAAATACTACACATACAAGTTACAGGTCATATACAGTGTGAGTCTTCATAAAGTGCACAAACTTAAGGATGTGGTGCAGGCCATCAAACTGAACAACTTTTTCCCGGAACCAACATCGTAATCGTGGAAAAAAAAAACAGACGTCCCTTACAAAATTTCATTACCTACTTGGCCAAATGTATGGGACGACTGTTTTTTTTTACCATTTCGATGTTGGTCCCCGCGAAAAAGTTGTTCAATTTGGTGGTCTGCACCACATCCACAAGTTTGTGCACTTTATGAAGACTCACACTGTATAGGTACCTACAGATATAAACTAAAGCAATATTTATAACATACATTTAAAACAAGATAAAACACAACAGAAAGGTACACAACACACAACAAAAACATAAATAATATCTACGATCACATACGGGTATTTTGCGTTCCTAGCCGGGTGAAATTATTTGTGCGGTTTTTTCTGCTGTAAAGTAGGTTAGACTTCCTAAAATGTACAAGACGACCATTGGGTAGGCCTTTCTCTGCATCGCGATGCAGAGATAGTACTAGGAGTGCAATAAACTCCAGGTAAGCATTAGCAGTTTGCAGGAACCTCAGTTCGGTACTTGCAAAGTAAGTGTAAGTAATAACAGCCGCACGAGTCGATCCATCAGATTAAGGTACGCTTGCCGCGGTTGGTCCGTGGACTGTGGTGAGACTCCTCCGTGCCTCGGAAAGCATATTAAGGCCCTGGTTCCAAGCTTAGTTTAGCTCGGTGTGTAAGTGAAATGGCGTTATGGCTGTCTAGTTTGATGTACGAGATAGAAGATTCTCACGCGCACCGGAATTATGTCGTAAAAGTGCAAATAAAATCGCATAAAATTAGAAATGAACTATTTAATAAAAAAGTAATCCATCACTGGATGCAGTTTGGAATTTGACATTTCGTGGTATATTTTTAATTATAATTATAATTGCTAATGAAGTGATAAACAGCTTTTAAAGATTATTAGGAGGTATTTTTAAAGATTTTTTTGGTGCATTAAAGTATGTTTATTTATGTTTTGGCTTCCATCACTGTATGCGAAAAGGACTTGAAAATATCATATTTTTTTTACATGTCAAAATTATTTGCGGTTTATGAGATACACAGCTTTAAAAAACCACCTTTTTGATCGTTTTCAGGAAATCTGCGCCTTAAGCCGTTGGTCCCGGATGTCATTCGTGGGTCTTTGACAGTCGTTCCGGGTCGTCTGAAGCCCGAAAGTCTGACAACCAGTCTTATCAAGGGGTATCGTATTTATTACCTGGGTTGTTGAGGTCAGATAGGCAGCCGCTCCAAGTAAAATACTGCATCTGGTTAGACTGGAAGCCAACCTCAACAAAGTTGGGAAAAGTCTAGGCACATTGATTGAAAATCATGTACAGTCAGCGTCAAAAATATCGGGACGGCTGTTCAAAATAATATCAACAACTAAGAAAATTAAACTTTATCTCAATTGCATAAAGTTCTTGTCAAAATGACAGTTGTCGTGTTCTATCTTCATTCTGAAACATTCCTTGTGTCATTGAGTTAATATTTCATTTTCATAGTTGTTTATATCATTTTTAACAGTCTGTTCCTACCGATATTATTAACTACCGATATTATTGACGCTGACTGTACTTGTACATAGGGAATGTAATCTCGAACACGAGCATTTTTTTGTTCCCAGATGAGGCAATCAAGGCAATCTCGTTCCGAGATCTCGACATAAATATCGTTGTACGTACAATAATTACCCCCATGAGATGGGACTTAAACATAACTGGAGAACCGTGGGTCTATACAGGGTGTAAGGGACAGCCCCCCGCAAACTGATAGGGTGAATTCAGTATGTCATACTAAGATGACCGGTACATGAAATTTTTTCAGGAACTTTAAGGGACTCCAATAAACCTGATTTTGTTTGTGTTTTTGTGCACAAATCGGAACGTCTATTACTGGTTGGGAGGGGTAGGTAATAGGTATGCGGTGAGTTCGATGAACTCTGTAGCGAGACAGAAAGTGAACAGCTGATTACTCGCGTCGTTGGTTAGAGTATTTCAACATCCATTGCTAGTTTTTTTTTTGCTGTTTTTTTTTGCAGTTTTTTTACATAAATGGAGTGCTGCGAACACACAATGCAATTTTACATTGAAATAATGAAAATGTAACTGAAAAAAAAAATTGAAAAAATTAAAATTTTCCTGAGAAAATTTCCGGTGGAATATGATTCAGAATGAGGAGCTGAATGCACCCTGTTACTTTGCGGAGGGCTGTCCCTTACACCCTGTATAGGAAGGTACACCTCTGTCTATCCGATCGGGGAATAAAGGCGTGATGTTATTTGTTACATTATTAATTAAAAAAACGAAATTACTTTGGAGGAAACAAAAATCAAAAATTCATACTTGTATGATTCATGCAACAGGCATGTAGCAATTTTCAGATAAAATTAAAAAAAAAAACCTGCAAGTGCGTGTCGGACCACGCACAATGAAGGGTTCCGTAGTTGAAAAGAATTTATTCCAAATAAATCAAAATATATTATGTCGCATAAATGGCCGTACTTTTTTATTGCGCTGAATTAGAAGCTTGATTTTTTTAGAACTCCAAGGGACCAGGTATTTGATATTAATTTTAACTTGATACCTCCACGCGTTCCTGAGAAAAAGGCTCTTGACAGACTGACAGACTTGAAAATATTTTTGTGTAATAAAATTACAAATTAACAATTTTCGGACTTTTTTCTTTTACTTGTGCTGTAAGACCTTGCTTCTTGCCAAATTTCATGATTCTAGTTTAACGGGAAGTACCCTGTAGGTTTTCATTTACTTGCGAGTATTAAAATATGTTGCATAAATGGGCGTATTTTTTATTGCGTTGACTTAGAAGCTAGATTTTTTTAGAACTCCAAAGGACCATATACCTACGTATTTTGATATTAATTTCAATTTGACACCTCCACGCGTTCCTGTGAAAAACGGTCTTGACAGACTGATAGACAGACAGGTGGGCAGCAAAGTGATCGTGTAAGGGTTCCGTTCTTTCCTTTTGAGGTACAGAACCCTAAAAACGTTCTGACTAGATTTGTTTGTTAGCGTTTCTAAAATCAAAGAGTTTCGTGGAACTTCCCAAACCAAAAACTGGTTTTGTGTTTGCTTTGCAAACCCAGTTTTACACTGAAAAATTGTAAACCATTTTATCAAAGATAAATATTTTTTAGAAAAATTGTGATAGTTTGGTAGTACTTATCTACTACAAAAATGGGAAGGATTGAAAGTTAATATAATTTATTTTTATTTTACTCGTTCAATAAGTAATCCTGAATACGTAAATTTTCATGAATTTCAATGTAAACCGATACAGGTAGGTATACCATTCATTAAAATTATTTAGATTACGTAAATGAACTCGCTTTCAAAAGCAAATTCACATAATTTATTCCACACTAAGGAACTAAAGTTATTAACACGTCTACGACTGTTCTTCGTATCTTATCTGAAGATTTCAAGTTCATCAGGTAAAGTTTCGCACTTTGAATGGGTTTAGATCACATAGAAGCCAGGAATTTGCATGTGAATGCTTGAAGATCCCACTGTGTGATACCGGGAGTTAGATAATTGAGTTTAGAATAGGTACTCCAAGGTTGTGGGTAAAATTGTCGAGCTAAACTGTGAATTTTGAAACTAAAACATAGGTATTTTGTAGTTATTGAAATAAACTTTCTTTGGCAGAGCACAATTTTACTACACATTTCAGCATTTTTGGGGAATATGATGCAATTAGTCACTAAGGAGCTCGTGGCTAAGTAATCACAGCCACATGGGTCGCTAAATAAGCTACGATTGCCGGGGTTGGTCCGTGGATGGGTGACCATCTTTACATACCGAGACTCCTCCGTGCCTCGAAAAGCACGCTAAGCCGTTGTCGGTCCCGGCTGTCATTCGTGGATCTTTGACAGTCGTTACGGGTCGTTAGAAGCCTGAAAGTCTGACAACCAGTCTTACCAAGGGGTACCACATTACCCAGTTGTGGAGGTTATGGCAGTCGCTCCATGTAAAATACTGGTTTTCAGCTGCATCCGGTTAGATTGGAAGCCGACCCCAACACAGTCAAATCTATAAAGATCTTTAAACATCACCAAAATTTTTACAGATTTTGATTTTTTACGTTCTATCAAGTAGGTATCACAGGGTTCTACATAATTTAAGGGTCAAAAAATGCTACCAGACTCTGGCTGGTGTTTGGATTTGTACCCCCTAATAAATGGGACATAAACATACATAACTGTCGAAATGTGGGTGCACTAGGAACACCTCTAACTCACCCTTTGTCGATTATAAGCGTGATGTTATGTTATGTATAACTAGCTGCGCCCTGCGGTTTCACCCACGTAGACTAGGATAACAAGTAGCCTCTGTGTTAATCCAGGGTATAAGCTATTTCCATACCAAATTTCATCCAAATCGGTCCAGCCGTTTGAGCGTGAAGAAGAAACAAACACACACACACTTTCGCCTTTATAATATTAGTGTGAATTAGTGTGATGTGATGCTAGCGCAGGAAATTATACAGAGTTCCAAATAGAGCGACGTTTCACAGATTTTTATTCTTTAAAATTTCTGGTGAATAGTTACTTCATAAACATTAAAAATATATGCCTACCAATACCTATTATAAATGCGAAAGTAAAAGATAGTGGGCAAACATGTATGGGAGTTGGTCCAAGCGTCGCCCAGGATGAATCATATACCAAATGAAAGGGTACAATGTACTGTTCAACCATGCAGAAAGGCATCAAAATCTGTCCGAGAGATTTCGAGAAATGTTAAGTTATTTTTACCTCAGAAGATATTACGGATTTTTTATTTTGCTTCATCGTCGAGTATTATTATAGTTTTTTCTTGTTAATTAAAGTTAAAAATCATTACCTCATTCTTATAATCATCATTATTCATCATCATCATCGTGAACATCGAGTAATGATAGATTTTATATTTTGCTACATTGTCGGTATATTATTTGTTAGACCGGTTTCGCACTACGTCCGATCCGAATCCGAACCGAACCCGTGAAAATACGGATCTATAAATCTCGGACCTAATTCGGATATTGCTGACGCACTAGTCCGATCTCTGATCCAAATCCAAGCAATTCAGGGGCCACTTTTTGGCATAAACTGGATGACTGCCGCGCCCCCCAGCCACATACACCGCCGCTCCGCTGCCTCTCTGCTCGGAAGCAGCTCGGATTTGGTTCGGACGCAGTGCGCGAGCGTTCATATAAATAATACTATGGCTTTTTCGGTCCGTCAATAATTTTCTCCAGAATGGAGATTCACGGATAACGGAAAGAAATCGGATGACGGAAGCCGGATCTAGTTTTACGACTACTCCGAACCGTATTTTCACGGGTTCGGATCGGATTCTGATCGGACGTAATACGAAACCGCTCTTATAGGTAGGTATTACGTATGTATATTTAAAAATCTTCGCATCATATTTTTATAATCATAGTTGTTAATTATCATCATCATTGAGTAGTGATAAGTTTATTTTTGCCTTAGAAGTTATTATAGATTACCTACTTATTTTATTTAGCGACATTGTCGGATTCAATCTGCCTAGCCTTTTCCCAACTATGTTGGGGTCGGCTTCCAGTCTAACCTGATGCAGCTGAATACCAGTATTTTACATGGAGCGACTGCGTGTCTGACCTCCACAACCCAATAACTGGGTAATACTGGGTTTGCTTCAGACGTCAATAATTACTGAAGCCAAAACTCTGCGGGTGGTACGGATTCTTGGTGACGAGCAAATCCTAAGAACCACACTACACACTACTAGTCATTATGTGGGCGCAGCAACCTAAGGTGCGCTTACGGCCTTACAAGAGCAATAGCTCGTAGTTGACCATTGAGGTCGAGACTACTTAACCGGACTATCCTGTGGATGCTTTAAGCGAACTATAAAGTTTGCGGCCAGAGGCCGAGCGCACAGTAGGTACACGGCGCACAGTACAGTTGGCTTCGGCCCCTCGTACGCCTTCCAAAGGTCTGGGACCCCAGGGTCCTGAGATATGTCAAAGGCTTTGACAGAGAAACAAAATAATAAAAATCAGTGATAACTTCTAAGACAAAAATAAGCTTATCATTTCTCGAAATCTCTCGGACAGATTTTGATGCCCTTCTGCATGTTTGAACAGTACATTGTACCCTTTCATTTCGTATATGATTCAACCTTGGCGACGCTTGGACCACATTTGCCCACTATCTTTTGTTTGTTTGTTTGTTACCTTTTCACGCCTGAACCACTGATTCAATTATCCTGAAATTTTGCCTATACGTTATCAGGTATACAGAAACGGACATAGGGTACCTTTCATCCCGAAAAAAGTACTGTTTCCGCGGAAAAGAACAATAGATAATAGATGGCACCACGTGTCTTTCGAATCATGATTAAATTATATTGTTACAAGCAGAGTACAACCCGAATTGATTGTCAAATTCTAAATTAACGCGAGAAGCCTCGGGCAAAAGCTAGTAGCTTCATAAATACTGGGCAGGTTGAGTTATCGTATGAAAAGAAGAGAAATTGACCGCGCCCGGGCTTGGCCGACCTCCCTGAATTATAAAGGGTCAGTTTGTGTTGAGAAATGCTGGCTTTGTTCAAGCAAGCGCTTCGCCATCCATTGCTTTGAAAAATGGTGAGCACTATACATATATGTGTAGCAGGTAGGTACTTGAATATGTTCATACGTTGTTTGCTGATATGCAAAGTATATGCTATTGTAATTTTAAGGGTTTAAGGAGACTTATTTTTTAGTTCCTCGTTTCAATAATGTTAGCTATCTATCAATCTGCCTAGCCTTTTCCTAACTATGTTGGGGTTGGCTTCCAGTCTAACCGGATGCAGCTGAATATCAGCATTTTACATGGAGCGACTGCCCATGTGACCTCCACAAACCAGCAACTGGGTAATACGATATCCTTGGCAATACTGGTTGTCAGACTTTCGGGCTTCTGACGACCCGTAACGACTATCAAAGATCCACGAATGATAACTGGGACCAACGAGGCACGGAGGAGTCTCGGTATGTAAAGATCAACGAACCCGGCAAGCGTAGCTTAACCTGATGGATCGACCCGTGCGGCTGTTATTATATTAGCCAAATGTTAGCTATCTATATATTAGTAAGAAAGACACAGATATTTTTTCTTTATGCAAGATACTTTCCCTATTACAATCAAATCTGTACGACGGGCATTTAATTTGCTGTCCTCATTTAATAAAATTATCGTCGTGTTACTGATTACCCCAGACACTACTACCTACTCTATGTGCCCATTTGCCTAATTATGATTATGTTATAGGACCAGCTGAAACCATAGGAAAGTAAAAAGTACCAATTCATTTTAATTGATTTATATTGTAAACATCCTAATTGTTGACTATCAAATATTATTTTTCATATATATTATGCTGTAGCAAATAGTTGGGTAAATATATGTAGAACATGAACAGCTCGTGATTTTCGTATTAACACATTGAAAAAAAAAATACAAACTACACAATACACCAGGATTTTAGACGATACCTACTGCATAAAAACCCAGAATCTGGCCATCATTCTTTAAACAAAAAAAAACCGGCTATTTGCGTGTCGGACCATGCACTATGAAGGGTTCCATAGGTGACATTTCATAATCTAAGGGTGAATATCCCAAAAACAAACTTAAATTTGTAGTTAAAGAACATGTTCCCTCTCCCGATATATTGATATACCTACGTTACGGTTAATTACCTATAGTTAACCTCACTAAAACTATGTGCAAAAAGAAAGTTACTGCCTTACTACAACAACTTAATTATGAGGATACTGAAAACTTACTTACCTATATGGTGTAATATCGTAGCTATAGCTATAACCTTATTATGTACAAACCTACGTGCATCAACATTCACAAGTCAAGTTAGGTACCTTTAGGTCACATAATAATATATAACACTTTCATTCAGTCACGCACGCCCAAAAAAGCGCCTAACACACATACACACACCCGCACGTCACTCGCTCAGACCAACACCACTTCACACACACACACACACACACGCCCCCTTTCACACACCCTCACACTCTTCCACACACAAGTAACACTAATTAAAAAAGTTTAGCTTAAGTATATGTAAAGTTTGAAATTTTCATTCGAGCCACCAATATTTACAAAATCTTGATTTTTCTTTTTTTATCTTTTAATTTTTTGTCAGTGTACAAGTACATACATAAAAAGTTTTATTTTGTAAAAGGGCGGAGACCTGGTGTCCTGAAATACAGGCCTAGAGCTTAGCTCAGGCACCAGTCTCCCACAATATTCAAATAATGCATTCATGGTGTATTGTGTATTTTCAATAATATTGTGGTGAGAAATAAACATTTATCTTATCTTATCTTATCTTAATTCTCCAAGAGCAAATTTAAGTTTGTAATCCCAAAAAATTTTTTTTTATGTGTTAAAATTACAAATTAATAATTTTCGGAGTTATTCCTTTATATGTGCTGTGAGACCTTTTTGCTTGCCAAATTTTATGATTCTAGGTCAACGGTAAGTACCCTATTAGGTTTTGATTTACTCGCGATTATCAAAATATTTTACATAAACGGCCGTATTTTTTTATTGCGTTGACAAAGCTTGATTTTTTTAGAGCTCCAAGGGACCATATATTATACCTACGTATTTGATATTAATTTCAACTTGACACTTCCACGCGTTCCTGAGAAAAAGAGTCTTGACACACAAACAGACAGACGGACAACGAAGTAATCCTATAAGGATTCCGTTTTTTTTCTTTTTGAGGTACGGAACCCTAAAACATCAGAAGGCTAATTCCTATACGTTCAAAATCTATCGCGATTTCAACTCAATGATAATCAATGTAAAAAACTTGCCAAAAATGTTGTTAATTACAGGTATTTTAGACAGATTAGAATGGAAATTGCCCTTCTATTCTACAACGTGTAATGCTAAATGCGCAAAACCTCTTAAGGGGTCATTGTACTCATCATTATGAACAACTTTTACTATGGGACCAAACCTGAAATCGCGAAAAAAAAATCAGCTGTTCAGTACATTTTGACGAATTATGCGAACATAAATGTACTGAACAGCTGATTTTTTTTTCGCGATTTCAGGTTTGGTCCCATAGTAAAAGTTGTTCATAATGATGAGTACAATGACCCCTTAAGAGGTTTTGCGCATTTAGCATTACACGTTGTATACAGTGCCTAAAACAGACTTTACACACTGAGATAGACATATTTTCTCGTCGTAACCTAGTTGCTAGTTAAGTAATGCGGTCGGGGGAACATTGTGGAGGCACAAGTGCCAACTTAAACTACTCTGAAAGCGCTAGACCTCAGTTACATCCAATTATTTTCTTCTACTTACCCGCAACTTTTGCATCGGATTTTGTTGCATGTTTTTATGTTTATCGTAGACTGGCTGTGCCCCGCGTAGACCGGTATAAAAAGTAGCTTATGTGTTAATCCAAGGTGTCAACTACCCCCGTACCAAATTTTATCAAAATTGGTCCAGCCGTTTGAGCGTGAAGAAGTAACAAACATACAAACACTCACAAACTTTCGCCTTTATAATAGTATGATTTTACTGCATAGCATATTATAGCAGATTACATAACATAACATCACGCCTTGTTTCCCTGATGGGTTAGGCAGAGGTACACCTACAGTGAACCCGCATTTCGCGTTTTGTTTATTTTCGTGTAACGTTTTTGTTTTTTTATTATTTTATTTATCATCACTGTAATTTTCAACACAATGTGTTTTGTTATAAAATAAATGACATGACTCTTTGCAACCATATATTCTACTTTAACGTCCATGAAGCATTGCATTTTTTCATTTAGGGTTGCTTGTCAATAAATAAGGAACTTCATAGCGTGAGGTCGCGGTATGTCTGAAGAGGTTTACCGCGGCCCTGGCATAGGCAACTGAAGGAACACGGGTGGGTTTTAGTCAGTAAAAGTCTGACACGCCCTTCCGCTCCACCCAGAGCGGGAGAAGTTATTTGATGATTTCCCAACATCAAAAAAAAAAAAAAAAGGGTTGCTTGTCAATAAATAAGGAACTTCATAGCGTGAGGTTGACGGGGGGACACAGGGGAGACTGGAAGAAGATTTGTTGCGCCGACCCCAAGAAGCTTGGGATAAGGGCAGAAAGATGATTATAGGCGTGCTTATGTCAAAAGTAAAATAAGTATATGGTGGGAAAGAGTATCAGAAGGTACATTTTCTTACAGAAACTGCTAATAATTCCGACAAACATGGTAGCAATAAATTTTTTTCATATAAATTTTTTTTTAATCAGCAGTGCATGGTTTTGTATTGATAAAAATATTTTCTGTACCTATACGAACTGTAACTGCACACATATTAAATTGGCATTATTACATCGATTCAATCAATCAATCTGCCTAGCCTTTTCCCAACTATGTTGGGGTCGGCTTCCAGTCTAACCGGATGCAGCTGAATACCAGTATTTTACATGGAGCGACTGCTTGTCTGACCTCCACGACCCAGTAACTGGGTAATACGATACCCCTTGGTAAGACTGGTTGTCAGACTTTCGGGCTTCTGACGACCCGTAACGACTGTCAAAGATCCACGAATGACAGCCGGGACCAACGGCTTAACGTGCTTTCCGAGGCACGGAGGAGTCTCGGTGTGTAAATATGGTCACCCATCCACTGACCAACCCCGGCAAGCGTAGCTTAACCTGATGGACCGTCCCGTGCGGCAGTTATTACTTAGACACGAGCTCCTCATTATTACATCGATTGTAGAACCAAATAGTTCTCTTTACTTAATAACCACGTCACTCTATTCTGTCACATGGCGACCCTTGGCCAGTTTTTGGAACGAAGTTCCTTATCGCGCGTTGTGAAAGGGGGCTAGACGGAAAAAAATCTCACGAAAAGTTGTCACGACACTTTTTGCTATAGGTAGCTATTGTAAGCCGTGCGGCGTGCGCATGTTTCTCTGTCTGTCTCTCTCTCTCTCTTATAGAAAGCAAGCCAGATATTTTCATTTCTATTTCGCATTGAACAGTGTGGTGTCGCGATGATGATGATGATGATGATGATGATGATGATGATGATGATGATGATGATGATGATGATGATGATGATGATGATGATGATGGTGATGGTGATGATGATGATGATGATGATGATGATGGTGATGATGATGATGATGATGATGATGATGATGATGATGATGGTGATGATGATGATGATGATGATGATGGTGGTGGTGATGATGATGATGATGATGATAAGTATAAAAATAAAATTTTGTTACAATTCCTTCACTAATTAATCGAAAGGAACTTCGTTCCATCTGGGTGTCCCTTGACACCTCTCAAGTTTTTTTTTTAAAGTAAGTAAGTTAATACATCTATCTTAAAGGGTGAGGATGAGTGAAGCACAATAGCTTGTACTATTCCATAACCGTTATAAAACTAGAAACTGTTACTACCTATTAATTAATTTAATACAATTTGTACAGCCGATCTCTACAATAAAGCAATTCGTCTGTTATTTTTGTTACCTAATAGAATTTCGTGAAACAACACCGAAACTTTCACGAAATAGGATCGCTTTTAAATAAATAATTTGAATAGGCTACCACAGCCGAATGCTGGATTAATTATTGATAGCATCACTGGCATGTACTGGTATTGTGGCCTCCACTATTTCTGAATTGTCTACACTAGGGTTTAGTTTGTTTGGGCTCCGTTTGAGATGTGTACCAGCCTAATAAAATATTAGGTGCTTAGGTGCTCTTATGAGGGCTGTCGCATTTTGTCACCTCTCTCGCTCACGCGGTACCAAATTTTTATTATTGCTAATTCGAGCATTTTCAGGAAGAAGATCGTAACCGCCATTTTGCATACAGGAGAATGTTTTTTTTAAATATTTCTCAAAATATTTATAGTATCAATTTGAAATTTTTACTTGGTGTTAAATGGGCACCTCCCTATTAATTCAAATGTTAAGATTTGACTCAGTACTCTATAATCTATAAACTCTATAATATTATACTCTATAATATTAAAACCGTTTTTGGGATTTTTGGCGCTTACGATGTTCTTCCTGAAAAGGCTCGAAATGAAAAGATGCTTTTTTGAAAAATGCAATCATTTAGCGACCTAGTAAATAATATTAATTTAATAGGTACCTAATTATTATAAACACAATTCTATTGTGTTATCTAATAAACTCATCCAAAAGTATTATCAGTTTTTGAAATGAATTAAATAAATACCTACCACAGTAAAAGTGTGTTTTTAATAATTACATACCTATTAAATTAATATTATTTAGGTATTAGTTCGCTAATTTATTACCTACATTTTTCAATAAAGCATCTTTTCATTTAACATTCTTAAAAATTTGGTCCCGTGTGAGCGAGAGAGGTGACAAAAAGCGACAGCCCTCTTAAATTAGGGAACGCCCATTTAAAATTTATGATTTATGTATAAATTATGTGCCTGACAAAGATTTTTTTTTAATGGTGAAGAGAATGACAATGTTTTTTTAAGTTTGGCATTTGTTAAATTAAAAATTTGTTATGAAGCGTATTTTTTATGACTGTAAAATATATGAAGGCTCTTTTATTTACGCTTGTAAATAAAAAAAGGATTGAAAATTTGTGACAAAAAATGATTATTATTAGGCCACTGTGTGGCAATCCTAAATAAATACAAAGCTAATCAAATCCCCCGCTTACTTTGATTTTGTGAACAAATACAAATCTTATTAATATTCAATTGAAAAATGTATTTATTTATTCATGAGAGAGAGAAGCTAAATTTAGGAACTCAAATCGTTCACCATCGTATATTTAGGTATCAATTGGCTCGTTCACAGTGAAAAGCCTTCCTGAAAACCGCCCTTTGTAAACCGAAAAGTAACTGCCAATGGCAGATGTTATTTAGTGGAAAAGAAGAAAGCAACGCTTCACGTTTGACACAATTCTTCAATCCAACCACAGACCACGGAATCGCCATGCCACCAGCGTCAAAGACAGCAGTACTATAATAGGTGCGGAGTTTCATAGTTTTTGTGATGGGACAGGATCAGCCCTGAGTTTAGTACCTCTTCCTAACAAACAATTCAAGAATGGAAACTTACACACACATACATAATAGCGCTGGCAAATAAACATGACGTACCGGAAACATAAATCGGTGAAATGTGATTTAAGTACCTATTGTTAATTTTAAGGTTTGTTTTTGTTAAAGTACCTACCTATTAATTTAAAACTATAAAAAGGAAATTGGAACATTGTTGCTGTCAGTTCATTTAAATAAAATAATTGTTACTTAACTACAACTTAAAGTATTTAAAAAATGTTATTAATTAAAAATCAAATATTGTGAGCATTATTATTACCAAATCAAATCTAAACTTTATTGTAAAACAAATGTCACTGGCCGTCGTTGCTGCGTGACGTTGACAGTTGTTTAAAACGTATAAATATAGGCTCGCCTTAGTCGCAGAGCGCAATAGTCCGGTTAAGCAGTCTCGACCCCCAAGTGGTCACACTGCGAGATGCCATACAAAAAAAAAAAAACGCAGAGCGCTCAGTATTGAATTGTATTTTGAACTGTGAACATCTCCTTAAAATTAAGTTGTGAATCATTGTTGATTGTGAGTAATAAAAAGTGTTTACAAGATGACTGGTCTCATCATTTACGATCCCTGAGCCCTCCCGCTCTTACATACATACACTAACAAACATACTTTCGCGCAAAAGAAGAACATGTTTTTGTAATGTTAATGTTGTTTTTGTTTTTTTTTTAATTATTGGTTAATACTTACATCTTTTTTAAAGTATAGTCTCTTTTGTTTAAATACTTTTTTTGTGTTGTCATAAAACAACAAAATTCTTAGAAGAAGAAAAAAAGTCTTTTAATTACGGGAGGACACTGGCTCCAGCAACACAGTTATATCTAACGCAGCGCAGGAGTCAGAGAATTCTATCATTTCTTGTATAACTTGTTTTATATCAATAAATAATTTTTGTATTTTGTGATAAAATTTGTGTCATTGTAATTGCGTTGATCGCACAACTTCTGTCACGGACCGCCAAATGAATGCCGTCAGTTTCCGTCATATTATGTTTCGTATTTATACCTTATTTGTGTTGTATAAAAAACGGTGACACACTTGGTTTGTATGGAAACTGTTGACCATACCGCCTCTAGCACCTCCTTGCTCTGTGAGCACAACACTCTCGGTTTAAAGAGTCAGGATGACAAAAATCATTGAGCAAACCACAGGCATGTTAGAAAGCAGCAAAGTACGAAAAAGATAGGGATTTCGTTCCTCCAACTTAACTGGGTGACCAGGGTGACCCATTCAACGTGTAGGAAAAAAGGTTGAGATGAAAAAATTGTAGGTATTAAGGATGATGCGTCAGGGTAGCCCGCAAAATTCAAAATTTCTTACGTTTTTTGCAATTTGTAGGTCAGTGTGAGCTTGTATGTTGATTAAAATATGATTCACGGCCGTAGCTAATATGGCTTTACAGAAATAATAATCAGAATCAGAAAGAATAATCATTAGAATCAGCAATACAACTCCGTAAGTTAGCATTTACCTCAAATCTAGCGGTTTCATGAAATCATGAGGTTCAGCCATATTAGCTACAGCCGCAAATCATATTTGAATCAACATACAAGCTCACACTGACCTACAAATTGCAAAAAACGTAAGAAATTTTGAATTTCGCGGGCTACCCTGGCGCTTTCGCCTTAAGAGGAAACGTGGGTGCTCTTTACTCCATACAAAAATATACAAACGCTCTCGCCTGTTTTCTTTCTGGTTAATGACCATAAAGCAATGATTTTTTACAGAAATATAAATATCAGATACTTGTATGCCCCTATGTTTTCCTTTTTGATGATATATTATTTTTATAAGAACTAGAACGCTCAAAAAATGCTCAAAATTGCCTATTCAGACCGCTGTCAACAGACGCCTAGTGTACCAATTTGACAACTATTAACGAAAAAAGAAAAACATAGGGGCATAGTACATATCCTTCTTATTCAGTTTATGAAATATCTTTTAAATTGGTCCAATATTGGAGGAGGAAATAGGCGAGAGCCAAACCTCGAAATGTTACTTTTTACATAGGCTATTTAGTCGGATCTGCAGTTGTCCTTATCGCACGAAGTTGAGGGCGGAGCGCTCGCAGAGCGACAGCAATACCTTCTTAAAATACCTAATTTTCAATAGTCTGGTCGCCCCATTTCCTCTTAAGAGCCATTTCACGTTTTCGGGCGAATATCTAAGATTTTAGTCGCCTAATTTACCATCTTAGGTAAAACCCTGACATTGTTGAATACATTTAAAAGAAAGACCAATATTTCGTATTGAATGTTAATGTAACACATTTACAAAAACTTATTTGTTTACTTTGTGGCGATTAATCTCCCACAACTAGTTTGCAGAAAAATCATCGCGGAGTCAATTTCAGACTCGTAAATCTATCATTAATATTCATAAATTTTACTTTTAAAAATACATAAAGCATCAGACATATAATTTTGTTGACTTTTAATGTACTAGAATATCGATTATTAATAACATTAATTAATAAAAAAATAAAGTCTCGGGGCAATTTTTACGTTTTATACCGCTATTTAATCGCGATTTATTGGTTTGAATAACGCGTAATTAAATTTTAAAAAATATGTCAAAATAAACTATGTTCTTTAACAAAACTAATTCTAAAGTTTTGTTAAAATCCCTTAATTTATTTAGACATAATAACGTTATTAACATCACTCTAAATTAGAATAAATTACGTTGCATAAGCGGGCACCGATTATTACAGCGCGAGCACCCATCGAGGAAGGACCTGTGTCATTTTTTCCCGCCTGCTGATGTCCGAGCTCACGTATCGTGCACGCATTATTTTAATACAACTGCAATATTAAAATTTCGTTAAAATTTGGTGAAATGGCTCTTAAGGCGACGATAACCGACTTTACTAAAGATCACATCTAAACAAGTAGTGTTAATGATTTGAAAAAAATGTATATTAAATTGGAGCATTTTTTTTAATAACTTAATATGTGAATATTTTAGATTATGTTTATATTAGATAGTGTAATTCATTTGTAAAAGTATGTCTAACGCGGATAAAAAATTTTTAATCACGCAAAAACTATCAGCGTATTTTGATCAAACCCTCACCATTTTAAAGAAAATTTAATTACTTATTGTTTAGTACTTAGTATACTTGTTCTAATATAACACCATTTGGAACATAAATTAATAATGCGTCTAATTTGGTACAGCGCTCCTTGATGGGCGAGTCCTATTACTGGCTGGAGGTACGACGCGTTGCGTGAGCTCAACACAGAACACGCAAACTAACTACCTACTGAAGGCCATTGGCATAATATATCTGCGTCTTATATAAACCGTCTTACTGCTCCTACTGTAAAAGTTTCATCCGAATAACAACGGTAGAAGAAAATATAAATAAAAAGTAGCCAAAAGTTTGCTATCTACGTTGCCTACAATACAAGGCATTCGACTTTCACGGATTTTAGAGTAAAATCTCTTTTTAAGGAGACACCAGTCAAACAATACGCTTAAGTGGGAGTAAGGAAAACAACATCCTGGATTTGAATTTTAATAAGTACTTTTGTTTTATTTTATTTTTATTCAATAGGTACAGATACAGACAACAGATTAAAAAAAATACAAAAAATGGCCTTATTAGTAAACAGCGAGATTTCATTGTTGAAGTCGTTTTTGCGACATAATGCAAATTGAGATTTACGTACTTGATGTAGAATTTAATTCCCCTTTCCGCCACGCAGCTGGTTTTTTTTTTAATAGCTAGATACGGCGTTTTAAAAGAACTTTTAAGTACCATACATTCTACTTTCTCTAAACGCGGGCAATCATTAAAGCGTTAACAAATAACAAAACTTGTAGCATTATCTACATAAATAGGTATCTATATCTTAATAGATCATTTAAGAAAAGAAATAAGTACCTACTGACAAAATAAATTTTATACCATTCCCACTCTAAAAAGCTTATTTTATTCACTGAAAACAGTGAATAAAAAGCACTTTTACTCACTGTTTTGATGTTTGAAAATGGAACACACCAATGTATTCGACCACAGATTTAGAGTACCTAGGCTAGATACGGCATGTTATTAGATAGTATGAAAACCGAACGTGTCATCTTTTCTATAACTTCACCCCAGCCATTTAGTGATGTGCTCAAAGTAAACAGAATTGTTTCAATCACTAAGCGTCACTGAGCTAACAGACTTTTTTTTAGTACGAACAGTCGAACATGCAGGGCACGCTTGGTCGTGGCTTGCCGTATCTAGTGTAAGTGTAATCTGTATATTCGACCTATATTGATGTGTTCTAAATTCAATTTGATTGGTCGACATTTTCGACAAGGAGTTTAGCATTAGAATACAAACTGTTTTGTGTTCCTTGCTGTCCTTAGTAAATTAGCGCTATTTGGAATAAGTACTGTAAGTTGTACGAACACAAAGTTTAGTGTTACTTTAATCTTTAATTTTGTGTTTGTTTAGTGTTGTTCTAATCGATTAAAAATGCATTCTAGTGATGAAGATGTGTTAACACCTGAGTTTATGAAAGAGAGGGCGGCCGATACAGTGGAAAACTTGCTACCCAAAAAATTACGGCTGGTTTACATCAAAGCCAATTTAACTTTCCTTTTTCTTCATTATATGTCTATTTTCACTTAAATCTTTCTTTTTCTCGTAGTCATGGTATAAAGTATAGTATGCAACTCTTGAATAAAACGGATTTATATCGAGGGCCATGAATCACTCGCGTCGCTCAGGATTCTAACACTTGAATCACTCGCTACGCTCGTGATTCAATCATCATGAATCACTCCCTACGGTCGTGATTCAGTCGTTAGAATCCTTCACTAGCTCGTGATTCATCTATGGCCCTCGCTTTAAATCCGTCCTTTATTCACTAGTTGCATAATATACTATTGTACCATTCCCCCCCCCAAAATAGCTTATTTTTACTCACTGCACTTTTACTCACTGTTTTGATGTTTGAAAATGGAACACACCAATATATTTGACCACAGATTTAGAGTACCTAGGCTAGATACGGCATGTTATTAGATAGTATGAAAACCGAGCGTGTCATCTTTTTTATACCTACGATAATTTCACCCCAGCCATTTAGTGATGTGCTCAACGTAATCAGAATTGTTTCAATCGCTAAGCGTCACTGAGCTAACATACTTTTTTTAGTACAAACATGCAGGGCACGCTTGGTCGGATGGCTTGCGGTATCTATTGTAAGTGTAATCTATGTATTCGACCTATGTTGGTGTGTTCTAAATTCAATTTGATTGGTTGACATTTTCGACAAGGAGTTTAGCATTAGAATAAAAACTGTTTTGTGTTCTTTGCTGTCCTTAGTAAATTGGCGCTATTCTGTACAAACACAAAGAGTATATTAGTGATACTTAATGATAATAAATCGATTAAAAATGCATTCGAGTGATGAAGATATGAAAGAGAGTGCGGCCGATATAGTAGAAAACTTGCTACTCAACAAATCACGGCTGGTTTAAGTACATCAAAGCCAATTTAACCTTCCTTTTTCTTCATTGAATGTCTATTTTCGATTAAATCTTTCTTTTTCTCGTAGTCATGGTATGAAGTATAGTATGCAACTCTTGAATAAAACGGATTTATATCGAGGGCCATGAATCACTCGCATCGCTCAGGATTCTAACACTTGAATCACTCGCTACGCTCGTGATTCAATCGTTAGAATCCTTCACTAGCTCGTGATTTATCTATGGCACTCGCTTTAAATCCGTCCTTTATTCACTAATTGCATAATATACTATAAATCGTCTAAAGTGGGATGATATTTTATTTTCTCATCTCTCCTATGGTGTCGGCTATCGTTCGATAGGCCGTTCAAAAATATTGCGGGTCTGTGAAAACTATTTTTGATTCAGGGATCCGTTTGCGTAATATATTAAGCTTTTAAAGCTTAATGTATTTAACGAGTAATAGTCGACCAACTTACATTTGCAGCTGAATTTATGGGAGAACATGTTTTTCGACTACAATGTTAAGTTTGTTCTTGGGATTGGTACACACTCGGGTTCTGTAGTTGGGATGAATTTACCTATTCATCCTAACTACAGAAGCCGAGTGTGTGGTCTGACACGCACTTGACCGGTTTTTTCCTAAACAAGTGAGTTGGCATTAATGGTCTTGGACTAAATTAATTAATAGACATTTACAGTTTAAGGAAACTGTATAATTACCGCCAAATTAAAAAACACTCCCTTATTATTATTAGTATTCGTACATTAATCAAAGTCATTACGCTCGAGTTGAAGAAAAACGTTATATAGAACAAAGAACCACTTAGTTTTAAAGACCCATTCCTACTTGGAACATTAAGGTTAATTCCGCTTTTAAAATATGACCCCGGGGAGGTTTCCATCTTGTTCTCTATTACATTTTTACCTTTATGGCGGTAGCTACTGATAACATTTTCTTGGTTACATTTTGAGAGACTGCCGCCTTGGTGTAGTGGGGTTGGTAGTCATTTCATACCCGTATTATATAAATCTACATCTATGCATACTATTGAAGTCGCCTTTCGTGTCTGTCTGTGTAACCGCCTTGATCTTAGTTTAGAAGCAACGGATTGTGATATTGTCGGTTTTCCCTATAAAAAATAAAATATTTTATTGACATAAAAATGGAGTAAAATTTCCAATTGAAGCCCTGACTCCTGAGGTAGGTGGTACCTGTGTTACAGGAGTCAATGTCTTCAGCCGATTTTGGAACAATAACAATTTATGCAACAAAATTAAAATAATAAATCAAAAGCAAAGGGAATTTAGTGCATGCATGCTCTTATCATTTAGGGATTTTATTCCGGAAAGTCTACGTGTATAATACATTAATAATAAACGTTCATATTTAAAGAAATCTCGATGTTTTGTCAAGTCATAAAAACCGTGCAAAGCAGGAGCGGATTGCTAGTATACAAAATAAAAATCTCTAACTTCTTAACATAAAATCGATCACGAACCATGCGGTAACTAAGAGAATTCGCGTACTTAATTAAAGCAGCAACGATTAGATTATATCAAACGGGCCGCCCCTAAGACTGTAACAACTGAAACAATTTTAGCGGATTCCTTTCGAAACAATGATTCTTGAGCCGCTTTGAGAGTACAACACTTTTGATAAGAGTTATTTTGGTGTTTATTTACTGTTGACAGAATGCCTTCTATAAATAAAATTAGTTTTGTAGCGTTATTTAGAGTTACAACACCAAGCTTGTATTACCAATGATGAGGTGTATTGTTCATCCACATTAATTCATAAATTATGTAAATTATATGTAGGTAATAGGGGCGAACCTAACATTAGATCATCCATTTTACGTAAAGTAGATTGTTTTGAAAGTGTCATGGGACGCAGCCATAATCATATCAATCATAATCAATAATAGTTAGGGAGGCGAGGTAGCTAAATGGCGTAATTCAACGGCGCCGTCGAGACCTATCACAATCGAAAGATAAAATAATTTCGAAAAGAAAAGCTCGTATGGTAAAAACCATTTTAGCGGTGGGTTTGGCGTGTACGGTTTTTCAAAAATGTTAAAAAAAACAGTTACTTGGGCATTCTCGAGCGCGTCAGATATTCATACTACGTATGCCCCAAGTGCCTCTGATAACAACGGTATACTAATCTGCCGGTTTGCGTGGTGGGGGTAGGCATATAAAGTAGTCAAAAATGCAAAAAAAAAAAAATTTACTCGAGCGCGTCAGATTTTCGGAAGGGGTGTTAAGTAGGCCCCAAGGAAGCTCCCTTTAAAAAAACTGACGATTTCGGCGTGACGATAAGTTACGATGAATTTTTGAAAATGCAAAAAAAATAAGTTTTTTTGAAATACTCGAGCGCGTCAGATTTTCATACGGGAGGTTTATCTCGGTATCCTGAAAGCATATTTTCTTAATCTGACAAAAATGTTGGTGGGTTCTCTTAATCTGACCGAAAAAGGTTTTTTGGATTTAATAAATAAATAAATAAACATTTTCATACGCATCGGGCAATTGATTCCCGATAAACCACGTGAACTCGAATTTATTATTATTTTCATTCCACCCATGATCGGTTGGTGCAAGGTCAGTGATGTCGGATTTGTAAGCATTCCTCCACAAATTGGCGATGTACCGAGTTCTGAGGCAATGTTGGTATAGCTCTGACTGGCATGAAAATTGTCGAGAAGATTTAGAAAAAAAAAATTTGAGATATAATAAAAGTCACATAATTTAATCATCGTTATTTCATATCAATTTTTTTTTAACACCCTCAGTTTTCGAGATATACTCAAAAAACCGGGAGTTTGAGTTTTTATGATGCTTCAAGTCAAAAAGTTTTAACTTTGGACAAAAATGTAAAGAGACCTTTTTTGTGTAAAATAAAATTACCTTTTTTGTTTATTTAAACTTTTTTTTTGTAAAATGTATCGTTCGCGACTTATAAGCCGCAACGCGTTTTTCGGAAGACTAAATGGCTCCTCCACACTTCGGGTCATGCGGAAACCGGCAGATTTTGTATTTTTAGTAAGTTTTAGATTATATTCTTCAAAATAAAAAAAAATAAAAATCGCGCTCGAGAATGCCGGATTAACGTTTTTTTTTTACAAGTTCGCGACCCTATAACTCGGCGGCGTCAAGGACTTATCGTCAGATTAGTTAAATTTAGTCTTAAAACACTAAAATCAACCACCAATATCTTAATATCTGACGCGCTCGAGTATTTCAGACTATCGATTTTTTTTTACTAATCTGATTGTCTATCCTAGGCGCGCGTCACTACATATAGAGCTAAATACTTTACAAGGTTGTTCTATTAGGTCTAAGGTATCTCTCATATCTTAAACTGCCACGCTCGAGTATTACCGAAATTCCCTTACTCGCCTCCCTAACTATAATAATCATACTGATTTCCTTTAAAATCGGAGAAAATACAAAATATACCTTATTATGGCAACACCATCTGTTACTTTACAAAAACGTTTTATAACTCTAGAGCGAGGTGTTAATAACGATAAAATACCATGAAAAGTTGTAACGGAAATTAACGTCAAAAATTATAAATGTATCTTTATGTATATTTTTCATGAGTAATAATAAATTTACTTGTTGACGTGTGTGACCCAGTTAAGTCAGGAGTTAATAATAAAACTGTTATTAGTATACTGTTTAACTAAAAATAATGTAGAACAAAGAAAGTAACAAGTGGTTATTTGTAAGTTAATAGCGTTTATAGTTCTTTTGTGAGTTAATTTTATGATTTTTCATATAAGAAAATAACACTGCGCGAGGTTTTAAAACTGGCCCCGTTCGGCCCAAATCTTATAACTGACCATGGACATTTTAATAAAGATACTTAGTTTTTGTCTGATTTCTGACGTCCTCAAAGAAATATTTTTTGTCTCATCGTAAGATAAACAACCAACATGTCATAACATAAGACATGAAATGAAAACTATTAAAAAATATGTATATGAGTAGTTTATCAGCCATCTCGTTACCATAACACTAAGCATTAGGTTGCTTAGCTTGGGACTAGATGGCGTTGTGTGAAATGTCCAAGGATATTTATTTATTATTATAAAACACAATACTTACATATTACACAATCTGCCTAGCCTTTTTCAAAACTATATTGGGGTCGGCTTCCAGGTTAACTGGATGCAGCTGAATACCAATATTTTACGTAGAGCAACTGCCTATATCTGACCTCTATGACCCAGTTACTGAGTAACACAATATGCCTTGGTAAGGCTGGTTGTCAGACTTATTGGCTCAACTGTCATAGATCTACGAATGACAGCGGCTTAACGTGCTTTCCGAGGCACGGAGTAGTCTCGATATATAAAGATGGTCACCTATCCTCGGACCAACCCTAGCAAGAGTGTCTTAACCCAATGGATCGACCCATGCGGCCCCTCCAAATACCAACCAAGTAAACAAGGATATTAATTTCTCAGTCCTCTCCACGGAGAAAATTCCTTTCTTATTAGGTCAAACCGAAAACTTCCTGTAATTAGTAGGTCCAATCAATTTGTGAGTGGCTTCCTATCGCCGAGTTCTTGAACAAACCTCTACGGTCCAGTTTTTCCGTCTGATCGATTTTATTGAAAAATTCCTTCGACGAAGGAAAAAGTTCGTGTCTTTGTTAAAAGCTTTTTGGGGAAACTGCCTCGTTGGTTAAATAGTGTTCATCCCTGGTGGCCGGTGTTCTTAGACAGAGTTTAAACTCTAACCGTCTTACAAATAAAACACGGAATAAACTCCGTATATATGACATTCCCAGTCTGTATACAAAAAAAAATAACCAAATAAGTAGTATATCTTTTAGCCACTGCAGCTAGTAATTTGATTGGCTAAACCCATAGTCGGCCCAACACTAGGTATATTGTTTTTTTATATAACTTTTTAATTTCAATGTTAGGATTAGTTTTATACTCTCTCTCTAATTACTTTAATCTATATTATATAAAACAAAGTCGGGTTATTTACACCATTTATAACTTAAAAACGGCTGGACCAATTTTTACGATCTTTGATTTGTTAGATTTGTATTTTTTTTTTGCCCCGAATAGCGTAATAACTGTTAAAACATCGGAAAAATTCACGAATAAAATAAAATATGAAGAAAATTAATTGCCTCATACATGAAATTTAGACAGGACAACGTCTGTAGGGTCAACTAGTTAATAATAATTAGTACTTATTACAAGTGTTTTCATTTACCTGAAAAAAATAGACCTTCCTACTTGTGTGTGGATTGCCTAGTTGGTCTAGTGGTCGCAAGCGTTACTGCTAAGCATGAGGTCCTGGATTCGATTCCCAGGTCGGGCAAAGTGTTATTGGGTTTTTCCATCTGGAATTTGCCCGGATTTCAGGAAGTTTGGAGTCTGGGTTTGTGCCCAGTTGACGGCAATAGGCTCGCCCCCTAATTACATGGAACTTAAACATGACTGGCGAAATGTGGAGTGTACTAGGTATACGTACACCTCTCCCTTACCCTTGGGGAACACAGGCGTAATGTTATATGATTTTATGTGCGTTTTCATTTATTTTTGTTGCCACATTGTTTACTCGTTAAAATGTAGGGAGCAGCTGCTTTTTTTTTCGCGAGTTTAGATTTGGTACCATAGTAAAAGTTGTTGGGCTTGGGCAGAGCACCGCCCCGTGTTCTCACGGAGGCGATCGGCGGCGGCGATCTCTCGCGTCCGAGCCTGGTCCAGGCCATGGTGCGGAGCGAGAGTGCATGGGAGGCCGTCACCTCCTTCTGCGAAGCAGTAATGCTCGCGAAGGCGGAGGCGGAACGCGTGAGGGAGAGGCAGCCTCACGCCCTCAGTCGCCGCAGGAGACGCCCTGGGCGGCGGGAATCGCGGGGCGATTTCCGGCCACCGTAGGCGCGGGCCTGCGGACAGTGATTAGCGGGTAGCTCGCCGTCCGGTAAGGACCAGGCCCGAGTCGACGGCGCGTTGTATTGCACGCGCGCCTCAAAGAGATGTCAGCAAGTGATGGGGTCCAATAGGGCCGACGCCGCTGGGGTCGCGGGTAGTTTTAAGAAGATACCGCGGCCCTGGCATAGGCAACTGAAGGAACACGGGTGGGTTTTAGTCAGTAAAAGTCTGACACGCCCTTCCGCTCCACCCAGAGCGGGAGAAGTTATTTGATGATTTCACACCCTCAAAAAAAAAAAAAAACCCCTTAAGAGGATAAAAACGATTAAAATTCCACGCTGTATATGTATTTTAAATCTGTAGTCGATTTCAATTGCAACTGGGAATTTGCAAGAGCCATACGGTTAATAAACAGTGTCTCGCAAAGGGTTGACATCTTTAACTGTACATAGGCGGAATTCGTGAGGGTGACTCTCGATATATTAACTAATAAATGATAATCATGTAATCACATTGGGTGTGAACCTGTCATGATAGTGTAAGATTGTATAAATAAATAAATAATAAATCTATGAATCTACCTATGCTATGTTTGCAACTATATACATCTTATCCTTATCTTATACCTCTGCCTATCCCTTCGGGAACTACAGGTGTTATTATGTATGTACAGACAACAGTTATACATCAGGTTATACCATACTGTCAAAAATTATATTAAACCTTAAAATGTTGATTGTTAAGTACAAAATCGAATGAGAAAATTTGACAGTTTGTAGTAACTTGACCTGCCGCTGTGTGTACCTACTAAAGTTCAACAAAGTGAGCATTTTCCTGGAATTAGTTCATTCAAGGAAAGTAAATGCTCACGTTGTTATATGAGAAGTTTCCTTCCCCTGTAATCCCCCTAATTCTGCGTAATGGTCTTTAATTGTAGCAGGAATCCTCTTACCAAAGGTGAGCGAAAGTAAACATCAATAAGTATAAGTAGATTTAGGGATTGTTCCTACAAGTAACTAGGTAAATACATAGATAAGTAACCTACTTGTTTTTGGTAAATAATGCTCCGTGTAAAAGATTAAATGTTATTGGTCTAAGATAAATCCTGCGGCAGCTCCATTTACACGGCTCAAGTTTATTGCCTGTGGCATACCATAAAATTGAAGGGCAAATATCTGGCACCGTCTAAACAACACGTGCAATATTGTTGCACGATATTGGCAAATTAGTTGCCGTTCAAAATTGGTATAGGTGTAAACAGTACATAAAATAAAATCGCATTCAAATTCTGACATGAAAATTTTCAATCATTCAATCAAATATGAGCGAAAGAAACAAGACGTGCTATTCCATACATAACCCTAGCCTATGTGCTGCATGATTAAATAAAGAAATTATAGTAAAAGAACAAGCAGTTCAGAAGTTATGAGGGAACAGATGAACATACATAAATACATACATACTGGTCAAAATTATAACCCTCCTTTTTGCTTCGCCATAGTCGGGTAAAAAAATTGCGTTTTCTATATAATTCAAATCTTGCGTATTGTTCTAACATTATTTCCTTTGCCGTGTTCATTGTGATAGATAAACTAGATCATACCATAACGTCATGAAACGTTGAAGTACTGTCTTGTGTGTATTTCAAAGGAAACTCGATTCCTATGTCACAAGTATCTAGCAGCTTTCTCTTTGTGAGCTTACACTTGCTTTCTGAGAACACCAATTCATTCACGACTAGGAACATTTGATTATAGGAAGCTGCACCGTGGTCATGATGACGTATGAGTACCTCGCAGTGTTTTGTTAAATAAATATTCCAAATAAAAATTTTTAAAATCAAAAACCTACTGCGATTGTTTGGAGACAAAATAGGTCATCTTGTTTCCCTGTTTTATAAAGTTCACTTTTTACGCAGTCGGATTTTTATTATTATTATTTTTTTTTTGTAGACATTTTAGCGTGCAATACCCACTTATAATCGGGTGATACCAGCCTCTTATGGTTTCTGAGGTTTTTTAAACGGAGTTTATCCATTCGATAGTGATTATTAGTTTAATATTATCATGTTTCTGAACACTTCACGCGTCCATTAGGTTAGGAGCAAATTGGCTGTGACAGACGGACAGACAGATAGACCGACAGACAGAAACACGAGTGATCCTACGAGTTTCGTTTTTCCTTTGAGGTACAAAACCCTAAAAAGAGAAATTATAACGGACAATCGAATCGCAACTCTGCCAGACTACTTTAGGATGGACTGAAATATGAAGGCATAATACATTGGATTGTAGAGATACTGGAAGTTATTACATAATAACAATAGACATTATAAATGTACACTCATACGTAAATAGCTTTGACTGACCAGATCCACTAAACACTCGTAGTAATCCAATATTTAACGAGTCTGTACTTCTGTCACGTCAATGAAAAAGAGAATTGATATTGTTAATCCCACTCAGCGGGCATTTGGGATATTTCACTCAGTTTATCCGACTGGTAGACAAGACAGAAATATTCTTACTCTGAAATCTTCAGAGTAAGAATAGAACTTACTAACAGTAAAAAACCGGTCAAGAGCGAGTCGGACTCGCGCACCGAGGGTTCCGTTCCGATTTCTGAAAAATTGTGCTATTTAGAGACATCGTTTTATTTTTCCTGTAATCTTTACATAAACTTCTATCACATAGAATAATTTCAGATTTTTATCTTTGCATACTTCGGAGATAAGGGGGGGGGGGCGGTATTTTTTTTTTACATTTTTCATCAAAAGTCGAAAACTATGCGGCTAAAAAAAACTAAAAAAATGTTTGAGAATGTGCAAATAGCGTTCTTTCACATAATATGCCACATGCCCTAGTAGCCCCACTTTGAATTTTTAAGACCTCCTTTCAGTCCCTGTTACAAAAAAATATATAAATGTTTTTAATTCTTTCTTATTTGCAAAATAGTTGGGTAAACGTCATCTAAAACTGTTCCAAATTTCAATTTTATTGATAGCATTAGTAGTTCTTGAGATATCCAGCTGTGACAGACAGACAGACAGACAGACTTAGTCACACCATAAGGGTTCCTTTTTTACCATTTTGGTACGGAACCCTAAAACTGAATTAATTTGATTATGTTTTTTGTGGGGTCATCGACCGCAGTTAGTGTAGTCAATCAGTTTATTTTTAATAAACTTCACAGACGTGATAGAAGTATCGATCTAAACAGAATAAAACAGATTTTCTGATGCTTCAAGTAAGAACACTACAAGCGGTCGTTGACCCCCCAAAAAAACAAACAATATTTTTTTGTGTTTTATTTAGGTACGTGTTTAGTTATTGATACCCGTCCTGTCTGTAGTTTTGATAGCTAATTTCATTTGTCCCTGTATAATATCTACTGTCTTTGTTGTTGCATGAAGGTTAAAAGGCAAAGAACTCAAAAGGAAGGAAGTAACTCAAAGAAGGAAGAAAGGGGGAAGATAAGTAACACAAAAATAAAAAATTGTATTTTGGAAACAGAGTTATCGCAATAACTTTTTAATTTGAAAAACATGGGAGGCCGATTAAACATTAGAAAGATCAACAGTGCCACATCAAAATAATAAGCAACGGACATCGAGGGTTTCCCTCTAAAGTAGAGTAAGGTTTCATAATTTTTCCTTCCTACCAATATCCGGACTTAAGACCTCGTTGCAATCTCCGCTTTTGAAAAAATCGCCTTCGACACTGCATTCATTTGCGTCGACGACGGCTTCAACCATTCCTTTGGAAAACACTGCAGATATTTTTTTTAAATGGTTTTGTTTTGGTAGTGAAATTTATGATTTATTTATCGAATCAGAATCACGAGATTCAACCTCAAATGTAAGAGTTTGTGATGAATAAAATGTTAATGTGAATGCATTGATATAAAAACTAGTATTTAATAAGTCAATGTGTGAATGACTAAGTGCTTCCAGTTTTACGTTAGATCTGCGGGAAAGCCGTTTTAAAACAGATACTCAGGTATATTATTTCGAATCGTTTTTCTATTTTCGAATTGCAATTAAATCCATAATGTAGAGCTTTACTGATGCTTTTATTCATTAACTATTTACGCATTGAAATTCTGTACACGGCGATTTCAGACTATAAAAACATTGCGCTGACTACCTGTCGGTTCAACCAAATACCAACCTACTTTACGACCTAAGTTCATTGAATTGAAAAGACTAGGCAGATGATGATATTTATTTGTCTTCAGTCTCTGTGTTGACAACTTGACATGTAGTCAGTTATAGCAATTAGCTGACCCACCCTTGCATAAATGGTTGAGATTTTTTAGAATACGAATCGATAGATTTTTTAACCGACTTCAAAAAAAGGTTCTCAATTCGGTTGTGTTTTTTTTTTTTTTTTTTTTTCGTATGTTTGTTACCTCAGTACTCCGTCATTTATGAACCGATTCGGGAAATTCTTTTTTTATTTGAAAGGGTATACTTCCAGATTGGTCCCATTTTTATCAAAATTCAGTTCTGATGATGGGATCCATGAGGAATCGAGGGAACTCCTCAAATATTATAGGCACACATATACCTATTTTGGTATTTTCATCAACAAATCAAGCGTTTGCATTCTGAAAGTATCATCTGGTGAAGTGGAACTGATGAAGAAGACCACAGAAAGCCACGGGAACTCCTCTACGATGATAACTGTTTCACGGGTGGCGATAAGATATCTCGATTAATAGTTAAGCGACTGAAGCGACGATGACGAAGCTTTAAATAAATGGTTCTGATGAAAATGGTACCATCGAACCGATCTGATCAAGAAGCCGGAAGGTAGGCATCGGAACTCAGCAATAAAACAATGTATCCTAGCCGTGTTTGGGCTTATTGGAATCGTCATGATGTGCACTCTGGCTATAAATGATTCAAATTGATTGTCAGAAGGCAGATTTCGGCTAAAACTACGCCTACCAAACTTCTGACATGACTTAGCGCGACGTATTTGCTTTTTGCAAAGTTTTTATTTGAAATGGTATAAGTACTCCTGAGATGGTCGCATAAAAATATCTTCATGTTCTGATGAGAGGCTTTTCAGTTAGCTTCAATAATTTAATACGTATTTTTCCCATTTAGTCTATGTGGATGATGCTCTAATTTATTTTGCAGAGTGGTATTCAGATTTGTGTGGGGTAGGCACCACTAAAAAGTGAAAAATAATTTTTTTTTACAAAAAATAAAACAACCGACTCCCGAAAAAACACTACAAAGTGAAAAATAACTTTAATTTCGGAAGTCGGTGGCAAAAAAAAAAGAAAGTAAATAAAAAACCAAAGACACCGACTTCCGAAATTAAAGTTATTTTTCACTTTGTAGTGTTTTTTGGGAGTCGGTTGTTTTTTTTTTGTAAAAATTTTTTTTCTTTTTTAATTGACATTGATTTCTATTGCTATGTGTTGTTGTTATTAATTCATTTGTATTAGGAAATGTGTCGATCCGTCAGGTTAAGCTACGCTTGCCGGGGTTGGTCAGTGGATGGGTGACCATCTTTACATACCGAGATTCCTCCGTGCCTCAGAAAGCACGTTAAGCCGTTGGTCCCGGCTGTTATTCGTGGATCTTTGACAGTCGTTACGGGTCGTCAGAAGCCCGAAAGTCTGACAACCAGTCTTGCCAAGGGGTATCGTATTACCCAGTAACTGGGTTGTGGAGGTCAGATAGGCAGTCGCTACATGTAAAATACTGGTATTCAGCTGCATCCGGTTAGCCTGGAAGCCAACCCCAACATAGTTGGGAAAAGGCTAGGCAAATTGACACACACACACAATACTATTGTAAATTAATACAGTTTTGAAGTGGTGATTAATCAATGAAGTGTACATTGATTAATCACCACTTCAAAACTTTGAAAAAGATACTCCAACTTTAAACGTTTTTCAAGAACCTCTTTTCTTCACAACATGTTTTATTATGTTCAATGTTGTGTTAGCTGTATTACTTGTGAAGCTTAACTCGACAGTAAATAACCTCCACTAGTTTACGACTAGGTACTGGCAGCTAGTAGACTAGTCGCTTTATATTATTTATTGAGCTATATTTTTAGATGATTTGTTACTTCTTTCGCAAAATACGCGCTCGGACGTGTAGTTCTGGACATCAGCCCGCCTTTCTAAGTACTACTACTCTTTCGAAATAAATAGGGCCTTCCATTATTTGGGAACAAAATTCTATAACACGTGTTACGGTATGACTTAGGAGTAAACTTGTGGCAACTACATCGCCACATGCAAACTACGCATCACATCGTCACGCATCGCGAAATCAGAGTTTACCGCGCAACTAGCATAATATTATATACCTACAACATCCCGACATCAATCGTCGGGCAGTTGCCCACCAGAAACAACACCCGTCTGGTCGGAGGATCCTACCTTTTCTATGGAGGATGAGTGAACTTTACACCCACGCCTCATGCCTCTGTACCCCAAAAAGTCAATGTCAGTAGTTTAATCTAGTTTAAGTTTTTGGCACGCTAAAAACTTTTGACACTTGACATTTGAGACCATACTAGATGCTTCTGTATTAATACATTATACCTACAGGGTGATAGAGAAACTCGACGTATTCCTGAAAAGGGTAAGTTATAGGTCATTAGTAACAAATTAAGTCCAGTAAACTAGGTATCAAAACTGTATAGTTACAGAGACCCGTGTCTGTTCTTCGATTTTCGAGATTTTGGGAGAGCCTAACTGGACTTAATTTCAAGGAATACGTGCAGTTTCCCGGTCCCCCTATTTACTACGAAAGGAACTTTGTTCCAACCGGATGTCCTTCGGCACTTCCCGACTTTTTTATGCTCACTGTTGTTTATTTTTTTTTAGAGTTTATACCTACTTTATAATAATATCGATCACCCTACAGTGTAGATAATTAGCAGTTAGAGCCTGTTTACCTCCTATATATTCAGTTCCTATTAACTTACTTGGCAGATAATTTCATACAAATTCTGTTCCATTTTTGAATTTATTCGGTGAGTAGTGGCTATTCGGACATCGTGAAATAGTCCCTAAGTATAACAAAATCTCAGATAGCCACTAGGTCTATACATCTTTTGGCTATCAAAACTATTGCTCAATCAATAAAAATCAAAGTATGAGAAAAACATCACGATGTTGTATCATATTTTACGTAAATAAACCGAAACTGACGTTGTTTCTCTTTTGTTTCAGGTTAGCATCAACTCGGAATCTAGGTATCAGTCACCTACACGGCTAAGCTAAGGTCATGTACTTAATGGTAAATTATTATTTTCACAATAATTATTTTACATAAAAAGGAAATTTCATAAAAAAAAAACAAATACTTACTAAAGGTTCCCCAAAACGATCAATTGCATTTGGCACTTTGGACGTGATTAATACACATTGATGCGCAAATTGATCGTCTACCAAATGCAAATGAAGCGATTGACAATATTACATTACAAATTGATGGCAAGTGATCAATTGCAATAAAATTGACCATTTCGGGGACCCCTTAGATCACTATTAATACTATTGCAGTGTATCCTCCGAAAACTTTAAACACTTTTTGAGTTTTTTTCACAATCAACTTCTTTTCTCGCTTTGATCACTTGCGGCATAAAGTCGACAACATTCTAAGTGTGGTCAAGGTTTTCATAAGCAACTGTACATTACATTTATTATCGTTTTATAAAACACCTATACAGAGTTAAATTAAATTAGCTAGCGAAACTCCGCAGACATGGTGGGTATAGATATCTAAACATGATAACGCAAAAAAAATTGATGATAAAAAGGGATCAATCGCAGTGTAGTTGAAATATCTATTTTTTTATGTAAACTTCACAGACGTGATTGGTATCGATATCTTAACACGATAAAACAAAAAAAAAAAACAAAAAAAAATATCAACTCGTACTTCAAGTATCAACTCCACCAGCGGTCGTTGACCCCAAAAGGAATATCATCAAATATCTTTTATTTTAATTTGGTCATCTTTATATATTGATACCCATCACGTCTGCGAGTAAAAAATAAATAAATAAGTATTAAAATAATTTTAGTTATTTTGATTTGATTTGATTATCGATCTGCATAACGTTGAAGCACATAGCAAGAGACTACGTATATTCTACGTGTTCAAATGTATTGCATAATATGTACAGTGTCCACTGTAACTTAATATCGAAATGTACATCACTGCTTACGCAAAACCGGATCAAATATCTGCTAATTATTTGTAACATCGCTATAAGGCGTGTTGAACATATTTCGAACTGAGATTTAAATTAATAGATATAGATTTATTTACTTATGTAACTAGCTGAGAGTTGTATTGGATTTTGCATTTTGCATTGGCCTGTTATTGGTTTATTTTTATGTATAAAAACTCCAGACAAACTGCTAATATTTGTCTATTTTATTCCTAGCAATTTTAATCAAACAATTACATTGATATCAATTACTTTAACAGATTTTTGATCCAAAATTCAAACACTTCATAATATCACGCCTATCGTCGTCGCGTATCGCGCCTGTTTCTAGGAGCCTTAAATCCTCGAAAGGTTAGGCAGAAATGCACCTATAGGTAATAAACACCAATTAAACCAGATATTTGTAAGTCCCATATTATAGGGGGCGACCCTATTGACATCCACTCGCACCCTAATTGCGTAACACATTATCAATCGGAGTTTGAATCATTTTGAAACAAATTGCTAATCCATTGCTTTATATGTTCGAAAAATTTGTGTGCTCGACAACGTAAATAACGCACTTAATGTTGTTGAACTGTCAAAATGAAACCAACTCCGATTGATAATGTGCTACGCAAATAGGATGCGGGTACAAATCTAGGCTCCGGCCCGCTACTAAGAAATTACTACAGTGGAAAAACTCATTAACACTTTACTCGACCTGGCAGGACCTCATCAAGCTCAGTAGTAGTGCTTCCGACCCCTAGGCCAACGAGGCAGTCTATTTGGCGTAATTTTTGCCAATGTATAACACGGGGTCAAATTAAATTGACCAGCGAAACTCAGCAGACGTGATGGGTATCGATATCTAAACACGATAAAGCAAAATATAAATTAATGCGATGAATTTTTTTTGGGGCGTCAACCGCAGCGCAGGTTATTTAAAAAACAGTTTTTCTTTTTGTGTAGACTTCACGGGCATGATGAGTATCGGTATTAACACGATAAAACAAAAAAAATCAGCTCAATCGGTTGAAGATATCTGCTTCAAAATTGAGTAGCAAGATTCCACCAGAACAAACATATACACATGCAAGTTAAATAAAAGCTTTTTAAAAAAAAAAAAATCTGCCAAGTGCGTGTCGGGCCACGGACGGACAGACAGACAGACAGACGGACGGACATAGCGAAACTTTAAAGGTTCCTTGTTGACTACGGAACCCTAAAAACATCAAATCTTTATAATTTTATTTTGTCATGTTTAGATATTGATACCCATTACGTCTGCGCAGTTTTGCTAGCTAATTTAATGTGACCCTTTTTTTTTTCAACAAATGAAAAATTTTTACTCATGAGTATAATAATGTGACCCTGTATACAAAGAACAATGAAGTTAGACGAAAATTGTACAGAGACAGTGTCCATTGGGGCTTTCGCCCATTATGCTAAAAGACTACATTTTTCATTTTTTATCAAGCACTTTGGAACTTTTCCAATTTATTCAACGTAATTGCAAACTTATATACTTGTAGGATCTTTTTAGATATTAGCATTTCTATTCTCATTTCTTTTAGATTTCTATACCTCTCGTACCGTTTATTTTGACGAAGGGCTCTACATAATAGTCCACATTTTAGGCCTTATTTTGATAAAATACCTTTGAATGTAAATGTAAACCTTAACATATTAAGGCCCCTCGCCCACGGCGACTTTTTGTAGCGATGCGGTCGCCCGTTTACGAAATGCGCGACTGCATCGCTACTAACGCGCGTTAGTCGCATTTGCAACGCGTTACAGTATCGCGGCTGTATCGATGCAAACGCGCGACCGTATCGGACGACATCGGGGAGAGAACGGAGGGAGGGTGGCGCGTGAGTGGAGTGAATATGACATTCTATAACAACTTCTGAATTTGAGATCATATTTTTTTTGTATTTTAAACGTTGTTACATGATGTCCACAAAGTAATCTCTCTTTATTAAATGGCTGCATCCAATATTGACACTGCTTTCGTTGCCTACGCTTCGGCTGCTTACGTAAAAGCAGCACCAAAGACAACGTGACTAATGTTGCCTCAACGGAGACCATCTTGCAACTGTAGCGATCGCAGGTATTTTTGTGCCGTTACTGAATCACGTTTGCATCGCGACTGAACCTGGTCCCGTGGGCGAGGGCACACAGTTAGTGACCGCTTCGCGACTGTATCGATGCGGACGCGCGACAGCATCACTACTGCATCGCTACAAAAAGTCGCCGTGAGCGAGGGCCCTTAGGTATATATTTTCAACCTGAATTATTTAGATTTAGGACTACATTGTTGTAGACCTCGATCAATTGTACGTGGACAGGTGCCTATTACGAAAGCCTTTCAGTATTCAAAACTCTTTGGTGAAACAAATACATAATCTCTTCATAAGTCTTCGAGAAGACATCGAAATTCAAATGTTTTTCGAATAGAGAACATTCTGGAACTTAAACAAGCTAATACAGCAAACGCCTTTTTGGTTGTGCTCAATCGAGTTACTAACGCTTGTTTGGCAGACGCCTTTGTCGATCCACTCAGATGAACATGAGTATCTTAGGGAGATTACACATGAAGCGTGGCTTTGTTTGCCGATTTACGAGTAATACGAGGCTGTAGTATTTTAAAGTGAGGCCAGACATTATCTGTGATACGTTGAGGTTGTCGATTTTAGGACCTAATGTGATGCAGGGGTTCGACAGCTTTTTACCCGACTGCGGCGAAGCCAAAAGAGGTGGGTTATTTTGGACAGTAACATCGTAATTTGAATATTTTCCGGCAATAAGTTTTTATAACCGGGACTAATAAAATCCAAAAAGCAAGCGTAGGTACCCTTGGTCCCCCTGCAACGGGTCAGGTCATTGGCCCCATCACCTGCCATTTTTCGGCCGCAGAGGAAAGCGGCCAACGTAATACTGACACTCCTCCTCTCCTGCGGCCCCACCGCGTCCGCCATCAGACGGGGCGACCCCGTCAAAGCCACGAAACGTAGGGAGAGCAGCGCACCACAATACCGGCACTTCTCTCCTGCCGTAGCCTACAACCCTCAGCCCCGATGCCTCCCATACGATATCGCGGCCTGCCTCAGATGTCGCCCAAGCGGCACCGCAACCTGCTTGTTGGCCGCTACGTCGTCGGCTTATCAGCAAAACGCCCTGACGAGCGGCCCCTCATCGGGTTCCTCTTCGCTTCACCGTGGGTGACCAAGTCACGGCTACTGAGCCCCCCGCCTCGACAATGCGGGAAACCACTGGGGGGGTCCCTACATTAAATTTAAACTTAATAAATAAAATAATCTCCATGGGCGGGTCGCTAGTAAATGTTAAGAAGATTACATCGTGTGCAGTCCCCCTTACATCTGCCGTCACACGTCGTCCCACGCGCGTGACATTTTAAGTACAGAACAATATTTACTTGTAATTTATCTTTGTTAGATATCACCTGCCTAGTTTTATGTTGTGCTATTATTTTTACTTATATTGGCAGCTGGTTTATGAGAAGAGTGTATGGTAAACACTTTGTGGAGTTTCTGGCTTTCGTTTTGTTAATGAGTGGCTACCAATTAAGCACCACCGCCTATGTAGGTACATCTTCAATACCAGAGACATTGCAAATGATAAACACGAAATGGCTCTTGTGTATTAATTACTAGCTTCCGCCCGCGGCTTAACCCACGTAGTATGTCGACAAAAAGTAGCCTATGTCCTTTCCCACGCTACAAAGTATCCCCATACCAAATTTCATCAAAATCGGTTGTGCCGTTTAGCCGTGAAAGTGTAACAAACATACAAAAAATCTAATATTTTTAGACAACGTGACCTGACTCGAATTATGCCCTTAGCATAATCATATTTCAGCCTATAACGTTCCCATTCAGCTGCATCCAGTTAGACTGGAAGCTAACCTCAACATAGTTGGGAAAAGGCTAGGCAGATAATAATAATATAATATAATAATATTTTTTATTCAGTATTATAAATTGGTAAAATATTAACATAAAATCTCAAAAATAATTTACAAAGGCATTAAAAACATGACCATTCATTCATTCATTCAATCATGACGGTGCCGATGATGTAACATTAGATAATGATAAATGTTCCCACTGCTGGGTCACAGGCCTCCTCTCTGTGCGAGCGAGCGGGTCACGGGGCGGCTCCCACCACGACGCACGACCCAGTGCGAGTTGGTGGATGTCACGATGCCTGCGAGTTCTAAGTTCTATGACATGCCGGCTCCCTCAACCTTGTTTTTATGGGATCAAAATCGACGAATTAATAGGCAATACTTTTATGTAAACTCTAGCTTTTGCTAGCGGCTTTGCCCGCGTGGATATCGGAAAATATCCCACGGGAACGTATTACCGGGAAATCCTTATTCCTTGTCTACATTATAAAGGATACCTCTGTGCAAAATTTCAGCTTTCTAGGTTCAAGGGTTTGAGCTGAGCGTTGACGAGTCAGTCAGTCAGGACTTACTATTTATATAGAATCTACGTTATAATATGTTTTCAAAAGCAGTACTAGGAATGACTCATCTTGCAATTTCCAATATTTACCATGTCAACTTTACGATAACATCGTACATATTAAAATTACTTTAAATAAAATTTTGAATAACAGATGTATCAGTAATGTTACTGTCACTATTGAATTGACAGATAAATATAAATGTGAAACCAATGACGTATTTGTGAAACCATTTGAAGCGAATCGCTGTGTGTGACAACATGTTAATATTGTCACTGCAAACATTGGCATAACAAGTTGTTCCATATTGTATTTAGTGATATTCAAACATTGTTAGTAAATATCTGCAATCAGTTGCATTGTACCACTATTTTCCCTACACTACATTACACTACATTTTATTTTATTAAAAATTTGAAGCGAATCCAGCTATGTGTGTCGGACTGCCAAGTCTGATGGTCTCGAGTTCGAACCCAAGGCACGCACCTCTGACTTTTCGGATTCATGTGCGTAGTATTTTATAATATTATTACATTATCACTTGCTTAAAAATAAATTAAAAAAAAACGGTGAAGGAAAACATCGTGAGGAAACCCGTGCCTGAGAGATATTTCATATTAAATAAAATAAATACGGGGCATGAATAAAAAAAACTCGTGTCAGGTGGTCACACGAAAAAGAAAAAAAAAGAAAAAGAAAGAGAAAGGAGAGAAAGGAGAGAAAGGAGAGAAAGGTTAGAAATGTTAATATTGTCACTGCAAACATTAGCATTACGAGTTGTTCCATTTTGTGTTATTCAAACATTGTTAGTAACTGCAATCAGTTGCATTGTACGGTCAGCAAGTACAAGATTAACACTATTAATTTTACATATGAAATTAATAGACCCTAAATTATTAGTACACTACTTTTCAGCATTATATGTAATAGCTAAGAGTTTTTATCATCGGAATTTAACAACTGTACATATTTTTAAAATTATTTTAAAGAAAACTGAAGTGTTAATCGACTTTTTTTGCGGACTGTACCACAATTTTTCCAACACTATTATATTTTATTTTCTTAAAAATGTGTTTGTCACGATAGAACGCATAATCCATTGCATAAAAAGCTAAGCTAAGGGCGATACCACCCATGCTTGTAACTTGCACAAAAGTATGCAAGTAGGTTGCTTGCCGTAAGCCATAACAACTTCTGATTGGTGAATGTCACAATGGCATACCAGCTACTTGCACTGTTTTATACAAGCTGTATGCATGTGCATTCCCTTCCTAAGCTCAACAACTGTGCTGCACAAGTAACTACTAATAATTATGTTGTATCTATGTGAGAATGGGCTATCCCATTCTCACATAGATACAAGGTACTTTAAGATTTGTACAGTCTTCTTATCAGACTATTAAAGATACTCACTTCTGAATAGGTTTTCCTGCAAGACTAATGAATGAAGATTGATTACAGTCATGTCATGTCTGATGGCTAGTCTATATACTCTATAGTCTATATACTCTATATAGTCTATATAGTAATGTCTATAGTCTATATAGTCTATATACTCTATACTCTATATAGTCTATATACTAATATAATAAAGCTGAAGAATTTGTTTGTTTGAACGCGCTAATCTCTAAAACTGCCCGTCGGATTTGAATAAATCTTTTTGCATTTGATAGCCCAACTCTTGAGGCTTGAGGGAGTTATTTATAATCACGCTACGACCCTTAAGAGCCGAGCAAAAAGAACGCTAATCGAAAACGAAATAATAGTGCGGGCAGGCAAATGCGATGCTATATTTTATGTTAAAACAAGAAATTTCACGCGGACAAAGTCGCGGGAGCTATAGTCACTGATAAACCATTTAAATGTTTAGTTTTAAATACCGCATTGCATTTTTCTGTAAAACATTATTTTTATTTACTCACAAAAACCCTTAAAGTAAGTAAAAATAATGTCTGTTTGTTTGGGGTCCCCGAAACGATCAATTGCAGTTGTCAATTTAACATTGACGCGCAAATTGATCGTCTACCAAATGCAATTGAAGCGATTGACAATATTACTACAGTAGAAATTGATTGCAATTGATCGTTACTTGGACCGCAAACAAAATTTTTGTTAGTTTGGAATGAATAATCCAATTTTATTTTAAAGCGCTGAAATCGTTTTATCGATCTGCATATTGAGTTTTTTATAGACAAAATGCAAGTGAATTTCAGGCAGGAAACATCCCAAATAATCGCTACTTTTTAATTGATTGAGAAGCAATGATTACATGATATAGTTCTAAGACGAAGATCAATGACGGAGTTTGTTTCAGCAGCCAAATGTTTATGCTGGCAAATAGTTCCTGAAATTACGTTTATTTTCGCAGCGAGTTCATGAATGTTCGGTTTACAGCTCTGTGATTTATTTATTTTTCTTGTGATTATAAAAACTAGTGACCTTGTCTTGACACTTTTTGTATTATATTTAGCAAAAAATTAAATAGGAAGACAGGAAAAATTAACAAAGATTTTAAAGATAACTCATAACTTTTCTTTGATATCGTAAAAGGAATTCCGCATTCTTTTAAATTAGGTTTATTATTTTAAAGAGCAGTTTTATATTTGTTCTGATTAAAGGGATGACCTTTAATCAGAACAAATAATCAGTCTTTACCTATGAAATTGCCGTTTTGTATTTAAACGAATTTTTTTCATGTATTTTTTATTTGTATTAATCGAAGTAATCACCCATGCAATCAATGCATCTTTGCCAACGCAGTGGCAGTTTATTGATGCCCTTCTTAAAGAAATCAGCTGGTCGGGAGGCAACAAATTCTTCAAAGGCATTTTGTACTGCCTCTCGGGTATTGATTTTTTTTCCCGCCAAGAAGTTATCCAAATTCTGGAAAAAGTAGTAGTCTGTAGGCGCAAGGTCTGGTGAGTAGGGCGGATGACGGAGAGCTTCCAACCCCAGTTCTTGCAAATTGGAGACCGTCTGCTGTGCAGTATGAGGTCGCGCGTTGTCGTGCAGGAGCAGCGGAGACGAGCAATTGACCAATGCTGGTTGGAGATGTGCCGGCTTCTCCATCATTGTGTTCAGTTCTTCACAGTACACATCTGCAGTAATGCTCACCCAGTTTGGTAAGAAGCTGTGATGAATCACACCGGCGCTAGACCACCAAACAGTGACCATCACTTTTCTAGGGGTAAGTTTTCGTTTAGGGCATTGTTTAGGTGCTGAACCAGGATCCAAACCGATCCAACCAACTTGCTGAGCGCTTGCGGTTATCAAACAGAATCCATTTTTCATCGCAGGTAACAATGCGGTCCAAAATTCCTTCATTTGTGTGTCTGTTGAGCAGTGCAAGGCACGTCTCGACGCGTACTTCGCGCTGGCGATCATTGAGTTCGTTGGGCACCCATTCGTCAAGCTTTTTTACCTTGCCAATTTGACGCAAATGGACCAATATTGTTTTGACGCTAACGTCGAAAGCTGCTGCTAATTCAGCCGTAGATTGTGTATCATCAGCTTCCACAATCGCCTTTAATTCGTAATTGTCGACCAAAGTCTTCGGACGACCGCGAGGTTCATTTTTCAGGTCGAAATTTCCAGAACGGAAGCGAGCAAACCAATAAAAGGTGGTGCGTTGGTTTGTAGTGTTAGCTCCGTAAACGTCGTTGATGTTGCGTGCCGCTTGTGCCGCGTTGCTGCCACGACGGTACTCATATATTCCATAATTACTCGAATTTTTAACGTATCCATGATGACGAAAAAGATTGAAATGCGATGAAAATGTAACACTAATCAATAAACAAATGACTACTTTTGGAAAAAAAAATCCATGTTTTTAAAATAAAATTAATTTGAAATTAGAATTCTTAGCCAAACAAAAATTATTTTGATTTGAAATGGCCAGTACTGCAGAACGGCAATTTCATAGGTAAAGACCTAATATAACACTGTTCTGCTCATCGTTTATTTGTTTCTTTAATAGCTGCGTGCGGCCCGCAATTTCAACCGCGTAAACCGGGATAAAAAGTAATTAAGACAAATGTTAATCCAGGGTATAAGCTATCTACATACCAAATTTCATCACAATCGGTCCAGCCGTTTGAACCTGAAGAAGTAACAAACATACAAACACACACACAGTGTGTTATTGTGGTTGTTGGTATAATATCTGCTATATAATTTAGCTGAAACATTCTAAAAGAATAACTTCAGTCTTCAATAGCTTTAGGGATAGTTTTTACAAGTTACTTCACATATTAATTTGTCTTCATACTTTCCTCTCTCTGTCACTTGAAGACGGGACCAAACAATCTTCCGAAGTGTATTTGATTGAATCAGGTTTGTAGGTATTTGTTGTTTACTTTTCACGTTTCCTGCAACCCAGGCAATGTATAAACAACATGAAATTCACAACAAGCTGGAAAGAGAAGGCCCTCTTTGCTTCCTTCTATTGCCCCTAGGTAATAAACGCTCAGAGTATCTGCTCAGAATGCAGAGGTGAAGTTTCAAATAAGTCTAATCTATTGCAGATACCAACCCGCACTGGGCCCGCGTGGTGGACTTTGGCCCACTAGCTCCCACAGAGAGCAGGCCTGTGTCCCAGCAGTGGGAACGTTATAGGCTCGTCGTGCTTTTGCAGTTGCAGCCTAATAACTACAGCAAAGACTATCTTCTTCTTCTTCTTCTTAGAGTGTCGATGGCAATCTATATACAGTCAGCCTAGAATTTGGCTACGAGCTTGGCACCTTCAGTACTGTCCATCAAACTCAAAGCAATCTCAAAGCATTTATTTCAAATAAACCAATTACAGGCACTTTTCAACTGGGTCGGTCGGTCAGTCAGATGAAGATGAAGCTAGTTGCCCATGCCAAAGCGTAGTAGGTTCCTATGGAGAAGAACGGGCAAGAAACTCCAAAACATCAGTTCCTGTAGCGTACAGACATTGCAGCAAGACACGCTGGACATGACAATAAGTGCCCCATTATTTGTGAGACTGCACCACTTTTACAGTCCTGGGCGGAGTCATCCGTGAATCTCCAGCTGAGCAGGTTTTCTTTGCTTCGGCCTACCTGAGTCCGGAGTCTATTTAAAGGTTTCCAGGTAAGCCAAGGCAACTCATGTCTAGGTGGGAGATTTCCAGCAGGAGGACGAATAGATCTTATACCGTTCGCCAGTGAGTAAAAACCTGTTACGGTTTTCAACCTTTGTGATCGTGCAAAGGGTGTTGTGTGTCGGAAACCATTTTGGCTCTTTCACTTGAGCTTGTCACCACTCTACGCACAGAACGAACGGTGTATAACCACTGTCTGGAATAGCGCCACCGTTCGTTCTGAACAGCATTTGCACTGGGGTCGGTTTGAGGCAACCAGTGATGATCAGAGCTGTATCCACTAACTTTGAGGCATGGGCTGAACGACTCCACACGGGGCACACGAATTCACTCTCAGAAAAAGACGGCGCCAGCCCACCAAAAAATAAAACCATAAAATAAAAAAATCCATAAAATATAACGTCAAGCGAAGCAGCAAAAACTATACTTAGTTTGTTTACACTAAAAAAATTGTGTTCCATTCATGAAACAATTTCCGCACATATCCAATCTCATTGAAAAACTCTTAACAAACCACTTTCAAAACCACTATAATTGAAAGCTCATTTTTCAGTACATCAAGGCTGAAAATCGTCGAAAACATTCTTGTATCCACAGATATTTTTAAAAACGTCTATTTGTGTATTAAATAAACAAGAAGCCGTCTCTATTGCGGCTAACTACCGGCTTTGAATTACAAAGGTTGATAAACAAAATGGTCGGCAGAAAATAAAAGTCGTTTTCGCCAGTTCAACTTTCGACATGAAAAAGTAATGTATTTGTTTTGTCGACCTCATTTTTTTGTGGCAGCTTTGACAGGGTTATGCAATAATTATTTTTAGGGTATTTTGACATTAAAATTGCCTGAGTTTTAGGCGAAATTGTATTTTTTTAATAATTTCATACTGTAAAATAATAAGGTACCTAATAACGTGCTGAGTAATAACAGCCTCACGGGTCGATCGATCAGGTTAAGCTACGCTTGCTGGGGTTGGTCCGTAGATGGGTGACCATCTTTGCATACCGAGACTCTTCCGTGCCTCGAAAACACGCTAAGCCGTTGGTACCGGCGGCTGTCATTTGTGGATCTTTGACAGTCGTTACGGGTCGTCAAAAGCCCGGAAGTCTGATGATAACCAGTCCTACCAAGGGTATCGTATTACCCAGTAACTGGGTTGTAGAGGTCAGATAAGTAGTCGCTCCATGTAAAATACTGGTATTCAGCTGCATCCGGTTAGACTGGAAGCCGACCCTAACAAAGTTGGGAAAAGGCTAGTCAGATTGATTGGGTCGATCGATCAGGTTGAGCTACGCTTATCACAGTTGGTCCGTGGGAGGGAGGTCACCCATCTACGGACCAACCGCGGCAAGCGTCAAGCCATCATAACATACCGAGACTCCTCCGTGCCTTGGAAAACACGTTAAGATATTGGTCCCGTCTGTCATTCGTGGATCTTTGACAGTCGTTACGATTGGTCAAAAGCCCAAAAGTCTAACAACCAGCTTTATCAAAGGGTATCGCATTACCCAGTTCTGGAGGTCAGATAGGCAGTCCTTTCATATACTGGTGTTTAGCTGCCTGGTTAGACTGGGAGCCGACCCCAACATAGTTGGGAAATGGCTAGGCAGCTGATGATGACTGACTGTAAAATAATGTCAATACCTTTTCGAGTTATATAATTAAGATATTGCTTACACAATCCTTTCTTTTGAACATGTATTTTCTCATCACCTATTGATATATTTCTCATCACAAATAACATGAAATATTTTGTTTCGTAATACTTACCTACTATAATTGAAAAACCCTATTACCTGCCTAAATAGTTTGTTAATGCATAAAGTGCAGGCGACACTGGGAGCGAAGAGAAACGAAACTAAGTTCTTGTCACTTCATTCGTTCGTTCCGCGTCTTTTCATACTTCGATTCACACCATGCACTAAGCAAAACGAAAGCGAAAAGACGCGGAACGAAGCGAAACGAACTTAGCTTCGTTTCGCTTTTTGCTTCCAGTGAGGCATGCACTTTAGCCACGTAAATAAATACATTAAGCATTTCCCAATACATCAGACATGATATAACAGTAATTGGCTAATCTATCGGTATTTAATTGAGATACGCTACACCCAGTAATTTGCTGTAATTCGTGATACTGACATGGAATACAAATTACATCAAGCGCTCGGGGAAATCTATTTGATATAAAAAGTAGATAAGCGTTCACATTAGTATTGGAACGTAATTTAATAATAGCGTTGTGTTCTATTTATACATTTTAGTTAGCTAAGTGTATGTTTCTGAAGCACTATTAGATTTTTTTTTTTGTCAGTTTTCTACCTACAATTCGCAATTATTTAAAAGTAATCGTCTTGATAAAAATCGGAGTGTTCAAGGGTGCTTTTTATTGCGAGTGGTGAGGTGTGTTGTTTTTGTGAAGGCGCATTCAATTCTTAGACGACCCGCGAAGTAAACTCAATTACCTTCGGATGGTGCCTGGCGCCGCTGCCCTGTCGCCACACCCGACAGGATTTTTGTGGGGACCCAGTTTAATTAATTATTTGTGCTGAATTGTGTGCTTTACTTTGAACTATAAAACTGTAATAACTGCAATCGCGTCAACCTGAAGTGAACAGTGGCTAGCTATAATTATGTTATAGAGGCATGAGGAATAGGGTGTAAAGTTCACTCATCCTTCATAGAAATGGGAGGATCCTCCGTCCAGACGGGTGTAGTGTCTGGTTGGCAACTGCCCGACGGTTGATGTTGGGACGTTGTATATACCTATGCTAGTCGCGTGGTAAACTCTAATTGCGCGATGCAGGATTTCGTGACGTCATGTCATTGTGTTGCGTTGTTCGTATGTGGCGATGCAGATGCCGCCACAATGTCAAACATTGAATAAAAACAAAAATTACGTTATTTGAAGTCGGAGCTGGAAATAAACAACGAGGAGCGGTCCGACCGCGTCTTGGACATTCTGCTGCTGACAACTCATCAGAACGAAGAAGAAAATAGTCGAGAAGGCAGATTACCTATAATACAGCATAGCAGCGACATAAAAAGAGTCGAAAACGCAGTTTAAACGCCAGAAGATTCACCGGTGAAGCTGAACTTGAAGCAACATGGCGGCTTCGTCTTAAAAAGAGCCCATCCATAATTATATCACCCGTCTCTTCACTATTCCATTGCTTATTTTACGGTGCATACTGGGTAGGCTCTGTAATCCTTATCCATATTCTAAGGGCACGTCTTCCCTACCATTACCACGCCCCCCGGTCTACTCCTTGATATACAATGGTCTCTGTTGCACCATGTAACACGAGGCAACAGGGGCTAGTGTGAATCTTTGGGTTCATTCGAGTAATCTTGTCTGGTTAAACCACGCTGGGATCGGTGCATTTCATTAATTAATTCATTCATTCACTTCATTCTTTCATTCATTATGGATTCTTTAAGTTTTTAAGTCGTAAACCTATTTCATTTATAGAAGTTTTTTGTAATATTTTCTCGAATCATGATTTGAGTTTGAAAGAAGAAGACAAATCACTTCTATAACTAAAATAGGTTTATAGAGCGGTTTCGTTTTTTATGAATATGAAGACTATACATAAAAATATATTATTATCTTTTATACCAACCTGAAAACTAGTACTTACTACTAAATTACTACATACTGAGTACAAGTAAACTAAAATAAAATAACAAAATCGTATCAAAAAAATGTTTACAACAAAATTTTAGGAATATACACACAATAAGCATTCCTAAAATTAAAACGTAAAACACACGATATAAGTGTTTATTTTTTAAGAGTATAACCACAGGCGATAACTAGTATAATTTTGGGGGCGTGATGTGTGATCGATGATAATGTACACGCATGTTAGGTAAGTGCCACATGATTGATAGCTCATACGTTTTTTGCTCTTCATAATTTTATTATGAATCACTTTGAGTATGTTCTTTGAACGAGATCGGAGGCCAATTAGATTATCATCTAAAGACTTCCGAAATTAAAGTTATTTTTCACTTTGTAGTGTTTTTTGGGAGTCGGTTGTTTTTTTTTTTTGTAAAAAGTTTTTATTTCTCGCTTTTTAGTGCGTCTGTTTATAATTTGTATAAGTTACAATAGTCTAATGTCAATTGCTCATCACATGTTACAAAATATTGCTTTTACCGCTGCTGGGACGTTAATTGTTGAGGAGTTCTGCTGGTAAGAACCAGGAGAACTCCTCAACAACCACTCACCACACGCATTGTGTGACGAGCGGAAATTGCTTAGCAACCATATTAAAGTACCTAATCGAATCGCAACCCGTGAAATATTTATCATTGAGTAGTTCCGGTAGCCATCTGTGGTCTTCATTATCAGTTCCACTTCACCAAGTGGTGCTTTCCGAGAGCAAATGCACGAGCTACTATAAAAAATACCCAAATCGCTATATGTGTGCCTATAACGGTTATCTAAATAGTTTTAATTATTATAATTTATGTAATATGTGTCTGCTTGTGTGCTCACAACATAAATACTAGTAGAAGTCTAAACGCGAAGACTTGTAATTGGCTTTCTGTTGACTATTGTTTCCCTTTTTGTTGTAAAGTTTTTTTTTAGCTGTAAGTCTTCCATGCTGTAATAAATAAATAAATAAATAAATAAATAATATTTGAAGAGTTCCTTCGATTTCTCCAGGATCCCATCATCAGAACTGGATTTCGACAAAAATGGGACCATTTGGGAAGTAGGTATACCCTTTCCAACAAAAAAATATTTTTTCAAATCGGTTGGCAAGCGACGGAGTTATGCGCGAACAAACATAAAAAAAAAAATACAAACATCCGAATTTTAAACCTCCTCCTTTTTTAGAAGTCGGTTAAAAAAACAAACTCTTTAGCTTTAGTACAGAGTATAGATAATATATACATAGATAGATAGAGAACGCAATCTTAAATATTATGAATTAAAGTATAGTTTTCTAATTCGTTTTACTTTGGAAAAAATACCCAGTCCGCAGCAGACAAGATTAAAGCGTTAAGAATCAATAAATTTGAATAGGTATTCAACTATTCACCTATAAAAATTCATTGATTCTTAAAGCTTTCAAAGTTTTCTTTAACAAAACCAATTTGAGCGTGAACTGAGATTATCCAACAAAATCGTTAATCTTTTCTGAAGCAAAAAGAAAATTTTCAGACAAAGGTTTTGTACAAAAGCAACAAGTAGGTATTTAGTTACTTTTAAAACTAATTTCACTTTACGAAGCCGAGATACGTCATTACTTATAACCTCTCGAAGGAAAGTTTAAAGTGAGGTAAAGTTTGAGTTCAATTTCCAAAGTCAGTTACAATAACTTTGAACTAGGAGTTATGACACTTACCACTTGTTATAACACATTTTGTAATTATCATTACATCCTGAGGCTAGAACTTGACGTATTGTACTCTAAACTTGTATTGGTTTATCGTTCAAAGTCTTAGAGCAGTTTTGAAAGTGTTTGGTCTGTGGCTTGTTATAAGTTGACTGAGCCATCTTGTTATGTGAATTTGAACTCTAGTACTACTTACTTAGTACTTGGGCACGTCTTAGCCGACGTTCGCACGGACGTAAAAATATCGCGCAATGGATTTTCAACTCTCGACGTTGAGCCGAGCTTCGAGAATCCAACAGAGTGCATCCCAGTGCGTTGAAAAAACACACTGTTGGATTTTCAACTCTCGGCGCTAAGCAGAGCGTTGCAAATCCAGTGCGCGAAAAAAAATCGCGCGATATTTTTAAGTCCGTACCAACGTCGGCTTATGCAGGGTGTATCAGAAAGGTGTGGTCAAATTGAATTCTATGGGACAGCTGATATTTTTTTTTTTTATTATGATGTTGGTTCAATGGAGAAAGTCGTTCAGTTTGATGCCACACTCTTAATTTTGAACTACTCCGGTAGAATGATAGATTGATCTTATAATATTCCTTGACCGATGCCGATGAGTGTAGTAGCTGTGCTTGCAGAATCTTTGGTTGCGCACACACACATACGGTGTATCTACATACAGCGTCGTTGCCTACAGAGCCATAATCTTAGATTTCGTAGATTTAATTTTAATAATGTTTAGTTAAGCAAAGATTCGTTCGAGAACCTCCTGCAGAAATTGCTTTGCAGTTTGACAGAAGTCAGTTACATATTATAGAACTCTGTAACATTAAGGATTAAATAAATTTAAAAAAAATATATCTTTTTAGGTAATAGGAAGCACGTTAAGTATCGTGATTGAAAAATAATTAAAATGGCAACCTTGATCACATTATGTCATCACCTGCTGAAACGAAACACGCAAGTCACTATTACACAATTTTAGGGAGTTAAAGTTAGAAAACGCATAACAATAATCACCATGAACCAGATGTAACGTAAACGTGCGCGTTCTATTTTTATTTTTATAGACTGTTAGTTGATTTCGTCTGCTATGATTCATTGCAGTCGACGAGGAGATTAAAAATAATGTTTTTTGATGTGGTGTGTTATAGAGTTAGCAAAGATTTATGTTTTACGGCATCAGGAGTAATAAATTGAAGTCAGGTTACTATATTAATGTATGTTTGTCTGTATACCGTCATAGTTGTACATGTTTCTACTGAGTGGCGATTAAGTTATCACATTAAAGGCCTATTTCACGATGTCTGACACTCTGAGTAGTCACTACTTACCGAATAAATTCAAAAATGGAACAGATTTTGTATGAAATTATGTGCCAGGTAAGATAATAGGAACTTAATCATAGGTGGTGAAAAAAGGCCCTTATTGAAACCACGTAGGTGTTCAGTACATTATTCTGGAAACCGCTGTGTTGAAATTATTCGTCAGAAATTTTAAAAAAATCTGCTGTTTCCTACAAAAATGCAATATGCGCTCAAAATGTATGGAACAGCTAATTTTTTTTAGGTAATCTACTAAAAATTTCAACGCAGGAGGTTCCAGAATCATGTACTGAACGTGGTTTCAATTAGGGCCTACTTCACAATATCCGAATAGCCATTACTCACCGAATAAAAGGGCCTGTTTCACCATCTACCATTAACTTACTTGGCAGATAATTTCGTACAAATTCTGTTCCATTTTTGAATTTATTCGGTAAGCCCTTAATGTGATAACCTAATCGCCGCTCTGTATATTAATATAGAAACATAATTATTGTATATGCTGTAGATTGCAAACTAACATATCGCACACCTAGATCTAAACTGAGACAACTCCTAGATCGTTAATTTTGAGTTATGTTTGAAAAACAGTGATTATCGATAAAAGTGCAGGCCAAGTGCATGTCAGACTACGCACAATGAAGGGTTCCGTAGTCGGGATGAATGTATCCCAAGAACTAACTTAACATTGTAGTTGAAATACATGTTCTTCCATACTTTTCTGCTGTAAATGTAAGTATTTACCATACTATTTTGAGACCACAGACTTTTTATAGGTTTTCCTGTAATCTACAGATAAAGAACTATTTTCTGTATTTTTTTCAAAATGTTAGGCTCATTGGTTTTGGTTTTGGCGGGGAATGGTCAATTTTCGTCTATTTTCTTAAATAACTTTAAAACCATTTCTTTTAAAATTATAAAAAAAATATATTTGAGACCCTCATAGCAAGCCCTTTCATTTGATATGTCACACGGTACAGGTTGCAAAACTTTTTTTTTTAAATTTTCTTATTTGCCCCCTAAAAGTGACCCCCATATTCAAAATTAATTTATTTACTTTACCTTTTCGTGTTTGGGTCACAGAAATCCATATGTGTACCAAATTTCAACTTAATCGGTCCATCCGATTCGGAGCAAATTGGCTGTGACAGACGGACAGACAGACAGACGCGCGAGTGATCTTATAAGGGTTCCGTTTTTTCCTTTTGAGGTACGGAACCCTAAAAATTATTGAATTTTAGCCCCAGTTTGTATACAGTGACATTTTACAAGCTATTTATTATCTAGAATCAAATTAAATTGTATAACTTCCATAACAAAAAATGCAGATATGCCTACGTTTTTATCGTCTCCTGAAAAATAACCTTTTTTGAGTTGTCTCAGTTTAGATCTAGGTGTGCGATATGTCCACTTATTCAAGAATGGTGACTGCGACTGACGTTTTTGACATGCTCCCATGGGAAAAGTTCAGCCAATTACCACGTTTTTCAGGCATAACAAAAATACACAAACATGTGAAGAAAATTCAAGACTACGAATGTGTTTACAATTGCGACTTTTTTGAAGAACGTCACCAAAGAAAGAACCATTAAGGGTTTACTGTCAGACTGCTAAAAGAAAGAGAAGCGCGATGACACAACGCTGGTAATTTATTGCAAATTAAGAAGCAATTATTTATTTACAAAAAATCTATTGATTGGATTGAAATTAAAACACTATTACATTAATAATTATGTTGTTTGTAGAATTATATGATAAAAAATCAGAATTATTGAATGATTGTATGGTTTTCTAGATTTATTTTCGTGATTTTTTTATATCGTATCAAATTAGTGGTATTATGTTTTCAACACACTATCTAACCTTATCCACTACGTTCACCCAGAAATAAGCGAGCGAAAGCGAGACCACCCAGAAACACTCTCACACAAAAAGCAAAATAAAAACAAAATGGCCGTCACAGTGCATAGGATAACTAGCATAATATCCTGAAGAATATCATATATTTTTCTGATTTTGATTACTGTAGTAGATCATATACTTTGAGGCATTATAAAACTTGTTTTTAGTTTCAGGTTCAGGTCCTGTAAGTAGTCCCCTTAAAATCGGAGCTGCTGGGTCTAGAACGTTAAAACTGTTTTCACTGTCAACAATTAATTATCCTTATAACACACGTCTTTCATTCGTTTCCTCAACACTACGTTAAATAACTAATCATAATATTATATACCCACTTAAGATAAGGGTATCTATAAATATATGCTGACGCATTGACACGGCTACTCACACAATGAACACGCGATCCTGATAGCGTATTGACAAGGGTGTGTGGTGACGTAATAAGTAATATATAGACGTCATCACCACAATGGAATGCATGAGGGTACAGGACCTAGTCATATAGTTTGCCCAGCTTACAATTTAGATAAAATATAAACATCTATATTTACAAATATTTGCTTCGCGTGGAATTTGAATCGAAACGTAACGGAATTTGAAACCCAAACGTAACCCTGAGGCTGAGGCTACATTAGGCCTCGACGCGACCTGCGACATATGAGCGATTGAAACAAACAAATGAATGCTCACGTATGTGGCTACACCGTACATCAAATATTACTCTCGTTATTCGTTTCGCTCTTCCAGTCGCATCGCAAATCGCTGCTTACTGTAGCCTCAGCCTGAAACTTACGCAAACTAAATACATACATGCAATCATTCTCATTTTTAATTAACAAGCTTTTATTAGCTTCACCGTTATGTATGTATGTAACGGAATCTTTGAACTCGATTTTTACTCACTTTAAATGGTCAGATTAATTCGAAATTTTGCACACTTATCAGGCCGGTGACAATACAATAATTTAAAATAAAAATAATAAATATACTTTAAAAAAATATTATACAACGTGTAACGCTAAATGCGCAAAACCTCTTAAGGGGTCATTGTACTCATCATTATGAACAACTTTTACTATGGGACCAACCTGAAATCGCGAAAAAAAATCAGCTGTTCAGTACATTTATGTTTGCATAATTCGTCAAAATGTACTGAACAGCTGATTTTTTTTTCGCGAAAAGTTGTTCATAATGATGATTACAATGACCCCTTCAGAGGTTTTGCGCATTTAACGTTACACGTTGTATATAATATCTACATAAATATAATAATTATAGAATAAATTTTATTTGGGACGTTCGACTGTAAAAATTGAAAAATAAAGTGTTTTAATTTTTTAGTCCAATCAATAGATTTTTTGTGAAGAGATAATTACTTCATATTTTGCAATAAATTACCAGCAGCGTTGTGTCATCGCGCTTCTCTTTCTTTTCTGCGCAGTCCGACAGTGACCGCGCTTTAGGTCTTGTAGTCCCTTTAATAAGTACCACTTTAGTGAAAAAAAATGCTGTCAAAAACGCCACCCCAGAATTTGCCTGATGGTTTTTGCTGAAGCCCTAACTATGAAGCTGATGGTTTTTGATGAACTAAATGTGAATGTTTAAGCACTTTCTTATGTATCATCATCATTTGTCATTATTCCCGCCGAAAGTATGTCCAGTAACTGGACATAGGCCTACCCCAAGCAACGCCACGTCGACTTTTTCTGTACTTTCCGCATCCAGCGGATTCTTGCGGCATTCACAAGGTCATCGGTGGGAGGCCTTCCGACTCCGCCACTCCAGAAACTTTCGGCCTCACCGGCCATCTGTTCTGCGAGCAATGTGCCCTGCCCACTGCCACTTATGTTCGGAAATTCTTCGGGCGATGTCGTGTTATATTAATAGGTATCTACATAATTATGCTAGAAAACAAGATACCTACACTACAGGTAGGTATCTTGTATATACTAGTAGAACAAGCAATACAAACAAAGGTCTTTACTTAAGTATTTAACTTGTGTACCAAAGTAAGTTTGCTCAATTTATCTTATCTCCCTCCGTTAGACGCCGTAACAGGTGCTGTTTGCATTTACTAAATGCATCTATGTGCCTATGTACAGTAGGCTGCATCAATTGGGTACCCCAGTTGTATTAAATCAAAATAAAAAATTAATACAACTGGGGTACCCAATTGATGCAGACCACTGTACATGCATCCTATAGGTAAGTACATACTTATCTGTATTATTGCATTTAACATACATCAAACGTAGTTTTCGATAAGCTTTAAAGGGTGATTGGTAATTAGTGACCAATGCTTAAACTCATAATTGTACTCATGATAGCAAACCACTTTTATTATGGGAGCAAACCTGAAATCGCGAAAACAAAATCTGCTGTTCCATTTTAACGACCTACGCCAAATGTAGGTCTGGAACAGCTGATTTTTTTTCGCGATTTCATGTTTGGTCCCATAGTAAAAGTTGTTCATAATGACGAGTACAATGGCCCCTTTAGAGGTTAATGGTGATTAAAATTACACCCTGTAATCGTTCGTAACTGAAATAATTACGGTTCTAGTTCCATGAAATATGACGCGTTTTTGGAGATTGTATTGTTTTTTTTTTAATGTAATTTTGACACACACGCATAGGTACGTACTAAAACATTTAAAGTACCTAAAGTTTTCCTAGAAAGAGACTTAAGGTGAATTATCGAGATGCCCAGCAAACACAAATCTTTTTTAGAGGAAAAGCTACTCCCTGGTTTTTTTAAGATCATCTGTTATTCCAAATACCTAAATGTATCGCAAAACACTATTAGAGCCGGGAAACCCCACACAGGTAAATAGCAATTACACAATATCGATACAATAATGAGTAGCAGGTTTAATTAATATAGGTAGGATTTAATCAAGAGCCTGGTTCACCGCAGTATCGATATCAATAAAGATCTTAATAGACACAACATACAAAACTGAATTAAATTAACTGATATTTGTGTTTCTGTTTATTTAGTCGATTTGGTGATGATAGCAGTTTAATGCAATGGTTCATTTGTGTTGTTAATTAGCAATTATTGGACCACAAATCACTCGTTCACTCCGAGACCGATTACTGTCAATGGTGGTGCTCACGAGGTTGTTCGAGAATATGTTTACTTCGGGCAAACTCTGCAGTTTGGTAAGAACAACTTTGAGAGGAACAGAAGAATTCAGCTGGGGTAAGCTTCGTAGAGTCTTCTCGTCGCGTATTCCGCAGAGTTTAAAGACCAAGGTCTTCAGTCAGTCCGTTCTGCCTGATAAGACTTACGGAGCCTTAACGCGGATACTGATATTATGTCTGATCCATAAATTCACTCTCAGCGAGCTATGGAAAATGGAACTTACTATGCTTGGAGTCTCTCTGAGGGATCAAATCCAGAACGAGGTGATCCAGCCACCGGGTGCCGGACATAACTCACAGAATAAGCAAGCTGAAGTGGCAATGGGCCGGCCATATTAGCCGTAGAACCGATGGCTTTTGGGATAGACGTGTTCTTGAGTGGAGACCGCGAATCGGTAAACGTAAGGTAGGACGCCCTCAGGCTTGGTGGAGCGACGATCTTCGCAGGATGATGGTTGGTAGCAGCTGGATGAGAGTTGCCGGGAATCGAGCTGAATGGCGTGCAGTTGGAGAATCCTATGCCTATATCCAGCAGTGGAATGCTATATGCTGATGATGGAGAACAAATACAGTTACCGTATGTTGTTGTTGTTGGGGGCGGGGAAGGAAGTATTCAAGACAAAGGTAGGTAAGTAGGTAATTAAACAGAAAAAAACATTTATTATAGAAAAAGAATAGAGTTAATAACCAAGACGATAAAGCAGGAATCTAAGACATTACACTAATCAGTGATTTGGCATACAGAAAATACCACATCAATCTGCCTAGCATTTTCCCAACTCTGTTGGGGTCGCCTTCCAGTCTAACCGGATGCAGCTGAATACCAGTATTTTATATCCAGGTGTGACTGCCTATCTGACCTCTACAACCCAATTACTGGGTAATACGATACCCCTTGGTAGGACTAGTTGTCAGACTTTCGGGCTTCTGACGACCCTTAACGACTGTCAAACATCCACGAATGACAGCCGGGACCAACGGCTTGACGAGACCCGGAGGAGTCTTGGTATGTAAAGATGGTCACCTATCCACGGACCAACTCCGGCAAGTGCAGCTTAACGTGTTGTATCGACCCGTGCGGCTGTTATTACTTAGCCACGAGCTCCTCCTACATAAAAGACCACATACGAAGTTAAAATGACTAGATAATATAGTTAGCTATAGGTACAATACACAGGTACGTATATAAGCTTCACATTTACGGATTTAATATGTAACTAATATCAAGATACAATCCAACATCTTGTTGTATCACAACATAACAATGGAATATGTTTTTACATAAGCAACAGATGCTGTAAACGTGGCTAAGGCAGTGTACACACACCGACGTCTTTTGTCTTTAGACGCTCGGCATTTATTTGTTAAGCTTGGTATATATATAGCTAGCTAAACAAATAATTTTCAATGTTTTATCCTTTAAAAAGAAACTTGTTCGTACAAATTAAACCTCGCTTCATAATTATATTTGTACTTGGTTTTCCTCATTAATTTTATCTGTTTGGAAAGTCACCAAACCAAAATTCATGCACGAGCTAAAGAAATATGCTCAATATGAGGATTCAAATTAGGACAAACATATCCCAAAATGAATCGGTAGATTGATAAGGATATCAATCAATCGGAGGTATTCAAATCCAAATGGAATATCAATAGTTGAATCCTAACAATAGGACCTAAAGCGCGGTTACTGTCGGACTGCATAGAAAAGAAAGAGAAGCATGATGAATTGATGACACAACGCTGGTAATTTATTGCAAAATATGAAGCAATTATCTGTTTACAAAAAGAAATCTTTTGATTGGACTAAAAAATGAAAACATAATAGTACATTTTGATACAAGTGGAGAACGTTTGTTATTGCGTTCGAGGCGGAATTAAAACACCCGAGCCGTAGGCGAGGTTGTTTTTGAGCCGAGAACTGCAATAACAAATGTCCACGAGTATCAAACGACGTTTTTCAATACACTTTTGAAGAAATAAAATAAAAAATACATAAAATAACGGAATATAATTTTGTCATGAATTAATAGAAAACTATGATTTAAATTTTCCTTTTTTTCCGCGCTTTGCTTTCGCCAGGTTGAAAGAGAAGCAAAGGTATAAAGCCGATAAACAGCCTAATATGAAAAATAGAAAATTCAAATACTTTTGAGTTTAAAACACAAATAAATGTTAATTTGTTCATAAACGTTTTTTTTATTGTAATAATCCTGGTTTTTGATAATATTGTATATAGAAACATTATTTAAATATTCAAAAAATATTAACGCCTTAAAGACGCATATCTCTTTGCCGAGATTAAAAAAAACATTCACCTCCGAATAGAGAGTTGTGAATAGAGGCATTGAACCAATTTGGACTAAGTATAAGTTATCTGTGGCATTCCCGCACACGTGCGGGTAAAATAAAAAATCGCACGCGTGCGACATTCATTGCATTGTGAACCTAATCGTAGTGCGATATGAACCAGTTTTCGTGAAAGTGTATTGAAAAATATGTTGCTTTTAGAATAATCAGAAAAAAAAATCAGAATGATTATAGTATAATTAGTATGGATTTTAATCGTTAAAAGAAATTTTTGGAAGTATCTTCGTGATTTTTAAGGTTCCGTACCAAAATGGTAAAAAGAAACCCTTATGGTGTGACTCAGTCTGTCTGTCTGTCCGTCTGTCACAGCTGGATATCTCAAGTACTAATAATGCTATTAACTTGACATTTGGAACAGTTTTAGATGAAGTTCGCCCAACTATTTGTCAAATAAAAATTCGCAGTGAGGCTACTAGGGCATGAAAAAAAAAGTAAGAACGCTCTTTGAACATTCTAAGACATTTATTTTTATTTTTTTAGGCCGCATAGTTTTTGACTTTCGATGAAAAATGTATAAAAAAATACCCATCCCCTAATCTCCGAAGTTTGCATCGAGAAAAATCAGAAATTATTCTATGTGATAGAAGTTTATGTAAAGATTACAGGAAAAATAAAACGATGTTTCTAAATAGCACACACTCGGTGCGCGAGTCCAACTCGCTCTTGACCGGTTTTTTTTCTATCGTATCAAATTACTTGTATTATGTTTTCAGCACACTATCTAACTAGCATTTCTCGATTTGGTTTACTGCGGTAGATCATCCTTATAATACTTTTTCACACCACCTGCTCGAAAATGTCAAATTATATGTCAAGCAACCTTAACCTAAAGTGAGTCATTAGTGGCCGGGGGCACAGCCGGTCAATAATGTTGTACTGGATTTCATTATGACCCGCTGGTCAATAATGTGATTTGAATTTGGAATCTCACATGCTCAGCTAAATTGGCAGTATAGTACTATCAAACACCTTTTGGTGCCAGAAAGAGGAAAGCTATTCTCGAAACCCTTACTACGCGTGGATGATATTCTCGATTTCCTACAAAATCATAACGACTGCTTCTTCATATCGTTGCCATGTTTTCGAAGACATAATATTGTAAGAATAATTAGATAACTACGAACCATTTTTCATTTTTTTTTATTTATTTTTTTAAATTTTGGAACGAAGTTCCTTATCGCGCGTTGTGAAAGGGGGCCAGACGGAAAAAAGTCTCACGAAAAGTTGTCACGACACTTTTTGCTATAGGTAGCTATTGTAAGCCGTGCGGCGTGATGATGATGATGATGATGATGATGATGATGATGATGATGATGATGATGATGATGATGATGATGATGATGATGATGATGATGATGATGATGATGATGATGATGATGATGATGATGATGATGATGATGATGATGATGATGATGATGATGATGATGATGATGATGATGATGATGATGATGATGATGATGATGATGATGATGATGATGATGATGATGATGATGATGATGATGATGATGATGATGATGATGATGATGATGATGATGATGATGATGATGATGATGATGATGATGATGATGATGATGATGATGATGATGATGATGATGATGATGATGATGATGATGATGATGATGATGATGATGATGATGATGATGATGATGATGATGATGATGATGATGATAAGTATAAAAATAAAATTTTGTTACAATTCCTTCACTAATTAATCGAAAGGAACTTCGTTCCATCCGGGTGTCCCTTGACACCTATCAAGTTTTTTTTTTTTAAATTACACATCAACATCTATAAACGTACCAAATAAAAACTTAACTTTATCTTTGCACAACTGGACTAATGTCTCAAATGTTACCATTAACTTCAATTAATATGTAAGTGCATATAACTAACTAGTTCTAAATATGTTATTCTTACTGTTTGTTTATTTAATAAATACTTTGTTTTTCGTACTATGGCTATTATTTTCTCACAGTAGGTGTAAAAAGTAGAGTATCCTCCTCTGGGCTAAAGGTGTCTTTGCCTTGGGCTAGCTTGAATCCCTCGCTGCATTCAGGATTCTTGTATTAACTCCCTCGCTTCGCTCGTGAGTTAAACTCTTAACTACCTCGCTGCGCTCGGGAGTTAAATCCCGAATCCTTCATTGCGCTCGAGATTCAATATGACGCCCGTGACATAAGACACAACTTTAGCCCCTCGGTGCATAATCTACTATAAGGCATTATAAAACTTGCGTTTGGTTGCGTTTAAGTCCCTGCAGTCAGTCCCCTTATTCGACTGAAACCTAATAAAAGCTGACTCCATTCAGCTTCGCCCAAACGTTCCCAGTGATCAGCTAATTTCCGTTTACTTGTGAATATCCGTTTGTCAACAGTAGCAAGCCAGTGGCATTTTCAGCTTTATGCAATTGCATAATGAAACGACATGGTCGCTATTTTGACTAGGAAATAAAATGATTAATGTTCTTTTAATGGATGTTCTCTGCTTGATGTACAGTGTGCTGCATCAATTGGGTACCTACCCCAGTTGTATTAAAAGTAACTTTGCTACAACTTTGCAATTCAAACAATACATCCTTAAGAATAATACAAAAAGTGTTTCTAATGCCCGGACGAGATTCGAACCATCGACTCATTGGTTATACAATGAATACCGCTAGCTCTTACCGACTAAGCCAGTTAGGTAGTTAATATCTCAACGAATTATCAATCTACTTGGCGGTATAACTCTGTCTCTGTCTATGAAATCGCAGTGAATGAATAGTTTGTTATTAGAGGGTAGTTACGCATACATTTTACTAATCTATAGGTAACTAGCTTTTGCCCGCGGCTTCGCCCGCGTGGATGTCGGAAAATATCCCATGGGAACGTTTATGTCGAAAATATAGGGCCGTCCGATATAACTGTGCAAACTCAAATCGCTAAGATATATCGTTACCGTGTATATACTGGCATAAAGCTACCAGTCGGCATGATTTTTTCCGACATCTGCAACAGTCGTCGTCATATTTCAGCCAATTTAAACCAAAAAATAATTAATTACATTGAATCACTCCGTTCATTGGAGAAAACCGTATGAAAATCCGTTCGGTACTTTTTGACATTATCGCATTCAAACAGACAAACTTACGCGGCGGGGACTTTGTTTATTATGCCAGTCACGCTCTAATAACAAATAACTTTTGTCCGAGTGTCCACTCGTTCAAATATTTTGCTCGTAAAAACGTCGAATAAAATAAAGACTAAATGTTACCTCAAGATTCGAACTATGACTACATTTCCAATCCCTTAAATCTCTTAAAAAGAGGTAGGTACACGAATATTTGTCAACCCCTATTGTACACCTTAGGGGACGATTTTTCAAAAACGCTGTACCATATATTTCTTTATTTCCTACCAAAAGCATAAATTTGAATTTTCATATCCCTAACTTAAGAAATGCTGGGTTTCCCATACAAACTTTCATCCCTTATATCACCCCTTGTAGGATTATGTTTTAAGACAAAAAGTAGCCCATGTCCTTTCCCAGGATGCTATCTAGCCTTGCCAAATTTTATCGAAATCCGTGCAGTTTTGTAAATTTTAAAATCAACCCCTATTTTACCCCCTTAGGAGATGATTTTTCAAAAACGCTGAATCGCATATTTCTTAAGTTCCTACCAATAGCATAAATTTGTTATCCTTAACTTAAGACAGTTTGTAAGGGTTTCCCTTACAAACTTTCATCCCCTATATCACACCCTGTAGTATTGTTTTTGAAAGTATCCTATGTCCTTTCCCAGGATGCTATATAAAGCCTTGCCAAATTTTGTCGAAATTCGTGCAGTTTTGTAAATTTTAAAATCAACCCCTATTTTACCCCTTAGGGCATGATTTTTCAAAAACGCTGAACCGCATATTTCTTTATTTCCTATAAAAAGCATATATTTTAATTTTCACATCCTTAACTTAAGAAATACTGAGTTTCCCATACAAACTTTCATCCCCTATATCACCCCCTGTTGGATTATTTTTGAAAAAAATAGTATCCTATGTCCTGCCCCAGGATGCCTTGCCAAATTAAGACAAAAAGTAGCCTATGTCCTTCCCCAGGATGTTATATAAAGCCTTGCCAAATTTTTTCGAAATCCGTGCAGTTTTGTAAATTTTAAAATCAACCCCTATTTTACCCCTCAGGGCATGATTTTTCAAAAACGCTGAACCGCATATTTCTTTATTTCCTATCAAAAGCATACATTTTAATTTTTACATCCTTAACTTAAGAAATACTGAGTTTCCCATACATACTTTCATCCCCTATATCACCCCCTGTAGGATTATTTTTGAAAAAATAGTATCCTATGTCCTTCCCCAGGATGCCCTGCCAAATTATGTCGAAATCCGTGCAGTTTTGTAAATTTTTAAATCAACCCCTATTTTACCCCCTTAGGGGATGATTTTTTAAAAACGCTGAACCGCATATTTCTTTATTTCCTATCAAAAGCATACATTTTAATTTTCACATCCTTAAGAAATACTGAGTTTCCCATACAAACTTTCATCTCCTATATCACCCCCTGAAGGATCATTTTTTAAGACAAAAAGTAGCCTATGTCCTTCCCCAGGATGCTATATAAAGCCTTGCCAAATTTTGTCGAAATCTGTGCAGTTTTGTAAATTTTAAAATCAACCCCTATTTTACCCCCTTAGGGGATGATTTTTCAAAAACGCTGAACCGCATATTTCTTTATTTCCTATCAAAAGCATACATTTTAATTTTCACATCCCTAACTTAAGAAATACTGAGTTTCCCATACAAACTTTCATCCCCTGTAGGATTATTTTTGAAAAAAAAAGTAGCCTATGTCCGTCCCCAGGATACCATCTATAGCCTTGCCAAATTTTATCGAAATCCGTTCAGGGGTTTAGGCGTGAAAAGGTAACAGACAGACAGACAGACAGACAGACAGACAGACAGACAGACAGACAGATAGACAGACAGACAGAGTTACTTTCGAATTTATAATATTAGTATGGATGAAGTGACCGTCTGATGAGTCTAGTTTTGCTTCACCTTTCGCATTTGTCTAGGAACCCATTTGTCTCAGTTGGCAAAATATGTCTAATAAGGTAACTGTATTATCAAATCAAATTATTGTAAAATAATAAATCTTTGTAGTTTTTAACCGACTTCTAAAAAAGGAGGAGGTTCTCAATTCGGATATTTGTATTATTTTTTTTTATGTTTGTTCGCGCATAACTCCGTCGCTTGCCAACCGATTTGAAAAATTATTTTTTTGTTGGATATACCCTTTCCAACAAAAAAAATATTTTTCAAATCGGTTACCTACTTCCCAAATGGTCCCATTTTTGACAAAATCCAGTTCTGATGATGGGATCCTGGAGAAATCGAAGGAACTCTTCAAATATTATAGGCACACATATAGCAATTTGGGTATTTTTAGGGTTCCGTAACTCAAAAGGAAAAAACGGAACCCTTATAGGATCACTCGTGTGTCTGTCTGTCTGTCCGTCTGACCTTCTGTCACAGCCAATTTGCTCCGAATCTAATGGACCGATTAAGTTAAAATTCGGTACACATATGGATTTCTGTGACCCAAACACGTACAGCTAAAGTAAATATATGAATTTTGAATATGAGAGTCACTTTTAGGGGGAAAATATGAAAATTAAAAAAAAAAGTTTTGTAAACTGTACCGAGTGACATAGCAAATGAAAGGGCTTAATATGAGGGTCTCAAATATATTTTTTTATAATTTTAAAATTTATTGTTTTAAAGTTATTTAAGAAAATAGACGAAAATTTACCATTCCCCCCCCCCTTATCTCCGAAACTACTGAGCCTAAAATTTTGAAAAAAATATATACATTAGTTCTATACCTGTAGATTACAGGAAAACCTATAAGAAGTCTGTGATCTTAAAATAACATGGTAAATCTATATATATAAAAAAATCAAAGTCCTGACTGAGTCACTGACTAATATACCAACGCACAGCTCAAACCAATGGACCTAGAGACTTGAAATTTTGCACATAGATACTTTATATAGTGTAAACATCCACTAAGGAAGGATTTTTGGAAATTCCATCCCTAAGGGGGTAAAACAGGGGATGAAAGTTTGTATGAAAAATCCTATCCCTTGAGTTAATAGACTTGAAACTTAGCACGAATATTCATCTAAGTAAATTATAAAGTTTATCATTTTTAGTTTTCCTAAACTACCCCCTAAGGAGGGATTGGGGGTGTCAAAGTTTGTATGGAGGAACTTTAACACGCGGTCCGATTAACTCAAAACTCAGTTTTTTATACTTAAGACCAAAAATTGAGACTAACGTGTATTAGGGCTTTCCAAAAATCTACCCCCAAGGGGTGAAAAGTTAATTTTATAGCGTAGGATTTTATTGGGGGCTTGATTAACTCTAAAATTGGTGTAAATAATGTTTGAGTCAAGTTATGGAAACATACAAGACGATTTTTGAAATTCTTTAGGTATCTGTGTTTGTGAAAACAGAGATATAGTTTATATGAAAAAACTTATTAATTTGGTTAATGAACTTGAAACTTAGCACAAATAATTGCATAAGTAAGTAATAATGTTTGTCATTATTAGTTTTTCAAAACTACGCCTCAAATGAGGTTTAGGGATGTTAAAGTTTGTATAGAAGAATTTTAAAGCGCAGTCCGATTAAAAAAATGGTACTATGAGTCAAGTTAGGAAACTTGCCAAACGAATTTTCACCGATTTTGACGGCATATAGCTGATGTTTTAAGGAGTAGCTTAGGCTATTTTTATTTTAGAAAAATAATTAGGGTTCCGCGCAAGAAAATTAAAATCCATTAAATCAGACAACCACGTACAGCCCAGTACAAACGTACTAAGCCTCCGCTGTCTATTACGGCTATAACAACAAATAATAAAAATAAAGCAAAGTTAAAAATTTAAGGGGTCGGTCCCCATACAATAAACTTTTAATTTTGAAAAAAAAAAAAAAAAATAATCTAGCATGTGGGGTGTCATGTCATTATTTCATCACCGCTGCTCTCAAAACGGTAAAGGAAAACATCGTGAGGAAACCGGCATGTCCTAGAACCAAAAATTCGAAGACATGTGACAACTACCAACCCGCACTGGGCCCGCGTGGTGGATTACGGCCCACTCCCTCTCACCGAGAGGAGGCCTGTGTCCCAGCAGTGGGAACATTATAGGCTGATTATGTGTTATGTGGAGTGTCATCATCTAGAACTCATTGAGTAGAGTACAAACATATTTTTTTTATCTTTTAAAATTAAGAAAAAGGGTTCCGTAAAAGTTGTAAATTTTAGACCATTATTGTACGAGCTCTAGCGCAACAATTCAACAACTTAGGAATTTGAAACTTCTTTATACCATGTAAGTACCATGAATACTGTATTTAATCAACAATACTGAAAACGGCGATTCATAAGGTATTTTGTTTAAACATGGGTGATTTTCTGCAACTGCAAAAAATAACCTTGTAATTCACAGTATCATTATAAAATAAGTAAAAAGTTATCTTTGCGATTGTTAAACATATAATATGGTACGGAACCCTTCGTGCGCGAGTCCGACTCGCACTTGTTTTATAGTAGCTCGTGCATTTGCTCTCGGAAAGCACCACTTGGTGAAGTGGAACTGATGATGAAGACCACAGATGGCTACCGGAACTACTCAATTATAAATATTTCACGGGTTGCGATTCGATTACTTGACATTAGACTATTGTAACTTATACAAATTATAAACAGACCCACTAAAAAGCGAGAAATAAAAACTTCGAAAGCGAGAAATAAAAGTCGGTGGCAAAAAAAAAGAAAGTAAATAAAAAACGAAAGACACCGACTTCCGAAATCAAAGTTATTTTTCATTTTGTAGTGATTTTTGGAAGTCGGTTTTTTTTTGTTAAAAAGTTTTTTGTTACATAATATCAATAAAAATATTATTAAATGATTATTAAAGTATTTTTTTTTCTTGATTTTTAAATTCTTTAGAAATATTACTAAAATAAAATTTAAAAAAAAAACAAAATAAAAGATACAATTAAAAAATACTTACTTAAAATATAAAAATACTTTATATTAAAAAAATATATATAATGCATGACAAAAAACAATTCGTGCTTAAGATTTTAACCTCCAACCTTATGCACAGCAAGCGGTCTTGAAACCTCTGGTCTTTTTAGACGTTGAATAACTCTTCGTAAATGTCAACCCTATTATTGCTTGTCGTTATACGCAATATTAGAAGTATTAAAGTTTTATTGAAAAAAACAATAATAAAAACAGACTTAAGTAAAAATAAATACTAACATAAACTTATTTATTCACAAAAACAATACATTAATTATTATAAAATGTTTTTGCGAAATACAAAAACCAACTTCGGACTATCGCGGATTTGAACCCACATGTCTTTTGAGGGGTATCCAATTGATGCAGCCGACTGTACGATTTATGTTTGTTGTATGAGCAGACGGTACTTTGTATTTACGATATAACGCTTTCAGCACTTCATCATAATTATCATCACTGACAGCCTTGTCCAGGATCGATACGATACGATCGGTGATACGTCCCTGTGCGAGTTTTATACAGGTCTCAGCGGTTTCAGCACTTATTACGTTCTTATTCCGAGAAAGAATCTTCCGTCGCATGTTCAGCGAATTACAAGTATACCTATTAATATTTTCGCGCTCCCTTACCTAGGGTTACAATTTTTTCTGTCTTTGTACGCGGTCGTATTGGCAACTTGCAGTTGCTAAATGTCACTTACAATCCCGATCTTTTATAGGACCCAGAGGCATTGAAATTGGTTTAAGATAGATTGTAGTTAGGAAATCGCTAATAATTCAAACAGTAATATAATACAAAAAAATATTCATTATCTAATTACTCCGTTTAGCATTTCAGGTGTAAAAAGGTTCCTTCAGGCCCTTAGCACCTCCGCCGCGCGAAACCATAGCAGCTAAATCACTGTAGTTCAATTCAACTGACTCGTATGATGTTCTGCTATTCGAGTAGCGAAACATCAGCGGAACATCAGCGAAACATCATGCGGTTTCGCTGTTTCGCGGCGGAGATTTGTGCTAATGCACTAAACCATACCTCGCAAATCGCGCTCCGGGCTCCCCTCTCCATGTATAAACCGCCTAACCCACAGCGTCTGCTATCTACGTGTGTATCTATTGTTCGTCACGATCGCTTGCGGTGTAATGATTTCAGAATTAGGTCATGCGGATTATCGCCTAATGCGCGAATTACTGCACAAATGTGTTAGATAAGAGAATTAATATCTGTGTTATCTGCATCCGTGAAATCTTTTGCTTGATGTGGGTGCTGGAGTGGGAAAGTTAAGAAAGTAGTCTCTCTCTCTTTTTTTCACTCTCAGAAATATTATTTCGAAGGGTAATGTGCTCGGTATAGGATTTCCATTCAGCCAAACACAATGAAATAGAGCCAATCCTAACTATTTTAGGATAATTATTATTTTTTTGGTCTGTTTAAGTTTTAGCCTGTTTATATCCTGGCTCTTGCCAAGCATGAATAACCTGCCTGTCGACATAATCATTATTACTTCTTTTTTAATTGTAATTTTATATTCTTGTTCGGGACATTGTTAGCGTAGGAGGATTGTTGTTACAAAAGATTTATTTATGCTAGGTCTGTAGGTACCTACGGATTACAAACTTTTTAATGAATTCTATGAACGAATAGAATCTAAGAGGTCTGCCTAAATAAGGACTTTGGTAATCTACTTATGAAATTCTATTGTCTTAGAAATTGTTTCTTTTTAATTTTTGAAGATTGAATTTTTCCATTATTTTTTCATTCAATTTTTATAACTACTTTTTTTATTTTATTTACTTATTCATCAGAAAATTGTTATTTTTTTGAAAAGAGACACAATGCTAAAAAAATTATTGCGTATTTATTTTAATTTTAAAATTGAATTGCAATCCCTTTGGATTTAATTAATTCAGAATAATCTCAGAAATATTTTATACATAATTTAAAATGAAAGCTCAAAATATCATAACACACATTCATTCCATCATCGAGTAGTTTGGGAAATATGTTGCAGTTGAGTGCACGCAATCAGACTTATTAACAAAATTAATTTCAGTTCGTGCCTTATCTGTGTACGTACACTAGGTAGGTACGAGAGATTAATTTATTTTATTAATACAGAGCTTTTTTTTATCACTACTCAAATTTTCACAGGGTGTTCTACCCATGAATATGAACAACTTTCACTATGGGACCAACTCGGGAATCACGTAAAAAAAGTGCTGTTTCATACAAGTTCAATACCTACTCGACCAAAATGTATGACATTTTATCGTATATTCAGATTTGGTCCCATAGTGAAAGTTGTTAATATTCATGGTTAGAACACCTCGGGAATCACGTAAAAAAAGTGCTGTTTCACACAAAAGTTCAATACCTACTCGACCAAAATGTATGATATTTTTTCATAATTTCAGATTTGGTCCCATAGTGAAAGTTGTTAATATTCATGGTTCGAACACCTCGGGAATCACGTAAAAAAAGTGCTGTTTCATACAAAAGTTCAATACCTACTCGACCAAAATGTATGATATTTTTTCATAATTTCAGATTTGGTCCCATAGTGAAAGTTGTTAATATTCATCGTTAGAAGACCCTGTGAAAAGTATGTTAGGCCTACCTACACGTTTAAATAAAGGCCTAAAATTCGTTTTATTCACCTAAGCTATAGCATTTTCCCCGAAAGATTTGATTTAGATTGAATTATATTATATTTGGTTGTGGTTTGATTAGCGCGTTGAAACAAAAAAATCGGCCAAACGCGTGTCGGATCACGCACAATGAAGGGTTCCGTACAGAAAAGTATGTATCCCAAAAACAAACATAGGTAACAATATATTTTTAAAAACATATTTTTTATGTGATCAAATTACAAATTACAAATTTACAGACTTTTTCCTTTATTTATGCTGTGAGACCTTGCTTATTGCAAAATTTCATTATTTTAGGTCAACGGGAAGGATCCTATAGGTTTGATTTACTTGCGAGTATCAAACTATGTCGCTTAAATGGCCGTATTTTTTTATTGCATTGACATAGAAGCTTGATTTTTTTAGATCTCCAAGAAACTATAGACCTACGTATTTGATATTAATTTAACTTGATACCTCTACGCATTCCTGAGAAAAAGGGTCATGACAGACTGACAGACTTGAAAATATTTTTTTATGTGATAGAATGACAAATTCACAATTTTCGGAATTTTTCCTTTATTTGTGCTCCAAGACCTAGCTTCTTGCCAAATTTCATGATTCTAGGACAACAGGAAGTATCCTATAGGTTTTGATTTACTTGCGAGTATCAACATATGTCGCATAAATGGCCGTATCTTTTTATTGCGTTGATTTGAAAGCTTGAGTTTTTTAGGACTCAAAGGGACCATAGACCTACGTATTTGATATTAATTTCAACTTGATACCTTCACGTGTTCCTGAGAAAAAGGGTCTTGACAGACTGACAGACAGACGGACAACGTGATCCTATAAGGGTTCCGTGTTTTTTCCTTTTGAGGTACGGAACCCTAAAAACAAACAAACTCTTCAGCTTTAGTTTATTATTCCTAGACTAGCTTCTGATCACTGCTTCGTCCGCGTGAAATTTATTGTTCCCCCAACCCACCCCGTCGCATCGCATCACCCGCCCGCGCTATTACTTCGTTTTCGCTCAGCGTTCTTTCTGACTTTTTTGTTTTTATTATTTTGCACGGCTTTTAAGGGTCCTACCATGATGTTAAATAGCCTTCCTCAAGAAACGGGCAATCAAATGCAATTTTTTTTTAAATCTGACTAGCAGTTCTAGAGATTAGCGCGTCCATACAAAAAAACAAAAAAAATCTTCAGCTTTATTATATTACTAGTGACCTGGCCCTGCTTTGCACGGTTTTTACGACTTCACAAAACATGAAGGTTTCAATTAATTATATATTTAAGTTAAATATTAATGTATTTGTATTGTACCAGACATATAAACCAAATAAATAAATTCTCTAAATTATAGTGCAAACCGCGTAAAAATCCTTTGCATAGCTGTTTAGAAGAATAACGCGGCCACACAGACAGACACGAAAAGCGACTTTATTTTATAATATGTATATTAGAGTACCTATAGATAGATTATTAGTGCATAGCATGCACTATACATAAATGCGTTAATTTTTTAAGCAAAACTGGATATTATTATGTATGCTAATTAAAGTTACCATGTCATTAGACATTCATGACCAGTAGAGTTATATAATGAAAAGAAACTTCACAAATCTCTTTCATGGCCATTTGAGCGTAACTAATTCAATCCGTTTATAATAAATGGGTAACCCTTTCATGTTAAGTATTTCTGACATTCTTAGTCTATGCCTGCACTATAAAGGTTCGTTCATAAAAGGTTACATTGATCATCCTTAGCATTTTATGAATTTAGGTATGTATAAACCCTATACCACTAAAGTGCCAGATAAACATATAGTTGTGGCGTTTTAGCATGGCATTAACGGTCACTGACCCATCAAAATTTGTTGACATTCTTCATTTTAAAAACTGAAATAAAGCCCGTTAATTTCCTAAATCGACATCTAAATCCTTAACAATTTTTACTAATGAAAAACGATAATTATTTTATTGTTCGTGTTCCTACGAAGAGATATTAGTGCAAGAGCAATGACCTCTACTGTCATGCTAAAACTCCACAACTATAGGTAGGTACTTACTATTATTACTGTTAGGTACAAGCATTATAACCTCGTATTAGTTTCCTGTGCCACGTAAACATTACACACACAAATTATATACCATTTCCACCACTTAGATGTACCGCATTTCATGCTCAGTAATTTTCATGTTTATATCAATCTCAGGATGTACCTACCATAATGCAATTTAACCGCAGGTATACGTTTACGAATGTAAGTAGTTCTAAGTTGTCTAATCGCACAAGGAACAAACAAAAACAACAACACATAAATATAAAATTATCAACAAAATAGCGACACAAAATAGAAAAAAACTACGCTGATGTGAAATAATGAAATAATTAACGTCGTCCTTAATCTCAGTGAACGTCCCCTTAATATTTATGGAGCGTCAGCTGTCCGCGCCCCTAGGCAATAAATATCAGACGCTGATACTGCCTCTCACATAAATCATTCTGAAAAATGTATATGTGTATGTAAAGCTACAGGCTACAGCGCCCTCGGCTTTACCTGCATGTTTTGTAACTTTACATAAAGAATTTTCATAATATTAAATATTCATGGTGAAGAAAAATCTAAAGAAAATAGTCTAAAATCTATAAAACTCAATGAACCCACAATTGTGGTGATTATTGCATAAGTGAGTCTTCTCTATATTAGAAGAACTCTGTTGCAGACTGGTATTATGATAATTCTCACACAAAAACAAACCACATCTTTCCAAATGAATCTATCAAGTTACTTGGTACTTACTTACAAAACCCTCGGGCTGTGGGGTCCGAGTGCTCATGGTCTCTTCAAGGAAATCTCGAAACGGCTGGTTGACAGTTCCCGTGACCCGTAACTGACGGCATTACCATACATCGTGGCAATGCCACCAGTCTCTTGGGTACATTACCAGTCGACAGCGATGAGGATGAATTTTACGACGCCATGTTTTAGTTTGTGAATAGTTTTAGTTCAGTTAGGATATAATTTTGTTATTTTTAGATTATGTTTATGTTACATAGTGTAATTATTTACAATTCTCGGTCTAAACATTAAAAATAAGTTGTAACATTACACGTATAGCAAGCACAGAGGTTTCCTTTCTCAATATTATCGAAGTAAATAACGAAAACAGCAAGCATTAATTAAAACGTACAAAAATATTTTAGATAAATGAACCATGTAAACTCTCGCGTATCAATACTGTAAGTACTCGATTTATTTTCAGCCTGTATTTGTAATTACAAGGTAGAATATTTTGACCTCATCTGACCTACCTCATCTGACTAAAAATGTGAGCATAGGAAATTTCAAAATGTTCCATATCTCCAGACTTATGATTTTTTTCTCAGTGGTGGTGTTAGTTGGCGGTATTACTGGCCTTAAAAGGATTCCTATGAATTCAATTTCACCCTGTCCTGTATAATAACTGGCAAAATAATAAATAGATAACTATACAAAAAAACCAGCCAAGTGCGTGTCGGACTACGCACGATGAAGGGTTCCGTAGTTCAAAAGAATTTATCCCAAAGACAAACTTAATATTGTAATCTCAAATAAAAAAAACCAGCCAAGTGCGTGTCGGACCATGCACAATGAAGGGTTCCGTAGTTGAAAAGAATTTACCCAAAGTCAAACTTTTAAAACAGTGGATCGCAAAATTTTTTTTTTTATGTTATAAAATTACAAATTCACAATTTTCGGACTTTTCCTTTACTTGTGCTGGAAGACCTTGCTTCTTGCCAAATTTCATTATTCTAGGTCAACGGGAAGTACCCTATAGGTTTTGATTTACTTGCGATAGTTGCGAGAATCAAAATATGTCGCATAAATGGCCGTATTTTTATTGCGTTGACTTAGAAGCTTAATTTTTTTAGAACTCTAAGGGACCAAAGACTTACGTATTTGATATTAATTTCAACTTGATACCTCCACGCGTTCCTGAGAAAAAGGGACTTGACAGACTGACAGACAGACAGTCAGACAGACGGACAAACAAGTGATTCTATAAGGGTTCCGTTTTTTCCTTTTGAGGTACGGAACCCTAAAAATAGTAGCATATTATTATACTCTTGAACATGACAGCTATCATCAAAAGCTAAAATTTATAATTGTTTCACGTCAAACAATAATTTATTCTGCTTCCAAAATACAATCTGGCAAACTGAATATTCACACACTGTTGTCCATTTTCAGTACAGCTTTCGCTTCATGAATAAGAGAACAAAACTGTGATATTCGTTGCTGTAGTAATGTGAAATTCAGTGGACACGATGAGTCGGCTCGGGTAATTTATAGTGCTGCGAGAAATGAACGGGAATAATGGACTACTCGAAAATGTATGAATACTGATTAATTTATGGGCTCCTACGTGATAATGTTCTAATGATTGCGTTTGATAAATGTCTGGGCTGCAGTTGACTGCGAAAGAAATGGGAAAGTAATAGTGTAGGGATAGAGAAAGTATTGGAGTAGTCAAATAATCAATCTGTCGAGCCTTTTCCCAACTTTATTGGGGTCGGCTTCCAGTCTAACTGGATGCAGCTGAATACCTTACATAACAACATCACACCTGTGTTATCCCCGAAGGATTAGGCAGAGACCTAAGTACCCAGACCTACATTTCGCCAGTTATGTTTAAGTCTCATGTAATAGGGGGCGAGCCTATTGCCATCAACCGGGCACTAATCCAGACTCAAAGCTGCTACTAAGAAATTGCTAATGTAAAAACTCAATAACACTTTGCCCGATCTGGGAACCGAACCCAGGACTTAAGTTTAGCAGTAGCGCTTGTAGACCGACGAGGCAGTATGGTCTCAAATTTCAAATGTTCTGCCGTGTGATTCTGTAAGACCTTGGTAAGACCTCATTCTAAACTTCGAATCTGAATCCGCTGTGAGTTTCTTGATTGGCATTCTAAATTCAAAGTGCCAAATAAAAAACAAGTGAGAAGAAGTGATGTGAAGTGAGAGTGAATAGATCTATAGATAGATAGATAGATAGATAGAATACTCTTTATTATGAACACCATAAAAAAAAAGAATAGCGAATAGAATAGCGATGTGAGATGCGAGTTGTTGTTTGAATTTTACAGAATTGACGTACAGGTTGTTGACAGGTTGAGTGTTAGGTGGCAATAACCCCATTTCATTTAGTAGGGGTAGCGGTTGACCTGCATAATACATAAACCATCACATAAAATTTACAAAATTAGACCAATTTGTAAACTACAGGTAAATTACATAGGCACGCTCCATTTGCTTTAAATGGATTATGTATGTCTTTTTTGTACAACACGTGAATCATATGGATAAACATATAAATTTTCCCTACTGCGTCTTAAAAAAGATTATTAATTAACTATAGAGAAGATAAACATGAATCTCGCAACATGTGCCGATGTAATCATATTTATACTGAACAATATATGTGGTAGCCATTAGCCATGTTTAGATGACACGGTACTACTGTTACTTGAAGATTCCTCAAGGAATATGATATTACATGACTATATTGAGAGCTTGAAATTGACTAAAGACTGTATCTAATGATATTGTATGGTGCCACCGCACATTGCATAATTGCACTCTCATCAAAATTGAATTATAACAAATTTAATTGCGCTTCTTAGCAACACCTCATGCATCATTAGTTAAAGTCGTGGGACTTAGTTTCATTTAATATCAATCAAATCCTTACAATCAGGAAAAGGCGTACGGTAAAAACCGTACATCTTTTTTGGTCCTTCGAGCCGGATCCCTGCCAACAGCCGATTGTTTATATAACTATGTTAAATACAGATATATTAATAATTTAAGAAATAAGCTAAAATAAGTGAAAAATATAATATCTTAAACTAATTAAAACTAATAAAAACTAAAATATGGCGTCGAAAAATTCCTCCGCATCGCTGTCGACTGGTAAAGTACCCAAGAGACTGGCGGCATTGCCACGTTGTATGGCAATGCTAATCCTCTGGCCAAGGTAAAAGCCAGCCCTTGGGTCACGGGAAGTGATACATTAGTTAGAATACATTAATAGCTATTAGAATTAAATTATTGGGCCTGTATCGCCTGAAATAAATGGATTATTATTATTTTGGTTTTATTATTATTAATTAATCAATCAATCTGCCTAGACTTTTCCCAACTAATTGGGATAGGCTTCCAGCCTAACCAGGTGCAGCGAAATACCAGTATTGTACTTGGAGCGACTGTATATATGACCTCCACAGCCCAGTTACTGGGTAAATACGCCTTGGTGAGACTGGTTGTTGGTGTGACTGGGTGGTGTGTGTGTGTGTGTTAAAGATACACGAATGACAGCCGGGACCACCGGCATAATGTGCTTTACGAGGCACGGAGGGATCTTGGTATGTATAGATGGTCACCCATTCACGGACCAACCGCGGCAAGTGTAGCTTAACCTGACCGATCGACCCGTGCGACTGTTATTACTTAGCCCTAATCCCCAATTTATTATTAATTAAAATTTTGTTTAAACATGCTGAAGACCCATTTAAATCTGAATTTCACAACGTTCTTCCAACGGTACCGATCAACTTCTACACCCATATTAAATTAACGGTTAAAATAATAAATTCCTTCACGGCTTTTCCTAATCGAGTAAATAATAGGGTGAGAAGTAGAACCGTGACGTATACTAATTTGATTATTGCCCGTCTTAGAAGTCGGATCGCCTTTTCACCCAATAGCACGACATTTCGTGTAAAGAGCGAAAGTTTCGAAATAAAACTTTACTGGCTCCTACATTATGGTATTTCCATGGTTCAGCCATGTTTTCACAGGTTTTAAGCGATGTAATTTATGTTAACGGTCGGGAAAACTTTTATAGCTGCGTGTTTATTTTATGTGTAGTCGAAAAGAGGAAGTTCGTAAAATTCATGAGGTGTCTATAATATGTGTTTCTTTGTTTCGTTGCCTAACAGTGATTATATTATACTAGCTTTAGCCCGAGGCTTTGCCCGCGTGGATGTTGGAAATTATCCCACGGGAACAAAAATCCTTCCTCATTCTTTGTCTACATTATTTAAAAGGGAACCTCTGTGCAAAATTTCAGCTTTCTAGGTCCAAGGGTTTGGGCTGGACGATGATGAGTCAGTCAGTCAGGACTTTTCTTTTGATACAGGGTTATTGGTAAAACACCAACAACCTCTTAAGGGATCATTGTACTCATCATTATGAACAACTTTTACAATGGGACCAAACAAACAAACAAACAGACAAACCATTTTGACGAGTTTGATGTAGATAAATGTACTGAACAGCTGATTTTTTTTTCGCGATTTCAGGTTTATTTTATTTTATTTATTTATTTTAAAAAACAGTTATAAATTTATAATACAGTACAGCATTTACAAAGTAGTAATTTTACAGTCGAAAAAACGTACAACCCACACTATTGTCCACGAAATAACATCGTAGTATGATGATAACGACCGCATGCTAGATGAGAAGAAAAAAAATTGTAATAAAAAAAAGTACATATATAGAAGAAAATCACTATACTATACCCCTAGTTTACCCACACTATATGTTTGGTCCCATACTAAAAGTTATTCATAATGATAAGTAAAATGAACCCTTAAGAGGTTGCAGGGTACCAATAACCCTGTATAGTGAGATGTTATGTTTCGTCACGTTTTCGGTAAAGGGGTAAACAGTAACACAGTAGGTGGTATTAAATTAAAATTTTGTTTCAAACAGGCTTCACTTAGAAGTTGTTTAACAGGAAAACATGCTACACACATAGACATAAAATTCGTAGAGCTGTTATTTTAATTTTCAGGTTAAGGCGAGTAGATCTGCTGACATATGGAACATTTTTCTATGCATTTTTAGTCAGAGGGGGTAGTATTTTTTGTATCAATAAAATCAACCAAATCCAAAACCAATCAGCCAAAAACGGCCGTTTTTAGCGTTAACTGCTTTATCTTAGGTACTAAAAATGTGAGCATAGGAAATTTCAAAATATTTTTTTCTCTGCCGTTTTAGCGTGAAAGCATAACAAACAAACAGACTCACTTTCGCATTCATAATTAGTTATGATTCGTGAAGTGACTACTACAAAATATTTTGATAGGTTTTAATAAAGGTATTTGCAATTCATTTAGCTCATTATTATACCTCAACAAAACACATTACTAAAAGATTACGGCATTCTCAAAAACAACCCCTCCCACGAAAGTACTATTATAAACTATTTCGCAAAATGTTTCCCAGGAGACAACCTGTAGCATGAATAAGTTCAGGTCTCTTGGGGCACATTAGCACACCAGCCCTCTATTTGCAAATTAAATAAAATGGATTCAAAGAGTACAGTGAGTTCATGTGTTTATACGTCAGGGTATTAATATGTGAAACTGTTTTTGTTTTAGTTCTGCTAATCTGGCTACGTGTTGCTGCTGATTTTAGTGTTTTGTTCTTATACACCTAAAGCTTTTACTCAAGGGTTGAAGCTTGTAGCATTTTTTAAGAAAACGCTTACAGAACCATAAACAACTATAACGCTACGAACTCTTTGCGATAAGTTATCTTTCAATATGCGATATTGCCGAAAGCATTTTCGTGTAAAATAGGGAAAATATAAAAGGCAATGTAAGGCTCTAATTCGTAGTAAACAAAAGTTTCCCAAAACTGTTACAACAATATGTTTTCGAGTTACTAGAAACAAGTGAACACCAAATTATGTTTCTGCAACTACATTGCACAATTTTTGTTTAACATGAAGACGGAGCTTTCCTCCTAATTTAAAACCTCACACATCGAAATAAATCATTTCATAATTATCTTCCATTTTATTATTAAATAAATTCATCACAAAACAAAGGAAATTAATCGTTTTAATAATTTCAATTCTAAAATTCTACTCAAATTTATTAGTTATTACATAGCAAAAGCAATTCTGTCTAATTTAGCGAAAATCTCGGGCAGATAAATTGAGTTCTGTGCTTCCATTTGTAACAGTCTAAACTTATACCGTAGCGTATTCATGAAAACGGCACTAATCATTAGATTAAATTACAGTCATTATACGAAGTTTATGTTGTAACGGAACAGCTATTCTTACCTAAGAACATTTCAGATTTCATGTAGTAGTAGATCAGAAAAAAAATATATGTGAAGCAGCTTACCCGATAAACGATCAATAGCAATTGTTCAATTGCTAACAATTTCTATTGTAATATGTACCGTACAGCGGGGCTTTAGGTTTTTGGGGGATATTTGGGACAACCCAGGATTTTGTACAAAATTATCGGTAAGTTTCGGTTGGTGTATGGCAGGATTTATTTTATAAATTCTAGCAACTCATTGATTGTTTCTTCACATTGTCACCTGTCAAACTTTGGTGAAAGAGAGGTGTCAAAACTTCTCCCGCAGCGCAAAATCCTGACTTGTACCCATCCCTAAAATAAAAACATTATTTTATGTGGTTTTTGTTATTTTTTGTCCCAAATATCGAAAGACTTGTGTTTTGGCTCAGAATAATGCACTAAATATCCGTTTTTCAGTGCTGTCCATAATAGCCCCAACTAAGCGGTATTTGGGACAGCCCCATTGTTATTTATTTTTCTGTTCCTGTTTTGCAAGTTGCTACTAAACGTACACTGCAGAAGTAAGGGGTTCTCCGAGACCCATATATTTTTTATCATAGAATTTTATTCGATATAAACAAGATATTTGCTAAAGTATGTCAAAATGTGTCCTGAATAGCCTCGTTTTACCGTATGTTTGATCTTACATGGGCATGGCAGTCAAGTGTACGGAGTCTTCTGATCACTACTACTTGGCTATAGGATACTGTGGTATCCCAAATTGTGTAACTAGACCGATTTCTATTCTGGGGCCTCCCAAAAGTCCAATTAAATGACAGTAGAGTCTGATAGGTTAACGGATTGTCCTGGTGCAGAACAGTCCAGGACCTTAAAAAATATGCATTTGCTTATGCCACATTTATAAATTGATGCAGTTATTCAAATATATCAACTGTCGTGTAGTGATATATTTTATTATTTTATACTCATGACATGTCTTTGCCCATGTAGTTGGCCTTACTCCCACAAATATTAAAAAGAAAAAACCATCTTTGGGAACAACATTGTTAGTCGTATCTTTATAGGTCTCCAACTTTTTTAATACATTAAAGGTCTACTTATATCCGTAAATAGCTCCGTTACACTGTGAAAACAGAAGAAGCTTAGCCTGAAGGATCAAAATGAAATCAGGGATCTGTATCTGGTCCTTAAATTCGCAATAATAATATAAACTTTAGGTAAAAGCCCAGAGGTCCGGATTTTTTGTTGTGAAAGCGAATGGATTTGATCAATTAAAATAAAAACTAGCCAAGTAGAGTTTTGAGGCGGACTTGCACACGAAGGGTTCCGTACCACAATACAATATTTAACAATACCTATTATAAAAAAAAAAAAACTATTTAAAAAAACAGGTTTCTTGTATGGGGAACCCCCTTTAATTTTTAATTTATTTTATTTTTATTATTTCTTGTTATTAGTGGCAATAGATATACACAATTTATGAAAATTTGAACTGTCTACCTCTTACTGTTCATGAGATAGAGCCCGCTGACAGACAGACGGGTCGGTCAGCCAGAAAGATGAAACTAGTTGCCCATTCCAAAGCGTGAAACTCCACGGATTTTCTTTTAAATCAAAATATGGTTACAAAATATTGGTTACATCATTCATGTTGAAATTATACATATGAGAACGATGCAGCACGTTAAAAGCGTCCGGAATAAAATATTAAAAAAACCGGTCAAGAGCGAGTCGGACTCGCACACCGAGGGTTCCGTTCCGATTTCTGAAAAAGTGTGCTATTTAGAGACATCGTTTTATTTTTCCTGTAATCTTTACATAAACTTCTATCACACAGAATAATTTCAGATTTTTGTCTTTGCAAACTTCGGAGACAATTAACGGTATTTTTTTTTTACATTTTTCATCAAAAGTCGAAAACTATGCAGCCTAAAAAAAATAAAAAAAATCTTTAAGAATGTGCAAGCAGCGCTCTTTCATATGATACCCCACATGCCCTAGTAGCTCCACTTTGAATTTTTAAGACCTCCTTTCAGTCCCTGTTACAAAAAAATATAAATATTTTTACTTCTTTCTTATTTGCAAGATAGTTGGGTAAACGTCATCTAAAACTGTTCCAAATTTCAAGTTGATAGCATTAGCTGTTCTTGAGATATCCAGCTGTGACAGACAGACAGACAGACAGACAGACTGAGTCACACCATAAGGGTTCCTTTTTACCATTTTGGTACGGAACCCTAAAAAAACAATTCAAAAATTAAATCAAAATAAGCCGTGGCAGCTAAGATATGACCAGCCTCCACTGATAGCGCCCATTCACGAACCTGACGCATGGATTAGCATCATTCAACTCAACCATTTTTAAGGCAACTAATGATCCAACGTAATATATATAAGTCAATGGATCCAACACATCAAATCAAACTAGAACATACAAAATATAACATGATACTTGAAACAAATAAAATAGGTGTCTGAAGTTGTCAACGATGGAAATATCAAGAACATCAATAATTTCAATATCTATACTTACTCCATTTACAATAAGATTAGACATTTAAACGAACCTTTTTTACAGTTAATTCAACTGATTTTGACTTCTACTGCGTTGGTGGCATGACAAATGGCAGCTTCAGTAAACGGTTGGTATTGTAACCACTTTTTTTGCCATTAATGCCACCCAACCCTACGGAATAGAAGTCAAAATCGGTTAATCGTAAAAAAGGTTTGTTTGTTGTAAATGGATTATACAAGTATAATAGATTTACAATTTTCACGTGCAAAATATAAACGGTGGGACGAAAATGCCATCTATAAGCCTACGGAATAGAAGTCAAAATCGGTTAAACGGACTGTAAAAAAGGTTTGTTTATTGTAAATGGATTACAAGTATAAAAGATTTACAATTTTTACGTGCAAAATATAAAAGGCGGGACGAAAATATAACATAAAACAACAATTTGTTCAACCTCCGTTAAAAAGGATGCTCAGATTATCATTGCCATTTGTGTAAGAATTTATGATCAAGGAAAAGACGAAGGAGTGCTAAAATAATGTAGTCCTCGAAAGAAAATGTTAAACCATCGACAACAGGGATGAAGACTAAATTGTTTTTAGTCTGTCATTTAGATTATTAAAAAATATTGTAAGTATTTTTAATTTTTTTACGTAGGTAATTAAAAGATTATTATTGAAACATTGAGTTATAACCAATGATCGGAGTAGGTAGATTGAATTGGGGTCATTGATCCGAAACGTATATATTAATATGGACATTCCTCCGGAATTTCGAAATGATGGTTGATTATTAAAAAAAAAACCGGAACTTATGTAGAAATTGTAGTAATTTTATTTTTGATAAAAATTGGATATAAAATGTACATATTTATCAATAAACATTTATCCTTATTGTTATTCACTCCACCCTTAATGTCAATGACCGTGACCACTATGAAAACAATTTATAAAAATTTGTGACAATAATTAAAAGGCTAAAAATAAAATATTAAAAATGTGTATTTAAAGCTTCGTCGGAATTCAATTGTTTTTATTATTCAACAGATAAATAATAAATTAATTTAGTTTTGATACCTTCCTTTAAATTTTGAATTGAGTTGTAATAATATCACTACCAACACTAACAATATTTAATTGGATCCGGAAATACCGGAATTACCGGAATTACTTTCCGGGAAAATTTCTTATCCATGTTCTTCTTTCTGTGGGCATTTATGATACAAGTACCAAAAATCAATCTACCTACTCCGATCACTGGTTATAACATGGAATGACGTCACGTCTTGCTAGATTTTGTACATATACAGGGTGGAGACTTTCAGCGGAGCAGTAAGGGGAAGTGCCTTATCCGTTGCAGCTACACGAAAATAGTCTTAGGAGACTATCCATATTTTTTATGGAATTTTGATCCCCATTCGCAGATTTTCGAAAATAATTATAGTTAGCAAGAAAATAGCCATTTTACACAAAAACATTTTTTGATGGCAATCGATCCTGTTTCTAATACTGATCAAAAACTTCTATGGGACCAACCATCATTGGAGTACTCAAAAAATCACAAATTGCAAAAAACTTTTCCCGTATATTTTGTATGAAAATTTTACGCAAAAGCTTTTTTAGTGACGGTTGATATCTTTTTATTGACTGAATAAAAAGATAAGTTTAAAAACAATTCAAACGAACTCGTTGTTATTAAATAAAAAATAATATTGACAGTTTGGTAATCAATGTATAGGAACACATGGTCCTATTTCTTGGCCAGCGCGTAGTCCAGATCTGACGCCTCTAGATTTCTTTTTGTGGGGCTACCTGAAAACTGAGGTTTACAAAAAGCAATACGATAGTGTTCAAGAATTTAAAGACTCACTAACCACAATTTTGTATGGAATTCATACAAATAAATTGTCAGCAGCAGCCACTAGGTCGGTACAGAAACGAATCAGTTTATGTATTCATCTAAATGGCGGTAACTTCGAGCACTTGATATCGTAGGGCAAGAAACAGCAAGATTTTAAATAAGAATAACATCATCAAGTTTTATGTTAGTTAATAAAAAAAGAAAATTAATACGCCTTCTTTTTGATATGTGTAAAATTCTACGTGATCATTTGTCTTTTATTTTATTTTTTGTATTTCAGTTAGGTACCTACACAAATTCTTTACAAAAGGTACGGGAAAAGTTTTTTTGCGATTTGTGACTTTTTGAGTACTCCAACGATGGTTGGTCCCATAAAAGTTTTTGATCAGTATTAAAAACAGGATTGATTGGCATCAAAAAATGTTTTTGTGTAAAATGGCTATTTTCTTGCTAACTGTAACTTTTTTTGAAAAACTGTGAATGGGGATCAAAATTCCATAAAAAATATGTATAGTCTCCTAAGACCATTTTCGCGTAGCTGCAACGGATAAGGTATTTCCCCTTACTGCCCCGCTGATAGTTTCCACCCTGTATAAGTGACGTAGCGAGCCCTTCCCCACTTTAATGTGTGTTTTCTAAGTCATTTTTTACTAAAATGATAAAGCAAAAAATACGTGTTTAATACTTTTTTATTATGTGATGGACTAAATAGAATTTCCTTTTTTTACCCAGGCATCATGCCTATTTAGGGTAGGTATACAAGATCCTCACAGACATATAATATCCATGTATGTAGACTCTACCTACATACATTGATATGGCTGTGAGGATCTATAAAGTTCCTCAATTTTAATATCTCTAAAAGCTTCACGTACCGATAACTTGTAAAATATGAAACGTATTACGAGGGCAAATCTGTAAAAAGGAAGCTAAAAAATTGATATTCAATATGCGTTCACCGTATTTTAAGACTGAAATAAAATATTCGAAGTAAAATTAACATCAATGCGAGTAATAAAAGTAGCTGAACTGCGTAATCAAAACTTGGAATAACATTACCAATTCCGTGATAAATGCCCATTCCCAAGAACAAAAAAAAAGGTACCAACGCAAAGGGACTTCAAATCAAAACACGATCCGCTAAAACAAAAGTTTGCAAAAATGAGATTCGTAGTAAAGATGGCAGCCGTAAAGATTGTGTAGATCGATATTAATGGCTCGCAACAGGTGCGCCGAGGAAGCGAGCCGTACGTACGTACGCCTTGGTACACGCACTTTTGTATACAATCCCCCGAATTACGTAACAATCTTGTAATATCACGTTATTGGCGTGTTATAATAATTAACTTACAAACGTACGTAAGCTTAATCATCAGCTACGTAGGCTTAATCATCAGCTACGTAGGCTTAATCAAATTGCTGAGTGGCAGTGCAATATTCAGTAATTAACGTAGCGAAATTACATAAATGGTCTATTGCTGCCTGGTAACATCTTCCAATTCTGAGTATTGTGACTAATAATACTCATGTGTTCAAATTATTGTTACGGCTTTCCCGTATTTACAATTAGCAGTGTCTTTTGTCTAATAAGCTCATCCTATATCACGTAGTGAACGTGATACAGCCATTTTCGTAATTTCGGCCACACTTTTGATTAAATAAATATCCAATTCGATATACATTTTATGTATCATAGTCTGCCCCATAACTACGTCCCTAAAACCTCCTTTGACAATATTGCATCGTGTGGTCACGTTATTAAAAACGGCGGTTTGCGGCGAGAAGGTATAGGATCGATATTAATGCGGCCCGCAACAGGTGCCAAGGGATAGCTGCCCCTAACGTGTATACGCACTTTTATAATGAAAGTATTTTTATACTGCCTGCGAATACAATCGGGGCATCGTTTGGGGAAATTGCGTATGGAAGGTAAGGTTAGTTTAGGGATATTGAACTGTGTTATGTCTGATAGTATTGTGTTTATTTAGGTTTCCATTAATATTCAGCCTGCATAGTAATATAAACACAGTATTGTCATTTTGCTACATCGTCTTAACGTAGGGTAGGAGTGATGATCTAAGGGTGGCTGGTAGGCGCTAGATAATACTAAATGAGCACAGAGTTACTAAGCTTGTGATTAGAAATGCATGATGTCCAATAACAGAGAATGACAACACACACAACATAAGATCTACATAAGGTCTTGCGGATGGCGAGCAATGGGTAGCTCGCCGTCCGGTAAGGATCAGGACTGGGTCGACAGCACGTTGTGTTCCACGCACGCCTCAAAGAGATGTCAGCAGTGATGGGATCCGATAGAGCCGATGCCGCCGGGGTCGCGGGTTGTTCGAAAGAGATACCGTGGCCCTGGCACAGGCAACTGAAGGAACACGGGAGGGTTTTAGTCAGTGAAAGTCTGATAGGACCTCCTGATGCTCCACCCAGAGCGGGAGAAGTCATTGATGATTACCCAAATAAAAAAAAAAACGATGCTAAATAGGGCCAATGATGATGAAAATACTCTTCAGACTTTCATGATTTTGTGTCATCATAGGTAGGGAGTAAGCCGCAGTAGCTCAGTTTTTTTTTGTTTTTTAACCATAACTGGAAAGCTCGTGGCCTTCATTTCTCGGGATGGTAAGTGATGATCAGGCCGAAGGTGGAAGCGAGCTTCACCCGGAATCCTCAACCAAAGGGGAATTGGTTATCTTACTCGTACCTCTAACTGCCGAAACAACAATGCTGTTAAATAAATAAAAAGATAAGATTAACCAGTGAACCTGGACCTTAACCAATCTGGCGGCGACGTCGAAAAGATGCCCATCCATTGATAAATGTCACCATCTCTCCACAATTCCATTGTTTGCTATAAGGTGCACACTCGGTAGCCTCTTTATCCCTTCCATATCCTAATATCCAAGTATCCGTCTTCCCTACCACTATCGCGGCCCCGGTCTACTCCTTGATATGCATTGTGGTCTCTGTTGCACCATGTAACATGCAGCAATAGGGGGTAGTGTGACCAAGCCCTACCACCAACCAAACCGAGCAGAAAATTGAAAATTGACAGGTGGCCTTACCTTAGACCACACAGGCGGTTAAAAGTAAAAGGAAATCAGTTTAATGGAACATGTTTTGCTACACAAAAGTAAAACTAAACAGTACACAGTACAGTACAGTATCGGTAATTTATACCTACCTCAATGAGAAACAAAACCTAACACCGACACGTAAACTAAACTAGACCTCGTAAATTCAGTTTGTAAAAGTCCATTAAGTCACAAAACACTAAACCAGAGCTATTAACGGCTATATTTCACGGTAAACCGACTATGAAGGCACGCAATCTCGCCCCTCCTACAAATTATATCAGGTCTCATTAATAATTCCTAGTTTCCTTTTACCTCTGCGTATTTTCGGATAAGGCCCTGATTGCCTTATAAAGGTCTTCTTTGTTTAAGTTGTACGAGGGTAGAAGTTACTATTGTATAAAATCAAGTTCTTCTAACTTTACATACAGATGTGCTGCTGGGGAGTTTGTTGCGCCACTTCCTCTTTCCATCTAAAGCAATAGGAAGTGGTGAAGGGGGTCATTTTGGGGGACTGTCTTATGTAATTTTGACGTTCAAAAAGTTTTGATTCTCAGCCGTTTCTTATACGGTTCACACTGTATTGTCGCCACAGACATCCGTCTTGTTTAAATTGTCTTGGCTCATACCGAATTTGTGTTTACATAATGCCAAAATCTTTGTAAATCTAACCAATTGAACAAAAACTATTCACCGTAAAAAATTTAGACTGACTTTTAAATACATAAATAAAGTCACGCCTTCTTCCCATGGGGGTAGCCAGAAACTACAGAACGCCACCAGCACGCGTATACCATGACTACCATAGAAACGGGTTTTGTCGACGGAAGAATAGACAAAACTACAGATTATAGAAATATTTCTACGCATTCTACACGTCTAAGCATGGCAATATGTCATTTTGTCTATTCTTCTGTCGACAAAACGTCGTCATGCTACGCGTGCTGCTATGATCCTTACATACTCCTTTTGCCTCGTTACACGCACGCCGATTGCGAGTACTACGCACCTGACCTTTGTGAAGAACATCACCAATAAGGTCACTATATGTCTTCTTAAGGCATCCTCTCGTGACGTTTCCACTTACATCTGCCTTGTATAAATACCTTTTGTTAGTCGTGAACATTCATCCTTTCAACATGACTAAACCATATTTTTGTCACTATGTCTTCTTTTATACCGCACCGTTGCCTTAACTCATCGTTCTGACTTATAGTATCTCCATAAACACCGGTTGGAGGCCCTAGAAAAGCGAAACAGCGCTATAATGGGAAGAATAAGGAACTCTTGGATTTGTTATTAAATCTTTGTGCACTCATGGTTCCCAAAGAACGTCGTACGCGATTTGACACTTTTGTGTTATTTTTGGTTTCAGTGAAAACAGATCATCGAAATTATAAGGTAGGTCCGTATAATTAGGATTAAAGAAAATTGGCACCACACAATAGGGACATGCTCTTACTATACTGTGTATATCTAATACCCACGCCAAGTTACCTATTACCTATGTGGGCACAAAGTAAGTTCTGTACACAAAGTTACGCTACATTTGCGCTCAACTCTAAGCTTATTTACAGTTCATGTGTTGTTTATTAGTTTACAGAATGCTGTAGTTTACAAAGGCGTCAGGTTATTTAGAACCGCAAAAAGAATATATAAGTAAATATTGTATCGAGTTATTTGCGGATGAAAGCCATCGGGTTACAGAGTTCGCAATTTTCTTTTTTTAAGGCGAAATGGGTTCTGAAGAAGATATTATGACGCATTTCGGCTGCACGCAAAATCAATGTTTGTCCTCAAAAACTACAATACTACTCATTTTCATGTTTGATACAATTTGGGTCGATACAAAAATATAGCAAAGTTTCCTTAAACTTAACATTTTTTATGAGAAATAACTGTTTAATTTGATTTTAATTAAAGCAGTCTCAGTAAAATTTCGTAAAAAACAGAGCATATAGAATTTTGAAAAGAAATATTTTTTAAATTCTTTAGGCTCCGTTTGGCCATATCAATGCTCCAAACCCTACAAAGCGGTTGGTTGACATCTACTGTGAACGAAAAGCTAGACTATAAATAAACAAGCATGGCCTTGGCCATCCATCCCTCTACGCTGCCACTCGGCCTAGCTACCAATCGACAACGATGCGAAGGAATACTTTAGGGTTTATAATTAACGTTTACAATTTCAAAATATTACATAGTTATTATATTATATCAATCTAATAAGGTATAAGTTACAAGAAATTCCTACCAAGGAAAAAGAAAAAAAACAACTTTATGAAGCACATAATAAAACACCACTTTGTATTACACAAAATTAGTGTTATTCGAAGAAATACCAGAAAACTTGCAATCCATGTTACAAAGTTTGAGCGAAAAAAGCGAAAAAATTGGTCTAAAAATAAATTACAGCAAAACAAAACTAATGACTAACTCGGCAAAATTAGAGATAAAAATAAAGGAAGAACATTTTTACGTAGAGGACTACATATATCTTGGTGAAGTCATCTCGACCTGCCCCTTGACACGGTTTTACGATTTATTTATTAAATGTTATTTTAATATTTATAATATGTATTACTAGCTTTTGTCCTCAGCTTCGCCCGCGTAGAGGTCGGAAGTTATGCCAAGGAAACGTACTACCGGGCTCCCATGCCCAAATTTCATCCAAATCCGTTCAGCTATTTTAGCCTGAAAGCGTAAAAAACTAACTAACTCACTTTCGCATTTATAATATTACTTAGGATACACATAAACCTTTCGGAATAAATTGTCTAGAGGCATGAAAGTGAAAACACATCAAAAGTCTTTATGTAGTTTAGAAGAACAACGCGGTCACACAGACAGACACGAAAAGTGACCTGAATTTATAATATACGTATAGATAAAAGAGCGAGAATCAAAAGTCGTGATGTCTCGTGATTGCTCAATTTAATATTAATTCCCAAAACACGGTAACGCGTCAAAAAGTTTTAAATCTCATTATCTCGTAGCAGGCTTAAAGTTGAGGAGCGTAGCGGATTCCATCGTGTATTACATGGAGGATTATGAGATCGTTAGCTTTAAAATATTTCCTCATTTTTAGGCTTGTTTGTATGCTGGAGAAAGACTGCTAGAAATTCTGGAGCAAATTCCTCGAACGTGTACGAAATTGTACACATCGAGTACCAGTTGATAATGCTGCTTGAGTCAATGCTGAATTACGTAAGAAATTGGTGTTTACATGACTTCCGACGACCTTAAAAAGGTGGCTGGGATAGACTGGATGCGGATTTGCGGAAGGCGGAGGACAGGGTGTTGTGCAGCCTAGGAGAGGTCTATGTCCAGCAGTTGACTGTGATAGGCTGAGTTGATTGATGATTTCTTTTCCTTTACATAACCCATGTTATTTGTTCTTACTCTTACGTAGGTACCTAATTATTATAAGAGCAAATCTTAAGCTTCAGGCTCAAATCGTATTCAAAATACAAGCTCAAAAAAAAGGAGTTCCGCGCCACGCATATCAAAAGTGAAGCACAGTAAGTTTGTACAAACACGCCTCACGCACACGTTTACATCATAGTATGCCGACCGGCTGTCATTACGTGTCACGTAATGGCAATTACGTGACACGAGCGACGGCGTCTTTGCAGGTACTCAAATCATGCACACATAAATCGGTACGGTGCTTCACTTTCGATATGCGTGGCGTGGAGTCCTCCATGGCTAAGTTATATTTGTTCTTAGTAGTCATTTCGTCATGACATTTTAGAACAAACCTAACTTAGAGGGTTGTATTGATGATTCTTATGGTTATATTTATACCTTATTATTACCTATTACAATAGGTAATAAGGGCTGGTATCCGCAACTCCACGTCATTTCGAGCATTTTGCGTATGGTATTTTTTATTTATGTAATACATAAATTTTGCTATAGTCGCGAATAATATTTTGATCAAGATACCTGACACTGACATGCAAATTGCAAAAAAACGTAAGAAAATTTAAATTTCGCGGGCTACCTTTGCGCATCCACCCTAATTGGAATCCTATTACTTTCGTTCAGTTCGAGAACAAAGGCAAAATTAATTTAGAAGAATGTGCCTAAAGGCTGTTCGGTAAACATGATACAATTTTACAGCATTGTCCCCCAAACCACGAAAAGTTAAAGAAAAATAACAGACCATGTGGAAAATTTGTAAAAAGAAAATTCGTTATGTGTTTCAAAGATTCCCTAATAATGAATGGTCTGATTTTCGAGAATTCACAAATTGTTTAATTAGGACACTATTTATGTATATATGTTACGGCTAAAACCCGAAGTGCGGCTACACCTAGTTTTAGCCGGCTAAAACCCGAACTGAACCGATATGTCTAGCCTATTAATTCACCAGCGGGGCTCCTATTTCTGTCTGCAGGGTTTAAAGGAACCTAACCAAAACGAACCTTGGGGTGCCCCTGACGTCGACCGTCGTTTCGTCGTCACAGTTCTAACCTAACCTAACCTACAAATAGTTTTAGCCGGCTAAAAGTAGGTGTAGCCGCACTTCGGGTTTTAGCCGTAACATATATATATCTACGTAAGTTGAGGAGAGCAGTGCTGGCCTAGTGGTAAATTATTTCATCACCACCGCTCTCAAAACGGTGAAGGGAAACATCGTGAGGAAACCGCCATGTCCTAGAACCAAAAATTCGAAAACATGTGACATCTACTATACAAGCTGTAAGTGCAAAACAGTGGCTATCTTTTAAGGGGTCATTGTACTCATCATTATGAACAACTTTTACTATGGGACCAAACGTGAAATCGAGAAATAAAAATCAGCTGTTCAGTACATTTAAGTTCGCATAATTCGTCAAAATGTAGTTTTTTTTTTTCGCGATTTGCGGTTTGGTCCCATAGTAAAAGTTGTTCATAATGGTGAGTACAATGACCCCTTAAAAGTTTGCCACTGTTTACATTTACACCCTGTATAACCCGCACTGGGCCCACGTGGTGGATTATAGCGCACTCCCTCTCAAAAAGAGGACGCCTGTGTCCCAGCAGTGGGAACATTAAAGGCTGATTATAATGATAGGTATTTTCAAGCAAAATTTAACTCTACCTAATACTGTCTAAAAAAACAAAGAGCCTACTGTAAAAACAGAAAAGAGAAATAAAAACATAAACCAGGCTATTCATATGTATGTAACATCTTCCACCAAATCGAATCAATCATCTCAGCTCATTGGCCAATGAAAATCTTAACACGTTTGCGCTTTCATCCATTTCTTTACTTAAGCTTTTATTTATTTTTGTATCCTTTTTAGGGTTCTGTACCACAAAAGGAAATGGAACCCTTATAGAATCACTTCATTGTCCATCCGTGTATCTGTCTGTCAAGATCCTTTTCCTCAGGAACGCGTGGAGGTATCAAGTTGAAATTATATCAAATACGTAGGTCCCTTGGAGCTATAAAAAAATGAAGCTCACTGAATGAATTAACTAAAATCACATTGCAAGTTAATCAAAACTAATAAAGAATATGGTACTTCCCGTTGACATACAATCATGAATTTTGGCAAAAAGCAAGCTCTCACAGTACATGTAAAGGAAAAAATTCCAAAAATTGTTAATTTGTAGTTTTTTATTTATAAAAATATTTTTTGCGACTGCAAACTTACATTTGCAGTTAGAGTCAATTGACCGTCACGTATATCGATGTATGGGAGGGCAGGTTTTTTCTATTTTCGTTCCTATATTTTTCTTGCTTGTTTTCCCATAAAGTTTTCCTTTCGTTGTATATTTCAGCTTCATTCAGTCCACCATTAAATTAGGTCCGATAGTTTTCACGCGCGAAGTGCAGTCCATATAATTTGCACCAGATAGTGATAATTTAATTAGATATAGCACACGAACATGAAGGGCTATAATCAACCTAGGCACGCCATTTCAGGATCTAAAAAATAAATTATAGAATTGAGTGAGTAAAATATACGGGCGAAAACGAAGTAATAGCGCGAGCAGCCGATGCGATGCGACAAACAAGAAATTTCACGCGGACGAAGTCGCGGCCAGAAGCTAGTTTATAATATCTAGTATTAATAAAAAGCGAAGTCTTGACTGACTGACTGATTGACTGACTCATCAACGCCCAGACCAAACCCTTGAACCTAGAAAGTTGAAATGCACAGAGGTTCCCTTTATAATGTAGACAAGGAATAAGGAAGGATTTCCCGGTAGCACGTTCCCGTGGGATATTTTCCGACATCCACGCGGGCGAAGCCGCGCGGGAAGTGCTAGTAATAGTAAGAAACGTAATCTGCTCAAAGGGCAGACTAACATATTATATTAAGTTTTAGCTAAAACTTTGTTTTTTGGCCTCGAGTCTAACCTCAAACTGAGGATACTTGTGATGTCAATTTTATTATTGTTTACCTATAATGAATCCCTAATATCCATTTCTATACTTATATTATAAATGCCAAAGTAACTCTGTCTGTTAGGTACTTTTCTTTCACGCCTAAACCACTGAGGCAGCCTGGGACCGGGAGAAGGATATAAGCTACTTTTATCTATACATATATAGTTACGAAGAAATTATGAAATACAAAATACAAAAGAAGTTGCGAGCAACAGCTATGTAAACATAAAAGTCGGGTCAACAAACTCCAACTATAAGAACACCAATATATTCGACCCAGCTCAGTCCACTGTCCGTTAATACAGTGAAAATAAAAACGAATAAAGACAGAATTAAAAAAGTCCACATGTAGGTATGTACAAGTAAATACCACCTTCATGCAAACATAAATAACTTCATGAATATAACAATAGGGTTGACTTAGGCGTAGTTCACATAGATTGGACATTTAAGACGTAGACGTAACGCGGATGTGACACAGACTTATCATAATCCATTCGCGTCCGTCCCTTCTGCGTAGCTTGCACATTTAAGACGTAGACGTAACGCGGATGTGACACAGACTTATCATAATCCATTCGCGTCCGTCCCTTCTGCGTAGCTTGCACATTTAAGACGTAGACGTAACGCGGATGTGACACAGACTTATCATAATCCATTCGCGTCCGTCCCTTCTGCGTAGCTTGCACATTTAAGACGTAGACGTAACGCGGATGTGACACAGACTTATCATAATCCATTCGCGTCCGTCCCTTCTGCGTAGCTTGCACATTTAATCTACAGTTTGTAGGGAACACCATCTCTATGTTAAAATGAGACCGGATTAATTTAATTTAAATTTAATGTTAATGGCCTCAAAATAATAAACTGTTAATTAAGGAGGCTGAATACTTTTTTTTTTTGGGTGGGAAATCATCAAATGACTTCCCTAGTTCTGGATGGAGCGGGAGGGCGTGTCAGACTTTTACTGACCAAAACCCAGCCGTGTTCTTTCAGTTACCTGTGCCAGGGCTACGGTAACTCTTTCGAACAACCTGCGGACCTGGCAGGAGGCTGAATACTTGGCTTGACAAGACAAGACATAGATATTATGTCTGAAAAATGATAATGCCATGTCCTCAGACCAAAATAAAAACCAAGACAGCGCTGTCAAAAGTGACATGATGCCGGTTTCCTAAACAAGTGCACATACTTAGTGAGGTGTAGTTTAGTTGCAGTTTGGTGTAAACGTGTGCTTGTGAGCGTGTATGCACAGAACGAGGTGTAGTTTTTTTAATTGTTCTGAGGCCATATCAACGTCAAGTCCACGCTACGTACACGCTACGCGCTTCCGCCCTATGTAAACCGTGCCTTACTTGTTCACTTTACAATACACAAGGATTAATACGAGCATGAGTCTATTGTTTGCTGTTATTATAAAGCCCGCGATACGTTCATAGCTAGCATTTTAATACCCCGTATTTAGGGCAGGACTGTGATTAAACTCTGCTTGTACAGTCAAGAGCAACAATACGTATACACTTTAAAAAAAATGAGATTTTCTCCCAAAATTTGAGTGAAACATAAGATGATCTGTACTAACAAATTACTAACACCTTGTTATTTGTATTTTTATGTGTTCTACTAACAACCTTACTAACGTTTCATTTGTTAAAAATGTATGGACGTATGTCTGAAATAAAGATATATTATTATTATTATAAGGAACTTATTGGTCAAGTTCTTCAGAAAGGTCAGGTGCGTAGTACTCGCATCCGGCTTGCGTGTATGACCAGACGTATGAACGTAAACGAGGTAAAAGGAGTATGTAAGGATAGTAGCTGGTGGCGTTCTGTAATTCCGGTCTATACCCCCATAGGAAGAAGAAGGCGTGCGTTTATGTATGTACGTATATATTGAGTGAAATTGTATGGTGTTACGAATTAAGTAATTTCGAACCAATAGGAACCAATACCTACTAAATGAAGGTCTTATCTTAAAGTTTATATCAACATCTCTTTCTCTACTTACTTAATTAAAATATAAAATTCATTCACTGACAGACAAAGCACAGCCTAAACCACTGTGTCTATAAGCATGGAATTTGGCAAAAGAGTTCCATAAATAGCAAAAATGAGCAATGTGGAAGAATTTCTGAAAATTAATTCCCTAAAGAAGTTAATCCTAATCATATGCTAACTAATATTACAAAAGCGAAAGTGAGTTTGTTTGTTTGTTACGCTTTCACGCTAAAGCTGCCGAACGGATTTGGATGAAATTTGACATAGGTAGCCTGGGACATAGCTACTTTTTATTCTGGATCGCCGACGAAGTCGCGAGCAACAACTAGTAGGTGACATGATAAAAGTTTGTGTGGAAGTTCGTTCAAAAAATCCCATCGCGCACACGGCTTATTTCACGAGAAAATCGCTTTTGAATTTAGCTAAGTGCATACATATTTATGCTCTTGACTGTACAACGTCGGTTTTCAACCGTCACGGTTCGTGCACGGTTATTACAACCATGACTCAGTACCTTTGAGCACGCGATCCGACAATAACGCACAGAAAGAATTATTTTTCGTGCTTGCAAAAAAAGATAAATAAAATCCCCGGCTTTTATCGCGATTTTACGTTAGTACTTTCTGTTCGGGAAACGTTTTTAGCAAGCTCTTTGATGGTTAGTATTTATTACTGCGTGTATTTATTTCACTCTAGGGACTAGGGTCCTGGCTAAACGGGAAAGTTTTGGAGGCTATTCGAATAGTTTGTTTTTAGTATAAATGCACCCAAGAGGTTGAGGTCCTAGGCTATAAATAGAGAAACTTCACGCCCCTTGAGAGTTATAAGAAGCTTTGGTCAAATGTTTACCACCTGCAGATACTTTGATATACCTTTTTAATTCGCCTACAGTGGTTTGTAGCGGATGTTTAACAAAATTGGCAGTCATATCGTCGCTAATCTAACTAAGTGACGTAACTGATTCGAAGCACATTTTACAGGGCAAGCTATTTTTCTTTTTTTTTTTAAACTGTAGGTACATCGGTCTCGATTTTTGCATTATCATACGGTCCCTGAAAGGCATAGGTACAGATACGCCGATTAGACAGATCATGTCGGCTTTCGGCTTAGTCCAAATGTCAGATACGTCAGTTAGTTACATTAGCGACGATATTGGGGACTGTCAACAGAAGTGAAAACTTAAACGTAAAACTATGCATAGCATGGGCGGTGTCGCGTTAAAGCAGTGACGCAAACCCGTAAGATTTCCCCCTACCAAAAATCGTTCAACGCGCAAGAAGTTTTCACTTCAAAAAGTATTTATTCAGGAGTAAAAAAGAACTCATACATTTGTATCACCATGTAGAAAGGACAGCAGCAAGAATGACATTTGATATAATTATGGGAAGTAATAACAAATAGAATTAAAATGTCGAAGCAATTCACTTTATTGGGTTGAATAACTTCTAAAAAGACTCGATGGTAAATACCAATCGTTTTAACATACCAGTGGAAGTCGGGCTTAGTTAAATATTGATACGTTGTTTACAATGCAATACGTTGAACGATAAAGTTGTTCATTGTAGTCTTTGGAACGGGTAACCGAAAAGAGCGCACATTCGGTTTTTTCAAATAACAATATTTTAATCAGCTTTAACTTCTCAAACGTCGGACGTCCACCAAGTGTACGAAAAATGGACAGCCTTGTTTGAAAAAAATAACCAGAAAATGTTTATGTATATTTATATATAATATATGTATTAAAAACATTATATTTATACTTTTGAATAGGTATATAAATATGTATATTTTATATTTAAATAGATATTTATTCTTAAATATTCGTAACTGCATACCACTGTTTGTCACTGGATCACCCAAAGGTTGACTAGTAGAAATTTCCTATGGCATTAAGTCCACCTCTGTACATTTGTATACTTAAATAAATAAAAGATAACATTAAAAACTCCAAACAAAAAACACGTCGGTATGTACCTACCTAAATTAAAAAAAACTCAAACAGAGAATTTTTAACCCCAGGCAAACCACATCAAAATGCAATCTTACTGTTTCTGTACACATCACATTACAGGGATTACGCCGTGATACTAAAAAAGGTTGTGTTGCTCAAATGACGTCAGACCACATAGTGATGTCATGACTGTACGTACAAAATTTAATTAAATGTACCAACCTACATGTAATTTGCTGAAATGTCAGGGAAGCCTCAGATTACACGGATTTTGACACTGTAAACCATAATTAGTGTACGGTACAGATATGGTTTCGCTCTAATAAGTAGCTGGTAATCAAATAGGTAATAATCTAATGTTTCATATTTTGTTGATGATAATTCGATGCCTTCCACGTAAGTTGTTGTAAGCCACAAAATTGCGATTTTGTGTTTTTTACGCAAAAGTGTCTAATTTTATATATATTATCGTATTCAAAATAAATCAAATGGAAAAAACTATAATTTTAGGTAGTTTTGAGACGTATAATATCGTAAGTTCCAAACTATTCCGGCGCAGATTACTGTATTATTACTTGCAATGGCTTACGGCGGACGGTGGGGGGGCTGAAGAGCGCGCACGCACCGCGTATGTGTCACATAAAACAGACTACGCTGGAACTCGCTGTCGGCTGTACTTCACGCACGTTTTTTTTTTTGTTGATATAATATTTGAGTAATAACACTATCACTTAAATATTTTCTTATTGTAGCATAATGAAACGTTATCAATACAATTCAGAGAACGGAAGCTATACGCTATGGTCAATAATGTCAACACACAAAAAAGATACATTGAGGAAATCCATCGAAAATGACGATATCACAATATATCAAATTGAACATATCGGTTTCCATGATTTATTTTTCCGAAGTATTGAAGGTATCTTAAAATTTAGTGTCTTTATGGCAATACTTTTAGTAATTATAGTGATGGTGATTTAAAATGTGGTATAGAATACATACAGCAATATACGTTGCTGAATTTAGATGTATTTTATGTTAAGTAACACATACAACATTTTACTTTGGAATTAGTTATACTAAACTAAATTGTAAGATGACATACAATGATTTACGTTGTCATATTTACTGTTTCATGGTTATTATGTAATACATACAACAATCAACGTCGCTAATCACTGACACACCTATGTTGTATTGTAAGTAATATTTGCGATTTCCAGATAATTATAATCAAACTTACGCATAATAATCATTGAACTTCGTGGATGTTTTAAGTATGATTATGAGATTTTCTACTCTATTGGCATTATTCACATCTAATTTAAACGCAATATTGCGTTGTTTCAGAGTGACCCTTACCAGTAATTTTTTATGAATCTGAGATCTTTGTAGTTAATAATATTAACCACTTCAAAAATCTCAGTTTCATTTATAGGTGATGACTTTTTCGCAACAACTATACTATTTATATAGATAGAAACTGATACTACAGATCACTCTTATCCTGAAACTGCTCACCCATCTCCTAACTGTAGTCTTAACCACTTGGATTACGACTGTGACATCCATTTTTATCCGTATGACTTTGATAAAGAAAATGAACCCATATTAGGATCAAAGACTAATATGGGTCCATCTGAGAACTGAGTCAAAATCTGAGCCTGAGAAGTGCACAGGTGATTGCTGAGCACTGGCACAGAAATCACCTGCGCAGTTCTCAGACTGTTCCACTCCTCAAGCTAATCCTCTATACGTTTTGTCTATACCTATGTTATGTGTAGTAAATAAATACATAAATAAATGTTATTTCTAATAATAGTCCACGTGTAAGGAAAGACAAAGGTAATGTAAGAGGAAGACATGTAAAAGACTGGATTAGATGTGAAAAGAAAGACTAAGGAATTTGGGAAAAGAATATCTTTCTAGAAAAGGAGTAGCAAAAGCCAGTAGAAACATGGGCACCGTGGCACTGTCGTAACGTGCAATGTTTTAATAAATTAAACGAGGAAGAGAGGGAGAATAATTTTGAAAGTTTTTGTAAATTAGGAGATAGGGACAAGCAGTGGATGTATGTGGCTAACTTAGTTACAAGGAAGACTATACGTCGAATGTATACTGATAATGTTTCGAGACGTCCTATAGGTAAATTTTTTCACAAAAAGAGACTATTTTGTATTTGTCTAATCTTTCATACGATAGGCGTATTAAAACGGAAATCAAAATAAATGGAGGATTGAGGGCCCGAATTTTGTCAAGGTCATAACTTTCAAACAACAAGAAATGGTGACCTGCTCTTGCTTTCACAAATTTTCACAATTTATTTAGTATCTTATAGGATTACAAACAGTAGCTTTAAGTTAATGGTTTCATTTTATTTGCGTAATAAACTTTTACGTGTGTGAGGATTGAGGGCCCATTTCGAACGAAGATATACCAAGTAGAACAGTGTTTTGCGATAATATCTTGTTTTCACAAATTTTGTTTGGTATAAGCTTAGATTTTGGCATAAAGACTTTATCTGTAGTGTCCATAGTTTATCAGGTACAGGTGGGCCCTCAATCCTCTATGTGAGAACTGAGGGCCCCACTTTACAGTCCATATCTCGCAAAGTTGACTTTCACAAAATCTGATTCCAACTTTCACAATTCTTTGGGAATGTTCACTAAATCCTAAGCATATTTTCAAAGAGTTTCAATAAAGTGGCCCTCACACCACACGCATATGATTTTTTTATAGCTATTCCCATACATATTTCAAAAATTCTGAGGCCGCTATGAACTAAAACATTATTTAAATAAATAAATAAATAATAAATAAATATTTAAGAGATATTATTATATATTTTTCATTTCACAGTAGTCAATCCACGTACTCGAAAAAATGCAGTCGCACATTTTTTCTTCAAATGTAAATATAAATAGTACATAAAACTTGCATCGGTTTTATATATATAATAATTTCAACAGTAAGTTTTTAGTTATTTAACGATTTTTTATTGGTTTAGTAACGTATGCACGAAACAGTTTTGTAGGTAGGGTCACATAACTAAATTTCGCAAAAAAAATTGTTATATTTTTATTTTATAATATCTAATAATGCTATACATACGGTACTTAGCAGACCCTTTTATTTTTTTCATTCGGAGTAAATTGTTGTAACTAGCATATACGTCTAAATGCGACTCTTGTGTTCCAATGTAAATTAATGTAAGTGACAAATACAACAATTTGCAAGGGCCATAAGCCGCGGTAAAGTGTTGTAACAGCAAAATCTCTGAAACCTTTGGTATTTTTAAATGAAGTCATGCAGTAAACGCTAAAGTATTGCCAACTATATTCACATACTGAATTTTATAAAGATTACTTGAAAAATACAGTTTTTATTGCTCATAGTATCTTTGAAACGCTCTTCTGTAAAATTGCAGTTTATGGGTTACAACAACGTACGTGGGAGGCATCGATATAATTATTGCTCAAGATTACATCCTGAAAGACGGATCGAAGCGCAGATAAATGTCGCTGAAATCCACTGGACGCAGAAACACATGACCGGTCGAATGTTTCTACGCTTGCGGGAGCCTATGGCCAACCTTGGACTCTGTCCATCTGTAGGCCGAAATGATGATGATCGTGAAGGAAGAAAACAATTTTTCAAACGGATTTAAAACTGACTACGTCTGAATGTTTTAAACTCTAACCCTTTTACTAATAATAATATCATTTATTTCGGGTAACTAAGACCCATAACATAAATACCTTACAGACTATCATACATATTTATAAAAACACAAAACTAAACTACTTATTGCATACGAAGTGACGGCGTCGTATTGCGCTGCGTGGTGTCGCGTAACCTTCCGCGGAATCGCCGATACACGACACCCTTCGGCCAAAACTCTTCCTTGAGTACGGTCTCAATATATTGAGTCGGAACTCGCACCACAAACGATTTGAAATTCGTGTTGTGGCGCGACGCCAACTTTTCGACCCTTAAGGTCCAGCTGGTCTTCGATCGAACATACTCCACGATCTCCTCAACCTTCGTGGTGTGATGTAACCGGGACACATAGAGCTGCGTCGTAGGTATTGCCGGACGCAGCATATTGGGTCCTGCCAGCGCGGTTCCGCACTGGTTTCGGCTAGGAGGCTTCTTCCTCTTCTTCCGCTCCACTTTCACGAAGCCATCCTGGTCACACGTGCCCGTAGCTGCTAAACACACAGGTAGGTGCTAATAAACACGGAATAAAGATATACCAGAAATAACCATACATTTTCACAGATTTAAACTTGGACTATCTTTATTCTGTGTTTATTAGTAAGAGGGCTAAAGTTGTTAGTTTGCGAGAAGGACTAATATCGTTAGTGATTAAATGCACAAACGGCTATGCGCATTTCTCAGTTGTATTGTAGGTACCTAGATGAAGCAGTTAGATGCTTCGTGAATGTCAACACATCCAATTTAAGTAAAATATAAGTATTTGTCACCACTGGCAGACTGAACGACTTTTCTACTGGGCTTGTTGGATAATCCGATGGTCTCAGCTGCGCATTCGATATGTTTTCGTCACGGCACATTGGATTGCATAACACATCCTGACTGATTCTGATATCCTAGTACTTTTTATTTTTATATCAGAAGCAATTTTACTAGTAAAGTGGATATTTATCTTATCCCAGTGTAGGATTTTAGTTAGAATTTCAACAGGATTTCTGTATGTTTTCTACGATTATTTTTGCTGTCTCGCTGCTGAACAAATACCTCTAGTTATTCATTCCATAAAATTAGCAGTGGGATGAGATTTTTAGCTAGTAATTAATCGTTCATTAAAATATATATACCAATGTCTAACAAAAATAAATACTAAATTGTTCTGCTTGTTTACCACGTACCACTAATTTAATTTTCTGTCCCACATTAATGACACGGTGAGTTGCACGAAACCAACATTAGTTTAACGGAGACTTTAAATTCATTCTGTCACTTTCTTTTTGATACAAAATGTAGGGACGGATGGCATGAATTTAAAGTTGTTTTGTGCAACTCATCGTAAGTTTCACATTCACTTTACATCAAACTTTAAGCAGGTAAATCACTCAAAAGCTTTTTAATTTATTTATTTAAATAAGACATTATTCTACATAAAACTACCCCTTCAAAACACTTCATTAAAATAACATTAAATGGCGGAAGCGTAAAGCAGATTGAGGACGATAGAACCACAGCGTAGGCACGACAGTCTGACCATTTCAATCTACGTAGGTAATTGTGGCTATAAATAGCCATGTCGACAGATATGCAACAGGTTAGGTTGGCCTATGAAGATGGATTGTTTTCATAGAGCATTGCTGCATTCCTAATGAAGAATAGTTAATGAAACAAGAGACAAATTGAAGTGAAAACACCAAACTGAACAAAAAATTAAAATGAATGAGAACTAACTCTGGAATTAAGAAATAAAAGCTTGACTTCGTACGCTTTCTATGAATATGCATTGACGATACCTACAATATGGAGCAATGTTTAATATGCATTGACGATACCTACAATATGGAGCAATGTTTAATATGCATTGACGATACCTACAATATGGAGCAATGTTTAATATGCATTGACGATACCTACAATATGGAGCAATGTTTAATATGCATTGACGATACCTACAATATGGAGCAATGTTTAATATGCATTGACGATACCTACAATATGGAGCAATGTTTAATATGCATTGACGATACCTACAATATGGAGCAATGTTTAATATGCATTGACGATACCTACAATATGGAGCCATGTTTAATATGCATTGACGATACCTACAATATGGAGCAATGTTTAATCACTTTTACCATGATTTAGTTGGTTTTTTAGGGCCGTGTTTTTGTATTGACTTCAAAAAAGGAGGAGGTTATCTTTTTTTTTTTTTTTATGTTTGTTACCTCAGTACTCCGTCATTTATGAACCGATTCGGAAAATTCTTTTTTTATTTGAAAGGGTATACTTCCAGATTGGTCCCATTTGTATCAAAATCCAGTTCTGGATGGAATCCTTGAAGAATCGAGGGAACTCCTCAAATATTATAGGCATATATATAGGGATTTTGGTATTTTCATCAAGAGTTGTTAACTATCATATACAGTGAGATGTCCAATCAAACCTTACATCGTTCTAAACTGCTAGAGATGTTCTCACTGTCGACATGGATGTCAAATATTGATATTAAATTACATATTAACCTAAATATTAATGATATGATAGGTCCTAAGAAATCTCATACTTCTGTAGCACTTTTAGGGAAATCTGTAGAAACTATTGCACAAAATTATGACGGATTCTATCAGATCTACAGTGATGGGTCTAAGGACGAGAATGGAACAGGAGCAGCCTTTTTTGATCCTCAATCTAATACGGGAGCTAGTTTCACATTGAACGGCAAAGTATCCATAATGGCGGCGGAGTTGTATGCTATTTTAGAATGTCTGTCGTACTTAATGTCATGCAATTATACTGAGTCAGTGATACTTTGTGATTCAAAAAGCGCTTTGCAGCATATAGCTCGGTGCACCTCGGGCATACGAGGTCTGCCCGTAGCTTATTCCATATTAGACTTATATTTAAGGTTGAGGCAAAGTGGTAAAACTGTTAAATTCCAATGGATTCCATCACATGTTAGTCTGTTGGGAAACGAACTAGTAGATAAATTAGCAAAAACAGGAACATATGAAGGAATATCTGTCAATCATCTACCCTTCTTCACAGATATATTAAGAGACGTTAAAATAATTTGCAATAACATGTGGAAAGTACACTTTGATAAAAGATCTGAAGAGAAGGGTATATGGTACAGGACAATTCAGTCTGAACCACCAAGAATTCCTTGGTTCTCTGATGTTAAAATAAACAGAAAATTGTTAATAACAAGCATGCGCCTGCGATCCGGGCACATTCCATTGAATGCGTTCGGGCATCTGATGAAGGTGGTTGATACCCCAAACTGTCTAATATGTAATAGGAGGGAGGACACCTACCACGCTTTGGTGGAGTGTGCTCGGGTTGGGGCAGAACGGAGATTTTTGGAATCAGAAGCGGGACTTAGTTTAAGGGATGTTGGCACGTGTAATTTGATTTTGTCTAATCCAACATCCCAATTAGCCATTAAGTTATACTACTTGATTGTTAAATTAATTAAGTTAAGATCCTAGTAATTAGGTTTGTATCTATAAGTATATTGTTAAATTACGAGGCTGTCATAATCGCTTAGCGATTAAAGCCTTTTCCAAATAAAGATATTAAAAAAAAAAAATCAAGAAATCAAGCGTTTGCATTTAAAAAGTATCATTTGGTGAAGTGGAACTGATGAAGAAGACCACAGATAGCCTCGGGAACTCCACAACGATGATAAGTATTTCACGGGTGGCGATAAGATATCTCGATTAAAATAGTTAAGCGACTCTGACGAAGCTTTAAATAAATGGTTCTGATGAAACTGGTACCATCGAACCGATCTGATGAAGAAGCCGGAAGGTAGGCATCGGAACTCAGTAATAAAACACTGTATCGTAGCCGTGTTTGGGCTTATTAGAATTGTCATGAGGTGCACTCTGGCTTTAAATGATTTAATGGTAACTATATGCCGCTTCAAATTGCGCTACTTGCGTATGTTACGTGTGGCCTTGATTGTCTGAAGGCAGATTTCGTAGCCTCGTTATCTCCGTCAACTAAAACTACGCCTACCAAACATCTGACACGACTTTGCGCGACGTATTTGCTTTTTTGCAAAGTTTTTATTTGAAATGGTATATTCCTGAGATGGTCGCATAAAAATATCTTCAATGATGAGTGGCTTTTGAGTTAGCTTCAATAACTTAATACGTATTGTTCCCATTTAGTCTATGTGGATGATGCTCTAATTTATATTGCAAAGTAGTATTCAGATTTGTGTGGGGTAGGCACCACTAAAAACTGAAAAATAAAAACTTTTTACAAAAAAAAACAACCGACTTCCAAAAAAAACACTACAAAGTGAAAAATAACTTTAATTTCGGAAGTCGGGGCAAAAGAAAACGAAAGTAAATAAAAAACCAAAGACACTGACTTCCGAAATTAAAGTTATTTTTCACTTTGTAGTGTTTTTTTGGAAGTCGGTTGTTTTTTTTTTTTTGCAAAAAGTTTTGTGTGTTTTCAGTGGTGACCCAGTGGTAACGGCCGCCACTTACGAGCTGTAAGTCGTAGGTTCGAACCCAGACAGGCGCTAAACTTTGTGTAAATTATTTCATCACTACTGCTCTCAAAACGGTGAAGGAAAACATTGTGAGGAAACCGGCATATCCTAGAACCAAAAATTCGAATATATGTGACATCTACCAACCCGCACTGGGCCTACGTGGTGGATTACAGCCCACTCCCATTCACAGAGAGGAGGCCTATGTTCTAGCAGTGGGAACATTATTATGCTGATTATGTATGTGCAAATGTAATAATCATACATACATACCTACCTACCTACATAACATGTAGGTAGGTTAAGGAAATTCAACAGAAATCCAAAATTAGAACCACTTAACAACCTCGCATGCAACAAAAACGCAACCGACCAAAATGATAATCCTAAGTAGATAACGGGCTAACAAGTGGCACTAATCCACAGAAATTGTACTAAAACGTATATTACCGCACTAATTAGCCACATTGCGGTCTCGGTGGAAGTGCAGGCAGACCTCTGGGAGGGTTTAACGACGGAGGCACGAATTATCTTTGTTAGCCCGAATCTAAACGAGCGTCAGGTATGTATTTAGGTAGGGTTAGCGTTTAGAGAGGCGAATTGTGGGATGTGCTGGACCTGATAACGTTGTGTTGTAAAAGGATTATTTTGTTTTGGTTGGCTGCCTAAGAAAGTAAAGAGAAGGATCTACGGATTGCTCGAAATATTGGTTTAATGAAACTTCAGAACTTCTGAATGTCTATTTAGCCTGATTTCACGGTGCAATTTCATTGCCTGTGGCATAAGTTGAAGCAACAATGAACGTTGCACCATCTAAACAGTGTTTCGATGACACAAGTCATTTGTTGCTTAAATATAGCTTGCATCGTGTAAATAGAGCTTTAGTTTTTCATACGAGCCAGATTCATCAACGTACACTAGTTTATTTCACAATCTTGTTTTAACAATGCAGATGCAAACATGCGGGTCGGGTCGATGGCATAAAACAAATATTTACATATCGGCCATATGCAAATGGCCATTTACGATTTGGTCAGATATTTTCCCATTAGTTTACATGTGTGATTATTTTTTCAAATCTAACACCCAAGTTAATAGCCTATTCACATTTTACACAGTTTCTTATGAGGAAATCTTCGTAAACATCGCAAGTCTGTCGTGTAAACAAAATATGAATAACTCTGTTGGTGACCTTGCTCTATAAAACAAATAAATTACTCGTTTTGTTCCCCTGAAAACATTCCTGAAACAAACATCGCATTCACTCAGATTTATTAGGTTAACAGAGGTAGGAATATAAGCAGTAAATAGGATATAGTTATTCACATGCCTTTAAAGAACTGGGTTGATATGGGTAGATTTTTTTCTATAAAAGGTTACTTGTAATTCGACGTATTCCTTGCAGGACGACATAATGGGGTTAAAATGCAACAAATTAAGCCACCAAATGTGCTACCGAAATTCAGTTTTTTTTTGTAATTTTTGAGTAAGAAACATATAAATTACGAAAAATAAAATGATTGATTGGTGATCTTTGCCAAAGTTTAAGGCATTTTTCAACTTTTAATTTTAACAAAGATCTGCTACGGCATCAGCTATGATAATAACTTTAAATTCAAGTAAATTCGCGCCGTAAATCTTTTTTGAATTATATTTTTCATAAAAAGAAAAATGCAATTCAAAAAAGATTTAAGTAAGGCGCGACTTTACATAAAAAAAAACTAAAAATCTAAACTTTTGAATTTCGGCAGAACATTTGGTGGCTTAATTTCTTGCATTTTAACCCTACTAGTGACGTTCTGCAAGAAATTCGTCGAATTACAGTAACCCTGTATACGAAAGTATCTACCGAAAGTTAATACATACTTATTTGCTTTTTAGGGTTCCGTACCTCAAAAGGAAAAAACGGAACCCTTATAGGATCACTCGTGTGTCTGTCTGTCTGTCCGTCTGTCCGTCTGTCACAGCCAATTTGCTCCGAATCTAATGGACCGATTAAGTTCAAATTTGGTACACATATAGATTTCTGTGACCCAAACACGTACAGCTAAAGTAAATATATGAATTTTGAATATGAGAGTCACTTTTAGGGGGAAAATAAGAAAATTTTTAAAACAAAGTTTTGTAAACTGTACCGTGTGACATATTCAATGAAAGGGCTTACTATGAGGCTCTCAAATATATTTTTTTTATAATTTTAAAATATATTTTTTTAAAGTTATTTAAGAAAATTGAAGAAAATTGACCATTCCCCCCCCCCCCTTATCTCCGAAACTACTGAGTCTAAAATTTTGAAAAAAATATAGAAAATAGTTCTATGCTTGTAGATTACAGGAAAACCTATAAGAAGTCTGTGGTCTTAAAATAACATGGTAAATCTATATATATAAAAAAATCAAAGTCCTGATTGAGTCACTGACTAATATATCAACGCACAGCCCAAACCAATGGACCTAGAGACTTGTAATTTTGCACATAGATACCTTATATAGTGTAAACATCCACTAAGGAAGGATTTTTGGAAATTCCATCCCTAGGGGGGTAAAACAGGGGATGAAAGTTTGTATGAAAAATCCTATCCCTTGAGTTAATAGACTTGAAACTTAGCACGAATATTCATCTAAGTAAATTATAAAGTTTATCATTTTTAGTTTTCCTAAACTACCCCCTAAGGAGGGATTGGGGGTGTCAAAGTTTGTATGGAAGAACTTTAACACGCGGTCCGATTAACTCAAAACTCAGTTTTTATACTTGAGACCAAAAATTAAGACTAACGTGTATGAGGGTTTTCCAAAAATCTACCCCTAAGGGGTGAAAAGTTAATTTTATAGCGGAGGATTTTATTGGTGGCTTGATTAACTCTAAAATTGGTGTAAATAACGTTTGAGTCAAGTTATGGAAACATACCAGACGACTTTTGAAATTCTTTAATTGTGTTCGTGAAAACAGAGATACAGTTTATATGAAAAATCTTATTAATTTGGTTAATGAACTTGAAACTTAGCACAAATACTTGCATAAGTAATTAATAATTTTTGTTATTATTAGTTTTTCAAAACTACGCCTCAAATGAGGTTAGGGATGTTAAAGTTTGTATAGAAGAATTTTAAAGCGCAGTCCGATTAAAAAAATGGTACTTTGAGTCAAGTTAGGAAACTTGCCAAACGAATTTTCACCGATTTTGACGACATAACTGATATTTTAAGGAGTAACTTAGGCTATTTTTATTTTAGAAAAATAATTAGGGTTCCGCGCAAGAAAATTAAAATCCATGAAATCAGACAACCACGTCCAGTACAAACTTACTAAGCCTCCGCTGTCTATTACGGCTATAACAACAAATAATAAAAATAAAACAAAGTTAAAAATGTAAGGGGTCGATCCCCATACAATAAACTTTTCATTTTGAAAAAAAAATAAAATTTTTAATCTAGCATGTGGGGTGTCATCGTCTAGAACTCATTGAGTAGAGTACAAACATATTTTTTTTAATCTTTTAAAATTAAGAAATAGGGGGCCGCAAAAGTTGTAAATTTTAGACCATTTTTGTACGAGCTCTAGCGCAACAATTCAACAAATTAGGAATTCTAAAAAACTTCTTTATACCATTTAGGTACCATGAATACTGTATTTAATCAACAATACTGAAAACGGCGATTCATAAGGTATTTTGTTTAAGCATGGGTGATTTTCTGCAACTGCAAAAAATAACCTTGTAATTCACAGTATCATTATAAAATAAGTAAAAAGTTATCTTTGCGATTGTTAAACATACAGGGTGTAAGGGACAGTCCTCCGCAAACTGATAGGGTGAATTCAGTATGTCATACTAAGATGACCGGTACATGAAATTTTTTCAGGAACTTTAAGGGACTCCAATAAACCTGATTTGTTTGTGTTTTTGTGCACAAATCGGAGCGTCTATTACTGGTTGGGAGGGGTAGGTAATAGGTATGCGGTGAGTTCGATGAACTCTGTAGCTAGACAGAAAGTGAACAGCTGATTTCACGCGTCGTTGGTTAGAGTATTTCAACATCCATTGCTGGTTTTTTTTTTTTGCTGTTTTTTTGTGCAGTTTTTTTTACATAAATGGAGTGCTGCGAACACACAATGCAATTTTACATTGAAATAATGAAAATGTAACTGAATAAAAAATTTAAAAAATGAAAATTTTCCTGAGAAAATTTGCGGTGGAATATGATTTAGAATGAGGAGCTGAATGCACTCTGTTAGTTTGCGGAGGGCTGTCCCTTACACCCTGTATAATATGGTACGGAACCCTTCGTGCGCGAGTCCGACTCGCACTTGACCGGTTTTTTTCTTACAGCTATCCCGGTAAGAGAATGTCAGAGTGGTCTTTCAGGTATAATTGCCTCTTACTTTATCATCTGCCTCACCTTTTCCGAACTATGTTGCGGTCAGCTTCCAGTCTAACCGGATGCAGTTGAATACCAGTATTTTACATGGAGCGACTGCCTATCGTACCTCCACAACCCAGTAACTGGGTAATACGATACCCCTGGTAAGACTGGTTGTCAGACTTTCGGGCTTCTGACGACCGTAACGACTGTCAAAGATCCACGAATGACAGCAGGGACTAAATGTAAATATGGACACCCATCCACGGACCAACCCCGCGTACCTGATGGATCGACCCGTACAGCTGTTTTTACTTAACCACGAGCTCCTCTAATTAGGTGGTATATTAACCTACATAATCCGCCTAATTAAATATGCTTTATGTTATTCTCCAGCCTCAAAAAAAAAACAATATAACAGTCTATCAAATTGCTGAATGTTTGTCTTCATAAACAACTTTAATAGCCCATTCCACGGAGTTGACAAGGCGCTAACACGCAAAATATCTTCAACTGACTTATTGCCGGCCTTAAAACATTAGCCATTAAAATAAATTACGTCCTGGTTACAGCCATTTAAAATTTTGGTCATTGAAAGAGAAGGGGACTATATTGAGTTGCATTTTTCATTTCCTTCTACGAGAAACAAATACTCTAAAGCCTCTCTTGAAATAGAAGTCCAGAGGAAGTTAATACCGCGCAGAGCTAAGCACGCGGTTAATGAACTCAAACCTGTAGATACTTTTGGCATGAGTTGCTTTTGCAAAAGGCTGAAACCGCACAAGGCTTTACTTGGATTTTCACTAAATCGAACACTGTTTGACACATCAACGATACTTCTAAGCAACCTACATTACTTAATTGATCGTGATACTCCTTCACGAGATATCTAGGCAGGTCACACTAAAATATTTGTATACGTGTATTGCTTTATGTTTTTTCCAATAGTCCCACATTGTAACAAACTAATACAAAATTGTATATTGTCACGAAATTGAACATACATACAAAATTGTTAGTATGCCCTGCCTAGATATCTCTTTTGTTGTCTGTGCAATGTCAAATTCTATCAACCGGGACTCCGAGAATTTCATAAGACCCTTGATAATTTTCGCATAATTAAAACTAAATATAAAAAGTGTTAGGTCGGTATGCTTTACGATTACGTCATTCCCTACACACACTTTCCCTACCGCCAAACAATATCCAATTTAACAAGATTGCGCCCCTGAAAACATAACAAAACAGTGTTACATCGTAAATGGCGTGAGAACAGCTCACTAACACAATATGAAGATCGATATGCGTGCAAAGCCACAGGTGCGTTTACCGCCAGTCGCCAGTGACACGTCACCCTAACATTTTGGGTATGACCTAAAAACGGAACGGGAACTCTATTTAATGAGTTTGTTTGGTGATATTGTATATATGCTAATATATTGAAAGTAAGTGAAATTGCATAAAATGCATGTCCTGTGTTTATATTGCTAAAAGTTCTATGCAATAAGACGGTAGAAGTCATAGCTTTAAAATCTCTAATAACAATTAAATAGTACGATCTTTTTCCTGTTGAAGCTGCTGTTCCTTTTGTTATTGGTGCAACAATTGTACTAGAACAAATGGTTCCTGAAGTCTCATACAATTTAATTTACCCAATTAATCCAAACCTATAAACGCTCTTAAATGTATAAAAGCTCCTACATTAAACTTCAAACATACGGTACCTCAAGAACCCAGCATAGAACCACCCGATTACCCGAACTTTCTCTTACCAGTAAACTCCGTATTCCGACCAAAAGCGATCGATTATCGAGTAATTAAAGTTATTCAAGTCCGTACTTATTAACTAGGTGAAACTATTCCACTGACCCGACAAAGCTTTCCAATTACATTCCAGCCGAAGCCTTCAAAAGTATGTAGACACCTATGGGGAAACCCTTAATTAATTACGGACCTTTATTACTAATTACATAGTTTGAAACTAGTCTTTAGAACTATTTTGTGAACTAAACTATTCAAGGATCCTGGTAGAATAATAAAATATGTAATTACTACTATACGGTGGAATGTTGAACTATGAAAATAATTTCACAAGTGTCGGTCGTGCCATTAACATGTTTGATGACAAGGGCAAATTAAATCATGAAGAATTGATAGCTACTTATCCTCCTGATTTGAGCACCTCATATTCAGTTATTTTGCTAGGAAAACTTCAAGGCTCCTTATCCATACATAGGTAATTAGATATACACAGTGGATAAATTAATCAGTCAACCGCAGGTAAACAACCTGATTTAATTTTGCGCCCATATTGCAGGAGAACATTGAACATATTTTTACTTTGAAAAAAATTGTCAATTCATGTAAAATCTCTAGAAAGGGTAAATAATAGAAGAGATACGTGAAGATTTCATAGCCAGCTAAGCAATCATAGAAATAACTCTCGCTGAGTAGATTAAATAAAGCTGGTTCAATAAACACAGAAGGGTTAACACAAAAAGGGCGCTGTACGTGGGGTTGGCGAATGCAAATGTTTTCGTTGTAGCTATAGGTAGAGCGCTCTCGAGCGAAAATAGAATATAGCAACCTTCCCTTGATGTGAAAGGTGACTATAGTTATAAGATATAATAAATAATATAACCCTAAAGAACAGATTAGTATGGTGTTGCACAAGGTAGCATGATGGGACCATATTCGGGTATAACTTAGTCTTTTTATGAGATACATAATTCTAAGATTTACCAAGAATCTTAAGTACCACATTGATAAATATTATTCTTTTACATTACATGACTATACATACATAAGAATTGTTATTTTATGGTCAATACTCACAAAAAGTAAACTAACCTGTAATGAAAGATGAACCTCCATAATATACGAGTAGGTACTCGTAAAGCTGTTTTCAACGAGTAATAGACTGGCCTGCGGCGATCCTTCGTCCCAAAATATTCTAGCTATTATTATGAAACAGACTTCGAAATACAATTTCCTCTGAATGTCGTTGCAAATGAAACGGTTGATAAAATATGTCTTGCTTAGCTTAGCTTTGTCTAGAAATTGTAATATTAAAGAGCTGTGAATATTATAATTTCTTGACGCGAAAAAACAATAACCTTTCCAATTTGTCTACTTTGGCTTTCTTCCTTCCTAAAACACTAGCTAATAGTACTCTCTAATTTTTCTTAGACCAGGAAATGAACATTCATGGCAGACACATGGCAGTGTGAGAAGTAACGAACATGTTTAATAGCATCAAATGCCAGCGAGCACAATATTATGCATGGAAATAAAATATTTCTCTTTAGCCCCACCGCACTTGGATAAAAAGGATATAATGCTGACATAAATACCGACACGCTATTATGTCGTATAGTATCGTATAAAATGAACATGGAGTAGAAATAAATGGAGCACCAATATACGTACAAGTGTCATACGATTAATGCTCATATACACAAGCGGCACGTTGCGAAAGGCAGAGGCCAACTGCAACCATCAACTCGTCGGCAGCAGCCGTAGATGTGTTGACGGGCCGCCGACGCATCGATTTCTGCAGTTGCCTCTGCCATTGGCAACGTGCCGCTTGTGTATTTGAGCACTAATCACATGACATTTTTACGTCATTTCGAGTGGCATTTGTCGCAGGTCCAGTTGCCTCTGCTGTTGGCAACGTGCCGCTCGTGTATAATTATTAGCGTGATAGCTTTTGGCGCAGTCGGCACCCATGTGATCCTAGGACCTTTTTAATTAAAACTTTATGTTAGCATTCCATTTCTTCCTCCGCCATGACGAAACATTACACCCCTCCCATTTCAAAGTACCATAAAAGGCTATGAATACGAACACAAGACTTTATTCTTCCAATGAATAATTCACTCCGGATGAGACGCATTATATTCAATTCTATTCACAGTATCCACTCTGGATTATACCGGCGCCATATTTTATGGGTACTAAGATCTTGATCTGCGAATGAAAGAAAAACATAGCGGGATTATCTTTCCGTAAGTGATATCAAGAGGAAATTGGGCACCGTCACACTCGTGTGATGAAAGATGTGAACGAACGCGGGGGAGAGAACTATGACCTTCAACGAAATTTTTTTGTTGGTATGTTGGTAGTAAATGCTCAGTTGCTGACTATGGGGTAGAATTATTTATCGGAACTATAAGCTTGTGTAGGCGACTGTTTAATGGATTATTTTGTATGTTTTGCTGTTTTCATGACCTAATCTCTTTTTAGCACTGTCTTAATTTGTGACACATTGAAGGACTCTTTTTAGGGTTCCGTACCAAAATGGTAAAAAAGGAACCCTTATGGTGTGACTCAGTCTGTCTGTCTGTCTGTCACAGCTGGATATCTCAAGAATTACTAATGCTATCAACTTGAAATTTAGAATAGTTTTAGATGACGTTTACCCAACTATTTTGCAAATAAGAAAGAAATAAAAATATTTATATATTTTTTGCAACAGGGACTGAAAGGGGGTCTTAAAAAATTAAAGTGGGGTTACTAGGGCATGTGGGGTATCATATGAAAGAGCGTTGTTTGCACATTTTCAAACTATTTTTTATTTATTTTTAGACCGCATAGTTTTCGACCTTTGATGGAAAATGTAAAAAAAATACCGTTCCCCCCTTATCTCCGAAGTTTGCAAAGAGAAAAATATGAAATTATTTATGTGATAGAAGTTTATGTAAAGATTGCAGGAAAAATAAAACGATGTAGCACACTTTTTCAGAAATCGGAACGGAACCCTCGGTGCGCGAGTCCGACTCGCTCTTGACCGGTTTTTCAACAGTAGCCAATGTAATTTTTTTTTGTAGTTTTAATGCCAATATTTATAACTAGCGACCCGCCCCGGCTTAGCAAGGTTAGCACTAATTATTTATAGCCAGAAGTTTTGCGGTGGACGTGTTGAAATATGTACTATCTTGAATTCATGCAAGCCATAGTCTTTTTTAGATTAAGTGTGCCAAATTTCATCCAAATCCTATAAGTAGGATAATACCAATGATTGAAATACTATCTTGAATTCATGCATGCCTAGTATCTACTTTTTGTTAGGTTACCTAATTTTCAGAAAAAAAAATATGACATAAAATTACTTACCAAAAAGCCAAAAAAAATCTGATGATCCGATCGCTACAACTTCACAGAATCAACCGCTGGACTAATCTGAAAATTGCCTGAAAATTTCATCAAAATCACTCTAGCCGTTTTGGAGTCCACAGGGAACATACGTACATAAACACATTCATTTTTATATGCATAGATAGATAGATTTCAGTCTGAATATTACAGTATTAAAAATTCAACTTTTCTTAGACGTAGACAAATAATTAAATTAACAAGACCAAGTAAAGTACTCGTAAGTACAAAGTCTCTAACTTAGTTTCTTTAACAAATGTACATGATATTTGAGACCAACAGGTTAGTGTACTTAGCATTAAGTACACTTAGCCGTAATAATGGCCTAAGAATGTTAAGAACATACATTAGTAGACTAAAGTGTAGTAAGTAAATTAAGTATGATAATTATGTTGGAGATATTAGTGTTGAAATAGTAGTAAACCTTGCTTTTATGGGATAACGTGTCAGGTATCTTTGTTTTGTTACGTTTATTTGTCTCTGGCGTGTAAAGTTCTTTTTCTAACGCTAATCTACCTATATGTAGTTCGTAAATATTCTACTTTAAACGTGAAGAAGTTGTTTTGCTTTAAATTCTTGGTACTTTCTGGGCCTAAAAATTATGTGACAGTCATTATTAGATATGCTATTACGGCCAAATACAATAACTTACCTGTCACCAGTTTTGGCATACTGGAGATAGAAAAACCTATCTATCTATGATTTTAACGTCCCAATAATCTCTAAAACAAAAGAACATGAACGAACGAAAGGAACGTAAGGACAGATAGATATTATATTGTCTACCATCAGTAGCGATGTCTTTTACTGACAGTAGGTTATTGGATTCGGCCGTTAGTCAACAGTAAATTATTATTTATGTACCTCCTACAGTACAATACAATGTTTCTACCAGCGACCACAATAAGTATCTGTAGGTACAGATCAAGAGTATGTTATGGATGTGTTACTTAAGGCGAAAGCACCAGGGTAGCCCGCGAAATTCAAAATTTCTTACGTTATCTTACGTGTCGCATATTGCAAAAAACGTAAGAAAAAAACAACCGACTTTAAAAAAAAATACTACACAGTGAAAAATAACTTTAATTTCGGAAGTCGGTGTCTTTGGATCTGTATTTTAGTTTTTTGCCACCGACTTCCGAAATTAAAGTTATTTTTCACTTTGTAGTATTTTTTTTAAAAGTTGGTTGTTTTTTTATAAAACGTTTTTTATTTTTCACTTTTTAGTGGGTCAGTTTGTAATTTGTCTAAGTTGCAATAGCCTAATATCAACTGCTCATCACCTTTTACAAAATATTGTTTTTCCCGATACAAGAACGTTAATTGTTGAGGAGTTAATTGTTGAGGAGAGTCCCAGGAGTCACCAGGAGAACTGGAACTGATGGTGAAGTCACCATCAACTCCACTGCACCATATGCATTGCGACGAGCATAAATTGCCATATTAAAGTAATCGAATCGCAACCTACGTGAAATACGTATTATTGAGATGTTCCGATGGCCATCTGTGCGTCTTCCTCATCAGTTCCACTTCACCAAATGGTGCTTTCCGGGAGCAAATACACGAGTTACTATAAAAAATACCCAAATCGCTGTAGGTGTACCTATAAAATTTGAGGGTTGCCCTCGATTTCCATGAGATCCCCTCATCAGATTCTGACTTGGTGACAACGGGACCACCTCGAGAGCACATTCCTTTCAAACAAAAAAAGAATTTTCAACATCGGTCCACAATTGACGGAGAAATCGGTGTACATACATAAAAAAAAAATATACGCGACGAATTGATAACCTCCTCCTTTTTGTTTTTGAAAAGTCGGTTAAAAATTAGAATTTCGCGGGCTACCTTAGCGCATACCCCTTAAGGGCCTTACTCCCGTTTAGTACCGTAACACGGTCACTTTATAAAGCCTACTTCTCATTAACGGCTTGTTTAGAAGATTTGAAAAAAATATATGTTTGATATAGATTCATAAACAACATTTGAGCTACAGGATTTTTTCATATGGCTGATACTTTTGCCTTAAAAAAATATTTACCAAAACGCTATTTTTTGGCTAATATCCCTACTTCTCCTAAACGGCTTTGGTGTTTGGAAATATTTTTACACTAAAAAATTGATGGTTAGAAGTGCTACAAATGGTCTACAGCTTTTGTAAATCAATCAACATTTGCAAAGAAAATGTTCCCATTTTGAGATACAGGTTCAGAGGAGCTCTGCGCGGGCGCGGGCGGCAGTCTTGCTTTGGCATTGAGACGGGAGGGTTGTGTCGCTCGCTACTCCGCACCGGCTATCGTTCGACATGCTCATACGTATGTGTTAGGGCATAATATTTACGAACTTATTGTAGTAGTGTGCGTTTATAGATTAGCTCGCTGCAGAGGTCCCAATTCGATTGCGCGCGTGGGCGCTTTATTGTTGACTATTTTTGATGTGCATTTATAAATACTTTTTTTACATTGTAACAATTCTAGAGAGGAGCTCGTGGCTAAGTAATGACAGCCGCACGGGTCGATCCGTCAGCTTAAGCTACGCTTGCCGGGGTTGGTCAGTGGATGGGTGACCATCTTTACATACCGAGATTCCCCCGTGCCTCGGAAAGCACGTTAAGCCGTTGGTCCCGGCTGTTATTCGTGGATCTTTGACAGTCGTTACGAGTCGTCAGAAGCCCGAAAGTCTGACAACCAGTCTTACCAAGGGGTATCGTATTACGCAGTAACTGGGTTGTGGAGGTCAGATAGCAGTCGCTCCATGTAATACTGATATTCAGCTGCATCCGGTTAGACTGAAAGCCGACCCCAACATAGTTGGGAAAAGGCTAGGCAGATTGATTTTTTACATTGTAGCAATTTTAAAATATAAACAAAAAAAATATTTCAGTAGTAAATATGAAATACTAGCACTTCCTGCGCGGCTTTGACCGCGTGGATGTCAGAAAATATTCCACGGGAACAAAAATCCTTTTTTTTTTTTTTTTTTTGTTACCTACATGTTCAGTCATAGGGGTTTATGGGCTTTATAAAGGGGGCAAAATTTTTATTATTTTTGCGATAGGACACACCGTTTTCGAGATATAAGCAAAAAAAGAAAAAAATATACAGTACTGTTTTTAATCGCTATTAAAAAGATTTGGAATAAAATTAGTTAGTTAGTTAGTTTAGAACTAAAATTCACACCAACACCCAACCAACACCTTGACTTCAAGTGCAAAAACAACTTTTTTTTTTTTGGAACGAAGTTCCCTAACGGCCGGTACGAGCTTGGCGGATGGCCGAATAGTATAGGCGAAAAAAAAAATATTTTGAAGAAAAAAAAAATGTTGTTTTGTTTTTAATTATTTTTATTTATCATTAATAACAAACAGTAATACAAAACAACAAACAACTACAACAACATGCAACAACAAACAATACACTACCATTATTAGTTATTTAATTAATTTTATATCATTTCTATATTTCTACATTTTCTAAATTGATAACTGATTGTTCAATTTAATTAATTTGTGTATTGCCATATCTGAGTTCTATTTCTGATGTTTCCAAGGCCAATCCTACAGATATATAAAATGAAATAAAGGCAATAATAATAATGACATGGGTGTCATTTTCATGGTTTTTGAGTCCAAGATGGCGGATGCAAAAATTTTCAAATTTTTCGTCATGGGTGTCATTTTCATGGTATTGAGGTCATTGAAAACGATAATGGGGTCAAAATGAAAATCCAAGATGGCGGCTGCAAAAATTCTCAAATTTTTCGTCATGGGTGTCATTTCCATGGTATTTGAGGTCACTGAAAACGATAATGAGGTCAAAATGAAAATCCAAGATGGCGGCTGAGAAAATTTTTAAATTTTTCGTCATGGGTGTCGTTTCCGTGGTTTTTGGGGGCGCTGAAAATGATAATGGAGTCAAAATGAAAATCTAAGATGGCGGCTTCAACAATTTTCAAATTTCTCCGTCATGGGTGTCATTTTCATGATTTTTGAGGTAGCTGAAAATGATAATGAGGTCAAAATGATAATCCCGTGGAATATTTTCCGACATACACGCGGGCGAAGCCGCACGGGAAGTGCTAGTACTCGTATTTCATATTTACTACTGAAAAATTTTTTTTTTGTTTATATTTTAAAATTGTTACAATGTAAAAAATCAATCTGCCTAACCTTTTCCCAACTACCTACCAGGTACCTACGTAGGTACCAAAAACCTACGTTCCATATAAAACACGTTTAAGCTGCCCTCCCTGGGCGCCTCGGGCTCTACAAAACATTCTCGGGGTAGGGCAAACAAGTACCACGCGGAATCGCGATTGTCAAACTCGATTTTAGTTGCGTCAAAATTGTTTTTTTAGAGATTTTTTTTTTGCAGAATAGTTCTAAGATTCTCATAGCTAAAAGTAAGTTTTAGTGATATAGTTTAGTTAGTTTAGTTGGTGTATCTACACTGGTGCCGATTCTCTTGTACAAGAGAATCGGCACCAGTGTAGAGATAAAAATGCAATCCACAGGAAATTACTACTTTTTATTTATGAGTCCTGCGAGCCAATATTCAAAAAACTTCGTTTGTTACCGCTACCATCTCTATATATATATGAAATTTGCATGTTTGTATGGAAATATAAAGAATATTTTGTAAAAGTGTCTGACGTAAGCTCTCGAAATCGCAGAGACCAAAATAGATTAGTTTTTTTTGACACTCCCAGATTGTCCAAATACAGCAAAAGTTGTCTAAGTATGTGTGTAAGAATTTATAATAAAATACCTAGAGAACTTAAAACTCAAAATAATATATTGTTTAAGAATAAATTGTTGGAATGGCTGAAAGCCCACAACTTCTACTCCCTTAAAACATTCCTTGAAAATAAGTTATGACTCGGTTTAAGCTAAGACTCGATTTTGCATGCTATAGTTCCAATAGCTAAACATGTTTGTACTTCTGTTTCAATTGTAAGACCTATAAACACCATGTTTTAAGCAAATAAAGAATTTGAATTTGAATTTACTATAAGTATCTTTCATCACAAAATCTTAAATGAATTATGTGGAACAATTCCCATTTTTCGCTCCCAAAAATATTATTTAACACTCAAATATAATATTTGCGATTCTTTTTGTGAACTTCAAATAAATCCAATATCATCTATATTTTAATAACTTTTGATAAACTGATGAGTTTTTTTTTCTAGGGTGTTTGGAATGAAAATCTAAGATGGCAGCCGCAAAATTTTTCGTCATGCATATCGTTTTCATGGTTTTCAAAAATTTGAAAATTTTGCGGCCGCCATCTTGAGTTTTCATTGAAAGGTGGTAAAACAAGACCTTGTAGTTAGGTAATAAATAATTTTACAAAGTATACATAAACACAACCGTGGCCCACTTGGCAGTAAAATTATTAGCAGATCTATATAAGAAGGCTGATTAGATTTAAAAGAGGTAAAAACAGTTTAAAAGAACCGTACCCAGTTTATTAGAATATCAAAATTTAAATTCAGAAAGATTAATTCGAATAATAGCATCGCGTAAAAAAAAGTTGAAGCCTGTCTCACCACCTACGGTTAAGTTCCTATTAACTTACTTGGCAGATAATTTCATACAAATTCTGTTCCATTTTTGAATTAATCGGTGAGTAGTGGCTATCCGGACATCGTGAAATAGGCCCTAACACCGGTGCCACAGGTTGCCACCAACACTCGTACCAACGTCAGTCGGTTAATTTCGTGAGGCGTCCACACGTTGGCTATCGTACCAGTCCTGTCCCGTCAGAGGCAATGTGAAGATGTCCGATACACCAGCGTTGTCAGGGAGTATTTATGTAAAAAAAATATTACCAAAAATATAGGGTCACTGCGCCTCTTACTTTACTTTTATTACTCAAATTGGTGAAAATATCACTCTTTCTGTAAAACATTAATTTGTATGTAAGTACCTACAGTTTGTGCAAATATAATTTTATTTTTTTCAAAAAAAAAAGTTACACATCACTTCTAAAGTTTTGATGAACCGATCATGGTAAAATTTGAAAAAAAAGTTAAATAGATTATCATACAAAACGGCTGCACACGGCTACGTATCAAGCTGTACATTTCCAGTATAAGCTGACCTCTCATTGTACGGAAATAATGCAAGATCAGCTTATACTGGAAATGTATAGATAGCTTGATATATAGCCGTGTGTACAATGGGCTTTATCAATTAGGTACCCCAGTTGTATTAAAATTTTAATACCCAATTGACGCAGCCCACTGTACATCCTAATGGCTAGTGCTAATTCAAGTAGCTCTATTCTAATTTTACTATAACCACATACCTACATGCTAAAAATAATGTCCCGTTAAAACTTAAAGTAGTTGCGTAACAAATATCAGCCCTGCATTCCCTTCTGGAATCGTAGGCAAAAATGCCGCCCTACGTGCGCATCTCTGCGACCCTGCATATTCTTTGACATTCGTTTTAGTGTAGCGCGCCACCGCGCTCGCTTTACGTATGAACGGGGGTGGTGGTTAAGCTCCGCCCAGATGCGCAAGGTCATCGAGGCATCTATACACCTTAACCATAAAACTTTAACCTAACTTCACTTTTTCAGTCAGTTGGTCTCAAAAATACCCTCATAATGCAAAACTCGTGTAGAAATAGAAGATAAAATGTCAGAATACAAAACTGTATCAATTATTACTGGGAACACGAACCGTCTGACATTTTTAGCCCAAGAGTTTGCTCTCGTTGAATATTAATTCAATTGAAGTGGAGCATAATTACTTATTTATTCGCAGACTACGAAGAATCAATAAACAAGATAGGTATAGAATACTATGTTTCTGTAATACAATATTATAAAGACCTTAGGAAAATACTTAGGTACTACTGAGAAGAAAATTAATGCGTAAATGGAAACTATGAGAAATAGAAAAAACAGGCCAAGTGCGTGTTGGACCACGCACAATAAAGGGTTCCGTAGTTGAGATGAAGTTATCCCAAGAACAAACTTAACATTGTAGTTGAAAAACATGTTATCCCATACATTCCAACTGCAAATGTAAGTTTGTACTCACAATATTGAAAGATTTAACATGTTTTTTTAAGACCACAGACTTTTTATTAATTTTCCTGTAATCTAATAAATATAGAACTATTTTATGCATTATTTTAAAAAAATTAGGTTCAGTAGTTTCGGAGATAAGGGGGGATTAGTCAATCTTCGTCTATTTTCTTAAATAACTTTAAAACAATTTGTTTAAAAATTATAAAAAAATCTATTTGAGACCCTCATTCCCTCCCTTCATTCCCTTCTTTTTCATTTGATATGTCACACGGTTTGCAGAACTTTTTTTTTTAATCTTCTTATTTGGCCCCCAAAGTGACCCCTATATTCAAGATTCATTTACTTACGTTACACGTTTGGGTCACAGAAATTCATATGTGTACCAAACAACTCGATGAAAAAAAAATCAATGCATGAATGAATGAATTTCAATTTCAATGTTACTCGTTAACTTGTAAAGCCTACTTAGCTGTGATATTTTTCGTCTTATCTTGGTTATATATTTGTGTACTAGTGAATTTTTTTCTCATATCCAGACACAAGCATTTAGTTTGCGGGGATGGGGAGACACTTGACTCTAACAAAAATTATCAATGTCAAGCTTAATATTACGCAAACGGATCCCTGAATCGAAAAATGGTTTCTTCAGACCCACAATATTTTTGGACGGCCTATCAATAATACCCCACACTATGGGATGAATGAGAAAAAAAAAATCACCAATCCTAGACACTATTTCAAAAAACCAGCCTGTACATTTTGACAACCTGTACCAACAGTTTGATACCGAGTAATATTGTTGCTGATAAGGATGAAATGCTGTAAAGAAATTTCATCGGAAAATCTAAGGTCCAATGTAATTTTTCATCTCAAATTTCATTTTTTTTTTTGTATAATAAGTATTGTCTTCGTGTCGTTGCCCGTTGAATGAACTCACAAATATGTAGTAGAATATTACGTTACTGCGAGAAATATGATATGTACATTGGATAGTTTATATCAGATGGAATGAGTGAGAATATTATACCTGGTATTAAATTCTAGATCACAATATGAACGAAGGTATTAGACAAACGTATAACGTATCCTGACAATGTTTTACGCATGAATTCTAAGGTAGGACTTATTCAGTAAGACGGAGTATCTACATATTAATATAAATACTCCATTTCACTGAATTTGAGTACCTTCTTAGGTACCTACTATCAAGACTGAGCTGAGAATTGCTTACTTACTAAGTTTTTGGTGGCAACAGAGTGCCTATGTCGCAGATGGATTGTAGAATCCGCTGTTTTACAAAACCGCTAGTTGTTTTACATAACAGCGCTGTTACGTAAAACAGCTGAACTGTTAAGCTGGATTGTCATTGCGCTACGTTTTACAATACTGCTAGCTCTACGTTTCGACGTATTGCAGAATGGCTCATCTGCAATCAATTCGCAATAAGTGTTTGCTGTGGCTTCTAATGCCGAATCGGTTGCAATAACTAGGGCACCCTGACCAATTAGGTTAGGTTGGAACAGTGACCAACCACGCGCGAGCCGAGCGAGTAAAGCGATTAGCGAAGCGAGCGCTACTTCCAAGCTGTTCGCAGTTATTTTTCTATTTAGTATTTTTAGGACTGACTTTCATTAAAACTCTGTAAACTTTATTAAAATTGTCCAATCACTGTTTTCACCCGAGTTAGGGTAATTTTCACCATTATTACTCGTTTAATTTATTTCTGTTTCGACCGCCATTATTGTTGTCATGACAGACAGAGCCACGAGCGTCAAAATTTAAAACTAACGTTTACAATGTGACGTTTCATTTCACGCTGTTTTACATAACCTGTAATCGTTGACCCGCTGCATTAATAGAACTCAAAACGTTTTTTAAAAATCCTGCGTGTTTATTAATTATGTAAAACCTAAACGTCGTTAAGTTCTTTTACAGAACGGATTTTTTTTGCAAAACAGCCTAGTATCCATCTGCAACTTAAATGACCTAACTTGTCTTATTTTATTTTTAGGCATATTATATACTTTTTTTCTTTTTAGGGTTCTGTACCTCAAAAGGAAAAACGGAACCCTTATAGAACCCTTATAGGATCACTTGTGTGTCTGTCTGTCTGTCTGTCTGTCCGTCTGTCACAGCCAATTTGCTCCGAATCTAATGGACCGATTAAGTTAAAATTTGGTACACATATGGATTTCTGTAACCCAAACACGTACGGGTAAAGCAAATAAATGAGTTTTGAATATGGTGGTCACTTTTAGGGAGCAAATAAGAAAATGAAAAAAAAAATTGCTAACTGTACGGTGTGACATATCATATTAAAGGGCTTAATAAAAGGGTCTCAAATATATTTTTTTAATAATTAAAAAATAATTTGTTTTAAAGTTATTTAAGAAAATAGACGAAAATTGACCATTCCTCCGAAACTAGGGAGCTTAAAATTTTGAAAAAAAAAAAACTGAAATTAGTTCTTTAATTACCTGTAGATTACAGGAAAACCTATAAGAAGTTTGTGGTCTTAAAATAATATAGTAAATAACTCAATATTGTGAGTACAAACTTACATTTACTGTTGGAATGTATGGGAAAACATGTTTTTCAACTATAATGTTAAGTTTGTTCTTGGGATAAATTCATCCCAACTACGGGACCCTTCATTGTGCGTAGTCCTACACGCACTTGACCGGTTTTAATTATTTTCGACGTCAAAAAAAGTAGGTCTGGTCGAGCTGTGTCGCATTTCATCGTTCATTTAGCTGATTTTCCTGTTTATTTAGATACCTCATCATCATCATCATTTCAGCCGAAAGACGTCCACTGCTGGACATAGGCCTTCCCCAAGCACCGCCACTTAAACTGGTTCTGTGCTTCTCGCATCCAGCGGATTCCTGCGGCCTTCACAAGGTCATCAGTCCACCTTTTGGTAGATACCTGTAGTTGTTTAGATACCTCGTAAATAATTATAATGACTTAAGGAAAGGTCAGTTCCAAAACGACGACTAGCAGCTAATTTCCCAATTTCAGTGGTAAAATAGCAATTTAAATTAGATTCCAAACAGTTTGGTTCCGATAGAGTATTAATTAAATTTTGCTGTTACTGTTAGTTGTTTCAAATTGCATTTTCGGTTAATTACTTTATTTGATTAAAACAAACGGGTAAACTAAACCACAATGTTTGCACACGTGTGTGCAGATTATGCAGTTAAATTGAAACTGGAGATGCTTGATATAAATTAGGAAGTAGGTAGCTAATGTTGGGATCAGTGTGCAACTGCCCCATTGCTGGGCTTAAGACCTGTGTGTGTAACACATTATTGTCATCAAAGACTTTTCGATGATAATAATGTGACTAGGTTGGCAGGGACATCGACTCGCAACCTGTTACCATGGATTCAGTACGTGTATGATTTTAGAGTACACAGGGTGTACAAACGCGTGCGGTATGTTAAAAAAAATCTGCTGTTTTATTTAAAAAAAAAAATGGAATAGCAATTTTTTTTTTTAACAAGTGACGATTAACTTCTGTGGGTCCAGAATCTTGTAATGAATTCACGGTGGTTGTGTCTCGATGTCCCTGACACCCTGCATAAATCCTTTCTAGAAATTTAGATGTAGGTAACAATATGTACCTAATTATAGTCGTCCGCGTGGTCAAGCGGTGCGGCCGCTGTGCTGGGAGATTACACGAGATTTATACGACTCGAATTATGTTAATAGCGGCCCGGCCGCCGGCCGCGGCCCGCCTGCTGGCCGGCTGTGTTCTGTTTTTGGCGGCCTCGCCGCTTCACCTTAGGGCCATACCTACATTAATTCAATAAGCCAGAAAACTGAGTACATACTTGGTAATATTAGGTACCTAAGTATTACTGTAGCGGTGTATTACTGAGACTTTACGGGCTAAATAGATGGATATGTGACAGTCCACAGGCAAAGATACCATAAGGCCGGTATGGAGTTATGCATATTCCCATAATTTGCAATAAACAAGCTATCTATATCAAAAAAGATCAACCTCATAACATGTGTAGTTACGGAGATATTAATTTTATATTAAAATATTAATCAAAACTTTTGGACTTATACCTTTACGTTTAGCCACCTTACTACTTACCTTTTCTATTACACTTAGACAACGTTTTGGGCTAATAGCTGGTATAGAACAAAAAATAAAAATATACAAACAAACAAACAAAAGTTCTGGTTTACGAAAAAGAAAAAAAAACATATGTTTGCACGTTTTCACAAAACATTAAAATATCTTCGAAAGTAGAAACAGCCAGGTACCTTTTGTCGTGGACTGTCACATATACAGGATTAAATCAAACATAGGGTGTTCTGCCCATGAATATGAACAACTTTTAGTATGGGACCAAACCCTGAAATCGCAAATAAATAATCAGCTGCTCCTTACATTTTGACGAGGTTGTTGTAGATAAATGTACTGAACAGCTGATTCTTTCTTCGTGATTTCAGAGTTAGTCCCATAGTGAAAGTTGTTCATATTCATGAGTAGAACTACTGGTAGAACACCCAGTAAAAATTTGCGCACTGCTTAAAAACTTATCCTGTATAGATAGATAGACTGTAGGTACTAGAGTAGGTTAAAGAGATAAAAATTTTGACATTATTTATCTACAATTTTCCAATTTTAACCCTATATTAGTGGCTTTTGCGAACATGATATTTATTCAGATTTGTTAATGTGTGTCATGGTAGGTTTTTATTTTTTGGTTTCTTTTATTAATCTTCTAAATAGATTATTTTCTATTTTGTGAATGTGAGAACGTTCCAGGCCTAGTAGACTGTACATTTGTTGACCGTTTTCTATTTTGTTAGGTAGTTATTGAAAGGCCTACATTGTCCTCCCATACCTATTAACACTGCTATTTGAAAATATTGTAAAAGCGAATTATTTTTAAAAGAGTAACCATGGAGTTTCTTGCAGGCTCTTCTACATACGAAACGATCAATTGGAACCGTGCACCTAGATTCTGACGTTTCATAAGTGCCGATGTAGGTTTATGTGAAATAAAATATTTTGATTTTGAAAACTTGTAAACATTTAGGAAGATTTACCAGTCACACCTTGAACACTATAACTACAACATACCTATACCCACATAACTAAGTACTCAATGTTAGCAACTACATACGCAAATTGCAATTACAGCGCTGAATGAAGCATAATCCTACTGTACAGCGGCTGACGTGGGTATCCACATTAATTATTTATCAAAATGCAAATCAGTTTGTGTTGTGGATAATGCGTTTGAGTTATATTGTGCCACTAAATTCCGTTTCCGTATTGTCCAAACTGAATTAATGTGCCAAATGTTAGATTACACAAGTATTTAAATTTGTAGAGAATTGTTTAAATGTATTTTGTTAATAATGTAGAGTTTTTAACACTTAGTAGTAATTTCGTACAATACAGGGCGTACGTCTAAACAGTGGCAATATTTTAAGGGGTCATTGTACTCATCATTATGAACAACTTTTACTATGGGACCAAACCTGAAATCGCGAAAAAAAATCTGCTGTTCAGTACATTTATGTTCGCATAATTCGTCAAAATGTAGGGAACAGCTGATTTTTTTTCGCGATTTCAGGTTTGGTCCCATAGTAAAAGTTGTTAGTAATGATGAGTACAATGACCCCTTAAAATATTGCCACTGTTTACACTTACACCCTGAATACAAGCTACAAAAGCGCCAGGAAGCCCGCGAAAATCAAATTTTCTTACGTTTTTTTGCAATTTGCAAGTCAGTATAGGTTGTATGTTGACCAAAATATGATTCGCGACCGTAACAATCATTAAAGTCATCTATACAACCTCTTTATGACCAGGTAAATCCTATTGAATGACTATTTCATGAAATCTTGACATTTGAGGATTATACCTACTAACTTACAGAGTTGTATTACTGATTCTAATGACTATAATTCTGTAAATACATATTTTTCATGGTCGTGCATCATACTTTAATCAATATAGGATAATACTTGACTTGCAAATTACAAAAAAACGTAAGAAAATTTTGAATGTCTACGCTGACGGTTCCCCATTAATGGACTGTCAGTCAATATTGACAACTGAAGATGATTGTTTAATGATGTAAATTCGCAACTCTCTCTATAGTCTCTCGGTAAAGCATAGTTATTCAAAGCAATAGAAAATTGGAAAATGTTTTTCACTTCTATTATGGATGTTCTATATTTGACCGACGGCTCACCGACGATATGCTCCGCAGACGTGTCAGTATCACCGCGGATGCAGTGTACCGACACAGCGCGGTACTAGTCCCATCAATAAATAAGAACTGACAAAGTTATTTTTTTTAACATTCAAGTTTTTAACATTTGTTTTCTGTAAGAAAAACTCAGTAATATTCACACCATATCAATAAATGTAACCTAACTCCATGTATACAACGTGTCGCTTTGCAATTTCGTCATGGGACCAACATCGTAATCGCGAAAAAATTTTCAACTGTCCCATAGGAAACTTCAATACCTACTCGACACAAATGCAACTAAATTTTTCGCGATTACGATGTTGGTGCCATGGAAACCATGATATAGATATATACGTAGGGATATAGCTCTCTACCGTAATATAGTTACATGAAAACTGTCGAAGTGCCCTAATTTTGTTACTGCGACCAATTTCGACGTAGCGCACACTGACCGCTACCGCGGCATCGCTCGCTTCGTTTGCTCGGCTCATGCGTAGTTGGTCACAGTTCTAACCTAACCTAACCTATTTACGGAATGCCCTAATACACTAGATCATGCTCGTGTCATAGTTATATTCCTAGTAAGATAGTGGTGAACCGCGAACTAAATTACGGTAGTTAACTATATCCCTAGGGATATAATTATATCACGGCTACACCCATTTTACTGCGACATATACAAGACATATCAGCAACACATGCTCTTTCTCCACTCAAAATATACATTACAAAGATACATAAATAGACTGATGGGGACATTGGGTACCGAAACATCAATAATTCCTCTTAATGACATTTCCACTTTTCGATCCGATCTGGAATGCCAACTAATGACATTTGTACTCTTCAGTTCGACACATTTTGCCTTAATTGAGTACTCGTGTGCCAATGTGTTGCCATTGATGCTACGTAATCTATTTATTCATGTCGGGGTACGTAACTTGGATGCATTAAACAGGATGAAATGGAATTCATGAGCATCTTTTTAAGGGCTAATTGTACTCATTGTTATGAACAACTTTTACTATGGGACCTGAAATCGCGAAACAAAGTTAGCCGTGTGATTTGGAAAGAATATATGTTAAATTAGAGCATTTTCTTAATAACTTAATAATGACTTAATATGTGAATATTTTAGATTATGTTTATTAATTTGTAAAGTTTACGTAGATAAAAAACTGAGAATCACGCAAAAACTATCAAGCGTATTTTTATGAAACCTTCACCATTTTAAAGATAATTTCATTATATACGTGTTTTAGAACACGCAAGCTAACCACTCAAGGCTATTGGCATATATTTGCGTCTTAAGATCGGGACGGGAACGGGAGACGTGCAATGTGCATGTGAGCTACGTTTAATACCATGGCAAAGGCCACCACTTAAAGAATCGCATTCAAAAGAATAATCTTTCAAAAATATCTTATGCCCGGTTGCTGAAGAATTCTTAAACGGAGTTTTAACTCTCAATAGCTATTGATTCGACAAAATTATCTATTTAAAAGGCTTTATACGAAATTTTGCCAATTTCGCTAATTTGCGTGATTTGACAGACGTAGTTTTACTGTTAAAAATGCAAAAAAATACCCTTATCTCCGAAGTTGGAAGAGACAAAAATCTGAAATTATTCTGTGTGATAGAAATTTATATAAAGATTACTTATAGAAAAAATAAAACGTTAATCACTTTTTCAGAAATCATTAAGAAAAATTACAATAGTTACCTTTATAATGGTACGAAACCCTCGGTGCGCGAGTCCGACTCGCTCTTGACCGGTTTTTTTTATTTTGCGTCGAGTCTAAAATGCAAGAATTAGGTTGTTTTTTTTCAAAAGATTTTTTAATGCCAAATGTTTTTAATTTATCGCATTTTTTTTTTTTCAGGAAATGGATTGATTTCGAACTAAAGCGAATTCTTTTGTTATGCTCGGTTTGAGGTCCTCAGATAAATTCTTCCGAAGTGTTCAGAAATATCGCTCTAATGAACCAATAATCACTATCGAATGTATAAACTCCGTTTAAACCTCAGAAACCGCATTACAGCTACAACTATTCGCACTTTAAAATCTCTGTTATAAATCCCGAAGTTTCATTCTTCATTGTGTGAAGACCAGCTACAAAAAGCTTTCAAGCGAGCAGCTTTTGATTAGTGCCCTTTTGTGTTCCGCTCAATCTGAGACGAGAACCGTCCCTCCTTTCTATGAACATTAATAAATACGCTTACGCTGGAGGTGGAAAAGCAATCTGATATTAAAAATGATCTCCGTAATATTGGAAATTATGGTTTCATAGTTTTTAATTTATATGACGTAGAAGCACCCATAATTTATTGTATTTGGAACGAAGTTCTTTAAGGCTGCTCCTTCCTAAAATACGGCGCAACTAAGTAACTTTGTAACCATCTTTTACAGTAACTATAGCATCTTTCTGATAGGAAAAAATACACAGTAATCTACAATACATACGTGATTTCATGTGTCCTGAAATCTATTTTAGTTTGTAGAACTAAGGAAAAAAAATCCTGATCTATTTCGGTCATTTTTTTCTAGTTGTTACCATATTACTCCTACAGTTTTCATTAAAAGTGTTCATAAATTTATACAGTTCTTTACAAACTAATAAGGAATGATTTCTTGTCATTACTTTTTTAGTTTAATCAACAGATTTTTTGTAAATCGATAATTACTTCATATTTTGCAAGCGTTGTATCATCGCGTTTCTCTTTCTTTTCTATGCAGTCCGACAGTGACCGCGCTTTTTACGACGGACAAGCTTTAACGCGGCTTGCGGTAGGAGTTGACTGGTAGAAAGTGTACCGCGCGTTCATACTCTAAAAGCGTTATGATTTTAGTGACTTTTAAATATCTTAATACGCCTTATAATGCAAGTAAGTTATGCAAAAAATTTATGATAAACTAGAACGCGTACACATCAATCCTAGATGATAATTAAGTATTGTAGTAAAATACTATATGAAATCAATTCAGGAACTCGAAAAAATAAAAACATTCTAACTTTCAAACCACTTACGATATTTTCATGATTTTGATTTTTGATTCAAAATATTATAAAAAAATGTCCAGATCTTAAGGCGCGATTCCATTAGGCAATTTACTTGTATGCAAGTTACAAATTGCATACAACTTGAACAAACCTGCATACAAACTACAACTTCTATGAGGTAGTTTGGACTTGTGCATTTTTAGGGTTTCGTACCTCAAAAGGAAAAAAACGGAACCCTTATTAGAACTTTGTTGTCCGTCTGTCTGTCAGTCTGTCAAGACCCTTTTTCTCAGGAACGCGTGGAGGTATCAAGTTGAAATTAATATCAAATACGTAGGTCTATGGTCCCTTAGAGCTCTAAAAAAATCAAGCTTCTAAGTCAACGCAATAAAAAATACGGCCATTTATGCGCCATATTTTGATACTCGCAAGTAAATCAAAACCTATAGGGTACCTACTTCCCGTTGCAAGTCCTAGAATCATGAAATTTGGCAAGAAGCAAGGTTTTACAGCAAAAGTAAAGGAAAAAGTCCAAAAATTGTTAATTTGTAATTTTTTCACACAAAAAAATATTTTCAAGTCTGTCAGCCTGTAAGACCCTTTTTCTCAAAAATGCGAGGAGGTATCATATTGAAATAAATATGAAATACGTAAATCTATAGTCGCTTGCTGCTCCCAAAAAATCAAGCTTCTAAGTTATCGCGATAAAAAATACGGCCAATTAAACGACATATTTTGATACTCGCAAATAAATCAAAACCTACAGGGTACTACTTCCCGTTGACCTATAATTATGAAATTTGGCAAGAAGCAAGGTCTCACAGCACAAGTAAATGAAAAAGTCCGAAAATGATTAATTTGTGGTTAAAAAAATGTTTTTTTAGGGTTCCGTACCTCAAAAGGAAAAAACGGAACCCTTATAGGATCACTCGTGTGTCTGTCTGTCTGTCCGTCTGTCCGTCTGTCACAGCCAATTTGCTCCGAATCTAATGGACCGATTAAGTTAAAATTTGGTACACATATGGATTTCTGGGACCCAAACACGCACAGCTAAAGTAAATACATATATGAATTTAATGAATAATGTTTTTTTTTTTTATTTGAATATGAGAGTCACTTTTAGGGGGAAAATAAGAAAATTTAAAAAAAAAGTTTTGTAAACTGTGCCGTGTGACATATCAAATGAAAGGGCTTACTATGAGGGTCTCAAATATATTTTTTTTATAATTTTAAAATATATTGTTTTAAAGTTATTTAAGAAAATTGACGAAAATTTACCATTCCCGCCTTATCTCCGAAACTACTGAGCCTAAAATTTTGAAAAAAATATAGAAAATAGTTCTATACCTGTAGATTACCGGAAAACCTATAAGAATTCTGTGGTCTTAAAATAACATGGTAAATCTATATATATAAAAAAATAAAAGTCCTGACTGAGTCACTGACTAAGATATCAACGCACAGCCCAAACCAATGGACCTAGAGACTTGAAATTTTGCACATAGATACCTTATATAGTGTAAACATCCACTAAGGAAGGATTTTTGGAAATTCCATCCCTAAGGGGGTAAAATAGGGGATGAAAGTTTGTATGAAAAATCCTATCCCTTGAGTTAATAGACTTGAAACTTAGCACGAATATTCATCTAAGTAAATTATAAAGTTTATCATTTTTAGTTTTCCTAAACTAAGGAGGGATTGGGGGTGTCAACGTTTGTATGGAAGAACTTTAACACGCGGTCCGATTAACTCAAAACTCAGTTTTTATACTTGAGACCAAAAATTATATTTTTATTATTTACTTTTTTTTTTTGTATCAGTGTTTTCCAAAAATCTAACCCTAAGGGGTGAAAAGTTAATTTTATAGCGGAGGATTTTATTGGGGGCTTGATTAACTCTAAAATTGGTGTAAATAATGTTTGAGTCAAGTTATGGAAACATACCAGACGATTTTTGAAATTCTTTATTTGTGTTCGTGAAAACAGAGATACAGTTTATATGAAAAATCTTATTAATTTGGTTAATGAACTTGAAACTTAGCACAAATACTTGCATAAGTAATTAATAATAAATAAGTTTTTCAAAACTACGCCTCAAATGAGGTTAGATATGTTAAAGTTTGTGTAGAAGAATTTTAAAGCGCGATTAAAAAAATGGTACTTTGAGTCAAGTTAGGAAACTTGCCAAACGAATTTTCACCGATTTTGACGACATATAGCTGATGTTCTAAGGAGTAACTTAGGCTATTTTTATTTTAGAAAAATAATTAGGGTTCCCCGCAAGAAAATTAAAATCCATGAAATCAGACAACCACGTACAGTCCAGTACAAACTTACTAAGCCTCCGCTGTCTATTACGGCTATAACAACAAATAATAAAAATAAAGCAAAGTAAAAATGTAAGGGGTCGATCCCCATACAATAAACTTTTCATTTTGAAAAAAAAATAAAAATTTTAATCTAGCATGTGGGGTGTCATCGTCTAGAACTCATTGAGTAGAGTACACACATATTTTTTTTTAATCTTTTAAAATTAAGAAATAGGGGGCCGCAAAAGTTGTAAGTTTTAGACCATTTTTGTACGAGCTCTAGCGCAACAAGTCAACAAATTAGGAATTTGAAACTTCTTTATACCATGTAGGTACCATGAATACTGTATTTAATCAACAATACTGAAAACGGCGATTCATAAGGTATTTTGTTTAAATATGGGTGATTTTCTGCAACTGCAAAAAATAACCTTGTGATTCACAGTATCATTATAAAATAAGTAAAAAGTTATCTTTGCGATTGTTAAACATATAATATGGTACGGAACCCGTCGTGCGCGAGTCCGACTCGCACTTGACCGGTTTTTTCGGTAACAATGTTAAAGTTTGTGGGATAAATTCTTTTCAACTACGGAACCCTTTATTGTGCACTCTGAATCGTGTATACTCGGCTCCAGTCGGTCGATGACGCTGGATCGCGTATACTCGGCTCCAGTCGTCATGACGTCATCAGCTGTCATCAGCCACGTTCACTATAACTTTTTACTTTTATCGTGTCGTCATTTGCACAGACCCTCTTTTATTTAAGGGCGAGAATACACATGCCTGCTCAAGCTACAGGCATTGTGTGTTCTCCCCTAATGTGAAATGTTGACTACGTACTTTTCGCTTTATTCAAAGAACGGTCTAGTCAGCTGGGCCCTCAGATTTAATCGCATTATATTCACCAAGCCAAGCGTAACATTTGCTTCTCAAGCAGAATAAAATAATAATGGCTTGAAAATTCAAGTTTCATGACACTGATTTTTCAATGTGTATGTGCATATTATAAGATAATAGAGTTTGTAAACGAACATAAAGGATAAATAAAAAGTGACAGTCAAATATTTTTTTATTAGCTTGTCACTAGTATTTTCAAATGCAGTCAGCTAAAGCAAATAAAATAGCTGACACACCCTTGCATGATTGGTTGAGATTTTTTAGAATACGAATTGATATAATTTTATAATTATTTATGATTATTTTTTTAAATATTTTTATTATTATTACTTAACACAAACGCGATATTTACCATGTTAACATGAGCATGGTAAATATCCTGTTTGTATTATTAATAATATTAGTGACCATGACAGTTTAAAAACTTACATTTATTTTTTTTATTTTTATTTAAATATACCTAGCTATAATAAATAAAACATAAAAAAATATAAAATTCTATCGACTCGTATTCTAAAAAATCTGAATTCAGTGGACGCACGCACGCTATCGGCATTTTCGGAATGCGTACGCTCTGTACGGTTCGTACACTCCGATTCCGACCCAGTGCACGCTTAACTTTATAGTCATAATTGAAAGTTGTGATTTGAATATATTTACGGACAATATAAGTTGGTAGTCAATTTGGTAAACATTAAATTACCCTGAATTCACGTAGGTAGGTAGGAACGAAGTGAACATAATTAATTGTATTACGAAAAAAAGTATAAAGTTTAGTAATTATCTTAGCAAAAGTCAAATTATTAGATTATTTTACACTTATCACGTTATCACCAACTGTTATTCGTACAGAATGTCTCGAACATTCGTTAGAAGACAAGTACAAATGGCTATAATTTGTTATTTGTTTGATAAAAATAAGTGTTCTTTGTAGGCAAGGCTTGTTTTTGACGTTCATGATTTACGATCACAACAATCGCTTCACAGGATCATATTGATGGTAGGGTTCTCAAGTTTTTGGAAAGGCTGATAAATAAAGTATTTATTTTAAGGTGATTGCGGATCATTATCCGGTTGTATGTTGATAAAAATATGCTATAACAAATATGTACGAGTATTTACATAATTTTAACCCTATGGATCATCAATACATCTTTCTAAGTAAAGCGCCGTTTACAGGGTGCAAGTTTCTGGAACGTTTAAGAGCAATAATTGCATGCCATAAAGCACGTTCAAGTTTTTTGACATTCAAGAATTGCATGAAGTGTTTACACGCGTGCGATTCCATAAAATGGCATGGTACAATAATTGAATGCATGTTTTTCCAATCAATAAAATCGTATGCGACTTATACCAGGCAATAAAATTGACAGGCGATTATTGCATGCAAGTTTTGCCTAGAAATTATATTTCATTTAATTTTATTGAACGTCTTCTCAAGATATTTTTCAAGTTGTTCTTGATTTGATTTCTTGCTTCAAAATAGCAACAACTACGATTACCACACCCTCACTCACCACACTCATATTTTAATGACAGCACAAATGTCAGATAATGCCAGAATTGAATGCGATTTTATTGTACGAGCAATTATTGTAAGTATGTGCTGTGCGATTTTATTGTACATGCTTGTACCAGTTTTGATAGTTGCCCGTATCGTGCAACAATATTGTACGTGTTGTTTAGACGGTGCCAGATATTTGCCCTTCAATTTTATGGTATGCCACAGGCAATAAACTTGCGCCGTGTAAATGGAGCTTTAGATTTGTTCCAAAATGTCATGATTTCCGAAATCAAACTTAAAGAGAACCTACTTATTATTTTTATTATTTTTGATTAGGTACCTATTAGTATCGATTATTAGTGCAGAAAACAATGGTTGTGTTATTTTGAACCACATAGGTATTCTTAAATAAGACTAAGTACCTATATGAATGCCTAATTAATACCTACCTAATGCCTAATAGAACAGCTTGCTGAAAACTGAACTCATCTTACTATTATTTTAGCTTCTATCCTTAGGGCACGTCTTCCCTACCATTATCTCATCCCTCGGTCTACTCCTTGATAAACAATGTTCTCTGTTGCACCATGTAACATGAGGCAACAGGGGCTAGTGTGAATCTTTGGGTTCATTCAAATAATCGAGTCTGACCACGCTGGGGTCGGTGCATTTCATTCATTAATTTCATTCATTCATTCTGTTTTCTTGTGCCGGCTAGACTTACACGTACTTAGCTCACCGCTTACGTCTTAATTAATAAAACATGACCTAATAAGCATATTGATAACGTAGCTAACTACCCAAGTTATGCCACGGCCTTATTTCGACTATTTCCGCCTTATTACAAAACAAAGTTCATCTTCAAATCCAGGTTTATCCTTTTACCCTTTTTTGAATTTTGAACTTTATTCCGACACATTAAGATGTCAGTTTTACAAAACTGACAACTTAGTACGGTACTAAGTTGTCAGTTTTGTATAAAGAACTGTATTTCTATCACAGCTAGGTTCTTATTACAAAAACTGGATTGATGGTTTAAACCATGACAGATGGAAAACCTCGTTTTGTTATAAGACCGTAAGTCCATTTGTGACGCTCCTTGACATAAGGATACCTACATGTACCATCAACAAACACTATAGGCCTTTCTAATTTTGATAAAAAATTTCTTCCATTAACAGAAAGTAAAACAAAGGACAAGGTCCTTTGTTTTACTTTGTGTTAATGGAAGAAATTTTTCAATGAATCAGTGATACGAAAAGCAACTTTAAGGTGTAAAGACGTTCGTATTGTCGATAGAGAGACCTAGGTACATCAGAGGTGAGCTACACGATGTAGTGCAAAGCACTAACCTATAGAATTCTAAGTATTGGGAAGCTGCGGTGCAGTACAGACGTATAGAATTCTATTGGAAAATGTATTCCAAGCTTTGCACCTCTCTACTTTTCTGGACACAAGGTCCAACATGATATTCCGCATCATGCATTACAAAATCCTACAATTTTCCGAATGTTTACTAAACTCATGTTTCCTTTGTCTCCAGAATGCGGAGGCGTGACGTAAGTGGCGCGGGGTGAGCAAGCGGGGTGCGGGGCGCCATGAGCGCTCCCGAGCCGTCAGTGCTCAACGCACTGAAGGGGTTCACAGAATCCAGCGACAAGTGGCCCGGCCCACGTGCCGTCAAGATCTTCGTCGCCTCAGTTTACAATGGTAAGTAAAGCCACCACAAATATGTATGTTATATGCATAGACGTATAAAAAAGGAGGACTCCGCGCCACGCATATCGAAAGTAAAGACCGTACCGATCTATGTGTGCGTGATTTGAGTACCTGCAAAGACGCCGTCGTGTCATGTAATGGCGGCCCGTCGGCATACTGTGATGTAAATGTGTGCGTGAGGCGTGTTTGTACAAACGGTCCGGCTACATACTGTGCTTCACTTTCGATAAGCGTGGCGCGGAGTCCTCCTTTTTTTATAAGTCTATGGTTATATGTTATATTTTATTTTTTGTAAGATAAGAAGGAAACTCAATTTCAGTGCTAGACAGTGATCCGTTCCTTGAAGGTTCGAAATACATACTTAGTGACAGGTGGTCCTAAAGCGTTAACAAGTATTGTTAAAAAAATTTTCGTTATCTTGTTGTTTCTCTTCAAATTACTTCTGCAGATTTTCTAAAAAATTCAGAATTTCTAAAAAAAGTCCAGTATTGTCCCACAAGGTTGTTTTTAGGGTTCCGTACCAAAATGGTAAAAAGGAACACTTATGGATATTTCAAGAACTACAAATGCTATCAACTTGAAATCTGGAACAGTTTCAGATGACGTTTGCCCACTTATTTTGCAAATAAGTAAGAAATATTTTTATGGTCTTAAAAATTCGAAGCATGTAGTGTCATATAATAAAAGAACGCTGTTTGCACATTCTCAAACATTATTTTTTCTTCTTTTTGGTCGCATAGTTTTCGACTTTTGATTAAAATGTAAAAAAAATACCGTTATTTACCTTATCTCCGAAGTTTGCAAAGAGAAAAATCTGAAATTATTCTATGTAATAGAAGTTACAGGTACGTAAAGATTACAGGAAAAATAAAACTGTGTTTTAAATAGCGAATCCGACTCGCTCTTCACCGGTTTTTTTTTTTTTTGAAAGATCCAAAGTAACAAAGTAAGTTTGAACCCTGACAGGCACTTTACTTTTTGTAAATTATTTCATCACCACTGGCTCTCAAAACGGTGAAGGAAACCGGCATGTAACCAAACATTCGAAGACACGTGACATCTACCAACCCGCACTGGGCCCGTTTGTTGGATTACGGCCCGCTCCCTCTCACAGGGAGGAGGCCTGTGTCCCAACAGTGGGAGCATTATAGGCTGATTATAGTTATGGTTATGGTTAGTGCTTCTATTTTAACAAGTGCAATTTGCTACGTTCATCTCTTACATTGTCTAGATGTCACCACGATTACTACGACAAAATACTCGACAAAATTGTATCTACTTTCAATAATATTTCCTTCCTCGGATCAACGAGACAACCGGTACCACTCATTGAAGAGCCACTCGGCATCCGCAAGTGCCTGTTCTTGTCTCATATTCATGAAAATTCTCATCTTTATATTTTCCTTGCGGAGTGGAACAGAGGAATACTCTTGTATTGTACAGTTGGTGCTCGAATACTGGAGTACCGAGTATCCGCAAAGCAGACAAGAGTCTTATATTGTTACTGTGGAATATAATATTCAACCTGGAATTGAAAAGAAATGGTGGCGGTATTTTGATAAAGCGAATTCGATGGAAAGGGTCAAATAATCATGCAATAAGTCTGACTGTATGAGTCTGTAGGTCCTAAACTACGTAGGCCCACTTTACTAACATAAAGTTAGTTTTATGGAGGTTGTAAATTAAATATTAATGTCAGGTTTTTTCACAGAATTCCGTGAAGAAAGACGACAAATCCTGGAGATGGTCGGACCAGAGTTGCAGTCCACGTACGACGATCGATACATTGAGGTAAATAATAAGAAATATTATTAATATGACCTATGAACTATCCGTATCCTTATTTAGTTTAAAAAACCTGGTATTGTCAAAACCAATAGGTAGGTACCTACCTTTTTACATTTTCTATAAAGCTGACAAAAAGTTTAGAAAGAATTACTAGGTGTAAGTATATCAAACCAAAAACGTTTTCCAAAAAACAAAAATACAACCGACTTCCAAAAACAACACTAGGTACAAAGTGAAAGATAACTGTAGTGATGTTTTTGGAAGTCAGTTGTATTTTATTGTAAAAAAGGTTTTATTTTTCACTTTTTAGTTGTGGTCCAATACCACTACCTGTAAAAGAAACTAGAACATCATCCACATAAAGAGTGAGGAAAAAATACGTATTATTGAAGCTAAGTAACTCAAAAACTACCCAAGCAAAGTTGATTAATTTTATATGGCACTAACTTTGAGGTATAAAACTCGAATAAAACAAGAATTTTTCAAATCGGACGACTCTGTAAAAAGTTATGCGTGGTCAAACATAAAAAAGAAAAAAATTATACTTGTCGAATTAAGAAGCTCCTCCTTTTTTATCGTCTGTTAAAAAATAACTTGCGGTACGAGCATTGACTTATATATTACTGGGTACGAGTAATAACCGTTACACAAACTTGACACTCAGCAATTTGACACTAATTTTATAACAACCGGCTTCTTACGTATGTGAATCCTAACACCTGTTCCAAACTTTCTCATAATCACCACACAGACGGTCGCAGTTATTTCAGTTTACAACTAAGTAGGTATCTTACCTACATATCACATTTCATTACAACTCACAAAGTACAGTACACAAAGTTTCCATTAAACTACATGGCCACAAAATGTGCGAACATGGACGAAACCAGAAGTTTTGGACGCAAAACGATGCTACGAGTAGGTACCTGAAGTTTGTGATGCAGAGTTACTCTGAGCGTATTAGCCAGCAGAATGTAAATGGAGTTATAGTTTGGAACTTCTGGTTCATGTGCTGGGCTTCGCAAAAAGTCGGGTAATATTGAGATGTAACAGATGTTGCCCGAAATATGTGAGGAAAGCTACGTGTGGACTAAATGAGTCGTAGTAGGATTCTATATTCTATCTTCTTAGATACAAATAAAAAATGAAACGAACAGCGTTAGTAGCGTATCACTTCAGAACGGCTGGACCGATTTCGCGATTTTTTCTTATAAAATGTTTGTAATAGTCCGAATCAGGTTTTAACGGAAATAAAAAATTGCAAAGTGGCCTGGAAAATTGGAAAATACGGGAAGACTGAAAGTGCTTTTTCTATGGGTTTTTTGTATGAATTATTGAAATTTGGACAGGACAACGTCTATCGGGTCAGCTATTACCTAATAAAAATTTTATTTTTCTGTATGGGCCACAATATTATGTGTTTATCACCGTTACCAGTAATTCAATTCAAAACAAAACCGAGCCCCATAAAATATGAAAGTCAAATAAAGGGAGATGAAATAAAATAATAATTTCATTTGGATTATCCGTAAGACCTTCTGACAAGACTACGGCTTTTGTTGTTTTGTTGTGTTGCCTCGCTTCTGAACGAGGAAACTTATGGCAGTATGTATTTTATAAGGAAAAAGATGTACAAGTTGTAAGTTTTAGTTCTGCTTTTGTTATATCATCATCATAATCAGCCTATAATGTTCCCGCTGCAGGGACACAGCCCTCCTCTCGGTGAGAGGCAGTGGGCCGTAATCCACCATGCGTGCCCAGATGGTAGATGTCACATGTCTTCGAATTTTTGGTTCTAGGATTTGACGGTTTCTCCACGATGTTTTCCTTCACCGTTTTGAGAGCAGTGGTGATGAAATAATTTACACAAAGTAATGGGTTCGAACCTATGACCTCGTAAGTCACGGCTGTTACCACTGGGCCACCACTGCTCTACTGCTTTTCTTATACGAGGTCAAATTGAATTAGCTAGTGAAACTTCCTAGACGTGGTGGCATCGATGTCTAAACACGATAAAACAAAAAAAAAAGACACACATACCTCAACTTTTTGAAGTAAATGACACCGACGCAGAGTTTTACTATTGCAATGAATGTACGTATGTACACAGAATGTTTGTTCCTCAGATCATAAAATCATGCTTTTGTGTTAAGTGGGAGAAACGCGGAGACATCAGAACACGAATAAAGTGTACAAAACATATCTCTGTGTTCTATGATCTGTGTCCAATAAATATTTGATATAACACAATATTTGAATTATACAGTGTGGCAGAGACATCGACGCACAACCTGTTACCATGGATTCAGTACATGATTCTGGACCCGGCTGCGTTGAAATATTTTGCCGGTTATAAAAAAAAACTGCTGTTTCCTACGAAAATGCAATACCTACGCGGTCAAAATATATGGAACAGCAAATTATTTTTTTAACCGACGGCAACTTTCAACCCATGGGCGTCCAGAATAATGTACAGTGAGCTCCATCAATTGGGTACCCCAACTGTATTAAAATTTGAATGCAACTGGGATACCCAATTGATGCAGCCCACTGTACCTACTGAATTCATGTTAACAGGTTGCGCGTCTATGTACCTGTGTACCTGCCACCCTGTATTCTAGTGGGCTTTGAAACAAATTAATATAGAACTTATAGCCATGTAAGTAGGTTGGTGATGAACGCCTCAGTAAAGTTCCGGAGTGTAATAAAAAGGTCTCCACAAGTAACACTTAGGTACCCACGCCTAGAAAATCCTTGGCAGCCAGCTGCCAAGTTATACCAAATTTCGCTGACTAGGAAATTTTATCACATGAGATAAAAGAGAACAAACAGCTCGTGCCAACACTATGACAGAAGGAGTTAGCTTGGTTATTTCTTTCCGTTTTTACAAAAAAAAATACCGATTTCCAAAAAAAGCACTACAAAGTGAAAAATAACTTTAATTTCGGAAGTCGGGATCTTTGGTTTTGTATTTTCGTTTTTTGCCACCGACTTGGTAGTGTTTTTTTGGAAGTCGGTTTTTTTTTGTGAAAAAGTTTTTATTTTCACTTTTTAGTTGTGGTACCCCACACAAATTCGAATACCACTACCTGCAAAAACAGTGAGAACATCATCGTTATAAAAAGTAGGAACAAAATACGTATTTATTGAAGCTAACTCAAAAACTACCCCAGCGAAGATAATAAATACATGGGACCAACTTCGAAGTATACCCTTACGATTAAAACAAGAATCTTTCAAATCGGACAACTCTGTAGAAAGTTTTGCGTTTCCTCTCCCTTTTTAACCTCATCATTCTCATCATTCTCCTGCCCTTATCCCAATCTATTTGGTGTCGGCGCAACATGTCCTTTTTTTCCATACTTCTCTATTAGTCGTCATCTCGTTAGTCACCCCCTTTCTAGCCATGTCATCTTTTACACAGTCCATCCATCGTTTCTTTGGTCTTCCCCTACTCTTATAGCCATCGAAATTCATACTCAAAACTTTCTTCACCACATTTTCCTCATTCCTCCGCACCACATGCCCATACACTGACAACCGGTTTCCGCACAACTTTTCAGTCACCGGTGCCACTTTCAAACTTCCTCTTATGTACTCATTTCTTATTCTATCCATTCGTGTAACACCACACATCAACCTCTTCCTTTTTTTCGTCAGTAACCGCCTTTAAGTTTTAATATTCACCCACTCATTTAATTTTGCCTTTTTCAACTCTCACGACTTAACCCTTAAGTGCTGTTTCGAAAACCTTCCACACGTGAATTTTAAACTTGAAAACAGAACCCAAATCCGAAGGCTATCATAAAATATTCAAAGACACTCCCACTTTCACACGAGTAAATGTTTTGCTCAAAGACATAATTTTAACATACAAGTTTGTTTCACGACTTCTACAGACAATTTTTGTACAAAATGGATTTTTAATCGTATTTTGAGAGGAGTAAAAAGGTATCCCGAAAATTTTAAAATGATATCACAATAAGCATAGTTTTATGAACGACGGCCTGTTAAAAATTTTATTTAAGGATTTAATAAAAACAAAGTTTTACACAATAGAGGGGCTTGTGGCTAAGTAATAACAGCCGCACTGGTTGATCGATCAGGCTAAGCAACACTTTTCGCGGTTGGTCAGTGGATGGTTGACCATCTTTATATACCAAGACCCCTACTTTCGTGCCTTGGAAATCACGCTAAGCCGTTGGTCCCGGCTGTCATTCGTGGATCTTGTGGTTACGGGTCGCCAGAAGCCAGAAATTCTGATAACCAGTCTTACCAAGGGGTTCTATTACCCAGTAACTGGGCTGTAGAGGTCAGATAGGCAGTCGCTCCATGCCTACTCCATGCATACTGGTTAACTGGTATTCAGCTGCATCCGGTTAGACTGGAAGCCGACCCCACTTAATTGAGAAAAGGCTAGGCAGATGATGAAAGTTAAACACTAGCCCCCTTATTCATAAAAAACTAAAACGCTCTATAAACCTATTTTACTTAAAATAGTGTTTTGTCAATTTCTTTCGAATTATGATTTGAGTTTGAAAGAAGAAGACAAAACACTATTTTAACTAAATTAGGTTTGTTGAACGCTTTAGTTTTTAGGGTTCCGTACCAAAATGGTAAAAAAGGAACCCTTATGGTGTGACTCATTCTGTCTGTCTGTCACAGCTGGATATCTCAAGAACTATTAATGCTATGAATTTTAAATTTGGAACAGTTTTAGATGACGTTTACCCAACTATTTTGCAAATAAGAAAGAAATAAAAATATATGTATTTTTTTTGCAACAGGGACTGAAAGGGGGCTTAAAAATTCAAAGTGGGGCTACTAGGGCATGTGGGGTATCATATAAAAGAACGCTGTTTGCACATTTTCAAACATTTTTTTATTTTTTTTTAGGCCACACAGTGTTCGACTTTTGATGAAAAATGTAAAAAAAAATATCCCCCCTTACTCCGAAGTTTTCAAAGAGAAAAATCTGAAATTATTCTATGTAATAGAAGTTTATGTAAAGATTACAGGAAAATAAAACGATGTCTCTAAATAGCACACTTTTTCAGAAATCGGAACAGAACCCTCGGTGCTCGAGTCTGACTCGCTCTTGACCGGTTTTTTATAAATAAATAAGGGGGAATATTTCTACAATACCGAAAAGCTTTTAAACGGGTGCTCATAAAACGACTCATAAATCGGGCAACAGCTTAATGAAATATCAGATAGGATAGGCCATTATTATAAAAGCGAAAGAGAAACTACAATGGCGGGCCAGCTACAATTTGCAATGCATTTAATTTTGAAAATTCGACAGCATTCCCCCATCCATTCCATTCCTGTACCTCTTTTTAGGGTTCCGTACCAAAATGGTAATAAAGGAACCCTTATGGTGTGACTCAGTCTGTCTGTCTGTCTGTCTGTCACAGCTGGATATCTCAAGAACTACTAATTAACTTGAAATTTAGAATAGTTTTAGATGACGTTGACCCAACTATTTTGCAAATAAGAAAGAAATTAAAACATTTATATTTTTTTTGCAACAGGGACTTCTAAGACCCCCTTGGTCTTAAAAATTCAAAGTAGGGCTACTAGGGCATGTGGGGTATCATATGAAAGAGCGCTGTTTGCACATTCTCAAACATATTTTTTTTATTTTTTTAACCCGCATACTTTTCAACTTTTGATGAAAAATGTAAAAAAAAATACCGTTCCCCCCCCCCCCCCCCCCTTATCTCCGAAGTTTGCAAAGCGAAAAATCTGAAATTATTCTATGTTTGAGAATGTGCAAATGTTATTGATAGAAGTTTATGTATAGATTACAGGAAAAATAAAATGATGTCTTTAAATAGCACAGTTTTTCAGAAATCATCAACAAAAATTATGGTACATATAATTGATGGTACGGAACCCTCGGTGCGCGAGTCCAACTCGCTCTTGACCGGTTTTTATTTATGAAATAAATTATTATTATACTATACCATTATAACATAACTGCTTTATTTACGTAGTCGAGCAGACAATTTCACATACATATTTTATGTACTAATGAATTAGAAATTTGTTTAAAAATCCTTTGGATTGTGAAAGAAATACGGTGTTTAACGACCATCTTCATGGCGGCTTTATTCGATTATGCGATCAGAATTTGGAATTAACTAACCGAATAGAAATTAGAGGTCCCGTATTAACCGCCCCACATTCCGGTCAGGTTTACCCGGCAACCGATTAATGTTTAATCGTGTTATGGATATTCGGATATTAAGTAGTAAACAACGGTTAGATTAGGAGTGCATTGAATTAATCTGTCCTACGTACCTAATTCTTTTCGAACAATATGTTTAAATTATAATCCGTCTACGGAAAGAACGAAATGGATACGGGGTACCTAATTGCGTACCAACCTTTAAGGCGATACCTACCCCGACCAAACGACCTTGAGCGTTCGGTACTTCTCTGTCCCGCCGCTCAGCCTCGCTCTGTCTTGCTCCCTGCGCACGCCCCTTCATCAAAAAATTCACATTTTTTCTGGAATTATTTAAATTAAAAAAGAATATCGAACTTTAAAAAAAATAAAACGTGGACAATTTAGATTTTTAAATTATCTATCCCTTAGTGTAATACTCAAATGATTAGAACGTCACCTTTAGCAAAAGATGCATGGAATCAATAAAAGACACTTTTTTACAAGGAGATTTTAAATGTATTTATTTCACTATAAAACAAATTGAACGTGCAATGTGATGATAGAATATCGAACGTCAATAATGTGCTTTTAGATATAATTTATTACTCTTAATTAATGAGCTAATAGCCTCTGTATAACGCACTATCGCAAGGTTTTGGTCGGGGGATCGCCTTAAGCCGAAACTAGGTGCGGAAACTATCAATGAACAACTAAGTTTACGCAACTAGTTTCGTAATGTAAATCCGGCTTAAAATGGTAATGCCTTTAATTTTACAGTTCAAAACGAATTGCGTTACTTAGGAACCTACGTTGTTGAGCAGACGAATTTATCAAACCAAACCAAAAGGAATTTCTTTCAAAATCTTTCGGATTGTGATTAAAAGTTAGTGTGTTCTGCAATTAGGTTGCTGGTCTGTCCAACATCCGCCATATTTAGTTTTTGTACCAATCGCAATAACGAAACATAGCTCTTGGAAACTCAAACCGTATCTTAGACACTTGTTCAACGCGTGTCTATTGTCAGTCTTACGTCAAATTTCATACATAGGTACATGTCGTGTTAAACAGTTGTTTAGCCTATGAACTGATGAACACAGTATTGTGGTAATACGGAAAGTTTTCCACAGATTTAACTTGAAAACGCTTATAAAATATCATTATTCTCCTTTAAATTAGTATGGAACGATACGCCACGCTTCATCACAAGCATTACACAACTAAAGCAGGTTTACACAGTGCGATTTAATCGCCTGTTGTATACCTACCTTATGTTGAAACAACAGTAAAACTTGCATCATCTAAAATTCTAAACAGTGTTTAGACGACGCAAGTCATTTGTTGCATCGATTTTATTTTACGCCACAGGCAGGAATTGCATCGTGGAAATGGGGCTCAAACGATCAATTTCCACAAATAAACAAACTACGTAAATTCCACAGAACGTCGTGTAATTTATATCTCAGTCAAGCAAATGGCGTACGCCGCGGGCGCCCCATTACCGTACGTTCGACTGCATCTGAAACTTTGAAGGCGAATGAATGCAACCCACATACTTAATTGATACTGCTGCGATTGAAGGGAACGTTTTAATTGAGTGCGATCTACGGATTACGTGTGCAGGATGATGTGAATAATTGTGGCAGAATCAATGTAGTTATTGGAATTCCTTTGGGTAGGTACTGGAATAATGTTTTTGGGATAGGTATATTTTGAGGTGGCAGTGTAAGGGGGCCCCGAAACGATCAATTGCAATTGATCAATTTCCATCAATTTCTATTGTAGTACTCGTAATATTGTCAATCGCTTCATTTGCATTTGAAAGACGATTAATTTGCACATCAATGTGTTTCAATCACGTAAAAATTGACAATTGCAATTGATCGTTTCGGGGACCGTTTAAATTTCCTGAAAGTAAATAATTCTGTGTTGCAACGGTAAAAAAATCCTAATCAATCACACAAAATAAAATTGTTAATTAGGTAAACTACAGGCATCTACTATCAAATCAAATCAAATCAAAATCCTATATTTCAATCCATTGAGATCATAATATATGTTCAAATTAGTCACAATAAATAAATATGAAAACAATTATTTAAATAAGTAAGTAATATAAATAAAATTGAAATTGTACAATTAAATCAGAATAATAAAATGAAATTAAAATCACAAAATTAAAATAAAATCCAAGCTAACCAACTATTCCTAAAACCAACTATTCCTTAAAAAAACGCGCCCATAAGGTATTTAGTAAACTTTAGCACCACAGACAAAATGAATAGGTACAGTGAGTAAAAAACCCAAATAAAATCTTGCCCTATCCTAAAAGCTTCATTTTCCAACCTCGGTCGCTCACATGAGCGCAAACATTCGTACATGCAGCGAAAGCTTTGCATAATCATTTGCAAATGTCGTCCTAAACTGGTGGGTTCGCGTATTCGTGCGTATGTGAGTGACCGGTACACTATTCAAAAGCAAGAATACCACAAATATTTAAAAAGCACTAAAACAAAATCAATACAACTTAAATGCCACGTAACCGCTCACTAAAGTACGAGTAAGTTAAGTAGAAACTTATATACGATGCGGTTTATACTTGAGCCAAAGAAACTTCGCACTGCTTCGGTTTAAAGGCTTTCTGGCTTTCTTCAAATGTGCAGCAACATTTAAAAGAGGATTTAATGTAGTTGGGTGTTAAGTTGTAACATCAAAGGAGGTTCGTTATCTGTGGGATTAGCTTTGTGGTATCAAATTACGGTGAATGTGCGACTGAGATGTTGTAAGTTGAAAATATTGCAATAGTGCCAAAATATGCTTTTTAACCGACTTCAGAATAAAGGAGGAGGTTATCAATTCGGATGTTTCCATTATTATTATTATTCATTACTTTTTTTTGAGCATTCGACATTGGGCTATTGTAACTTAGATAAATTACAAAGTGACCCACTAAAAAATGATTTTTACCAAAAAAAATCAACTGACTTCCAAAAAAAACACTACAAAGTGAAAAATAACTTTAATTTTGGAAGTCGGTGGCAAAAACCTAAAACACAGATCCAAAGACCAGAGAGAGATCCAAAGTTAGTTATTTTTCACTTTGTAGTGTTTTTTTTTTTGGAAGTCGGTTGTTAAAAAAGTTTTTATTTTAATAAAATTCTTTAAAAAAAAGAAAATATTTGGAAAGCTTTATACTTTAGGGCGACCAAACTTTAATACCCAGTTTTTGACATTTTTTACAGTTTCTCCATACAAAAACTGTCAGTCGTCAATTTTTTTCCACGGATAAAAGATATCCGACTTTGGTCAAATTAGCCCTTAGAAGAATATAATGATTTAACTCTATGCAAAATACGTGTACGTTTTTATTTTCATTTGCCTAAATAATATACGCGGGAATGGACAACGAAACATTTAAAAAACTAGAATTTTAACAAATTCTAGTTAGTGATACCACTCACCCGAGAACTTGATCCTGATACAAAAGCGCGGATATTTGCAGTAGACGCTATATTTATTTTGTGTTACACTGTTAGGTTAAGGTTAGGCTACACAGATATTTTTCACAATTTATTTACAAAGTTGTTTTTTCCTTCGTAGATCGAGTTCGTGGACATGCACTATGGTACTGACGGTGGAGACGAAGCCAATCCGGCGTTACTCCACCACTACCTCGAAGAAATACAACGCTGCAACCATACATCGAAAGCCGGTTATTTTCTGGTAAGTATTAAGTCTGACAACTAGTCTATCAAGGGGTATCGTATTACCCAGTAACTGGGTTGTGGAAGTCAGATAGGCAGTTGCTCCATGTAAAATACTGGTATTCAGTTGCATCCGGTTAGGCTGGAAGCAGACCCTAACAAAGTTGGGAAAAGGCTAGGCTACCTAGATGACGATGATGTTAAGGAAGACAAAATACGAACTAGCTGGCAGACCAAGGACACAAAACGGAACTTTCCGTTCCGGAAAGGAAAAACACTTTAGTTTTAGAACGCAGCGGTCCATAATAAAAACAAAAAACAGTCAGTCATGGGGACTGCCCTTAGGAATGTGCATATGGACTGAGGGCCCGTTTTTTGAACCGTTGCGAAACGAAATAAGACTTATAGGGGATTTAGTAAAAAATAGTAAAAACTTAAAGCAAAGGTCCATAAATTTCTTAAACGTGAATTAAAACTTTTACGATTAAATAACTTGGGCCCTCAATCCAGACGCATCCATAAAGTGACATAGTCTGAATTTCAGTAAGTACTCTAACTGGGTTGATAATTTTTATTTATGAATTTAGTTAAGGATTTCTTAAATATTTTAAGAAATTCCCAAGTCTGTAGAATATGACATTACAGATTTATGGCGATATATCTAGGGCCCTCAATTAATTATTGTTTGTACTGAGGAATCTGCAAAACATGAATTTATCTGAAGAAATACATAAATACGACTTTAACATATTTTACTTAGACATATAGGTGAATTAGTTAAAAAGAAATAATGACATAAAAGTTAATTGTTAAGAAGTAAATGAAAATCGAATTTTACTAAAACGTCTGAACTGAGAGCCCAATGTTTTCGGCTTTATTGACTAGACTCGACCTCATAGATGAATACAAATTAGAATAAGATTTTTAACTATTTCTTAACTAAATTGCATTGACTAAATGCACAAACCGTGCGAAGCCAAAAGGAAGAAAAAAAAAAGAATAAGATTTTCGATTTCGATTTTAGAACGGACGATCCATTCTTCTAAATGTCATACTTTAAGAGAAAATTGATTTTCAACTTTTTCTTGGAGGAAATTTTGTAGGGCAGATACGATTTGGTACTTTTATGAACTGATCAGTATATACCCTCATACAAGCTATTTTTAAGCGAATAAGTAAATATTTGTTGCTTGGACTGTCATAAGCGATTGTATTTTGTGTGGTGCAATAATTAAATAGTGCAGAAAATATTAATAATATCAGTGTTTCCGTTTTGTGATATCGAAGTAAGTACCTAGATCACTTTAGTATTGCCTATTTCATTTGACGAGGTGACGACACTTTAGTATTGCCTATTTCATTTGAGAGGAGCTCGTGGCTAAGTAATAACAGCCGCACGGGTCGATCCGTCAGGTTAAGCTACGCTTGCCGGGGTTGGTTAGTGGATGGGTGACCATCTTTACATATCGAGATTCCTCCGTGCCTCGGAAAGCACGTTAAGCCGTTGGTCCCGGCTGTTATTCGTGGATCTTTGACAGTCGTTACGGGTCGTCAGAAGCCCGAAAGTCTGACAACCAGTCTTACCAAGGGGTATCGTATTACCCAGTTACTGGGTTGTGGAGGTCAGACAGGCAGTCGCTCCATGTAAAATACTGGTATTCAGCTGCATCCGGTTAGACTGGAAGCCGACCCCAACATAGTTGGGAAAAGGCTAGGCAGATTGATTGATTTTATTTCATTTGAAGAATATCACGTCGTGATTATCTCAATTTAATTTTTTTTCGAGGTCACAAATTTACGTGTAAAGTCAACCATATTAAATATAGGAAGAACTTATGTAGCCTATGTCACACGGACCATTATTACAATAGTATCGATACCTCATTCATCAAAATCCGTTCAGTAATTTAGGCGCTACGGTGGAACACACGTAAATACATACTTATATACATACTTACATACATACATAGACTGCTAAAATCATAACCCTTCCTTTTGGCTTTGCCGTAGTCGGGTAAAAATAACTTCGCTCACTCGCAATTTTGTATTTTTAGGAGATAAGACTATTCTAAGGTTACATTTATGTGAAGTAAATGGTTTTTTATAATTATACCGATCGTGTTTTATTTACCAGAATGAATTTGATTGATTTGCGCATTGTGACGTCTCTGGTGCTACAGTGATCAATAGATACGATGACTACTTATAGGTATAACATACTACTGGTCGGTTAGTTTGCCTTTAATTTTATGCAAACACTGTTAAAGCTAAATTTTTTTTTTTTTATTTGCTTTAGGCAACTAAAAGAAAGAAAATAAAATTGTAAATAGTAGGTACCTATATAATACTTTTAGCTGCAAATATTATGACTTTCCAACCGTGCTTTACAAAATGTACAGGTACTTACTATGAACATTATGGTCACCCTACTAATTTTTCTCATATAAAAAGTTAAAAATCAATTTTCTTTTATAGTATAATATTTAGAAGGACTGACGATGTGTTACATTTAGTTAAGAAATAGTTAAAAATCTTATTCTAATTTGTGTTCATCTATGAGGTCGAGCCTAGTCAATAAAGCCGAAAATATTGGGTTCTCAGTTCAGACGTTTTAGTACAATTCGATTTTCATTTACTTCTTAACAATTAACTTTTGTGTCATTATTTCTTTTTAACTAATTCACCTATCAATCAATCTGCCTAGCCTTTTCCCAACTATGTTGGGGTCGGCTTCCAGTCTAACCGGATGCAGCTGAATACCAGTATTTTACATGGAGCGACTCCACAACCCAGTAACTGGGTAATACGATACCCCTTGGTAAGACTGGTTGTCAGACTTTCGGGCTTCTGACGACCCGTAACGACTGTCAAAGATCCACGAATGACAACCGGGACCAACGGCTTAACGTGCTTTCCGAGGCACGGAGGAGTCTCGGTATGTAAAGATGGTCACCCATCCACTGACCAACCCCGGCAAGCGTAGCTTAACCTCATGGATCGACCCGTGCGGCTGTTATTACTTAGCCACGAGCTCCTCTAACTAATTCACCTATATGTCTAAGTAAAATATGTTAAAGTCGTATTTATGTATTTCTTCAGATAAATTCATGTTTTGCAGATTCCTCAGTACAAACAATAATGAATTGAGGGCCCCCTAGATATATCGCCATAAATCTGTAATGTTATATTCTACAGACTTGGGAATTTCTTAAAATATTTAAGAAATTCTTAACTGAATTCCTAAATAAAAATTATCAACCCAGTTAGAGTACTTACTGAAATTCAGACTATGTCACTTTATGCAAGCGTCTGGATTGAGGGCCCAAGTTATTTAATCGTAAAAGTTTTAATTCACGTTTAAGAAATGTATGGACCTTTGCTTTAAGTTTTTACTATTTTTAACTAAATCCCCTATAAGTCTTATTTCGTTTCGCAACGGTTCAAAAAACGGGCCCTCAGTCCATATGCACATCCCTCAGGACTGCCGACAGAAGTAAAAACTTGACAGCGCAACACGTCACATTAGCATGTCGCATGACGCGTGATGCGTGACGCGAACTCATAAGATTTTTCCCTACCAAAAATCGCTCAACGCGCCTTATGAAGTTTTCACTTCAAAATTGCATCCTTCATGCTCATATGAACATAGTTGGATACTGATAAATTATAAATGTAAGATGGCTGAATAAATTAGTTGTTTTGCTCATTTACTTGCAAAACATATTAAATTTAATAATTTTGTACACACAAGGCAATATGGGCACAAGGCTGTTTGATTTCAATACCTTTGCTTTCACAAATGAAAACAAACTAAATGACAGGTCTTAACGTTTGTTTGTGAAAAATGATTTTACTCGCAAGTAAGTTTTTCTATTATTGCGAACTGTGAAGTGTAGGTATACGAGGCACTACGAGCTGCTAGAACGGCCTAGCAGCTCGTAGTGCCTCGTATACCTACACTTCACAGTTCGCATCTACGCGTAACGTTACCTACGTATAAGTAGTTTCAGATTATGAACGTAAATAAATTCATATTAATTAAAATTAAAGTTATGTAAAACTAAAAGAAGAAATTTTCTATATTCATCTGAGAGAAGACATAACGCATTGTTAAATTCCTCAGCAATATCTATGAACGTTTAAAAAAAAGACATCGCATTTTTGCGTAGGCGTTTAAAAAATACCTAGCAATCATTAAACTCACACAAAATTTATGGCTTACCCAGTAATTATTTTTAATTGGAATGGGTAATTTGAACTTAGTGCTAGCTCGTTTTACTGAGAATTTTTACATAATACCTTTTAAACCGCAAAGTGCTCCGAACAATTAAAAACTTGTATCTATTGAAAGTGAAAATTAAACGTTTTATGAAAGGAAAGTTTTTAATACATATTATATTCTTTTTCACATTTTTTTTTTGTAGACATGTAATGGACTCTATGCTTTTTTATTTACTAACTAGCTTTTGCCCGCGGCTTCGCTCGCGTTCAGTGTATACCTCGGGAACAGTTCTTTTTTCCGGATGAAAGGTTATGTTATGTCCTTTTCTGTATCCCTGACAATGTGTATGCAATGTGTTGCATGATGATCGGTTGAGTAGTTAAGACGTGAAAGCGTAAAAAACAAACAAACTCACTTTCGCATTTATAATATAGTTACTAGCTTCCGCCCGCGGCTTCGCCCGTATGGTATATCGATAAAAAGTAGCCTATGTCCTTTTCCAGGTCATGCCCTTTGGCATAGCTTTAATATTGCCTTGAAATACAGCAAAAACCTTACATTTTTCTCCTAGTGCCTCATCGGCGGCGATGCATCATCATACCAGCCAGTTCTTCCCTACAAGATCCCGGAAGCTACCTTCGATGAGCTGGTCAAGTCAGACTCTGCCCAGTCGGCACTTGTTCGGGCTTGCTACAGGCTAAACGGCGATGGAAGCTACCACCTCGAGGGAGAGGATAAGTGGTGAGTTGAAAAAAGTTGTTTTTTTTTTTAGGGAATGGCATCTCGCAGGACAACCTTAGGACGTTGTCGGCTGATTAACTGGACTTTCCTGTGGGTGACTCAATTAATTAAAAACTTATAAACTAAGCGGCTACTCACTAAGGGGTACGGACCTCAGCTTAGGGCGTCGCTGGGGGGAGGCTGGATATAGAAGTTGTACAGTTATTGTTTCCAAAAAAGGTATCAAGGCCTTTTTTCGGCTTATTCCACAAAACCCCCCCGAATCTCCCTAAGGGGGGAAAAGTGGAATCTAATAAAAACGTCTTGAATTCCCCCCTGATAATCCCCGTCGGGGGGGAATCGAAAAATTTCATGTTCCAAATCCCCATTGAGATAATTAAAATTAATATTTTATGTTGTTTGAGTTTAAATAGACTGTTGTTGTTTATTTATTGCACTGATTTAAAGCGGCAGTCGTTTTTGTAGTTTTGGTAAATAAAAAATTACAAAATGTATGTTTAAACAAGTTCGGCAGTAACAACTAATCACTAAACTAAATAAAAAATTGTCATATATAACAAATATTTAATTATTATAATTGGGCAGTAAAATGACTGAACGGGCAGTTTGTACGTGTAGGGCAGTTATTAAATCGGAATTAGTCGGTAAGAAATCTAAGTTACTCAAAATGGAAAGGAATGCAGCGTCCTCTGTATTTTGCAAGTTTTCACTTGATGGTAGGTAAGTATAAGTACCTAAAGGAAGGTTGACTATGATGCAGGCTTGCTTAGGTAATCTATTCATTCGAGACTTAAAAACTCCCAGGTTATAGATATCGGGCAACACAGACTCCAGCCAGGTTGTGAATGTACAGGATCTAATTAACAAAAGGTATATTCGCAAAGCCATAATTAGGGTTAATTAAGCTCTAACGATTTTTAAAGCAGCTGCAGAATTATATCGTCATAGTTGAGTAGACTTAATTAGCGCATTAATTGCGATAAATATTGACAAAAAGATTTAAGTAATAGAGCTTTAAAAATTATAACCCGTTAATTATTAAGCATCAACGAGCACTGCAGATTAAATATGAATCATTGCTGAAATGCCAATAGTTCTGTGTTTCGGAAGTATGTACCTATAATATCTCATTAAACATTTTGCAATGAAAAACCGATTGGGAGAGATAACATGTTTTTGAAATAAAGAACTAAAGAGTTTTATAATCATACGGAAAAAAATGCTAGTCCTTTTTCAAGATATTTATAGCTTTAAATACAACTTAAAACTAAGTTCAACCCTCGTTAACAATTTTGAATGAATGGGTAGGTAGGTACTTACCTTAAATTTTGTTTATCAAAAAACTTGTAAAAAAACTTTCGATTCTACCCTACAATCTATTGTTCGTTGACTTGCTATTCAATCATTTACAAAGAAAGTTTGAATCATCCTTTATCGCGTTCATCTATTTAGGTCGTAACAATTTACGATCGATTCCTTAGCACGAGGTCCGATTACTCAGCGGCATCGTAAAATATATAATTTATTGTCCAGCCCGAGGGTTCCGTCGACATAAATATTGCTACCTTCAAGTGGGTCCCACAGGTTATATTTTATTGCGGCGACAAGGGAACCCAAAATATGAGGATATATAAAGAAGCAATAGACGCGGGGGAAATGGACCATTCTGAAGAACCGCTCACGTAGACATATAGGTACTTTAGTAGGACAATGAGGATAAAATGAATGCGATAATAAGGGATTTTCTTCTCAGTGTAGGTGCTCTATTTATTTTTCTTTGTTTTCTATATTTGATTCACGGGAAGCTTACCATTTCTGTAATAATAATGTTAGAGAAATAATAAGCTTAGTCACATGTTTATAAAGTAATAATGTCACTGAAGGAAACAGGTAATGAGCTTTGTCACTTAAGAGGCCTATTACATTTCGATCGTGATTTTTGCGTTAAATGACCAACTTTGGCGTTCTTATTCTGAGAAACTGAAAGACTTCGATAACTTTGATTTATTGAGTGGTTTATATAAGTTTTTAAACTGTCATGGTCACTAGCATTGTTATTAACATTCTTATGGTGAATATCCCGTTTGTGTTGTTAACCGCTCGCTTTAATGTCAATTTCTCCCTACTACATACATTAATATTATTACATAAAATTTATATCAGAATAAACGTTAGTTCATAAGAAATTAAAATTTCATAGTTTAAACAAAAACAAATTGTTATAAAACTCAAAATAAACGTAATTACAACTGCCAAATTGCTACATAATGCGATGCGTCGCCGTGTTTCAATACCTAGTGTGTCAAAAAGCAATTTTGTGATATATTCCTCTTAAATCTTTTTATAATAATGAACGACCATTACAGACTTTTCCTTACCAAACTTTTCATAATAATGTTAACTCAAGTGAACCGAGGAGTAAATAGAAAGTGAGTTAAGAAAACTAACATAAAACACAAAAGGCGATGATAACCGACTTTTAATTATTTTAAACTGAAAATCACGTCTAAACGAGTCGTGATAATGAATCGGAAAAATATATCTTAAATAACAGCTCTTTCTTAATAACGTAATCTATGAATATATTAGATTATGTTTCTATTACATAGTGTAATTAATTTGTAAAATTATGTCTAACGCGAATAAAAAACGGAGAATCACGCAAAACTATCATGCGTATTTTTATTAAACCTTCACCATTTTAAAGATTATTTATTTATTCATTTATAGGCTCTTCAACAATGAGTATCCTATTACTTTACAATTTTTTACATTAATAATTAATTATTTATATTTTAGTATAGGTACGTATTTTATTAAAATACCTTTTGTTTTATGTATAATAAATTAACAATGCGTCTAATTTGGAACAGCGCTCCTTGATGGGCGAGTCCTATTACTGGGTGGACGTACGACGCTCAGCACAGAACACGCAAGCTAACCACTCAAGGCCATTGGCCTCTGTGCCTTAAATATCTTCAAGTAACAGTAAGCAAGTCTCAATTACATCACAATAATAACAGCCGCTATTGTTTTGTAACTCACGACATGTATTTCATATCATGCTCAGCAGTAGCACTCGCGTATGGTCTAGACCAACGAGGCAGTCCACATCTTCTATATTAAGATCCTATTATATACTACCTCAATGAATGAATGAATGAATTGCACCGACCCCAGCGTGGTTTAACCAGACTCGATTTCTCGAATGAACCCATAGATTCACACTAGCCCCTGTTGCCTCATGTTACATGGTGCAACAGAGACCATTGTATATCTGTGAGTAGACCGGGGGGCGCGGTAATGGTAGGGAAGACATGCCCTTAGGATATGGAGGGGATAAAGCGCCTACCCAGTATGCACCGTATAGCAAGCCTTGGAATAGTGGAGAGACGGGTGATATAATATGGATGGGCTTTTTTACGACGTTGCTGCCATGTTTCTTCAACGTCAGCTTTCCCGGCGAATCTTTTGGCGGCTAAGCTTCGTTTTTGACTCTTTATGCCACTGCAGTATTAGTTGTTATTTACAAAATCATCGTTTGAGGTCTCGCTGCTATCTGTTTCCTGATACTTGTATATCTCGCTAGCGGCCTTCTTGTTGTATCATTCTCATTATTCAGCCGTGTCTCCCGAAAAGTTGATTTCCTTATTGGCAAGTACGAGTATTAACATGTTATTTAGAGTCCAGCTTCGGCGGTGAATCTTTTGGCGGGGTCAGACTGCGTTCTCGACATCATTTATGTCACTGCTATGCTGTGTTATCCGTTGCTGTTTCCAGTATCTTCGTCTGAGGTCTCGCTGCCATCCGTTTCAGTTTACCTGTAGATCCCGTTAACAGCGTTGTTGATATTATATCTTTATTCAGCCGTGTCCACCGGAAAGTTCCTTATTGACGTCAATCTTGTCCTGTGGTAATTGGGGTTGGTGATTTATAACCGGAGTTCCTGTTCCACTCATCTGTTGTACAGGCTAATTAGGTTTACTATTTGTTGTGGTGTATTGGTGTTAGATAATTTCTGCGTTAGTTTGGTAGCTACTAATGTACTGATCGTTGTCGATCGCGATCCAGCTATCATGGTGCTTAGGTTTATTATTGTTTATGGCCGTTGTCTGTTTTTGTAGAAATCTTAGGCTTCGGCCTCACCCGAGCGATCAAAGGGTCTGTGGAGCGGGGGTGACCGCGCCGGCGGCGCGGCGGCGGGTAGTAGTAGTATGTTGTTTAAAGTCCAGCTTCGGCGGAGAATCTTCTGGCGGGGTTAGACTGCATTCTCGACACCATTTATGTCGCTATATTTATGTTGTATATCTCGCTAGCAGCCTTCTTGTTGTATCTCATTATTCAGCCGTGTCTCCCAAAAAGTTGATTTACTTATTGGCAAGTCCGAGTATTAACATGTTATTTAAAGTCGAGCTTCGGCGGTGAATCTTTTGGCGGGGTTAGACTGCGTTCTCGACATCATTTATGTCACTGCTATTCTGTATTATCCGTTGCTGTTTCCAGTATCTTCGTCTGAGGTCTCGCTGCTATCCGTTTCAGTTTTCCTGTAGATCCCGTTAACAGCGTTGTTGATATTATCTCTTTATTCAACCGTGTCCACCGAAAAGTTCCTTATTGACGTCAATCTTGTCCTGTGGTAATTAGGGTTGGTGCTTTGTAACCGGAGCTCCTGCTGTACTCATCTGTTGTAGCTAATTAGGTTTACTATTTGTTGTGGTGTATTGGTGTTAGATAATTTCTGCGTTAGTTTGGTGGCTACTGATGTACTGATCGCTGTCGATCGCGATCCAGCTATCATGGTGCTTAGGTTTATTATTATTTATGGCCGTTGTCTGTTTTTATAGAAATCTTAGGCTTCGGTCACACCCGAGCGATCACAGCGTCTGCGGAGCGGGGGTTACCGGAGCGGCGGCGCGGCGGCGGGTAGTAGTAGTATGTTATTTAAAGTCCAGCTTTAGCGGAGAATCTTCTGGCGGGGTTAGACTGCATTCTCGACACCATTTATGTCGCTATATTTATATTGTATATCCCGCTAGCAGCCTTCTTGTTGTATCTCATTATTCAGTCGTGTCTCCCGTAAAGTTGATTTCCTTATTGGCAAGTACGAGTATTAACATGTTATTTAAAGTCGAGCTTCGGCGGTGAATCTTTTGGCGGGGTTAGACTGCGTTCTCGACATCATTTATGTCACTGCTATTCTGTATTATCCGTTGCTGTTTCCAGTATCTTCGTCTGAGGTCTCGCTGCTATCCGTTTCAGTTTTCCTGTAAATCCCGTTAAAAACAGCCTTCTTGATATTAACTCTTTATTCAGTCGTGCCCACCGAAAAGTTCCTTATTGAAGTCAATTTTGTCCTGTGGTAATTGTGGGGTTGGTGATTTGGAACCGGAGTTCTGATTGTTCCTGCTCCACTCGTATGTTGAACGCACAGCTACAGATCAAGCCATACACCACCAGCATAAGCTGATCTCGCATTGCATAGGAGTTCCTTGCAACTAGAGGTCAGTTGAAACCGGAAATGTAGTACAGCTTGATGTGCACTTAGGTTTACTGTATTGGTGTTAGAAAATTTCTGCGTTAGAGTTTGTTGGCTACTGATGACCCAGCTATCATCGTGCTTAGGTTTATTATTATTTGGCCATAAATTTGGTTGTCTGTTTTTGTAGAAATCATAGGCTTCTGTCACACCCGAGCGACCAAAGCGTCTGTGGAGCGGGGGCGACGCCGCCGCCCATTCTATCGTGTGGCGCCTTCCACACCTGCGCGACTGCGACGCGTGAAGACCGCGTTTGCAAGACGTGTGTAGAGCTTGTTTACTCTGACTTAGAATGACTCCAGATTGTTTAGCGTCTGATCGTGTCATGTAGTGTATGTGTTACGGTAAGCGCGATCAACCCAAAACTCTATAACCGCCCACTACTACCAAAAACTACCGAAAATCGAGGTAAAAGTGAAAAATTAATCACATTTACCTGTTATTATCAATAATGTAACCTTAGTACCGATAATTGTAATAATTTTCAAAGTTTATTTAGTATTTTAGTTCAGTACCTGTAAGTATTGTATGTACTAACAAAAGACAGAAAGACATAGTTCGTCCTCGGATAGTGGAAACGAAACGTGCATTTTCGTACAAATTTTTGTTTTCCTTGGTCCGCTAATCTCCAATAGAATAAATGCAGCAGCGAACATCTATCCTCGAAATTACAGGAATTGTGAGAAAACTCTCCATGAGGCTCTCCAAAATCTGATACAGAAAAATTATTAACCGTCGTGAGATAATTACTGTTTTATACTTTTACTAGCTGACCCGACAGACGCTGTCTCGTCCTAGCCACGAACATCCCAATGTAAACGCGCGAAGCTCCCGAAGGCGCAAGCCGGGAACACTCTGAATTGTGTAGGAAACCCAATTTACGCTTTAAAAAGCGAACTACGATCTTTTGCCGAAAAGCAAAGTACCGGAACAATTCAAAGTAAAAGGTCAACATTATGAAAGAGACTTAGTTTAAACAACATACATTTCCGAACGCACGCACAAATATTTGTCAACCAATATATATGTCAATCCTTTTTATGGTTCCGTACCAAAATGACAAAAAGAACCCCTATGGCGCGACCCCGTCCGTCTGTCTGTCTGTCCGTCCGTCTGTCACAGCTGGATATCCCAAGGACGACCAACGCCATCAACCAGAAACCCGGAGCAGTTCCAGGTGACGCTTACTCAACCATCCCGCAGTTACGAAAAAGAGACAAATATATATATAGGTATTCTTCCCGCAACAGGGACTGAACGGGGGTCCATGTGATAGAAGTTTATGCAATGATTACAGGAAAAACAAAACGACGTCTCCAAACAGCACTACTTCTCATAAATAGGAACGGAACCCCCGCTGCGCGAGTCCGACTCGCACTTGATCGGTTTATATTCTACATTTTTAAAATCCAAAACACGCCACCATCCGAAGATTGTGGATATATCCTGTCGATGCGAAACCTTTACTTAAACACGTTCCCTAATTTGAGGGGAGAGTCCAACGAGGGGACGAACATCATATGGCCGACAGTTACGAAACCCATGAACACTTTGTATTGGAAAACCTTTCCCTTATTTTGTTATTTCGTCAATTTTCCATTGTTGTTAACAGTTACTCCGCCATTCGGGATGGAGACAAACACAACAAGCCAGAAACCAGGAAAGTCGGTCCAGCCGCTCCGATGTTATAAGTGTTCGAACAGACCCGACCCTGTTCTATTTATAGATTAAGTAGGTATTAAGGTACTATCAAAAGCCTCTGCGCCTCACCCTTTTCAGAACTTTTTCGGTTGCACGTTAAAATCGTAGTTTGCAACGCCCTTTTTAGGGTTCCGTACCTCAAAAGGAAAAATCGGAACCCTAATAAGATCAATCGTGTGTCTGTCTGTCTGTCTGCCCGTCTGTCCGTCTGTCACAGCCAATTTGCTCCGAATCTAATGAACCGATTAAGTTGAAATTTGGTACACATATGAATTTTGGTGACCCAAACACAGACGTGTAACGTAAATAAATGAATTTGGAATATGGCGGCCCTTTTTGGGGGCAAGTAAGTAAAATAAAAAAAAATAAAAAAGTTTTGTAAACTGTACCGCGTGATATATCAAATGAAAGGGCCTACTGTGAGGGTCTCAAATATTTTTTTTAATTTAAAATAAATTGTTTTGAAGTTATTTAAGAAAATATACGAAATTTACCATCCCCCCCCCCCCCTATCTCCGAAACTACTGAGCCAAAACTTTTTTTAAAAAATACAAAAAATAGTTCTTTACTTAAGAGTTGTCTCTTTTAGACCATTTTAGTACGAGCTCTATCGCAACAATTGCAAATTAGGAATTTGAAACTTCTTTAATATCATGTACAATATTATTATACTGTATTTAATCAACAAATACTAAAAAGGGCGATTCAAAGGTATTTTGTTTAAATATGGACGATTTTCTGCAACTGCAAAAAACAACCCTGTAATTCACATTATCATTATGAAATACAAAGTTATCTTTTCAATTGTTAAACGTATATGGTACGGAACCCTTCGTGTGCGAGTCCCGATTTTTTAAATGGACCAATGAATGAAGGATGAGGCTTTTTTCAAAGTTATTTTTTTGTTTGACCAATGACCCTAAAATATACAATGTCCCTTTTCTTAAACGTTTCGTAAAAAAAAAAAAAATGTTGTAACGTTTTTTATGATGTGCGCCGAAGCGCTATTGGTGGACGAGAAGAATGTAGTCCATTAGCCACTGGCCCGTGCATACGAAAAACACTCTTATGGGGGTGACGGACAAAAGTCGTTGACTGTACACTTAACAAATTCGCATGAAATGTATGTCTCTCTTTTCGTGTTTGCCAACTATACATTTCTATTTTATTGTAAATTTTAAATCGTGATTATTTTATATACTTAAAGCTTAGCCCATATTGCCTGAAACATATAGGTTTACCTAGTTCAGGCACATGGATTTTACAATAAATACCTATTGAACAATGAAATAGAAGATTTTGATTTTTTACGTTGATTTTACGGAGTCTATGAATGTACTTCAATCAATCTGCCTAGCCTTCCCCCAACCCTGCCGGGGTTGGCCTCCAGTCCATCCGGATGCAGCCGAACGAACGCCTGCAATTTAAATGGATCGACTGCACATCCGATCTCCACAAACAAGCGACTGTGCAACACGACAGTCCCCGGCAAGACCGGCTGCCAGACCCTCAGTCCCCAGCGGCCCAACCTGCCCTCCGAGGCACGGAGGAGCCCGGCATGCAAAGATGGGCACCCATCCACCGACCAGCCCCGGCAAGCGCAGCTCAACCCGATAGATCGATCCGCGTAGCTGCCACCACTTAGCCACGAGCTCCTCGTGCCTATGATTGTACTTATAATTTTTATTTTATCTGTTCTAAAGAATAAACGATTTTCAATGTAAGTTTCTTTTAGTTATGTATTCGTAAGTGCTGTGGTATTATAAATAAATAAATATCTACTGGACAAACCGCTTGGAGTCTTATTTTTATTTCATTACTTTTACCGACGAGAGTAGTGAACTATTAATAACAACTGCCTAATGTAATGAACTTCAATTTTATATTCACATTTACCAAATCATGAGGCAATTATTAATAATGATGGACAATCACTAGCAACCCTCAATTAATCACTCCTACCGTAACATATATTTCATGTGTGGTGTGTGATTGAGTGTCAGTGATTATTTCTATCATAGGTAGTGAGTTTGTAACGGTCTGCTGAAAGTAAGAGAGGCTGATTGGCTGACGAAGGATCCCGTTTCCCAAGCGACAAGCTGGGTGACATCTTTTCATGTCTTTCAGGAATATGCTTCTCTCTGCAAAGCACACACCTCTACATTCAAATTAGGTATATCGCGAGTTTGTCAATTATAATAATATTATGTGCCGTGTATAGTGTTACTGTGTCCCAAAATTGGAGTGCTTTTTTGCGTGAAGGCGATGAAATTCTGAGACGACCCGAGAAGTAAACTCAAGTACCTACAGATGGTGCGTGGCGCCGCGATGTCCGGATTTTGGACTCTCTTGTTACGCAACGTCGTTGCAATGTTGCTATAACTTCAGCTTCCCCGGTGAATCTTTTGGTGATTATACTGCGTTTTCGACTCATTTCTTGTCACTGCTATGCCACGTTGTTGTTTATCTTCGTCTGAGGTCTTTGTGCTATCCGTTTCAAGTTTCTTGTAAATCTCGTTAGCTGCTTTCTTGATTTTATCTCTTTCTTCGGCCGTGTCCACCCAAAACTTGATAATTATCCTTATTGCCGGTAGGTAGGTACGTACGTACACCAGTGTGTTCTCGTTATTTGTGTGAACATGTACATTTATGAGGCAGAATTCGGAGGCAACGATTAAAATATCTTTGCCACCCCACGTAACGTCTCGTTAAACTGCGCGGTAGTGTATTTTCTGTCTTTTGTTCCTGAGAGATATTGTTGGTAGGAAAAAAATCCGGACTGGATATTGGTCAATAGTGCTAAGATCGTCGTATGGTCGTCGTTACGATTAGCCGATACATAACTTGCTAGGTCTCTGCGAGCAGACACGTGGTCGCATGGCAGTCCCATTAAATTGTTTATTTGACATGCTATAGCTCTAAATAGACAATTTCGGTCCCTTTTCATTGGTACAATCGAAGCCATTGTTTTGGTATGTTTTTGTTAGAATGCTAACAAAATTGGTTAGAATGACCGACTCGTGTTTTAAAACAAAGACCTTAGTTCTAAGCTTTACCGAAGTTTTTGTGTGAACATAGAATTTAACTTGCCGTAAGTCGACATTCAACAAAAAAAGGATCCAGTTTTTGCAGTGGTTTTTGTTGGTTTGCACTTATTAAGGGCCCATACTACCTCAAATGGCTTAGCATGATCCTCGGCTATGTCGAACACACTGCAGCTTTAATTTTAAAATAAATAGGTACCTATAATCTAAAGTTGAGGATTTATATTAGGTACTCATAGGTACTATGTTAGATTTATATTAGGTACATACTATGTTATACGAAAACACGATTCCATAAAATTTTCTCGATAGAAAAAGATCCGAAAATTACCTCCAAGCCGGACAATAAGCCGCTGGTATTCAAAAAGTAAATCATTAGGTCATGAAACTTTGCATACTAACTGAATCAACTATAAAGCAGGTCATATGTTACCTATTTGTTTATTTATTTTTATAATTACCATTATTTTCACAGTAAAAGGCAATTAGGTACCTAAACTATCGGCGCCCAGCACCACACTCAGTCTCGCTCTCACTTAGTCTGCAAGTGGTATCTTGCGAGCGAGACAAAACCCTGAGGCAGTATAGGCTCTTAAGAAGTAGGTAAACTGTTTGTTTAACTTTATCTCCTAAGAATTTGGATTGATGCTATAATTTTATAAACATGCATTACTTTAGATTAAGGAATATAAGGAACGCCCTCACCAAATTTGCTTGCTGGGAGATCTCTGGATCCTACGCAGTTCCACGCTTGGAACGTGTCGTTTGTTTCAGGTCACATATCAGGTGCACAGGTTAATTTACGCTCGAAACGCTAAATTAATTTTTATGACCCGCACTGCTCGATTCGCAAACCACTTATTTCTCGCGACGGGGATTTTTTATTTTTGTCGGAGCGACACGACCGCACTCGACGACAGATGGCAAAAGATCCTCCTATTATATACTACCTCAAATAGCTTAATTAGCATGATCCTCCGTTATTTCGAAAATACTGTAGCATTAATTTTGAAATAAATACTATGGTAAAATTGGGGATTTATTCTATGTTTAACGAAAACACGATTCCATAAAATTTCTCGTTAGAAAAAAAATCCAAAGTTTCCAAACCGAACAATAAACCGCTGGTATTAAAGAAATACTTCAAATTAGATCATGAAACTTAGCATACTAACTGAAATAACTATAAATCAGGTCTTATGTTTTTATATTTTTTCAAATTACCATTATTTTCAGCGTAAAATACAATTACCTAAACTATCGGCGCCCAGCACCGCACTCACTCGCTCTCACTCAGTCCGCGAGCAGTATCGTGCGAGCGACATAAAAATCTGAGGCTCTTAAGCTGAAATTATGAACTATTTCATTAGCACCAGTATTCTTCCACAGGTTCAGTGATTTGATGGATCGCGAAGATCAGCGGAGTCGACTCTTCGAGGTGCAAAAGGCGTTCAACGCTACTGTGCTTGAAGCTCTAGAGAATGGGGCTGAAGTAGCCGACCTGCTCCGAAGTCCCATCGAATTACAATGTGAATTAGCCTTAGGTAAAGAACACCTTATTTTAATTGGTACAGTCAGCAGCAAAAGTCGATTAACACTTGTGTTTTTTAAATCTTAATTATTGAGAAAAATACTTCATTAAAATCGGAACAGATGCAAATTTTAAAGAAAAGTAACTCTTATCTAATAAATAAAATGCTAAAAAGCAGGTTATCGTATCATTTTGTGTTAATTTAGATGTTGTCAAAAAGTAGCAGTGTTAACCGACTTCTGTTGCTGACCGTACATACTTACTTAAACTCGCGCTTTCTGCCCATGGGAGTAAGCAGAAATTACCTACAGAATGCCGCCTGCTACGATCCTTCCATACTCCTTTTGTGTCGTTTACGTTCATACATGGTTTTTATTTCTTTTATTATTAATAGCGAGCGTAGCTTAAGCCACACGGGTCGATCCATCGGGTTAAGCTACGCTTGCCGGGGTTGGTCAGTGGATGGGTGACCATCTTTACATACCGAGACTCCTCCGTGCCTCGGAAAGCACGTTAAGCCGTTGGTCCCGGCTGTCATTCGTGGATCTTTGACAGTCGTTACGGGTCGTCAGAAGCCCGAAAGTCTATTTTATGATAGTTATTTTGGAATTTACTCTTAAAAAAATAACATATTGTCAATTATTTTTTATTTTCTAAGAGTAATTACCAAAATAACTGTCAAAAATAGCATACATACTTATAGGTAAATACCAACGATATAAGAATTTGTCAGAGGAAATTTTCATTTGATTTCAAAATGAAATAATCACGTAAAACCTCTAGAAATGCGACGTTGCCAGCCCGCGCGCGATCAGCGCTCTTAAAAGGCGAATTTTTAACAAATTATTGTTACACAGATAACGATAACTATTATTTCCAAAATAATACGTATAAATAATTATCTGTCTGATCCATGCTTGCGTATGGCGTATATCATACGCTATGTAAAGGTGCATTGACCCGCGTGCATGAGCAAATCCGCATGACACTAAAGAATTCCTAAACTCGCTTAAAAATGTTGTTACACATGCCTAATAAATATTACATAAGAATCTGTAATATCTTCCATAAGCTAGCTTCGATTACTTCTAAATAACTACATAGTATAAAACAAAGTCGCTTCCCGCTGTCTGTCTGTCCCTATGTATGCTTAGATCTATAAAACTACGCCGGAATACTACTACTACTGGAAGCCGCAGGCATACGTAGCACTCCCCTGTCTTGGTTCAGAAGCTACCTGTCTAATAGAAGGCAATTTATCAAACTCGGTGATTACTCTAGCAGCCTCCTCTCCATCGGTTTCGGAATCCCTCAGGGCAGTACACTCGGTCCAACTCTTTTCTTACTCTACATAAACGACATCTTAAATCTTTCTCTCACCAATGCTGAATTAATAGCCTACGCTGATGATACGGCGATCTTATTTCATGGTAAATCTTGGGAACAAGTCTACAAATGTGCGGAGGAGGGACTACGGATAGTGGCTAAGACTCTCGACAACAACCTACTGACCTTAAACGTTAAAAAAACAAAGATAATAACATTCTTTAAATCCAAGGCATCCGGACCCCCCCAACACCTAAGTCTCACATTTCATACTTGCTACAATAGCCTTATCCCCCATCCCGCAAACTGTTCATGTACCGTAATCGACCGTATTCCCTCCTTGAGATATTTAGGAATTACGTTAGACGAGAATTTATCTTTTAAAAATCACATACAAGCACTCTCCGGCCGAGTAAGAAAACTTATCCATATAATGAAAAAACTACGTGACTGCACACCCTCCCCCATACTTCACACTGTTTATCATGGACTTTGCCAGTCTGTCCTCCAATATGGAATCTCTGTCTGGGGCGGTGCTGGTAAAACTTCAATTATCCAAGTCGAAAGAGCACAAAGAGCCGTCATTAAAGTAATGCTCAGGAAGCCTTTCTTGTACTCAACCAACAAACTCTACACTGACTTCCCGGTCCTCCGTGTCCGTCAGCTTTTTATTCTCAACGCAACACTTCACATGCATAGAAAATTAAAATTCAGGACAGATTACCTAGAAATAATGTCAAAGCGCACAACTAGGATTCCCATTCCCCAAGTGAACTCTCTTATGGCTAGACGTTCCGCGGACTACTTATTTCCACATATCTACAACAAAGTCATAAAGTGCTGCAACATAAAAGACCTTAAAATATCTCTGTGCAAAAAGGTAGTAAAGAAATGGCTTTTTACGCTCTCCTACGATGAAACAGAAAATATTATTTATACATAGGTATTAGTTATAAGCAACATCACATAGACTAACTGTACTCAGCTCACATTCACATCACACACACACACACACACCCCAACACACCCCCACACACCCCCACTCTCTAACACATACTCATACTTACACTCTACACTTAATTCTTTGTTTAATCTCATAATAACTGATTAGACTTTTTCTTATTATTACTTAATGATTATTTTTTTATTGATCTCACACTGATGATTTTATTGTGCAATGTATAATTTAGTGTTTTATTTTGATTTATTATTTTGATTTTTATTTTCATTGATTTTAGTTTAGTTAAATTTAGTTTATATTCACCTGTAAATCAATAATCATGTAAGTACTACCCTTAACTCTGAAAATGTTGCAATTCCGACCCCCAAGATACAGGCATAAATATGTCTAGTTTGGGGGTCACCGTCCAATCTGTTCTTGTTTGCCTGATTATTAATAAATAAATTTGAATTTGAATTTGAATTTGAACAGATTTTGATGCGGTTTTTTTTAATAGATAGAGTGATTCAAGAGGACGGTTTATATGTATAATAAACGCGGGCGAAGCCGCGGGCAAAAGCTAGTATAACATAAATTCAACACACGGAAACAAGGCTGATTTGTCAACAATAAACAAGAACAATGAAAGTTCGGGAAATTAATCACCCCGATACGCCTATCAATTATGTTTTCAAAGCAACTTCAAATTATTGGCTGTTAGCGCCATACGATACTCCGTCAAACTTAAAGGAAATACGTTTCAAATCTTCTCCGTTCAAAATTATAATTTTCAGAAAAAAATTATGAACATTTTTTTTTGATAAATTCATTAAATTATACAATTGTCTAGTTAGAGATTGCTTTCGACAAGTAACTAGCCTCAATTGTAAATCTTTAAGATTCTTACAGACAGAGGCGATATCGCGTTGCGACGCGATATTATATCCGTAGAACAATTTCTATGGAATCGCGCGCGACCATACACACAGGAGCGACGCGATATCGCCTCTGTCTGTAAGAGCCTATATAGAGTTCCCCTGAGTCTGATATAGATAGAATAGTATAGAATAACGTTTATTGTTTCCAGTATTACAGCTTAGTAGTGGTATATACAGAAAACTTTATTACAAAAAATTGTAGTACACACACAAAGTTGAAACCTTATAAATACTAATTCCTTTTAGCGATTTACCGAACACGGTTTATACAGGGTTTTTATTATGTTTATATATTATTTCCATTTGCCTATATTAGATTTTAATACCTTTTTCAGCCTGCATACCTCACTCTTTTGTAAACCGTACTGCACCTCACTCGGTACAGGGAATGTTTTTATCTAACTTTTAGTTTCCACTAGTGCTGTTGAAAACAATGGTGGTATTTGCGCAGCGGGAATTACGAATGACGATAAGGTCGTTTGTTTTTGTGCGCAGTCTTTTCAGTTGCAATGGGATTAAATCAACTGATTTGTAGTATTGTTTTTTTTTTGGTAAGAATAGGTACGTACGTCTGAGACATAAATTGGAATAGACAGCAAAAATACTACTTTTTTTAATAGAAGATCATTTTCTGTTTCAATTTGAAACTGATTTCGATTTAAAGTAAGTATTTTGTAATGGACACAACACATTACAAAGTACATTGCAAAAGTTCTTTTTACATCCTAACTATACCGGATGACTTTTTTTACCGTCTCGAAAAAAAATGGGCGTATTAGGTGAACAGAGTAGAAGCCTATGGCATACCTAGTTTTTATTTTTGTTATAGCTTAGACAGAAAAAATTTATCAAAGTAGCAATAAATACTACAAATTCGATGTAAACTTTTCATTTTTGAACCATAAAAACAGAAATTTTGAAAAAACATAATGAATCGTTTAAAAATATCGAAATTCAAATCAGATTAGATATTTTTTTTCTTTTTTGTAAGTTACGTATGCCATAGGCTTCTACTCCGTACACCTAATATACCCAATTTGTTTCGAGACGGTAAAAAAGTCATCCGGTATACCTAATATTATGAATGCGAAAGGCTTTTGTTTGTTACGCTTTCACGTTAAAACGGCTGAACGGATTTGGATGAAATTTGGCACACGCTAGACCATGACCTGAAAAAGGACATCGGCTACTTTTTATCGACATACCACGCGGGCGAAGCCGCGGGCGGGAGCTAGTTTCTAATAAACGGCATTACATTACTACAAAACTCTTGTAAACAACAATATTTCTTCACAACTAACTCAATATCTCTTTTCAGAACTCCTTACAAATGGCAATCATCCAAAAGGGGTGGTAGCCGTCGTAAGAGACGTACCAGACCTGGAACCAGACGACTCCAAATTAACAGTGTTGGCACACACAAGGTTAAAAGAATTAAGAAGAAAAATGGAAGACGCGTTGCCTGAAACACACATTATTACATTAGAGTAAGTACCCATTAAGGCGTAGACTACTCACTTGTTCGGGTAATAATATATGTATGTCACCGTATAATTATGAACTTCGTTATTCTGCCTTTATTATTTCCGTTAGTTTATAAACTGTCGAAAAATTGTGAACTGCAACAAACCATTTAAAAAACGCATTAATTATTTTTGATAGTTTATAATCTATCCATCGAAAACCGACAAATTGTGCAATGGTATCAAACTTGCTTGCAACGTAACGCACCTTGCACTAATTTTAAATAAGCTGCCAAGCTGCGAGCAACTTGGAAGTAGCGCTCGCTCGGTTCGCGTGCGGATGGTCACAGACAGTTCTACACTAACCTAACCCATTTCACCCACTTCACAATTTTTTGACAGTTTGTAATCTAACGGAAATAATACCGATAGATTATAAACTAACGGTTCTCACAATCTTACGGTGACATTAAACATATATTCGATTCGTCAATACCTATTTGTTGGACAACAAATCTGACCCGAAGTAATTACTACATTATATTAAATTCTAAAGTCCAGACCCGAATAAGTGTGTACCATGACTAACAGAAACTCATCTTATTTCCATGATTAATTCGTGAACATCACTAATTTATAGGAGTCGAAAAAATAGTGAGACAAGAAGAGTAAATAAGTCTCGTTATGGTATAAGATAAAAGAGAACAGGCCTTTTCCCTGCATTAAACTTTACTGTAAAATTGTACAGTCCATGAGTTTAAGCTGAGCTTTGCATTTGTGTGAGTGCACATAGATAGTGTAGGTCCGACCTAGAGCGCGATTCGCCCTTTGCTTGGTTTATACTGCTTTTTGGCAATCGGCTGTTGTTCTTTTAGTACGAGAGGCCATGACCAAAACCATGTCGCATCGTTGTAAAACGTCAAAAGGTAAGACGATTGCAAATTTTGTCTTACGCAAAACGAAAAGACAAAAATTTTGGTCATGGGCTCTCGTACCATTTTGGTGATCACTCAAACAAATGCCAGGCCCACCTTAAGCGCCCATTACATTATCCAATTTATAGAGCGCTAGATGAGATACTTAGCTTGCTTCATTTGTATTGTGTAAACTGCCTTTACACAATAAAACTTAGCACGCTAGCTCATCTAGCGCTCTATAAATTGGATAATGTAATGGGCGCTTCACGCCTGACGGACTGTACCTACTTAGAAAATTCGTTCTATGTAAAATGTGCTTTGCTCATCAATCAATCTGCCTAGCCTTTTCCCAACTATGTTGGGGTCGGCTTCCAGTCTAACTGGATGCAGCTGAGTACTAGTATTTTACATGGAATGACTGTCCATTGACCTCCACAACCCAGTTACTGGATAACACGATAGCCCTTGGTAAGACTTTAGTGCTTCTGACGACGCATAATGACTGTTAAAGATCCAAGAATGACAGCCGGGACCAACGGCTTAACGTGCTTTCCGAGACACGGAGGGGTCTCGATATCTTAGGATGGTCAGCCATCCAAGGACTGACCGCGGCAAGCGTAGCTTAACCTGATCGATCGACCCGTGCGGCTGTTCATTCATGATAAATTCCTCAAAACCTTTGACCTTGTCTGTCGTGAATATTCTGGCTTTTGATTAAGATAACAAAAGACAATTTAACAAAAGGTTTTCCTGCGTTTTTGTATTGTCAGTGTTTGACGCAGTTTAGCTTATATTCGGCGTTTATATTACGAGTCAAGTTATGTCAATGTCAAAGAGGATAAAGGAAAAAATATTTTCCTCGAGAATTGCAAATCTCGCCTATTAATAGTTTATTTTCTTGAGCATGTATGTATTTCTGTGAATTCTCTTATTCCTTTGTAAGTACTGCCTCAACAGTTTCACTGATATGCAAAATAAGTCGTACAGTAAAGACAAATTATAATCTCAGATAGACTTAATAAACAAAGAAAAAAATTGCAAGTCCTCGGAAGATATTATTTAATTTATTAACTTGACCTCCAACCACTTTATTGAACCGCAGCAAAAAACATGCAATTCATTTATGAATAAGTCATTAAAGTCACTAAAAACCTAATATTCAGCACTTTACATTTCATTATTTAAACAAGAGAAAACCATTATGAATAGTCTAAAATGAATTTTAGTTTCATTAAAAACTGATTGCATTGAAAATTTTACTCAAACTCTAGCCATTATCATACATAATAGTTAAGTATAAATAATTATATATTGAATAGCTCGAGACTTACAAGATTTGAACTTTTAACCTAACTCATTAAAGCAAAAGTTAATGAAATAATGAAGTTTGAGGCTTTCAAATTATAAATTAATTAAGATCAATTTTTAGTCCTGACTGTGGAAAAAGCTTTTAACGTTGAATATGAGGCTATGGAGGTAAAATAATTTAGAAAGGTAAAAGAGGAGCTCGTGGCAAAGTAATAACAGCCACACGGGTCTATCCATCAGATTAAGCTACGCTTGGCGGAGTTGATCCGTGGATGGGTGACCATCTTTACATACCGAGAATCTTCCGTGCCTCGGAAAACATTAAGCCGTTGGTCCCGGATGTTTTCGTGGATCTTTGACAGTCGTTACGGGTCGTAAAAAGACCGAAACTCTGACAGCCAGTCTCACCAAGGAGTATCGTAGTAACTCGTTTGTAGAGGTCAGATAGGCAGTTGCTTCCTGTAAAATACTGGTATCAGCTGCATCCGGTTAGACTGGAAGCTGACCTGAACATAGTTGGGAAAAGGCCAGGCAAATTGATTGATTGGAGGTAAATTAATTTATGTGGAACTTGAATACAATTAAGAAAACTTAAAAGACTAACAAATAAAATGAAATCTATACAAAAACCAAAACGACCATTGCAATAACATTTCTACTAGATTTTCAAACACGGACGCTCGATAACAATATTTGGCAAGCGTTATTGCCAATTTCTTCGATAAAGTTACAGAGAGTTATACAATTTATTAAAGTCCAGTGAATGCCCGAAGCTTTTCAAATCTATTTTTAACCGACTTCAAAAAAAGGAGGTCATCAATTCGACACGATGCATGAAATATTATTGGAACTGCAATATATTTACATAATAATTATGATAATCTATTAGGGCTTTCAAACAAATATAAAACATTGTTATAGGTGTATTTATGTATGCATTCTTCGAAACTGTTAATCGGATTGTGATCATTATTATTATTGGCTTACATTTCATGTTTTACGAAATTAAAAAGTAATTTTAACAAAATTAAATCAACTTCAAAAAGAAATTAACTCTAAATTATGAAATAACTTGAATTTCAGAATTCGGTGGCAAAAAACTAAAATACAGATCCAAAGACACCGACTTCCGAAATTAAAGTTATTTCATAATTTGAGTTAATTTCTTTTTGAAGTCGATTAAATTTTTTTAAATATTTTTTTTATGACCTTCTAAAGAATAGCATATTTTACTATATTTCCATCTAAATATGTAGTATCTCTCCATAGGTCATTGTCAGCAGATTCGTCAAGAACAGACGGAGCATCTGACAACGAAGAGAAATTAGCTCCTTTCAGGGAGAAGGTACAAGTTGTGATCAGTTCATTGGTCGACGAGAGCCTTAGCACCGAACCCGATCAGGGGAAGGGAAGAAAAAAGACTGTACAGGTAATTTGAGCACATACATTAGAATTTTGTGACAAATCCAAGACATGAGAATTTAAAGTAACTCCCAAAACAAATAATCATATAAATTCTGCAAGAAGACATCAAATAACGGACTCCAGACTCACATTAAAGTCTCCAATGTCGAACAAACTTAACTGTCTTCATGTGACAACTTTTCTCGCATGAATAATTTATTGGTTTTCCTTTTAACTTTCAGGAAGTATTTCTGGAACACATCACTCATCTTAGGATATGTATAGAACATAATCGTTTGTATAAGGTTAACGTTAAGCAAATTGAAGACGCAGCCAAAAGTATTTTAAATAATGCTAAGGAAAATTACGAAAATCGAACGCGGCATCCACCGGCTTTAATATATGGCCCAGACGCTTCAGGAAAAAGCACCTTACTGACACACCTTTACTTCAAATGCGAAGAAATTTTCCCGAAGCCTGTTTTGAGGATAGTAAGATTTTCTGCTTCAACACCGAGATCGGCCTATAACTTGGAACTGCTACGAGTGATGTGTCAACAAATATCGATAATTTTAAACATTCCCGAAGGTTATTTGCCAAAAGACGCGAGTTTTGATCCTCTTTATATTAACAATTGGTTCCAAAGTCTGCTTAGGAAATGTGAGGAGATGGAGAATGAGATTTTGTTGATATTTATCGATAATGTTCATAGAGTGAATCCTTTGGAGTGTGATATAGTGACGGGCTTATCTTGGCTGCCGATGTCGTTGCCAAGAAATGTGTTCCTTGTGTGTACTAGTGCCGTATCTTTAGAGCAACTGCAGCTGACGCCAGCTCAGAAAGAAAAGTTCAAAGTTCAAAACTGTTACTATTTGTTGGACGCGATAGAGGAGACGCCGGAGAAGAATAATAGCTTCGGAGACTATATTGATGGTGCCTTCGATAACTTAGAAGTGGTCTTTGGTTCTAAAGCGTTTAGTAAATTAGCAAGTAAGTATCTACTTAGTAGTTTTAAGATTTATAGTGAAGAGAAAACACTGCGTTTAGATAAAATTGTTTTTGACACTTATTAAATTGTAAACAAGAATGTACCTAAACATGAAAACGTCGGATATTCAGACAGATTGTTCTACTAATCTTTTTGCTCCTTTCATCAGAGTTTGAAACTATTCAAAGAAATAAGTCATCGCTAATTTAACTAACTGACGTATCTGACATTTGGACTAAGCCAATAGCCGACCTAACTATAGTGATTTGATACATTTTCCAAGTCGAATCGATCTGTCTAATCGGCGTATCTGTACCTATGCCTAACGGTACCCATGATAATGCAAAAATCGAGACCGATGTACCTACAGTTTACAAAAAAAAGAAAAATAGCTTGCCCTGTAAAATGTGCTTCAAATCAGTTACGTCACTTAATTAAATTAGTGACGAAGTGATAGTTTTACTTTTTAATTCTGATATATTTTGTTGAAAACCCATTTTACAAACAGAACTTTAATCCAATAAATACATTACAACCTCCGAAACTGTCTCTCACAATTCTCACATTATCCGTAGGTTACATAACTTGTTCGGAGTTCGGGCTGACTGAATTAGAACTTCTGGAACTGCTGATGCCGACTAGTAACAGTGACGCAGTTATAACACTGAAGGAAGCCAACTTCAACTTTTCTACTATTTGTGTCGCCAAATGTATGATGAGTAAGTATTATTTTGGTTTATTTCAGTTCCATTTTTTGTGACATTTTCATACGTCACTAAGGTCTACTTTTTCATACGTAAGTAGATTTCATACGTCACTATGGTCACCCGGTCTACTTGATATGCAAGGGTCTCTGTAGTCCCACGAAACATGAGGCTCCAGGGGCGTGTTAATCATTCGATTAATCGAACTTGATCAAACCACGCACGTCGGTGCATTTAATTAATTCATTCATACATTTTCATACGTCACTATGACAGTTTTGTTACCTGTAATCTTCTTCGCATACAACTTTAAACCACCCTCTAGATCGGTTCAGTGGTTGAGTTTTATAAAATCCTTTTGAACATAATATCTTCCACATTTAATTTTATCTATCTTTAGCAGTTTAGCGGTTCAGTTAGATTATGCGTTAAATCAATCAATCACAGAGCAGTTTGTATGTTTAGGAGAAGATGAAACACCCAACCGTTAACATTATTGAGGTTCGTTAATATTAATCGACTTTATATTAATCAGTGAAAGCTTGTAGGCCGAGTAGTAACGGGCCCGACTTACGAGTTGTAGGTCGTGGGTTCGAACCAAGGCAGGCGCTTTACTTTCGTAAATAATTTAATCACCATTGCTCTCAAAACGGTGAAGGAAAACATCGTGAGGAAACCGGCATGTCTTAGAATCAAAAATTCGAAGGCATGTGACATCTACCAACCCACATTGTGCCACTGTGGTAGATTACAGCCCACTCCCTCTTACATAGAGGAGGCCTGTGTCTCGGCAGTTGTAACATTATGATTATGTTGATTATGCTATGCTTTATGATGAACCACAACAGAAAAAATATAAACTTAAATAGTTTATATTTTTTATTAATATTGCTCATGCGTTTTTTTTTCATGCTTTGGTCGCTTTGGTCTAGTGGTCGCTAGCGCTAGCATGTGCTGAGCATGAGTTCCTGGGTTCGATTCCTAGGTCGGGCAAAGTGTTATTGGTAGTAGTCAGTACTCAGTAGCAGCCCGGAGTCTGGATTTGTGCCCGGTTGATGGAAATAGGCTCGCCCCTATTACATGGGACTCAAACATAACTGGCGAAATGTGGGTGTACTATAGGTATACCTCTGCCCACCCGTTCTTGGAAACAGGGCTTGATGTTATAATATGTATTTTATTACAAGAAGATTCGTCTGGAAATGTATCATTATTTCACTACAATGAAAAGCTTTCACATGAAGAGGTCTTAGTGCTATGAATACAAAAGTGCATCCTATGAATACGAACATCTCTTCAATTTATAGTACGTAATATGAATTTCATGAAAATATGTTTAGAGCGAAGCGTTTTGATATTTAAGTAACTTGAAACTTAACAATAATTATTTTGAGAGACTGAATCAAAATGTCAATTTATAAAAGCTATTTTAGAGGCATGAGGAACAGGGTGTAAAGTTCACTCATCCTCCACAGAAAAGGGAGCATCCTCTGACCAGACGGGTGTTGTCTGGTGGGCTACTGCCCGACGGTTGATGTTGGGACGATGCAGGTTTGCGTGACGTCATGTCATTGATGCGTAGTTCATATGTGGCGATGTAGATGCCGCCACACTATTGTTATGAAAATCAATCAATCATGATTAATTATTATTAAATATCATCCAAATAGATATTTGTTTTCCTAATTATAATCTCCAATACGATTTTCATGAATTTTGCGGACTCAAATTTGATTACCTATACGAGAGCAGTGTTGGGAAAATATTGATAATGCCATTGTTTGTCCAATAATAATAATATTTAGTCGCAAAAATATCAGTATCGAGCCTCACTGGCACAACTTAATCCTCTGATTGGGCCAGTTTTGCTTCATTGTTTTCGAGATCAAAATAAATAAAAACGCAGACTTATAAATACACTAGCTTTTGCCCGCGGCTTTGCCCACGTGGGTGTCGAAAAATATCTCACGGAAACGTACCTACTACCGGGAAATCCTTCCTTATTCCTTATCTACATTATAAAGGGAACCTCTGTGCAAAATTTCAGCTTTCTAGGTTTAAGGGTTTGGGCTGGGCGTTGATGAGGACTTCTCTTTTTATTTATTGAGATGATGTGCTAACTGTACTTTGTTTAGTTTTTTATTTAAAATATTACATGTCTGTATTTTGCATTCATCATTTGATGCAAAAATAAGACAGTATATACAAACATAATCTACCGTTAAATCAAAGTTACAATTAAAATCATCTAATCGAAAAGAAACTCCAGCTTATGTGTATGATTCGGGTTTACTCGTACCATTTAATCCATTGATGGAGTCAGACTTTTTGCGTCCAGATAATACGAAATCCAATATCGAAATTGTCAAACTACAATTGGCGTTTCGCTATCAATATGCTGCGGCACCTGTTCCAGCTTTGTTGTCATGTAATTCAATTACGATCCACCTACTTTTTACTTCATATTATTACACGGTACGTGTTCTGTATCGCTAATAAGTAATAACATTCGTTCCAATAATTTTGTTTCATTGATATTATTTATTTTATCTGCAAAAGAGCTGTCTGATTATGGATCAATATCGATTCGAAATACATAAATATAAATTGGTTGTTACTTTTTATTGTCTGTATTCGAGTTTTGTTGCGTTTTTATATGGATATGATAATGTTATAAAGCTTGCTTATTATCCTAGCATAACCTATTCGCAATTTTATGTTTGCTCGTTGCCAAAGAAATAGCAACTTTTACCACTTACTGTCACGCATATTGAGGTTAATCAACCAATCAGTACATTCATTGATCAGATCATTGATCGTATGGTATAATTTGGGCATAATCGTCTTTCTACCTTCATCCCAATTTATTTCTTTCAAACGTCGCTGTTTGACGCCATCTATATAGAGTCACACTCTTTCTAGCCACATCATCTTTCGCAAAATTTCGTCCATCGTTCTTGGTCCATGTCCAGTATAATACATTCTTTCTTCATATGACTAAAACATTGCTTTCCAAAAAATAAAATCTACTTTCAATGTTTACTAACCTCCTAAATTCTCATCAGAAAACTTAATATCGGAGAACGTGGTATCGGGCCGGTGTACATGGCGTTGGCGAGCAGCGGCCGCCAGCTCGCGAGCTCGACGTCGCTACGTGCGATCACAAGCTGCTCTTAGGGACGCTCACTCGGACCTGGCTGCATTACACTTCGCTAACTTCCTACACGAGGCAGATGATACGGATACTTCTGAAGCTCAGGAACCTGGTGAGTTGGGTTTTTTCATTGTAGCATAAAAAAAAATGGTTAGAAATGGAACTGGCAGAGGCGTATCATTCTCTTTATATTCTAAAGACGCTGATGTCACTAAGACCAAGGCGGAAACTTTTATCTTCAGTCTTTTCACAAAATTATTACTAGTTACAATACAAAAATACTAAGAGACAGTCATCGATATCTGTGCCATATAATGTGTAAACCCAAGCGTCCCTCAGGGAGATATACTCGGACCAAACTTCGTTACAATTCGTGAGCTGAACTTTTATAATTTACAAAGAGAAGAGAAACACTAATTTTCATTTTACAATATTAAGGTAAACTTCATAATAATATATAAGTTTTTATGCTTCTGGTATTATTTTTGATCCAATGATTTATTACTAAATTCTGCTGACACTAAAATACCTTCACTCTGTAGGTACTCTTATCCATTTCTCGCGAGCCTTCTTCATAATGCGTACAAAATTTCATAAGGGCGCTGATCCTAAGCAAATGAACCACGTAGTTAAGCTCGTTTTAATAATCTCGTTGACATCGTCGACGACACGTCCTAATACGCCAATAATTGCATATTAAATTCCAATTATTGTTCCTGCTATATTAGAAATGGCAGTTTTCCTTAAAGTATGTATGATAAAAATATAATAAACAGGATTCGTCGCAAACATAGATGGAACGGAACGAAGGCAAGGTGCACAATACTTTATCAGTTTGAACGAAAACGTGTCCCCAAATACACCAAAACGTGAAACTGCCACTCAATTCCTTTTGATTGAATTCCGTACATCTATTGCGCCTTCACACAAAGAAAACTCCTTTAGATATCCGAGATGATGAAAACCAAACCTTTCCATCCAAAGTGGATATTTCACGATGTATTTCAGTCGGGCGTATTGTTTCCAGAATGGTAACGCATTTTGTTGTTTACTTTAGCTTTGAAAATGTCAAGCCTTAACATAGGTACGAGTAATGTAATGGATTTTGTACACAAAGGCCCTTGAGGGACACATTTACGTCCATTGATGGATTAGTTCTAAAATAAATGGATATTTTGTGTATCAGTATCGTAATGGGCATTCAACACGAGTATCTTAGAGTACTTACATGCGCGGAACCTTTATGTATCTATTAATATTTTTACTTTGACTGAAAGCGTCAAGGCTCTTACAGACAGAGGTACGATATTATATACGTAGAACAATTTCTATGGAATCGCGCGCGACCATACACAGGAGGATACGATATCGCATCTGTCTGTAAGAGCCTTATAGGGTGTCTCAGTAAGAACTTGAATTTTAAAAACATAACTAGGTGCGCCCCGCGGTTTCACCCGCGTAGACCGGTATAAAAGTAGCCTATGTGTTAATCCAGAGTATAAGCTTTATACCAAATTTTATCCAAATCGGTCCAGCCGTTTGAGCGTGAAGAAGTAACAAACATACACACACACACTCACAAACTTTCGCCTTTACAATATTAGTGTGATAATGTTTTAATTACTTACATTTTTTTTCTTAATATGTACAGAGGAAGTAAAGACATTTACACATGAAACAAAACATCGAAATAAAAAATAATCCAAAGAACTTAAATCGCAACTTCATGGCGGCAAGTTTTGGAGACCAAAAGGTCTCCAAAACGAGAGATGACACGACCTGGGAATTTTGTTTGCTTGTTTCGCGTGCAGTGTGACAGGTGGTGCCATTAATGCCAAATTCGTGAAATCCAGCAGCCCTTACTGCAAAAAATTTCGTCAATAGAGTGCATTCCTGCCAGCAACACAAAATTTAACCAATATTTTGTTTCATTATGTAAAAATAATGAAAATAAAACATTTAATTAATCTATATTTTTACGTTTTTAAAATTCAAGTTTGTACTGAGACACCCTTTATACAGGGTGTAAGTGTAAACAGTGGCAATCAAAAGGTGTTCATAATGATGAGTACAATGACCCCTTAAAAGATTGCCTTAAAGATTACACCCTGTATAGTTACATATATTTGTTAACAATATTATACAGAGCTTTACTAAACCCAAACATAGTCCGTGTCCTAATAGGTTGCGTGGAGAACGACGACGACGCCCTCCTGGACTCGACCCCATTCCATTCGGCCACCAGAACAGCGGCAGCATTCACTCAGCGCCATGTAGAAGAATCCTGGCTGCACCTACTACTGGCTGGAGACTTCTCCAAGCTAAAGGACCTCACTGTCTGCAATTTCGATTTTTTACTCGCATCGGTAAGTTGTTTAATTCTTCACAAAAATCTAAACGTTTCCAACGTGTGCACAAAAAGCAATAATTGATTTTAATAAATGGTTCAGCAATATTGGACCATTGAATACAGTTCGTCTATTGAATAGAAATACAAACTGAAACTATTTCGTGTTAAAACTAATTGTTTTATCGATGTCAAATGGTAGGATTTCAATAGCAATTTTACCAGCTCGTTTGTGCTATGATAGAGTGCAAAATAATTATTTGGCAAGTAAAATCTGCGCTGAATGCTAGGGAATAAAAATAATAAACAGAAAAACACTATCATCGAACGACAAGTCTAACTGAATAAAAATAAAAAACAAAACCCACAAAAATCGGTCTTTAAAATAACTCGTCGATAAAAATAATGGCAATCGTGGAAACTTTTTTCATTTTCTTCCCATCTCGTGTCAGGGGTCGTACCTCCTTTGATGTTCCCTGGAGCTAGGTAGAGGTACCTTTTAATGGACAAAGTACCTTACCATTATGCCGTAATTTTATTACCATTTCGGGCCATAAATCATTCTATTCTTAGGTAGAAAATTGTCGACGCGTTTCTACTTTCAGATTCTACCATTTCGATTTTAAGTATCTGCGTTTCCGATGAAGCAATTCCATTTAATTTGTTAAAAGCAATGTCTTTTGATAAAGCTTATCGTTGATCGATCTACCGAACGTTAATACTGAACAAAACGCTTCGTCCAACGGACAGTCACTTTAATGTTTCAAAGGTGTAATTAGTACCGGCTGAACCACCCCCGGCAGGTAATAGATACTTTTCAAAGTTTCCCTGTTAATGGAGTGGGGTGACCTCCGAAGTTTACGTACTCGTAAGGCGGTACACCTATTAAAACATTAATTCGTGGACTGAAATGACCAAGTTTAACGGTCGGGAAACAATACAATGTATTGTAAACAATGTAACCTGGATAAGTGGGATATCCAGGGACCTAGGATTATTTATTACTTAAGGCGCGGACTGACTAAGATTTTAAACGGCACGCAACCGCGTAATCTATTGTCACCATTAGCTGACTTGAAATAAGGTTGAAAATTAAAAAAATAATATTTGTGTTGCCGAGATGTGCTAAGCTGCGAATGTGCATTTATTTTCCCGGTTTTCTTTAGATTATTCAGAATATACACAATAAATTAAATAATTGTGCGGTTAAAATTAAAAAAAAATGCTAATTCTATTAAATTCTTAAAATAAAAAAAGAATGTCGTTATCGCTGTAAATAGAGAGATGTTCGACGCCAAAGTTTATTTTTGTGGAGCAACTTCCAAATTTTTAATTGGCAATATCAAACTGTTTTTTATTATTCTATTCGGTTAAAGTTTTCCCTTCTCTGTCCACTGTATTTTTTGCATCGGATAGTTTCATTGCGTTACGTCATACTCGACAATCCAAGAAACCAATTTTTGAGAATATTGAGCTAACACCGCGGCTTAAAGTGGTTTCTCATTTACCTGCCCAGTTTTCCAAATATTCAGGTTTTAAATGACAGTTGTCATTCTTACAGAGGGCTAAAACAGGTGGAAATGTACCGTTTTTCATTTTTATAGGACAAACGTGTCGCTACCTGTCCAGAACAATATTCAAAATGATAAAAGTTGTCTTACCTATAGAGGCTATTGCAGTAAGTATAAAGTCCGAATTATAGAAGTAAAAACCGAAAAATCTAGTAATTCTCAGCTATAAAAGTTGAATTATTCCCAGCAACAGTAATATTTCAATGCAAAAGTGTCGGGACCTCATTGTAATTATCAGTCATAGAGATTTCTCACATATCCAGGGCCCACTTAACCAGGTTACACTGTGTACTGTCATTAAGAGAGAATAATACTGTTAGCAGTTACTTGCAGTTGCTGGTTGTATATTCTGTTTTTGTGAACAACGATTCGTTAGTTGTTAATGGATATCAGGGCTGACCTTTCTGTTCGTTGTATATCGATCGTGTTGGGTACCTACTTAAATAGCTTAAATTACTAATGGAATAGCATATGGGCATCAAGCCCTTTTAACTCTTTAAACTTCGATTGCATACTCAGGTGTTCAGATAACAATAGAAAATCTATTGTGTCTGCTAATTGACGTGCGACGGGTTACGTACAGAAAGCAACCCAGTTTAGAACTATGTTATTTTCAGAATGAGTGGCACTGCGTTTGGCTATTTTTAAATAAATAATTCAATAGACTCACAGCCGATTTCTGAAAGGTTAATTGAAACAAAAGTCAACGGTTACACTGTTAAATTATTTATTTAATCAGCTGTTGTTCGAAACAGTTAACATGCTTTTGACAGTCTGATAGCTTTCTGTGTTGATTTGCATTCGGACACCGGTAACAACAACCAATTTCTGAAAGTATTACAACACATTTCGAAGTAGCAACATCTATAGGCTCAAATTGAATTAGCTCGCAAAAATCCGTAGACGTGATTGGTTAAAAAAAAACTTACTTGACATATCAGTTTAAAAAATCAGTTTTTGTGTGAGTTTGAAAGAGGTGTGAGTATCTAAACACGATTTTCTCAACTCATACTTCAAATAACAATACCACCAGCGGTTGTTGACCCCAAAAACAATATCATAATTTTTCTCTCTTCTCTCTGTTGTGTTTAAATATCGATACCCGTCACATCTGCGGAGTTTGCCTAGTTAATTTAATTTGACCATGTATACAATCGATTACTTTGTAGAAGAAGTATCATTAGGGCTCGAGCCCTCATAAGAACATTGCATCGAGCCCTCATAAGAACATTGCACTGCATAAGCCTTTCAATTAACCACGCTGCTATCCCCCACAGGTACAAACAGTAACGATATCGTATCTCCGGTGTATTCTGGAACACGTGCGGTGTTATATCTTGGATCGAGACGTGGAACTAGTGTATGGAGCAGTCAGAAAATCCAGTGATATCCTCACCAGAGATCCTATGCAGTTGGGAGCTCAGGTAATTTGGTCTTGCTTATTTGTTAATTACTTACTTACATAGAGGCAAATATGGGTAAATACAAGGTGGTTTGGTAAAGAAATAAACGGGCACTTGGCCCATTTATGATGTTGATGGCGTGACGGACCACGCACAATGAAGGGTTCCGTAGTTGAAAAGAGTTTATCCCAAAAAAAAACTTAACGTTGTAGTTGAAAAACATGTTCTTGATAATACGTCACGATCAATTCTTCCACTGCAAATTTAAGTTTGTAATCGTATTTTTATTTTTTTTTTATTTCATCAAACTAGAAATTAACTATTTTCGGACTATTTCCTTTACATGTGCTGTGAGACCTTGCTTCTTGCCTTTCATGATTCTAGGTCAACCCAAGGTAGGAAGTACCCTATAGGTTTTGATTTATTTGCGAGTATCAAAATATGTCGCATAAATGGCCTTATTTTTGTATTACGTTGACTCAGAAGCTTGATTTTTAGGGTTCCGTACCAAAATGGTAAAAAAGGAACCCTTATGGTGTGACTCAGTCTGTCTGTCTGTCTGTCTGTCACAGACGGATATCTCAAGAACTACTAATGCTATCAACTTGAAATTTTAAATAGTTTTAGATGACGTACCCAATTATTTTGAAAATAAGAAAGAAGTAAAAATATTTATATGTTTTTTGTAACAGGGACTGAAAGGGGGTCTTAAAAATTCAAAGTGGGGCTACTAAGGCATGTGAGGTATCTTATGAAAGAGCGGTGTTTGCACATTCTCAAACATTTTTTATTTTTTTTAGGCCGCACAGTTTTCGACTTTTGATGAAAAATGTAAAAAAAATACCGTCCCCCCCTTATCTCCGAAGTTTACAAAGCGAAAAATCTGAAATTATTCTATGTGATAGAAGTTTTTGTAAAGATTACAGGAAAAAAAAACTATGTCCCTAAATAGCACACTTTTTCAGAAATCGGAACGGAACCCTCGGTGCGCGAGTCAGACTCGCTCTTGACCGGTTTTTTTAGAGCTCTAAGCGACGCCACGCGTTTCTGAGAAAAAGGATCTTGACTGACTGACAGACAGACAGATGGACAACGAAGTGATCTTATAAGGGTTCCGCTTTTTTTCTTTTGAGGTACGGAACCCTAAAGAACAAGCTTGTTACATTGGAAATTAACACATAATGGTCTTATACCTATAGCATCAGTGGTATTTGCCCCGAAGCACTACCACAACACACTTCTAAACACAACGTTGCAACTGGTATTTTTATCAAGATGGTTAAGTTAACCTTTTGGATCACAGACCTAACCCTTCTGTCAGAAAGGGTTAAAATAATTGTATCTCATTTAAAAAACACAACCAAAATCAAAACATAACATGTTTTATTTTTCCACCACAGTAATATGGAAATCTTTGACAGTATTGCTTTTGTACGTTATTTCTCATGAAATTAATTAATCACTAAACGATACGAAATATTATTCCTCCATCACGTAGTAAAAATCATTTACGTAAAACCTAAGTATAAAAATATCTCTATAAAAAAATATATATGAAGGGAAAGATAGATAACAGAGGGGCAATTCCCGTATTTTTAACAACGTTCGCAATATCATCTCAAGACTCAATCTGTCAAATATTGTATAGCGTTTACCTACATTTTTGACATTTGATTGTCGCTGGCATGAGAATTTGAACGTTTTTAGGTACGAGAATTGGCCTTCAGATCTCGGATCAAGTATCAATCAATAAAGTGCCCTCGATGTCAGCAGGGTCCACAAAAGCCCTTTAACGAGTTTCAATAAGCCTTTGTTCTCCCAACTTTCGAAATTGGTTTACGTATAGTCACAAATTCAATAGATAGCTATAAAGACATGAGGCTTTGAGTATGAGGAGTTTATTTTAGACAGTGTAAGAAAAAATATTGAGAATGAAAACTGGAATATTTTTTTTGCGATGTAGGTTTTGTCCTTTTCAATTTATGAGGTGGCTCACAAACCCTTCCATGTCCTAAGCGCACGTCGGTGTACTCCTTGATAGGCAATGGTGTCTGCAGCCCCATGAAACATGAGGCTCCAAGGGCTAGTGTGAATCTTGTGAATTCGATTACCGAGTCTGGTTAAACCACCACTGGGGTCGGTGCATTTCATTCATTCATCAAGATGATTTTCAATTTGCGAGGGTTTTGGGCTTACTCAATAACACATTCAAGATATTGATGTATCGACCTGGGTTTAGAAGGATTAGGAGAAAAATTGGAGAAAAGTTTCCGGGAAAATTGGAAAATTCCAAAACTGAAAATGCATTTTCTATGGGAATTTTGTTTGAATTATTGAAATTTGGACAGGACAACGTCTGTCGGGTCAGCTAGTATGGAATTTTCACTGTGGTGAATTGTGACCTACCTATAACATTAACAGCACCCCCACCTGAAACTATTGTATACCCTTTGGAGTAGCAAAGTAGCTTAAAGAAGAAAGAATAGGTACAAAACTTGGTACCTGCCTAAATTATTAATACTCATCGTAAAGTTACAAAAGGAAGTTGGACAGTGGGTGGTACCTGCCTAAATTATTAATACTCATCGTAAAGTTACAAAAGGAAGTTGGACAGTGGGTGGTACCTGCCTAAATTATTAATACTCATCGTAAAGTTACAAAAAGGAAGTTGGACAGTGCGGTTTATTCTCTGTTCAACTAGAGTGATAAACTTCCTCTTGTAATAGTCTGTTAGAGGATTTAGTAGCGAAATTTTGAGTGTGCTTTATTGTAAAACTACTGTAATATGAACTGATACTGTGACTTTCTTTTCAGTAGCTCCTTTTCTAGGCTTCTGTGATTTATTTGTTTGTTTTCCTATTTTATTTTTGTAAGTTTTCAGAAGCGTTTCTGGAAGAAGGGTTTCTGGTCACTTTCAATAATCCATGTTTTTTTTCTTTTTTGAGTAGAGTACTCAAAATAGTTTTCGTAAGCTGATACGCTTACGAAAACTATTTTGAGTAAAATTTGTTGATCTAATATGCGGCTTTACTCACGTGCATAAATGTAAAGGATTTATACCTATCTAAGTAATAACATCTGCATGAGTCAATCGATCTGGCTAAAGCTATGCATGCCGCAGGTGGTCCGTGGATGGAGACCATCTTTACATACTTACTAAGACTCCTCCGTGCCTCGGAAAGCACGTTAAGACGTTGGTCCCGGCTGTCATTCGTGGATCTTTGACAGTCGTTACGGGTCGTCAGAAGCCCGAAAGTCTGACAACTAGTCTTTACCAAAGGGTATTTATTACCCAGTAACTGGGTTGTGGAGTTCAAATAGGCAGTTACTCCATGTAAAATAGGTACTGGTATTCAGCTGCACCCGGTTATACTGGATGCCGACCCCAACAAAACTGGGAAAAGGCTAGATGACTCTCGTGTTCGTTATGATGATACCGGGTTCGTTAAGCTAGTTTCAAACTACACCTCTTCACAAAACTTTTCCAGCAGTAAGTCCTCCACAGAAATCTTTAGTAATAAGATTATTGTCTGCTTTCATAAAAATAACTTAAAATTAACACTATTATTATTTAATTTATATTATTATTTAACTTTCATAGATCATAGCGTGGCTGCGGCCTGCGGTGGCGAGGCGTGGAGTTCTGGCGACACTGGTGACCGCTGCAATGGCCTGGTGCGATGGCTACGACAAACCAATACTTGTACCGCTCAATGGATGGTAAGTTATTGTATTACTCGTCAATTTCGAAGAGTTTTCTGACCTTCTCAATGTACAGCAGACTGCGGTTAAAAAGGATGCTTCTGACGTGACCTATATACAAAGTTAATAATGTACTTTTACCCCTGTTTATAACAATTATATTATACTAGCACTTCACCCGCGTGGGTGTCGGAAAATATCCCACGGGAACGAAAATCCTTCCTATTCCTTGTCTACATTATAAAGGGAACGTTTGTGCAAAATTTCAGCTTTCTAGGTCCAATGGTTTGGGCTGGGCGTTGATGAGTCAGTCAGTCAGGCAGGACTTTTCTTTGTTTTTCTTTTGTTTATATTAAGAAGATATTTCGGTACTTTCGGTAGTCGAAACTAATTTCGGAGAAAGCATCCAAAAATCCTTTTTTTATACAGATTTGCTGCAATTGTGTAGATTTTGTACAGTTTTAAGATAATTTACAATATTTATTTTTTGTATAAAAAGACAAATGAATTGAATTGGAAGGTTCTCAAACCAAATTAGCTTCAGTCATAGGTATATCATTGAAACCTATAAGTAGTAAATGATTTACTCAGTGTCTGACTTTCAACTGATTTTTCAGAGACTAGATTAGGAAAACTCTTGTTTGATCGTAATGTAATCACCGTATGATTGTAAACCTAACGGTATTCCCATTAGTTTATAATCTATAACGTATTAATTTTCGATAGTTTATTATCTATCCATGTCAAACCATTAAATTGTGAACGAACCTGCACTTACCACACACAAATCACAATCACACAACAACACAACACACAATCACAATCACAAAATCACAATCACACAATCACAATCACAATCACACACACACAATCACAATCACAATCACAATCTGTCTGATTTTATTGCTCGTAAAATTGTGAACCGTCCTTGATTGGTAGGTCTTGGCACTAGCTGAATTGGTTACAATAAGTAAGCCAGGGCACCCCGACCAAATGGGTTAGGTTAGGTTAGAACTGTGACTACTCGCTGCGCTCGCTCCGCGAGCGTTTCTACAAGCAAGTCGCAAGTCGTATTGGTCGCATGTAAGTTTGATACAGTGTTCACAATTTGTCGGTTTTTCATGGATATATTATAAACTATCGAAAAATAATGCGTTATATTGTAAATGGTTTGTTGAAATTCACAATTTTTCGATAGTTTATAGTCTATCTCGCGAGATTATAAATTAAGTAACGAAAAAGGAGTTCATAACTATTTCAAAAGTGACACGAAAAGCAATAAATAATGCCCAAACACATACCAAATCAATACCTCCGCATTTACAACTAAACCAAAATCCAGATACATTGAAACGATGTCTAAGTTTCCATACAATATGACCGGAGTAAACCAGACTTCCATATTAATTGCTTCACCGTACACAAGACGTCGATACCGGAGACATTACAGATACCGGGAGACATAAATTCTAATAAACCAACACTTTGGAGGAAATCCAAATCATTTGGTAGCCATTAATTAGACAAAACTAACACTAGAAGTGATTAATCATGCTTAGATATTGTAAAGGTGCAAACAGACTACAATAATCGATGACATCTAATTCAGGTAAATATATTGTGGAGTAAAAAATAAAGAAAGAAATGAAAGAAAAATAAGTTTATTTGTCACAGAAACACGTGCATACAAAAAGATAATCTAATTCGTGTAACAGAAAAATAAACAAAATAGATCTATATAATATAATAAAACAAAACCGGGCAAGAGCGAGTCGGACTCGCGCACCGAGGGTTCCGTTCCGATTTCTGAAAAAGTGTGCTATTTAGAGACATCGTTTTATTTTTCCTGTAATCTTTACATAAACTTCTATCACATAGAATATTTTCAGATTTTTCTCTTTGCAAACTTCGGAGATAAGGGGGGGGGGGGGGGGGGAACGGTATTTTTTTTTTACATTTTTCATCAAAAGCCGAACACTGTGCAGCCTAAAAAAAATATATGTTTGAGAATGTGCAAACAGCGTTCTTTCATATGATACCCCACAGCGAGTAATCGAGTCTGGTTAAACCACGCTGGGGTCGGTGTAATTCATTCATTCATTCATTCATTCAACTATACTTACTTACAAAGCCACAACCAATTATGTGAACAAATATAATTAAGACGCTTAGTAATACTATTATAATTTTATAATAATATTACTAAGCGTCTTAATTTTTATGGTATTTACCATAAAAATTAATCCGCAGGCATAACCGTGCGTTACGAAAGTAACGCACGTAATGTAACGCATGTAATTGCATACATTATGCTCGCATAACTCGTCAAAATGTAGGGAACAGCTGAAATTTTTTTCGCGATTTCAGGTTTGTTCCCATAGTAAAAGTTGTTCATAATGATGAGTACAGTGACCCCTTGAAATATTGCCCATGAATTCAATTTCGCCTTGTATAATAATTTAGGTGGGAATAAATAAATTTCTATTGGTTGATAGTCCCATTTTATTCGGTATATTTCGGTTTTTCCGAAAATATACGATGGAACCTTTGAACGTTGTACTGGTATGTAATAATTACATAATGGCCACTCAGTTGGATTGGACGCAAGTAAGCGCACCTGATCGCAAGGAAAACGCAAACTAAAGAGTTAGTTTTTGAAAAATTAAGTTTTGGGTCGTAATTAGTGGCTTAATAAAACCCTACTCTTGTGGGTAGGGCTTTATGTTATATTTTGACTTATTATATTTTAATTTAATTATATTGTTTAAATGTTATCACCGAATTTCAAAAACACCTACTTACATACGAGTAAATCTTATTTTAATTCTGTTTTTGTAGAATTCGTAGCAAAAAAAAAGCTTGACACACTATTCACGCAAGATATTAAAACACCATAAGTCAAAACATCGATATTTGCCGTCAAAAGTATGCATTCATCTTCCTACATTACGCATCATATCTATTCTCCTTATAAAATATTTGAATCACGTTTTGTAGCTAACTCACTGTTTCACGACGTGAATAATTCTGAAAAGGTGCGATCCTTGACGAAATGGCTCGCATGGGAATAAGGGAATGTGAGCAACAAAGAGCAAAGTGAACTCCGCACACTATGAAAACAAGCCTAAAATGGCTTAAGTAAGCGTGATGGAAAATCCGGGCGCATATTTCCGACGGGTAAATGACGGTCCGTTGTTTCATGCTAAACTGCTAGGAAATAGTTTTTAACTTTCATAAAAGATTTACTTTTAATTTAATTTTTTTTTTAATGCTGTCAGATTGATCTAATAAAATGCAAGAAATCGCAGTTTCTCTGATTCAGCTATGAGCTATTAAGTTACTAAACTAGAAAGAACTCACTCAAACAACTGGCACCTCAAGGTTTGAAGTTCTAATCTGTAAATATCAGTAGAAAATAATCAAGCAATAAAAACATCTTCTCACAAAATCTTCTAAAATCTTGAACTGGACTTAAATCAAGTAGCTATACCCGAATCACTTTATGTCAATAGCGGTCATTACCCTTTTCCTAATATCTGACCGTAGGAATCCGAACAATAAATTATGTATGATTTTTCATTATTGGAACATGTTGAAGATCACGATAGATAGATACTGAAATAAAGAATGCTAGAAAATGTACCCACCTACATTTTCCTGTAGTGTAGTTTAGTTTGGATTCCTACTTTCAGATATTAGGGAAAGGACAATAGCGCTCATTGACCTTTATTTTTAATATTTTTACCCTGTTAGGTCGCCTACATTGTCCTTAACCCGTCGCACGCCAAATAAAAAAAAATCTAATCAAATCAAAGCAAATCATTTATTCGTTTGCCAAAAGCAGACACAATACATTTTTTATTGTTATCTGCACACCTGGGTGTCAATCGACGTTTAAAGAGTTAAGGCCCGTTCAGAACTAAAGGAATATACACAAGTTCAAGCAACATTACACAATGCAATAGTAGTTATGTACTTTTAACCTTACAGTTTATTCTTCCTCGTAGATTTTACAGGAAAAAACAGACATAGATTGAATAGTTTCTTTCCTGCTCAATCTGTAAATGTCTACCGAAACAAAAGGGTTCTTTTTACGGTTGTAGTCACTAGAGTGATAGTCAACGACTTATCAAAACGTACGTACATATACAACGTGCTGCTACAATGGCGACATTAATTTAACACATGGATAAAATAATTATTTTGTTAATTGAAAAACTAAAATTTTTTAAGCAAACTAAATAATAAAGCTCTCTCTTACCTACTCTTTGCACGTTATTCGTTTTAATTAATTTCATTGATGCGATGTTATGATCCGTGACCCCAACAAATTACCTCTGCGCTACAGTTCTTTAAGTACAGGATTGTTCCAAGATGCTATTCTAGAAAATTGTAAATAAACCAATAATTAATAACGTTTAATTAAATTAAAACATGTTCATAAAACGAAAACGCGAAACTATACGTGTGTTAAAGTAATGTTGCCATTAAAGCGGCACGCTGTATATACTTTCTTTGAAGTTACAATGGCACCATGGCAGTTTCGAACCATATGCATAACAGCAGGCCTATTTTATAAAAATCTTACTGTTAAAACTTAAGTGAAGTGAGTTTGAAGTAAGCTGTCATTCCGCCTGATGCTAGGGACGGACACTATTAGTATTAGTTCACTTCAAGCTTACTCTACCTAACTTTTTACCACTAATATTTTTACAAAATAGACCTATTGTCTTAGAAAAAAATAGGTAAGTATAATTATGTATTTATTATACCTCTGTACTTATCACGAAAAGGACCCAAGCCTATGTTATGTAATTAATGAAATTATGGCCGTTATATATTGAAAGTCAGCGTATAATGGGATTTGAAATAAAATTACCAGTATATATTTCAACTAAATTTATTTCTATTCGTTTTTTCATGTAATAAATTACTTTAATTTAGCAGTAAATTCGAACATTTTGAATTATTGAACCCATTAAATAGTTTTCATAGATAATTGGTACAGATATCATATCAGGGATGAATAATAGCAGTTAATACACGCAGTTTACATCATGTAGTAAGTTTTTAATACAAATTACTTTTTACCTAAAAAAAACCAAAAGGTCGCCTTTGGAATTGTAACGTTTATTGTTAATTAACTCGATAATCACTCCCCTTATCTTTTCTCATTAACTTTTTTGTAATTAATGTTCCCGGGGATAACAGTAGACGATTATCCCTAATGAGAAATCCAGGGAAAATAATTGGAATGAATAAGAAAAAAATGTGCTATTGTTTTCTTTCTTGAAGAATATAATACGGCTTTTATATTACTTTACTCGACATATTAATTTGGAGTAGGTATTAAGAATTCATCTTGGAAACAGTGTGTTAGCTCATTTATACTTGACTAGTTTTTGTCCGCGGCTTCGCCCGCGTGGATGTCAGAAAATATCCCAAGGGAACCTGCTACCGGGAATTCCTTCCTTATTCCTTGTCTACATTATAAAGGGAACCTCTATGCAAAACTTCCGCTTTCTAAGTCCAAGCGTTTGGGCGGGGCGTTGATGAGTCAGTCAATCAGTCAGTCAGTCATTAATACATCTCAAAGTTAGATTTGCCACGGATTGGTCTGATTTCACATAATTATAACCATAAGAACTCTAAATCTAACTTACTAACGTACGTAACTAGGTAAGGCTGAGTACGGGGTCAGCGGCCGCTGACAGTATCATCATCATCATCATCATTTTAGCCTGGAATTACCCACTGCTGGGTATAGGCCCCCCTTTTTTCTGCAATACTTCCCAGTTACGTGCGTCCCTCATCCGTGTTCCCTGCTTTTTTTGCTGTTAGTACAGTTATGTACTTGAAAAAATTATAAGTTTGGAAAATATTAGGTACCTCGTATTTCGTCATGATGTTCACTTGTTTTTTTGCTGTTCTCCTAGGCTTCAACCACCAATAGCATCAACAGTTCGGGTGCTCTCCGTGGGTGGGTCAACTCCCGGAGCGGGAGCCAGGCTTCTGCAGCTAGCACCATCAGGACAGCATCTGGTACTCGCACCTTCGGCTGGAGACCCTCAACTGTGGCACGTCATGTCTAACTCTAGAGTTCATACGTTTAAAGGTAAGTTAAACTCTTATTCCTCTCCCTTTAGCTGATATGTTTCTTATTCTTGAATTTAAATTCCAATAATTTAGTTTCCATTGAGATACGGTACCCAAATATAAAAAATCCTAGTAATAAGTTTTTCAACACCTAAGACTTGAAAAATTATTTAATATCGTTGTGCAAAATGAAAAATATTTAAATTTAACTCCTATTACTCCCTGACCTACTTACGAGTATAAATGGTTTTAAATTATTTTTTTTATTTACCGAAAGCTTTACGCCTATAGAACTTTTGTTGGGACGTGATATAGGTTCTACAGTGCGATGAAATTAAATGTCCATTCAGTGCTACACCATGTATAAATAATATACTTACTACAACTAAACACAGTTGAACAATAACTAGAATTAGAATAATTATGAAATAACACAAATGATAAATGATGCGAGCAACGATTAGTAACCGACTGTATGGTGTGTCGTCGTGGAATCTACTGTATTTGAACTTAGCAGACGTGGGATGTCATGAGTACTTAAGCTCACCATCACGTATGCATGTGTGGGTTACATACCACTGTGTGTGTGTGTATGTAAGCCCAACGGCGCGCGGCGATACGAAATTTTTCTGGCATATTAAAGAGCAAAATCCCAGGGCCGCCAGACCTTACTTATTTCCTGATTAACAAAATGTATGGGATAGAGTAGTGTTAGTATGTACTTTGAACTTACGCATCTAGCTTGGGCTGACGGCCAGTTTTCAGCAATCAGGTTAAGTAAAAAAATATTCCTCTTTTTTCTTAAAGTGTGACAGCTGATTTTTATGTATGTTTTAGAGAATAAATTGTTAATTATTAATAATAAATACTGTCAGACACATCCCGTGGGCGGTTTTTTTCCACCAGGCGCTTTAGAGCTCGCAAAAAATCACGTCATCTTACTTATAGTTTGAGTCAAATATCCCCCCGACACAATTAGCTGTGTCTGTGATATTTTTGACCGGTACGATTGATCTAATAAAAAATAATATCCTTGGACATTTCACACAACGCCATCTAGTCCCAAGCTAAGCAACCTAATGCTTGGGTTATGGTAACGAGATGGCTGATAAATTACGTATATACGCGCTATGGCGCGTTATCCCGCGTTATGGCGTGCACATTGATCGCATAGAGGGTTTGCAAAAAAGATTTGTTCGGTTTCTGTGCAATCGTTTGCGCATACCATATCACAGTTGTGATTATTTAGATCTCTGCAGGAAATTTCACCTACAACCACTTACTAACCGTCGTCGATTAGCAGATTGTACATTTTTGCTCAAAATTATATCAAACGAGGTGGACTGTCCGCAGCTTCTGCGTAAGCTATACTTTAATGTTCCCCAGCGAACACTCAGATTTAATCCTCCTATAGCTATTCCGTTGTCTTCTTCCAACTACAGGCAAAACTCATATTTAGTGCGAGCGAGTAAAGACTTTAATGCCCTAAGCAAGCAGTTCTCTTTTGATTTGTTTTCAACCAAAGGCTCTAGCGTACGCAATAGGCTGAACCTGGAATTTTTCAAAATTAATTCTTAGTGTTAATAGTAAGCAGTTCTGTTTCTTACTTTATTTTATTTCATTGCAGTCTATTCCTTATGTTTGGTGGTACCGATTTGACGATTGGTGCTCATCTTTTTTTGATGTCTTGTAGAGTTAAAGATAAATAAATAAATAAATACATATTTTTTTTTGTAAATACATACATATTATAGATAGAAAAACACCCCGACTCGGAACAAATACTTGTAGGTCGTACAAATATTTGTTCCGTGCGGGAATCGAACCCGCGACATGCTGCGCAGCAGTTAATCGCTCAACCACTGCGCCAACCGTGTCGTCAAAAATCTGGCTGCGTCTGGTGGAAAAAACCGCCGACGGGAAGTGTCTGACGGTATTGATTATTAATTATTAACAATATTCTGTAAAACATAGATAAAAATCAGCAGTCAGACTATAAGAAAAGTGTGTAATATTTTTACGTATCTTTATAACAAGTACCTGGAAATTAGCCGTCGGCTCAAGCAAGCATGTATGCGTACGTTCAAAGTACATAGACTAACACTCCTCATCCCATACATTTAGTTAGTCAGAAAATAAGTGAGGTCTGGCGGTTCTGGGATCTTGCAGTATTACTTATTTTATTTATAGTCACATCACTGAAAGCAATACTTTTACTGTGCAGTTTCAAATAACTTCTAATTAAAAACTCTGAAGCAATCACCACTGGTCAGCGCTGAACTTTAATAAACTCAAATAATAAATCAAGTACGAGTATTTCTCGCGTATTTTGTTTTGTTTTTCTTCCATAAATACCATTGCGCTCGTCTAGTAAATTTTAGAACTAATTAACTAACCAATCCAACTACACTGTAGGTACAGTGGACAAAACTTAAGCATGCTCACTTAAGAAAATATTTCTTCGAAAGCGCAGCTAGTGACAAACCACACCACTTCCTGGTTTCGCCTGATTAGAAAAATAAAATAACATTTCATAAAAAGTTCACGCTGGCCGTGCCCATTAAAAAATCGTCTCACAAACGAGCATAGCACGCTCCTAGTATGAAGGTCACATTTCTATACATCGTTATACTAAACGAACACGACTAAAATACTCTTCGAGCATCCTATTGGTTATTATCGTTATTATTACATCCTATTTACGCATTCGTTGCGCGATCGAGTCGTGAGCCGTGCTATGCAATTATCGCCTTTAGGGTGACCGTACGGAACTCTGACCCATTGTACATACAAATTAAACACTTTATACAAGATTAAAAAATATAGGTCACTAGGTTTTGGCCACAGCTTCGACCACGTAGATGTCGGAAATATGCCACGAGAACGTACTCCCGGGATAAAAAAGGGTCCAATGTTTTAACTCATCTTAGGTCATGGTCAATTCCTGTGATCACCCAAATCCGTTCAGCCGTTTATGCCAGACCGACAAAGTTATTTTCGCATTTATAATAATACTAGCTTCTGCCCGCGACTTCGTCCGTGTGAAATTTCTTGTTCGGGGGAACAAAGAATGCTAAACGACTTTTTTCTTTTTGCTCTGCTTCTAAGGATCCTAGCGTGATGTTAATAACAGCCTATAGCCTCAAGAATTGGGCTATCAAATGCAAAAAGATTTTTCAAATCCGACTGGTAGTTAAAATAGATTAAAGATTAAAATAGAGAATACCTGAACAAATTTTATTGCAATAATTTACTCCGTTCCATTGATTTAAGCGCGGGGACGATGTCCAAGATCAATCTTAAAGATTAGGTTTCCTCTTAGCAAATCCAATTTCTATACTCATTTCATGGTAGACTAGCTTTTCCCCGTAGCATGTCGGAAAATATCCCACGGGAACGTACTACCGGGAAATCCTTCCTTATTCCTTGTCTACATTATAAAGGGAACCTCTGTGCAAATTTTAAGCTTTCTAGGCTCAAGGGTTGGGGCTGGTCGTTGATGAGTCAGTCAGTCAGGACTTCTCTTCTTATTTATATAGATATAGTTCGATAGATACAGTCCGCGAGGCCTTAGCTAAGCTATGCATTTGTGTGAATGATCAAAAAAAGGTACGAGTGCCCATGACCAACATTTTTGTCTTATTGTTTTACGCAAGACAAAATCTTCAATCGTCTTATCGTTTTACGTTTTACAACGACATGGTTATGGTCATGGCCTCTCGTACTAAAATAACAAAATCCGATTGCCAAAAAGCAGTATAAACCGGTTTTAAATCAAGCAAAGAACGCGGCGTGCTCAATGCCGGACGTCACATCTACACTATCTATTTGTTCTCACACAAATGCAAAGCTCAGCTTAAACCTTGCGTACTGTACTATTCATTCACTTGTGAAATATTGCAATGTTTTGAAGTATTGTTTACAGGATACTTTCAGCAATACTATCATATGGGTTGCTAGAAAAAACTGTGATTCTAAAAAAATACGGGTTGAGCCTTTTCAGGAAACTAAAAATGTAGTTTGTTTATTTAATACTTCAAACACACTTATGTGCCGAGATGAATTTAATGCCATAGGCATTTTCTACCAGTCAACCTTTGAGTGATGCAGAGACAAACAGTGGTAGGTGCAGTTACGAAAATTGAAGCAGTTGTAGATTGCCTCAAAACCGAATTCAAACAAAACTCCTTTGACCATTTTGCTTTTTCTCATAGTTGCGTATGTGTGCGGTCATCGCCTTGAAGTAAAGTTTTACTCTAATAGACCTTCTCAAAGACTACTTAAGTTACCTCTAAACACATATTTCATAACATACAATCTTACACTGACCTGCAAATTGCAAACAACGTAAGAGAATTTAAATTTCATTTTCGCCTTAAATCAGAGACGTTTCATTCACGTTAAAGTGACAGAGAGGCCATGAGACTCAACAGCGACTTAAAATTAAGTTGCGTTTAAGCATCCCACCGTAATTACCTACCTATCCATCCAGACTATACCTATATCTCTTACGCATCACTAACAAAATCAAAATGTTCCATTTTCCGTGATTGGTCGATGAGCTATTTACTTAATATTATTGTTCGTCCATTCGCGTATAAATTCCATTGTACAAATCCCTATCTCCGGGTCGATTACATTTACCGGATATTATTGAATTTAAATTTAAAATCGAATTTATTACACAAATATAAATTAAGGAGCGATTGTGTTTTGTTTAACAAAAGCCTAATGGATATTGTTAATGTGGTTTTCAACAGTGTATGATTTATTTTTAAACGGTTTTCGATTGTTGGGGTGTATTAGTAGGTATGTCATGCTGAATAAATTGTTTAAAATTTAGTATTCAGTTAGAAACGTTTAAAACGTGTACAGCCGGTTGGATAGTTCTTTCACCATCATTTAAGGCGAGTAGATCTACTAACCGGTAGCGCCACCATTAAAAAAATATAAATCTGGAGATATGGAACATTTTGAACTTTCCTATGCACAAATTTTTAGTCAGATGAGAAAGATTTTTTTTTAATATCCCACGGGAACGTGCTACCGGGGAATCCTTCCTTATTCCTTGTCGACATTATAAAGGGAACCTCTGTGTAAAATTTCAGTTTTCTAGGTTTAAACGTTTGGGCTGGGCGTTGATGAGTCAGTCAGTCAGCCTGACTTATTAATTGTTTTCTCAATGGTGGCGATGTTAGATAGCAGCTATACACGCCTTAATTGTAGCTTTATGAGTTTAACTTACAAATACATTAGTTTGTATGGGAAGTCTCTTACTTATGTATTTAGCTTCAGTACAATGCTACGGCGTAGCAGCTACGTCACTTGCCTACGCCGTAGCAAACAAAACGCTTGCTTCCACTTGGTTTTAGTCAAAAGTACTCTTAAGTATTTGTGACACTTGCTTTATTTATTTACTATAACATTTTACAAAAAAAAAAAACCTAAGCTAAGAACTATGCCCCGCAAAACCGTTTTCACGGTGTGTCTGTGGGAACGGTACAAACGGTATTACAAAAGGTTTAGTGCGGACACTTAATTTTCATATAATACCAAATTACTCATTTGCCCTCCCCTCAAAAATCTGCAAACCACTTTCCTAAGAAAATAGCCTACAAACCCCGGAAAAGAACAACTTAAGCAATTTGGCAAATTTACCTTTATTTTCCTGATTCCTTATATCAGCAGGCAACTGGTTGAGAAGATATGGTATTCTTTTATCAAGCGTTCGGTCGCCAAATAATTTCTTATTCTAGGAACATTAAATTTACCTGCCGATACCATCCTAGTTCCGTGGTTATGGGAAACTAACGAGTGACGCTCCCAGTTGCCATGACTGTTAACCAGAAGTAGGTATTTATGTTTTACGCTGATTGGAAGAATTTTGCAAATTTTAAATAACTTATAATAATCATCTTTACATTTGTTTTTAGTTTTCTTACTTATTAATAATTTTAAAAATCTAATTTGCTGTGCTTCTAATTTTTCTAAATTACTTTTGAATGTAAGTCCATAAACAGTCGAGGGCGTAACTTAATAAAAACTTAGGAGTTGATATTCAAAAAATATCAACTGCTAAAGCAAGTGTCACAAATTAAGCCCCTTATTCATAAAACTAAAACGCTCTACAAACCTATTTTAGTTAAAATAGTGTTTTGTCAACAAAGAAGACAAAACACAATTTTAACTAAAATAGGTCTGTAGAGCGTTTTAGATTTTTATGAATAAGGGGGTTAATATTTTATTGATACAAACATTTAATCAAGTAGCGAAGGTAACGAAGTCAACTGATGTTGGTTCATACGCTACATTATGCTGAATGAAAGTAAAATATTATGAAACATTCCACTACAAATAACTTCATACAACGTGCTACCGCTGGAACTTTGCAAATGTCCACGTCAATATTTCCTGCCAGCATTCGCTTTGCGGGCAGCAAATTGAAAATAGTTACGACGATGCAGTTTCGATCCCGTTCACGTTAGGTAATAGCGACACATCCCGGTCAACAATGGCCGGTGTTTGGGTAATATTTTTTTTTGCTGGTTTATCCCTTGCTTTGCGCTTTTAGTTGTATAAATAAACATTTGTGCTTACGTACTTGAACATACACAGTGTTTATACGAACTGGGTTCATACAATAGTGAGTGGTTATCTAAAAGCTGATTGTCGGTTGCTGGCAAGTCTTGCTACGCTTCCCAGACAATGATTTATGTTTTTACTTATTATTTCGAGTACCAAGTAATCACCTTAAGGTGCTACCCCGACCAAATGACCTTGAGCGTTCGGTCCTTCTCTGTCCCGTCGCTCTGTCCCGCTCCCTGCGCACGCCCCATTATTATAGAATTAATATTTTTTAATTAAATTATTTATTACAAAATCCATAGCTCTTTTCTTTCTTCTTTCTTTTATTTTTATAATAAAAGAATAGCGATCTTTTAAAATAAAATAAATAGTGAATTATTTAGATTTTTAAATTATCTATCCACTAGCTTTTGCACGCGGACACGTGGTGGATATATATATATATAATTATATAAATATATATATATATATTATCGTAAGAACGTTATTGTTGTTTTCCTCGGTAACAGTACTTTTTTTTCGGGATAAAAGGTACCCTATGGTCCCATATGTCAGTTTCTATATACGGTCACATTATGACAACGTATATGCAAAATTTCAGGATGTTCGGTTCACTGGTTTAGGCGTGAAAAGGTAACAAACAACCAAACTTACTTTCGCATTTATACTATTAGTTAGGATTAGTGCTCAAATGATTAGTACGTCACCTTCAGCATAAAAACATGCAATCAATAATTTTAGTCACATTACAAGGATATTTTAAATGTATTTACGAATATGTATAGCAAACTGAGATGTATAGCAAGAACTGCTATGTGATGATAGGATATCCAACATTAATAATGTGTGACGTAGTTTATTAATGAGTTAATAGCCTCTGACGCACTATCGCATGGTTTTGGTCGGGGTAGAGCCTTAAGACGAAGGTCTTTAAAAAACTTTCCTTCGTGTCCGTATTCCAACTTTTCGTTTTTCACCAAAAGTGTGGATGTCGGACGTTGCTCTACTACCTACTCTTTTTAACGACTTCAAATTAACTAAATCTTGTTATTTTGTTACCAGGTCATTCAGGAAGAATCCTATGTATGTGTGTGACTAGAGAATCACAATATCTGTTGACTGGATCTGAAGACACCAGCGTCATTGTCTGGGACCTCCACACCTTGGCAGTCAAGACTAAAATACTGTAAGTACTCTTAGCTTCACAAACCCCATCAATTCTTGGTGCCAATGATATAATTATATTAATTCTTAAACATAAGTATAATAAATTTCTCGTCATAAAACTTTGCACCCATGAAAACGCCTTAAGAGGAAAGGCGGGTGCTCTCTCTCTTTTCTCCATACAAACGCTCTCGCCTGTTTTCTCTCTGGTTAATTACCATAAAGCAATGTTTTTTTACAGAAATATAAATATTAGCTACTTGTATGCTCCTATGTTTTCCTTTTTGATGATACATTATTTTTATAAGAACTAGAACCCTCAAAAAATGCTCAAAATTGCCTATTCAGACCGCTGTCAACAGAGACCTAGTGTACAAATTTGACAACTATTATATTAACGAAAAAAACATAGGGGCATAGTATATAATTATCCTTCTTATTCAGTTTATGAAATATCTTTTGAATTGGTCCAATATTGGAGGAGGAAATAGGCGAGAGCCAAACCTCAAAATGTGACTTTTTACATAGGCTATTTAGTCGGATCTGCAGTTGTCCTTATCGCATGAATTTGAGGGCGGAGCGCTCGCAGAGCGACAGCAATAGTTTCTTCAAAAACCAATGTTTAAAGGTCTGGCAGTGCATCTTAATAATAATATCAACGAAGTGAGAGAATAATACACTACATTAAAACATCTCTTTAATTAATGTAAGTCGTGTATGAAGGATTTGTATTTCATATAAAAAACACAAGAAGAATTAAACCACAGAATATTATAGCTACAGTAGTTTATCTGGGCTTTGAATTAATTACCTACGGCCGCTCGGTAGTTACATACGTAATAAATCTCAATTTATACCAGTACGTAACAGTTCGAGCGCACGGCAATTACGCATGGACCGACCATGCGTAATTGCCGTGCGCTCGAACTTTTACGTACTGGTATAAATTGAGATTTCGAAGCGCGTCGTTTCAACTGTTTTCTATGAAGATAAACTACTGTAACATTATTATACTGTGGTTAAGCGAACCATATAATTACGCCTTAACAAATGGCATCAGTAATACGGTTCTTCGTAGGTATAAGATTAAGTACAGGGAGAACAAGTAATCAATTACATAATTGATCTCTTGTTCCATTGTACTAACAACATTACTTGATACCTACAGCCCATTATCCTTTATAACAAAGACGGAATTGACCAATTTGAAGATACTACGTATTACAAGGGTCATTTTGCTGAAACTAGAGTTCGATGTTCACAAATCTCGTAAAGATGTGAACAAATTACTATTTTTCTCTAGAGAAAATGTGAACTTGGAAATTGATAACGAATTTTTGAGTCTTCTATTTTTATATTTACCATCGGACACATTATTTTTAATATATTGAGTGTATTAGTTATAAGCCTGTTTAGTAAAGTAATGTCTTCATTCAAGACGATTTAAAAAAAACACTTATTCTAAATCGTCAAATGTATTAAAACTCCAATCACGTATTGACAATTCTTTGTGAGATGTCAGTAATAAGTGCCTAAAAGTGCGTGCGTACCCTCCTCATTACTTCAGCTTCACTCGACTCATCGCTCATTTAGTATTAAGTATGTACCTGTACACACGTGCTTCAGTATGTACCTGTACACACGTGCTTCAGTATGTACAGTCGAACAAGCTATTCGGTACACAGGCACCTAACTTTGTGACTACTTTTAAACAATCCTGTGAGTGTGTTGAATTGTCAAGTCTTTTACATCACTCTTTAAAGAGTGTCTCCAGCTTAAACTCCCTTTTTTAAAAGCACAGAGTAAGTATTAACTTTAGTTCTAAACAAAATTTTTTTGAGGTTTAAGTTTGGCATAACTTTACTCTGAAAAAAGGGGAGGAAGTAAAAAAACAACAAAAGTACCTAATTTATTCAAATTATGCTGAGAATCTGCACTTTTCGAACGTCAAAATTACATAAGATAGCCCCTCAAAACGTCCGCCCTTTAACACTTCCTATTGCTTTAGCTGGGAAGAACAAGTGACGCAAAAAACTCCCCAGCAGCACATCCTGCTGTCTGTTATTATGCATGCATTAAAAAATAATATTGTCAGTGTAGTGGAAATGTTAACACCTACTTTTGCCTGCATACCAATCTTCTTGTTCGACTGTACCTACATACATACCTATATATTATGTATATGTATGACTGTGTATTGTCTATCAGAGAACACATAGCGCCGGTGCTGTGCGTGGCAGCCATCGTGAACAGGTCATTAGTGATCAGCGGGGGAGAAGACTCTGCGGTTATTGTCACTTCACTCGTTGATGGAGCGCTGGTAAGGGATTAATGTTTTTGTTTTTGTCTCTTTTGCTGTATTTTACTGAAATTAAGCGAGCCTTTTGTTAGGCTCATATCTAAATAAAGGTAAAGGTATCATTGTACTGTCTTGCTATTCGAAAATAATGACCGTTATTTTTGTTTTAGAATCAGTTCAGACCAAGCAGAAAAATCGTATAGGAATTTACTGGCTCCATTGAAAATAGGACCGTATTACCATAGCTTAAAGTATAAAATTGTCAGTAGACTCGCGCCATGCTAACTGTGTCGATATTCATACAATTTTATTCTTTCCGCTTGGTCTGAACTGACCCTTAGTTCTCAAGTCTACATTGTATTATTTTCTATGTAGCAAAAAATTTGTGGACCATTTCATAAACATATTCAACTACTTTAGGTTTCAGCGTCCAATAAAACGTAACATTTCCGTTCAGTAAAACTTGGGACAGCCCTTATTCACGTCAACCATTTTCCCCAGGTAACAAAATTGGACCATCACCGCGGCTCAGTAACAGCAGTCAAAGTAATCCAAGATGGCGACATCCTCGTCACCTGCTCCCAAGACGGGACAGTATGCACATGGAATGTCGACAATTTCACTCTTCTCAGTACTGTGAATGCAGGAGTACCGATAAATACCATGGAAGTGACAGACGACAATGTGTTCCTTATCACGCTGCAAGGAGAAAATGAGCTGCATGTAAGAACGTTCATCACTGGAACGCATCTGCATGTATTGAAGAGGCATAAGGCTAAGGTAAGACATTTTGACACAAAGGAGATTTGGCGAGTTGGGTACCTCATCAAATCCAAACGTTTCAAAATCTGGTTATATGCAAATTACAGGTCTTATATCCGTAGTTATTTAAATTGCTAAAATGTGATAATAGTTGTTGGGAGTAATTAAAAAAACCTTGATTTTAGGGTTAGGGGCAGCCCCGTTACGGAAACAAAACGCTTAAAATAGAACCAATTAAACGTATTCTAACAGTGTTGCCGTATAATAAACAAAAATCGATACAATACGATTAGATCTAGCGAAAAACTGAGTTAAGATGAGTTAATCACTTTAGTGAAGAAGAAAAAAATCGTTTATTCAATAAAATAAGTGCAATACAATAGAAATATGTGCAAACTTAAATATACTAGATAAAAAAATAAAACTACGTAAGTAAATCAGATTTGACGTAGGGACTCTTGAATAATAAGTATTTCACGGGTGGTGGTGTGAGATAAAAAAGTTAGAGAATGTTATGTATATAAAGGTAATCACATAAAAAAATTCGAAAAGGGATATTAAATAGACGAACATAGACGAAAATAGATTTTCAGGGGTCTACCTTGAGTTACATAAGTAGGTAGGTTACTTTAAGTATTATTTTTGGTCCATTTTGAGGTTATGTATAAATCAATTTAATATCCTCAAGTCTAATTTATGTCTTACCATTACATATTTTGTTATACTCTATTGTAGCATTCAAATCCATAATAATATATTAATTCTATGAAACGTTAAACCTGTATGTGATACTGAAAATACATGGGTTTCTGCCATCTCCTCTGTAACTGTAATGTACAGACGCCAGCACATCAAGCTACTACAAACTGTCAAATTTCTTGAATAGATTTTCATCTTTATCGCTAAAGCATTAGGTTCAAGGTTGATTGGGAAAATTTGACAGTTTCGGGTGGCTTGATGTGCTGGCGTCTGTACCGTAAATGCGGTGGTGCTATGGAAGTGACAGGTGACAATTTGTTCCCGATCACGTTGCATATCGTTACATACATGAAAGAGACGAGTGACAATTTGTTTCTTCAACATCAACTGAAACGACTCAACTTTACTGAAGCATGATGCGTTTCGCCTACTTATTTATAAGCCCAAAACATTGCTCCCTTTAAACAAAACACGAACAAAATCTAGTTAAATTAATCACGGTTGTAACTACTTTGGAAAAATAAAACAAATACCAGTCTAATTAACTTTGAATACAAACAACGGACCTATTGTCTTAGTTAAAGACAAGGAATCTATTGTCTTACAATCCCGCTGTAGATCCCGTAGGAATTATAATAGAGAATAGCTTCTCAGCAGGACTGCTGTTTGTACAGTTGATAATCTAATATCTCAGAGTAAGGCATAAAAGATGACGCAATTATAGAGTCTAGGCCAGTCTTAGCCATCTGCTGCGCTCCGTCCCTGCAAAATAAAATCTGATTTTACTTTGCAGAATAAAATCTGATTTTCACCATAAATTCAATCTTCCGACGTAGAACCACTTTCATTTTTATTAAATCCGTTTCATTTTGTACTGTAGAAGCAAAAAGAGTAAGTTTATTCAAAGGGGAGCCCTGTTGCGTCCGAACATAACTTTATCTTAAAACTTTGTTCAGCAATACCTTCCCATTATCTGGAACCAAGTTAATCTTACGCTAAGGTACGAGGGTTTAGTTAAATTAAATAGACACAGCCTGCTAAGTTTTTAAAGTTGATGCTAGTTTGTAATATTTTGTTACGGCAGTGTTGATTTTGATAAAAAAAATACGCATAGGTACTTTAAACAGGATGAAATTGAAAACATGCACCAAATCGAAATGGGAGATTATTGTACTCGTCGTTATATGAACAACTTTTACTATGGGCACAGGACCAAACCAGAAATCGTGAAAAAAAATTCAGCAGCTCCCTACATTTTGACGAGTTTGATGTAGTAGATAAATGACTTTTTTCACGATTTCAGGTTTGATCTCTTAATAAAAGCTGTTCATAATGATGAGTACAATCTCCCATTTCGATTTGGTGGATGTTATAAATTTCATCGTGTATATTGTAATGGTATGGTATATGATTTCAACGAGTAAAAATATAAGGCAAAAGAAAAAAGATAAAATAACGATTCATTGTACCTAATATTACAAAAGCTCAAGAAATACATCAGTGAACAATACATTGCAAAGAACATTCCATTGAATTGGTTTTACGTCGCATCCAACTGGTTTAAATAACCGTTTAGTTAATCGCCTAGCCTTTGGAAGTAGTGCTCGCTGGTTGCTCGGCTCGCACGCGGTTGGTCACAGTTCCAACTAACCTAACCCATTTGGTCGAAGTCCCTGGCTTAGTTATTGCGACCAATTCGACTAACAGAATTCTATCACCCCAATAACTTCAACAAATAATTCCTAATAAATCCAAACTTCCCGAGACCCGTGACCAAACTGTTGTCCCCGAAATATTCAGTCCAATATAGCCTTGACATCTACCCCACATTCAATCTAACGTAATAATTGAGGATCACTAAATTTGTTAAGCTCTTTATTCGTTACAGAAAACAGATTACCACCGATTTATTTTAAGTGCTCTTGGACCCATTTCTTATTACATTCGGTCGAAGCGCCGCTAAGCGGTGCTATTACGTTACCATCGATATTGTAGATACGGGAACTTTCTTGGTTTATTGGAGTAAAAGCATTTTCTTGGTTTATAACAAGTTCTGCAATATCAAGATTTGATATTACATTAGTGGTAATACAGATTTCATCTTTACTGTTGACCAGTCTCTTGTATTATGCGGTCTGTCAGAGGGATTCTATCAGTGGTGGAAGCTTTTATTTTCTACCCAGTCACACAGTACTGTTGTTACAATTCCTGTAGTCACGAGTATTCATCAGGGTAGCTATTATCTGTGATTAGTTCTCGGATCGTGAAGTTATCTCTATAGATATACACTACAGCTTTAATATGAAATTTATCATTTGAAGACATTTGATGATTTCTCCAATAATAATTTGCAACAATCTCAATCCATGAATACAACTTTGATTTTTTTGAGCATTTATTACAGCAGCAGTATTTTCACAACTATCAAGCTATAAATCCAGAGACAAAATTTAATTATTTCAGGTGTTCACTTCCCGATATTGGTAACGAACTTTCAATTAGTAGCGGATAGAATTGAAAACATTGACTTGAACAAGTATTAATTGATGCTTTAATTAATTCCACGAGAACGAAGTATCTACTTCAGCTGTCTTGAAAGAGCAGATATCTGCAGAACGAGAATTTTCAAAGTAGCTTAAGGCTGCAGTCTTGCAAAATTCACTCGCGGCGAATTATTTGCGCAACTTTGTGTTTTTTTTAAAACAAAAGTAATGAAATAACATGAAATATTATTATTGAACGTGAATAACCATAATATAAGTAATAGCTGGTTATTTCTTTTAGGTTCATCTGGGTGGATTATGTTAGGTAAATCAAGCGTTAAATATAGCTCTTTCGCGCCAACAACGATTCGAGTTATGTTTGTGCACTTGCATTGGGCAATACAAATTTTATTTAGAAAATCTGTTCAGCGCATAATTGTTTCCATATTCTTGTCTTCAAAATGCGCTGATTACTTTTTTCTAATTATCTTTCATTTTCTTAATTCGGATGTCACAATGTCATCGAAATTCTCTGTTTTTATCTCTTAATAAACGGTTTGTTTCATAATAACAAAGCATCGTACGCATGTAAGATTTGGTTGGTTTAATGCCAAGAGTTCAATAAAGCAAATACTAAAAAAAATTGCATCTAAATCACCTTAGTCTAACAATAATAATAATCTCAAAAGACCTCCAAAACGCTCCGACCCACTAAGAAATTTCACTCGCAATTCTTGTTCATAAACTCTGTTTTGGAGGTATTTTGAGATTATTATTATTGTTAGAGTAAGGTGATTTAGGTGCAATTTTTTTTTAGTACTTGCTTTATTGAACTCTTGGCATTAAATTAACTAACTTTTACATGCATACGATGCATTGTTATTATGAAACAAACCGTTTATTAAAAGCTAAAAACAGAGAATTTCGATGACATTGTGACATCTGAATTAAGAAAATGAAAGGTAATTAGAAAAAAGTAATCAGCGCATTTTGAAGACAAGAATATGGAAACAATTATGCGCTGAACAGATTTTCTAAATAAAATTTGTATTGCCCAATGCAAGTGCACAAACATAACTCGAATCGTTGCTGGCTCGAAAGAGCTGTATTTAACGCTTGATTTACCTAACATAATCCACCCAGATGAACTTAAAAAAAATTACCAGCTATTACTTATATAATGGTTATTCACGTATTATAATAATATTTCATTTTATTTCATTACTTTTGTTTAAAAAAAAATACAAAGTAGCGCAAATAATTCGCCGCGAGTGAATTTTGCAAGACTGCAGCCTTAACTTGTAGAAGAAGAGTTGAAAAACAAACTAATACTTTTCTAGATAAAGCGGATCCTGACGGATATAGTTTTCAAGTAAATAAAGTACTGATACAAAGATCTCATTTAATTATCTAGTGAATAAAATACATGACTTGCAAAAAAAAACTGCTATTTTCATTTCTCCACACAAATCACAAGTCTGAGTTAAACTCGCTAGGAGTTTAACTCAGACTTGTAATAAATATGTTGTTCCAAGATATTATTAAAACATAGGCACATGATAGCCTAGATGAGAACCGTGATAACCGAGGAGCTCGTGGCTAAATAATAACAGCCGCATGGGTCGATCCATCAGGTTAAGCTACGCTTGCTGGGGTCGGTCCGTGGCTGGGTGATCTTTACATACCGAGACTCCTCCGTGCCTCGGAAAGCACGTAAAGCCGTTGGTACCGGTTGTCATTCGCGGATCTTTGTCAGTTGTTACGGGTCGTCAGAAGCCCGAAAGTCTTACCAAGGGGTCTCGTATTACCCAGTTACTGCGTTGTAGAGGTCAGATAAGCAGTCGCTCCATGTAAAATACTGGTATACAGTTGCATCCGGTTAAACTGGAAGCCGAAACCAGCATAGTTGGGAAAAGGCTAGGCAGATTGCAGATTGAGGTATATGATAAGCTATATTTTAATAATATCTTGGAATAGGGATTTTGCTTAAACCCTTTATAGACCGAGAGGTGACAGGATTTTTCATAACGATCATGGATACGGTTAGATTTACTTCGATGGGTTGTAGAGTAGTCCCCTAATGTGAATGACGTCGGACTGCCTGCTCTGAGTGGTTGCAACTTCGAGTTAGAGCGCTTACAAGAGGCGTCATTGTAGCGAAAAAAAAACGATCACAGAAATAGTCAGTTTTGGTACACATTCAAGGTATGGAGTCTCCGCAGATGAAACAAGTTGGTCTGCCGGCTCTGAGTGGTTGCATTTCAGAGCTATGATGCGCGCAACATTGTAGCGAAAATAAAACGATCAGACAAATGGTCACTTTTAGTACCTATTCGAAGTATGGTGTCTCCACAGGTGAAACGAGTTGGTCTGCCGGCTCTCAGTGGTTGTATTTCAGAGCAATCGTTGTGTATACAAACACGCTTATTTGTGGAAAAAGCCTAAAAATACATCGAAAAACGGGACAATAGGCGAATTATTCAAGTGCACGCCGGCCGGTGTCGTACCCCCACCCTACGCCGAGCACCACCCGCTGCGCGACCGTCCCCCCTGTAAAGGAATACGGAAAAAGCTAGAGGTGTCAAGAGGTGTCAATAAGAGAAATGGTCAGTTTTAGTTCCTATTCAAAGTCTGGTGTCTCCACAGGTGAAACGAGTTGATCTGCCGGCTCTTAGTCGTTGTATTTCAGAGCATTGTTATACGCAAGGCGCTTAGTTATAGAAAAATTCAACTTAACGGTAATCAATAAAATAAAGAATGATATCGAATAAATCCCATTTCTAATAATTCAACTTATTACTTTGGGTAAATCACAGATTAATAATTTTGTAGAATATAGCTAAGACTTACAGTTAAATATTTACTTACTTCTAACATTCTATATTTTTTGAGTTGTATCATTAGCATTAGCGTATAACAGAGCTCTGAAATACAACTACTAAGAGCCGGCAGACCAACTCTTTTCACCTGTGGAGACACCATACTTCGAATAGGTACTAAAACTGTCCATTTCTCTTATTGACACCTCTTGACACCTCTAGCTTTTCCCCTATTCCTTTAGAGGGGGGACAGTTGCGCAGCGGGTGGTGCTCGGCGCAGGTGTATGGTGGGGGTACGACACCAGCCGGCGTGCACTTGAAAAATTCGGCTATTGTCCCGTTTTTCGATGTATTTTTTAGACTTTCTGCACAAACAAGCGTCTTGCATAAACAACGATTTCTCTGAAATACAACCACTGAGAGCCGGCAGACCAACTCGATTCACCTGTGGAGACACCATACTTCGAATGGGTACTAAAACTGACCATTTCTTTAATCGTTTTTTTCTCGCAACAACGTTGCGCGCATCATAGCTCTGAAATGCAACCACTCAGAGCCGGCAGACCAACTTGTTTCATCTGCGGAGACGCCATACTTTGAATGTGTACCAAAACTGACCATTTCTCTGATCGTTTTTTTTTTTCGCAACAATGACGCCTCTTGTAAGCGCTATAACTCGAAGTTGCAACCAGTCAGAGCAGGCATACCGACGTCATTCACATTAGGGGACTACTCTATAACCCATCGAAGTAAATCTAACCGTATCCATCATCGTTATGAAAAATCCTGTGACCTCTTAGTCTATTACTTTTGGGAAACGTAAAACAAAATTAATTCGTTTCCATGACTACTTTACTACCCTCTCGGCTCAGTGGCCCCTTCCGACATAATATTTTGTAATTGATTTGGATTTCTCCAATATATAGAAAAGCCAATACCTATATTTAACCGATACCAGGAACGAATAACTTAAAGGAGCTTAACCCTTTTAGGTGAAATGTTTCTGCGTGGCTCATGACTCTTCTCGAGCGGCGGTAGGCTGCGCAGACCAGAGGATCTACTTATACAGTCTGCACACCGCAACGCTTTTACGCACGTTGGCTGTAGCGCATGATCTAGCTGCGCTGGCCGTTGCTGATAAAGATCATTTCTTGTTGGCTGCTGGTAAGATTTTAACTTTTTTTAGATTTATTTCAAGAAGTTTTTTCCTTTATTTGTTTCAATGGTAAAATTTTTAAAGTCATTATTTTCTAAAGCACTGCATCAAGACTGGCACGGGATCTTTATTTTGCAACTTTAAGGGGGAAGCGTCAGGGTAGCCCGCGAATTGCAATTTGCATGTTAGTAGGTTGCATGTTGATTAAAGTACAATTCGCGACCATAACAAATATTTTATAGAATTATAATCATTAGAATCAGTAATACAACTCTTTATGTTAGTATAATCCTCAAATGTCAAGATTTCTTTTTTTTTTATTTTCGATACGTCACACCCGCTGTTTATAGTATAAATCGCTAACATAATACTATTTTCAGGTGGCAACCGAGTAACGATATATTCATTCCACACAGAAGACAACTTGACTAACTTCCGACCTACTAAACAGAGACAGCGACGCCAAACGAAATCCATGACGAATGTCACAATGTTACAGGTAACGATCACATAAATAAATCCCGGCCTACTTATATTTAGATCCTTCGAATATGACTACCACGGAAACATGGAAAAATGGAAACAAAAATAAACACAACGGGATGATTGACTCATAGGAGTTAATGATAAACAGTTTTTTAATAAAAGCTGTTATTTAAATCTTGAATAAATGTCTTAAGAAATTAACCGTGTTATCATCACTCGTTGTAATACGAGTATGTACAATTTTTTTTTATTAATAGTTCATTTGGACAAAAATCGTCTAATACATCATTATTATTTTTCCTAAACAGGCAGAACAAAGTGAGCTGATCCCAATCAGCTGCTTAGAAATCTCCAGAGATGGCCAACTAGCAGCTAGTGGTTGTGCCCGTGGCCTAGTCAGAGTATGGCATCTTTCCACTCATCGTCTTCAAACAACACTGAATGGACACTTAGGACACGTGACCTGTGTGACTTTCTCTCCTAACAATCTCCTGGTATTGAGTGGGTCTGAAGATAGAACGATAGTTGTATGGCAACTGGCTGATAATTCACCATCATTGACGTATAAGGTTAGTAAGGACAAGGTCTTATTTCCAGAATCTTCGTAAGGGTCAGTTTCCACCGAATGGACAAATCCTCGTTAGTGCTCGAGCACTTTTTAAATTTCACTGAGTAAGTATCTGTATCAATACTGACTTAAAGTTTAAAATTCGACGAAGACATCAAGCGTTTATCAAGCGTGATGTCTGCATCGAAAGTTGATACGTTACTCATTCAGTGTTTAGAAAGTGCTCGAGCATCCGCGAGGATTTTCCGTTGCTGGAATCTGACCCTAAGAGTTCATATTCGAATTGCACTATTAAAAACAAGATCCTTTACAAATAAAGGTCATTAACACCAAAGAAGGTTCGGTCTAGGGCATTTAATTAAAAAACTTGTCTTGTCTATCTTTGTCTTCAAAACTTCGTCGTCAAACTTTTCAACAATCTTATATTGAGTTATATACAGCGGAGTTTTTGCAGGGACATTCAGCGGCTCTTCAAACTTTACTGATGATGTCAGATGGAAGACGTGCGATGTCGGGAGACAGAGCTCGGAATGTTCACGTGTGGCTTGTCGACTCCGGAATAGTCCTGCACTCAACCGCAGCACCCACTGCGAGCCTCGATGTTACACTGAACATGAAGTTCGCTGTAAGTCCCCAACTAACTTTGCAGACTAAGTTTGGCATACTTTACATTAAACTGATAAATTCCACGTTTTACGAGTTGAATATTCAATGTTTGTGGGTTTCGGGATGTAAGTTGGCAATATATAATAATATGTATATGGGATATGAGACCTCGCTACATCGATTTATCGCCCCCGTAAACCCCTTTATTGCAACTTTCATCGAAATCGTTAGAGCCGTTTTCGAGAACGTGATTAGAAATATGTCAATATATTATATATATTTATTTATTTATTTATTACTCATTAACACATACATTTGTTTTACATTTGTTTTATATATATGCAAATATTGCTCATTTAATGTTATACGATAGTAACTTACCGTGACACAATCTTTTGCTTTTGTTAAATAAGCTCCAGATAAGCTAAAAGTGACAATGCTCTCTTCAATAACATTGATATCATACAGGTACTATCTGACGGTGACAATTCCGTTCGTATCTGGACATTGGCTGGAGGTGACAGTGGAGAAGAGAAAAGGAATGTTTCTCACGCAGAAAGGATCACATGTTTCGCTTTGACGGCAGACTCACAACATGTAGTCACTGGGTCTATGGATATGTCACTCAAAGTCTGGAAATTAGATGGAGGGAAATTGTCTCAGGTTAGTGTTTGAAGGATTAAATAAAAAATTGGAAGACTTGCAGCCTGACTTCCAATAAGGGATTATTTAATTCTTTAATATGTCCTTATTAACTCTTACTTTTACATTTTGATCTTATTTCTTAAATACCAATATATCCTCACTAGTTTCTTAGATTAGCGTCAACAATCTTGGTACAAATTGTTATGACAGTTGCACATTAATTAGTAAGTAATACTAATATTCTCAACAGGTATTAGTCGGTCACTCAGACATAGTAACCTGTGTAGCTGTGTCGATCACGAACAAGACTCAGATCGTATCAGGATCTTGGGACTGTAACCTCATAGTATGGGACATCAACACTGGTTCAGACCTACATTTGTTATCTGGACATCTTGGAAAAGTGACTTGCGTAAAAGTCACAGGAGATGGAACGATTGGCGTGTCTAGTAAGTAAAAATCAAGTTAATTAATAAATAGATTCTCAACATCCACGTTGACAAAAAAGAAACCAATTCTGCAATTTTAGGGTCAGCGTATAAACCCTATTTTTTATTAGGTATTATATAGGTACCTAACCTAATTATTATAACCTAAGTATGTTCTACTCTTCAATCATTTGCAAACAAGTTATAACTGGAATGTTATAATTAATTAATCTCTCTATCCAATGTAACCTAAACTAGGTTTGTATGAAAACTTTACAATATCTTGTCTTTCTCCAACGCTATTACTTACAAAATGTATTGTTGTCAACAAAACAGGTGCTGAAGATAAAACACTTATCATCTGGGAAACTAAAAGAGGTCTGGCTCTGACATCTTTGGCTCTCCACGTGCCTCTACTCGGCTTTCAGATCACTAGTGATTGTGCACGTATCGCCATCCATCTTTTGGATAGAGGTACGATCCTTTTTTTCTGTGTAATGAAAACACTTTTGTTTGATTAATTTGTTCTGTCTTGATTTATACACCACTGAATTACTTTATTGTTAAGCAAACAAGTAGATTGAGACATTAAGGGGAAAAAAGTAATTTAGTTGTCCTTAGATTATTATGACTTTTTGTTAAGAGGTCAAAAAAGCCCAGATTTAAATCGCTAGAAGGAGAGTCTTTATTTTCTCAGAAAATTTTACAATACCTTGGACTTACTCAGTAGTTTTCACCAGGTTGTCTTCCAATGATCTGCCTACATAATACACCAGCTACGTACGTTAAGATACCAACGTATGCTGCACCCACTAAAGATGTTGATGGTAAGTCAAGTAAGTCCCTACTTTTTTACTACTAACACAATGGAAATATAATAAGACATACAATAATTTTGTATTGATATATCTAGACGACATCATCATCTAACACGACACAGTCAAGATACATTTAATTTATGTAATGGAACCTTTTGATCTTTTCCTTACTTACTTTTGCTATAAAAGCGAAGTTCATTACTTAATGGAGAAAAGAAATAGTAATTCAATATGGAACTTGAGCGTATAAGAATAAAAATGTTATTTATTTGTTCAGAGTTACGTCCGCTAGCACCAAAGCGGCCAATGAGAAGGTTATTGAAGAAAGAAGTATCTTTGGATACTTACACGTGGCAGAAGAAATATGGACATCTTACTTCAGCAGCCATGATGGCTCAAGTAGATGAACGATTGAAGAGAAGGTAACAAAACAAACAATAAATCCGAATTATTTTTATTATTTTGATTTATCAGAAAAAGAATCCATTTTATTTTAAACTGTGTTTTGGTTTAGATTCTCCGTTTCCGCATCAATGGAAGAGATTTCAAAAATACAAGAAGCCAAGAACAAAGACTTAGGTTCACAGGTAATATCGATATCCAAACTCCTTCTAACATTTACTATCTGATTTAAACATTAAAATTGACATAAACCGTCATGTGCAGGTGAGCTTAGGACCTGAAGAAGCGGCGATAGCACAATCTCAGCACTTCGATCAGCTTGAAGCTTTATGGAACAAGATATCGCCGCCGAGACGACGCTCCAATAAGGTATGGCGGACATTATAAAGCGAAATTCAAGTTTGAATGTGGGTTATTTCGAATATAGTTGTGTTTAGTTTAAAGCTTTTACATTACCATTAATTGCAGATCTTTGCTAAAATTGAATATTTTTAAGATTAAAAATTTGTGTTTATCTTTTATCAGAAAATAATTCTAAAAATCAGTTTTATCAGCCGGTTTCTGTAACGAAAATCAACGACGTGGCAAACTTAAACTCATGTCAAGTGATCGGATTTTGCCCTTTATTAAATTCTAACATGGCGGTATTATGTTGAAGGTCCACGTTCACGTCACGGCATCACGATAATGCAGGGAAGTAAAATGTATGGAAATATGTATGAGAAGACGCTTTTAAATTTCCATCCACGGTAACGTAAGCTAGACTTAAGACTACGTACACTTTCTACTCAAATAATGGTACTACTTTAATTTCCATTCAAAAACACTTTGCATACAAAGTCGGGATAAACTTTATAATTTCAATCCATGTGCACGTATTTTTATAAATTATATGGACGTGGACGATACTAACTCCACGTTAGAAATATAAAAGCGCACATTGGCTGTTAATAATTTTATTCAGTCAACCAATCACAGTAGTTGACATGCGTTTCACATTAGCTAATTGTTGTGTTGATATTCGTTCCAGAATTCGGGTGTGTTTAGTATTTCTACTCAAAAATTATGTACCCAATTAAAGTCTATTGTTTTAAACCTAAAAAACCTGCTAAAAATAATGTTCCTCTATTATTAGCGTCGATAATTGCATTTATTGTTTCAGACACTGCAAAAACAAAGTTCGCTAATCGAGAGTAGATTCGACTCGTCGGATGAGGAACACACTCCTGTAGAGGAACAAGGTAACTTCCTCTAACTTTGTCCTCCATTGTGTTGTTTTATTATTATCCTTTGTTAGAATAAATGGTGTTAAAATTCTAGCTGTTTTGTTTCCGTTAGAAAGAACAATCGTTGTTTGTATTTTTTTATGTTAATAAAAACGAATTAGCGTAAATTCTGAGAAGCTATAGTCTAAAGTAAGATTTTTCTTCTTATAGCTAGATTATTATCTCCCAAAATGTAACTATATCAAATTAACAGCAGGAAAATTTGAAAAATACAATACTAAGGATGGATATAATTTTAAAATATATGTAAATGTAGACTTACTGCTCAAGTAAAGGTTCAACATTAATTTCCATTCAAAAACTTTGACGATACACTTTGCATACAAAGTTGGGATAAACTTTGTAATTTCAATCCATCAATGCGTCGCTTCATCTTTATAGCGATATCGATTTATCTTCTTATTTGAAAGAACTTTTCAATGCTTTTAAGTATTTTTTTCAGCGATAGGTATATTCATTTGTATTAATCCAGACAGATCTTAGAATTGATAATTTCATGAAGTGTTCGACCATTTCCTGAAATGGTTGTATTTCATGAAACAGAACATCGACCGCTGATCACACCATGATGTGGTCTGGCCAGAACATTGAATACTCAACGTTTGACGATACGAATAGTTAAACGCACGACTACTTCATGATGTGGACAAACATTAGTGATCATATCGTAAAATAGTTAGATTATCCACCGGTAGAGGCTTTGATGTCGCCTTGTTTTTGTTGTGCATCTATTTCTACTCGAATAATTCCTATTTTAAAAATACTAAATAGCCAAGTAACTACGACCAACTTGGATGTAGCGCTCGCCAGCCGCTGCCGCAGCACCGCTTTTGCTTTGCTCGCTCGGCTTGCGCACGGTTTGTCACAGTTCTAACCTAACCTAACCCATTTTGTCGGGGTGCTTATATCGGCGTGAAATGCAACTACTTTGCGATATGCCCAGTGGTCAGCTGGGAATGTCGATAAATAGGTTTCTTTCGTCACGATATGGCCATTTCTAACATCGGATCACGACAGATACCCTTTTAATGATATGGCCAAACGTCCACTGACATAAAATTTATGTCAGTGGACGTTTGGCCTATCATTAGACATCAATTTTAGCTAGCCATTTCATGAAACACAACTATTTCATGAAATGAAAGAACACTTCATGATTATGATCAATAATCTAAGATCTGGCCACGATATAGGTATGTTTATAGAATTTTATTACAGCTTTATTTCTTTTTTTCACAGAGCACATGGTCGAGTAAAGCGTAATTGGAAAAGGTTTAATAATAATGTTAATTTACCCATTTAAAATAACATTCAAATTATGATTGCCTCAATAAGAGCTGGTCTCATTTCTGAACTGTTTTAATATTGCAAACTGCTTTTTAATTAGTTTTTGACTAACGATGATTGATTGTGAAAACTAAATTAATATCTATCGAGCAATTTAATTTGTTTTTCAACTTATACTGTCATCTGAACTTAAAATTGATCTTGTTTGCATTTATTTATTTTTTAAAGCGTCTCTTTTTATTTAATTTGAAGACCATCGTTTTGTTCTCTATATGAATTATTTTTTTTATTTCAAACATGTCAAGGGCCTTCGCATTTTATCTTTTCTAACTAGCCCATAAAAAAAAATAATTACGAAGTATGTTTACGAAAAGTAGACTTTAGAATAAAAATTACGAATTAAGTAAAAATATTTAAAGCTAAAATTGCTGATACTGTTGTAGGAAACTAAACTAAGATAATTAACGTGTACGCATTGTGATCTTCTAGACTTTACTAGCTTCCTTTTGGGGCCAGTTTCTTTTAAAACAAAAAATATATTTTATGCGAATTTTATTGCAAAATAACGAAAAAGCACTTTACATGTCCACTTTTAAAAGCATAAACTAGTCTATCGATGTCCAACCATGAGTTTCAGAATAAATAAACCAATAATTTTGAACGAAAGTATTGGAAACTGGTCCTTTGTAGTTCACTCTACTGTAACTTTTGATTCACGCTATGAAACTGTGTCAGCACATTGTTATAAAGTGTGTTTTTTTTTCACTTCTGATTTGGTAAACAAGGTAGGAAATTCACGAGTTTTCGCAATTGCGTCAATTACCTACACTATTTCGGTTAGGTATGAACGTTCACGAACGCGAGGGCCTCCTGGCTAAGTGATAACAGCCTCACGGTTCGATCGCAGGTTAAACAACGCGGCGGTCGGTTCTTGGATGGGTGACCATCCATTACATTTCGAGAACCCTCCGTGCATCGCCATTCCTAGATTTTTGTCAGTCGTTACGGGTAGTCACATACCCAATAGCCTGATCCAGTATCTGGATTGTGGAGGTCAGATAGGCAGTCGCTCCATATATAATACTGGTATTCAGCTGCATCAGGTAAGACTGGAAGCCGACCCCAAGATAGTTGAAAAAGGCCGGGTAGATTTAGTTAATTATGAATGTTAAAACACACATACCTGCCTCGGTATTGATTGCATCGAAAACTGCTTCAATAAAATCTTAGCTGGCCATTCATTTGTTTTTCAAATTAGACAAGTAAAAAAAACACTATTTATGTAGGTACAACTTAGAGTAATTTTAGGAATAAGTACTTAGTAACTTAGTATTCTTTGAGCCTCTGTTTTAAAGCTATTAGTCGATTTTACGTATCACTGATTTTATAATAAAAACTAGTTTTAAAATATTAAGCATCTGTTTATTAATTTACACCTTTTTGGTGTTAAAAATGAATTCGCTATAATATAAGCTATTGAACGCAAAATAGTATTACTTAATTATTTTATTTATTTCGTTAATATTTTCACCAAAGTTAATTTAGTACAATGTTTAAAATAAAGTAATTGTGATAAAGTTATGTATTCATTATAGGTTTACGCGTTTGTTTTAATCAATTTGTTCGTAAAGTTTATTTACCTTCGCCATGAAAATGTTTCTAATTTTACTGTAATTGAATAATTATTGTTGAATTTTCCGTTATATATTTTCTTATCATGTTTTACAATCTGATATTTTAATCAATCATGTTCTGTTAAATTTATAATACTTAAAGTTAAAATAAGCATAAATAGTGTTAAACTAAATATTAAAAGCGTAGTTTAATTAGATATAGATTGTAATTTCCCCGATTTGTGTATCGAACTAGTGTTTTCCAACTGTGATCCCTTATAAAGACTTCTATATAAGTACACATAGTATTCAAACTACAAAGAGTTGTCCTTATGAATAGTTAGTGTAAAATTATCGTCTATTAGACACAATCTACATATTGAAATGTTTTACTAGCTTAAAACAACATTTTTATCTTTTCTAAATTCTTATTTGCTAATTTGCAACATCACAAAATTTAATTTAAAAAATGTTTATGAGAAATTTTATCAATATTACACAATTTGTATACAACTAGCTTTTGCCCGCGGCTTTCACCACGTGAATGTTTGAAAATATCCCAAGGGAACGTACTACCGGGAATTCCTTCCTTGTCTACATTATAAAGGGAAGCTCTGTGCAAAATTTCAGGTTTGTAGGTCCAAGGGTTTGGGCTGGGCGTTGATGAGTCTGTCAGTCAGTCAGGACTTCTCTTTTTATTTATATAGATAGTGTTATAATACCTAATTAATGAAGATTGAAATCGTTGTTTCCGTGAAAAAACATAATAACAAACTTTTACACCCTGCAGAAAAGTTTTACCGAAGCGACTGTTACAAATGTATTAACTTCCTTAGCTATTGTTTTAAATTCTGATAAGATAAAACTGTTGACTTCGTGTTTGAATTTGATCTAGATTATATTATAACTTCTTTTAAATCAGTCTGTTTTAATAGTAGTACGTTAATTAAATATCGATTATAGTTATCTAATTAAATTTTGATTGAAGCAGCGAGTAATAATGCTATTCGTAGAATAAATTTTATTGTGTAGAATTTCTAAAATTTTAATGTTGGTATTAGAAGTTACTTATGTATGTATAAATTAGGCGATGCAATAATATTTCATAAGTAGATGCACTCACTTGTAGTCGAATAGGCAACTGATTTCTCTTCTGAATAGCATTTGAATGAGTATATTCAAACAACAAACAAAGCTCGGCACTCTACGCTTCTTAAATCAATCTGTCTGTCACAAACAAGCTAAAAGTGTTTTCAAGGGAAATTCGATAGATGTTTACACTTGAGGACGGAATAACATAGGGAGGGAATTAAAAAAGTGAAATTTTTACCTACTCGTAAATAAATGTAAAGGTCGCAACAAAGGCTACGGACTTTTAAAGCTGAAGTATATACAATTTGTCAAAGTTGTAATACTATTGTCCTCAAGTGTACAGTAGGATTGCAATAAGTTTTAATACTATAATCGTTAGACACTGTCACCTTGTTAACTATTTGTATAGAGTTTTATATATTTATCGTTTCTTATTATTCACGTATGTGAGTTTTATTTTTGACCTGTCGTGGCATTATATCTGATAATATATCCTCTGTGTTTCTTAAATGTATTTTTATTAAACCATCCCATATTGTTTTATTCTTTAACTTTCCAAGCAGCAGAATTCGTTTCTAAGCAATTTCGATTTTGCCAGACGAAACTCATTTTTAGAATTCCATAATGATGTAGAAAAATTTCTTATTGAAAAATAATTTGAGAGTAACGATCATTATTTATGTGTCTGAGACACAATAGTATTTGTAATGGAGATACTTTTATGTTCTTTTCAACCTTATTACGTTCTTCAAAAGTTCAGGTGATAATCCCCATATAAAAGTAATCCATGTTAATGACACCTGATAATTGGTAAGTAAATATTATGATCCCGTAGGTGAAAGTTATTGATATGTTAATTACATATCTTTAAGTACGTTGTTTGATACCAAAATATCCAATCTAATCCATGCTAGATAAAAAAAATGTTATCAAGTGACTGCTTGTACATAATCCATAAATTATTGTTAAACAGTGGACGTGCCTGGTGGTCAATTGTTTGTAGAAACAATATTTTTGCTTACTTGATGCAGTTTACAATAAAGAATTTAGCTGATTTCCCAGTGCAACATAATGGAGCATGTACCAATGGTGTTATACGAACATAATGATCAATAAAACCAGGCAGGAGATAGTGCTTTATCGCCTGATAAATTAGAGTGTGCTAAAGTGACTAAATAATCCCAAATATGGACAATAACAGCTTAACTCCATGTCAAATAAATAAACTGTACAATGAAGATTTAAATTTAGAGTTGCATTTGATAGAAGTGGAACAGGGCAACGTGATCTTCACCCCAAAGAATGCCACATCATTCTGGACCATTTTTACTTTAGCATGGAGTTCGATGGGGATAGCGTTGTCAGCATTAGCTTTGTTGCTGCTGATTTTGACCGCCGTTTTGTTCGCTGACTGGAGAAAGAGTTACAAAAATCAGCTGCTCGTTCAATTTATGCTCGCAAGATTTTTGTACACGTTCGTGAGATTTTTCGGCGACGTTCAGAAACTATTCAATATGTGCCCTTATTCTGGTCGCATCGTCTTATTGGACATTGTTTTCATGATTTATACGGAAATGGCAATCGTAGCTTGGATGTTTGTGTTCAGTCGCCAAATATACATCAGCTTAGTTAAAGTGTTCACAACCGAAAGATGGAGTATCTGGAAAGTGTCGTTATGTGCGTGGCTCGGACCCATCTCTGTTGCCTTGCTACTACATGCAATGTTTCATGTTGGTCACGATGCAACCCGCATGTATATTTTCCTGTATATATTAATAATCAAGTGTCCTATCTTAATCGCAAATGCAGTGTTACTAATCATAGCTCTCAGAACCGTTCTAAAAAATAATATGAAAACCAAAAAAAACATTCGAATTGTTCTAGTAATGATCATGCTGATATTTCTGTTTTGTTTCCAACAGATGGTCGTTGACCTGTTTAAGATAGCTTTTCTAGAAATAGACTACACAAAAAAATTCATAAATACTACGTTAATAGTTAGTAACATAGTTTCAATGTACCATTGTTCATTCTCCATATGTTTTTGGGTACTCGGGAACGCAAACACTAGAAAGTTATGGAGGTTTCACAGCAAAGACTTGCGCACTAAATTGCGACTAAGTATAAGTTCATAAACTTTATGTTTTACAAGAAAAAAAAGATATAAATCTGTTTACCTGAAGCGCTTTAAGGCTGAGGCTACAGTAAGCAGCGATTTGCGATGCGACTGGAAGAGCGAAACGAATAACGAGAGTAATATTTGATGTACGGTGTAGCCATATACGTGAGCATTAATTTATTTGTTTTAGTCGCTCATGTGTCGCAGGTCGCATCGCGGCCTAATGTAGCCTCAGCCTTAATGTTATATTTTTAAGTTTATAAATACCATTAAAATATGATAATTATAAATATTGTTTAATTTTTTTTTATAAAAAACTTTAAAGATATCTTTGTAAAGAATTATTAACCGCTGTAAGAAAACATCTCGTTCATTATAGCTCAGTAACTATAGGTATGTGGATACATTTAATTATTTTGACCCACCAAAACTTACCCTCAAATATTTTGACAATATATATTACATATACTTGAATCTTATTTGTGGGAACGAGGGACTTATGGCTAAGTAATAGCAGCCGCACGGGTCAATCGATCAGGATGCCTTTTAGCGCGGTTGGTCCGTGGATGGGCGATCTTTACATACCAAGACCCCTCCGTGCCTCGAAAAGCTCGTTAAGCCGTTGGTACCGGCTGTCATTCGTGGATCTTTGACAGTCGTTACGTCAGAAGCTCGAAAGTCTATCGTATCGTATTACCAGGTTAAATAGCCAGTCACTCCATGTAAAATACTGGTATTCAGCTGCATCCGATTTGACTGGAACCCGACCCCAACATAGTTGGGAAAAGGCAAGGCAAATGAGTGAATCTTATCTAATCGTCAGCGAGTCGCCGGCGATCAAAGTCGTTGCGTGTGTAACATATAACCATTGTAAGTATATTTCATAATACAAATTCGTTTTTCGTATACATTTGTAAGTTTTTAAGTATTTGTTTTATTTTTCTAGTACTTAAGTATATTTTTTCTATTTATTTCAACATTCTTTGAAATGATCAACTTACTTTTTTATTTTTAGAAAATCGCACATGTTTGAATAGGATTTTTGTTTTTGGTTGGTCGAAATACCCATTTCGACCAACCAAAAACTACCGGCACCTAAACGTAATACTTTTCAAGGACTCAGTTTACTAAGAAACACAAGTGTAGCTTTTACAAAGAAGATAATATAGAACTAGCGAAGCGACCTCGAAAATTTTTGCACAAAAAAATTAAAAGAACCTAAGCAAAGCAAGCTCTTGTAGCCTACAAGAGCTTGCTAAGTGAGCTCGAAAATTTTAGCACCCTACCTAAGATAGGATAGATTGTGCGCTTTTATAATTTCTAACGTGACAAACACGATAACACAAGGAAATAAAATGTATGGATTTCCATTTATATATTTATATAAATGAAAACGCTTTTAATTTTTTTTTTTTTTTTTTTTTTTTTTTTTTTTTTTTTTTTTTTTTTTTTTTTTTTTTTTTTTTGAACTAGTCAGATTGTATTATGTAATGTAATAAGGATCAATAATTCCATTTAGATTTGAGTAGCGTCCTACATAAAACGGAAAATTATCTGCACACATCAAATCGTACATCTTGATTATAGCAACTCTATAACTGTAAAACCTATTTCCCTTATAATTATCTGTTTAATATAACGTACAAAATATATCAATGTGTAAATGTAAACTTACTTCGCAATAATAACAAAAAAGAAATCTATAATTACTGTTATCCATGGAGGCATGCAGAGGTAGTTCGGTAAATTACTTATAAACTGAGCCGAAACAGAAAAGTGTACAAGTTCTGGCGGCCGCCGTCCGCTGTTGTAGTACATTCCGACTTCTACATTTATCTGTTTTGGTTTTTAGTGCTAAATATATGAGCCTACGTCTTAAAACAAATCCCGTACAGTTATCGAAGAGTAGAAAAAAATGTGACAGCGTTTTTATTTACAATTAGAAGCTTGACGCACAAAAAATACAGTTTCTTAAAAGTATACATACTATTCAAATTGAACAACTTTCCACGATAACTTTATAACGTGCACGTATTTCCATACATTTTATGGACGTAGAGTCCACGATAATATCGTCACGTTAGTAAGTATGAAAGCGTACATTTTCTTTGACATAAGCATAAAGCAACCCGCCCCGTTTATATCTATATTTTGTAAATATGATATTATTTTATTAACGCTCACATTTAAGATGAGGAAAACCTTATATTATTAATTCATGTACATAATCACGTTACATCCATATTACCGATCCCTAATGGATTACCACTTAGTTTAACGCATTATCCGTATTTATGGGCCAACGCTTATCCTGTACAGTTTAATGAAACGGTTTTGTTTTTTTTTTGTTTTACATAACATCACACCCGTATTCCCCGGAGGGTTGGGCAGAATTGTACCTATAGTACATATTTGTTATATTTTTAAGTGCCATGTAACAGGGGGTTAACAGTTGGGCTGGTCCACAAATTCAAGGTCGCTCAGAGCGCTATGGAGCGGGCTATGCTCGGAGTTTCGTTGAAGGATAAAATCAGGAATGAAGTTATCCGGAAAAGAACCGGAGTAAGGGCGAGCGCGCATTGCGGTGCGTTTCCGGTAGTTCTGCCGCACTGGGCGGGGCCTACGGTAACAAAACGCATAACCGCAGTGCGCGCACTTCAAAGAAATTTCATACTTCACAGATTATGCGGTAGAAAAACGCACCGCAATGCGCGCTCGCCCTAACCGACATAGCTTACAGAATAACCAAACTGAAGTGGCAGTGGGCTGGCCATGTTTGTCGAAGGACCGATGGCCGGTGGAGCAGACGGGTCTTGGAGTGGAGACCGCGTATCGGTAAGCGTAGTGTGGGACGCCCCCCAGCTAGATGGACCGACGACCTGAAGAAAGTGGCTGGGACAGACTGGATGCGGAAGGCGGAGGACAGGGTGTTGTGGCGCAGCCTGGGAGAGGCCTATGGCCAGCAGTGGACTGCAATAGGCTGAATTGAGTTGAACATGGGGCGAGCTTATTTCCATCAACCGAGCACGAATCCAGACTCCGGGCTGCGGAGAAATTTCAAATGGAAAAACCCCAAAAACACTTTGCCCGTACCAGGAATGGAACCCAGGACCTTATGCTTATAGCAGTAGCTCTTGCTAAGACTAGACCAATGAGGTATTATTTATTGTTTAAAAGTGAACTGCTGCGTTCAACAAATGTTCACCAAAAAAGCCATTTTACCTAAAAAGCCATAAAGATAAAAGTACCTATATTATATAAGGTCCCATTAAAATAGATGGACAAATTTTAACAGGGTGTTCTACCCATGAATATGAACTTTCACTATGGGACTAACTCTGAAATCGCGAAAAAAAAATTAGCTATTCAGTACATTTATCTACACCAAACTCGTCAAAATGTAGGGAGCAGCTGATATTTTTTTCGCGATTTCAGGTTTGGTCCCATAATAAAAGTTGTTCATATTCATGGGTGAAATTTGTTGTCCATTTATTTTAATTGGACCTTATATTACAAAAAAACAACTTCTAATAGTAGATAGTCACGCGAAGTTCCTAAAGGATCCCCGAAACTATCAAATGCAATTCACATTGATGGCAAATTGATCGTCTACCAAATGCAATTGAAGCGATTGACAATATTACTACAATAGAAATTGATTGCAATTGATCGTTTCGGGATTGTAACATTAGATAAGTATCACTTGCTGAACTCTTTTTACTGCCTTCCTGACCCTCAGTTATAGATAATTACCTAAATGTTGAAACAACACACAGATGATAATTAGTTAAGGCTTCCACAGACAGGCGTGACGTGACTCCGGTAGAAAATTTCCCTTGAAGTTTTCAGAGAAATTGTTCCACCAGAGTTGCATCGTGCCTGTCTGTAGAAGCCTTTATGCAAAATAGCAATATGAAAGTGACAGCAATGAACTACTTGCTGCTTGCGTTTTCTATAGGGTCGGCACGATATAATTATCTAATGCGATGAAATACAGAATCTCAAAAGATAAGCCAACTTGTTAGCGAGGCTCACTGTTCAGAGTTCCCCGAACTAACTTTTAAGTGTCTTCAAACGTGGAGGCTCATTCAATTCACCCAAAAAACCTTACAAATACCAAGTGGATTTAAGGCGAGTAGTGCCGCCAGCTAGCGCAACCGTTGAGAAATGAATCATAAGTCTGGAGATAATGAACATTTTGAAACTTCCCATGCTCACATTTTTATTCAGATGAGGTAGAATTTTTGGTATCAAAAAAATCAATACTAGTTAGTTTAATGTTGATTTTTTTATCTCACCTGACCTACCTCATCTGACTAAAAATTTGAGCATAGGAAATTTCAAAATGTTCCATATCTCCAGACTTATGCCGTCTTATCACAAAACAAGGTTCATCTTCAAACCCAGGTTTAAACCATGGACCCTTTTTTGAATTTCGAACTTTATTCCCGGACTAAGTTGTCAGTTTTGTATAAAGATCTGTATTTTCTATCACAGCTAGGTTCTTATTACAAAAACTGGCTCGATGGTTTAAACCATGACAGAAGAAAAAGCTCGTTTTGTAATAAGACCGTAAATGTTTTTCCCAATGTTGGCGCTTTGGCGGCACTACTCGCCTTAAACTCCTCCATCTCAAAAGGAAGTGAATGTAACAGGACCAGGTAACACGAGAGTGAACCTCTACAAATTGAGCTGGAAATGTGCTTAACACGGCCCGAATTGCTTCGTAATTAGTGCTAAATTACTGCCCGAAACAGGCCTCAAGGTTTAAGTGGCTAGACTGGCCGCGGCAGGAATACTTATGTGATACAATTTTGGGATTTAGAATGGAGTTGGTGTTAGTAATTTATAATACAAAGGCAATTATAGTGGTATTCCTAAGCTTAATCCACATTTATCTTTTGGTAAATCATTCATTACCTACCTTGTTTAGCCACACAGAGACAATATCTGAAATCGCCGCGATATAGAAATGTTTTGTTCAAAATTGATTAGTTACTCTTCCCTAGATGGCGTTGTACCATTTCGTTCGATTTCTACATCGCGGTGTTAAGAGTCTCCGATGGTATAGTATACGGTTTAGTATTACGAATGCTAGTTAACAACTACCACTATTGATATTCTAAGGTGTAATACTACATCCACGAATAAATCAGACTTGAACAAATAAAATAAACAGATACCCATAAAGTTCGGTAAATTAATGTTATTCGGATTATAATTATATCATTTTCCTCAAAGCGAAGTGATTATGTTCGGAAACAAACAAGTCCTTATTGCGGGGTAATAAAGTTCAAATCAATCGTCGATTTGGGAATATCATGTTTTTACGAGCAAAGTTTTCTTAATGAAACTTCAGGGGAGATTATGGCACATAAAAATAATGATGGTTCATAAAAGCCAAGACGTTTACGATAAATACGCTAAGATTCCTTCTCTATGATACTTAGATTTTATTATACGTGGATAATAAGCAGTGGTTTGTGCAAAACGTTGTCCTTTGACAAACGAAGTGAAAGGAGGCTAATGGTTTTCTGCTGCTATAAACGTTTTCAAGACTGTCCGCTAAATGTTCCGAGAAATCGTCATAAAGAACTTATGTAGTCTAGAAAATGTAGGTACCTACAGACTATAAAGTTACAAACTGTGTGGTATCAATTAAATATAACGCAATTTTCTGTTCTTAAGTGTCTAAGGTAGATAGGTATTATAGTATAGTTAAAATCTCGCTGCAGACTTGGTCATAAATCATAATCGGAGTAGGGATGTGCGATAGTTGCGCGCGCTCAAGGCCATTATCGATAACAGATGATGACGATGACTCAGACGAAGAATTTTAATTTTCTATTTTTAGTTTGATATACACGTTCTTTTGTTTATATATTTAATATGCTTTGTAGTAAATTTGGTAATAAAATAAAAAAAAGGTGTATTTATTTCTATCACCCATTTATAAATATATAAAACTATCGATATCACTCATCGACTGCAGTAATGCACAGGACTACGTGTGGGCGTAGCCTGCCTATAAGGCCCGTGAGTGGGAAAGAGAGCGAAACACGCGAATGATTTATGACCGAGTCTACAGCGAGATTTTAACTATACTATAGTGTAGCAATATAACAGAGTACCTATGTTAAATTATTATGTAGATGCGGAAGACACATCTAACTAGAGTCCGCGCCGTCCGTCTTCTGCATCTACGTAATAATTTCATCATCAGAATTATCTAGCAAGAGAGCTAGGTACCGTAAGTGTCTAAATACACTATGCGGAAGTTCGACATGATGCTATTTGAATTACTGATACACATTTCGACCGAAATTACGTTGCCAAATTACGTTGTTGTTGAATCAGCCGCGGAACTTCGGTCGACACTAGAGTAGTATAGATGCATGAGGAACAGGGTGCAAAGTTCACTCATCCTCCATAGAATAGGGAGGATCCTCCGGCCAGATAGGTGTTGTGTTTGGTGGGCAACTGCCCGACGATTAATGTCGGGACGTTGTATATATGCTACTCGCGCGGTAAACTCTGATTGCGCGATGCAGGATTTTGCGTGACGTCAATGTGATGCGTAGTTGGCATGATTGGGGCGATGTAGATGCTGCCACAATACTATCGGTAACTACGTACTCAGTAAATCTATATTATCTTCTATATATATAAAAGAAAGTCGTGTCGTGTGAAAACGTGGTAGGTACAACAACAACGGCTGGACCGATTTAGATGAAATTTTGTGTGTATATTTTAATGGGTTCCTAGATGGTTTGAAAACACAATTGAACCCGGTAGGTGGCGCTGCAGTCGGGTTCTAGGATCGTTCAGACAGACAACATCTGTCGGGGCCGCTAGTTACATATAGGTACATATAACTGTAGCCACTTGTATACCAGTTAGAAAATGGAAAGCTATTCGAAATTTAGCCGTGTATACTTTAGGCAACATTTAACCCAACTTAGTCTTTAATAACAATGCAATAAAAAAGTTTTAACCACGTTTTTTCAATCAACATCCAATAGTGAACACTTAACCGATAACTTGTAGGTATATTCTTTATGAAAAAAAAATATTTGAGGCTTAATTGAATCCTGTCGCGTATGTCGCCGGTAACATGTAGGGGTGGGCTTGTTTACGTTTGATCAGAGATTAAGTACGGCCGGATCGAGCGGCCACTCCAGCCAACACTGATTGGGTGCAAGCCCTGACGGTTCGAGCACACTCGAAAAATGTACGAGAATTTTATTTAATCATTTCGGATATTTGTGTGGTAAAACTTTTGTTTTAATTATGAGATAGGCATGCTGTTGTACAAGTAATTACGGAGAAAAGTCTGCGTAACAAGTGAACTTTAAAAAGATGGAAACAAGATGACCTATTTTGTCTCCAAACAATTTCATGCAGTCGGAGGCCATAGGTCGTTATTGTTCAATTTAGATGCATATTTCAATAAAGATGCCGTGTGCGTTACCGCAGCCAGAAAATGTCGAAAATCGTCATTTGAATTTTATAGATAATTAGTTCCTCGGCTTCTGTAATTGTACCATCGATTTTTAAATTTGTACCTCTAATAGTTTTTTAGTTATTTGACAAAAACAGTTCTGGCTGGCGTAACGTTACCGTAGCCAGAAGTTTTGTTTATTAATGGGTATATTGAAATAAATTTTAGCCAAATATTTAGTTCCTCAGACAAGGTACATGTACCAACTTAATTTGTATTTGTATCTGTTATGGTTGCGTAGATATTCAAGATCCTGCTGCGGTAACGTTTACGGATCTCTGAAACGGATAAGCGCACTTTTATAGTATTTTTGCACACGACTTCTTATGAGTTAGCTTGCATTTGTTCCTCATTAATAAAACAAAAAAATTGCACCGTTAAGGAGTTATTTAGTTAAATAGAAATATGCTTTAATCGATCCTAGCACTTCGAATAGAAGCTCTAAAGACTTACTTGCAATGTTATGTTATAGCTTATAACTGCTTTCAAATGTACCTGAAGTTTAATTTATTATCCTGTAAGCAATTAATAAATTATGATGAAATTTAAATTTACTTCGGGACATGATGCGCAGCGGTTTTTTAAACCACCGTTTAACCGAGATTCTTGTAGATTTACGAAGTGAAAGTTATATCAATAATTAGTACTTTTATTCAATTTTATGCCTGTACATTTTCAACGTAATCCACTCAATAATTAACGAGATAATCGAAAAATAGTCACTATGGTGTGTGTGACCGCGGTAACCCGGCCAAGTTTCGATGGTTACAGAAAAGCGGCCGTTTAATACATTATGCTAACCTTCTGAAATTTACAGTATAATAGTCTTATAATTTTGGTACAGACGCGTACATTATGTTTTGAGTGAAAAATATAACCTTCTACCTAATAAATAATAATGAACTTTAAATTCAATAGTTTTATTTATTTATGTAGGTACCTATCTTAGCACGTAAGTACAGACTAGTCTTTATCCATACTAATATTATAAATTCGAAAGTAACTCTGTCTGTCTGTCTGTCTGTCTGTCTGTCTGTCTGTCTGTCTGTTACCTTTTCACGCCTAAACCACTGAACGGATTTCGATAAAATTTGGCAAGGCTATAGATGGTATCCTGGGGACGGACATAGGCTACTTTTTTTTTCAAAAATAATCTTACAGGGGGTGATATAGGGGATGAAAGTCTGTATGGGAAACTCAGTATTTCTTAAGTTAGGGATGTGAAAATTAAAATTTATGCTTTTGATAGGAAATTAAGAAATATGCGGTTCAACGTTTTTGAAAAATCATCCCCTAAGGGTGTAAAATATAGTAAAATAGGGGTTGATTTTAAAATTTACAAAACTGCACGGATTTCGACAAAATTTGGCAATGCTGTATATAGCATCCTGGGGAATGACATAGCATACTATTTTTTTCAAAAATAATAGTACAGGGGGTGATATAGGGGATGAAAGTTTGTATGGGAAACTCAGTATTTCTTCAGTTAGGGATGTGAAAATTAAAATGTATGCTTTTGGTAGGAAATAAAGAAATATGCGGTTCAGCGTTTTTGAAAAATCATCCCCTAAGGGGTTAAAATAGGGGTTGATTTTAAAATTTACAAAACTGCACGGATTTCGATAAAATTTGGCAAGGCTTTATATAGCATCTTGGGGAAGGACATGGGCTACTTTTTGTCTTAAAAAATAATCCTACAGGGGGTGATATAGGGGATGAAAGTTTATATGAGAAAATCAGTATGTCTTAAGTTAGGGATGTGGAAATTGAAATGTATGCTTTTGATAGGAAATAAAGAAATATGCGGTTCAGCGTTTTTGAAAAATCATCCACTAAGGGGGTAAAATAGGGGTTGATTTTAAAATTTACAAAACTGCACGGACGTCGATCAAATTTGGCAAGGCTTTATATAGCATCCTGGGGAAGGACATGAACTACTTTTTGTCTTAAAAATAATCCTACAGGGGGTGATATAGGGGATGAAAGTTTGTATGGAAACTCAGTATTTCTTAAGTTAGGGATGTGAAAATTAAAATGTATGCTTTTGATAGGAAATAAAGAAATATGCGGTTCAGCGTTTCTGAAAAATCATCCCCTAAGGGGGTAAAATAGGGGTTGATTTTAAAATTTACAAAACTGCACGGATTTCGACAAAATTTGGCAAGGCTTTATATAGCATCTTGGTAAAGGACACAGGAAACTTTCAAAAACAATACTACAAGGGGTGATATTATTATAAGGGGTGAAAGATAGGAAACCCAGCATTTCTTAAGGTAGGGATATGAAAATTCAAATTTATGCTTTTGGTAGGAAATAAAGAAATATGTGGTACAGCGTTTTTGAGGGGGTACAATAGGGGTTGACAAATGTTTGTGTAACTACCTCTTTTTAAGAGATTTAAGGGATTGGAAATGTAGTCATAGTTCGAATCTTGAGATAACATTTAGTCTTTATTTCATTCGAAGTTTTTACGAGGAAATTATTTGAACGAGTGGACACTCGGACAAAAGTTATTTGTTATTAGAGCGTGACTGGCATAATAAATTTTAAGTAATTAACAAAGTCCCCCAGTGTGTCTGTTTGAATGCGATAATGTCAAAAAGTACCGAACGGATTTTCATACGGTTTTCTCCAATGAACGGAGTGATTCAGTGTAATTCATTATGGTTTTGTGTAAATTGGCTGAAATATGACGACGACTGTTGAAGATGTCGGAAAAAATCATGCCGACTGGTAGCTTTATGCCTACTATACACGGTAACGATATAAAGTAGCGATTTGAGTTTGTACAGTTATATCGGACGGCCCTATGTTTTCCACATGTACGTTCGCATGGTATATTTTCCGACCTCCACGCGGGCGAAGCCGCGGGCAAAAGCTAGTGAATCTATATTAATATTATAAATTCGAAAGTACGTCTATCTGTCTGTCTGTCTGTTACCTTTTCACGCCTAAACCACTGAACGGATCTTGAAAAAATTTGGCAAGGCTGACATGGCATCCTGGCGAAGGCTACTTTTTGGCTCAAAAATAATCCTACAGGGGGTGACATAGGGGATGAAAGTTTGTATGGGAAACCCAGCATTATTAGTGATAAGTATGAAAATTGAAATTTATGCTTTTGGTAGGAAATAAAATTAGAAAAATAGGGGTTGATTTTAAAATACACAAAAATGCACGGATTTCGTTAGAAATTATTACTTACAAGAAATAACTTTTGAACAAGTGGATACTCGGTCTAAAGTTTTTTTTTTATTAGAACGTGACTGGCATAGTCAATTTTAACTAAACAAAGTCCCCCCCACGACGCGTCTGTCTGTCTGTTTGAATGAGATAAACTCAAAAACTATTGAACGTATTTTTATACGGTTTTCACGTTTTCAGCAATAGACACAGTGATTCAGTGTATATCGTCCCCGTATTTGGAAAACTAAATAACTTCGTTTTTGGCGATTTTGTCTTTTCCCTATTTTTAAATAATCCAAAACATGACGCATGTTTGAGTCTTACAGGAATTTACTTATCTTATTCCGTTCCAAAAATATAGCCATTTTTGTCGTTCAGATGGAATAATGCATAATTAAATCGCGTTTATCTCAAAACTAGAAAATCGGAGTTATTTAGTTTTCCAACTACGGGGACGATATTCATTAAGTTTTTGTCTAAATTGGCTGAAATATGACGATGATTGTTGAAGATGTCGTGAAAAATCATGCCGACTGGAAGCTTTAAGGCCACCATGCACGGCAGCGATATATCGTAAGGATTTGAGTTTGCACAGTTATATCGGACGGCTTTATGTTCTCCACATGTAAGTACGCTGAACGTATACATGTAGAGAGCATAGGGCCGTCCGAACGTACTACGTTCCCATGGAATACTTTCCATCATCCACGCGGGCGAAGCCGCGGGCAAAAGCTAGTACTTACAATAATCCTCTTATCTTACCCGTAGTGAGGTACCTAGGTACATTTATACCCTTTTTCAACCCAAGGGGTCGATATCGACCACTTTGGGAATCCCTGTTTTAGAGGGTGCTGAAAACGATACTGATGTCAATATGAAAATCCAAGATGGCGGCTGCGAAAATTTCCTAATTTTTCGTCATGGGTGTCGTTTCCATGGTTTTAGAAGGTGCTGAAAACGATACTGATGTCAAAATGAAAATCCAAGATGGCGGCTGCTAAAATGTCCTAATTTTTCGTCATGGATGTCGTTTCCATGGTTTTAGAAGGTTCTGAAAACGATACTGATGTCAAAATGAAAATCGAAGATGGCGGCTGCTAAAATGTCCTAATTTTTCGTTCGTCATGGGTGTCGTTTCCATGGTTTTAGAAGGTGCTGAAAACGATACTGATGTCAAATAGAAAATTCAAGATGGCGGCTGCGAAAATTAGGTATGTTTTTGTTTTAAATAATACGTGAGAAGCAACTTCTTTGCTTCCTCCGCAGCTCCTCTGATGTAGATTAGATTAATGGTAACCTGTTTCGCAATTTTTTGGAATTTGTCGTTTTATATCGTACTAGCTGACTTGACAGACGTTGTTACCCTGTCTAAATTTTATGTATGAGAAAATTAATTTTCTTCATATTTTTTTTTTGTGAATTTTTCTATGTTTTAATACTTGCTATTCCTGACGAAGACAAATCCAAAGACACAAAAATCATAAAAATTGGTCCAGCTGTTCTTGACTTATAAGTGGTGTAACTAACACGACTTTGTTTTATATACAGTATGTTAACTAACAGAGGGCGTTCCCGTTAACCTGCAATAGTGTAGCATCCATACATGCTTTAAAAATATTACCATTCGAAAACAAAATGTTTTTATTTTTTTTTAATATTAAAATATTCACTAAAAATGTTAAATTGATACGTAAAAGAAACACTCTGTACACGCGTACTTGAAGGACGGCAACTTCGCAATTACCTATTTAGGACGGATTTTTGGTAAATTAGATATAAACACATATCCCCATAAAAATCTAAAAAGGTGAGGTCGGCTGATCTTGCAGGCCATCTGATTGTGCCATTTGTACCAATCCAGGTATTGAAATGGTTATTAATATAGGCAGTGGTCGTCATTTTATATAACTGATGTCACAGATAATTGTTAATTGTTAGTTGATTAGGTGTTAACATAAGTAATCTGATGGACCTTTGCGTAAAAGTGCTTTAACTTGTCCCATTGAATATAAAGTTTCGATTTCATGGTTTTCCTTTCATTTAATTTATCATGTTTGTTAGAAAGATTTGATCCTTATGATTGACCCTATCGATTGATGCCATAAAAGTACAGGGTGTTATTTTTTCGGATTTTAGTCGGTTCGATTCCCGAGTGTGGCAAGCGAATTTTCGAAAATCTTTGAATGCGAATTTGTTTCTTTTTAAAAATAAAGGAATGTTTCCTTTGAGTAAAATTTGCTATCTCCAGTATTTAGAGTACTTTCCATTCAAGTGTGGTTAAAAATTCCACCCTGTATAAATTTGGTTGGACTGCAAAAACTGCCAGGTTGCGAACTGGCAGACCAATGAATTTTTAAAGGGCATCATTTTAGCTACTAGGAGAACTTGGTTTCACCCTGTAACTCGATGAGGTAAAATAGACCACCCGATGTGGCCATAAACATGGTTGGACTCCGAAACCCTCCAACACCACGCTCGGCCGACAAAGTTTTTTAGACTCTACTAATAGACACTAAAGCCAACGAAAAGGTTTCGTTCAGTAACCACATGAGGTAAAATGATGGTCCAAAGTGGGTAGCATAACTCCTCACTGCCACGGATCCTCCAAGCTGAGCCCCGGCAGACCAAATTTTTTCCTACCTATTTTAAGTCTACTTTTCGTGGAATGTGGTATTTTCCAGTAACTCTATGACGTAAGTGATCATGCAGCCGCCGCCCGGACTATTTAGTGTTACTTTAATCTTTAATTTTGTGTTTGTTTAGTGTTGTTCTAATCGATTAAAATGCATTCTAGTGATGAAGATGTGTTAACACCTGAGTTTATGAAAGAGAGGGCGGCCGATATAGTGGAAAACTTGCTACCCAAAAAATCACGGCTGGTTTACATCAAAGCCAATTTAACTTTCCTTTTTCTTCATTATATGTCTATTTTCACTTAAATCTTTCTTTTTCTCGTAGTCATGGTATAAAGTATAGTATGCAACTCTTGAATAAAACGGATTTATATCGAGGGCCATGAATCACTCGCGTCGCTCAGGATTCTAATACTTGAATCACTCGCTACGCTCGTGATTCAATCATCATGAATCACTCCCTACGGTCGTGATTCAATCGTTAGAATCCTTCACTAGCTCGTGATTCATCTATGGCCCTCGCTTTAAATCCGTCCTTTATTCACTAATTGCATAATATACTATTTTAAACCTACATTTTGACGACAAAAATCCGCCATTTTTATTTTTTTAGTGATACTTGCGCAATAAAGATGAATCTAACGATACATCACTCTCTAAAATCGGTCAAGCCGTTTAGGCTACAGGAGGTCACAATGGAACGGACGTACACATGCGCTCGAAAAACATTACCCTCCTTCTGGGTCACTGGGGTAAAAACAAGCGGTGTTGACATTTAATCTGCGGTTAAAATGGTTGTAACGAGCCGTCACTGGAGAAAACACTGATTGGATCGGGCACACTGACATGGGGACAAAAAAAAGACAAATTCTTGTACCTACGCGAATTTTAAGGAAATATTTTGGTAATATTTGCGTTACGTACCACAATGATATAGGTTGTGTTATCTTTGTTTTACGTTCTCATCGGTAGAAAAACAGCCGATGTTAACGTTTGATCAGAGAGTCAACCCTTTTCCGATTCAGGGATCTGTAGGTATTGTGATTAATACACGGCGATTTTTTTATTATTATACTTCGTGAACAGTGAAAATTCTGCTAGATTGATGGTTACATAGAGGAATTATTAATGAGATGCAGGTTTATTATAACTTGGAGGAGTCTATTAAACCTCAGGCAGTGGCGTGCACTCCATACATGCAAATAAGCTCTGCATACCCTGTAGTCCCATACCATACATGCCCCTTTAAATGATAAATAACTAATAAACTACAACTATAACTCAAGAAAAAACATGGTAATTATTCTAAAAATCTAACCGTAGTCACCATCTCACCGTTTAAAATGCGATTTACGTGCCATCTATTATTTTTTATTGGAACTAATTGGCTGGAGCGAGCGGCGAACACCGCGCAGGCAGCGCTCCCGTGGCAAAAGCAGTAACATGCAGTGCTTATTTTTCATACAACGCATCTCGTGTAGCACACAGCAAAAGTGTCACTGTGTGCGTGAAAATGTGTGCGCGTGTTTGAGTTCTGGAAGCTTACAATGCAACCCGTCCAAATTGAGAAGCCGTAAAAGCACCGCTTAGTTGTTGATTACAGAGGGTCGACTTTTTTTGGTCGGATTGACCAAAATTCGTTCGTTTTAGTTTGTAATTGTACAGTTTTTACAAGCTTTTATTCAACTTGCAATGTTTGAATGTTTGTTTTTTTGACATATTGTTTTGATTGTTTTTCTTGTCAATCACTTGATTGACTGTATAAGTAATTACATTAATATTATGTACTTACTGTAAAAAATTAAAGTAATCTGTGGTTATACCTGTGATCCTGTGCCGCCGAACCCGCCGAAGTGTGTTTTTGTATATCAAAATCTTGCGCTTTTTCGACGTTATCTTTTGAGGAAAAAGTTAAATTGATTGTAAATGGAAGGTGTGTACCCGGGTTTGATTTAGTTTTCTTGTTATTTTCTTAAAAAAGTTTTATGATAATGTATTTATGGCTAACATGTTGTGTACCCACATACAATACACATTGTATATTGTATCCCTTGCTTTTTTTTTTACAAATCAAGATAAAATAATGTTTGGACCTTTGTCGGATATTCTGATTAAAATAATTTAAGTAGATTTAAAGTATTCGTAGTGGTCGCAAACAAATATCATGCGAAGCCAATGGCGCCGCCGTGCGGTAAGAGTCAGGGTAAGAGTAAGGTAAGGTAGGTGGGGTCGGGTAAAACAAACGGTCGGGGAAAAAAAATACTTGTTAGATTGTTTTTTTTTTTTTTCATTTTAGCCGTGCGTGCATACCCAGTCTGAAATATCTGTGCACGCCACTGACCTCAGGAGAATGCTGATGATATTTTAGTTCATACCTAATGAAATAAAAATAATCATCAGCATTCTCCTGAGGACCTTAATTTATTTGTATTCGGCGCAACATGTTTTTTTCTTCCATACTTCACTATTAGTCGTCTCTCGGTAGTCACTCCCTTTCTAGCCATATCATCTTTCACACAGTCCATCCATCGTTTCTTTGGTCTTCCCCTACTCGTATAGCCATACACATTCATACTCAAAACTTTCCTGACGGCATTTTTCTCATTCCTCCGCATCACATACCATGACAACCGATTTCCACACAACTTTTCAGTCACCGGTGTCTTTTCAGACTTTCTCATATACAATCAGCTGTTCAGTACATTTATCTACTACAAACTCATCAAAATGTAGGGAGCAGCTGATTTTTTTTCGCGATTTCAGGTTTGGTCCCATAGTAAAAGTTGTTCATAATGATGAGTACATGACCCCTTAAGAGGTTGTTGGTGTTTTAACAATAACACTGTATACTCATGTCTTATGTTTATCCATTCGCGTAATACCACACATCCCTCTTAGCATTCTCATCTCAGCTGCATGCAATTGTCTTTCATTCCTGGAATGAAAACTTGATTTAAGTTGCGTTACCTAGTAGGTACCTAGTGTATTACATTTGTTATTGCGGTAGTATTCAATATGTAATTTCATCGAACAATATAAAATGCGGCCGTATCGAGTATTGCGCAACCACTCTCACCGCCACGTATTGGATGTCAGACCGCTGCATGACTTGTGAACACTCCAAATATTTGCATGGATTTTAGTTGCTTTTAGTAATTATCTTTTATTCTCAATGTCAAAATGAGTCGAAATCATATACACCTAATTGTACACTTTGTTATTACTGGGATTGGTGGAGACTGATACTCGTGTTCTTTCTTGACGTTTATTGCTGAGAGTACTGTTGCCTTGCCAGCTAACTGTCTTACAAGAGATGAATTCGAACTGACTGTAGACTGTAGAAAATATAAATTCGAACTGATTTTGGCATCGTAATGGCTGTCACTACACCCCGGTCAGGGGGTGTGACTGGCGGTAACGGGGCGTAGCCCCTCTCCCGCGGCAGCAACACCTCGGCCCGTCAATACGGGCCCGTCATTTTGCTGGCCTAGCACGGCCTAAAGATGATGGGGCGCGACTGTCGCGCCCCTGTAACTGATTTTGGTTTTACAAGTAAGGCCTTTTATATGCCTCAGTGGCGTTAGTTCTATCCCTACTATTTCTCGCTTTGGGTCTAACAAAGTACTGGCTACGCTATTTAAAACTATTGTAAACACATAAAAACAAACATACTTGGAACTATTACAAATGGCTAAAGAAATGCATATTTTACATCAATAGACACCGACAACAATGAATTCGTTTCCTAAAACTAAGAAACATATTTTGTGCGGATTACAATTTACGCACAACTGTTACTATTCAAGAAAAGGTCTCAATAGATGACGACAATAATGAGTTACTTTAACAGTGCCGCTAGTTAACATTTTAGAATATAAAACAATGAATTTTACTAAGAAAACACCCGGCGATAAGCAAAACAATAACCAAATATTTCGGGCGCAGTGGGAATCTCTATCATCTGTTGGACTTAAAGCTGCATGCTAATTTTCCACAAACTGAAAATACCACATGCCTAAAAACTATAATATTACCATGCTAACTAATGGAGCAGCTATCCTGCACAATTACTAACAGTAACACCAAAAATAATCTCGGCCTTAGCAAAATATATTTCAGGATTTGCTGACAGTCGAAAGTTCATCGCAAGAGCTACTATAATTAGAAGTTCCGCTTCACAGAACAAGACTGGAGGGCCGACAGGTCGTAACGTTTGATCAAAGATTAAGGGTGGATCCAGTGGGTACTTCAACTGCCAAGAACTCGGTGTGCCAAATGCTTTAAAGATGGCGACGTCTGTTGGATAAATGGTTATGTCTGGTAAGAGATTTATGACTTTGAAGCAACAAAATGTAGGTTGTAGGTAAGTTAATTGTTTCGAAAAATTCGATGTTATAACGCGAATCCTTTTCTAACCGCTCCCGCCACAATCCGCTCGGCCAATAAGGTCGAGTCGAAGCTTCTAGAAGGTTCCAGAAACTTCCAAACAAATGACGCACAGTCTTGTCGTTGACTTTTGTGAGAGACGTATGTCAACCGTCAACTAGGCTGTGCACATTTTTTAGATAGATTTACAAAACTTGATCTTCGCCCCGAACCCAAACTGTTTAATAAGCTCTTACCTAACTAAGTTAATGTGTTTATGTTAAAATGTCTAATTCATAACATCACGCCTTGTTTCCTCGAAGGGTTAGGCAGAGATGTTCCTATAGTACACCCACATTTCGCCAGTTATATTTAAGTCCCATGTAATAGGGGGCGAGCCTATTGCCATCAACCGCGCACAAATCCAGACTCCGGGCTGCTACTGAGAAATTCCTCGGGAATCGAACCCAGATCAGCAGTTGCGAATTACTAAACCAACGAGGCAATCATGTCTTATTCGTTCTGGAAAATTTATATCCAGTACTGGTGAAACGTCCAAAACGCAACAAGATTTCGCTATAGTGCGCGCGGAACTAGTTGGCCGCGCCTTAGCTAATGACAATGAATATAACAGAGATTATGATAATTAGGTTTAATGGTGGTGCACATATACATGGTGGTGCATGCATGTGTTTAATGTTTTTTTCATTAATTATTAATTATAATTATCATTATTATCACCCCTGTCGCCACCTAAGGAGCGGCCAACTAGTTCCGCGCGCACTATAGCCCTAGAGGATTTGTGCCGGGCTTGATGCTTGCATTACGTGGGATATGCACATTACAACATTTATATTTGAGTATTATACTCGTACTCGTACTAAGAGGAGCTCGTGCCCAAGTAATAACAGCCGCACGGGTCGATCCATCAGGTTAAGCTACGCTTGCCGGGGTTGGTCAGTGGATGGGTCTTTATATACTCCTCCGTGCCTCGGAAAGCATGTTACGAGTAAGCCGTTGGTCCCGGCTGTCATTCGTGGATCTTTGACAGTCGTTACGGGTCGTCAGAAGCTCGAAAGTCTGACAACCAGTCTTACCAAGGTGTATCGTATTACCCAGTTACTGGGTTGTGGAGGTCAGATAGGCAGTCGCTCCATGTAAAATACTGGTATTCAGCTGCATCCGGTTAGACTGGAAGCCGACCAACACTGCCGACTGGAAAAGGCTAGGCAGATTGACTCGTAATATGTCCATGTAATAGGTTCACCCCCCTAAAAGACTTAAACATAACTCGTGAGATGTGGGTGTACCATAGGTACACCTCTGTCTAACCCTTCTGGGATTACAGGTGTGCTGTTATTTTAACGGATTTTCAATTCTTATATTAAGTACTAGCTTCCACCCGCGGCTTAGCCCACATGGTATGTCGATAAAAAGTAGTCTATGTCCTTTTCCAGGTCATGGTCTACCCGTGTACCAAATTTCATCCAAATCCGTTCAGCCGTTTTAGCGTGAAAGCGTTACAAACAAACAAGCTTACTTTCGCATTCAAATATACGAGTACCTGTTACGTACAGTTAAGAAGGATTATCCTTGAGTAATACAGTTATAAATGTTATGCAGAATCTAGCATAATATCAGCTATCAATCTAACCCAGATGGGACTAGAATCGATTTCTCACAGGAAGAATCAAGAAACGCGATTTCTATTATTTACATGGCAAGGTAAAAGGAAATACGAAACAAAAATACATGAATACTTGAAAACGAAACAAGAATAAGGTTTCCGGGAACGAACGTGCCAAGTGGCGAGCGATATTTGACCCATCTATACTATATGAAAACCTCTCAGGTGAAATAGTATATGTTGTGTGGTGCAAAGATTAAGAAACTAGAGGTTTTGGCATGCAAAACATTACAATGTAGGTTTTTAATGCTATAGTATAAAATTTATTTCCAATGCTTTAAATACTTGTGTATCTATTATTAATTAGTTTTACAACACATTCAAAATTAATAATCGTCACATTAATTTAAAACAGATTATTTAACATTATCTATATAATTAAATGGTTTTTCCAGCATCTATAATTTTAACTTCATAAAAAAACAATTATTGGGTAAGTCTTTATTTTTTGTTTTTTGGTATTTATAGATAAGTCCACGCATACCATTATATTATACTAGCTGCGCCCCGCGTAGACCGGGATAAAAGTAGCCTATATGTTAAACCAGGGTATAAGCTATCTACATACGAAATTTCATCCAAATCGGTCCAGCTGTTTGAGCGTGGAGAAGTAACAATCATACACACACACACTCATCGCCTTTTTATTATTTTTTAGGGTTCCGTATCAAAATGGTAAAAAAGGAACCCTTATGGTGTGACTCAGTCTGTCTGTCTGTCTGTCTGTCTGTCACAGCTGGATATCTCAGGAACTTCTGATGCTATCAACTTGAAATTTGGAACAGTTTTAGATGACGTTGACCCAACTATTTTGCAAATAAGAATGAAATAAAAATAATTATATTTTTTTTGCAACAGGGACTGAAACGGTCTTAAAAATTTAAAGTGGGGCTACTATGGCATGTGGGGTATCATATGAAAGAACGCTGTTTGCACATTCTCAAACTATTTTTTATTCTTTAAGGCCGCATAGTTTTCGACTTTTGATGTAAAATGTAAAAAAAATACCGTTCCCCCCTTATCTCCGAAGTTTGCAAAGCGAAAAATCTGAAATTATTATATGTGATAGAAGTTTATGTAAAGATTACAGGAAAAATAAAACGATGTCTCAAAGTAGCACACTTTTCAGAAATCGGAACGGAACCCTCGGTGCGCGAGTCCGACTCGCTCTTGACCGGTTTTTTATTGTGATGGTAACAGTTCTTTTTATACATAGAAGTCCTTGGTGCCCTAAGCAGAACTATTCTATCTGGATCTCTTACTTTTCGAGCGCAACGGTCTTGAGCCGTTTCAAACAGATCAAAGTGCTGTCGGACAAATTGACTTGAAGAGATCATCGCCTTGCAAAAGTGTTTATCAGTGTATAGTTGAATTTGACCGTATGTTACACCATTCAATCTAATCATTTATCCCGTAGTTGCATCCAATGATATCTGTTTGTAAAGAAATACGAAGCCAGGTCTTCGTCATCACCATTAGCTATTATCCTTAACTATCATAGAGTCCCCACTTCTGCCCTCTCGAACCTAAAGTTCAGTAATAGGAAAAACACGAATTCGAAAAAAAGACTTTTCGATTAAACTTTGAATGCAAGGACATGTACAAAACTAAAAAACTAAACATTTTTGCTTTAGTTTTTTTTTATAAAAAAACTATAAAATAAAATGGGTTTCAGAATGATATTTAACTGAGGGGCAATTCCCGTAATGTTAAACAACGTTCGCAATATCATCTCAAGACTCAATCTGTCAAAAATTGTACTAAACGCTATACAATTTTTGACAGATTGAGTCTTGAGATGATATTGCGAACGTTGTTAAAATTACGGGAATTGCCCCTCAGGTCTAAGTTAGGACAGGAAGTCTTCCTCTTCTAACTTAGACCAAAAAGTTTTAAAGTGTAACAGAGTAGGTACAGCGAAGCACGGAACTGACAGCTTTGGCCAGCGCTCGCCTTGATGTCAGTTGACGTGACAGTGCCAACAGACTCGTGTCAGTACATACCCGCATGCTTACCTATAATTATGCCCTTTTTTACAAGCTTTTTATGATGAGGGTTGTTTTCCGTAGGTATTTTGGGGAGGTCAGGTTCTTCATAAGTAGCCTCCTTTTTGCCCCTTTTTTGGAGAAAGTACCCATCCAATCAAAAATCCCCGACGACAAAAAAGTCTGTAAAATCGTTAAACCTGTATATCAAGTTTCGTCCAGATCGGTTGTAAAATACGACCTGTAGAAGAATAGCAACAAACTGACAGACGAAAGCAAATTTTGCCAGACTTGAAGCAGATACGCTCCACTCGCTACGCTCGTTCGCTTAATACCATATCCATCAGTGCTACCAGTAATACCTTCTCAAGAACTATCATTACTTTAGCCTCAAGTTTTCTACACAAGTCTCGACAGGCATTTAAACTTGTTAATGTCTTGTGCATCAAAACTATAACGAACTCAACTTGTAATTACGAACTGAAAGGGTGCTCGGAGCTCTGTTGCACTTGCTATTGAAGGACAGATGTTTGAGTGTAAGTTGGTTGGTGGTTTCGGGAACTTTTGATGTCATGTCACCGAGCATGACATCAAAAGTTGCAGTGGGAGATTATTAGATTGAAGTCGGTTTTCGTCGTGTAGCATGCAGTTAGTGCTTAAGGAGGTACTCTAATTGTTAACTACTGCAGATACATAATATTAATTTTATTTATTTATTTATTTTATCACACTAATATTATAAAGGCGAAAGTTTGTGAGTGTGTGTTTGTATGTTTGTTACTTCTTCACGGTCAAACGGCTGAACGGATTTTGATGACCTGATAAGATAAGATAATCATTTATTTGCTCAAACATGAGTACAATACATGCAACACAAATTGACAGCATGCAAGGGATGTTAAAAGCAAACATTAAACAGATCATCACGTTTATTTGATACAATATTATTTATAATGTCATTCCACGTCAAATTATTTAAAAATGTCATGATAATTTATAAGAACATTAAAAATAATAAATCAGTAAAACATAATCAAAATTTCTTATCAAAAAACTCATTCAAATTATAATAATCTTTATCTATATCTATAAAAGGAAAGCGTTACTGACTGACTGACTGACTGACTGACTGACTGACTGACTGATCTATCAACACACAGCTGAAACCACTGAACGGATTGGGCTGAAAGAATCAAGGCAAAGTCCATAGATTAATTTAAAAAAAAAGTGTTCATTTAGAGGGTTCATAACATTTTCCAATGTTGAGAATACATTGTCGGGAGTAGATTGATATACTTATCATATTTTTAAAAACCCGGATACTTAAAATATTTCGAAAGGAAATTATCAGTTTTTCGTTGACCATTTTGTATTTATAAAAAAAAACGAAGTGACAAGTGACACTACCGGATGACCGGAATTATCAAACTGACACACAAGTCAGATGTGTTTTCTTGTTTACAGTTGAAAAAGTACATTGAAATCATTATTTGTGACATTTTCCATAAAACGATGATGGCTTGCGTGACGACACCGAACCTAAAGATACCTAAAGATTATGTTTACCGGTGGAAGACGTCAAATTAATATCAAGCTTGTGTAAATATTGATGTACGAACCTTAATCTGTTGAAAGTGTAATAAGTTCATATGAAGTGATATAAATAACACCAGTTTAGGTCTACTTAATAAAAAAACAACATCTTGATATTTGTCTTTATTCCTCTTCTACAAAAAACATGATTTTAAATGCTGAGCTGGTAGTAAAATGTTATCCTGATACCTTGCCCATCCCAAATACCAAAAAACTGTTATTACATGGCCACAACAACCGATCGTTCGGCGACCAACTATGCAATTACAGCAATACTCTAGGATGCGGTGCGTCAGACTCAAGTATACGACGGGAATGGTGAAGATTCAGGTCACAGTTGATACACCTCATTGTCCAATTCGTAAATTAAAATCCAGTGTCGAGAATATACGCACAAAGTCAAAGATAAGCGTGAGATTCAAAAGTCCGTGGTAGAAGCCGAGAGTTTTCAGGGTAAAGCAGAGATCAAATGTCCAACAGAGTAACAAAAATCCGTTAAAGAAAGCGAAAATTACACCGAAGCAAGAATACACGCAACACAGTCGACGATCAAAGATAGTCTGCCGCATAGATAATATACTATATAAAGTACTAGTCTGGCGATCTGGCGATGGTCTGCCCACAGAGTACTTTGAATATATGGGTCTGCCTCAAAGAGTATAACTAATAAATAGGGCGAATGGTGCCCTCTTATGGTATTTTTATGCAAACATGCGCAATAGCGCCGTCTACAATTTGTATCCGAGCTAACCAGTCTATAGGTAGATAATAGGTACCAAACCTAAAATCCCAAAAAAAATCAGCTGTTCCGTACATCAAACTCGTCAAAATACAGGGAGCAGCTGATTTTTTTTTTATACGTCCATGATTGTAGGTACTGGATGGAACATTAGTTGACGCAACCGCATATCAACGGTAACACAACCATTTTCAGCGGAACTGGCTTAATATAATAGGTTTCACAGAGGACAGGATCTGCTTTGACTAGTTTTGTTACCATTGATATGCGGTTGACTTACTGTCAATACATGTAGGGTAGTCTTTCATAGAAATGACGCAAAATGAAACAAGGAAATTGAGCCACACGCAGGTCAAATATTGGGCATATTTAATTTTCAAAAAACTACATAGGTACAGTTAGGTTCTTACTGAATGACAAAGAGACCATAGTTATAAAACTATTAGGTACCTAAGATCTATGTTCCGGTTTTGGGTTTGGTTTCTGAACTTAGTTCTTCGAGTGGACCATCGTGGGCCATGGCGGCCGTGGGTGGTTATTCCAACCAGCCCACCTCCCTCCAGAAGTTGATCACGTCTCCTGATCTGTTCCAAACATCTGTGAAAGATCTGGTTGTCCCGAAGGTTTCTGTTCGAATCTGGGTGACGCCTTTGAATAAATTCAAAGAGCACATGCGCAACGGTTTATGTTTATTGTTTATGTATCTTTTAGTTAAATTATTATAATCATTTTATTAAAGATTCAATCTTGATTCAATATTTTTATTCTTATGACACATAAGACAGTGACAAACAGGATGACATGACATAATTTATAAACAAATAAATAAAGTCGAAGCAAAGAGGCCACATATATAACACAGAAAAAGACCAGTAGGTACATGAATAATATCTTATTTAAATTATTAAAATATGCTCAATTTTATTATAAAAATGTAAAATAAATATTATTACGGTATTTAAGTTATACACTCAAGTAAGCCCCCTGGCGTAAGTGTTTAATCCGTGTTTAATCTATGGTCTAGCGGGTCTTACACTGGCAGCCGCCGTTTCGTTCTGAAATAATGAGCTCTTCGTTAAACTATTTGCTTTTAACATTATATTTTTTATCATAGGGTTATAAAATATTGTAGATGCCAGAAGATACTCTTTAGGCACCCAAGAGTATAAAAATTTAATGCCAACTTCTCTACAAATCTTTATTTTTTTGTACAAATCATGCCATCATTCTTTGGAACACAGGTAGCTATTATGACCTAGGCATCCGCTAAGAAAGGGTTTTTGGAAATTCGACCTTTAAGGGGGTAAAAAGGGGGGATATTGTTTGTATGAAAAATCTTACTCCTTGAGTTAATAAACTTGAAACTTGGCACGAATATTTATTTAAGTAAATTATGATTTTTGTGATTTTTTGTTTTTCTAAACTACCCCCTAAAGGGGAATTGGGGGGTCTCAAAGTTTGTATGGAAAAATTTTAACGCGTAATCCGATTAACACAAAACTCAGTATTTATACTTAAAACCAAAAATAATGAATAATGTGTGTCAGGGCTTTTCGAAAATCTACCTCTAACGGGGTGAAAAGGGGTAGTCAATTTCACAAGGGAGGATTTTACTGCGTGGCTTGATTAACTCGAAAATTGGTGTACTTAAATAATCTTTGAGTCAAGCTATGGAAATATCTCAAGCCAGTTTTTTAAATTCCACCCCTGTGGGGGTGAAACAGGGAATACAATTTACATGAAAAATGTTATTCATTTGGTTTTAATTGACTTGAAACTTGGCACAAATATTTGCCTAAGTTTGTCATTATTAGTTTTTTAAAACTACTCCGGAGGGAGGGTTAGAGGGGGAGGGGCAAGGGAGGGGTGGTGAGGAGTGTGAGGGGGAGGATGATGGACGCAGGGAGAAAGGGCAGAAATTGGTGAGGAGAGGAGGAAGACATGGTGAAGGCTGAGGGGTGGGGAGGGTTTGGTGAGCCAGAGGTGGAGGAGAGGGAGAGAGGGAGGGGACGGGGTGGTGAGAGAGAGAGAGCGAAGGGGAAGTGGTGAAGGGGGTGTGAGAGTGAGTGAGAGGGGGAGGGAGAAGTAGCGGAAGGGGATGTGTTGAAGGAACGAGCTAAACTCTGGAACTACCCTACCAGTCGGACTCTAAAAAATCTTTTTGCATTGATGTTAGCCCAAATCTTATAGAAGGCATATTTAACATCACTCTAGGTCCCTTAGGTGCCGAGCAAAAAGAAAAAAAGTCTGAAAGAACGCTAAGTGAAAACGAAGTAATAGCGCGGGTAGGCAATGCGATGCGATGGGGCGGTCGAGCAAAAAATTAATTTCACGCGGACGAAGTCGCGGGCAGAAGCTAGTCTACTATAAAATTAATAACTTTCTGTTTAAACTTGGAAAATGACATAAGCTACTTTTTATCGACATACCACGCGGGCGAAGCCGCAGGCGGAAGCTAGTTATTTATGTACCTACACACAGGAATATAGAACAGATACGACAATATATAAAGTATTGATTACAACAGTCTTCTTCTCAGTCTTTCTTCTTCTTGAATGCATTGCTCTAAAATCCTCGTACTCCATATGAAATCATTATTTCAGTAATTTTTCCTACCACATTGCCTCTCATAATATAGGTAAACGATTTTAATGATGCACGTATGACCGTTACGGATAAAACTTATTGTGGTTTCTATTACTAAGTGAATATAGTAGAAAGTTTATTCAACATGTTAAAAAGTTTATTCCATCTGAATTCTACTGTATTTCAATAAAACATTTCATTTAATAACTATCCATTTGCCATAAAAGTCTACGCTTATGACTCTTTCAAAATCTAACGTACCTGCAATAAATTCTCATAAACCTACAAGCAGGATTACGCTCTGATCGATCTCCCACCTAATGAGAGTCGCGGAGAAGTCTTCGCTTATTACTCACACAGGAAAAAGTCTGCGCTTATATCGCACACGACAGGGAAAAATCGCAGATAGGACGGGAGGGAGCGGTTCATATACCTAGAGTTCTTCATCGCCATGAGACATATTTGTATCAGGAAGGATTGTGTGAGAACGTTTTTGTCATAAGTTTTATTAAAGAAAGTGTGTAGAAAATAGTGGAATGTAGGCTGCAGAACGTTTTTGTGAATGGAAAAGATAAAGTCACCCGGGGCTATTGTAGCCAGGGGACAAATTTAATTGGTTGATTAATCCTAGACAGCATGGAAACGCAACAATAACGAGTTATCGCAATACGTTACATTTTCCCCCTGGTTACAATAGCCCCGGGTGACCTTAAGTACTTTCACTAAAAACTCTTTTTAGGGTTCCGTACCTCAAAAGGAAAAAACGAAACCCTTATAGGATCACTCGTGTGTCTGTCTATATGTCCGTCTGTCACAGCCACTTTGCTCCGAATCTAATGGACCGATTAAGTTGAAATTTAGAACACATATGGATTTCTGTGACAGGTACGGCTAAAGTAAATAAATGAATTTTGAATATGAGAAATTAACAAAACACTTCTATAACTATAATAGGTTTACAGAGCGTTTTAGTTTTTTTACGAGTGAGGGGGTAAGTGTCAAAGGCTTATTACGGTTGCCGGAAAAATGTTATCCGAGACTCCAATTAAAGCTCTTAGTTTGCAAAGAAAATTCCGGATCCCATGTACACAGAGTTAAATAAAACAAATATAAATAAAATGTCGCCGACGACGCTCGTCTCTGACATTCGTCTTGGTCTCGAATGCAAACAAAGAAACCGAAATGAGGACAAATCCGAGGAAATCAAGACTAATGGCAAGTCTACATGCTGAGGCAAACGTCATGCGGATAGGTAGGGTAATCAAAAAATATTATGTGTATTTTTCACGGGTTATAACCTTTTTTGTCGCTAGCTTAAGACGGGAAATTCGCAGAGGGCTCCCATTCCGTTTCTTATGAACTGTTATACTATTTTATATTTGTGTTTGCTGAGGGTAACATTCTAGTTGATATTACTGTGCTAAAGTTGTCCATGATGCTGGATTTTTGTGACAATTTTTTTGAGGTCTCGAAAGATTTACCTAACGTGTTTTATTTTTATTTTTCACTGTCTAAAACATCCACAATGAACTGCCAAAATAGGTTTCCTTTTTCATTTACTTTGAGATTTGAGCCAGGCGAGCTAATAAATTAAGCTCTACAAAAAATATGAAAGAACTGTGAATACGCGATTCTTAGTTGAAAATATAAGTACCTAGTCATATTTTTCCGTACAGCAGTTCCATTAGTCACAATTCATACTTAATGCAAAGTCCCAATCCAAGTAATTAGCATACCTACAAGTAGGTACTATCGACAAACGCCAGGCCTATCCAATTTCGAAACAATTTTGCTTGAATGCTGAAATTGTATGATCGATATGTCGATAGTACATCAGCAATAAAGGTAATGTAATAGTACATTTTGATACAAGTGGAGAACGTTTGTTATTGCTTTCGAGGCGGAATTAACACCCGAGCCGTAGGCGAGGTTGTTTTTGAGCCGAGAACTGCAATAACAAATGTCCACGAGTATCAAACGACGTTTTTCAATACAGTTTTGAAGAAATAAAATAAAATAACGAACAATATTTTTGTCATGAATTATTATGAAACTATGATTTAAATTTTCTTTTTTTTCCGCGTTTTGCTTTCGCCGGGTTGAAGGAGAAGCAAAGGTATAAAGCCGATAAACAGCCAAATATGAAAAATAGAAAATTCAAATATTATTGACTTTAGAACACCAATAAATGTTAATTTGTTCATAAACGTTTATTTTATTGTAATAATCATAGTTTTTGATGATATTCAATAATATATAAATATTCAAAAAAATATTAACGCCGTAAAGACGCATATCTCTTTACCGAGATTCAAAAAAAACATTCAACTTCGAATAGAGAGTTGTGAATAGAGGCATTGAACCAATTTGGACTAAGTATAGGTATAAGTTTCTGTGGCAATTTTTATTCCCGCACACGTGCGGGAAAATAAAAAATCGCACGCGTGTGAAATACATTGCATTGTGAACCTAATCGTAGTGCGATATGCGAAAAAACGCTTACCTACATTCATATACACACATGTACCTTTACCATACACAGAACCGTGCCACAACCGTATCTCTGTAATATGAAAGGGTTTTATAATTACGAGCGCATTCAGCGAACACTGGGACATTTAAGATACATAAGACTGGGACATTCAAGGTACATAAACCGAGGAAGCGGGACGTAAATGTCCCAAAGCGGTGCGCTGTCGTGATATTTTTAGCAAGTACAAGAATACACGAGAGAAATGTACTTCTCTTACTAAACTTGTAATGAGCCTTAAAGTCGTTTATAGAAGTCTCATAGTCTGAGTTATTTCGGTTCGTACCTGCGGTAAATTGTGAAGAAAAAAGGTTGTCCTTTATAATACTTATCTACTGGCCTTTTAACCCCTATAAGTAAATAGATTCAGTTCTAGAAAACTTTTCTTGTCGCGTGTCTCTGAACAAGAAATTAGTATTAGGTATCTAATCCCAGAGAATTAAAAAAGGAATGAAATCATTCATTATCTAGACAATACACCCAACTTAAAATAAATACTTATAATTACACAAAGATAACATAAACAGTAGGTACAATACAACGTTACACGTCGTACTTCGGGACAGCCAATTAGGTCATCGGTGTGTGGAATCTAAGGACGTAATTAAAATACCACATTTAAATGAAAATTATAGACATGCATCTTATTTCCACCACTTATTTCAATTAATCCCCGTCATATTCAAGACAAATCTACAAAAAAAAATATACTTACGAGCTTTAAATTGACACTGCTCATTCAGGATTCAGAGGCCTTAGAACGAGCACTGAAAAAGCGCCGTCTGGTGACTATACTGGGAAACACAATAATTCAATACAAATTGACGTAAGGTAACGATATCGTACCTAAACGCGATCAAGTACCAGTACCTATAAAATCTCGCACTCGAAGTCCTCTGTTTGTACCAACGTTTTTAAAAACAAAACACAACATTTCGGTACCATTGTAGGGCCGGGCACATCTGTGTTTGACCGCCCGCTTGACCAGAAGCCGTTCGCAGGAGCCCGGAATAAATTATGTAAAACAAAGCCGTGGACAAGCTCGGTATACACGGTATTATTTATATTTCAAACTAGCTGACCCGACAGGCGTTGTACTGTCCAAATATCAATAATTCATACGAAATTCCCATAGACAATGGACTTTCAGTTTTCCCGAATTTTCCAATTTTACCGGCAACTTTTCCAATTTTTTTTACTTCAACGAATATTTGAAAAAAAAATATCCGGATTGCTCCAGCCGTTCTCGAGTTTCACATTTAGCCATTCATTTTTACCCGACTACGGCAAAGCCAAAAGGAAGGGTTATGATTTTAGCAGTCTATGTATGTATGTATGTAAGTATGTATATAAGTATGTATTTTTACCCCACTACGGGAAAACCAAAAGGAAGGGTTATGATTTTAGCAGTCTACTTGTGTATGTATGTATATAAGTATGTATTTACGTGTGTTCCACCGTAGCGCCTCATTTACTGAATCGATTTTGATGAATGAGATATCATTAGATTCGAAATAATGGTCCGGGTGACATAGGCTATATAAATTCTCCCTAATATGGTGGACTTAACACGTAAATTTCTGACCTCGAAAAAAATTAAATTAAGATAATCATGACATGTTTAGTACGAGTATTAAAAGAAAGGTCTTGACGAGCACATTACAAATATGTATATACCTATGTCGTTATTGTTTAAGTTAATAAATATTTTGAACTTTTTAGATCAATTTTATTTTTCCGTAGTTGGGTTACAGTTTTTAGGGTTCCGTACCAAAATGGTAAAAAAGGAACCCTTATGGTGTGACTCAGTCTGTCTGTCTGTCTATCTGTCTGTCTGTCTGTTTGTCATAGCTGGATATCTCAAGAACTACTAATGCTATCAACTTGAAATTTGGAATACTTTTAGATGACGTTTACCCAACTATTTTGCAAATAAGAAAAAGGTAAGGTAAGGTATATTTTTTTTGTAGTAGGGAATGAAAGGGGGCCTTAAAAATTCAAAGTGGGGCTACTAGGGCATGTGGGGGTATCATATAACAGAGCGCTGTTTGTATATTCTCAACCATTTTTTTTTAGGGCGCATAGTTTTCGACTTTTGACGAAAAATGCAAAAAAAAAACCGTTCCCCCCCTTATCTCCGAAGTTTGCAAAGATAAAAATCTGAAATTATTCTATGTGATAGAAGTTTATGTAAAGATTACAGGAAAAATAAAACGATGTCTCTAAATAGCACACTTTTTCAGAAATCGGTACGGAACCCTCGGTGCGCGAGTCCGACTCGCTCTTTACCGGTATTTTTAAACTTTATTCTTGTTATAATTTATATAGACTAGTTACGCTACGAAAATTGTTTTGGATGTTCAAAAAATACTGGTTGACATTTTCTGGTCTTTGGAGAATTAGGTACCAAATACGGGTGGAAAATGTAGGTTAAATTGATACTTTTTTACTGATCTTTTTTTTTTTTTTGAGGGTGGGAAATCATCAAATAACTTCTCCCGCTCTGGGTGGAGCGGAAGGGCGTGTCAGACTTTTACTGACTAAAACCCACCCGTGTTCCTTCAGTTGCCTATGCCAGGGCCGCGGTAACCTCTTCAGACAACCCGCGACCCCAGCGGCGTCGGCCCTATTGGACCCCGTCACTTGCTGACATCTCTTTGAGGCGCGCGTGGAACACAACGCGCCGTCGACTCGGGCCTGGTCCTTACCGGACGGCGAGCTACCCACTGCTCACCGACCGCAGGCCCGCGCCTACGGTGGCCGGAAATCGCCACGCGATTCCCGCCGCCCAGGGCGTCTCCTGCGGCGACTGAGGGCGTGAGGCTGCCTCTCCCTCACGCGTTCCGCCTCCTCCTTCGCGAGCATCACTGCTTCGCAGAAGGAGGTGACGGCCTCCCATTTTTTTTTTTTTTTTTTTTTTTTTTTTTTTTTTTTTTTTTTTTTTTTTTTTTTTTTTTTTTTTTTTTGAGGGTGGGAAATCATCAAATAACTTCTCCCGCTCTGGGTGGAGCGGGAGGGCGTGTCAGACTTTTACTGACTAAAACCCACCCGTGTTCCTTCAGTTGCCTATGCCAGGGCCGCGGTAACCCTTTCAGACAACCCGCGACCCCAGCGGCGTCGGCCCTATTGGGCCCCGTCACTTGCTGACATCTCTTTGAGGCGCGCGTGGAACACGACGCGCCGTCGACTCGGGCCTGGTCCTTACCGGACGGCGAGCTACCCGCTGCTCACCGTCCGCAGGCCCGCGCCTACGGTGGCCGGAAATCGCCCCGCGATTCCCGCCGCCCAGGGCGTCTCCTGCGGCGACTGAGGGCGTGAGGCTGCCTCTCCCTCACGCGTTCCGCCTCCTCCTTCGCGAGCATCACTGCTTCGCAGAAGGAGGTGACGGCCTCCCATGCACTCTCGCTCCGCACCATGGCCTGGACCAGGCTCGGACGCGAGAGATTGCCGCCGCCGATCGCCTCCGTGAGAACACGGCGGTGCGCTGCCCAAGCCGGGCAGACCTCCACTGTATGCTCCACCGTGTCCTCCGGGCAATCCACACAATGGTAACACCCGGGCGTTTCCTCCCGCCTTATGCGAAACAGGAACCTCCCGAAACAACCGTGTCCGGTGAGGACCTGCGTCAGGCGGAAGGTGAGGACGCCGTGGCGCCTCTCTAACCACTCCTCAAAGAGGGGACTTATCGCCGCAATTGTGGCGTGCCCAGCGCTGGGTTGCGACAGTCGCGCTCTCCATACCGCCATGAGATCCCGCCGGAGCTCTGTCCGCTGCACCGTGATTTCTCGCGGCAGCGGAGTTACGACCCGGCGCTTCGCCTCCTCACGCCACTCCCACACGTGCGCGAGGCCGCCTCCCGGGAGACCGTGCGGTATCCCCGGACTAGCCGGATGGCCATGACCCTCTGGGACGCGTTCAACCTGCCGGTTGGCCCCAGCCTTAGGGAACGCGCCCACACCGGTGCTCCGTAAAGGGCCATGGACCGCACGACCCCCGCGTAGAGCCTCCGGCAGGAGGCGTTTGGACCCCCTAGATTGGGCAGGAGCCGCCTCAAGGCAGCCCCAGCCCGTGCCAGTCTGGGAGCCAAACGTCGGAAATGCTCCACGAAGTTCCACCAGCTGTCGAGGACGAGTCCCAGGTACTTCATCGTCGACCCGACTCCGATGTGAACCCCTCCCACCGTTATTTCGGAACCGTTATTTCTTGTTATAATTTATATAGACTAGTTACGCTACGAAAATTGTTTTGGATGTTCAAAAAATACTGGTTGACATTTTCTGGTCTTTGGAGAATTAGGTACCAAATACGGGTGGAAAATGTAGGTTAAATTGATACTTTTTACTGATCTTAAAGTTGCGCCGCTTAGTAGGTAGGTACATTTCTACTTCTGCTAACTTTCTGAAAACGACAAAAAAATATCGGTAAGATTCTTTATCCTACATTTGTACGTATTTTCTACACCATGTATCGAGCCAAGATAAAAAAGATCAACGTTCTGTTCCACATAGGTAAAGTTCATAATATGTTAGTACAAGTAGATAGATAGAGATAAAGCCGTAGATAGAGATAAAGCCGTTCTCGTAGGTATAAGCAACGTTCACCTGCGATGTAACTTTAAGAAAATTTTATTCAAGATAAGGTTAAATAAACTAAACGATATTTTCTTAGACAGGTATCTCTTTTGGTTGTGTTATTTGCAGCTTTCTTTATTATTATTATTCTTTATTATTGTTATTTTATTTTTATTTAGTTAGCAGTATTTAGAGCACTTAGACAGGTAGGTAGAAAGATGTCTCTTTTGGTTGTGTCATTACTTTATTTGCAGCTTTCTTGAGACATAGGTACTTATCTAAGCTAGGTGGACGCCACATAGCGTCTGCAATATTTACCGTCGAATGACGTCACTGAAACGTTTTTTGCTCAAATATCAGTGTTAATAGATATGGGAGGACAGTCAAGGCCTTTCAACAAGTACCAGTACGTCGATTCTGTAAAATTCAAACAACAACTCGCTATTCACTCTCACTTCGCATCTCTTCTGCTCACTTGTTTTTCATTTGACACTTTGAATTTAGAATGCCAATCAAGAAACTCACAGCAGATTCAGATTCGAAGTTTAGAATGAGGTCTTACAGAATCACACGGCGGATCACTAGTATGTCGTCAGAAATGCATGTGGTCAAATACGCATTTCGTCATCTCTCAGGATAGACTCGCAACTTGTCAGAAACAGAACTCGACAGATACGCAGCTCGGCAGACACGCAACACGACAGATACTCATTTCGTCAGATATTTGAAACCATCCACCCAGATTGATGTAAACAAAAAAATAGTCAAATACAAGAGTTAGTAATGGTCACTTGATCAGTATTAGGGTTCCGTACCAAAATGGTAAAAAAGGAACCCTTATGGTGTGACTCAGTCTGTCTGTCACAGCACAGCTGGATATCTCAAGAACTACTAATGAAAAAAAAAATCTTTTTACATAAAATTCCGACTACACTACCTACCTACTAATTAACTGTATTTCAAAAAAAAAAAACAGAGGAGGTCATCAATTCAAACCCTCAAATTTTATAGGCATACGTATAGAGATTTGGGTATTTTATATAGTACCTTGTGCATTTGCTCTCGAAAAGCACCATTTGGTGAAGTGGAACTGATGATGAAGACCAAATAATATGGCTATCGGAACTACTCAATAATAAGTATTTCACGGGTTGCGATTCGATTACGAATTTATGCTCGTCCGTCACAATGCATACATATGGTGAAGTGGAACTGATGGTGACTTCACCATCAGCTCCAGTTCTCCTGGTTCTTACTAGGAGAACTCCTCAAAAATTAACGTCTCTAAAAGAATATAGGGAAAAGCAATATTTTGTAAAAGATGATAAGCAGTTGACATTAGGCTAAACGTGCAATGTGAATGGAATAACTTAGATAAATTACAAACTGACCCGCTAAAAAGTGATAAATAAAAACTATTTTACAAAAAAAAAAAAAACAACCGACTTCCAAAAAAAAACTACAAAGTGAAAAATAACTTTAATTTCGGAAGCCGGTGGAAAAAAATACTAAAATACAATCAAATAAGATCAAAAGACACCTACTTCCGAAATTAAAGTTATTTTTCACTTTGTAGTATTTTTTTTTGTAAGTCGGTTGTTTTTTTTTTTTGTAAAAAGTTTATTATTTGTCGGTATTATTGGATGTAGGTATTTGTAGCTTGGCACAGAGGACACGCTTTTGCTTTTAAGACGTGGCGGTCAAAAAGTTAATCATATTAGTTTTTTAATGATAAAATACAAAATAGCACATTACTTTGCTTTTAAATCTTATTTATTAATTGACTGTCGAGTTGCGTATCTGACGAGACGCGCATCTGTCAAGTTGCGTGTTTGTCGAGTTGCGTCTTTGACGTGGTGCAAATCTGACAAGATGCGTTTCTGTCAACATGCGTTTTCTGGCGAAATGCGTTTGACGACTTGCATTTCTGACGACATACTAGTGATCCCACACGGCAGGTACTTAACAAAATAGACAACTTTATTTAATCTCTTGGGTACATTCAGTCGACGGCGATGCGGAAGAATTTTTCGATGCCATATTTTACTTTGATAGCAGGTTTTAGTCAGAATATTCTACTGTTATTTTTATTAATAAAATAAAATATAAGTTGCCTAAAAAAAAAAATAAGTTAAGTACCTACTTCATTTTAATTCTAAATAAACACATCCTATGTCTTATTAATAGTTGAATAAATATCTTTTCTCATTTCTATCCTATTCACTACACTCAAAATCCACTTCACTCGTTCTTTGGTAGGAAAAAACTCCAGTGACATGGCCGGTGCAAGAACATTAGTTACACTCACTATGCAGCCAGCTACATCATATAATACAGCTACAAAGCAAAGACTACACTACTACATTTACTACACATAATATAAGAATAACGTTAGACGTGCATTTGTGTTACACGAACTCTGTGTGAGATTTTCATTATGGCGAGCATACCTAGTGCGTTCTGTGGCCATGTGTCTTTTTTTGTTTTATTTTTGTTCTGTAAAGTATTTTTTTAAGGCGAGTAGTGTTGCCAACTAGTGCCACCATTGATAAAAAAATCATAAGTCTGGAGTTATGGAACATTTGGAAACCTATGCTCACATTTTTAGTCAGATGAGGTAGGTCAGGTGAGGTCAAAAAAAATCTACCTCATCTGACTATTTATATATAACCTATACTCAGCATAGGTTCAAAATGTTCCATATCTCCTCCTGCATATGCCCTCCTCTACGAATGTTAACACCGGCCGATTTTGGCGTTAACTGCTAAGGCTTAGAACCTAGGGGGTTTAGTGTTGATTTTTTTGATACATAAAATTTTATCTATCTGATTAAAACCTATAGCTCTCATTTTTTTTCTAAATGACAAACTTCGATTCTGTTTTTTGATTATGTTTATTTGAACCTTTAGAATTTTACTGGTCAAGTTGAGAAGATGATATCGGCCAAATGGGTGCCGTCACAATTGATTGCCATACGGGCATTTTTTATTACTTCGGCGAGAACTTCGGGCGACAGATTCTCGCACTCGTGTCAAATGTTGTCCTTGAGGGCTTCCAGGGTCTCGGGCTTATTCACGTAAATACGACTTCAAAAAACCCCACAAAAAAAAGTCACAAACGGTTAAACGGCCACACTTCAGTGCAAATCACTTCACTTCATTTCTTTACACTTCTTCGACAGACACGATTATTCCGCGTTCTTGGTTAGTGTATCGCTCCATGGCTTGTTCACTTGTATTCTACATATGTCTAGTCCACAAATGTCAAAACAGATTTGACATTGGCCGCCATTTGCAAAAATAAGAGCATAAAGCAATAGGGTGATTTCTTTTGGCCCACCTGGTATATCTATTTTTATTATTTATTTATTTTATTTAAAAAAAATACCGAACAAAAAAAAAACAAAAAAAGACACGTGGCCATAGAACCCACTAGGTATTCTATCTCATTAACTAAATCCAGAATCTTCAGATAAGAAAATAATAGGGGACGCCTTTGTCTAATGACGCAATGACGCGGTCGTTCATCTACGAATTTCGTTGGCAATAGAATTCTCGCTACGGAAGGTCCGTAACAATGGTTTCCTAGCTGATTATGATGATTAATAGTATAGACACAATAAAATGGGAAATTTTTGAGACTCCAACTAATAGGACTTCTGACTGCACTGAGTTCCTACTCATACCTGCCTAGTTCATACCTTTTTCTTTTTTTTTTCTTGTGGTTGGGAAATCATCATATGACTTCTCCCGCTCGGCGGAGTGGGAGGGCGTGTCAGACTTTACTGATTAAAACCCACCCGTGTTCCTTCAGTTGCCTGTGCCAGGGCCACGGTATCTCTTTCGAACAACCCGCGATACCTAAGATTACTTTATTTATTCGAAGCGGCCATCTTGCGAAACCCACGACCATTATCTTTAGCACAAATCTAATAATTCTAAATTATTTGAGAACCCAGCATCAATTTAATAACTCCAAAAGTATAATTAATTTGCGGTGTCACGTTTCTCATTACAAAAACAATTAAAAACTGTTACCATGACATCAATCTCAAACAAAAAGCTAATTATTATTTTACGAGTGCTTTTATATGGCAACGTGAATATGTCGCAATGGCTATCTAATATGCCATTTCTGTTGGCTTCAATAACTGCACTATAAAAATATCCGTTGTACCATCTGCAGTTTATACCTCATTCGAGTTTTTAATACCTCTCAGTCCCACTATAAAATGGAATAGTTTTTGTTTTAGATCATATCAGTCAAATAAATAAAGTTCTTGATGTATCTTTTTAGTTTTCTATTGCAGCTGCTGTCTGAGAAACTTGTTGTTGTTCAGAGAGTTCTATAATAGACATAATTATATAGGGTGACTGGTAATTAGTGACCGATACCTAAACACATGATTGTGCTCATGATAACAAACAATTTTTTTTCGCGATTTCAGGTTTGGTCCCGTAAAAGTTGTTTGTTATCATGAGCACAATCATGTGTTTAGGTATCGGTCACTAATTACCAGTCACCCTATATAGTTCAGCGTAATATTTGATCGCAAAGAGCGGTCAAATATTGATAATTGATATGTATTGATATTGATAATATTGATAATTGATATGTATTGATATTGATAATATTGATAATTGATATGTATTGATATTGATAATTGATATGTGATTGATAAATATTGTATTGATTAATAATTTTCTTAAGTTTTACGCCCTGGCCTCAATTTGTTAAGGCGAAAGCGCCAGGGTAGCCCGCGAAATTCAAAATTTCTTACGTTTTTTGCAATTTGTTGGTTAGTGTGAGCTTGTATGTTGATTAAAATATTATTCGCGGCCGTAGCTAGTATGGCTTTACAGAATTATAATCATTAGAATCAGCATAAGTTAGCATTTACCTCAAACCTCATGATTTCATGAAATCGCTACATTTGAGGTAAATGCTAACTTATGGAGTTGTATTGCTGATTCCAATGATTATAATTCTGTAAAGCCATATTAGCTACGGCCGCGAATCATATTTTAATCAACATACAAGCTCACACTGACCTACAAATTGCAAAAAAACGTAAGAAATTTTGAATTTCGCGGGCTATCCTGGCGCATCAACCTTAAGGTATCCAAGGGACGCACGGTTAGCAGCCTCCTACCTAGGTTGACCTATGAAAGACAGTTTGCAAAAAAAGAGGGTGTGTGCGAATGCGAATTAAGTCGAGTTACGCAAACGTTAACTTCTTTCTTGAATATTCTATTTTTACTTGGAAAATTGTTTTTGTGAACCGTAAATGTGTTTTTTCTGTAATAAAAATGTATTATTATTTATTAAATGTAGGGAACAGGAGATTTTTTGTTTTCGCGATTTCAGGTTTGGTCCCATAGTAAAAGTTGTTCATAATGATGAGTACAGTGACCCCCTTAAGAGGTTGTGTGTTATTTAAGTTACACCTTTTATAATGTATATGCTCTTTATAATTACAAGGGAGTTTAGTTAGAGGTGGTGTAGTAAAAAACAACATTAAAACGGGTGTAGAATAACAACATTCATACCCAGGGAGGGTAGGATTGAACGAAGCCGAGAGTCACTTGTTCATCCCGTTATTATGATGGAACCTTCTGGCTAAGGAGGTATTGAATGGGTAGACCATGTGCTAAATAAAAAGAGAAGTCCTGACTGACTGACTGACTGATTGACTGACTCATCAACGCCCAGCCCAAACCCTTGGACCTAGAAAGCTGAAATTTTGCACAGAGGTTCCCTTTTTAATGTAGACAAGGAATAAGGAAGGAATTCTCGGCAGTACGTTCCCGTGGGATATTATCCGACATCCACGCGGGCGAAGCCGCTGGCAAAAGCTAGTTTCATCTAAATCCATCCAGCCGTTTTACCGTGAAATCGTAACAAACGAACTCACTTTTGCATTTATAATATTAGTTAGGATGTTTTCCCTAAACAAAACCTTTACATCGATAATATAGAGGGTTAAACTGAGATCAATTCAGTTTTTCATCTTTATTATTTTTATCTCCGTACCCACATTAGCTGTCAGGCCCACGCACTGTTTGTAATTCAAAAACTACTGAACCGATTTGACACGATTTCAATTATGGGTGGAAGACAAAAGCCGTTATCGTGTGACAGACAGACGCGTGCGCTCGTGATCGATGTCGAGGGCTTGCTGTTTTGTTTATTCCGGGTATGTTAAATAGGCAATTTATTTTTCAAAACATAGCAGATTAAAGGAGGATGCCACAATTCAATGCGGTAGTGAAAGGGTGGTCAGGATTACCTGGGGGCCTACTCCCTAAGCACGAAGCCCGTAGTTTCGGCCTTCGTTACGGGCGTTTCCTACTCCGTATCACCTACGGATGGATGATTGGTTCGGGGCCCGAACGAAGTATGAATGACAACATGATTTGCCAGTTGTCCCTACTCCCGATGTGTTTTTGCCCGTCCGAAAAATATTACCTTTACACTTTTTTGATGGATCGTAATGTCAGACGGACGGATGAACGGACGGACGGAAAGACGGATGGGCTTAGGGAGTAGGCCCCTGATCCGGAAGTAAAAGACAGCACGTAGCGTTTAAATCAAAACAGAACTTATGGACGTAGTGAGAGAGGAGTTAGTAAGTACACACAGCAAAATAGTATTTTGTTCACATTATGTACAGAATATGCGGAAGGCGGACGACAGGGTGTTGTGGCGCAGCCTGGAAGTGACCTATGTCCAGCAGTGGACTGCGATAGGCTGAGTTAAGGTTGATGTACAGAAGTAGATACTATTCTAGGTACAGAAGTAAAAAGTCAATTATTTGGCACCTCGCTCAGTGACCGAACAGTATTCAACATTATACTTTATAGAGATTGGCAATTAGGTAAAATTAATTATTATTTTGATTAGGTATAGGATTGGGTAAATATGGTACTCTATCTATTCCGACTTCTGGTAATAATTAATTGAAACCACGTATTTAATACATGATTCGGAACCCACTGCGTTGAAATTTTTCATCGGTTATTTTTAAACAAATCTGCTGTTTCCTACAAAACTGGAATACTACGCGGTCAAAATGCTGGTTTTTTAGTTTTAGTAACCGTTCAAAAATTTCCACGCATTTATTTAGGGCAAACAGAATTGAACAGAAGACAGAGTCAATTTATTACAGAACTTCGAACTGAATTATTTGTTTATAGATTGTTTATCTGCTGTTTATTGATCATTCCTGTGTTATTACGCTATATTTATGTGCTCAGATTGGAACTTAATGATGCCATAAGAACACTGTTAATGCTTACAATGAACATACAAAATTAAGTGAAGAAGAGTATGTAGACCGCTATGTCGCGTCGTTGCACACACACATATTGCTTTGTTCTTCTTTTATTTTAATGAATACAGACCTACTGGAACTTATAATAAAATTATTAGGGCTTACAGATATCAATTCTGAAACGTGCCATGCCAGAATAAATAACAAAGCAACACAACATCACGGCATCACGCCTAGGCTGTATTCCCCGAAGAGTTAGGCAGAAGTGCACCTTTATTACATCCACATTTCGCCAGTTATAGGGTCACCTATGTAATAGGGGGCAAGTCTATTGCCATCAACCGGGCACAAATGCAGACTTCAGGCTGCTACTGAGAAATACAACTTAATAGTGAAAGAATAATAACAAACTTAAAATAACTAACTAAAACTTAATAGTGACAAAGTAAATGAATCATAACATGTCCCAGAATTGAATGCACAACGGCTTAAGGGGTTATTGTAGGTACCCATCATTATGAACAACTTTTACTATGGGACCAAACCTGAAATCGTGAAAAAAAAATCTGCTGCTCCCTACATTTAGACGAGTTTATGATGTAATAAATACGTAATAAGTACGGAACAGCTGATTTTTTTTCGCGATTTCAAGTTTATTGGTGCCATAGTAAATGTTGTTCATAGGATAGTTCATAAGGATAGAGGAGCTTGTGGCTAAGTAATAACAGCCACACGGGTGGATACATTAGGTTAAGCTACGCTTCCCGGGGTTACCATCATCGGGGTCATCGGGGTTCGTGGATGGGTGACCATCATTACATACCGAGACTCCTCCCTGCCTCAGAGAACACGCTAAGCCGTTGGTCCCTGCTGTCATTCGTGGATCTTTGATAGTCGTTACGGGTTGGATCGTCAGAAGCGTGAAAATCTGACAACCAGTCTTACCAAGGGGTATCGTATTACCCAGTAACTGAGTTGTGGTGGTCGCTCCATGTAAAATACTGGTATTCAGCTGCATCCGGGTTAGACTGGAAGCCAACCCCAACAAAGTTGGGAAAAGGCTAGGCACATGATAATGAGTGAAAGTTGTTCATAATGATGAGTACAATGACCCATTTAAGCGGTTGTGCATTTAATTCGGGGACATGTTGTATATTATAATAACAGAAGAGTGTTTTTTCCATTATTTTGTAATTTATTTTGTCACTGGAAAATGGCTGACATCCTTAATTTATAAGTGTCTTGATGGAAATTGATTACTAAGATACTCGGCGGCGATGGTCTATTAAATTGACTTTATGTACGCCCTGTTTAGATCTTTGACCTAAATATGTATATAACTAAATATATGCTGAAGTTTCAGACGTCTTGATACAACACCTTTTTGTCTTCTCAGGAAAATATTTAGATAGCAAACGATTTCTATAATTAAAATCGGGTGTTCTATTAACGATATTTAACATAATGTTATTCGTTACTAGCTGTTGCTTACCTCGCGTCTAAAAATTAATTTTTTATCCTTCGGGAACAATACTTTTTTTCTGGATGAAAGGTAGGTACCCTATGTCCTTTTTTGTACCCCTGACAACGTGAATGCATCATAATGATCGGTTGAGTAGTTAAGACGTGAAAGCGTAACAAACAAACTTACTTTTGCGTTTATTTATGATGTGTAGGACTACCTAAGTATAATTTGAGTAATTATAATTATTCAAACCACTGGCTGCATTAATAATTAAATAGGTAACATAATAACCCTTAACTATTGCACACTACATAAGTTAGAACAAAATAACAATACAAAATTCAATCAAACACTCGAAATCATTTAATTTGATAAAACAATCAGTTTTACCAAGTACTTAATCATACTCGATATCAACGATATTGTTTTATAATGTGTACTTAATCATAATTAATTTAACAACGTTTGTTTTGATTAAAATAATGTTCCATGAACTACAGAAAATAATGTTAGCGTCTAAACAGTAGTATTATTATATAAATTATGCTTTTGGATTTTTTTATGCTTAAAGGAGGTCAGGTTTCGCGGCCAAGTGCGAGTCGGACTCGCACACGAAGAGTTTCTTACCACCGTACAATATTTTACACTACATCCAAAGGAGAATGTTCTCAAATATAGGGCGCCCTGTACCAAACGAAAAGTCCGGTGTCACAACCAAACCCAGTGTATTTGCAGGAGAATTTAATGCTCTTCCTATAATGTTAACTGTTTTTTACGTGGATTCCCGCAGTTTGTATTTATTTGCCATTTACCTACTTAATATTTTGAGGTTAGGTTCGTGAAAATTACTGATTCGAAATAGTAGAGTTAGTGAGAAATAAGGTAAGGTAAGGTATATCGGTCATGTTTTTTATTCTTGATTTTGTGCTAGTTTTTCCTGATGGGTGAATAAACAATACATTCATAGTCAATAATAATATTCTTGTTGTCAGTTTTTTTAAATGTAATTAATGAATCAAGTGCGTAGGTACTTGCAGTAGGTGCTGGCTAAACCAACAATCGATTTTGTACTGTGTTTACTGATTCCTTGCTTCATAAGAACTTGAACATAACATAACATGAGGCTTATTTTACCCGAAGAGTTAGGCAGAGGTGTGACATATTATGATAGTACCTACACCCATATTTTGAACTTGAAATGTTAGTAATAATAAGGTAGGATATTAGAAATGAAAAACGTAAATATGGTTAATTCATTACCACAATTAAAAATGTACAATTGAAACTATATCCGCCCTACACAAATATTGTTATTACTATTCATGACCAGTTAGAGGGAACTGCAGACACCAATACTCTGTATTGATTGTGGTGATATTATGTTCCTATAGAATCCAGTAGGTGTCGGTGCGTCAGTCATGAATTGCGGTCGGGCGGCACTGCCGCTGCCGTCGCCTGCTAGACTACGTTAAGAAAAAGCACTTGAACGCCCGTTTTCGTATATTTAAATAGTTCATAAATTCAACTAACATTGAAAGTAATGTCATTCGTAACGGTGTCAAAGAATTACAGATAATAATATAAAGCAGCCAAAAAACAAATGCAATACGTCACAATAAAAACGTCTGTTCTCTTTTTGAATCGGTCCTCTTTTAATGAAATGCATAAAATGTATTCCAAAATAATAATTTAAATTATAATGACGCAACGAGTGCAGGAGCTCGTGGCTAAGTAATAACAGCCACACAGGTCGATCTATTAGGTTAAGCTACGCTTGCCGGGGTTGGTCAGTGGATGGGTGACCATCTTTACATACCGAGACTTCGTGCCTCGGAAAGCACGCTAAGCCGTTGGTCCCGGCTGTCATTCGTGGATCTTTGGCAGTCGTTACGGGTCGTCAGAAGCCCGAAAGTCTGACAACCAGTCTTACCAAGGGGTATCGTATTACCCAGTTACTGGAGGACTTGTGGATGTCAGACAGGCAGTCGCTCCATGTAAAATACTGGTATTCAGCTGCATCCGGTTAGACTGGAAGCCGACCCCAACATAGTTGGGAAAAGGCTAGGCAGATTGATTGACGCAACGAGTGACCTAAAGATTTTATTTTTATCACACCTAACATACAATATCTAATATCACGTAAGTACTAAAAAGCAAATCGGTACGGTACTTACATAAATTATCTTCTTCATTTAAATGTTTGTTGGTTGATGGTGATGGTTGGTTGTTTGTTGGTGTATATTGCTATATTTTTTTACGTAGTAGCAACATTGGGAAATGTGTATTGTAATATTACGTTTGTTATAATGCATCTATGTATCCGACTGAAAGACTTGTGTCTATGGTCATGAATAAAAAATATTTAAAAAGTGCAATGGCAGTGACATTGACATAATTATACGTGGAAATTACTTAAGTACAAAGCAAAAAATACTTTTAATTTTGATGTCCGAAATCCGGGAATCTTCCTCATAACAAAAACGTAAATCTGATTTAAAAAATAGGAGTAATTTTATGAACTAAATTTAGTTGTGACACTCTACCCCGCAAGTTGGTACTGCCCCTCGGCATTGTCTTTTCCTTTAAATAAACTTTTCAGGTGAATTTTCTAAAAAAAATCTATCATACAAACCTTGTCCTAACAATTACAAACACAACAAAAAAACCGGTCAAGTACGAGTCGGACTCGCGCACGAAGGGTTCCGTACCATATTATATGTTTAACAATCGCAAAGATAACTTTTTATCTACTTATTTTATAATGATACTGTGAATTACAAGGTTATTTTTTGCAGTTGCTGAAAATCACCCATGTTTAAATAAAATACCTTATGAATCGCCGTTTTCAGTATTGTTGATTAAATACAGTATTCATGGTACCTAAATGGTATAAAGAAGTTTTTTAGAATTCCTAATTTGTTGAATTGTTGCGCTAGAGCTCGTACAAAAATGGTCTAAAATTTACAGCTTTTGCGCACTACTACTGTTTGTACTCTACTCAATGAGTTCTAGACGATGACACACATGCTAGATTAAATTTTTTTTTTTTTTTCAAAATGAAAAGTTTATTGTATGGGGATCGACCCCTTACATTTTTAACTTTGCTTTATTTTTATTATTTGTTGTTATAGCCGTAATAGACAGCGGAGGCTTAGTAAGTTTGTACTGGACTGTACGTGGTTGTCTAATTTCATGGATTTTAATTTTCTTGCGCGAAACCCTAATTATTTTTCTAAAATAAAAATAGCCTGAGTTACTACTTAAAATATTAGGTCTTTACCTATGAAATTGCCGTTCTGCAGTACTGGCCATTTCAAATCAAAATATTTTTTGTTGGGCTAAGAATTCTAATTTCAAATTAATTTTATTTTAAAAACATGGATTTTTTTTTCCAAAAGTAGTCATTTGTTTATTGATTAGTGTTACATTATCATCGCATTTCAATCTTTTTCGTCATCATGGATACGTTAAAAATTCGAGTAATTATGGAATATGAGTACCGTCGTGGCAGCAACGCGGCACAAGCGGCACGCAACATCAACGACGTTTACGGAGCTAACACTACAAACCAACGCACCACCTGTTACCGTTCTGGAAATTTCGACCTGAAAAATGAACCTCGCGGTCGTCCGAAGACTTTGGTCGACAATTACGAATTAAAGGCGATTGTGGAAGCTGATGATACACAATCTACGGCTGAATTAGCAGCAGCTTTCGACGTTAGCGTCAAAACAATATTGGTCCATTTGCGTCAAATTGGCAAGGTAAAAAAGCTTGACAAATGGGTGCCCCACGAACTCAATGATCGCCAGCGCGAAGTACGCGTCGAGACGTGCCTTGCACTGCTCAACAGACACACAAATGAAGGAATTTTGAACCGCATTGTTACCTGCGATGAAAAATGGATTCTGTTTGATAACCGCAAGCGCTCAGCAAGTTGGTTGGATCCTGGTTCAGCACCTAAACAAGGCCCTAAACGAAAACTTACCCCTAGAAAAGTGATGATCACTGTTTGGTGGTCTAGCGCCGGTGTGATTCATCACAGCTTCTTACCAAACGGGGTGAGCATTACTGCAGATGTGTACTGTGAAGAACTGAACACAATGATGGAGAAGCTGGCACATCTCCAACCAGGGACCCAATTCCGGGCTCGAGCTGGATATCACGACCATGGAGATCAATCTCTGTTTCAAATCTCCGCATCAATGTCCGGTTCAAATCTCGATACTATCAAAAAACCGTATTCTGGTAGACCATGGAGAAAGATTTACAACGGAGAAAATAATCTCGTCTAAAAGACGTTCCATTTTTATCGATTCACTTTGATTATAATCGATTATGCTACGTTTTTCTTTTTTTAGTAATAATAACGTATGTTTAATTCATTAAATCCAAGCAAACACATTATAAAAGATAATTTTAGTATATTGTGTTCCTATAACTGTGTTTTTTTTTTTTATAATTACCTACTTAGATACTGAAAATAGTAATTGCAAAGTAGCGTGATCCGAAACGCATTTCGCATGATTTGTGTACCTAGTATTATATAGTGCTCTGTGATTTGTGTCCTTTTTCTGACGTAGGTAGGTTTTAATTTTCAAACTAAATAAAACTATTTTTAATCGCGATAACGGTGTGGAATAAAATTAGTTGTCATGAACTAAAATTCACACCAACATAACACCTTGACTTCAAGTGCAAAAACAGTACTGTATTTTTTTTTATTTTGCTTATATCTCGAAAACGGTGTGTCCTATCGCAAAAATAATGAAAATTTGGCCCCCCTTTATGAAACACGTAAACCCCGAAGCATCTACATGTAGGTACCAAAAAAAAAACAATATAAACCTACGAATGTAAATTTTGACAGATGTTCCAACGGAGATTTCATATCTCCCTACCTTAGGACCAGCCGTGATATCTCGCTGGTTTGCGATCGAAAAATTTATGAATGGAGATCGTTAGAATAGCATTTTTTCGTTTTCGACGGAGATAAGCAGTTTCTCGACTGATATTTCGACCATGGAGATAATTTCCATGCCACCGGAATTGGCCTCCAGCATTGGTCAATCGCTCGTCTCCGCTGCTCCTGCACGACAACGCGCGACCTCATACTGCACAGCAGACGGTCTCCAAGTTGCAAGAACTGGGGTTGGAAGCTCTCCGTCATCCGCCCTACTCATCAGACCTTGCGCCTACAGACTACTACTTTTTCCAGAATTTGGATAACTTCTTGGCGGGAAAAAAAATCAATACCCGAGAGGCAGTACAAAATGCCTTTGAAGAATTTGTTGCCTCCCGACCAGCTGATTTCTTTAAGAAGGGCATCAATAAACTGCCACTGCGTTGGCAAAGATGCATTGATTGCATGGGTGATTACTTCGATTAATACAAATAAAAAATACATGAAAAAAATTCGTTTAAATTATTTCATACAAAACGGCAATTTCATAGGTAAAGACCTATTATCAGCTATATGTCGTCAAAATCGGTGAAAATTCGTTTGGCATGCTTCCTAACTTGACTCAAAGTACTATTTTTTTAATCGGACTGCGCTTTAAAATTCTTCTATACAAACTTTAACATCCCTAACCTCATTTGAGGCGTAGTTTTGAAAAACTAACAATGACAAATATTATTAATTACTTATGCAAGTATTTGTGCTAAGTTTCAAGTTCATTAACCAATTTAATAAGATTTTTCATATAAACTGTATCTCTGTTTTCACGAACACAGATACCTAAAGAATTTCAAAAATCGTCTGGTATGTTTCCATAACTTGACTCAAACGTTATTTACACCAATTTTAGAGTTAATCAAGCCCCCAATAAAATCCTCCGCTATAAAATTAACTTTTCACCCCTTAGGGGTAGATTTTTGGAAAACCCTGATACACGTTAGTCTTAATTTTTGGTGTCAAGTATAAAAACTGAGTTTTGAGTTAATCGGACCGCGTGTTAAAGTTCTTCCATACAAACTTTGACACCCCCAATCCCTCCTTAGGGGGTAGTTTAGGAAAACTAAAAATGATAAACTTTATAATTTACTTAGATGAATATTCGTGCTAAGTTTCAAGTCTATTAACTCAAGGGATAGGATTTTTCATACAAACTTTCATCCCCTATTTTACCCCCTTAGGGATGGAATTTCCAAAAATCCTTCCTTAGTGGATGTTTACACTATATAAGGTATCTATGTGCAAAATTTCAAGTCTTTAGGTCCATTGGTTTGGGCCGTGCGTTGACATATTAGTCAGTGACTCAGTCAGGACTTTGATTTTTTTATATATATAGATTTACCATGTTATTTTAAGACCACAGACTTCTTATAGGTTTTCCTGTAATCTACAGGCATAGAACTATTTTCTATATTTTTTTCAAAATTTAAGACTCATTAGTTTCGGAAATAAGGGAGGTCAATTTTCGTCAATTTTCTTAAATAACTTTAAAACAATAAATTTTAAAATTATAAAAAATATATATTTGAGACCCTCATAGTAAGCCCTTTCATTTGATATGTCACACGGTACAATTTACAAAACTTTTTTTAAAAAATTTCTTATTTTCCCCCTAAAAGTGACTCTCATATTCAAAATTCATATATTTACTTTAGCTGTACGTGTTTGGGTCACAGAAATTCATATGTGTACCAAATTTTAACTTAATCGGTCCATTAGATTCGGAGCAAATTGGCTGTGACAGACGGACAGACGGACAGACAGACAGACAGACACACGAGTGATCCTATAAGGGTTCCGTTTTTTCCTTTTGAGGTACGGAACCCTAAAAAGAATTAGCCAAATAGGTTCAACCGTTCTGAAGTGATGCGCTTACATTGGGCAATTGAGCGCCGTCAACAGTGACGTGAAGCCTGACATTTCAGGTTTCGTAAACACGTGTGCACTTAGTGAGGTGTAGTTTAGTTGTAATTTGGTGTAAATGTGTGCGAGTGAGCGCGTATGCTCAGAGCGAGGTGTAATTTTGATTAACTGAATTAAATACGTGCAAAAAACAATGCCGTATTTTGATAACTTTGGCGTAAATAAGAAGCCTCTCAACTTAGCATTCTATGGTTGTCCTGAATTAAGCTGTAAGATACATAGTTACAGCTTTTACGATATCAAAACTTGTATTACCTCATAAACTATTCTTATTCTAGACTACACGAAGATCGTTCAAACATCCGCTAGACAATGTAACAGACTTACATAATACTGTTGTGTCTAATGCTGGCTATACAGCTTTTGATGTTCAGTTAACTACGTAAGTAAGTAAGTAATTAGGTAAGTAAGTGTAAGTTTGGAGCTCCGAAACTACTCTTCCAATTTCAAAAATTAATCACAAAAAAAAACGAGGTTTATCTTGGTAACCCCGCCTTAACGCTATTGCCGGCCGAGTGCCATTGGATACTCGTATGTTTTATGTTAAAACACTTGGACGAAGTCGCGGGCAGGAGTCAGTAGGTGAATATTCATCAAGACTAATATTATAAAGAGGTTAAGTTTGTAAGTTTGGATTTAGAGGTGGTCTCCGAAATTACTCATACGATTTCAAAAGTTCTTTCACCAGTAGATAGCTGTATTGCCGATTGCCATAGGATCTGTTTTATGTTAAAATACGCGGACAAAAGCTAGAGGGTAAATATTCACAGATGTTCCATAAAACATTTTATCGTTCGTAAAGTTGTCAGCAACGTGGATTACCCAAGTGGCAATCGCTTTAAAAGCATTTCATATCTCTACAAAAACTTTCAACAGGTCGACATAAGGTTTTCGGTAGCATAATTATGTGTTAGTCCCATACATGTTTAACCCCCGACGGAAGCAGAGGGGTGTTATAAGTTTAACGTGTGTATTTGTGTATCTGTCGGCTAACTTCGCCACCTCCAAGGCGTTGTCGGTGGCAGCGGTGAGATCACTTTCACTGCATAATTTGGGGCACAGAGGTTAGAATATGAGCTGGACCTCAAAACAGATAAAATAGAGCTGGAGCATAGTCTGCTTGTTGTAAGTTTGTTTGTTTGTTTGTAGGTATCCACAAACCATGCTGCCGTTCCGTTGGGAATAGAACAAATGATTTAAATTAATTTAGCGCTAAACGTATTAAGAGAATATATTGAAAAGTGGTTTAGTGTGTAAGTGAAATGGCGCTATGGCTGTCTAGTTTGACGTGAGAGAGATTATGACAAACTGCTATACTTTAATAATTTTTTAGCTTAGTAAGTTCTTAAAATATTTAAATACCTTCGATTTAAAGCAAATTTTACTGCACAATAAGGAACTGTTTACATATAATCGTATAAAACAGAAAATAGACGGTGCTACTTAAAAATTCAAGTACCATGTTTCGATTTCAGTACACCAGTAGACAATATAGTCTAGTCTAGTAAATCTTTTTTCATTTGGTTATACAACGTGTTGTTTTGCATCCTCGTCAAAGGGAATTGTCCAATTTCTATAGGACTTTGGCCACTCATAAACAAACAGTTCAGCTAATAATATGTGATTGATTTAATAGCTTATATCAGTAAGAATGAGGATATAAACCTAGTTTTGTATCAAGATGTATATTTAGATATGTTTTTAACATTTAATTGAAACAGGTTATGTATGAAATAAAACTTGTTTGTTTTAATAATATTAATTTAATAATCAGATTTGACCCATTAACCTCAATAATGTTGAAATCCTTTGATCACTATTCACCCTTTCGCAATTTAATTAGATAAGCAGCAAGCACTAATTTATTTTGGCGAATATTTTGCATTTCTGGCAATTCTAAATAGAGTGGTCCAAATTGCTCTTTGCTTAACCCAACTCAATAATGAAGAAGTTCATCTGACATAGTTTCTATATTTTAAAAATCCAGGATTAACTGCTGCTCATTTACAAATGTTGCAAAATCTTGGATTTGTTCTCCATTAAAACTACGAATGGATGACTGGATATCAGCTAGAACTTCCCAATTATTACTGTATAAATGTAATGAGCAAATCTTACAGTTCTGCGGCACATAGAATTTATAATCTACAAATAACTTCACGCCTAGCCATTTAGGGACAGCTAGCCTTTGGGTCGAATAACAATCAGGATAAAAACAGTATCTTTGAGTGCCTGATGCTCTGGTATACAAAGGCACGTTGATAATTGTTTCATCCAAATGTCTTTCAGCGTCACTAGAACGGACAGAAGCTCGATCTACTCGTCAAGAAGGGAAGAATCGGAATCCATTTTAGAAAAACCAAAGTACCTAGTGGCTATAAAACTCACAAAAACAACACTCACTATGCAAAGAAACCAAAGCGAATGATAACAGTATCCATAAGTAGTCTGTGGAATGATAACTGTCATTTTGACAAATTGACACAACATTTTTTAAACATCGTGTTGCCATATAAAAAAAAAACAATTATATATCGATTCATTTCAAATCGGTTAAAATGTTATTAGTAGGTACTGCAGCGATATAATGTATAAAACGACAGTTTATATTTTTTTATGTCCTAAATCATTTATATGGCATTTTAAATATGTTATTTAATGAAAACTATGTTAAATACAGTGGAGAGATTGCACTGTATTTCAAATCGATTTGAATTTGTTGTTTTATGGAGTTTTGGTTTGACGACACTGAAACCAAATCTAATGCGTTCATGTGTAGCATCAAATCAGATACTAAAAAAAAATGTTTTTTTTTTGCAGTGCTGGTTGATACAAAGTTATTTGCATCAGATATTTACTAAAATAGGATTTAATTATTGGTAAATTATTTTTTTGTATAGCATCGTGTTTAAAAATGGCCAAGTATAGACAATTCCCTTTCAGGGTGTGGTACAGAACATCAAACCGAATAACTTATTTCTCCATGGGTCATCGTATTCGCGAAAAAAATTTCAACTAAGTACCTATCCCTAAAAAACTTCAATACCTACTCGACGCAAATGTATGGGACGGCTGATTATTTTTTCGCGATTATGATGTTGGTGCCTTAGAAAAAGTTGTTCGGTTTGATAATCTATACCACACCCTTAAATTTGACGAGGATGCAATGTATCCCCTTAAGTGATTTATGAAGCAAGCAGGCCTTTTGCTTAGTTATGAAACTGAAGAGAATATTGGTGACATAATTATCCTGGTCACGGCACCACATGTGACTGTACCCCAATTACCCAAACACTAATGTTAGCATAATTTAGGAAAAACGAAATTTTTATCGCCTTGAGTAATTGGGGTACAGTCACATGAGATGCACCTATTTATTGTATCCGAAAATAACTCAGTAATAAATCTCAAAACTGCTCAGAACACAAACTCCTTACAAAGAAATCCCATCCAATATTTTTCCGTTCACTCGAATCTGTCACAACATTTAATCCCGCTCGCGAGGTGCAAGAGGAAATGAGAAAACTTTTCGACTGTTTACATCTACACAGTTGTCTCGTGTCCTGTAGAAAAAGTTTTAATTATCCATAAAGGCTCCTTCAAACAGGTGGACACAAAGACACAAAGGCACCGCTAGTCGCGCGACACACGTTGTCTTTGTGTCGTGTGCGATTCGCGCGTTTGTAGGAGCCTTAATTATCATGGCGAGTAGGGTAGGCTCCCCTGCTTCTGACTGATTTCAGGTAAATGCCCCAATTTCAAGCGGACGCCGGTTTCCGGTTAACGACTTAACTTTGAACAGGCGGTTATTGAAAATTAAGTTGTAGATCTATTTTCGTCTAGGGATAATAATTATTTTATGCACATAGGCCACATAAACTATATTAATTTAAGTCATTAGGTAACATGGGGCACAGCTCTAAGTAATTTAAAACTGTGACGTTAGAATACAAACTTCTGCAAACACCTCTGAAGGTATTGCGAGAACTGGGACAAAATAGATGATCTATAAACTGCAACAGACTGCAACAAACCATACGCTGTGAGTTACGAGCGTCGAGTCTTACAACAGTTACAAGTTATCGTCCATACGAGAAGCAATAGTCCATAATGACGTCAGTGACGTGGTTTATTGCTTGTCGTTACAGTCTGTAGCCTGCAATGGCAGATACGCCTCATAGGTGCTGACCTAACTGGGATACCGTAAAATGTCCACTTTTTTAGCCGTACTGCTATTTATTACAGGCCCAAAAAAACACAGTGTAAATTGTGAAGTGTATAAAAAAGGCACCTAAACACACAAACATATCTTTTAGAAAGGATCTAGTATCTTGAAAAAAAAATCGCAAAAAGGAGACGAAAAAACTTTTTCGTCGTAAATAGGGCATGCAAAAACCGGGCTGTTTTAAAAAACTGTTTTTTTCGGGTTTTTTGTTAACAAAACCGGTGGAACCGGATAAATCGGTTTTTTCGGGTTTTTTTATAAATTTTATTAAAGAAATGAAAAATATGTGTAAAGCAATGAAAATGCTGAAGTCTAATCAAAATATGTATTTATTGACGTTTATCTAACTTATATGATATATTAATGAGCATTTGTTATGCTTATGACTGAAATAAGCTACAACTACCAAGTAATAATACAAAAAGTTTTTGTTCTTTATACATAATATGGAATAAAGCTTATTATTTAGGAAAAAACCATATTCTTCAAAACTTAACATACCTAACATACAAAATTAGACAAAACATTTGGTAAGTACACAAAGGTCTAAAATCACAGAATATTAAATAACAATTTAACTATCATAAAATACAAACAGGCAAAATCAACAGTACGTACAAAGCGATCAAAATAATTATTTAAATATCGCATAAAATATAAGTCTTATTCCTAATTTACCAAAACAAAATAAATCAGTCATTCTTATAGATAGGTACCTATACATTAAAAATTTAAAATTAAAGTTACACAGCTAAACCAAATTACTATTACTACTAAATACTAATAATAATTTATACTGCTGTAAGATATGCTGCAAAATCTGCTGCAGAATCTGCTGGTAAATCTGCTGCAGAATCTGCTGCAGAATCTGCTGAAGAATCTGCTGCAGAATCTGCTGGTAAATCTGTTGCAGAATCTGCTGGTAGATCTGCTGCAGAATCTGCTGGTAAATCTGCTGCAGAATCTGCTGCAGATTCTGCCTCGTGCCTTTGTGCACGGGTCACGGCATTATGCTTAGCGTTAGCCATTTCGCGAGTTAGTGACGCATAAATATGTATTTGTTGTTTTTCTTTTTAAGTTTAAAATATAATTGGTTTTTATTATTTAGGATTATGTTAAAAACGAATGTATGTGCGTCATTTTTCGCGGGAATAAATAGTTTTTCTTTCTTTCTTTCTTTCTACCAACGAATTCCGCAGCAGATCTTCCAGCAGATTCTGCAGCAGATTCTGCAGCATATTCTACAGCAGATTCTGCAGCAGATTCTGCAGCAGATTTACCAGCAGATTCTGCAGCAGATTCTGCAGCAGATGTACCAGCAGATTTTCCAGCAGATTCTGCAGCAGATTTACCGGAAGATTCTGCAGCAGATTCTGCAGCAGATTTACCGGCAGATTCTGCAGCAGATTCTGCAGCAGATTCTATATTTTATATCAAGCTATACCTGAACCACTTTGAACTGAGAAACATACTTGTCGGTTTGAAAAGAAAAAACACAGAGCATTTAATTAACAGAAAAAAGTGCTCATGCGGTTGACACGTAAATACGACCAGTGTCAGCTCATCAGCTATTTCATAAAAAATAGATAGCTAACCACTAGCAACTAACGATTATTATACATGTCGCCCCACCAATTTTTTTTTATATTGTAAGATATTATTTTTAGATGTCTAAGAGCTAATTTTTCAATCGTCAGATAACTTTTATTTATTGAATAAATAGGCAGTTTGACAGCTTTTGTATAGAAAATGCGTCAAACTGTCATATTTATTCTTCAGGTAAAAAATATCTGACTATTGAAAAATCAGCCCTAAATACATTAAATTTCATGTAACAAGCTTTCGTGACTAAGCCCCAATAAAGTTGTACAACTGTATCTGTTCGCACGCACCAACAAACGTTAAAGTAAGGCAACTACAGACCACTTTGAACCAAAGTTTAACTTGGAACACGCCAAGGTATTACCAACTATAGCTCGAACTTAAACCATAACCAACAAATTCTGTTACAGGAACTAAGTTTAAACGAGCTTGCTATTTTGATTTTAACCTTTTTTGGTGAGTTGAGACATAAAACAATTGAAAATCGAAATAAAATTGTATTATTATAATGGCATTCAATGAATAGTTGAACAATTTGCACTATGGCGCCGTATTAGCTCAATATTCACAAAAATTGGTTTCTTGGATTATCAAGTATGACGTAACGCAATGAAACTATCCGACCCAAAACATACAGTGGACAGAGGAGGGTTTAAAGAAAAAAATTAACCGAATAGAATAGTAAAAATAGTTTGATATTCCCAATAAAAAAATTTGGAAGTTGCTCCACAAAAATAAACTTGGGCGTCGAACATTGTTTTTTTAAGAATCTAACTTGCATTGCATTTGCATTTTTTTAAACTTTAACCGAACCGAATTATTTAACCCCTCAAGTGTCGAATGCACCCCATGTGTGCATAAGAAAAACCTTTTTTTTGTTAGGTATATAAGCTTATATCACATATATATAAATGTAAAAAAACATCATCCGATGGAAAACATATCATCATCAGTAATTGTGAACCTATGGGGTTTGCAACTAACCCCCAACCCTCCCCACTCGCTGGGGTTTTGGGTCTAAAATTAGCCAAACTCAGACACTTGAGGGGTTAATTTATTGTATACTAGCGGCCCCGACAGACGTTGTCCTGTCTGAACGATCCTAGAACCCGACTGCAGCGCCACCTACCAGGTTCAATTGTGTTTTCAAACCATCCAGGAACCCATTCAAATATACACACAAAATTTCATCTAAATCGGTCCACCCGTTGAAAAACCACGTTTTATCAGATTTTTTTAAGGATGCTATGTCCGTCTCCTAGTTCTAAGCTACCTACCCACCAATTTTCAGCCAAATCGGTTCAGCCGTTCTTGAGTTATAAATAGTGTAATAATAATAATCATTATAAAGGAAGTGACTAATGAGATGACGGCTAATAGAGATGTAATAGAAGAAGAAGACATAATATCGGGACCCCAAATAATTAAAGCTAGGTTGGTACAGTAAGCCATACAACAGAGGTAAATAAAATAGAATATGAGGCCAGATAACGCTGGTTTTGTTACAACTTACCTGGGCCCCAAGTCTGCTATTTTTTACATTCCAACACGATCCCATTGTCACTGCATTGTAATTTTGCTAAAAGTTCGTAATCTGCTAAATTCATAATTTCATACAATGGAGTGTCAATGGTTGACCATTGGAAAGTCATAATGACGCCATTATATTAGTAGATTACCAAACTTGTCAAAATCAACAATTATGAAATCAATGATAGACCATTCTGACACTATTGTAATAGCAGACTTGGGGCCCTGCCCTACCGTTCTATGTAAGTATAGTACGATAGGCCGTATGTGTCAAAGTTCAAAGGGATATTGCTTTCGTTAGCTCGTCGTCCCTGGAGACTACAATTGAAATTGCAAAAACTCAACTTTTCAGGAAAAAATAAGAACCGATTTTTGGTATAGCCAAAAGTAAAAGTGAGAGAGCAGATTTTATAATTTAAGTATTGTTTTAGTATTAAAAAAACATTAATTTACTTTAAAATTCAGTTAAAAAATATTAATCCTAAACTAACTAAAACTATTAAAAAACTTAAATATGGCGTCGAAAAATTCCTCAGCATCGCTATCGACTGGTAAAGTACACACGTTATATGGCAATTAATGCTAATTCTCTGGCCAAGGTAAAAGCCAGCCCTTGGGTCACGGGAAGTGTCAATAATTAATTAGATTTACCAATTAGAAGATGTTAAAAAATTATGATACCAAGGAACGCACGCATAAATATTTGAAGAACTTCTATTCAAATGTGCTTAATACACTTTTCAACCTTTTTAATTCTTTAAAAAAAATACAGACAAAAGTTTATTCACCCTTTTTAAATAGTTTACACAAAATACATTTCTGAACGCATGCATAAATGTCAATCACAGTATTTGACAGGATGACAGGAGGAAAACAAATGTTTGACAGGTACGAAACAAAGGAACATAATTAAATGGAAAATGATTCATTTTCATAATTATTTATTCTTTAAGTTTTCGTTGTTTTTAAAATGTATTCTGCTATTCAGGGCGGAGACAAATCCAACGAAACAAAAACCATGAAAATTGATCCAGCCGATCTCGAGTTATAAGTGTTTTAACAAACCCGTCTTTGTTTTATATATATAGGGTGACTGGTAATTAGTGACCGATACCTAAACACATGATTGTGCTCATGATAACAAACAACTTTTACTATAGGACCAAACCTGAAATCGCGAAAAAAAAATCAGCTGCTCCCTACATTTTGACGAGTTCTGCGAACATGAATGTATGGGGCAGCTGATTTTTTTTTCGCGATTTCAGGTTTGGTCCTATAGTAAAAGTTGTTTGCTATCATGAGTATAATCATGTGTTTAAGTATCGGTCACTAATTACCAGTCACAAAGAAAACCCGGGAAATAAATGCACATTCGCAGCTTAGTCACATATATCTCGGCAACACAAATGTTATTTTAAATTTTAGGTTTAAAGAATTTTATTCTCATATGAAATTAAATAACAGTTCCCTTAAAATGAGATACAAAGTGCTTACCTACATCTAAGTAAAGTAAATTATCACATTTGCCTCTGGGGTGTTGGTGACGTTATAGGGTACATACATGTTTCCTGAGTTTTGTCTTAAAGATATTTATACTACCACACTTGTTTATATCTTCCGGTAAATTGTTGATCAGCCGTGCTCCCTCAACTAATATTGTTTTTTTGCCGTAATTAGTCCGCGCCCGTGCAGTCATTAGTTGAAACTTGTTTTTAGTTCTTGTGTTGTATGTTGTTGTCTTTTTATGTAGTTGTATATTTGACTGCACGGAATTTGTGGTGATTTTTTTTATGAGAATGCAGGTGTAATATGTGTAAAGTTGTGTGAGATTTAGTTTTTTCATATAATTTTTTAGAATTTTATATTTTCAAGTTTCATCCTCATTTCAACCCAGCTAATGGTCACAATAGATTACGCGGTTGTGTTCCGTTTAAAATCATAGTCAGTCCGCGCCTTAAGTAAATCAACTTTTATAATCAACGACGAATTGAAGTAATCAGTTGTCTATTTTGTTATTATTATATTTCATTTTTATTTTCACCTTTTCTGTACCTTTAGTCATAAGATAAGATAATTTGCCTTTTTTACTTCCTCTTATTTTTGTCTGCTTATTAGCGCCATTGTAATTTTAAATATTGTGTCTACACTGTAGTAGCTTAGTAATATGTGGAAACGTCGTGGATTGTACTTTAGCTTCTAATACGTTGTAATATTTTCTGTAACTTATACTGTACAATTGTTTGTTTTCCCTAAATAAATAAATAAATAATCATTTTGCTCCATATAGGTACTTGACTATTGAACTTGTGTTTTCAAACAAAAGGTGATAACATCAACATCCTCTCCCGTTCCCGCATCTCCTAACTCAAACACAACTACTTACACTCCTACAGGTATACCTACGTGTTGAAAACTAACCTAATCCTATTGTCTTAACCTTTGTTGATCTTACCTCATCTTAACTCTTGGTTACGGCGCGAACTTTCAGCGACCGCCATCATTGATACACAAATGAATACACGATATTAGCCCTTATGTATAAGTAATAAGGGCTAATATTGTGTGTACATGTGTACCACCTGCGCGGTAGCAAATAGCGGTTAAAGTACAGTCAGCCACACGTCCCCCATCGGTGGGTAACACTGATCTGGTCTAGCGTAGTATGGAGTTTATATATATTTTACATTATAAGATGTAGTTTATATTATAAGAGGTTAGCTGTAGTACACTAACTCATGCACATCAGTACAGACCGTTCAGTTATTTTACAGACTTGTCAGTGGCAGCAACCCAACAGCGAAGTTTGACAGTGAAATAAAGTTGACGGCACGCTTCTCGGCGCTGCTGTCTAAACGTGACATTGGCACATTGACAGAATAGTCGACATCGGCTCAATTGCCAAAAAAAAAAAAAAAAACTGTGAAAGGACAGCAGTGAGGTAGCTGTCGCTAATGTCAACTGTCAGTTTATCACGAAAGGCGGGACACAGTTCAAAGTGAAGAAATCAGGCTACACGAGGCTTGGTGTGATGTGGTGATGAGTCCGTGTAATGATAATAATAATAATAATAACCCCACCGCAGTATCTCTACGTTGACGTCGTGGTGGGGCTTGCGCGCTCCGAATTTTAGGTCTGTGCCGGTAGAGTTCACTGTGCCGGAACAGGTCTAGGATGAGGAGCCAGACCAAGAGAGATACAGAAACCCGCAGGGCAGCATGTGGCGAGCTGTTGGGCAGTAGCGACCCCACGGACCCTATCTCCCGGGAGAAGTCTTGTTCCTCACCTCTCGCTTGCCTTTATTGGCCGGCTGGAGTGAACACTGACGAGGAACAGAGCTCCCACCTCTTTCTTGCCTTTATTGGCCGGTTTGAGTGGAGATTCGCAAGAGCAAACGTGCTCGGAGGAAGGAAGTATTCCAGTAAGTGTTTGTAGGGATCTTGACCATCTTCCGGGCTCTGGGATTGTTCTGAGAACCGTGGGATACCTCTCCACTCCTCACAAGCACCTCAGGACATGTTGCCCCCTTGCCGCTACGACACTATGTGCTAGCGACCTTTTCGGGGGCCCATTATTGTGTGTGCAAGTCACCCCCTGCCATTTTATCCGTGTATTATAAAACATTGATCCGGCAGGGGCCATAGTCCTTTCATAGTTCTAGGCAACCAGTCCACTTTAGCCACTCAAATCCATAGTCCAATCTCTTTATTTCCATATACTGCAATAGTCCTGCACCAACCGGGGGTTGTCCTTGGGTGCACTTGCATAGTGCGTACAGGGATAATCGTCGGTTGGTGCCTCATTTCATTGAAAGCGTCTAACGGGCCTCTGCGAGTTGGCTTTGGCCCCTCGTACGCCTTCTAAAGGTCCGGGACTCCAGGGTCCCGAGAATTGTCAAGACATAATAATAATAATAAATTTATTTCAGAAAAAACACATTTACGGTGCACAAAAACAATTTTCCAAGTAAAATTAGAATAAACAGAAATAAGTGTATCGTTGGTGTATGTACTAATGAAAAAAATCATTGTATCACAAACACCAGCGCCTTCCAAACTAGGTTACACCAAAAACAAAATTAAACTTTCAACGTGCTACATGGTGAACTTGTAAAAAGAAATATAAATATTAGATATAAAAAAGATGCTATTTAAAAACAAATTCTATAAATTAAATTAAATTAAGCCACTTATTTACATATACTGAAATATTTGTGAGTGTGCGTGCACAAGAGTGCACGAGTGAGTGATAGTGTATGTGTAAGTGTATCTATGTATGAATGCGTCGTGAGTTATTGAAATACCTACCTCTATTTGATTGGTTTGAGAAGATCTTCTGTCTCCTGGTAATTTAACTTTAGTAATAGGCCTTGTAATTCTTTTTTACATTTGTTTTTTGTTAGGTTATGTATAAATGCTATTTTATTAATACGGTTGTAGAGTCGAGAGCTATTTATATTAAAATTTCTACTGGCGAGAGCAGTTCTGTGCGACTGTAATTGACACACTATGTCCTGCCTACGCTTGCTGTTGGGCTTATATGGGATTGTAGCATGTTTGCGCATGACGGTCTGAAGCACATAGAGCTGTCTTACTGTGAGTACAGAGCATAGTTGGTACAACGTTGCAGTCGGGAACCTAATAGGCTTCTTTAAAAGAACTTTAAGGATCGCTCTTTGCGCTCTCTCCACTCGCAGCATACTAGTGGCAAACGTACCACCCCACGCCGGTATGCAGTACATCAGAATTGATTGTGCTAGAGAAAAATACACAATTTTTAATGTCTCTAGGTTAGCAGAAGATCTTAGTCTTTTGAAAATGTACAAGAGTTTCCTTGTACGTGAAACTATATTTCCTATATGCTTGTCCCAGCTAAAACGGGAGTCGATTTGCACTCCTAGATACCTCATGTCGGTTGTGCGTGTAAGAGGTAGGCAGTCACAATTTGGACTAGATTGTCGACAGGTGTGTGCAACGATGCTTAAGGAGTTCGATGGTTGGGACGAGGAAGAACTAGAAAAAGTTATGAATTTAGTTTTTTGTGCGTTAAGCGTTAAAAGGTTGTCATTCAGCCAGGATATTACGGTAGAGAGAGCCTTTTCAGTTTCATGATAGGCTAGCTGCCAGTCTTTGGCATGCACAATCAACGCCGTGTCATCCGCATATGTAATAATTCTGCAGTTATTAATTGACAGTTGACACAAGTCGTTGATGTACACCAAAAATAAGGTGGGACCAAGCACACTGCCTTGAGGGACTCCATATGTGAGAAATTCTTCATTGCTGGTGAAATTTCCAATCCTAACATACTGACTACGTTCAGTGAGGTAACTATGAAATATTTCTAGGACCGTGCCCCTTATGCCTATTGCTTCCAGCTTGTTTAGAAGGATGGGGACAGAAACGGTGTCGAAAGCCTTAGACAGGTCCAAAAAAACTGCTATGGATTTTAGCTTATTATCTAATGATTGAATCGCAGTTGTAGTCAAATCTATTACAGCGTCTTCAGTTGACTTACCTTTAATAAATCCGTATTGATTTTGAGAGATAATATTATATTTGGTCAGATAATTAGTTAATTGTTTATTTATAAGCTTTTCAAAAACCTTAGAAACAGTTGTGAGGACTGAAATTGGCCTATAATTTCCGACACAGTTCCTATCGCCACTCTTAAAGATTGGGTGAACAATAGCCTTCTTAAAAACTCTAGGAAAGGTCCCAGTAGTTATTGCAAGGTTAAATATATGTTTAATAACTGGAATTAAGAATTTGCTGGCCGATTTTAGTAAGGGTGCAGAGATCCCATCCCAACCGACTGCACAATCGTTTCTAAGGCCTTGTATAATAGTTTCTAATTCGTGTTCAGAAACCTCAAAAATACCCATTGAGGTGCACGGGCTATTCACGGTTTGTGACGTAGGAAACGCGGAATTCGTTGAGGTGTGGTCGTTAATTGGGATTTGGTCTGCTAGTATTTTACCTATGCTTGCGAAGTACTTATTGACTTTATCGACTGAGTCTGTAGGGTTTTCAGACAAACTCAGTAATTCGTTTGGTAAGGTCTTTTGTTGCCTCGTATCTGTAATAGTTTTTATGGCATCCCAAGTTGCCTTCGAGTTACCCTTGGCCTCCTGAAGTAAGCTTTGATCATAAACGATTCTAAGTTTTTTCAACAAGTTGTTAAGAAAATTACGATAGCGTTTGTAGGTGGTGCTAAGTATCATATTATCGGGATCTTTTTGTGCTTTAAGGTGCATTGTGTCTTTGTTTTTTATACATTTCAGAAGTCCAGGGGTAACCCAGGGCTTTATGATCCTTTTTTGTGAGGAATTAAAACCTCTTTAGAATGTAATTCAATTGCCGATGAAATTTTATGAATTAGAGACTCAGCGGCTTCATTAGCATCGCTAATATTATACAAATAAGAGAAGTCTGTTTTCCGCAAGTCACCTAACACTGCTTGCTGATCGGTACGCCTAATGTAATGTATTGGTTTGGGTGACTTATTTACCGTGTCGATACTTAGCACAGTTGGGTAATGATCCGTGATTAATGTATTCAAAACCAGTGTGGTTGCTCGTTTATGCGTCTTTAACATGACATGGTCAAGACACGCCTGTCCCCTTGTAGGGAAAACGTGAGCAGGTAACATGCCATGTGAAGAAATTATATTAAGGTATTCATCCGATTGGTGAATTAAGTGCTCCGGTGTGATGTCTATGTTTAAATCCCCAGTGACAACCAAAGTTTTAAATCCATTCAATGAAGCCAACACATCATTGAGACTTATAAGGAAGTGGTCAAGATTCTTTTTTGCCGGTGAACGATATATTGCCACAATAGCGGCATCGTTAATAGTGCACACCAGACAGTTAGCATCCATTAACAATGGTTGGGAAACCTTGTGTTTTAAATGTGATTTAACATAAACAATTATACCATCGTTCTGATTACAGAAGGAAGATTGGTAGTTGATAAAGCCATCTAAAGTGGGTGCATTAACAACCTTACTAAGCCAGCACTCAGTCAGGACAATTACGTCACAAGGAATATTTATTGAATCTAAGAGAATAGAAAGTTCGTTAAAATTTGAGTTTATGCTACGTATATTCATTTGAAATATATTAAGTTTTTTATCGGCCTTGTAGACGTACTTGGTGCATTCGTAGGGAGAACAAGTGAACGACTTAGAAACTCTAATTGATTCCAAATCATTATATTTAATGATATTATCAGTTTAACAAAATCACCAGGTTCTACATCAACTTATATTGGTTTTGTTACCTCTAACGTGCGGCTTATTGTACGACTAAAACGGTTGTATCGAAAATTATTTATAGTTATTGACAAAGTTTACGAACTATGGCTGCTTGAGTAGGCCGAGTTCAGTGAATTGATTGCGGTGAAACTCGGGTGAACTATCTACGAGACTAGCTGCTGTTTGAACTTGGTTCCAGCCTTAAGTGGGGAGTTTGATCGTCATATTTTATTTATTTAGGTTAGCCAACAATACATTGACAATAAGTCGATTGATTATAATTATATTTGATAAAGGCTACATGCGCCATTTATGGTTATGTAACATTTTAACTAAAAGGATTAATTATTAACTAACATTATACAAGATGTACTTACGTGAGTATACATTGGCAGAAACATCCCAGCGCTGATTTGCTGGATTCATTTTCTCCTCAGTAAAATTCAACAACAACTCGCATCTCACATCGCACTTCGCATCACTTCTTCTCACTTGTTTTTTATTTGACACTTTGAATTTAGAACGCCAATCAAGAAACTTACAGCGGATTCAGATTCGAAGTTTTGAATGAGGTCTTACAGAATCACACGGCTGATAGTTATTTCTCCTCTACCGATAGTTAGGCCACGTGTCCACGGCAAGACATTTGTCGTGTCGGCTACAGACAAGATGAAAATATTCATGTACTTACATGAGAAAAATTTTGTCGGGTATGTGCACGAAAGAATGTCGTGTCTGTTGCAGACAAGAAAAACTACCAAGCAAAAAAAAATGGTGATTGCCTATTACATGTATAGAAAAATTAAAAAGAAAACTAACTCCAAGAGAAAATACTGGGTGAATCACATGAGTTTGCTAACTTCTAGGTACTTTGAACTGCGACAGTATGAGGAAAAGTTCGTCCTTTATTTTCGTATGAAAATCACTTCGTTTGATAAATTACTGGCTGCTATAGAAAATAAAATAAAACATGAAATTTTCTTTAAGGATAGGTAATACATATTTCTCTCCATGCTTCGAAAATACGCCGTTTATCTTTATAAATGTGCAGTTTTATACCACAATATGGGTCGATCCTCTATTAAAGTTACAAGTGAATCAAGCATTTTATAAAACCGTAAACAACACAGGTCCACACGCTCAAACGTTCTCATGTGCATTGTACACAAAACCCCCCCACCCCTACAGATCGCGTCGTGTCTGGCGCAGACAAGATTTTTGTCTTGTGCAGCGCCGACGCAGTGTACACTGCGTCGGCGCTCGTGTGTAGAAACGACACGAATTCTTGCATAGACCCGGCGATTTTTGTTGCCGTGGACACGCGGCCTTATTTCTCCTTACAAAGTTTATTCTGTTTATATATATGTATGTAAGTATGTGTGTAGGTATATAATATCTATGTATTTATTCTTGTATTTTATATTTATTTTCGTGTTATATATCCCTTATCAGTTGCACCTACGATATTTTCTCTTTGCATCACCCTGAGGTTGACTGGTAGAAAATGCCTCAGGCACTAAGTCCGCCTTTGTACGGTATTTTTTTTTACTTGAGCATACCTACAGTTTTAATATAAATAACGCACAACCTCTACTTATATGTTTACTGATTTTATGTTATTGAGGAAAGATTAGGTTAGCTTGAGGCGGGGGACCCCCCCACAGTGCTTGCGTCCACGTCGCGTCCCCTGGGCAACGACCCGGTCTGACCACCGTAACGGAGTGGCAGACCGGTGTTCGGCTAAAGTGCACTGTGCAGTCGTAGCGTATTTTATCCTTTTTATTGTATTTTCCAGGCCCCCCCCCAGGTTCCCAGGGTCCCCAGGGTCTCGAGATTATGTCAATAGCATTTTAAAGTAATGGTAATGGTAGTGGTAACATAAAGTAAGTAAGTAATTACATACATCTTACTATTATGTTATTACTAGTATTACATAATTATTTAAAATTGTTGTTATGTTGCCGTGCCCTAACCGGGTTTCATGTTGGAACTATTTCAATTGTACCTAACAACTAACTACACATGAATGCAATAAAGAGTTTGAGTTTGAGTTTGAGTTTGAGTTTTATTTTAACGTCGGCACCTACGACACCTGCGGAGGCTATGCCAAAACTCGCGCGGGCCGCCTCCGGGCGTTTTAAAAAAGGCTCTTCTCAGGGCCAACCAAAAGGCCCTTCTGAAGGCCAACCAAAAGGCCCTTCTCAGGGCCAACCAAAAGGCCCTTCTCAGGGCCAACCAAAAGGCCCTTCTCAGGGCCAATCCGAGGACGCCTCGGCGTCGGAGGCTAGCCGCGCGCCGTCTGCGGCTAGCGTCTATAGCTTGGCGGGCGAGTTGCTGGACTCCGACATTGAGTCCATTATGTCTGAGCCGGCCGCAGATTCAGCGATTGGTCGTCGGGAGCCGAAGAAGCGGTCTCATCAGAGGAAGGGGTCCGGGGGTTCCTCGGAGTCGTCACAACCGAAGGCCAAGAAGCTGGTGTCGGACACCCACGACGTGGGTCTGGCGGAGGCCCAACACCAGTTGGACCTGTCTCGGCGGGCGCAGCTCCAGCAAGACCTGGAGGAGCGGGTTGCGGCCACGGAGCAACGGACGCGCGCCGCCCGGGCCAAGTCCGGTTACGGCGCGTCCCGCGTTCTCTATGCGGACCACTCCCTGGCAGAGCTGCAGCGGATGGCTGACGAGGACGAAAAGGAGATAGTGGCAGTCGCCTCTAAGTCCTCCAATTTGAAAGGGACTTTTCAAAAGTCCCTTAAATGTAGGGCCGCGAGCATGCGCGGTATCGTCGGAAAGCTGGTGCAGCGCAAAGCCACCGACGAAACGCGGCAACTGCAGGCGAAAGTTGATCGCCTGCAGTCAGAGGTCAGCCAGCTTCATCTGAAGCTGGCTGAAGCCACGGCCCGGCCACACACAGACGAGCCGAGACCAGCGGCTGAGGTCCTGCCCTCCAACCTTGAGGATATAATCCGCAAGGTGGTCACGGAGGAAAGGGCCTTCACGAGAGCCTGTCTTGCGGGCATCGAGGACAGGCTCTTGCCGGAGAAACGCCTGCGACCGCCGCTCGCGGCGGACAGTAGGCCACGCGAGCCGGAGCTGTCCTCGCAGGGGGAAGACGCCCATCTTCCGTCCACCACCCCATCCAACCAGCAAGGGTGGACGAAGGTAAAGAAGGGCAAAAAGAAGTCGTGCACGGTGGCTGACCCTGCCGCCCCCGCCACCACCCTTGCTGGCCCGTCCCAGACAACAAGCAAGGGAAAGGGGAAGGGGAAGACGTCGGCCCCCAAGCCCACTGCCGCTGCTACCGCTGCTGCTCCTGCAGCTAATGGGGCCCCCGCCAGGTCAAAGAGGAAATTGGCTCCTCCCAAGACCGCAGCCGTAGTGGTTACGCTCACCGCTGAGGCTGTGGAGCGGGGAGAGACGTACGCGTCCATTATGTTGCGGGCGCGTACAAACGCTGATCCCACCCAACTGGGGATCGGCACAGTCTCCTGCCGCCGGACCCAGGCCGGGGCTCGAATGTTCGAGTTCCCGGGGGCTCAGGGCGGCGCCAACGCGGACCTCTTCGCAACCAAGTTGCAAGAGGTCATCGCCGACGCGGCAAAGGTCACCAGGCCCGTGAAGTGTGTGGCCTTGGAGGTGACTGACCTCGACGACTCGGTCACCAAGGAGGAGGTGGTGGCGGCGGTCGCAGCGTTGGGGGGCTGTGGCGTCACAGCGGTGCAAGGTCGAGCCATCAGGCCCGGCCGCGGCGGCATGGGCACCATTCGCCTTGAGTGCCCAGTCGCCGCAGCTATAGCCGTCCTCGCCAAGGGACGGCTGACCGTCGGGTTCAGCTCGGGTGTAGTCCGGGCACTTGCAGCCAAGCCTCTGCGCTGCTACAAGTGTCTTGGAGTCGGACACACTCGGGCCCTTTGTCCGTCCGAGGTCGACAGGGCGGATAATTGTTTCCGTTGTGGCAAGGACGGACACAAGTCCGCCTCCTGCGAGGCCGCCACGCCGCATTGTGCGGTGTGTGCCGCCAGTGGCTGCCCGGCGGGGCACGTGACGATGGGGAGGAACTGCAATCCTCCCCTTAAGAAGGGCAAAGTGCAGGCGCCGATCCGGCCTGTCGCTGCCACCGCCGTCCCTGAGGCTGGGACTTCGGCGGCTGTGGAGGAGGGTGCGATGTCTGTTGATGGATAGGGTCAAGCATCGCATCCTCCAGGCGAAAACCAACCACTGCAGAGCGGCCCAGGATCTGCTGATGCAGACCATGGCTGAGTGGTTGGTGGACGTGGCGGCGGTTGCCGAGCCGTACTCAGTCCCTGGCCGTTGGCTGGGTGATCGGGACGGCTTGGTGGCATTGGTGACGCGGTCTTCCACAGACTCCCCTCCCCTCTCGCTCTTAGAGAGGGGACCGGGATACGTGGCCGCCGCGTGGGGAGAATTAGCCCTTGTGGGCGTCTATTTCTCCCCAAACCGCCCTCTCTCGGATTTCGAGAACTTTCTCGAAATCCTCACCGTGGTGGTTGGGAGGGCGGCGCCACGCCAGGTCGCCATATTGGGTGACCTGAACGCCAAGTCGACGGCCTGGGGCAACCCGGCCGCTTCCTGCAACGTCCGGGGACGCGCCGTCGAATTTTGGGCGGCGTCGTGCGGCGTGTCCCTCCTGAACAGAGGGACTGTCCACACGTGTGTGCGGCAACGGGGAGGATCGGTGGTCGACGTTTCGTTTGCCACCCCCGTGCTAGCCGCCCACGTCGTGAACTGGCGGGTGGAGATGGTGGAGACTTTGTCGGACCACCGATATGTGCGGTTCGACATCTCCACCCAGAGCTCCCAGGAAATGGCGCGCTCGGGCCAATCTGCGTTCCCACGGTGGGCTCTCACCCGCCTGGACCGAGAGGCTGCGGAGGAGGCGGCGTTCGTCCAGGACTGGCTCACGCCTCCGGTCGAGGTCCTGGACGTGGACGCCGCAGCGGTCCAGCTGAGGAGGTCCCTGACCGAGGTGTGCAACTCCAGCATGCCCCGGTCTCGCCGCCCGCCTCCCCGCCGCGCCGTCTATTGGTGGTCGGAGGAACTGGCGGGGCTCCGAACCGTCTGCGTGGCGGCCAGGAGGGCCTACACGCGGAGTCGAAGGCGCAGGCCTCGAGACCCCGCCAACGAGGAGGCCCTCTATGCCACGTACGTCGCCGCAAAGACGGCCCTCAAGTCGGCAATGTCCGTGGCCGAAGACTCGGCGAGAGCCGAGATGCTGGAGGGTCTCGACAGGGACCCGTATGGCAGGCCATACAAGGCGGCGCGGAGTAAACTGCGCCCCTGTGGTCCTCCACTGACGGAGACCCTCGAGCCGGCATTGCTGGACGGGGTGGTCCGGTCCCTGTTTCCGTCCAGGACCGACTTCACCCCGCCAGTGATGGACCCCCCGCGGGAGGCGGTTCCGCCGGAGGAGGAGGTCCCCCCGGTTACGGCGGTGGAACTATACGCGGGGACTCTGCGCCTCCGCGCGAAGAACACAGCCCCAGGGCCGGACGGCGTTCCCGCACGGGTGGTGGCCATCGCCGCCTCACAGATGGAGGAGAGGTTTCGGGACCTCTTTAGCGCGTGTTTTACGACTGGGAGGTTCCCGAAACCTTGGAAGGAGGGGCGGCTTTGCCTGCTCCGAAAGGAGGGACGCCCGGCGGACTCCCCCTCGGCTTACCGGCCCATCGTTTTGCTCGATGAGGTCGGTAAGTTGTTCGAGGGGATAATCGCCGACCGGCTCAATAGGCTGCTGGGGACGGTGGGGCCGGACCTGTCGGACGCCCAATTCGGTTTCCGACGGGGTCGTTCGACGGTGGATGCGTTGGCCCTACTCAAGAGCCAGGTGAGGGAGGCAGTGGAGGCGGGTGACGGGGTGTTGGCGGTGTCATTCGACATAGCCAACGCCTTCAACTCTGTCCCCCACTCAACAATCTTGGAGGCACTCCGGTATCACGGAGTGCCTCGGTACTTGCGCCAACTCTTGGCCAGCTACTTGGAGGATCGGGTGGTCCTCCTTGCAGACAAGACGGCCAGAGTGAGGCGATATGGCGCAGAGTCCGGTGTTCCACAGGGGTCGGTCCTAGGACCACCGCTGTGGAACATTGGATTCGACTGGCTCCTGCGGGGAACCCTCCTCCGTGGCACGAGCGTCATTTGTTACGCGGATGACACCCTCCTCATTGCCCGGGGGAGGGACTTCAGGGAGGCGGCCAGTCTGGCCTCTGCCGGCGGATCCTTAGTGGCAGGAAGGATTCGTCGCCTCGGGTTGAAGGTTGCGCTGCACAAGACGGAGGCCGTGTATTTTCACGGGCCACGGCAGCGCATCCCGCCTGACGGCCACATTATCGTGGAGGGTGTCAGGATCGGGGTCAAGGCCCAGATGAAGTACTTGGGCCTTGTACTCGACAGCAGGTGGCGCTTCGGCCCACACTTCAGCGGGCTGTCGACGCGCCTGCTGAAGACCGCGAACGCCCTGTCGTGGCTCCTCCCGAACCTGGGGGGTCCGAAGGCGCGATGCCGCCGCTTGTACGCTGGCATCCTTAAGAGCATGGCCCTTTACGGTGCCCCAATCTGGGCGGACTCCCTTCACCTTTGCACAGCGGGTGGGGAGGGCCTACCGCTCGGTAGGCTTCTCGGCGGCGTGCGCTCTGGCCGGCACCCCTCCTTGGGAGCTCGAGGCATGGGTGCTGACCAGAGTGTACGAATGGACGGCGCGGCGTAAGGCGCTCGGGGAGCTCCCCGCCGCAGAAGAGCGGGAGGCCGTGCGGCAAGAGGCGAGGGACGCAATCGTCCATCATTGGACGGAGGACCTCGCCACTGCCGCATTTGGCCGCCGAACACTGGACGCGCTCGGGCCAGTCCTCAAGGATTGGCTTGAGCGGTCCCACGGTTTCCTCTCTTTCCGTCTTGTGCAGGTGTTGTCCGGCCATGGGTGCTTCGGATCGCACCTGCACCGGATCCAAAGGGAGGAGACCCCGTCGTGCCACGACTGTGGCGCGGCGGAGGACACGGCGCAGCACACCCTCGAGGTGTGCCCCGCCTGGTCCGAGCTGCGCCATACACTGGTCGCAGCGGTCGGGCAGGACCTCTCGCTTCCCGGCGTCGTCAACTCGATGTTGGAAAGCGAGGGGGCCTGGGCAGCGGTCGCCTCCTTCTGCGAAGACGTAATGTCACAGAAGGAGGCGGCGGAGCGCGTGCGGGAGGATGACCCTCTCGCGGCGCCGCTCCGCAGGCGAAGACGGGGCGTGAGACGGCGGTTGTATGATCGTCGTCATGCGCCCCCAGGTGGTGAACAGCGGGAGACAGGCGCGGGGGCGCCTTCTCCTGCATTGCACTGTTCACCACCCACATCAGACATTCCTGGGCCCCTCCCCGACGGGAGGGGCGTGCCGGGCCCGCCGTAAAGGCGGTCGGTCGTCGGAGGGGGGCCGGATGAAAGGGCTGTGCCAGATTCCCAGTCCTCCTCCACTCAGACGATGCGGGAGTGCCGCTGGGTCGTTTAGTGGGTATACCGGTTCTACCGGGGAGTCCCACATACCCCACCCGTCCCCCGATGGGTGGGTATGCGTAATGCATTTTTCCCAGCGTGAACAAAAAAAAAAGGTTAGCTTGAGGCGATGACTTGTACACATGTTTATAATATAATGGAACTCTAAATATTCATAGAGATAACTGTTTTAAAGAAGTAAAAAATTTGCATTAACCTAATTAGGTAGCGTGGGCCTTTTGCGCGTTCTTGGGTTAAGCTAAATAACTCGGAGTTAATAGCTATAACTCAAACAATTCATCTTGCGCCACCAAGAAGGTAAACGTAGATTTAAACTTTTAAATATTTAACCCACCGATGTGGGAGAGTTAAGTCGATAAACCCTAGTTAAAAAAACCGGTCAAGAGCGAGTTGGACTCGCGCACCGAGGGTTCCATTCCGATTTCTGAAAAGTGTGCTATTTAGAGACATCGTTTTATTTTCCTGTAATCCTTACATAAACTTCTATCACATAGAATAATTTCAAATTTTTCTCTTTGCAAACTTCTGGGGGTGGGGGGGAACAGTATTTTTTTTTACATTTTTCATCAAAAGTCGAAAACTATGCGGCCTAAAAAAAAGAAAAAAAATTTAAGAATGTGCAAACAGCGCTCTTTCATATGATACCCCACATGCCCTATTAGCCCCACTTTGAATTTTTAAGACCCCCTTTCAGTCCCTGTTGCAAAATAAATATAAAAATTTTTATTTCTTTCTTATTTGCAAAATAGTTGGGTAAACGTCATCTAAAACTGTTCCGAATTTCAAGTTGATAGCATTAGTAGTTCTTGAGATATCCAGCTGTGACAGACAGACAGACTTAGTCACACCATAAGGGTTCTTTTTTTACCATTTTGGTACGGAACCCTAATAAATTGACTAAGTAGAGATACCTGACAGTTGTCTTTTGTATTTTTTATTGTTCGACATAAGTGCTATCCTATCTTGCTGTGCCCGACAGGGTCCACAATGATCTAAAATTATGTGTATTTTATAATGTACCTACTACTTATTACTTATTTGCATTCCACAATGTTAACGTAGGTGACGTTAACATTGTGGAATGCAAATAAATTAAATAAATTAAAATTAATTAATTTTTTAAATTGACACAATTATTATAACTAAGATTACAGCAAAAACCGGTGCGCGTCGGACCACGCACAATGAAGGGTTCCGTAGTAGGGATGAAAATATTCCAAGAACAAACTTAACATTGTAGTTGGAAAACATGTTCTCCCATACATTCCAACTGTAAATGTAAGTTTGTACTCACAATATTGAGAGATTTACGATGTTATTTTCAGACCACAGACTTCTTGTAGGTTTTCCTGTAATCTACAGGTAAAAAAACTAGTTTCTGTATTTTTTTTTTAATTTTAGGCTTAGTAGTTTTGGAGATAAAGGGGAATGGTCAATTTTCGTTAATTTTCTTAAATAACTTTAAAACAATTTATTTTAAAATTATTTAAAAAAAAAATTTGGGACCCTGATAGTAAATCCTTTCATTTGATACACGGTATAGTTTCCAAAACTTTTTTTTAATATTCTTATTTGCCCCACAAAAGTGACCCTCATATTCAAAATTAATTTATTTACTTTACCCTTCCCTGTTTGGGTCACAGAAGTTCTTAAGTGTACCAAGTTTTAACTTAATCGGCCCATTAAATTCGTAGCAAATTGGCTGTGACAGACGGACAGACCACACGAGTGATCCTTTAGTTTAGGGGTTCCGTTTTTCCTTTTGAGGTACGGAACCCTAAAAAAGACTAGGACACGGATTTTAACATTTAAAAAGAAACTCAAAAAGTATTAGTAAACTTAGGCGTCTTCATAATTCAAAGCAATAAACACTTCAATATAATCCAATCTACCTTCGTCCTAATTTAAAGAACAATCTCCTTCACGAAATATTCTAAATTTGGAACACGGCATGAATAATTGAAAGGGAGAGACAGAAACTTAAGGAGATTAAAAATTTAATCACTCTCACTCTCTCCTGAAAATTACTAAATTCGCTTAGTACACAATCCTGTTAACTAACTTAGGGCCATCATTTTGCGTTTACGATAATTTTTAAGTGCTTTAGATTTATTTAAAATCCGCCGTGTCAGCTTACTCCAGAATTAAATTATGGAAAGATTGCTTTAAAAGACTCAAATTTAAGTTCATTCATTTCTCAAACATTTGACGTAACACGGAGATTTAAAAAAAATGGAAATCTTTACAGGGTAAAAAACAGGAAAGCTTTTAAAAAAAGGATCGAGTAGATTATTTTTATAGACATCTTTCTTACTTTTACGTATACAGGGTGTAAGGGACAGCCCTCCACAAATTAACAGGGTGCATTCAGCTCCTTATTGTGAATCATATTCCACCGGAAATTTTCTCAGGAAAAGTTTCATTTTTTTTAACGTTTTTTTGGCTAATATTCCTTTATTTCAATGTAAAATTACATTCTCTGTTTGCAGCACTCCATTTATGTAAATAAAACAGCTAAAATCCAAAAAACAGCAATGTATGTCGAAATACTCTAACGTACTACGCGCGAAATCAGCTGTTCACTTTCTGCATAGCTTCAGAGTTCATCAAACTCACCGCATACTACTTGCATACAATACAATAGAGACAAGCGAGACGCTCCGATTTACCGAGTCGCAACAGTATTGCCAACTTAATAAACCTCAATTTGTGAACGAAAATGTTAGATCAAACTTGGTTCACATAAGAACTCCTCTAATGTTAAATGCAAATCTTTTAGTGCACTTAATTTCTAAAGGAAAAACGCACATAATGTGCCCTTGAGTATTCGTGGTAGGTACATACCTAATTACTTAATTAATTCTACTTTTCAAGCGATCACTGGATCCAGTTTCCAAGCCACCCAAGGGCCTTTTCATGGCTTTACGGCAGCTACCGACTGGTAGTCGAGTCGCGAATCGAACGTAAGCCCTCTGCAATGGAAGCCCAGTCTTCTATCACGCGGGGCTATCACTACTATTAATTTGCTTAACATAAACTTTGAATTAAATTGACAAATTAATCGTTTCATTTCTCCAAAAAAAATAACAGCTCTAACATTTAGTCAAGCTTAAAAATAGTGGTATTTTTGTACAACATTTTTGCAAGAAACATGCAAAATTTTTTGAGTAGTTGACAACACTGTTTTTGTGTGTGATTTTTCGTGTAGTCATTAGTACAGTTTAGTTGTCCTGCGACTGTGTCCTGCGCAGTATCGCTCGCTGTTGTTCGCGCAGTCGCGTCGTGAAGTTTACGTACTTATCCATTTGTGTTGTTGTCTGTGAGAAATGGCTACACGAGCACTAAGCTCGTGAATATGGCGAAATGATAATGTGCTACGGGGAAGCTCGGGGAAATGCCAGGGAAGCGCTCAGAAATTACATCGATAGGTATCCTGACCGTCGGCATCCATCAGACTCCCGGATAATTACCAATATCTATCAACGAGTGCTAGATAACCAGCCCATAGTTCCCAATCAAGAAGGCGCCGGAAGACCACTTCGCGGTGCAACTGTAGAAAGAGTTTTAGACCTGGTCCGTCAAAATCCACGCCTAGGCACACGCACTGCAGCTCGACTATTGCGCCGGAATCATGGAGCCCGCGTCTCACACTTTTAGACTTCTTTTTGTGGGGCTACGTAAAGGAAAAAGTGTTTGTTAGTGCATGTGCGAGTGAGGAAGAAATGCGAGATTGAATCACAGACACATTCCAGCAGCTGCGCTACAGCTGCAACGAAGATCCCAACTTGCTGACCCGCTTGCACGGGGAGACCCTGCGCCGTGCCAATGTGTGTGAAGGTCTCGGTGGAGGTCATTTCGAGCCGTATCTCATACGACCGGAGCGATTCTAAGGTAGGATTAATTTTTGATACCTATTGAAATAAGACTGATTGATTTACATTATTTTTCTATGTAATAAGCATTGTACTTATGGTAAAAACACATAACGCTCCTTTTTTAACATGCCGCAGTCGGGTAAAAAAACGAAAACCACTTCAACGTTAGTTGTAGCTATTGTTTGGCACAAAATTAACTCTAGTGCTTATTATTTTGTTATCTTTACTCGCTTTACCAAAGCGGAATTCCCGCTGTGTGAAAGGGCAGCTAATGAGAAGCCTGAATGCATGTTTGCAAGTACTTAGTATTTTTTTATTTTTATTGACTGTTTGTTTCATCTGCTTGTAATTTTCGTTAAGTTTTAGACTGTTGTTGGTTGAGCGGAAAATACTTTTGTATTAATTTGTTTAAAAATGCCTCGCAGACGATACAACGTTTTACGTAGGCAAGCCAGAAAAGATAAAGGTTTTTGAGGGAATACAGCCATCATCGTAAATACAAAATAAAAACATTATTCCTTATTTCATAAAACCTACTTATTTTATTTTTCATTGAACCCTACCCGTACTTGACAAACTGACCAATAAGTAGGTACCATACACCACTTTAAACATCTTTCAGTTATAAAAATAATTAAATGAAGGCTAAATTATTGTCGCTTTTACTGTACCTGCGCGTAAGTATCTACCTACTCAACTAACTTGTGCACTACGCTGTCGCTAGTTTAAGCCAAGTGGCGCGAGAATTGACCCCGTGGCGGGTGGGGCAGCCGAACACTCACTGCGCTACCGTTCGCTACGTGCGTTTTGCCACGGAAGCAATACATTGCGTGCGAGGTAATAAAACAAATCAGGTTTATTGGATTCCCATAACGTTCCTGAAATAATTTCATGTACCGGTCATCTTAGTATGATGTACTGAATTCACCCTATCAATCTGCGGAGGGCTGTCCCTTACACCCTGTATAAATAAACAATTCTTGGGCAAAGGCTCGTTCAATATTTACGGCCTTTATTTTGGTCACGTAACATAAGTATTCCAAGTTTTCTAGGTCGAAGCGAAAAAGTCTGAAAGTATCGCTGTATTATATTTTAGAAAAAGAAATGAAATAATTTCAAAGTTCGTCTTTCTACTTCATCGGACAAAATGACTCGCAAACATGGAAACCTTCAGATTTATAAATAAAGTTACCTAAGGACATGAAAAGTCTTGAAAAGAATGACAATATCGTAAATATTCATGATACATAAAAGTACGAGCTAGCTAGATGTTATTGAGACTTGTAATTGTTAAAGTACGATGGTGCAACCCACACTTGTAAAGTTCCTGTTAGACAAGAAAGGATAATATTTTTGTGTTCACCAAAAATCTAAAGGTACATCTATGTATGCATTTCTAAAATATTGATCTTAAACCCGTTTAATTGTTTTACTATAATTAAACTACTCGGCCAACAAAATATGTTACATCAAACAAATTCCAAATTAACACCAAGATATAACACTTTTTTATTGTAGTGCGCTGCAAATATTCTATTGTAACAATAACTATTTTATTCTTCCTCGAAAAATACTGATCGTGCACCAAATATTCGCGCGTCCGAAACTTCACATTAGTGAATCATTTGGGTTAGGTTAGAATAGTGACCATTACCTCTATTGCTGGTGAATCATTTGGGTTAGGTTAGGTTAGGTTAGAACAGTGACCCTTAACGCGCGACGGCGAGCGAGCGAAGCGAGCGGTGCCGCGGCAGCGGCCGCCGAGCGCCATATCCCCTCTATTTTTGGTGAATCATTTGAATGTCTCGTATATTAGACGATGAAAGCCTCAGGGTCATTGACCTTGATTTCAAGGTCAATGGTACTCGTACTGTAATTTTTATTTTTTGTTCGGCTTAATAAAACTACATTGGACATTAATTGGTGTTTGATTCAAATACATTTTGCAGTGCATTATCTGAAGTAAAACTAAAAAAATAAATGCTTGTTTTTAAAATTAGGTGTATTACTATTTTTACAAATTTGCAACATTTGTTAAATAGATGCTCGTTATGACATATTTTAATGAACATATTTTGGTGCACATTCAGTATATTTGGTGGAACACAGGCAAAATTAGGTAAATGAAATGGGAATAAATTGAAGTACTTTTAAATACCATCCGACAAGAAATAGGTTGTTCTATTTGACAATTTGTTAGCTGACGTTATAACTTTAACTGGTAACCTTATCCGCCCACGCTTTGCTGGTTAAAGTTATTGTTAAATATCTTTCACTTCTGTCAGACGCTCCGCACTTTAACTTTTACATTTGACATGTGCAACAGCAGATAGTTATTCTATGGTCGTTGTTAATGTTAAAATTAACTTTGACGGAAACTATAACGTAGCCTTTGGTGCAACCCACCAGGGTAATTAGAAATTAGCCTTTTAATTCTATGGTTATACTAAAACTTCGCTGTAGTCTAAGAACGGATAAACTAAGAAAACAATTGAATCAAATGTTAGGAGCTCCTGAAATAGATCTAGATTTTATAAATTCTGTTGCGGATAGTAGATCTCTTTCAATCTTTTACCTCGGGTATACAACGGAGAGCAGTGGTGGCCCAGTGGTAAGGGCCGCGACTTACGAGTTGTAGGTCGTAGGTTCGCACCCAAGAAAGGCGCTTTACGTTGTGTAAATTATTTCATCACCACTGCTATCGAAACGGTGAAGGAAAACATCGTGAGGAAACTGACATGTCCTAGAACCAAAAATTCTAAGACATGTGACATATATCAACCCGCACTGGCCTCACGTGGTGGATTACAGCCCACTTTCGCTCATTGAGAGGAGGTCTGTGTCCCAGCATTGGGAACATTATAGGCTGATTATACAACGGAATTGCACAATAAAAATTACCTCGATTCTATCGAAAGTAGTAGACATTATCTTAAATTAATGGCAGAAGCTCCCTTTTCTATAGCACGATACATTAAAAGAGAAAGCTCAATTCAAACAAAATTGCCTTTTAAAATGCCCATTTCTTGAATGACTTCTAATTAAAACAATTTATTTAAAAGGGCCGCTTGAGATTCTCACCTGCGGCTACATATATCGGGTGTTCCAAAATTTAAATTCTTTTCTTTTATTATAATTTCTTTATCTATCACACTAATATTATAAAGGCGAGTGAGTGTATGTATGTTTGTTACTTCTTCACGCTCAAACGGCTGGACCGATTTGGATGAAATTTAGATATGTAGATAGCATATACTCTGGATTAACACATAAGCTACTTTTTATTCCGGTCTACGCGGGCGAAACCGCGGGGCGCAGCTAATATTATATAAAACAAATTCGGATTACTTACACCATTTCTATCTCAAGAATGGCTGGACCGATTTTTACGATATTTGATTTGTTGGATTTTTCTCCGCCCCGAATAGTAGAATAACAATTAAAATAGGCAAAATTAAAAAAAAAATATGAAGAAAATTCATTTTCTCAATAGGTACATGAAATTTGGACAGGGTAACATATGTCTAGTCAGCTAGTTGAATCATAAAGTACATAGGCTAGGGTTATGTATGGAATAGCACATTGGGCGATTGGCCTCCACGGTTTAGCTATTAAACAATTCGATTACTGCATGAGACATTTCCTGGTCTATAGTGGTATAATCTATCGTTTTGGTGGTCAGAATGGGCCCCCTCCTTAGCACCACTGGATTTACTTTTATGGGGTTATTTAGAGTCGAAGGTATGCCAACAAGCCCACAACCATCCGTGCATTGAAGGAGGAGATTCAACGCTTTTTTTTTTATCGTGGAGAAATGCTCATTCATACTGCACTACCACGGGGAGATAGTGCAGTTATGTGGGAGACGGAACCACTAAAACTGCACGGTGTCCGCCTCTGCCGCTTACGGCGGGAACACGGGCACGCGGCTCATCCGTGAAACCGCCGCAGGAGATTCAACGCTGCATTAACGAAGTTCAGTTACATTTATGCAAAAAAGTCAGAAAATTTTGACAAAAGAGTGTGTAGCCAGCTAAGCCGTGGAGGCCATGTGCCCGATGTACTCTTCCATACATAACCCTAACCTATAAGTATGTACTTTATGATTCAATAAAACAATTATAATACTTAACATAATTTTAAAAGAACTGTAAACTTTGGGACACCCTTTATTATCTGTCCAATGAAAGACACTGGCACTCGATTAAATGGTAAAGGGTCAAATAAATTCCTTTAATTCGCTATTGGGAAGAATTGTCAGTGATTTAGCAGTCTAATTATCATTTAGTTCGTTTCATTATAAACCCAGAATATACCGGATGACTTTTTTTACCGTCTCGAAAAAAATTAGGTATATTAGGTGAACGGAGTAGAAGCCTACGGCATACCTAGTTTGTTTTTTTTTTAATAGCTTAGACAGAAAAAAAATATTTAAGTACCAATAAATACTACAAATTCGATCTAAACTTTTCGTATTTGAACCATATAAACAGATATTTTGAAAAAAAAATAATAAATCGTTTAAAAATATCGAAATTCAAATCATACAGCCTGCATATGATTTGAATTTTAGATTTTATTATTATTATTTTTTTAAAGTGCCATGCCATAGGCTTCTACTCCGTTCACTTAATATACCCAATTTTTTTTCGAGACGGTAAAAAGGTCATCCAGTTTATAGAACGTTATTTACCTACCTACATGACTGTATTTAAGCCTGAAGCAGCTACTTCAGCTGTAATCAACAGACACTTCAGAAAATCTTACGTAAAAAAACTTTGCGACGTACGCACGTTTTATTTGCTTACAAAAATATCTCAAATACTTCGTGCTTCAAGAGACTGAAAATACTGTAGACAAACACGACACGACAAACATTTTAATTTTTTTTTAATTTCTGTTTACAAAATAGGTAATCATAGTGCTTTGATTTTTAAGTACCAAATGACCTAGATGTTTGGAGTTAGCAATGGGAACAAGAAAGTCGTCCATACAAAATTACTTAATGGTCAAGTAGTTAGCAAATGAGTCATTACCCCAGCGAATAACAAGTTTATCTCAGAGAAAACCACATCAAAAGTAATTCTGTCGTTCTCAAGATAAACTTATAGAACAAGTACTGCTAATTTCTTTGGTACAACGAAAAAAATTAACTTCGTATAAGCGGATAAACTTTTGCTGACTTTTTCTCCGCAGCTTCGGGACTCATTGCTGTTAAAAGAATCCAAAAGTAATCATACTTTTCTGTATTAAAATATTCCCTCTGGGCGCTTGGGGTTCATCTATGAACTTTGCTTGTTAAAGAGTCTTATTGTAACTCTTTTGCATGCGAATTAGGGTCGCAGTTTGGTCAACAAAATGTTAGTAAATACACTGATCCTTTTGTTTAAAATTACTAGAATCCAATCAGTTACAATTACAAATCATTATATTCCTTAGGAACATTTCAATGCCCGGTTTCTGAAGAATTCTTAAACGGAGTTTAAACTCTCAATAGCTATTAATTCGACAAAATTATCTATTTTAGCGAATTCCTTCCTTATGCTCGGTTTTTGAGGTCCTCCGGTAAACCCTCGATACTAATTCACTTGACTTTTAAGCTAAATTCTTCCTAAACCAAGTGTTCAGAAATACGATATCGAACCAATAATCACTATCGAATGGATAAACTCCTTTTGTAAACCTCAGAAACCGGCATTTTAATTTTCTACATTTTCTCCATTAGCTTTTCAGTCCAAAATAATCATTTACATTAAAAGTACCGAAAAATGTAGCAAATTCGCTTTAAGGCTCTTACAGACAGAGGCGATATCGCGTCGGGACGCGATATTTTTCTACGGATATAATATCGAAATATCGCGTCGCGACCGCGATATCGCCTCTGTCTGTAAGAGCCTTTATACGTTTTATTATTACGCTGAAATACGTCTTTTGCCGGAAGGCATGAAAATATTAAGTATATTTATGACAAACACAAAATTACGAAGGCTATTGTAGCACAGCGTATTCCAATCTGGGCGATACAGGATTGTCGGGGGAAAGACTGCCTCGAGACGAACGTTCTCTGTGTACCTTTATGTAGGTGAGATTTAGGAAAATAAAATAAACACAAACTCAAACCGTCTTATTACAAAACAAGGTTCATCTTCAAACCCAGGTTTAAACCATGGACCCTTTTTTGAATTTTGAACTTTATTCCGACACATTAAGTAGTCAGCTTTACTAAACTAACAACTTAGTACCGGACTAAGTTGTCAGTTTTATATAAAGAACTGTATTTCTATCACAGCTAGGTTCTTATTACAAAAACTGGCTCGATGGTTTAAACCATGACAGCAGTAAAACCTCGTTTTGTAATAAGGCCGAAAGCATTTATTTCAAACAAACCAATTACAGGCACTTTTGAATTGTCAAGAGGTTGGTCAGTCAGAAAGATGAAAGATGAAGCTAGTTGCCCATTTCAAAGCGTAGTAGGTACTGTAAAGTCTCGAATACAGGGGGATAGCTACGCTATAAATTAAAGAGGTAGAGAGGTAAAACCAGGGATATTATTAAATTCATAATCTTTTCCAACTATCACTTGGGGCCGTGGCCCCCTGACTCTTATTGACTCGATTCCAAAATCAAACTTTGTCTCATAAATATGGAGAAGATCGGGCAAGAAACTCCATGGACAATTAAATCAAAATATGGTTACAAAAAACAAATAAGGTTAAAAGATCTTGCGTTTTAAATTCCGTAAAAGAGAACACAATAAATTAGGCAGGCACTTCTTTTAAAGCATTGTGGCGCACTGTGCGAGATGGATATCCTTATTCAGTTCAACCACAGTCATCCATGAAGTTAATTAAATTGGAATCAGGAATGCATTTAATTATGTCAGTGTCAATTTGCATCACAAATTAGTGCGAGTACAACATTCTGATCTGGGGGCACGGTAGTGCCCCCGCCAAGACGAGCCAAGCGAAGCGCAAGGGCACTACCTACCTTTTCTCGAAGCACTTCGTCGTGTTTTTGAACTTTCTTAACTTGGGTTTGGATTATACCAGATAATCAAAATTTTCGGGATATGATGTCAGTGGTTGACTTATTAAGGCGAAAGCGCCAGGGTAGCCCGCGAAATTCAAAATTTCTTACGTTTTTTGCAATTTGTAGGTCAGTGTGAGCTTGTATGTTGATTAAAATATGATTCGCGGCCATAGCTAATATGGCTTTATAGAATTATAGTCATTGGAATCAGCAATACAACTCCATAAGTTAGCATTTACCTCAAATGTAGCGATTTCATGAAATCATGAGGTTTGAGGTAAATGCTAACTTATGGAGCTGTATTGCTGATTCTAATGATTATAATTCTGTAAAGCCATACTAGCTACGGCCGCGAATCATATTTTAATCAACATACAAGCTCACACTGACCTACAAATTGCAAAAAACGTAAGAAATTTTGAATTTCGCGGGCTACCCTGGCGCATCAACCTTAAACCTATTCAATTGCATAGCTCTTATACTACCATCACATGGGCGCAAGGTGAAAAATGTATTCACTGTTCATTACTTTTCTGTTATACAATAGTTCTTGTAGTAACGAAACGGCCAAGCCTCATATTTTGACTAAGGTGTAAAGTTTGTGAAGTTAGGGCTTGGAGAGTTAGGGCGTGTAGAGTGAAAAGCTTGGCTTTACATGAGATCTGATAGCTTTTTGTCAGTGCGAGCTATGTGTGGTATCGTCTTGGCAACATTTTACATGAAAATGTTTTTTATGGGATAAAGTATTACGCGTTGGACTCATCAGCAAAGCCATGTTACGAGGTAAAACGAGATGGCGTTAGTCAAAGTCGTGTCAAAATATTTTCGTACTTCCAAGAACGAACCAAACACACATACCTATATGTTCTAGACATATTTCTTAAAAAACATTTTATAACGTTACGATTCATAAATGTGTTTTTCATATTTGACGACACGTTTGGCGCAGTGGTTGAGCGATTGACTGCTGCGCAGCATGTCGCGGGTTCGATTCCCGCACGGAACAAATATTTGTACGACCTACAAGTATTTGTTCCGAATCTGGGTGTTTTCTATCTATAATATGTATGTATTTACAAAAAAAAGTGTATATAAGTAGTTTATCAGCCATTTCGTTACCATAACACAAGCATTAGGTTGCTTAGCTTGGAACTAGATGGCGTTGTGTGAAATGTCCAAAGATATTTATTTATTTATTTTATTTATATACAACCTGAGTACCTATAGTTCAAGCCTTAGTTCAATTCAATATAATCCTTTCAATTCGACACCATCACCACAGGAAAACACCATCATCATCTGCCTAGCCTTTTCATGGATGCAGCTGAATACCAGTATTCCTATCTAACCTCCACAACCCAGTTACTGGGTAATACGATACCCCTCGATAACACTGTTTATCAGACTTTCGGGCTTTTGACGACCCGTAACGACTGTCAAAGATCCACTAATGACAGCAAGGACCAACGGCTTAACGTGCTTTCCGAGGCACGGTTTCCACGGCACGGAGTGGTATGTAAAAATGGTCACCCATCCACGGACCCACCGCTACAAGCGTATCTTAACATAATCGATCGACCCGTATGGCTGTTATTACTGGGCCACAAACACCAATAAACCCAATTTCATTTTCCCAACCCTTTTTAAAAGCCTCTAAAACGTGGATTCGTGGCAACCCTTACAAAGCAGGCCTAACCTTATTCCAACCGACAACTAAGCCGGCTTCAATTTAATTACGTATACGTGCCTAGTACGTAGGTACGTAATGGTACTTAAAGTACCATAGTACGGGTAGTAACTAAGTAGGTATAGCTGTGCACTTAGGCCTGATATACGACGGAGTTTCCCCAGAAGCGTCCAGCACCCTAATTGCGTAACACTATCAATCGGAATCGGTTTCTTTTTGACAGTTCAACAACATTCATTGCGTTATTTACGCTGTCGAGCAGACAAATTTTTCGAACATAATTATGAAGCAATGGATTAGCAATTTGCTTCAAAATTATTCAGATTCCGATCGATAGTGAGGGAGGGATAGGGCAAAGTCTGAGGGAGTTTTCAATATAGTCTGTTTCGGTAACTTTAGAAGGGAAATGAAGTCGTATTTAACTTATAGACTAGGTAAATGTAGCAAATAGAGCGAGTTAGGTAGGTAGGTACAGTCAACGGCCAGAAGTCCACTTACACCGCAATGACCATTATCGCCTGCGCTATACGGGCTGCGGCGCCGAAGAAGGTCATACATAAGTAAACTAATATTGCTATGCCATGGTTTTGTGAGATTGCTAGTCGACTTGTGAGATTTATTAGGCCACAACAATTTTTTTTTTTTTTTGTTTTTGTTTTTTAATTCCAACATTTCAAAAGCCGGCCAAGTGCGTGTCGGACCACTCACAATGATGGGTTTAAATTAACAATTTGCGGACTTTTTCTTTTAGGTAAGTACTTGTGCTTGCTTCTTGGCAAATTTCATGATTCTAGGTCAACGGGAAGTACCCACGAAGTACCCTATAGGTTTTGATTTACTTGCGAGTATCAAACTATGTCGTATAATTATGGCAGTATCTAGGGTTCCGTACCAAAATGGTAAAAAGGAACCCTTATGGTGCGGACTCAGTCTGTCTGTCTGTCTGTCACAGCCGGATATCTCTTTTTTGTTTTTTCAACAGGGACTGAAAGGGGGTCTTAAAAATTCAAAGTGGGGCCACTAGGGCATGTGGGGTATCATATGAAAGAGTACTGTTTTTTTATTATTTTTAGACCACATAATTTTCGACTTTTGATGAAACATGTAAAAAAAATACCGTTCCCTTTCCCCCAATCTCCGAAGTTTGCATAGAGAAAAATCTGAAATTATTCTATGTGATAGAAGTTTATCTGAAGATTACAGGAAAAATAAAACGATGTCCTAAATAGCACACTTTTTCAGAAATCGGAACGGAACCCTCGGTGGGCGAGCCCGACTATTGAACTTTTTTTTTTATTGTGTTGACTTAGAAGCTTGATTTTTTTAGAACTCAAGACCTACGTATTTGTTATTAATTTCAACTTGATACCTTCATGAGTTCCTGAGAAAGAGGATCTTGAAAGACTGACATATAACGACGAACGAAGTGATGCTATAAGGGTTCCGTTTTTTCCTTTTGAGGTACGGAAACCTAAAAATGAAATTCATATTGTGTAATCATCATCAGCCTAGCCTTTTCCCAACTATGTTGGTGTCGGCTTCCAGTCTAACCGGATGCAGCTGAGTGTATTATTATTACATTACATCCTATATTTCATTGGTATATACATATAAATTACATTTTTAAATGTTGAAATATAAAAAGTATAAAAACATTTAAAAATATAAAAAATAGTAGCCCACCGGTATCGGGAACAGGGTCCACGCTACCGGCGGTCAGGGCTGCTGAGAGAGGAACCGCCTAACGATACGCGCCGTGTCCAGAAGTACCGCTTTCTGGATCAAGCCCTTGTTCCAGCCGCCTAACGAGAGCCTCCACAGGTGTTGATCAAGGCTCTTGGCAATAGGCATAATAATGCCACTGGCCGTCACGACTATCGGCACAATGATTGCTGTATCCACATCCCACATGTCGACAACCTCGCGAGCCAGGTCAAGATACTTAATTTGCTTATCTTTTTCGGCTTTCACGAGGTTCTCGTCATGTCATTACATTACATTATTATTATGTGTTACATACAATAAAATAAACGAAAAATCTGTGCTACAAAAGGCGTTTAGGTGAATTGAAGGCCGGAAAAGATCGCCTTCTGATATCCCCAGTAATTGGGTTGAGGAGGTCAGGACAGTCGCTCCCTTTTAAATATTGATATTCGGGTGCGGAAAGGCCACTGAGGACGATGACCTGTCACACTATTTATATACCTACTATAGATAGGAAGATCTGCCTTCTCCAAATGAATGAATATGCGAGACCATTCGTAAGACTTATTCCATTCAAATTCAGGAAATAAACACCAATATTATTTACAGCATTTACGGTTAGGGTTTGTGGCTAAGTAATAACAGGCGCACGGGTCGATCGATCAGGTTAAGCTACAGGTCAAATCTTCTTATTGATTTTTCGACCAATTCACGTATTTTGATTGTGACATGGTATCAGTAACTGATATTATTGATGACGACGCAAAAACAAACTCGACATTGTAGTTGAAAAACATGTCCTGTAATGAAGGGGACAATCCTTATAGGTACGTTATGGTCAATTCTCCAACTGCAAATTCAAGTTTGTAATCGCAAAAACCTTTTTTTTTATGTGGTAAAGCTACAAATTAACAATTTTCGGAGTTTTTCCTTTACCTTTACTTGTTTTGGGTTTTTTAAAGCTCGAAGGGACTAGACCTACGTAGGTATTTGATATTAATTTCAACACACTTCCGTCTCTTTTCACGAAATCACTCCCATAGATTGCAGAAAAGATTTTACATATGAAAAACAGTTCTGTTTTCACGTCAAAAAGTTTTTAATTAATTGATTACTAAACAACTCTACAGGACATGGGATATACAGTCAGCAACAAAAGTCGATTGTCACTTGAGTTTTCTTAATCTTAATTTTTGAGAAAAATACTTCATTAAAATCGGAACAGATGTAAATTTTAAAGAAAATTAACTCTTATCTAATAAATTAAATGCTAAAAAGCAGGTTATCGAATCATTTTGTGTTAATTTACATGATGTCAAAAAGTAGCAGTGTTAACCGACTTCTGTTTCTGACCGTACCTACCTACTTCGGTCTATAATTACGTGGTAGGTACAGACCATCAGTAATGCCGATAGCTAGCACGAACAACTTTGTGGAAGTGACGGCCGGTGCTTGAAGATACGTCGGTTTCACGGAGATTTGCGACTGTGAGGGAAATAGATTAAAATAGGAGGGAATTGATCTAATATAGATTTAAAATTGTAAGTAGGTAAACGAAGAGATTTGTTTTTAAACTTCAGATAGCATTTAATTTATATTCATACATTCATAATGCACCTAGACGTAGACCGGATATAATTAGGTAGGTACTAGCTGACTCGACTCTGTCCAAATTGCATGTATGAGAAAATAAATTTTCTCCATATTATTATTTTTTTAATTTTTCCTATGTTTTAATAGTTATTCTGCTATTCGGGGTGGAGACAAATCCAACAAATCAAACATCGTAAAAATCGGTCCAGCCGTTAATGAGTTATAAAATTTTAGATAACCTGACTTTGTTTTATATAAATAAATATAGATATGCGTTTCAGAGCCAAAGGAATACTCATATTAAAAAAAATGTAGGCATCTCTTGACAACAAGATTTAAACACTTACCTGTAGCAAAGTGAAAGCTTAGCCTACCTAGATAAATTATACATTTAAACACTTACCTGTAGCAAAGTGAAAGCTTAGCCTACCTAGATAAATTATACATTTAAACACTTACCTGTAGCAAAGTGAAAGCTTAGCCTACCTAGATAAATTATACATTTAAACACTTACCTGTAGCAAAGTGAAAGCTTAGCCTACCTAGATAAATTATACATTTAAACACTTACCTGTAGCAAAGTGAAAGCTTAGCCTACCTAGATAAATTATACATTTAAACACTTACCTGTAGCAAAGTGAAAGCTTAGTCTACCTAGATAAATTATACATTTAAACACTTACCTGTAGCAAAGTGAAAGCTTAGCCTACCTAGATAAATTATACATTTAAACACTTACCTGAAGCAAAGTGAAAGCTTAGCCTACCTAGATAAATTATACATTTAAACACTTACCTGTAGCAAATTGAAAGCTTAGTCTACCTAGATAAATTATACATTTAAACACTTACCTGTAGCAAAGTGAAAGCTTAGTCTACCTAGATAAATTATACATTTAAACACTTACCTGTAGCAAAGTGAAAGCTTAGCCTACCTAGATAAATTATACATTTAAACACTTACCTGTAGCAAAGTGAAAGCTTAGCCTACCTAGATAAATTATACATTTAAACACTTACCTGTAGCAAAGTGAAAGCTTAGCCTACCTAGATAAATTATACATTTAAACACTTACCTGTAGCAAAGTGAAAGCTTAGCCTACCTAGATAAATTATACATTTAAACACTTACCTGTAGCAAAGTGAAAGCTTAGCCTACCTAGATAAATTATACATTTATATACATTTAAACACTTACCTGTAGCAAAGTGAAAGCTTAGCCTACCTAGATAAATTATACATTTAAACACTTACCTGTAGCAAAGTGAAAGCTTAGCCTACCTAGATAAATTATACATTTAAACACTTACCTGTAGCAAAGTGAAAGCTTAGCCTACCTAGATAAATTATACATTTAAACACTTACCTGTAGCAAAGTGAAAGCTTAGCCTACCTAGATAAATTATACATTTAAACACTTACCTGTAGCAAAGTGAAAGCTTAGCCTACCTAGATAAATTATACATTTAAACACTTACCTGTAGCAAAGTGAAAGCTTAGCCTACCTAGATAAATTATACATTTAAACACTTACCTGTAGCAAAGTGAAAGCTTAGCCTACCTAGATAAATTATACATTTAAACACTTACCTGTAGCAAAGTGAAAGCTTAGCCTACCTAGATAAATTATACATTTAAACACTTACCTGTAGCAAAGTGAAAGCTTAGCCTACCTAGATAAATTATACATTTAAACACTTACCTGTAGCAAAGTGAAAGCTTAGCCTACCTAGATAAATTATACATTTTCCTTCTCGTACCTTAAATTATATAATTTATCTTATGCCTAATTATAATTCCACGCCACACAAACCGCTGTCATCTCTTTCCCTAATCCCTTTCAGCATTTGTTATCTTAAACTAGGTGGTGCCTCGTTACAGGTACCTATTTATCCACAGGATATATTTATACGTCATGTTGCGGCGTAATACAGAATTTGATATATTTTCACCATCTGTCCCTGAAATTACTGAAACGTGGGTATGAGTTTAATATTTCATGTGACAACGCATCAAATGTTCCCGTGCAAACAGGATCACGCTTGGTTGATGTCTTTTGTAAATTTCACGCCGAGTTAAATACGTTCTCGTAATTCCACGTCTTCGTAAAATATTGGACGTATTTAATTAGATAAGTACATACTCGAAATTTCACTGTAATTATTCGCACGGTACTCAGTAAGTACGAAAATCTTTGAGAGCAAAATATAGATTGGCTCCTGAATTTGTACGTATGTTCGAAATTCGCATGTGTTGTGTAATATTTCCAATATTACATACCATTAATTAACACCGTATAATAAGCTACTACGTACATCTTTATCTCGATTTATTCGAGCATGAATTTATCAGTAATTTCGAATATTTCGATATAACAACGAAACGCGTTAAACCGACGGCAAATGTACCGTAAGTTGGGCAATGCCTTTAATCATCTAAGATTGTTATCATCAAAGGGAAGATTGAAGGGGGATCTCAAAGAAAGTACAGAAATAATTCTGGGATAAGTTTGGGTAGAGTGACGTCATCGGACGAGATACAGAGTTCGTTGATAATAGGCATGCCTGCTGTTGGCGGCTGCTATTCTCAGATAAAGATCTGGATGATCTATGTTTGCCTGAACTCCTGCTAACTGCAATAAATTATTTATTTTTGTGTTGGAGTGCTAATATTGCATTTCTAGATTTTGCTTAGGCCGGCAGAATCTTATGGGCTGTCAAAAGGAAAATATGATATCTGTTTGCGCCGCCGTTGTCTAAAACTGTCGTCAGAGCTGAGTCCCCGGTGTGTCGTACTTTAAGGATGCTTAACGCCCTCCTGACCACCAATCCTGAATGTGATCTATTTGCTGATGAATGGAGTAGTATTATGCGTGTATGTCTGATGTTTTGTGAGAGAAAGTATGCTAGGGTGTCCTCTATTATATGTTAGTACTTTTATTTCTTTGTGTATCTTTCTATAATTATCTATGTTAATTAATGTAATTGGTGTTACCGTTTTAATTAACAATAAACAATATATAAACAATATATGAAACAAAATGTCTGTCAGGTCAGGAGGTCAGATGTAGGAACATCTCAAAAGACATTAAATTAGATGCGCAAACTTAGACAATCATTGATAATTTTACGTGTAAACAGATAATTATTTACCCGTGAAACTATCAATGAATAACTAAATCTGCGTAAAGGCTCTTACAGACAGAGGCGATATCGCGAGCGATATTGCGATATTATCGCGTCACAACACCGCTACGCGACACGTCGCGACGCGATATCGCCTCTGTCTGTAAGAGCCTTAACTAGTACTCGTAATGGAAATCCGGCTTAAAGTAATTATTAAATGAGAGTAATAATACATCCATTTACCAACAATACTAAGTTAAGATTATGTGTAAAAACCGTTACCTACTTTATCATTATTATGCGCAAGTTCTAAAAGCAAGTTTATTAAAACTTCTCTGCTTAGGTAACAAACTATTGGAAAAATGAATTTTGAATAGAGTTGCACTAGTAAGTTCTATTAGGTATACCAACCTCCAAAGGCTTCAAACAAAACATGTTTTGCCGGAAACTAATAAAATATGGACGTTCACTACCAAAGTGCCGAGACCTGAAATTCAGAGGCTATTTCCAAACCTTTCGCGTGTGACCTGTCGGCCATATCCGCCTTTGAAAGTCAGATGCCAATTCCCAATACTTCTTTTTCTGCATTCATATGAAATCGTGTCACGTAGTTTCTAGTGTGGGTCTTCTTTTACTTTTTATACTCTGAAACCCTTGCTATTTTCCTTAGCTTAAAATAGATATAAAGGATTGTTGATTTTAGTAAGTAGGTACTGTAAGAGGTTTGTTGAAGGTAATCAAGCTTTAGCATAGATCTCAGAAGAACAACAAGCATAGAAGTAGCGCTTAAATAGCAACTGAACTCAATATATTTGTTTCATTTTGACTTATGGAGCCGCTATGATGTAAAAGAAGGACACATATACAGAAGACGTTTCGAAATTTTGTAGGTTGTCATTCATTTTATTCTGACTAGTGATGTACCCACTAAATTTCAACGTCGATAGAATTTACAATGACATTCTTTCTTATACTGCCAAGAATAATAACCGTAGGTACACCCGGCTACACATCAAACTATACATTTCCAGTTTACATTGACCGCTCATTGTAAGGAAATCCTATACAATGCGAGATCAGCTTATACTGGAAATGTATAGCTTGATCTGTAGCCGTGCATACCTAAAATTTTGAATTAACTAAGCATCCTTATGATCCCAATATTAATACATTCGTTCAAAATGAAACAATACTTTAAGTATGAACTAAATAGTTCGTCATCATCATCACCAAAGTCTTCCTTGGTTCCCGACAGCTCTTCATGTATTCAATCTGACCCGGCTAAACCAGAATGTATTTAATTGCCATAATAACTGATGAGTTTATTGAAAACAAGTGGGAGACATTCGGTTTTGCAAATGTTTTTAGCAACTTACTTTCTCATATTTATTTGAATTTTAGATTACATCATAGACTACTCAACAAAGTCTAGGGAACAAGGGTATTCAAAGTACCTAACAATTTTTATTTTAATACTTTTTATGTAACACATTATTTTAAATCGGTAGAAGCGTAATTTAATAGAGATTTGAATTATTTGATTAAATAAAATGGTTGTTAGTGAAAAAATAAAATTTATTATGAAAATTCAAATTTTTGTACATAAAAAAATAAATAACGACCAGATAATATTTTAAATAAAAAAATAAAATGCCTAGCAACTTTAATAATCTGTTAGGCGAATTCCAGCCCACACCATAATCATTCCGCCCTGGTACGAATGAACTTCCTGAGGATTCTGGAGTCGGCTCTGGCGACCAGGAACTCGCCAAAAGCGCAGTCTTCTTGAATCGGGATGGAATCCAATTATTTCTGAATTTGTTATTGTCATCTGTGTCAAGGATTCCTAAAACAAACAGTTCTCAATAAAATTTATGTAAGATTTTTTATCAACATTTTTATTTAGGTATTTACCTAAATAAAAATGTTGATAAAAAATCTTAAATCTTTAAACTAAGTTTTATTTGTATGTCTTACCTGACTGATGTGAGATGATTTCACGAGATGTCAAGATCAGTGGCGATTCATTAATCTGTATCGATGTACTATGTCCTGTTTCAACTTCCATTGCTACGGGATCCTACAATTACGTATTTTTTATTAAAAATAAATAAATAAATTTGCACACGATTATATTTCCGACTGGGATAATTAGAAGAATGATATCGCATCAATGATATTTTTAATATAATATCATTGTTTCGCATATATCAAGTGAACATATTTCTGAAATGTTATACCTGTCTTCATGTTAGATTGCTGTTGATGGTGAGCGGTTCTTTTAATTTGCAGTACTGCGCTATGTCCTTCTTCGCAGACTTCCATAAGTATTTCCTGTAATGTAATAAATAAAGTTTTAATTTGAACGGGATACTATTTATTGCCAATAAAATACCTTAATTATATCATAACTAGCTTCTGCCCGCGACTTCGTCCGCGTAAAATTTCTTGTCCCCCCCCCCCACCCACTAACCCCCACGCATCGCATCGCAACGACTGCCCGCGCTATTACTTCGTTTCTGACATTTTTTATTTTTGCTCGACTCCTAAGGGCCCTAGCGTTATGTTAAATTGCCTATATCCTACCGCATCGCCTGCCCCCGCTATTACTCTGCGCTCGGCTTCTAGGGGCCCTAGCGTGATGTTAAATAGTCTATATCCTTCCGCATCGCCTGCCCGCGCTATTACTTCGCGCTCGGCTGCTAGCGGCCGTATATCCTATATCCTTCCGCATCGCTTGCCCGCGCTATTACTTCGCGCTCGGCTTCTAAGAGCCATAGCGTGATGTTAAATAGCCTATATCCTTCCGCATCGCCAGCCCGCGCTATTACTTCGCGCTCGGCTTCTAAAGGCCCTAGCGTGATGTTAAATAGCCTATATCCTTCTGCATCGCCTGCCCGCGCTATTACTTCGCGCTCGGCTCCTAAGGGCCCTAGCCTGATGTTAAATAGCCTATAGCCCTCCTCAAGAACTTGGTTATAAAATGCAAAAAGATTTTTTTCAAATCCGACTGGGGTAGTTTTCCGTTGTATTCCACCGACATTATTGAAATAATAAATCTCGCAATTCAGAAAAATTACTTATTTGCACAACGCCATCTATAGTACAAATTGATAAAACGTCCGCACTAAACATGTTTGCTCAAGAGGAACGGTATGAATTAAAGTTATTTAGCGTTTTAGTAATTTTATATTATTTCCGAAACTGTACGACCAATTGCCATACTGTAAAGGCCAAATCTTATCTCCATGATGTCCTTGTGATCATAAGATAACTTATTTTGATAAGGATTAATGTGTTGTTGTTTAAATAATCATCCAAACGTAAGTATGTCTAAAAAATACTTTTTTTAAAACAATAAAAGATGTATAAAAGGTAAAATATAAAAGATAAAAATATGGTGTCGCGGACTTTTTTGTAGAATTATTTAAGACGAACCAGACTGCCATACATTGTTTTCAATTTTAAACAACCGTTTAGGCAGCGCATGCAAAAAAGTCTGTTTAAAGACGTATTTCTTTCCGACTTGTTAGACAAAAATTGTGATAGCTCGGCTAATATGCATGATATAAATATAATTTATAGCCTATAGCACTCAGGAATAATGTAGCTTTCTACCAGTGAAAAAATTTTTAGAATTGGATCATTACTTTCGGAGATTACCCCCTACATACAAACTTACAAACATACAAACTTACAAACTTACAAACTTACAAACTTACAAACAAATTTTACCTCTTTATAATATTAGTATAGATACTGGATGAATTTTTTCTCATGCACCAAATCGAAATGAGAGATTGTACTCATCATTATTAACAACTTTTACTATGGGAACAAATCTGAAATCGCGAAAAAAAAATCAGCTGTTCAGTACAGTTATCTACATCAAACTCGTCAAAATGTACTGAACAGCTGATTTTTTTTCGCGATTTCAGGTTTGGTCCCATAGTAAAAGTTGTTCATAATGATGAGTACAATCTCCCATTTCAATTTGGTGCATGATAAAAAATTCATCCTGTATATCAGACCATTTCATCTGTTCTATCCATAACAAATAATGTGACGACTTAAAGAACATGCTACATCCATTTCATAGGTTCATTAGCAAATGAATACAAAGTAAAATGCTTGGAGCATATTATGTGGCTGTGCTTTTTGGAGTCCAATTTCGTCTACCAATACAATTTATCCATTTTTTTTTCACATCGTCTAGGAAATCTGTAATGAAATGAAATGAAATAAAATGAAATTGTTTATTCTGTAAATAGGATATCGAAATCACTTTTACACGTCATATTTTTTTTTAAAATAAGCTAGATGAAGTCGACATTTCCTATCTGACTACCCTGAGAAGAAATGGCGAAACAAACTCAGAGGTCAAAGTCTCTTTTAAAGTCCAGACATAATCTTGGTCAGATCATGTGAGGACCATGTAGATCCAGTCTCAAATGGTCTTTTGAGGAAAGAACCATAAAAACTTGTCCAGTCAGTGCAAGCATTTGTCAGCAATCGTGTAGCTCAACTCAGGATTTCAGGAGCTCAATAACTCAATTATCAGACCATCAATAAAACTAAAAAAGAAAAAAAAAAGATTCACATAGTGCTCTCATTTACAATAATTTTAATTTTTTAATAATTTACATTAATTTTTTAATTAAAGGTTTGTCATTTTGGTTATTATAATGAGTTTTGGTATTATAAATATTACAAAAATGATTGAATAGCTCAAACCCAAAAAAAAAGTATCGACAACATTATTTACGTCACTATGGCTGATCAAGATAACCCCAAAACAATTTCCGAATATTCGCTAATAACTTCTATTGGAATAAATATTACGACTGGTTTCAGCTATATAGTGACACAGCAATATTTGTTATGTATTTAATATTCGTTTATCAGATCATATCCAACAAGAAATTGAGCAAAAACTTACCGATGGAAGGTCAATATTTATTGTTCATTTTATTTTCGCTATGAATGGGACTTGCAGCCCCCAACCACACAAGAAATTGCTCCACAGCGTCCACACACTCACTGTTTGTAGTTAAACAAAGAATTCATGCAATCTAACAGTAGAAATATTATTAAAACATCGCAAAACCATGGAAGATTACGACAAACACGTAAACAATGAACACGCGAATAAGTCAGGTAGTTCAATGAACGAACTGTCAGGCATTGAAACAAAGTACTATCAAATTTGGCCGCGTCATACTATAACTTTTTTAACCAAATGACAATTGATCTTGTGACCATGACAAGAAAGTAAAACAAAGAGTAAAACATTTATCTCTTTCCCACATCCTTTATCGTACCTTTAGCGTACCTAATAATAGAACGGGACTAAAGGTAGTTACAGAATTCTGTTTTTAACCTTCCTTCTATGCTTTGTTATTGTTCTGAGGCATAGATATTACTGGCTGACATTTCAATCATTCAAACATCGAACTCATAGATAAGTGATGCTCGCCATGGACCTAATATACTATATAAACAGGACTGAGCTCTCCAAAAATCGTATCATACAAAAATGAACCTTAATGATTGCAGTTTAGGTTTACTTTTGATAGGATATCTTAGCTGAGGCAAAACGAGCCCAGAGAGAGGCCCCGAGTTGTGTAGTGTGTCTCTTTTGCTCAATTGCCAACAGATAAAAATGATAAAGATAAAATAGGTAAAATAAGTTACGTATATTTTTTTAGCATTTAGATTAGTTTGATTATGACTAAATACCCATTTTTTTTTATTAGATTAATTTTTTAATTAAGTATCATTATTACATAACAAAACTTCACATGCCATAAATAAGGCTAAATAGATTTAATGACCAGATAATGTAACATGTGAAACCACCGACTGTACCTACTCTATTTAAATGTGAATAAATGAATTTTGATTTTTTTTTTAATTTTGAGTTTTAAATAATTTTATTTATAGGTATATAAGTAAGCTCCATGAGTAAAATAGTCAAAATAATATAATTTTGATAAATGTTTGGTAGCTATCATATAATTAGTCTGGTAACACTGAAATCTGACATCAATGGTTTCATGGCGGTTTTTTTCTTTTTCAATTTAGATAGCGAAAATGGTGAGAAAGTGTTGCATCAAGAAATGTAAAAGTGAATGTTATGCTGGTTGTGGCATTTAATTTCACAGGTAAGGAACTTGTAAGGAATGACAAAGATAAGATAAGTCTCGTTAGAAGACTTAAAATTGTCTAAGTAGTGTAACCATGCTCTAGACGTTTGGTAGACAGAATACTTAGTGTCTTCTATCTACAAAAGCTTTAAGTAGTGTATTTCTGATTAAAACTATTAATATTAGGCGCATAATAAAAACAATTTGTACTTATTTATCGCATGATTGAAATAGCATTATTTTTATGTTGGTTACAGCTTTCAATCCAAAGAACAAATTCAACAAATAGGGTTGGATGTAATTCCAGAATCATTTTATTTCCCTTTGCTTCAATTACATACTTACCCAAAACCAGCTCTGTAGAGTAAACGAAAAAAGAGCAAGAAAGTACCATGGTCCCAGAACGAGATTCTACATGCCTACTTCATTATAAGCCACGTATACCTACGTGATCACATTTGATGATTCGCCACAAGACGAGTCTCACCAATATTGTAGTCCTTCCTTCTTGCCTCAAAAACATGGGTAGGTACACGATTCAACACATAGAACACAATAATGTTCAGTTTCATACAGGAGCTTTCGAAAAAGGTCCATTTCTCTAGGTATAGTTTTTTTATTTCTAGTTTTATCATTTCACTATTATTTAATTACAATATATTTGTACCTAATACAAGCAATAATTTGAAATCACTTAGGGTCAACCGGACGCAAATTATCTCTGTATAAACGAATTTTCCTGTTTGTCATATTGATGCAGTTTATCTCCTTCTAATAAGAAGGAGATAAACTGCATCAATATGACATATCTCTCTCTATGACATATCTCTCTCTGCTCGTGTTTTTGGTATGAGAGCTCAGTCCAGTTTGTATATTAGGTCCATGATGCTCGCTTTTCTATGAGGATTGACAGTTAGATTTTAGCTAGGGCTCCGCGTAGGGCCTAGGCAGTGTGAATTATAATTTGATTCTGATTAATAATATAGCGGGCTTCAGCCCCATTACTTCTGAATACCTCTCGTCTACTTATTTTGTAGTTACGAAACCCCCTGTGCGGACCTGCGAGTACCGGGTCTTCACAGTACCTACATAAAGGCGGAGACTGACTTGTAACGTATCGAGTTTTTGTCAGTGAGTGAGCCGTGCCGCTCCATGCTCTCCACTCGATTGTCGGCTTTTTCGTGAATTCCTTTGAAACGCGTAATATCTAGTCAGTGCAGCGAGCCGAGCCGCTCGATGCGGGCATTGCGAGCGCATGTTTACAAACAAGTCAGTGCAGTGCAGTTTTTTCTTCTTCTAATAACAATAACTAAATAAAAAACCGGTCAAGAGCGAGTCGGACTCGCGCACCGAGGGTTCCGTTCAGATTTCTGAAAAAGTGTGCTATTTAGAGACATCGTTTTATTTTTCCTGTAAACTTTACATAAACTTCTATCACATAGAATAATTTCAGATGTTTCCCTTTGCAAACTTCGGAGATAAGGGGGGGACGGTATTTTTTTTTTAAATCAAAGTCGAAAACTATGCGGCCTAAAAAAAAATAAAAAAATGTTTAATAATGTGCAAATAGCGCTCTTTCATATGATACCCGACATGCCCTAGTAGCCCCACTTTGAATTTTTAAGATCCCCTTTCAGTACCTGTTACAAAAAAAAATAGTTATAAATATTTTTATTTCTTTCTTATTTGCAAAATAGTTGGGTAAACGTCGTATAAAACTGTTCCAAATTTCAAGTTGATAGCATTAGTAGTTCTTGAGATATCCAGCTGTGACAGACAGACAGACAGACTGAGTGACACCATAAGGGTTCCTTTTTTACCATTTTGGTACGGAACCCTAAAAATTAATGAAGCATAGTACACAACCTCTTTTTTGGGGTTCCGTACCAAAATGGTAAAAAGGATTACTTTTCGAGGTCATGTAGCGGACACATGGTTCACACCATAAGGATTCCTTTTCCACAGTCTGTCTGTCTATCTGTCTGTCTGTCTGTAACAGCTGGATATCTCAAGAACTACTAATGCTATCAACTTGAAAGAAACAGTTTTAGATGACGTTTGCCCAACTATTTTACAAAAAAGAAAGAAACAAAAATACATATGTTTTTTTTGCAACAGGGACTTTTCCGTTGTGTGTGTGTTTTCTTTTCTTTTCAGGGTGTTTTCGGGGGTCTCAAAAATTCGGAGCGGCGGCCGTGTTTACGTTACTTTTACTGACGAAACCCGTGTTTCTTCAGTTGAATGTGCCAGGCCACGGTATCTCTTTCTAACAACCCGCTACCTACCTTTTTTTTTTTTTTTTTTTTGAGGGTGGGAAATCATCAAATAACTTCTCCCGCTCTGGGTGGAGCGGAAGGGCGTGTCAGACTTTTACTGACTAAAACCCACTCGTGTTCCTTCAGTTGCCTGTGCAAGTGCTCGAAGCGAGCATTCGCCAGGTTTAGTGCATCGCCGTTTTATAATAAGAAATGGAGCGCGCTTGAGGCATGTGCTCGAAGCGAGCATTGGCCGCGTCTTCTGTATCACCGTTTTCTAACCAAGCTGGCCTCGAGTGCTACATTACAAACAAACGTTGCAAGTCAGTCTCCGCCTTAAGATTTTTAAGCACAGGCTAAATAAAAAAAAAAATGCTCAAGCCATGTTAAAAAGTTTTACCAGTTGATCCATGCAACAGTGGAAGCTATGATTTTCTTCACCTTGTGACTGCTATTAACGATTAAAGTTTCATGCATCAATAACTTTGTTTATAGGTATTGTAAGTCATAATAAGCCTATAACGTTCCTACACTTCCCACTACTGAGACTCAGGCCTCCTCTCTGTCAGAGAGAGTGGGCCTTGTTCCATCTTGCAAGCACTGTTATCATCAAAGTAAGTAGTAGTTTTCATGTAAGTAAAAATTATTAATTCACGATGTCCGAATAGCCACTACTTACCGAATAAATTCAAAAATGGAACAGAATTTATTTGCTAAGTGAGTTAATATTACGAACTTGATCGTAGGTGGTGAAACAGGACCTAAATCTATTATGGTCAACCGTTTTCATGCTTGTAAGTGCCTAATTATTTATTTCAGTTTTAATTTAGTTTTTGGTACCCTTCACAACAGCAGTGCTATTCTGTACAAATCTCACGGTGAAAACTTAGATGAAGTGAGCGTGGAGTGAGCTGTCAATAGTGTCAATCCCTAACATCAGGCAGAATGGCTCTATCTCAGAATACCAGATTCTCAATATACCAGAAGTACAGTTAAACACAAAATTTGTTTCAGGCAATTATGTACATCACATATGCATAGGTACTAAAAATACCTAAAGAAAAAAAACATCAAATTATGTGTAGCTGTCTAGGTTTTCACGGTGAGATTTGTACAGAATAGCACTGCAGGTCTAAGTGCACGATAATTTCATACTACCCGTCTTCATTACTTCCAAACAAAAACATAAAATTAATTTCCAAGCACGTGTCCGGCCCATAAATCCTGACAATATAATATAAATACAAGCTCGTCCGCTGTGCTGTCGCGAACAGCCCAACAAAAGGGATAAGGTGCTGTCGTTACAAGTTACAACAACAAAGGCGTAGGCCTGTTGTGATTGGTGCGTACAATTTGTGTGAAAAATTGGTGTACTGTATTGTGGAAACGTACTGTCTTGTTGTTTAAATAGGTGGGTAGTTTATTCTGTGGGATTTGTATGTAAAAAAGAAACTGAAAAGCAAAAAATAAACCTTTTAGTGTAACTAAGCTCCTAAATTAATTAAAATTACCTACTAATTTTGAGTCGGCACCAAACCGAACATCAATCAAGCTGGCATCATTTTAAGTCACGCCCTTTCGTTTGTTTAATTACTAACTAATTAGCTAGCAAAGCTAGCAAAAAGACGCATCCCTCTGAGAAGCTTTTTGAAATTTAGTTCATAATGAACGTTAAAAGGTAATTTTAAACGCAAAATTGTCCCGAAATCCCCGCCGTACAACTATTTTCAGTCTAATTACTTACCTACCCAACTCGTATGGACATAAAACTCGCTCCGTCACAGCTCCTTTATTTTATTAAGCGTGCCACAAGCTCTCAGCTTAGCAACGCCCCGGGGGTGACTGAGGGGAGTCTCTCCCGTGGCACGTTGTCTGCAGAATAACTCTTTGTTATCTAAAGTGCCCTCAGGTGCGGAACTCAAACCTGGGACAACGTTTTTCATAGAACATTCTGGTGTCAGGGTACTGGGTCATATTTTCAGGTAGCGGGGATCATTCAGTTGATTAATTTAATACTTCAAGCACAAAAAATGTGCAGAGGCTTAATCGGCCATTATTTTTTTAGGTTAAGTTAATTGGTTTAAAGCGAAAGCGCCATGGTAGCCCACAAAATTATTTTTTTTTTATAATTTGCAGGTCAGTGTTCGGTTGTATGTTGATCAAAATATGATTTGCAATCGTTACAAGTATGTATTTATAGAATAATAACCATTCAAATCATCAATACACCTATCTAAGTTAGAACGTTAGTTACTCATCATTACGGACAACTTTTACCATTGGACCACTGAAATCGCGAAACTAATCAGCTATGGACACAATGAAGCAGCCGTTGTTTTGTTAATTTTTACATAAGCCTTTTCTTTTCGGAAAATTAAAAACAAAGGACTGTTATTAATTAAAATAACAAAAGATAGGAAAAAGGAAAACCCTCTATGCTAATCAATGCCTATTAATAAGCTCATTAATTTTCATATTACAAGCGTTGCAATATCATGTGAAGTATCCTGTTTAGTGTTAATACTCCGGTTTAGTTGGGTTTCGTAATAACAAGCAAGAAAGCAGACTTCATTTTGACCGTTAGTGCCTGATACCCCCCTACTATTGAGATTTGCTTTTGTATAAGTCTTTTACAAGTTAAGATAAGTTTTATACGTAGTAGTTTCATCTACGAAAACCAATTAATTAGTTGTGGGACCTATGGTCGAAGCAATATTAGCTACGAGTAGATGTTAAAGTGATTTCAATTAGTTAAATTGGTTTTTATTTAAACGTTAAATAAAAATGTAATATTATTACATTTTATGTAAGTAGGTCTACTTAGACCTTGAAACTGAACTGAAAATGAACTCTGATCCATTTTATTTTTATCTTTTTAGTTTTACAAAAATGACTTCAGAATGAAGTCGTATCTCGCCTCGTCTACGGATTTATTATAAATGTATAGATTAAAAAATCGTAGCCTTTGCAGTGTCACTTTTTGATTAATTTTGTAATCAAGATGGCGTTTCGCTATTCCCCAAGCAACATTGTCTCGGCCCCCTAACCACGCAATCAGAAAGGAACGTTCCGAAAAAGCTCCAAAAGGGAATATAACGAATGAATTTTTGACAACAGATTCCTGCGGCATTTTTAGTTAAAAATAAAAGGAAGACGTATTTCCCGTTTCATTCTTGAGGAAAAATGTTATTTTTACCAAAATTGTGGCCTTAGTCTTTAATTTTCAGTTAATTGGATTTGAATAAAGGCTTTTCCTCCATAAAGGGCTTTTTAATCCACCATCATGCGCAAGCGGTGCGCGTCCTTTATAATTTTGATTTCTTTGACCCTGACCATTTGTATCTTTTAATCTTCGTTTATTTTAATTGCATTGACATTTTGTTTTTGTTTTAAATCTGTGAGCTTTTTAATTTGTATTCATTCATTTATTTTAATTGTATTGACTAAGGTCAATACCTTAGTACACACACCACTTAGTACCTTAGTATACCTTAGTTACATTTAATTCTGATGTGTTCTGTAGCAGTATAGTGAAATTTTATTTTATTTTGCTTTATAAGGACTTTGCCTGAATTAAATATATTTTATTTTATTTTTTTAATCAAGTTTTCCTTTATTTTAGCGCCCGTTAATTAATGTTTATTTTTGTGTCATATGTAAAAAGGTCACCGTGGAGCTCATGGCTAAACAATGAAAGCCGCACGGGTCGATCGATGAGATTAAGGTACGCTTGCCGCGGTCGGTACCTAGATGGGGACCATCTTTACATACCGAAAATCGAGACCCCTCCGTGTCTCGGAAAGCACGTGAAGCCGTTGGTCTCGGCTGTCATTCTTGGATCTTTGATTGACAGTCATTACGGGTTGTCAGAAGCCTGAAAGTCTGACAACCACTCTTACAGGGGTATCGTGTTACCCAGTAACTGAGTTGTGGAGATCAGGTAGGCAGTCGCTCCATGTAAAATACTGGTATTTAGCTACATCCGGTTAGAATGGAAGCCGACCCCAACATGGTTGGAAAAAGGCTAGGCGGATTGATGTAAAGAGGTCACCCTCAAAGATGGAGGACCTCGACACTAATGTGAATTTGGTTTATAAAACCACAATAAAATTCCTGATTAGTGAAATACTAGAGATTAAAGGCTCCCGCAGACAGGCGCGAGCCGACAGCTCGACGCGACTCTAGTAGAACAATTTCCATGAAGTTTTCACAGAAATTATTCTACTAGAGTCGCCTCGCGCCTGTTTGCGGTAGCCTTAATGAAAAAGCCTAGGACTTGGTCTGTTTGCGGTAGCCTTAATGAAAAAGCCTATGACTTGGCCACCCAAGTACCTATATTTATTTATTAGTTTTACCTATAGGTTATAAAACCTATTTTCACCGACTTGCTCAGTAAGAGTAGACTCTGAAAACTTCTAATTTCATTTTAATCTTTCAGGAATAAACCCAAAACTAAATTATTAAAAAGGCTTTCGCTCCATCCTTCCAATATCTTAATTTTTTAACAGGAAGCATTATAAGTTATAAGTTAAAGTGAAGGCCCCTTAGGGCCGGTTAAGTTTCACGTCCGGGAATGTTGCCCGGGAGAATTTTAATTAATTTAATTAGTAAACCCTCGCCAGAAAGGTACTTGTGTGACTGAGATAAGGGTGGTCTCATCACTTGGCGGGAACACGGTCCGACAGTTTTGAGGTTATGTGTTTGTAAACGTTTAATCTGTAGGACGTCGGTGCTGTTTTTTCATAAATTACTAATTATAAACTTCATTTCAGGTTGTTAATGAAATCAACTGCTATATTTTTTTTGTTTTTCCTTCACACACTTTCAACATACTTGTAGTGACAAAAATTGAAAAGGGTATGGTCGGTGGTGGTGGTTGTGGTGGTGGTTGGTGTTGGTGGTTTGGTGGTGGTTGGTATGGTGGTGGTGTGGTGGTATGGTGTGGTGTGTGTGGTGGTATGGTATGGTGGTTAGTATGGTATAGCAGTATGGTGTGGTTGGTGGTATGGTTGGTAGGGTATGGTGGTTGGTATGGTGGTGGTAGGTGGTATGGGTGTGGAGGTTGTGGTATGATGGTGGTTGGTGGTATGGTATGGTAGGGTAGTATGGTGGTATGGTATGGTGGTGGTGGTGGTCGTATGGTGGTATGTTTGGTATGGTATAGTGGTGGTATGGTGTGGTATGGTAGTGGTATGGTATGGTGCGGTGGAAAAACGACTAACAAAATGTATTTCTTTTTCCGAGTGGAAACGGCGGGAGACACCCTAGGAAGACATAATACGTTATTGGTGATGTTCTTCGGATAAGTCAGGTGCGTAGTACTCGCACCCGGCATGCGTGTATGTCCAGATGTATGAACGTAAACGGGGCAAAAAGAGTACAACGGATGTATGTACGGATCGTTGTAGCGAGTAGCATTCTGTACTGTCTGCCTACCCCTATGGGATGAAGGTGTGTGGTGTGTGGGTGTATATAAGAGTATGTACGGATCGTTGTAGCGAGTAGCATTCTGTACTGCCTGCCTACCCCTATGGGATGAAGGTGTGTGGTGTGTGGGTGTATATAAGAGTATGTACGGATCGTTGTAGCGATTAGCATTCTGTACTGTCTGCCTACCCCTATGGGATGAAGGTGTGTGGTGTGTGGGTGTATATAAGAGTATGTACGGATCGTTGTAGCGAGTAGCATTCTGTACTGTCTGCCTACCCCTATGGGATGAAGGTGTGTGGTGTGTGGGTGTATATAAGAGTATGTACGGATCGTTGTAGCGAGTAGCATTCTGTACTGTCTGCCTACCCCTATGGGGTGAAGGTGTGTGGTGTGTGGGTGTATATAAGTACGAGTATCTTAAATTATTATGCACCAACTTAGTCTGAGTTGATATCAAACGTCAATCGTCGTCGTCATCTATTCAAAAGAGAGATAATTTTCTGATGGAACGTTTTCTTTGAAAAATATAAATTAAGATAATTTCCGGAAACGCTACAATGAAGAACAAAATTTTGTTATTACATTTTTTCTAATAATACTACATCATTATTTTCTTGAAACTTGAAGATTAATCAGGTTGGTCTTTCGTTGCAGTTCAGTTTACATATATCCCGCTAAGACGTAGATACAGGAAATTCCTCTGGAAAAACAAGATAGAAGTGCTTCCTTTTAGAAGGGAACATTTATATTATGTTATGAAAACGGATCTATGTTGTAATAACAGATAAACTTTTCCTTATTAAGCAACATTTTCAGACTGTAAAAACAGAACAAATGCTGAATTATAAAGTAATATATGTAGGTATTAAAAAATAATATCTATAGGTACTAAAAGTTTCACTAGCCGAAAAACTATCTACTTATTTATATAAAAATCAATTGCCGAATGTATGTACGCGCGTCACTTCAGAACGGTTGCACCTATTTGGCTAACTATTTTTCTGTTGTGTTTGTAATTGTCAGTGTATGATAGATTTTTTTGGAAAATTCACCGGAAAAGTCTGAAATTTAGATGTTATTTTTGTATGAAAACACACAGCACGCAGACTAAACCACTGGAGAATATATAACACGGGATATGAAACTCATCCGGGCATCGCCGGAGTATTTAAATATTTTTTATCTTGCAAAGTTGTTCTCACCGCGTGTCATTCTTTAACAAAAACGAGCAAATTGATAATATGCTTGATTTATCTACTAACGCGACCCACCCGTGCGTGATCACACGGTGTATTCAATCAATGAATCAACTCAGCCTATCGCAGTCCACTGCTGGACATAGGCCTCTCCCAGGCTGCGCCACAACACCCTGTCCTCCGCCTTCCGCATCCAGTCTGTCCCAGCCACTTTCTTCAGGTCGTCGGTCCATCTAGCTGGGGGGCGTCCCACACTACGCTTACCGATACGCGGTCTCCACTCCAGGACCCGTCTGCTCCACCGGCCATCGGTCCTTCGACAAACATGGCCAGCCCACTGCCACTTCAGTTTGCTTATTCTGTAAGCTATATCGGTGTATTACGACTTGACTAAACATCGATTTTTTTTTATAATTATGTTAGTTTAATATGAATGTATTTTATTGGCCATATGCTCGTCCCCTATTACACTGTCGAAATGTACTATAGGTGTACCTCAGCCTACCCTTCTTAGAATACAGACGTGATGTATATGTATATTATGTACACATAAAACATACGGAATCAATTTTCTAAAAGATGGTGAAAACCGCGCATCAAATCCGTTGTGTATTTTAGAGAAACAACGCGGTCACACAGACAGACACAAAAAGCGACTTTAATCCATTCATTCCCGATGTCCACCACCTGTTTGTCCACCACTGGTGGACAGCGAAACAACTTTGAAAAATGATTCCCGTTGTCCACCACTGGGGGACAGCGGCACAACTTTGTAAATTATCATTCGCCACCACTGGTGGACAGTGACACGGATTTTTAAACATTCCCTATGGCCACCACTGGGGGACAATGGCACAACTTTTGACCCAATTCCCACTGGCCATCAATTTAAATTATTTTATCTAGAGACCGGCAAAGGATAGCTTAGGTATACTATATACTCACGGATTTGGTTTACGAAATTATTTTTTTCCAATTCAAATGCTTACGTAGTACTAAGTACTACGTAAGCATTTGAATTGTTAAACAATAAAATAACATTTATTTTATTGTATATAGGGTGACTGGTAATTAGTGACCGATACATAAATATATGATAACACACAACTTTTATTATGGTACCAAACCTGAAATCGCGAAAAAAATCAGCTGCCCCATACATTCATGTTCGCATAACTCGTCAAAATGTAAGGAGCAGCTGATTTTTTTTCGCGATTTCAGGTTTGGTTCCATAGTAAAAGTTATTTGTTATCATGAGCACAATCATGTGTTTAGGTATCGGTCACTAATTACCAGTCACCCTATATAGTTTTATTAAACTGTGACCATGATTGTAATGTTCTAGTCGATTTTAAAAATTGCTAATTATATTCGGCTTTGGAAATTATTTCGGCTAATTACCCACTTCAACAAAAAAATAAGCAATCAAAGCTTTAATGATGATTTTTTAATATTTTAGTGAAACATTTAATAAAAGTTGACTAAAAAATATGATTTTATTAATTAAATACTATATAATTTAGAAATATTTATATTAGTCTCACCCTTAGTTAGCCCTGCTAAAAAACCAAATCTGTAAGTATATATTAAGCTATCCTTTACCGGTCTCTAGATAAAATAATATAAATTGATTTCCAGTGGGAATTGGATCAAAAGTTGTGCCAGTGTTGTGATCAAAAGTTGTGCCATTGGCCACCACTGGCCATAGGGAACGTTTAAAAATCCGTGTCACTGTCCACCAGTGGTGGCGAATGATAATTTACAAAGTTGTGCCACTGTCCCCCAGTGGTAGACAGCGGGAATAATTTTTTAAAGTTGTTTCGCTGTCCACCAGTGGTGGCCAAACAGGTGGTGGACATCGGGAATGAACGCTTTAATCACACTTCATAGTAATATTATAAAATTTGTGACAGTCAGTGTGTTTGTGTTTGTATTTTTTTTACTTCTTCACGCTCAAACGGCTGGACAAATTTTGGTAAAATTTGGCATGGAGGTATCTGACACCCTGGATTTACACATAGGCTACATTAAATGATAAATGATTTATTTTCTGTAAGTAGGTTTGTACAAACACTTTTACACGTCAAACATATTTTTTTTTTTAAACTAGATGAGTTCGACGTTTCCTATCTGACTACTCTGAGAAGAAACGCCGAAACAAACTCAGAGGTCACAGTCTCTTTTAAAGTCCAGACATAATCTTGGTCAGATCATGTGAAGACCATGTAGATTGCAGTCTGAAATGGTATTTTGAGGAAAGAACCACACAGATTGAGTGGACCTGTCCAGTCAGTGCACGCATTTGTCAGTAATCGTGCAGCTCAACTCAAAACTTAAGGAGCTTAACGATTCGACGAACAATATCAAAGAAAAGACATTCGGGTAGGCCGCATAAATTACTCAAACTGTCAGACTATGACTAAAACTGAGAAAAGGATAAAATAAATAAAAAACAGTGATCTACGTAGTCTTTGTCATTTGTCGACATACCACGCGCGCAAAGCCGCGGACGGGAGCTAGTTTATAAAATGTATATAATACAAAGATTTAAACAGAAATAATAAAATTAATAATGTTACCGATCACAACGAACCTATCCATCTTTAACCTCAGTATATTTCTGACTGTAGTAGATTTACTTTACAACTTTCTATACAAGTATATAGCTAGTGTATAGTACATAGCTACCTACTACGTAAGGGCTGTAGAGACCGCAGTACCTCCCAGAGGCACCCTCATATCCCTCAGAGCATTTCTTTGTGACATAACAACACACTTCTTGACCTATATATTTTCTCTGAATTATATTTTTTGCCTTGGAAGTACTTGTAGTTTAATTATGAAGCTAGAAATTCATTACATGACTCTTAAGGTGAAATGGGTGCCAAAGATGTTTTGAAACATGTCAGCTGTACGCAAAATCAATTTTTGTCCTCAAAAACTACAGCCTAATTTTTTTTTGTAAATTATGAGGGCAAAAACACGATTAACACAATTTGGCTCAATACAAAAATATCACAGTTTCCTCAAAATTAGCATTTTTATATTATGAGAAAAAACCGTAAGTTTGTTTTATTTAGGCATGCAAATTTTGATGTGCAAACAGTATTTTTGATGTACGTATTCTGTTGGGCAAAATTGGTATTTTTTCTTAGTATTCTTCGCAAAAGTTTTGACGATTCATTTACAGTATAATTAAGATAAATAAAGTACCTACCTATTGGCTATCTATTGCATTAATAAAGAGGAAGACTCCTCTCAATTTTATTTGACATACCCAAACAACATGTACCAATTAAATCAAACATCGTAACATAAAACCAACCAATCACCATAATAAGAACAGTATCTCTGAAACAACAGTATAAAATGACAAAAATAATATCAACCTAACTTCAACAGCCATATATTTCATCCGACACACTTTCCCAAAACAGTAAGTACATAAGTACATGCTTAAAGAAAATCTTTACATCGCAACCTGTTGCAATCGCTTTGTCAAGCGAAAGTTGAGCGAAAGCTGAGCAAAATTTGAGCGGCCCTTCCCAATGACTTTTTTTCACACTGCGACTTTTTCATTTATCACCGTTGAGAAAATTTTCTAGGCTTGAAATTAAATACTCTGCTGCTGTTATATAGGGGTCATTTTGCAGAAATGAATTCTATACAGGGTGTAAGTGTAAACAGTGGCAAAATTTTAAGGGGTCATTGTACTCATCATTATGAACAACTTGCTATGGGACCAAACCTGAAATTGCGAAAAAAAAATCTGCTGTTCAGTACATTTATGTTCGATAATTCGTCAAAACGTAGGGAACAGCTGATTTTTTTTCGCGATTTCAGGTTTGGTCCCATAGTAAAAATTGTTCATAATGATGAGTACAATGACCCCTTAAAAGATGGCCAGTGTTTACACTTACACCCTGTATACCTAGGTACAGGCTTTAAAAGCGTGATTATTTGCCTCTGTCTCAGCTGATAGTTCGGTTGTTCCCCGAACCGAACTACTGAACAACCGAACCACTGAGACTATAAGGTTATTTGTCCCTATTTTATAAGACTTATTATGGTCTACTTATTTATTTTGATGTAAATTAATGTCAAAAAGAAATGGTACACACGGCTACAGATCAAGCTATACATTTCCAGTATAAGCTGATCTCGTGTTGTTTAATATTTCCTTACAATGAGAGATCAGTGTAAACTGGAAATGTATAGTTTGATGTGTAGCCGTGTGTACCTATTAAATTTGCTTTATGTCTTCATATTACTTTACACAATTTCAGCTGTCTGTTTTATAAAATTATGATACGAGTAATATTAATCATTCCTTTTTATTTATATACATATGTAGGTACATATTTCGGTTACATTTCATACAAAAATATTGGTTTTATAAGATATTAGATGTAACTGAAAAACCTTTCATATAAAAACTAATAAAACGTACCACTTAAATAACATTTTAATCTTTTATACCACCACCGACTCCGGGAACCTTGTTGCGGGACGTCCTAACTAGACGGCGAACGTGCCACGACTGACTAATCCGCTGAAATAAGAACGCCATTTAGCGGAAGCAAGAAAGACGTTTTATAGTATGACTAAGCAGCTTAGTGGCGACATTTATGGTATTTATTATAGAAAGCGAAGTCACGCAGTATTTCCGGAAAGATTTTTTATGAGATGCGATTATTAAATCTGGGACTTAGTGAAAAATCAAAGTTGAAATATAATCTTCCTTTTCAAAAGATTAAAGAAGCCTAAAATTTATAATGTTTTGGTAGTAGTAGTTCTACTCTCACTTAGCATCTCTTGATATCCTGCTGGTCTTCATTCAATATTGAATGTTGATATATTCGGTTTTTGTTAGTTTTTAATTGAGGAGTGTTTTCCAATATCTGACTCTCCCTCCAGGCATTTTGAAGAACAGGTGACTACACTACCTTATTGAAAAACAAAATAAGCTTATGTAAGCTATTCGGATGTTGCCGATGCTTATGAAATTAAAAAAAACGGAAGCTTACCTACAGCGCAGTAAACTTTGTACAAAATCAACAAGAAAAACTTTAACGAGATCTCAAAAAAATACTGTAGGTCGTAGTTAGTGACTGAAATGTTTCTCCCGGTAATGTGCGCAGTCGATCGTCTGGCGGCAAGATGGGCGGACGATATTGTTATCATCGCGGGTAGATCTTGGATGAGGCTGGCACAGGAGCGTGGGGATTGCCACAAGAAAAGAGAGGCATGAACTCAGCGTCAGCAGTGGGTGAAGTTGGGCATAGTGTATTGTGATGATGGTGACCTTAATTAAGCCAGGAATCTCATAGTATGCGAGTGCCCTGATTTTCACGACTTTGTGTTATGGTAAACTACGTCCTATTCTTTACCATCTAAAAATCGAAACATAGCTAACTTTTAACGCTGCTTCAGGTTTCATAATCCCGCTTAACATTCCTATTAGGTAGGTACAGAATCGCAGCTTACCTTTCAACGCCGGTGTTACTCCGCTAAGCGAGGGGTAATTTATACCCTGCACCCGAGTGCAATATAAATCACCCTGGCAGACATTTTATTGTTATACTCGTATTTTAAGCATTTAATAAAGGCCAAGGTTCTTTGTTTAACTTTCTCTTGTTCTTTGTCAGTTCAGATTTATTGCATTCTTTTTTTTACTTAAGTTAGAAGGAACCGATTATGTCAAAAAAAAAACATCTAAAGAATTTGTTAACCGCAACGCGTGAGAGAGAGTTAAAAATAAAATTAATCTTCCACATTCTCCTAAAACGCAAAGAAAAAGGCATAAGACTTCACAATTCTAACAAATTGACGTGTCTCCATGAATATGGGACGCGGCCGTAAACCAAACTTCGCCGCCTCACTCAAACTTTCCAAAGTTTTCGTATTTAACCATGTCATTGAAACTCGGTTCTTTTTATTTTTCTCTTCTTTTTTTTTATTTAGTGACTGTGTGTGGGGTAGACTTTTTTATTTTATTTCTACCTTTTTTGCTAAAGTTTGGCGTAAAGTTGGAAATGTTTGAGACTTTTTTTAGTGTAGGTAACTATTGATGAATGGTATCCATAACTATGGAAGTAGGTTGTGTATTTCTAGTTTTGGTTTTTTTTTGTAACTTTCATTACGAAGTTTATACGTTTCGACGGAAAGGTGATTTATTTTATTTATTTTCCTTAATTGGCCAACCAACAATTGTTTACACTGATAACATTTAAAGTAAGTATATAATATCTAAGGTTAGTGTACCAATTAATTACAGGTTAGCATCACATGCCCCTACTAATAAGATGTGCCACAAGCACTGAACTATAATTAAAGATAAATATTTGAGTACTTAACTAAAATAGAATAAAATAACACAATAAAATACAATTAATAGACTAAAATAGGTTTAACAATCCGAATTAAAAGTCTAATTAAAGTCAGAATTACAATCAAAAATTAAAATCGAAATTAAAAATCAGATTAAAATCACAATTAAAATTTAAATCAAAATTAATTAAAATCCAAATCAAAAGTCAAATTAAAATCACAATTAATATTAAAATCAAAATAACAATCAAAAATTAAGATCGAAATTAAAGTCACAATTAATATTAAAATCAAAATTAATTAAAATCCAAATCAAAAGTCAAATTAAAATAACTATTAATATTAAAATCAAAATTACAATCAAAATTAAAATCAGAAACGAAATCAAAATCAAAAATTTAAGTAAAAAATTAAAACAAAAGTAAAAAAAAAAAACAAAAACAAACAAAAACAAATCAAGATTAAAGAAGAATTATAATCAAAATTAAACAATTGATATAGTTGTTCTATGAAACTTGGCATATGAGTCAAAATGCACGTCAATAAGATCACTGCAGCTATTTAACAATTTGCAAAGACGAGGAACGACAGAGTTCGCACCAAGTATAGTTCTGCGGAGTGGAGGGTGTAAAGAAGTTATAGGAGCACGAGGTATTCTAGCAGGAGCACGAAACCGAAACTTTGATAGTAGTAGAGGACAATCAATTTTGCATCGGAATAGCTTATAAAATCGCTAACATGTTTAAAGATCACTTCACCGTGGAATACCCTTTAGGCGCTTCCGAGATACTGGATACTGGACGCTGACCCCGTGTGTGACATGAAACTAAAAGTGAGTGCTAAGGACATACGAAAGATTTTGAAAACTATGATAGGTGGAACCGGGACATGACGGGCTCAGCGTCGAACATTCTGCAAAAGGCAGGGCCACACATCTCTAGACTTTTATAATAAAAAAACAAGACGGGAGATTGTTCGGCCAATGCCAACTGTAAGCCGATCTCACTGGTCCCCGTTATTGCAAAGTTCTACACAGTGTGCTTAAGGGGGATGCGCTAAGGTAGCTCACGAAATTCAAATTTTCTTACGTTTTTTGCAATTTGCAGGTCAGTGTCAGGTTGTATGTTGATTAAAATATGATTAGCGGCCGTAACTAACATGGTTTTAGAGAATTATAATCATTAGAATCAGCAATACAACTCCATAAGTTAGAATTGCTCTAAGATTTAGAACTAAGTACCTACGTTAAATCAATTATGTAGATACAGGTACGTAATTCAAGCATAATCCACTTTACCGCACACAATATCAATAACGCGGGACTTGCCACATAAAATGGGATTACAATTGGCGCATCTTGCAATAATCCGCTCCGCGCCGGCGCTCGGTCCAGTTAGCGCGGGCCATTACGGCGTTTGTTGGTATAAAATAGAAGATATAAAAGCAATATACAATCAAGTTTATGTTGTATTCCCAGACACGGGGAAACTATGCTGTGTTTGGATTAAATTCTAGTTTATACGAGTATGTTATAAGATGATAGATGATATGTGGTCACAGCCACGTAAGGACATTTGCATTACGTACCAGATATATTGTTTGCCAACCCAGAGAGAACTCTATGGTAGGTTCAGTTGGCTCAATAAGAAGGATAAGTACCTACATCTACAAGAATTCATTAATTTACTATGTCCGTTTGCCCCGCACGGCCCCCCAGAATTTGCGTTTTGGGTGTGCACCAATGCAATGTACTCGCCTCTAGGAGTTTATGTACCGGTTTCTTTTTCAATGTACCTCTGTACTTTTGAAGAAATATGCAAAAAAAGGGGGTCGTGCCAGCCAAACGTTTTCAGCTCGGCCCCCGTGTAACTTGAAAAATATATAGCGTATTAAAAAGTTTCTTAAACTCAAGGAATGTACTCTATTAACACGTTAAATGTGCCGCAACAGACATTGTGAATTCGTAATAATAAATAATTTATAGATGTGGATAGGGGGTCGTGCTGGAAAAAACAATTATAAGAAAATATCTAAAAAAGACAAAACACCCTTATCCAAAAACTATTAGAAAATAATTGATGTGCGGCAAGTAACATATGTACCGCTTTGGTTTCTCATACAACTTGCTAAATTTGAAAAATAAACCAATTTTAGTTTATTCAGCACGGCCCTCTATAGTTGCCTATATCTTTTTAAATATGACATATTTGTTTACAAAATTCGACTTCCTGAATTACTTATAGGAGTACATTCATTCCAAATAAATTGCGATTCTGCTGTATTAGTACTTTAAAGGATAAATTGAATCTAAAATATCATACTTTATAACTGATGGGGTGACCATGATTCCATATATTAAGGTAGAGTGGGCTGCATCAATTGGGTACCCCTCAAAAGACATGTGGGTTCAAATCCGTGATAGGCCGAAATTGGTTCTTGTATTTTCAAAAACATTTTATTATAAATTAATGTATTGTTTTTGTGAATAAATAAGTTTATGTTAGTATTTATTTTTAACTAAATCTGTTTTTATTATTGTCTTATTCAATAAAACGTTAATCACACTAATATTATAAAGGCGAAAGTTTGTCAGTGTGTGTGTGTGTGTGTGTGTGTGTATGTTTGTTACTTCTTCACGCTCAAACGGCTTTACCAATTTGGATGAAATTTGGTATGTAGACAGCTTATACCCTGGATTAACACATAGGCTACTTTTTATCCCGAAAAAATGTAGTGCTCCCGTGGGAAGAGCAAGGAGTTCAAATCCATATTATGCTACTCTTTCAAACTCAAACGGCTCGACCGATTTCGATGAAATTTGGTGTGAAAGTAGCTGACACTTTGGATTAACACATATGATACTTTATATCCAGAAAAAATATAGTGCTCCCGTGGGATGAGCAAGGAATTCAAATATATTTGCTACTCTTTCAAACTCTAACGGCTCAACCGATTTGGATGAAATTTGGTAAGAGAGTAGCTAACACTCTGGATTAACACATATGGTACTTTATATCCCGAATAAATATAGTGTTCCCGTGGGATGAGCAAGGAATTCAAATATATTTGCTACTCTTTCAAACTCTAACGGCTCAACCGATTTTGATTAAATTTAGTAAGGAAGTAGCTGACACCTTGGATTAATACATAGGCTACTTTATATCCCGAAAAATATTATAGTGTTCCCGTGGGATGAGCACGGAATTCACATATATTTTTAGCTACTCTTTCGAACTCAAACAGCTCAACCGATTTTAATGAAATTTGGTAAAAGAGTAGCTGACACCCTGGATTAATACAGAGGCCACTTTATATCCCGAAAAAATATAGTGGTCCCGTGGGATGAGCAAGGAATTCAAATATATTTGCTACTCTTTCAAACTCAAACGGCTCGACCGATTTTGATGAAATTTGGTGTGGAAGTAGCTGACACCCTGGATTAATACATGGCTTACTTTATATCCCCAAAAATTTAGTTTTCCAGTGGGATGAGCAAGGAATTTATCCCGAAAAAATATAGTGGTTCCGTGGGATGAGCAAGGAATTCAAATATATTTGCTACTCTTTCAAACTCAAACGGCTCGACCGATTTCAATGAAATTTGGTGTGGACGTAGCTGACACCCTGGATTAATACATGGCTTACTTTATATCCCCAAAAATGTAGTGTTCCAGTGGGATGAGCAAGGAATTCAAATATATTTGCTACTCTTTCAAACTCAAACGGCTCAACCGATTGTGATGAAATTTGGCATCGTAGTAGCTGACACCCTGGATTAACACATAGCCACTTTATACCCCAAAAAATGTAGTGTTCCCGAGGGATGAACAAGGAATTCAAATATATTTGCAACTCTTTCAAACTCAAACGGCTCAACCGATTTTGATGAAATTTTGTAAAATAGTAGCTAACACCCTGGATTAATACATAGGCTACTTTATATCCCAAAAAAATATAGTGTCCCCGTGGAATGAGCAAGGGATTAAAATATATTTGCTACTCTTTCAAACTCAAATGGCTCGACCGATTTTGATAAAATTTGGTGTGGAAGTAGCTGACACCCTGGATTAATACATGGCTTACTTTATATCCCCAAAAATGTAGTGTTCCAGTGGGATGAGCAAGGAATTCAAATATATTTGCTACTCTTTCGAACTCAAACAGCTCAACCGATTTTAATGAAATTTGGTAAAAGAGTAGCTGACACCCTGGATTAATACAGAGGCCACTTTTTATCCCGAAAAAATGTAGTGCTCCCGTGGGAAGAGCAAGGAGTTCAAATACATATTATGCTACTCTTTCAAACTCAAACGGCTCGACCGATTTCGATGAAATTTGGTGTGAAAGTAGCTGACACTTTGGATTAACACATATGATACTTTATATCCAGAAAAAATATAGTGCTCCCGTGGGATGAGCAAGGAATTCAAATATATTTGCTACTCTTTCAAACTCTAACGGCTCAACCGATTTGGATGAAATTTGGTAAGAGAGTAGCTAACACTCTGGATTAACACATATGGTACTTTATATCCCGAATAAATATAGTGTTCCCGTGGGATGAGCAAGGAATTCAAATATATTTGCTACTCTTTCAAACTCTAACGGCTCAACCGATTTTGATTAAATTTAGTAAGGAAGTAGCTGACACCTTGGATTAATACATAGGCTACTTTATATCCCGAAAAATATTATAGTGTTCCCGTGGGATGAGCACGGAATTCACATATATTTTTAGCTACTCTTTCGAACTCAAACAGCTCAACCGATTTTAATGAAATTTGGTAAAAGAGTAGCTGACACCCTGGATTAATACAGAGGCCACTTTATATCCCGAAAAAATATAGTGGTCCCGTGGGATGAGCAAGGAATTCAAATATATTTGCTACTCTTTCAAACTCAAACGGCTCGACCGATTTTGATGAAATTTGGTGTGGAAGTAGCTGACACCCTGGATTAATACATGGCTTACTTTATATCCCCAAAAATTTAGTTTTCCAGTGGGATGAGCAAGGAATTTATCCCGAAAAAATATAGTGGTTCCGTGGGATGAGCAAGGAATTCAAATATATTTGCTACTCTTTCAAACTCAAACGGCTCGACCGATTTCAATGAAATTTGGTGTGGACGTAGCTGACACCCTGGATTAATACATGGCTTACTTTATATCCCCAAAAATGTAGTGTTCCAGTGGGATGAGCAAGGAATTCAAATATATTTGCTACTCTTTCAAACTCAAACGGCTCAACCGATTGTGATGAAATTTGGCATCGTAGTAGCTGACACCCTGGATTAACACATAGCCACTTTATACCCCAAAAAATGTAGTGTTCCCGAGGGATGAACAAGGAATTCAAATATATTTGCAACTCTTTCAAACTCAAACGGCTCAACCGATTTTGATGAAATTTTGTAAAATAGTAGCTAACACCCTGGATTAATACATAGGCTACTTTATATCCCAAAAAAATATAGTGTCCCCGTGGAATGAGCAAGGGATTAAAATATATTTGCTACTCTTTCAAACTCAAATGGCTCGACCGATTTTGATGAAATTTGGTGTGGAAGTAGCTGACACCCTGGATTAATACATGGCTTACTTTATATCCCCAAAAATGTAGTGTTCCAGTGGGATGAGCAAGGAATTCAAATATATTTGCTACTCTTTCGAACTCAAACAGCTCAACCGATTTTAATGAAATTTGGTAAAAGAGTAGCTGACACCCTGGATTAATACAGAGGCCACTTTATATCCCGAAAAAATATAGTGGTCACGTGGGATGAGCAAGGAATTCAAATATATTTGCTACTCTTTCAAAGTCAAACGGCTCGACCGATTTTGATGAAATTTGGTGTGGAAGTAGCTGACACCCTGGAATAATACATGGCTTACTTTATATTCTGAAAAATGTAGTGTTCCCGAGGTATGAGCAAGGAATTCAAATATATTTTTAGCTACTCTTTCGAACTCAAACAGCTCAACCGATTTTAATGAAATTTGGTAAAAGAGTAGCTGACACCCTGGATTAATACAGAGGCCACTTTATATCCCGAAAAAATATAGTGGTCCCGTGGGATGAGCAAGGAATTCAAATATATTTGCTACTCTTTCAAACTCTAACGGCTCAACCGATTTGGATGAAATTTAGTAAGTACGAAAGTTTGTGAGTGTGTGTGTGTGTGTATGTTTGTTACTTCTTCACGCTCAAACGGCTTTACCGATTTGGATGAAATTTGGTATGTAGACAGCTTATACCCTGGATTAACACATAGGCTACTTTTTATCCCGAAAAAATGTAGTGCTCCCGTGGGAAGAGCAAGGAATTCAAATACATATTATGCTACTCTTTCAAACTCTAACGGCTCAACCGATTTTGATTAATTTTAGTAAGGAAGTAGCTGACACCTTGGATTAATACATAGGCTACTTTATATCCCGAAAAATATTATAGTGTTCCCGTGGGATAAGCACGGAATTCACATATATTTTTAGCTACTCTTTCGAACTCAAACAGCTCAACCGATTTTAATGAAATTTGGTAAAAGAGTAGCTGACACCCTGGATTAATACAGAGGCCACTTTATATCCCGAAAAAATATAGTGGTCCCGTGGGATGAGCAAGGAATTCAAATATATTTGCTACTCTTTCAAACTCAAACGGCTCGACCGATTTTGATGAAATTTGGTGTGGAAGTAGCTGACACCCTGGATTAATACATGGCTTACTTTATATCTCCAAAAATGTAGTTTTCCAGTGGGATGAGCAAGGAATTTATCCCGAAAAAATATAGTGGTTCCGTAGGATGAGCAAGGAATTCAAATATATTTGCTACTCTTTCAAACCCAAAAGGCTCGACCAATTGTGATGAAATTTGGCGTGGTAGTAGCTGACTCCTTGGATTAACACATAAGTCACTTTATAGTCTGAAAAATGTAGTGTTCTAGAGGGATGATCAAGGAATTCAAATATATTTGCTACTCTTTCAAACTCAAACGGAAGGACCGATTTTGATGAAATTTGATTTGGAAGTAGCTGACATCCTGGATTAACACATAGGCTACTTTATATACCGACAAAGTGTAGTATTCCCGTGAGATGAGCAATTTTTTTTTGAATACTTTTATCACCGATTAAATAATACACGTTTTAGTGTATCTCATAAATCGCGGGTAACACCGCGGGGCGCAGCTAGTACTTCTTATATTTGACATTTACGACAGGGCTGACATTTACGAAGAGTTATTCAACGTCTAAATAGATCAGAGGTTTCAAGACCGCTCGCCGTGCATAAGATTGGAGGTTCAAATCTTAGGCACGAATTTTGTTTTTTATCATACATTATGTATTTTTTTTACTATAAAGTCTTTTGTATTTTAAGTACCCATTTGTTTTTTTTAATTTAATTTAATTTTAAAACAAGAAAAATAAAACACTAACTCTTTAAACGTCGATTGACACCCAGGTGTGCAAATAACAATAAAAAATCTATTGCATCTGCTAATTGGCGTGCGACGGGTTAACAATCATTTAATAATATTTAATATTGATATTATGTAACAAAACTACAAAGATTTATATTTTACAATAATTTGGTTTGATAATTTACCTTAGACATATTTTGCCAACTGACACAAACGGGTTCCTAGACAAATGCGAAAGGTGAATCAAAAATAGACTCGTCAGACGGTAACTTCATTATAGGTTAGTAAAATATAATGCATAACTACCCTCTAATAACAAACTATTCATTCACTACGATTTCATAGACAGACTTTTTGTATTATTCTTACGGATGTATTGTTTGAATTGCAAAGTTGTAGCAAAGTTTATTTTAATACAACTGGGGTACCCAATTGATGCAGCCTACTGTACATAATATTCTATACTTACCTATATTAATTCTTAAATTATGTGACTACATTGAAATAAACATTACTTTTTATAATTTGTTTTTTTCTTCTTCGTTTAATATTAGCGATGACATCTTATAAAGGAATTATAACCGTTAAGACTCGTGTGTGGTCCCTATTAGTTCACTGACTCCAATAATTTCTGTATTCACGCATTTTCTACGTGTGGTTGTGCAGTGAATTCTATTTCAAGCACGGAAATGGATTGTTAAAATAAACAGGTAAGTTTTAAGTTATAAGTTATGTGGCGCCATCTACATCGCAACATGCAAACTACGTATCACACTGACGTCAAAATCCTGTATCATGGTCACCCCATAAGTTGTAATGTATGATATTTTAAATTCAATTTATCGTTTAAAGTACTAATACAGCAGAATCGCAATTTATTTGGAATGAATGTACTCCTATACGTAATTCAGGAAATCGAATTTTGTAAACAAACATGTCATATTTAAAAAGATATAGGCAGCTATAGAGGGCCGTGCTGAATAAACTAAAATTGGTTTATTTTTCAAATTTAGCAAGTGTATGAGAAACCAAAGCGGTACATATGTTACTTGCCGCACATCAATTATTTTCTAATGGTTTTTGGATAAGGGTGTTTTGTGTTTTTTAGATATTTTCTTATTATTGTTTTTTCCAGCACGACCCCCTATCCACATCTATAAATTATTTATTATTACGAATTCATAATGTCTGTTGCGGCACATTTAACGTGTTAATAGAGTACATTCCTTGAGTTTAAGAAACTTTTTAAAACGCTATATATTTTTCAAGTTACACGGGGGCCGAGCTGAAAACGTTTGGCTGGCACGACCCCCTTTTTTTGCATATTTCTTCAAAAGTACAGAGGTACATTGAAAAAGAAACCGGTACATATACTCCTAAAGGCGAGTACATTGCATTGGTGCACACCCAAAACGCAAATTCTGGGGGGCCGTGCGGGGCAAACGGACATAATTTACTGCCCATAATTCCCGATGTCCACCACTGATTTGGCCACCACTGGGGGACAGCGTAACAACTTTTAAAAATTATTCTCGTTGTGCACCACTGGGGGACAGACCTAACTTCAAAACACTTTAGAGTTGGTTCTGCATCGTCTCCGGCGCTGCGGGAAGTGCAACCCCTTCGGCCTTACGTAACAAAGGATAGGCACCCATGCTCACCTCCGCAGTTCCGGTTTGTTGGTCGACTTCGGCGACCAGCCTCAGCTGCTACGGATCGCACGGGTGCCTAATGCATTGTTACAAAAGGCGAGGGTTGCTCTCCCTTCGCGCCTCCGGTTTTTATATACACTCTAGGGGTAGCAGCCAAAAGACTACGTAAAGTCGGGGAGCCCAGCCGGTCGATTCTGTAAAAATCTCACCGTGAAAACTTAGGTGAAGTGAGTTTGTTTTTGCTAGGAATTTACACTATTGACAGCTCACGCCACGCTCACTTCACCTAAGTTTTCACGGTGAGACGGTTACAGAATCGCACTACCGATTCGGTTGTGGAACAGATTCGACCTATTTTAACCATGAAGTGGTGGACAGCGGGAATTATTTTTAAAAGGTGTTTCTGTCCCCCAGTGGTGGCCAAACAGGTGGTGGACATCGGGAATATACCATTTATTGCCTACAATTTGTGTTCAATAATATTGTATGAATGCATTAGTCAATACAATCTAACTTAACGATAACTAGCAACTTTGCCGATATTTAGCAAGAGGGCCCTGCTTGCTAAACATCGACTAATGAAAGCCATAAGGCGATAAAGCGGTCACTACACCGTCTGCGGGGAATCCTCGTAGCGTGCGTAGCGGCCAATGAAATTCATCGGTCGGTAAAAAGCGTACGGAGACTACCAATGAAAATGAACCTTCAAAGCAACTGCCAAACGTGTGGTGCAGGTTCTCCATTTACCGCAATCGTTCCCTATCGACTAACGAAAACGGTTCCCCGAATACGGGCCCTAATGGCATGCTTTATAGAAATCTCCAGCACTACCCATGCGGGTTCTATTTATCGACTAATGAAAACGGTTCCCTGCACGCGGGCTCTATGGCATGCGTTATAGAAATCTCCCGCACCCCGCATACGAGCCTTATCGACCAATGAAAATGAGCCTTAATATGTTTTCATGTAGGTAATTAAATAAAAAGCGACTCTTGCTACGACACAATAAAGTGCAATTCAGGTCGCACAACGCTTATTACCTACAGTTATAACTACAAATTGCCTCTCTCTCTATCGCGTAAAACTCTTATACCTTCTTCTCCTTCATCTGACCTATTACTGAATTAGACTATGACACCTCGATACAATATTATGAAACAAGATTGTAAATATACCTACAATTAAATTAATTGTTAAACCAAATAGATTTTAGAACCATTACTTAAACTCTTACATAAAACCACAGTACAATAATGTTACAGTAGTTTATCTTCATAGAAAACGGCCGAAATGACGCGCTTCGAAATCTTAGTATAGGTATACCAGTAGGCAACAGTTCGAGCGCGCAGCAGTTACGTACGGACCGACGCGTATTTATCTACCGAGTGGCCGTATAGGTAACTAATTCAAGATCACTGCTCAGATAAACTACTGTAGCTTTATTATCTATATCTATATACATATAATAAAATTGTAGAAAAGTGGTGTCTGTACAATGGAAATATATATAAAAAACCGGTCAAGTGTGAGTCGGACTCGCGCACGAAGGGTTCCGTACCATATTATATGTTTAACAATCGCAAAGATAACTTTTTACTTATTGTATAATGATACTGTGAATTACAAGGTTATTTTTTGCAGTTGCAGAAAATCACCCATGTTTAAACAAAATACCTTATGAATCGCCGTTTTCAGTATTGTTGATTAAATACAGTATTCATGGTACCTACATGGTATAAAGAAGTTTCAAATTCCTAATTTGTTGAATTGTTACAAAAATGGTCTAAAATTTACAAGTGTTGCGGCCCCCTATTCCTTAATTTTAAAAGATTTAAAAAAAATATGTTTGTACTCTACTCAATGAGTTCTAGACGATGACACCCCACATGCTAGATTAAAATTTATTTTTTTTTCAAAATGAAAAGTTTATTGTTTGGGGATCGACCCCATACAATAAACTTTAACAACAAACAATAAAAATAAAGCAAAGTTAAAAATGTAAGATTTTTAACTTTGCTTTATTTTTATTATTTGTTGTTATAGCCGTAATAGACAGCGGAGGCTTAGTAAGTTTGTACTGGACTGTACGTGGTTGTCTGATTTCATGGATTTTAATTTTCTTGCGCGGAACCCTAATTATTTTTCTAAAATAAAAATAGCCTAAGTTACTCCTTAAAACATCAGCTATATGTCGTCAAAATCGGTGAAAATTCGTTTGGCGAGTTTCCTAACTTGACTCAAAGTACCATTTTTTTAATCGGACTGCGCTTTAAAATTCTTCTATACAAACTTTAACATCCCTAACCTCATTTGAGGCGTAGTTTTGAAAAACTAATAATGACAAACATTATTAATTACTTATGCAAGTATTTGTGCTAAGTTTCAAGTTCATTAACCAAATTAATAAGATTTTTCATATAAACTGTATCTCTGTTTTCACGAACACAAATAAAGAATTTCAAAAATCGTCTGGTATGTTACCATAACTTGACTCGAACATTATTTACACCAATTTTAGAGTTAATCAAGCCCCCAATAAAATCCTCCGCTATAAAATTAACTTTTCACCCCTTAGGGGTAGATTTTTGGAAGACCCTGATACACGTTAGTCTTAATTTTTGGTCTCAAGTATAAAACTGAGTTTTGAGTTAATCGGACCGCGTGTTAAAGTTCCTCCATACAAACTTTGACACCTCCAATCCCTCCTTAGGGGGTAGTTTAGGAAAACTAAAAATGATAAACTTTATAATTTACTTATAGATGAATATTCGTGCTAAGTTTCAAGTCTATTAACTCAAGGTATAGGATTTTTCATACAAACTTTCATCCCCTATTTTACCCCCTTAGGGATGGAATTTCCAAAAATTCTTCCTTAGTGGATGTTTACACTATATAAGGTATCTATGTGCAAAATTTCAAGTCTCTAGGTCTATTGGTTTGGGCTGTGCGTTGATATATTAGTCAGTGACTCAGTCAGGACTTTGATTTTTTTATATATATAGATTTACCATGTTATTTTAAGACCACAGACTTCTTATAGGTTTTCCTGTAATCTACAGGTATAGAACTATTTTCTATATTTTTTTCAAAATTTTAGGCTTAGTAGTTTCGGAGATAAGGGGGGTGGAATGGTCAATTTTCGTCAATTTTCTTAAATAACTTTAAAACAATATATTTTACAAATATAAAAAAAATATATTTGAGACCCTCATAGTAAGCCCTTTCATTTGATATGTCACACGGTACAGTTTACAAAACTTTTTTTTTAAATTTTCTTATTTTCCCCCTAAAAGTGACTCTCATATTCAAAATTCATATATTTACTTTAGCTGTACGTGTTTGGGTCACAGAAATCCATATGTGTACCAAATTTTAACTTAATCGGTCCATTAGATTCGGAGCAAATTGGCTGTGACAGAGGGACAGACGGACAGACAGACAAACAGACAGACACACGAGTGATCCTATAAGGGTTCCGTTTTTCCTTTTGAGGTACGGAACCCTAAAAAGTAGCAGGGGTTGTTATTATATCGATGCCGAACCCGAGATTGTAGTTAATTTTTTTTTTTGTCTGTTTATCTGTTTGTCAGTTTGTCTGTGTGTTTGTGCACGCTAATACCAGAAACGGCTTATTCGATTTAGATGCGGTTTTCACTAATATACTGTAGTAAGCTTCACTTAACATTTAGTGTTTATTTCATGTCAATCGGTTTATAAATAAAAAAGTTATGTCAAAATCACGGCGAACATTTGTTAAGGTATTCTATCAGAGTACGTACACGCCTCGCGCCACACATACGGGTATTTGAACCTAAAAGCTGGCCAAAAATATTTTTGTCTCTAAATGGGCCTATAGATGTCAATCATTACGAATATATTGTTATTTTCATTTATGTCGTCACACATCTATCTATCTATATACATAAAATTCAAAGTCCTGACTAGCTGACTGACTGATTGATTGACTGACTGATATATCAACGTACAGCCCAAACCGCTGGACCTAGAGACTTATACAGTGTAGGCATCCACTAAGGAAGGATTTTTGGAAATTCCATCTCTAAGGGGGACAAATAGGGGATGAAAGTTTGTATGAACAATCTTATTCCTTGAGTTAATAGACTTGAAACTTGGCATGAATATTTATCTAAGTAAATTATAAAGTTTTTTACTGCGGGGCTTGATTAACTCGAAAATTTGTGTAAATAATCTTTCAGTCAAGTTACTGAAATACCCTAAACGATTTTTTAAAATTCCATCCCTGTGGGTGTGAAAACAGGGAATATAGTTTATATGAAAAATCTTTATTAAATAATTTGAAACTTGGCACAAATATTTGCCTAAGCAAGTAATAAAGTTTGTCGTTAATAGTTTTTCCCCCAGAGGAAAGGGTAGAAGGGAAAGGGAGAAGGGTAGGGGGTGGTGAGGAGGGAAACGGGAAGGGGAGGGTTGATGAGGAATTTGATGAATGTCGTGGCTATCATGAGGTGGAAAAGGGGAAGAGGAGGGTGTGGTGAGAGGGAGGGGAGGGGTGGTGAGGAGGGAAAGGGGAGGATGATGGAGGGAAGGGGAGAGCGATAGGAGGGTGTAGTGAGGGAGGAGGTGTAGTGTGTTTGGAGAAGGAAAGAGGGGGAGGGGAGGAGTTAGTGTAGGTAGACGGAGAGGGGAAAGCGGTGAAGGGGGTGTGGGACAAGGTGAGGGGGAGGGGGAGGTTAGCGGGAAAGGGATGTGGTGAAGGGTATGAGAGGGAGAGGGATTGGGAAGCGTGAGTTGGTGAGAGGGAGCAGTGAGGGGGATGATAGGGGAGAGTGAGAGGGGTGAGAGGTGGTTAGAGTGAGAGGAGAGGGAGAGGGGGGACGAGTGCCCTTACACCTTAAAGTTGCTATTTGTATAGCACTGATTCATTGAAGAAACCCAGCCCGACAGAAATGACCGAAAAATAGAAAGTCGGAAACTCGAAACGGCACAAAAACAGAAGTAAACTCCCGTCGGAGCTGACACACACTTTCTTTGGTTGGTTTGAACGCCCTAATCTCTGGAACTAACAGTCGGACTTAATAATTATTTTTGCATTTGATAAGCCCAATTGTTAAGGAAGACTATAAGCATATTTAACATCACTCTAGGACCCTTAGGTGTCGGAAGAAGAAAAAATTTCAAAAAGAACGCTAAGCGAAAACGAAGTTATAGCGCGGGCAGGCAATGCGATCCGACATCCACGCGGGCGAAGCCGCGGGCAAAAGCTAGTTATGTAATAAAACTAAAAAGTTTTATTTAGCATCTACAGATTCTTGGAAGCAGTCTCTTATTTCTCAGAAAATTGTCAAGTGAACCCACGTTATTACTGTTACAAGATAAATGCATTACAGGCACACATCTCGCCCCGTTAGATGTCTAATCGATCTTCTAATTAAGATCGATGTCTCAGATGTTCTTGTTAGCGAGTTCGATACGATGCGGACGTTACTTACTTAGTTAAATCTTCTGTTGATCTTAGAGATTCGTGGAGCGTTTTTATTGTGCAATTATGTAGGTAGGTATATGTATAATAGTTAATTATTTTCGGTTATTTCTACATTTTATTAATAATGTATTTCACATGGAAGGTGTCAGAACCTTAAATATTTCCTCGTGATCACTTCTTCATTTCTTCAAAATGTTTCGAACTCATAGAAGTTAATAACATTGGTACCTTTTTGGAAAGCTTATGAAACCAGTTAGTAATTTTACTAATTTGTAATAATAAAAATTATTGCTACTAGACACCTTTTATTTCTGAGATTATATAAGTTTTAATCGAGCATTTTTTTTTTAATGATCACTATTTTTTCAGCTTTCAGAAAAGTATCAATTAAATGGTTAGAGTGGAGTAGTTTTTTGCATAATTAATTGTTTTTGGTAACAAGTCAGAAAATTTCAAAGAAATCGAAGAACCGTCACAGCTCGGTAACCATCCAGTTTTGACTCCTTAGTTAACTAGATAACTCTACTTAATTTTTTTGCTAATGACCTCTAGTATAACCCCTTTCAAGGAATATACTTAGTAGGTCACATTTCCCCGTCACCCTGTGTAATGTCAGGGATTAAATTGACTACAAACTTAAATTGTCCGTATATTCAAATCACAGCTGTCATTCTCTGACAGTAGTTGTATATGAAATGGCTATATCACGGTAAATTGGCACAGGGTGTATTAACAATGAATTTCCCGGACTGTAGGTACATGGAAGCACGTTTTACTGCGAAAGCTTCGAGTTTCCATGTCGATCGCAGAGACATACGCCAATTAACTTCTCCCAATTAATTTGAGTGTTTTGCTTGGCATATTTGCCAGCAAAACTCCACGCTACACTCAAATCTACTTCAATAGTACCAGCTATAGGTTAGGTAGTCGATAAAACGCTATTTTAATGAGGTGCAAAAACACACTCTATTTGATAGGGAGGTAGGCACGGCACTAGGTACTATTCACGATGTTTACTCGCTGGAATATCTACGAGTATCTATAGCTTAGATAATAGACATCTAGATGGAGCTACCGCGTGGCCGGTCATGAGACAGCAATACAATACTTTTTCTAGGTTATGTGGTATGAGAAATGAAGTTTAACGTAAGAAATCTTGCAAATTTTGGACTGAAACCCACGTCAATACATACGCAAAATGCAAACTGTTCAAAAAAGTTAAATTAATCGACGCAAGATAAACTTTGTAACAGTGAAAGCACTTTGTTTGGCTATCATTCAAAAGTTTGCCAGTCATAAATACGGCACGCCGTAAGACACCGAAGATACGATGCTTTGTCTCAATTTTCCTACTAATTTCATATAAATGTCTCACTTCCGCACTTCACACTGTAATCATGGCAACGTCTAGAGGTTCAATGTCATTGATAATAAATAAATAATAATAAATAAATATCCTTGGACATTTCACACAACGCCATCTAGTACCAAGCTAAGCAACCTAATGCTTGTGTTATGGTAACGAGATGGCTGATAAACTACTTATATACACTTTTTTTTTTTGTAAATACATACATATTATAGATAGAAAAACACCCAGACTCGGAACAAATACTTGTAGGTCGTACAAATATTTGTTCCGTGCGGGAATCGAACCCGCGACAAGCTGCGCAGCAGTCAATCGCTCAACCACTGCGCCAACCGTGTCGTCATCGATCTATGGTTTTTCAATCTCATCAAAGTCCTACTTAAACTATGGATGTTATTTCGTATCTACATAAAAGGTTTTATATATATCTGTAGGGGATGAAAACTTTCGTGGTTCTACTATGTCGCAAAATAATCATTCAAATTATAGACTGTTACATAATTACATAATTGCTACGGTACGTTTTTAAAGGAAGCGTGTTTACATTTATTTCCATTTTATTTTTTATTACCGAGAGATTTTAAACATCGAGATTTCTTTATTATAAAAATATGTAAGTTTAATGTACCTAAATGTATCATATTAACTTTCCGGAATAAATTTTCTAAATGACAGTGAATACGAGTAGATAAGTACCTACCGCATCAAAATCCTTTGCGTAGTTTAGAAGCACACGCGGTGACAGAAATGTTACTTTAATTTATACTAAGTAATAGATAAAATAATTGTAAAAAGAGCTCTTCAGTAAACGCTGGATTCCGTAGGAAAATTGAACCCTGCCTCCACTGGATATCACGCATCGCACGTTCGCACAATTGATGCCCCTCGTTCCTCCACGTAAATTAAACTTCAATTAGCCAGGGGCCCAGGCCTCCGGTAAAACATACATAGGTATAGATCACGGAAACGTTTTGTTTCCCGTGTTTGATAATGTTGGTTTGGTCTTTCGGATTTTCTTCATTCTGTAATTAGTTAGGTACTTCGACAAGTTTTTTACATAGGTAGGTATTAGTCATTCGTTCTTTATTCTCGATAGCACGAATTTATTGAATCGTGCACTTTTATGACATGATTTAAGAGAGACTTCCGTGTCACGAGAATAAGGGGTTGTCATGTGCACATAATTTTTGTGCCTGTCTGAAGATGAAAGGGGATGAAAAGTAACGCGTTATTTTCATCTTTTTCGTGCATTTTATGAGAGTCAAGAAGGGTAGGTAATCTCGTATTGCAGTCTTATGTTGATTCTATGGATATTTGAGTAAGAAATCTGTGTTTTCCTTGTCAAATCGTATTATTATGAACATGCTAAGCTACACGTTCCCATAATTGCTTACGCTACAAATCTGGCTTACACTAAACGTAATTATTTTTTTGACCGAGCGAGCGAAGCGTCCTGCTTCAAGTCTGGCAATATTTGCTTTCGTCTGTCAGTTTGTTGCTGCTCCTCTACAGGTCGTATTTTACAACCGATCGGGAAACTTGGTATACCTACAGGTTTTACGACTTTATATAAGGGGGGAGGGGTACTTCCTCTAAAAAGGGGGCTAGAAGGGGGCTACTGGATATCTCTGCCTTAGGAGATCCGAGGGTCAATTCTCGTATTTTTAACAACGTTCGCAATATCATCTCAAGACTCAATCTGTCAAAAATTGTATAGCGTTTACCTACATTTTTGACATTTGATTGACGCTGGCATGAGATTGTGAACGTTTTTAGGTACGAGAATTGCCCCTCCGATTTCGATAGTCCTAGTAGGTAGTCCTAGTAACGTAGTTACTTTAAGTTGGTCGCATAAAAAATTGGTGAATATCTGATGAAAATAAAACGTGGTAAATATCCCGTTGAATACCAGTATTTTACATGGAGCGACTGCCTATCTGACCTCCACAACTTAGTTACTGGGTAATATATATACGATAACCCTTAGACTTTTTGTCAGACTTCCGGGTTTCTCGCGAAGACTGTCAAAAATCTACGAATGACAGCCGGGATCAATGGCTTAAAGTGCTTTCCGAGGCACGGAGGTGTCTTGGTATGTAAAGATGTTCACCCATCCACGGACCAACCCCGGCAAGCGTAGCTTATCCTGATCGATCGACCCGTACCGACGGCTGTTAGTACATGGCAACAAGCCCCACCGTACGGTGGTACTTGTATTTCGAATTCCAGGTAGGTAGGTTGATCATTAATATGTGGCGGCATCTACATCGCCACATGCGAACGCATCACACTAACGTCACGCAAAATCCTGCATCGCGCAATCAGAGTTTCCGCGCGACTAGCAGACTAATACAACGTCCCGACATCAACCGTTGGGCAGTTGCCCACCGGACACAACACCCGTCTGGTCGGAATTGAATAAATGAATTGAATTGAATTAAATTGAATCCTCCCTTTTCTAAGGAGGATGAGTGAACTTTGCACCCCGTTCCTCATGCCTCATACATAGGTACCTAATCCTCACTACATTATTAAATACCAAGTTTAGGGTCGGACGGACGGAACCAGAGCAAAGCGCAGTAAAAGAATCTTTCATAACAATACGAGAATATGAGATTATTTCATAAACTGCCGGTATTTTAGCGGTTATGCGCCGCCGCGTGCCGCGGAGGGTTGAGTGCCGAAAAAGTTACGCCCGGGCTCGTCACTAATTGGATTGTTCCGTGGGTAGGTACGCCGGTAAATATGTAATAGGCGTACGTGGAAACGTTTATAACAAATTCTTTTTAAGCTATGTTTTTGTCTTATGTTTGTGCCTTTGTAAGAAGAAAGTTCATTTATTCTTCTGGTACCTAACATAGCCAGGGCCCTAATTCACTATACCCACTTAACGATTCCTTACCTCGAAACCACGTCAACTCTCTCTCACACTCTCTCCACGTCTGCTCGTGTTGGGTTCAGCTGGTACTTCAATTAATTTATTTAATTTTCCAGTAGAAATACATTTACTATAGGAAATAGTCGTTACATGTTTAGTACAGAATAAAAAACATGTAGATTTTACTTCTATAAAATGGTGGAGCGTGATATGCGAAAAAAATCTACCCGAGGTTCTAAAATCGGCCCGCTTTCCTATGCGAAAGTAGACGTTCAGTTGTGAAGTAAACATAGAAGAATCTTTTATTTTTTTTAGGGTTCCGTACCTCAAAAGGAAAAAACGGAACCCTTATAGGATCACTCGTGTGTCTGTCTGTCTGTCCGTCTGTCCGTCTGTCACAGCCAATTTGCTCCGAATCTAATGGACCGATTAAGTTAAAATTTGGTACACATATGGATTTCTGTGACCCAAACACGTGCAGTTAAAGTAAATAATAATATATGAATTTTGAATATGAGAGTCACTTTTATGGGGAAAATAAGAAAATTTTAAAAAAAAGTTTTGTAAACTGTATCGTGTGACATATCAAATGAAAGGGCTTACTACGAGGGTCTCAAATATATTTTTTTATAATTTTAAAATATATTGTTTTAAAGTTATTTAAGAAAATTGACGAAAATTGACCATCCCCCCCCCCCCTTATCTTCAAACTACTGAGCCTAAAATTTTGAAAAAAATATTGAAAATAGTTCTATACCTGTAGATTACAGGCAAACCTATAAGAAGTCTGTGGTCTTAAAATAACATGGTAAATCTATATATATAAAAAAATTAAAGTCCTGACTGAGTCACTGACTAATATATCAACGCACAGCCCAAACCGATGGACCTAGAGACTTGAAATTTTGCACATAGATACCTTATATAGTGTAAACATCCACTAAGGAAGGATTTTTGGACATTCCATCCCTAAGGGGGTAAAATAGGGGATGAAATTTTGTATGAAAAATCCTATCCCTTGAGTTAATAGACTTGAAACTTAGCACGAATATTCATCTAAGTAAATTATAAAGTTTATCATTTTTAGTTTTCCTAAACTACCCCCTAAGGAGGGATTGGGGGTGTCGAAGTTTGTATGGAAGAACTTTAACACGCGGTCCGATTAACTCAAAACTCAGTTTTTATACTTGAGACCAAAAATTAAGCCTAACATGTATCAGGGTTTTCCAAAAATCTACCCCTAAGGGTTGAAAAGTTAATTTTATAGCGGAGGATTTTATTGGGGGCTTGATTAACTCTAAAATTGGTGTAAATAATGTTTGAGTCAAGTTATGGAAACATACCAGACGATTTTAGAAATTCTTTATTTGTGTTCGTGAAAACAGAGATACAGTTTATATGAAAAATCTTATTAATTTGGTTATTGAACTTGAAACTTAGCACAAATACTTGCATAAGTAAGTAATAATGTTTGTCATTATTAGTTTTTCAAAACTACGCCTCAAATGAGGTTAGGGATGTTAAAGTTTGTATAGAAGAATTTTAAAGCGCAGTCCGATTAAAAAAGTGGTACTTTGAGTCAAGTTAGGAAACTTGCCAAATGAATTTTCACCGATTTTGACGACATATAGCTGATGTTTTAAGGAGTAACTTAGGCTATTTTTATTTTAGAAAAATAATTAGGGTTCCGCGCAAGAAAATAAAATCCATGAAATCAGACAACCACGTACAGTCCAGTACAAACTTACTAAGCCTCCGCTGTCTATTACGGCTATAACAACAAATAATAAAAATAAAGCAAAGTTAAAAATGTAAGGGGTCGATCCCCATACAATAAACTTTTCATTTTGAAAAAAAAAAAAAAAATTTAATCTAGCATGTGGGGTCGTCTAGAACTCATTGAGTAGAGTATAAACATATATTTTTTTTAATCTTTTAAAATTAAGAAATAGGGGGCTGCAAAAGTTGTAAATTTTAGACCATTTTTGTACGAGCTCTGGCGCAACAATTCAACAAATTAGGAATTTGAAACTTCTTTATACCATGTAGGTACCATGAACATATAATATGGTACGGAACCCTTCGTGCGCGAGTCCGACTCGCACTTGACCGGTTTTTTTTTATTATACTCCAACATACTTACTTTAAATTTTTAATTAAAACACTTTTACTCGCCAAACTTTTAAGTTTGGTGAGATCTAAAGAGTTAGCTATCGGGGAACATCCGGAACATTGCCAAAATAAAACTCTGGGCTTATGTTTGCACGTGGTAAGATATTAGCGGGAAATGATAGAGAATTGGGGACCCTGCTGTGTGATGGATATGTAGTTGGCGCCGTTTAGTTAAAAGGCTAGGCTGTTAACCCGTCGCACGCCAATTAGCACACTCAATATATTTTTTATTGTTATCTGCACACCTGGGTGTCAATCGACGTTTAAAGAGTTAACAGAACTGCCTAGCCTTGGTGCCGTTCAACTACCGGCCTGAATGATATTCGATTAAAGGTTAGGTTGGAACTGTGAACAACCACGCGCGATCCGCATTGGTCGCAAGTAACTAAGCCACGACACGACCTAATGGGTTAGATCAGGATAGAAGTGTGAGCCGAGCGAGAGAAGCGAGCAGGGCAGCGGGAGTGGCCGGCGAGCGCTACTTCCAAAGGCTAGGCTGTCGGCTAATTAAGCTAGTTGGCTGCGACAGAATTAGTGTTCAATAAGATAAATAACTAACGATTTAATCTGAAAGATGAGAAAACGGTTTATATGTACCTATATTGTATACCTAGTCCATGTATAGTGGGATGCATCAATTGGGTACCACAGTTGTATTAACATTTTATTACAACTGGGGTACCCAATTGATGCAACCCATTGTACCTACATGGACTAAATGATTTCGACCACTACCTCCCAAAGTTAAGGCAATGACTTTGACCACTACCTACTAATACACCAGTAGGTAGTGGTCATGGGCTCGGATTGCGGCCTTTATTTAAGTCAGTCAATTTTAGAGCATGAAAACTATGATGAAAAACTACAAAGTGACTGACACACAGTACACTTCAGTGTGCATTAAAAAACACAATGTAGGTTTTTTCCATTGTCCTATTAATACAATGACGACATGCAAATACAATAGGTACAACGCTGGGCCGTTAAAATGGTATATCAAGTTTCAGTATTACATAAATTATCCCATTTATTGGCATTCAACAAGTCACTCAACCAGCCATATAATGTAAAGACATACATAACATTACTTACATTAAGAGCTATATTTCTACATAAACACATGAGATTACCTCAGAGAGGATGTAAGCGAGGCTATAAAAACCTCGTAAATTACCCGCACATAGTGTTTCTGTCGGTTAGCTAGAAAGCCCTACGGTACGCAATAAAATTTTAAATTACTCTAATGGAATATTTTATTACTCGTTTGAAGGACGTGGTGTTCACGGGTCTTTTGTGAAGAATAGTCGTGGGTAAAAATAATATTTGAAATGTTTGAAAATATCATCAAAATAGAACATTAATCCGATAAAACGTAGATTATGACAACATTAAACCATAAAGCTACGACGCTGCTACGGCGTAGCTGTCGTAGCAGCCTACGAACTCTCATTTCTTGAACTCTTCATAAAATGACTGCCACGAATTCCCACTAAAAGGAACCATTATCAATATTAAAGTGCAATCCAACGTAAACCTACAGAGATACGAGGCGCACTCGTAACGGGGTGAAGTGATCCTTTCATAAAATATTAGCTTTGTGCGAAGGTAATCCCGGTAATGGCCCGGTTGGGCCGCGCCAGGCTAATTAGTGAAATAGCCTACGCAGTACGCTTCACTTATTAGCTTAGCTGGGAACGTGAGCATCGCGGGGTTATAATTCAGAATGTATTATTGTTTGGTGGTAGTGTAATTATTTTGGGAAATTATAATGTACCTACGTGGTATGAAACGCGGTGGTTTTAAGAGAATGTTTCGATATCATTTTGGTAGTTTTCCTTTCATAATTTATCCTGACTATCCTAACTAATATTAAACTTCAGTGATTCGCCCTTCGAGATTACACTATGATTAACTTGTAGTAGCACGGACATGTGCTGCCAACTTACACTATTTTAGAGCAACAATTCAAAAACTATTTTATGTGCCCTAATGTGTATCTCATACACGTTTTGTGTGGTTGCCATCGCGCACGTAATTTTCTAATCGTAAATTAGTTTATTGAGTTTTTTGGACTTTTTAGTGGTATTTCAGTGTATTTCATAATGTATATCATGGGAAAACGAAAACGCTACGTCGAGGAGGAGTATTTAGCTCGGAAAATCTGAAATTGGAGAATAAGATGTCTCGTGTTCGTCGTAAGCAACGGGAAAGGAGTTACCACATAGTTCGGATTTCAAACAGAATCAATATTCTGTAGAGATCAGTACCAAGAGGAGGCTCCGCAAAACGAAGGTCGGTAACATTTTAAATTTCGAATAATGAAAACCTCGCTGGCCGGCAGGCGGCGCCCGCGCCGCGCCCTGCGCCAGCCGCACTTCTCGGCCTTGACCTACTTTTTCTTATAGAACATTGTTTGAATTATCTACTTATTTTTATATTTTGGTGCCTATAAGTGCTTAGGAGTTTAGTCTGTAAGGCTAATACCCACCTATAATGTACTTCAGTTCAACCTGTAAGGATGATCGCTGTATAATTAGGTAGCATCAAATTTCTTAGAACATAGTCCGGGAGATTATGTCATGAATTCGTACTTACATTTCTATTATAGACTGATGTACAATTTTACTCTAGAGTACAAACCGTGAGTTTGTATCAAGCATTTGTGACTGTGTATAAGATTCTAGAACATAGTCCGGGAGATTATGTCATGAATTTGTGCTTACATTTCTATTAGACGGATGTACAATATTGTACGATAAAATTCTAGAGGTACAAACCGTGAGTTTGTGTCACGAAATTGTGACTGTGCGTAAGATTCTAGAACATAGTCCGGGAGATTATGTCATGAATTTATACTTACTTTTAATGACTGATGTTCAACTCTAGAGTACCTGCAAATCATGAGTTTGTATCAAGAAATTGTGACTGTGCGTAAGATTCTAGAACATAGTTTGGGAGATTATGTCATGAATTTATACTTTCTTTTAATGACTGATGTTCAATTCTAGAGTACAAACCGTGAGTTTGTATCAAGAAATTGTGACTGTGCGTAAGATTCTAGAACATAGTCCGGGAGATTATGTCATGAATTTATACTTACTGTTAATGACTGATGTTCAATTCTAGAGTACAAACCGTGAGTTTGTATCACGAATTTATGAAAAACTGTCGGTCTATTGTTTTCAAGAGCCCCATATGAAGTTAACATTATACCTAATTCAACTCCACCTCCAAAGCCGATGAACCGATGTCCGCGCCGATAGACTACCCGAGGCTACTTCCACACCCACTTCCGCAGATGCACCGCCTCTAGAACATGCGTCTACGGGAAGTATCGAAGAGTTAGAACTATAGTTAGTTATTTTGTGTTTAATTGGAGAAAAGCCGCAGGTGCACTTATATTCTGGTTAGTGGTATAAAAAAAGAACAAAAAAAAAAGAATCGTTAATTTAAAATTAGCTCAGGCTCCAACACTTAATAATGAAATCAGAGCAGCGACTAATGAATGTGCCTATAAAGGCGCCTTGCAGAGCGACAACAAATTGGCTGACAAACAGAAGGTATTATCTTCTATCATAACCAACACAATCACTGCTGTCTTGCAAAGTGACTCTCGCGACAAGGAAATTAAATGTCAGACATTAAAATCTCTTAGTGCCGGCAAAATTTTATGTCACACACATTACAGTGAGACACAAACAAAGAGGAAGTTTTTGCTATCCTGCCTTAACAAAGAAATTAAGGCTAAAGTAAAGAACCACTTACTATTCGATAATGATCTCCAAGATAATTTAAAACCTATGAAAGCCATTATTAGCTCAGTGCCAAGCAGGCACTGAGTTAAAACCTACAGCTGCCAAGCCGCAATTGCCACCAAAAACATTCAACCAAAGGAACAACTTCGAGGGCTTTAAACTGGTGGGCCACCGCCGCCGCCGCAGTCGCAGCTTCGCCGCATGCCACCGAGACAGACCGCGACAGCTGTGGGCGCAAGAAACTACCTACGCGCCGTGCGACGGATCGCCGTATTCCGCGGCAACACAACCAGACTCCACGTCGTCGCTAGCCGAAGCGGACAATACCAACACACAGGCGGGTAAATTAAAGACATTCATCATAATTGGTCGCAAATGACAAATGATCTGAGGTGTTAACTTTGGTTAACGGTTGGCAAATTCCGATTTCGAAAAATATATAATGGATGGCTGGGATAGCCATCCTAATATTAAAAAATATAGGTAATAACGAAAAGATTGTAATTAATATCACGGATTTAATTAAAACCTCCACCGTGAATCGTACCAATATTGATTCTTCCTTATTTCAACGAAAGACTTCCATTTGTCCTGCTAGGACTTTCTGTATCGGCAGACAAGAGAACACTTGAATGTAACTCTTGTTAAATGTAATTAGTTTTAAGAAGCTTTTTATTAATGTAATATTTAAGCCGTTGGATCAAGGCTACCGAGACATGCAGCTACGTCTGCCGTCAATAGGCTCGGGGTTAGCATAGTTGCGGGTTGGACCGGCAGATCAGAAACTTTTGAAAGTTTTATAATAGAAGTAGCTGCAGATACCTCAGATACCTTTGCTCGGTCCCTTTCTAGGATGGCCTCGATCAACGAATGATAATGATAATTTTATCTTTGTTATATGTATGAACCTATTTGATTTTTAATCCTTATGTTTTTACGTTTGCAAGCTATATAATATATATTTGAGTTTATCTTTTTCCCTAAATACTTAGTTTCCTCTTCACTATTTCGTGAGACTCTAAACATCTACAAGTTAATCATAGTGTAATCTCGAAGGGCGAATCACTGAAGTTTAATAGAAAGTCAAACGAACTTACCTGTAAGTGACGTTCGATGACTATTAAACGATGTGATTCGCCCGAGAGATTACACTCCCTCCCTGACCCTGATCAAGATACTTCTAGATCCTCCCCTGACTTGCACGAAATAGTGACTAACGATGGCAAAAGGGGAAAACGTGTATGAGATACCTACCTACATTAGGGCACATAAAATAGTTTTTGAATTGTTGCTCTAAAATAGTGTAAGATGGCAGCACATGTCCGTGCTACTACAAGTTAATCATAGTGTAATCTCTCGGGCGAATCACTGAAGTTTAATAGTCATCGAACGTCACTTACAGGTAAGTTCGTTTGACTTTCTATTATAGATGCGAAAGTGAGTTTGTTTGTTACGCTTTCACGCTAAAACTCAACGGATGGCACATGGGTATAATAGACCATGACCTGGGTTAGGACTAGCGTTGCCGGAGAGTAATATTCCGAAGTATTCCCTTCGGAAGTATTCGGAAGTATTCGCCAGTTTTGAGTAGTATTCGCAAGTATTCCCCGAGCTAAGTACATGTGCGGTCACGCAAGTTTATCTATTAAAGTTTGACTATTGACCGCTAGATGGCGTTAATTAACGCCATCTAGCGGTCAATAGTCAAACTAACATTACGTCGTGTGTGTGTCGTGTGTGTTGTTGTCGTACGAGTATGTTGCGTTCATTCATGACTCCGAGTAATATTCGATTTGAAAACTTCGCAATACTTCCGAATATTTCTTTACATCTACTTAGATAAGTACTTACGTAATAAGTTTTTGTATGCGGTTTAGGTGTGAAAGTGGTAGAGAGGTAAATACATAGGTAGATTACTGAGTTTATAAAATAGTTTAAAGTAAGTATCAAGAAAGAAGTCAAGGTTTGACTTCAAGTGCAAAAACACACCGTTTTCGAGATATAAAATACAGTACATTTTTTTTCTTTTGCTTATATCTCGAAAACGGTGTGTCCTATCGCAAAAATAATGAAAATTTGGCCCCCCTTTATAAAACCCATAAACCCCTAAACCTCTACATGTAGGTACCAAAAAAAAACCATAAAGAACACGTTGAAGCTGCCCCCTCCTAGCGCCCCTCCATGTACAAGAGAATCGGCACTAATATCCGCACAAAATAGACATTTTAAACTCAACCATACAAAAATAAAACAATAATTACCGAGTCACTGGTAGATAACTACTTACAGGGAATTATTCCCGCTAGTAGATAACTACTTACGCGGAAATATTCGCGCTAGTACGTAGGCATCGAATAATACTCGTTGATTTTATGAATGAACGGGCTCGAGCTTCCTAAATCACGTGTGCAAGTGCACGTGAACGCCGCGCGCCGGCTCGCTGCTGGCACCGCGCGCCGACCAACTTCGGGTACTTATTGGATTATCTTTTAAATGCGACTATTGACCGCTAGATGGGGGCGCAGTTCTCATTGCAAATTACATATATTATGTCCCGCATTCGTGATATGCGTGTGGTGTGAGGGCCACTTTATTGAAACTCTTTGAAAATATGCTTAGGATTTAGTGAACATTCCCAAACAATTGTGAAAGTTGGAATCAGATTTTGTGAAAGTCAACTTTGCGAGATATGGACTGTAAAGTGGGGCCCTCGGTTCTCACATAGAGGATTGAGGGCCCGCCTGTACCTGACAAACTATGAACACTACAGATAAAGTCTTTATGCCAAAATCTAAGCTTATACCAAACAAAATTTGTGAAAACAAGATATTATCGCAAAACACTGTCCTACTTGGTATATCTTCGTTCAAAATGGGCCCTCAATCCTCACACACGTAAAAGTTTATCACGCAAATACAATGAAACCATTAACTTATAGCTATTGTTTGTAATCCTATAAGATACTAAATAAATTGTGAAAATTTGTGAAAGCAAGAGCAGGTCACCATTTCTTGTTGTTTGAAAGTTATGACCTTTACAAAATCCGGGCCCTCAATCCTCCATTTATTTTGTTTTCCGTTTGAATACGCTTATCGTATGAAAGATTAGACAAATACAAAATAGTCTCTTTTTGTGAAAAAAATTGTGCAACAAATTGATGTTATTTGTTACTAATAAGAATAACGATTAAACTAAAAATCTTAATAGATACCGAAATCAACTATTTTTGAAGTGTGTAGCAGGGTAGGGTGACAATACTTTCATTTTAATACCTGGATTGGTACAAACGGCACAATCAGATGGCCTGCGAGATCGCCAGATCTCACCTCATTAGATTCTTTTTTGTGGGAATATGTAAAAAATCAAATTTACATGAAATCTTATGCGAATGACAACGAGTTGAGAGTTGAAGTTCAGAATACGATTTATAATATTCACCACAACACTTTATTAAAGGTTACTAGAAATGAATTCGTTAAAAGAATAAATTTGTGTATCCAAGAGAATGGAGCCCATTTCGAGCAACTAATTAGTTAGTTTACCATTTTTTGTAAAAAATTAAATTAATTTAAGATTTCCTGGTTTTCCTTTCATTTAATTTATCATGTTTGTTAGAGAGATTTCATCCTTATAATTGACCCTAACGATCGATGCAATAAAAGTACAGGGTATAATTGTTTCAGATTTTAGCCGGTTCGATTCCCGGTTGTGGGAGAAGAGAAATTTCGAAAATCTTTGAATGCAGTTTGCTTTCTATTCAAAAATAAAGGAATGTTTTGAGTAAAATTTTCTATCTGCATTATTAAGAGTACTTCCTTCCAGGTGTCATTACAAAATTCCACCCTGTATATTATAATACACATAGTTGTATGGGTAATTATCTTGGAGTAGTGAATGTTGATATTTAATTTTATTTAAGGATTATTATGTTCCAAACATTTTCACATAAAATCGAGGAGTTTTGGATTAGAAAGATAAAGATAAAGATAAAAGATTTTGATTTTAAAGTGAAAGCTATACCTGCTCTAAGAGATACACTGATCAATTAATAGTTGACACTTTTTTAATTCACACAGCCGAATGACGTCATAAAATTGCGGCTACTATTTCATGGTTTGAGAAAACATTAAAAAAACCTGAAAACTTTGAATTTAATTTTAAAATTTATATTGTTATTGAACTAAAACTAATATTTTCCGACTGCTTTTTGCCTAATCTATCTAAATAATATATTTTAAGATTTTTTCTCATATAGAGTAAAATACCGTATCATGGTCACCCTATTTCCTAATTCAGGGAACAAAAATAAAACTCGATTTTTATTTACAATAAAGGGTCTTTTAATTGTTTTCTAGTATCGAATTTGTTGCACAATTTTTTTCACAAAAAGAGACTATTTTGTATTTGTCTAATCTTTCATACGATAAGCGTATTCAAACGGAAAACAAAATAAATGGAGGATTGAGGGCCCGGATTTTGTAAAGGTCATAACTTTCAAACAACAAGAAATGGTGACCTGCTCTTGCTTTCACAAATTTTCACAATTTATTTAGTATCTTATAGGATTACAAACAATAGCTATAAGTTAATGATTTCATTGTATTTGCGTGATAAACTTTTACGTGTGTGAGGATTGAGGGCCCATTTTGAACGAAGATATACCAAGTAGGACAGTGTTTTGCGATAATATCTTGTTTTCACAAATTTTGTTTGGTATAAGCTTAGATTTTGGCATAAAGACTTTATCTGTAGTGTCCATAGTTTGTCAGGTACAGGCGGGCCCTCAATCCTCTATGTGAGAACTGAGGGCCCCACTTTACAGTCCATATCTCGCAAAGTTGACTTTCACAAAATCTGATTCCAACTTTCACAATTGTTTGGGAATGTTCACTAAATCCTAAGCATATTTTCAAAGAGTTTCAATAAAGTGGCCCTCACACCACACGCATATCATTCGTGATAGTGCATTCATTAATACCCACGAATCAATCTTCCACCATTCATAAGCTAATCAGCAAACCTTGGTCACTGCAGCAGCAGAAAGCGTCGCATTAACACGACTAATCACGCTAGTTAATGCTACGCTTCTGTGGCACCATCTTGCGGATTCTTGCGATAACAATAGAATAGTCGGCGCACTGCATTTTTGTCCTTGAACCCCCACTTGTCCGGCACTGGATTCACCATAAAAACGTGTACAGGAGCGCTAATACTTCGTTGACTCATGAATGAATGGCTGCGAAGCTCAGTGGTGTGCCACTTTACTATCAAGCCAATGCCAGGCGAGCGCTGGCGTCGCTGAGCGACTAACGAGAGCAGGTGTTCATTTACAATTCTACCATTGCCCGCTAGATGGCGTTAATTCAAGTAACGGCACGGCGTAATATATTCGGCGAGTCGAGTCTCATCAAGCGACCTACGCAAGTACGCATACATTCGTAACTAGGTACCTACTGGCAATAATTTTATTCTTAATAGGTAATAAAAAGTAGGTTACCTACTACATTCTTACTAGTAGTATTCCTTCAAATTGAAGTATTCCTTTGAATATTTCGCAATTATTCCGAATACTTGCGAATACTTGCGAAGTTTTGCAACGCTAGTTAGGACACTGGATATGGTAGGTAGTACCGGTAGTACGTTCCTGTGGGATAATTTCCGACCCCCACGCGGGCGAAGCCACGGGCAAAAGCTAGTGTATATAAGGCTGATGATTTTATCATGTAGGTAGGTACTGTGAGGGCTCGAACCTCACAGCGGGAGGCTAACTACTTTATAATAAAAAACAGTAGTATACTGAAGAAATGGGGCTGAAGCCCGCTATATTAAAATAGAAATAACATTATAATTCACTCCCTAGGTCCTAAGCGGAGCCCTAGCTATCAGCTATCTGTCAATCCTTATAAAAAGTGACCATCACTTTTTATAAGAATATTCGATGTTTGAATGATCGAATGTCAGCCAGTTATCTATACTTTGGCTTGTATATAATAAAACCTCTACATGAGCTACGCCCACCCTTGAATAAAAGGATTAACGTAGTCAACTTCCAAATAAAACTTTTATTCAGACCTACCTTTTCTTGAGCAACTGAATTGTATTGGTGTATTGCTGTTAGCAATACCTTAAATACACCACTATCGGATATCCCATTCCCAATTTAATATTGTATTATAACGACCTTTGAAAACTAATTCATTTCTTTTCATATACCTAGATACCTAATTCTGAGCAGAAATTAAATCTTAGGCACTGAAAGAAAATCATTTTAGCATTGTCTCCTTAGTGCGAACGTCCAACCATTCATTCAATTCTATTAAATTGTAAATTAAAGAGCAAATCCCTGTGATTATTTAATCAGAAACCAGATTGATGAAGCAATCTTTTAATAATGAACGACTCAATCCTGTCTTGAAAATACCTATTTTAATAAGAATCCGCAAAAAATTGTAAGGATTATAAAACTGTGCTTTATATTGTAGCCTTGACGTACGAAAAGTGCTCAAATTCCATTTTCACACCACCTGCTCGAAAATGTCAAATTATATGTCAAGCAACCTTAACCTAAAGTGAGTCATTAGTGGCCGGGGGCACAGCCGGTCAATAATGTTGTACTGGATTTCATTATGACCCGCTGGTCAATAATGTGATTTGAATTTGGAATCTCACATGCTCAGCTAAATTGGCAGTATAGTACTAACAAACACCTTTTGGTGCCAGAAAGAGGAAAGCTATTCTCGAAACCCTTACTACGCGTGGATGATATTCTCGATTTCCTACAAAATCATAACGACTGCTTCTTCATATCGTTGCCATGTTTTCGAAGACATAATATTGTAAGAATAATTAGATAACTACGAACCATTTTTAATTTTTTTTTAATTTTTTTTTTTAAATTTTGGAACGAAGTTCCTTATCGCGCGTTGTGAAAGGGGGCTAGACGGAAAAAAGTCTCACGAAAAGTTGTCACGACACTTTTTGCTATAGGTAGCTATTGTAAGACGTGCGGCGTGCGCATGTTTCTCTGTCTGTCTCTCTCTCTCTCTCTCTCTTATAGAAAGCAAGCCAGATATTTTCATTTCTATTTCGCATTGAACAGTGTGGTGTCGCGATGATGATGATGATAATGATGATGATGATGATGATGATGATGGTGATGATGATGATGATGATGATGATGATGATGATGGTGATGGTGATGATGATGATGATGATGATGATGATGATGATGATGATGATGATGATGATGATGATGATGATGATGATGATGATGATGATGATGATGATGATGATGATGATGATGATGATGATGATGATGATGATGATGATGATGATGATGATGATGATGATGATGATGATGATGATGATGATGATGATGATGATGATGATGATGATGATGATGATGATGATGATGATGATGATGATGATGATGATGATGATGATGATGATGATGATGATGATGATGATGATGATGATGATGATGATGATGATGATGATGATGATGATGATGATGATGATGATGATGATGATGATGATGATGATGATGATGATGATGATGATGATGATGATGATGATGATGATGATGATGATGATGATGATGATGATGATGATGATGATGATGATGATGATGATGATGATGATGATGATGATGATGATGATGATGATGATGATGATGATGATGATGATGATGATGATGATGATGATGATGATGATGATGATGATGATGATGATGATGATGATGATGATGATGATGATGATGATGATGATGATGATGATGATGATGATGATGATGATGATGATGATGATGATGATGATGATGATGATGATGATGATGATGATGATGATGATGATGATGATGATGATGATGATAAGTATAAAAATAAAATTTTGTTACAATTCCTTCACTAATTAATCGAAAGGAACTTGGTTCCATCCGGGTGTCCCTTGACACCTCTCAAGTTTTTTTTTTTAAAATTATACACATCAACATCTATAAACGTACCAAATAAAAACTTAACTTTATCTTTGCACAACTGGACTAATGTCTCAAATGTTACCATTAACTTCAATTAATATGTAAGTGCATATAACTAACTAGTTCTAAATATGTTATTCTTACTGTTTGTTTATTTAATAAATACTTTGTTTTTCGTACTATGGCTATTATTTCCTCACAGTAGGTGTAAAAAGTAGAGTATCCTCCTCTGGGCTAAAGGTGTCTTTGCCTTGGGCTAGCTTGAATCCCTCGCTGCATTCAGGATTCTTGTATTAACTCCCTCGCTTCGCTCGTGAGTTAAACTCTTAACTACCTCGCTGCGCTCGGGAGTTAAATCCCGAATCCTTCATTGCGCTCGAGATTCAATATGACGCCCGTGACATAAGACACAACTTTAGCCCCTCGGTGCATAATCTACTATTATATCTTGATTTTGTCTACCCAAATAGGGGTAAGTAGGTTCTGGTAGAAATTTAATAGGTATATCTTCTGAAAAGTTGAGGATTAGGTATTAATAGGTCATCATCATTCTCCTGCCCTTATCCCATTCGATTTGGGGTCGGCGCAACATGTCCCTTTTATCCATAATTCTCTAGGTATTAGTCGTCATTTCGGTAGTCACCCCTTTTCTAGCCATGTCATTTTTCACACAGTCCGTCCATCGTTTGTTTGGTCTTCTCCTACTCATATAGCCATCGAAATTCATACTAACAACTTTCCTCACGACATTTTCGATTCCCGCACAACTTTTCAGTCACCGTTAGTCAGTGTCCATCTGTGTTTAGGTATTAATAGCTATTGGTGATCAGTTGGTAATCCAAGGCGGTAGGTACAATTGTATTTTTTTTTCAGAGTTAATCCCATTATTCTTTTTTTTTTTACTTTTTTAACTGAAGTGTTCCGGCTTTCAGTAATAACTTATAAATGCATTGAAATAACTTCATATGTTCAACTCCAAAAGTTAAATTTAAAACAAATAGGTACCTACTTACAGCTTTATCACAAAACAAACATTAATTCGTTACATTACAAAAAAAATAAATTAAAACGTCCGCCACAAACAGCCCCGAAGGCAATTCAAATGAGTTTAGCTTTCCCGTCATAAAAATGAAAGATACTTATTATAATAGATAGGTACTTTTTTACACCAAACTCAAATTCTAACCGAAAAATAAGAATTTTTGGTTAAGTACTAAGGCTCGTATTTGAGTAATTACTTGCTACTAAGTAATTTCTTAATGAAGTCATTACCTACTTTAGGGTAAAGAAGATGGTGGGTGACTATTACTTGGCTAAGAATTCTAAGCTTTGACAGTTCTAACTTCAAGCAATTACTAAACTATAGAATGAAAATCATTACTTGAGCAATTACTTTTACTGAAGTAATTACTTTTACTTGACTATAAATACTTGTGTTAGAAGTAGGTTAGGTACCTACAGTCAGCAAGAAAAGACAATTAAGTATTATAATTATTTTTTTAGCACGCAGTCTGTGCAAGTGTTTCCCAAAGTGTTAGGTACACAGAGAAGTTTAGTAAATAAACCATCTTTTCACCAATTATGTTTAGCTAAGGTTCGTTTTTGTCGGGGGTCGGGTTGCCTCCTTCCCTCAAATAGGGCGAGGGTAGTGGTTGATTTTTGTGTTATGCTCGTGAACGAGTGCTTTTTGTGGTGGCTGGTCATCTTGCATCATGGTTTAGACATTGTTAGATCTACGTTTTGGAATGGGCAACTAGCTTCAACTTTCTGACTAATTCTTAAACGGCGTTTAAACTCTTAATAGCTATTGATTCGACAAAATTATGTGGGTGAATTTCCCAAACGACTTTTTTTTTTGTCTTCATTGAAATTAGTATTTGAAAAAAGGAATATTGTTCTGTACTATTTTTTTTTGTATTCATTAGGTATTTATTGGGTTGTGGCATAAAATATTATTTGTCTAAGTCTATTTACAAAGGTAGAAATAAATACATAAACCTCTATTTTTGTCACATCGGTGCTGTCCCTCTACTTTTTTTACAAGCAAAAACGCTTATATCGTTATAAAAATAAGTAACTTAAGAATATAACTTATTCTATTTCATAGAATATTAGTTTTATTATTAATATGTAGCATATTTTATTACGTAATTCATAATATTTATTACTGAGAGGCATAAATGTACTTGTCTCGCAAAATTTTGTCATATCGCTGCACAAAAGTAATTTAAACCTAACTTTGCATCGATGAGTCCGACAGTGTCCCCACCCCAATTTTATTTCCCTCGTTAGTGTGTGCTCACAGAGTACTTTTATATATATGGGATAGAGGTACAACTCAGCAACCAAAGTGAGAAACGTCAAGTGTCGCCTCTGGACACGAGTTTTGGAACTAATGCCAACACAATCATACGTATAGCTACATACATACGTACATCGCTTACTATTTACAGCCTGAATATTTTTGAGGTACTATTTTAAAATGTGAATTACATATTCGCTTGCAGTTAGGTTAATAGCGAAAAGTAATTCACAACAAACAAACAATAAAACAATGTTAGGTAATCTTCGATTTAATTATTTATTTCTTTCTTTTGAAACACTTCTTATTAAGTTTTTTAGCTTTAATTTTATTCGAATCCGTATCATCATCACACTCTCTCCTATTTATTAATATATTATTAATATCTTTGCAATAGTTATAAATAAAAAATCTGCAGGATATTTTTATTAAAAAATCTATTAATTTTTCACTATGCACTGAGCATGTAACGAAAGAAAAATCTACAGCTACAAAAATTATAGTTGTTATTAATTCTCTGAGATGTTCCTTCGATAAATTTTCTTTTAATATTATATAATTTATATCCTGCAGATTTGATATACAATTTAAAAGAGAGTCGCTGGGACTGCAAAGCCATTTTTTATTTGCGTATTCCCGATATCTTAAATATTCGTGCTCACTATCTGACATTAAATCTTTTTTACATTGATCACACCCCTTGAATACCTTTTTCTTGGCGCTTTTTACAAAATATCCAGTAACGTACTGTAGGCCCCCAATTACGCGTGGGTCATTTTTTTCTTCAAGGGGTGTGAATGTTATATCGGGAATATTACCAAGTTCGCAATTTGTTTGCTCTTTGCAGCCCCCGCCTGTGATGAGTACTTCATGTAAAGTTTCACAATTGTCTATTTCACAGTTGGCTCCAGGAGCATGGACACTAGAGACGCTGTTTATTAGTAACGTCGTGAATGCTGCTTCAAATCGTTCTGGTGTAGGGTTTACGTTGCGGCATCCGTGGCTCCTTATGGACCCAAAAAAGTTTTCTATCGGGTCTTGATTCAGATGCCGCAACCAAACTGACGTTACACCATATTTTGTTTGCATTTTTTTTAATAATAATTCTATTCCTTCTAGTGTCCATACCCAATTGTTCAATGTGGGAACATATTCATTATTTGATGTTCTAGGATTAATAAATTTCATGTCTTTCATGGTATCTTTACACTCCTTCCATGTTTTATGATGTATAGAAGTAGGCGTTGCAGGTCCTAGAAGAGGTTTACCAAATTTCTTTCTTTTGCCAAAGCTTCCGTTTAGCGAATCAAAAAGCGTGTCGAAGAACAGCAAGATGTCTGCAGTGTCTTTGGCTTCTCTAGGAAGTATACCCTTATCTGTAAAAAAATATAATTTGTTAAATAATGTTTTAGGTCTGATCTGCATAATGTAATAGTTTAATAAGTACATGAAGTACCTATTTAATATTTTTAAGTACTTAATTGAAATGATCAGAAAAAAACTAGTGATAAAAGAATGTAAAGACAACATTAGGTACTTATGATATTTACCTGCTAGATAGCCCATATTCGAAGCCACAGTTTGACTGAATACCTGCGTAGCATTTTTGACCTTCATCCGGGGAATTTTGCTAGGGTCACAGTGGGCATCTGTCAATTTGGGCACCAATCGGATTCCTTTGTACCCTGGGTTTTCCCTGTGTAAGGCCATGATATGAGCCCATTTTGCCATTTTTACTTCCCCATTTTTTATATATTTCAAATGTTTTGTAATTAGATTGTTGCGTATGCATTTCATCAGATGGGGTGGGTCATACAATGGTATAATATTTTGGTTGTTTACCATAAAACTGTTATCTTGGGGCTCTTCTCCCTTTCTCAACAGGTTACCCCTTGTCTCTTGCAAAAGATATTTAATGCAGTTCACATTATTTGTGCCTTGGTCGCACACAGTTGCTACCACTATAAGACCGGCATTTTGCAGCTCAGTGATTACAGATTTTAACTGCTTCGCAAGTTCAGGTCCCTTTGTTGCAGCTTGTGAAAAAGTGTATGCAACCGGTTGCTTATAGTTTTTTACTAACCCTCTTACCATAAACACTTGTGCATGATCTGCATAATTAGCTTGCGTCTCTAGGCCATTTGTGACAAACCCACAAACTTTGTCCTTTCTTTCATTATATGTCACATTGGGTTTGAGTGACATTTCGTCAAACAGAACAATACATATTTTATGTTCTAGCTTCATTTTTTCAGTTGCTTTCTTTATTTGCTGAATCATATTTTTGTTGATTCCTGGATTTATATCTGCCATATTAAGTAACTTCAGGAGAGTTTGGCGTGATGGCAAGATAAATATTTTTCTAAGAAATCTGTACCCTTTTGGGCTCTGTTTAAGGAAGGACAAAGCTATAATTTTTTCCTTTAAAGTAAAACGACGGCCTTTGTCACCTTTCTTATGCTCTCTGAACTGCAATAATGTCAAAACTTTTGATGTGCTTGGTAATTTGTCGAGGGTTTTCAAAAACTGTGGATTTGTTGTCAAATTTTGCAGTTCCTTGATCTTTTTGGCCTGATTTTTGACCTTGTTGCGGCATTTGCTTAGTTTTACTCCAACTAGTACAAGTTTTCGGTATAAAGCATGCTCAGATGGTGTTACAGCAATGCGTTTCACCCGCCTTCTAGATACGATCGTTCGTTGTTGCTTTTTGTGATGTTCTGTAATGAAATAAAACATTTAGAAAATTATTTGGAATACAATTAAGTAACTAAGTAGTTTTGATGTCGTATGAGTTGTTTTACTATAAAAAATAAGTTGTTATAGTAATAAATGCATTACTTGTATTCTACTACATTTAGCTACCATAGAACAATTTATTTTTTATAAAAAAGTATACAATATAATTATGTCTAATATAGTGTATATAATTTCATAACTGAAATACTATATTTCTATATTTTGTTTCATTGCATTCATAATGAGTTATTGTGTGTAGTGCAACATTTGAAGGTATTTCAATATTGTAATTTAAACATGTCCTATAGGTACAATAGTTTCTCCCATTGGTGCCCCCATGGCAGATATTTTTATAGCATAGTTAATGAAACATTCTAATATTTGTACCTAAGTACAAGTGTAGTAGTATTTAAAGTTGTATAAATCGCCATTTAATTAGTTTAAATGGCAAAATTCATAAAAGTTGGCCATGATTGTTTACTAAAAATGAAAAGTAAGGAAAAACACACCTATGATAATAATTATCTTTACTTACCGAGATTTTCCTTAATTTGTACATCTTCCAAAGCAGTTGTAACATGCAGATGCATAGGCACAGTCTCTCTGGATACTGTGTCACATCTGTGTGAAGTAACAGGTTCTGGAATGAAAATGAATTAATTACTTAGTAATAAATTATGAAAAATGTGTAAATACATAATCATTATCAACTTTAACAGCCTCAGTCAATATTGAAAGTATTAAATGTATATTCATTACAATGTATGCATAATGCAATATTAGTCTTATTTAAGATGCATAACATTCATTTTCACTACATAGTAAACTTTTATCATTTTATTAGCTTCTGCCTGGATGGTTGGTACCACAATGAAAAGTATGTAAAATAATTGTCTAAATAGAATCGAGGACAATTTAAAAAAACGGTCAAGAGCGAGTCGGACTCGCGCACCGAGGGTTCTGTTCCGATTTCTGAAAAAGGTGTGCTATTTACAGACATCGTTTTATTTTTCCTGTAATCTTTACATAAACACCTATCACATAGAATAATTTCAGATTTTTCTTTTTGGAAACTTCGGAGATAAGGGGGGCGAACGGTATTTTTTTTTTCATTTTTCCTCAAAAGTCGAAAACTATGCGGCGTAAAAAAAAGAAAAAAAAATTTTTGAGAATGTGCAAACAGCGCTCTTTCATATGATACCCCACATGCCCTAGTAGCCCCACTTTGAATTTTTAAGACCCCCGTTTAGTTCCTGTTGCAAAAAAATAGAAATATTTTTATTTCTTTCTTATTTGCAAAATAGTTGTGTAAACGTCATCTAAAACTGTTCCAAATTTCAAGTTGATAGCATCAGTAGTTCTTTAAATATCCCGCTGTGACAGACAGACAGACTGAGTCACACCATAAGGGTTCCTTTTTTACCATTTTGGTACGGAACCCTAAAAACATCTCAAACCATCTAAAAACATCTTCACTTACCAAGATTTTCCTTTATATGAACATCTTCCACAGCACTTTGAGTGTGTGGCTGCAAGTGCGCGGCCAAATGTGAAGTAACAGGTTCTGGAATGACAATTAATCAATTATTTCAGCAACCCTCATAGTACTAGATTCTCATGTGTCTCATTAGCGCTGCTGACAGGTTAAGTGTGAACTGTTATCAAATTACTATGTAAAGCTACATTGGTCTAGCAGTTGCAGAAGCAACCACTGGCTTTCAGGTATTAGATTTGATTCCCAACTTGAGGCAATTTGTTATTGGGTATTTCACCAAACATTATAGTATACCAGTTAAGATACCCGTGTCCGGCAGAGGAGGAGTAAGAGCTCATGCTGGAACATTTAATATGCTTTGATAAAATAATATTAATTTACCTTTTGATGTACATGCTTCTGACATCTGAAGAGGTCTCAACACTCTACTTTCCGGCTTGAATTTTAAGGAAGATAATCCTGTAAAAACAATAAAATTTCATTAAGTCAGACCTTATTCAAAACTAATTTTATTTTATTCCTAACAATTTAGTCTTATAGAGCTTGATAAATATAATAATTACTGGTACAGGGCAACAGATGGGTTAATAACTAGCTTCTTTATTTAGTACACTATGTAAATAGCATGTTTAGTAGCAACACATTATATGGTGGTTTTAAACTGTTATGAGTAATAAAAAACGCAGTATCCTAAATCTGTATTCTTTGTATTTACTAGATATTTTATTAACTAACCTGGCATGTTTGTTGTTGGTACAGCTTCTTTGCTGAGTCGATTATTCCGGCACCAATACTTTTGTTCGAAGTGTACATGACATATACGGCGGTATTTGAAAATATGTTCATTTTCAAGTTGCAATATGTCACCACCAACAGAATAGACCCATGTATTAAACAACTCCTTATCCTTAACTGGGTTAGGGAACTTATGCAAATTTGCATTGGTATCTGAAATAATCGAGTAAGTAATCAGTGAAGTTGAAAGTTGAAACCTGAAATTTACGGGTGGCGGACTCTGCCTTAGGGCTTTGTCATAAGGGTGCTGAACTGCTTACATAGCAGCCCCCTCAAAAACAAAGTTTTGGCAGTGGCCTTTTATGAATAAAACACTTACCTAAGCTATTTAAACATCCGGGGACGCAACACTTTCTGTTAGACATGATAATAGATAGATATCAATGTCACACACACAAAAGTTAGTACCAAACGGGTGGTCAGAGTCCTGTCTCAATACTTAGATTTTAACAATCACACAAGCACAAATTCGACACGGCCGGAGGAGCAGAGGCTCGACTCAACGGACTTGGGCGGTGAAAAAGCACTTTTAGACGATTAAAATCTAGAAAAACAAGCAAGACGCGGAAAATGCGCACAGGCAAACCGGCAATCAAGTTTGTTTTGATTGACATTTGTTGTAGTATTGCATACAAAAATAAATTCAGTTAATATGTCTTGAAATTCTTTTTAAGTACTTTTTATTTCAATTTATAACATTAACATAATGAGCTATAATCTAGAAAATATTTTCTCGTTGTATTGTTTTTTTTTACATAGAAACGAAGTTAAAACTAATAAAAACTTATGTAATAAAAACATGGAAATTGAGGGAGGGCTGGTCACACCGGAGAGCCAAGATGGCGTGAATGCATGACTGTTTTCACGCCATCTTGCGTACTGTAGTAGAACTATGTAGTCACAAAATGATGAATACTCAAATACTGCCATCTCATATAGAGTTTCGTAAAAGTAACACATTATAATGAAACCAAACTAAAATGTCAGTTTCACCTAGAGGTCAGGAATACTATTGGTGTCCAACTTATTTTGTATACTTATACGAGACCGATTACCCGTTTGCCACTACTAAGATTGTCAACCCTGTGTGTGCTAGTGCGCAGTCAGGACGGACGTGTGTCAAATCGCTGCATATTCCCGCCAATTACGTAAGTACGACATTTCAGTTACTTCCAAGCAATTATTTTATATTATCGGTGGTTGCATTTTTCTAGTGTAATGTGAAGTTTTATTACGATTGTTTGGTTCTAACAGACATAGTAAGTAAATTAGCATCATTATAGGTACTTGAATTTAGCCTAAATATTATACATTTTTCATAATTTTCAAAAAAGTCGATAATTTCTCACGTCGCTGTTCTCATATCGCTGTAATCGGTGGTCTTTTTTACCACCGATGTGATAATTTACACCGATGTGATAAGAAAAATCAATCGGTGTCTTAAATATCATATCGGTGTTTTGATTCATGATCGACGCATAGTTTTGTCACATCGGTGGATTGTTTTATCACATCGGTAGATCATATTATCACCTCGGTGTAATTTTATCATATTGGTAGACATAGTGTCATTTCATTAAAGTAAACAAAAAAACAATGGAGCATACCTACAACCATACATTATATACATACATATACACATATTATATTTTTTAACTTTCATAAATATTAACTTGTGTGCAGCTCGTGCCGCACACAATTCGTTCGAGTAATTTTGTTTAAGATTAATTTTGTTTAAGAATGCTGAAATCAAAACTAAACGAGGAGGAGAAAAAAGAGAGAAAGAGGTTGATGGAAAGAATAAGAAAAGCTAAAATCAAAAGTGATCCTGTGTTAAGAGAGCAGCATTTAAGAAAAGACAGAGAACGCTTAGCTAAAAGAAAGGCAGCTGGACTTATCCTAACCCGAAGCCAAATGACTGCACATGCACGTCGCAATGCACAAAAGAAAAACCGAATCAGTGCCCGTGCATATTATCAGCGGAAAAAAAATAAGGCAAATGGTGCCCGCAACAACCCAACAAGTGTTTCAGAGACCAATGACGCAGAATCGCTACCGAAAAATCAAGATAATGAGCCCGGTATTTCTCAAGAACTAATAGGACCTCATAGCCCACGGCTATTGCGACAGAATGTTCGATGTAATAGTCCTAATTTGCGTATTGATGCCATAGTAGCGAGTAGTTCCCACTATTTACGTACAAGCAGTCCCCTAGATTTATCAATAGCATCTCCTTTACGAACGCCAAGTATTAGTTCTATAAATTCAGAAGAATCAACATTACGCCCAAATAGTCCTAACTTAGACACATCCTTTAATACTGTTAAATTCAAACAAGACATTAAAATGAAATTTCGTAAATATCAAAACGTTAAAACTCAGCAAATACACGATTTAAGAAAACAATTGGCAAAGGCTAATAAAGAGAAACTAATGTACAAAAAGAGATACATGAGACTACATCAAGAATTTAAGAAATTAAAACAGAGTAATTTAGAAGTGAGACGAATCCCAACGAAGCCAAAAAATATAGACCTGCAAAAACGTATCCGTAAGATTGTTGTTCAGTTTTTTGAGGATGATGAAAATTCAAATCTTTGCCCAGGTAAAAAGGATACTGTCACACAAAATGGAGTAAAAAAACAGAAAAGGCTGATGAAAGACACAATTAAAAATTTACACAAAAAGTATTTGACTTCGGGCTACCCTCCAATCAGTTACGTCACTTTTACAAGAATGAGGCCGTTTTGGGTCACGCAGCCAAAATTAAACTTGAGAAATACATGCCTATGTGAGAAACATGAGAACATGGATCTTGTTATATCATCTTTAAAAAGAAATCGTATCATAAAAGAAAACACCACGACTGAAATTCTAAGTAGTATTTGCTGTGATATTTTTAAGGTAGAATGCCTGCAAAGAACATGTCCTGTCTGTAAGAATCGTCATTTAAATTATCAAGAATTTGATAACTCCAAAGATGTTATTTATTGGAATTGGAAGAAGATAAAAAAGAATTACAAAAAAAATGGAGTCGATAAAATAGCCGTTAATGTAGAAAAAGTAAAAATAACCGTTAAACCATTACAACTAATCAAAATATTTGAAAACAATCTGAAACCGTTCTTAACACATTGTAGTAATATACGAAATCAAAGTCAAGCTTTTAAGCACTACAAACAAAACATGACTGAAAAGGATTGTGTCGTTCACATTGACTTTAGTGAGAACTATAGCTCCAAGTACGGGTCCGAAATACAATCTATGCACTTTGGTGGCAGTCGTCAACAATTCACATTACACACTGCTGTAATTTACTATAAAAATAAGGAAGAGAATATAACAACTCAATGTTTCTGCACTATTAGTTCTTCACTGCGCCATGATGCTGCCGCCGTTTGGGCTCACCTTGTTCCAATATTAGAAGAAATTAAACAGGAAGCTCCAATTGTTCAGAATCTTATTATTATTTCTGATTCTCCATCAGGCCAGTATCGGAATAAGAAAATTTTTTATATTATGTCCCAACTCAGTATTTACTGCTCTTCTCTGACTAACATAATATGGAACTATAGTGAATGTGGTCATGGAAAAGGTGCGCCAGATGGAGTAGGTGGGCTACTGAAGCGAACGGCGGATCGATTTGTTGCACACGATGGTGATATGAATAATATAGACTCTTTTGTAAACTATTTAAAATCTGCTGTCCAAGGCGTGAAAATTAGTACTGTAGAAGAATATGAAGTTGAAGAAAAGGACTGGCTTCTCCCTACAAATTTGAACACATTTCGTGGAACATTGCAAGTCAAACAAGTCATTTGGACTAAAGAAGCTAAAAATCGTATAGTTTTACGTCGACTTTCTTGTATAGAAGATGAATGTATGAAATATGTTGTTAAATGTCCACATGGCAAACATCTAGACTTCCACAATTTGTCAACCGAACACGAAATTAAGTCTAAACCTCAACTTTCTACTTCGAGTAATAAAAAATCCAGAACTAAATCCAAAATAGATATCACTAAAATGCGACCAGTAAAGTTAACTGACAAATTAATTTTGTTCCCACAGCCATCACATTCAAAGTATTTTACACCATCAAATACATTAAAAATCTCGGAAAATGCGGCACCCAGATCATCCTCTTCGACAAAAATGTCTGAAAATTTGCTATTGAACTATGTAGATCTTGATCAAAGTACTCCTGCCTGTTCATTTTTAGAGAAAATTGACACGAACATTTTAGTTGGTTTAGAGGAATCAACTCAATTCGTAAATAAAGAGGATACGGTAAAAGCATCTAATAGATTTTCAAGTCCTACCGTGGAAGACAGTGACACCGATGAGGAAATATTTAGAGTAAAATCTAAAATTAACTTTAAAAAAGAAAAAAATGAGCCACGTAAACCAACTCCTGACATCAAACAGAGATTTAATTATTTTGGTTGCAGTGACACTGATGATGACTTATTTTGATCTGGGCTGATTTGTTTTTAAAATTTTTATTTTTATTGTTTTTAGTTTTAATTGAAAAAAAAAGGTTTAATTGTTGTAACAGATAATAATTATAAAAGTACGTAATTAAGTGCTGTGATTAACTATAGGTATACTACATAGTCTTCTATGACTTAAAAGTCTAATTATGGTGCAATTTAATAAAAGTGGAGTACGAAGACGGTTCAAGTTCTGTAGTGATTTATGTTGAACTTAAAGGCTGATTAACATAATAACCAAATTATACTGACAGATTTAATTTAAGTTTTTTTTTTAAGGGTAAAGATTATTTGCTAGATGTAAGATATAAGCGATCTCTATGTAATCTATGATACTTACGCACTGAGAACAAAGATTTTAAAAATATTAAATTAAGTGATAATTAAAGCTGTGATTATTGTAGTGTTGTTATGATTAAGGTTAAACTTAAAAGGCTGATTAATTAGGTATATAAAGTTTTCTTATATAAAGTTTCTATTCTTAGTATTGTTGAACCTAGAACGCCACAATGTTTTAAGTGTACACATGGCAAAACAATTAGCTTGATCGCCACATTAATAAATGTGTATTGTACAATAACGTACAAGAAATTTTTGTTTTTTATACTTCTTTTAAATAAACACAATGATAATAAAAAAAAACATTATTTTTTATTCTAAGAAAATAATACCCTTAGTTCAGATATTCAGTTCTTAGTCACTCCTTCAAAAATGTATAAGCCTACTATTTCTTTTTTGATGTTCAAAGGTGGATAGATTATCATATCGCTGTATATGTATATCACATCGGTGAATAAATTTATCATATCGGTGTACAGAAAAGATAATCGGTGCCGGATTGTCACATCGGTGGAAACCAGAATTCAAACTGAATTTTCTCCATAGTCTTAAAAGATACGTTGATGGTTACCAATAAGGGAGTATTTAGTATCCTAAATATTACATTAAACATGAAAAAAATAAAAAATATATATAAATGAAAAAGTTCACCGATATGATAAGAAAAATGGCATTTGTTGAAATTCACCCATGTATTTATGCGAATTCCTTCCATAAGCTCGGTTTTTGAGGTCCTCAGATAAATACTCGACAGTAATTCACTCGACTTGTAAGCTAAATTCTTCCTTAACGAAGTGTTCAGAAACACGATATCGAATCAATAATCACTATCGAATGGATAAACTCCGTTTAAATACCTCAGAAACCGGGCATAACTGACCAACTTTGACAATAAATTCAAAAGTGCCTATAATCGGTTTAATTGAAATAAATGCTGTTGTTAGGGTTCCGTACCAAAATGGTAAAAAAGGAACCCTTATAGTGCGACTCAGTCTGTCTGTCTGTCACAGCTAGATATTTCAAGAACTACTAATGCTATCGACTTGTTTGGAACAGTTTTAGATGACGTTTACCCAACTATTTTGCAAATAAGAAAGAAATAAAAATGTTTATTATATTTTTTTTGCAACAGGTGCTGAAAGGGGGTCTTAAAAATTCAAAGTGGAGCTACTAGGGCATGTGGGGTATCATATGAAAGAACGCTGTTTGCACATTCTCAAACGTTTTTCTATTTTTTTTAGGCCGCATAGTTTTCGATTTTTGATGAAAAATGTAAAAAATTAACCGTTAATTAAAATCCCTGATGGTGGCCATGCCAGTGTCAGTCACACGAAAATATCACTCTTAATCGACTTTATTTCCCGACACTCGTTAATCTTGTAGGGATAAAACGGACGGTACGCAACTTTTAAACAGAGCCTACGTAATTATATACAGAAGTTCTTACACCCGTAAACTTAGTAAGACAAGTTGGGGCCAATGTTAGCCAAGTTCAGCAGGAATGAGTCGACGAAACTGGCTAACTTCGACAACTAAGCTATGTAGTTTGAAAATTGCCTAAATTTAATTATTGTGTACAAAAGGAGCTTTTGCTTCGTAGAGAATTAGGTTGAGGAGCTCGTGGCTGAGTAATAACAGCCGCACGGGTCGATCAATTAGGTTAAGCTACGCTTGCCGCGGTTGGTCCGTGGATGGGTGACCATCTTTATCAAGACAAGAGACCATGCCTCGGAAAGCACGTTAAGCCGTTGGTCCCGGTTGTCATTCGTGGATCTTTAACAGTCGTTACGGGTCGTCAGAAGCCCGAAACTTTGACAACCAGTCTTACCAAGGGGTATCGTATTACCCAGTAACTGAGCTGTGGAGATCAGATAGGCAGTCGGTAAAGAGGTCACCCTCAAAGATGAAGGACCTCGACACTAATGTGAATTTGGTTTGTAAAACCACAGTAAAATTCCTATCTCCACAACCCAGTTACTTGGTGAGTAGTAACTGGGTTGTGGAGATAGGCGCTCCATGCAAATTACTGGTATTATTCGCGACGATAGGCCTTTGTGCATTAAATGAAAGGTGTCCCTTCGTCCAGCATACTCACCATGGAATCCTGATATTTCATGAATGTCAAAAAACTGTTCTGAAATAGTGCTAAATAGTGCCCAAAGGAAAAAAATAGTGCTCTTGTACTTGCGAAGTTATAGCCATAGTTCGATGAGTATGCTGGACGAAGGTTTCGCCCAGCATACTCACCTCCGTCCGGAGAATCTGTATACGCTTCAAACATAATTCATACTTCAAAAAATAGTTCCCAAATAGTGCCAAACGGTGCCCAAAAAGAAAAAACAGTGCTCGAATAACTTCGGAGTTATAGGCTTCGTTCAGTGAGTATGCTGGGCGTAGGTTCTACGCCCAGCATACTCACCTCAGTGCGCGAATATCGAACGAGCTATAGGTACAATTTACGTCTCAAAAAATTGTGCTTGAAATAGTGCCCAATATCAGTCCAATTTTTGCTTGACTTTTGACTTAGAAAACCATTAAATTTTAATGTAAACTTCTACATACTAACGTAAAATGGGGTACAGTCGTCGACACATGTTTTTGGACAAAAATATTAAACTTTCTAATTGTAGACTTCATGTTATTGGAAATAATTATGGTATTTTCTCACATGTCAAAAACTTTCGATTAAATGCATTATTATATATTTTATAAATAATAATAAATGAATGAAACTTTAAGCGTAAATGAAGTCTATTACTTCATTGCATTGTGTGTTTGTCTGAATAAAAACAGTCATTTGCAGCCAATAAAATTAATATCTTGAAAAATTGTAAAAAGGAAATTATACAGTTTCTTTTTGTATATATGTTGCAGGCAAAACTTATAACCAGTCAAAACTAGTACTGTGACATAGTTATACAAATTTTTAAAACTCTTTCCAATAGTTTCATCAATGAAAGGTTTAGCAATAAAAAACATTTTTAATTACTTACGTTATTTATTACTATTTAAAGGGCCAAAGTAATCAGAATTCTAGTTAACTAGTTCACAGCTTTTGTTAACATTCATAATATAATCAATGTAAATAGAAAAAATTGTAGTTTTAATATTGTATATAATATACATATAAAAAAATGTTTAGCCAAATATTGGTAAAACTTTCTAAAATATAACACGTAGGTACTTGTACTTTGTTTTACTGCTACAACGTTTTAATCACAATAAAATTATCTTACAAATAAGTATAAATTGAGCAATCACAGTTTATAATCACGTTTTTTTTATTAATATTAAATACCCTATAGTAATTACAAATTAACAATCACAGTTTATAATCACATTTCTGTAAGTTATTAATAAAATAACTTTTACAAGAACAAAAAAAAAACAAACAAACAATAACAAAATAGGAACTAACAAGTTAGGACCGATCTTCATCTTACATTCGCGTATAAATAATGCAGTGTGGTACAGTATATTGGGAATTACTACAAACTTTTTTACTAAGGTCATCATAGCAGTTCCAAGTTCTCTTTAGCAATCGATAGCACTTTGACTTGTAATGCCCCATGCGTCCTGATTCACCATTTGTAAAATCTATTACCGACAGAATTTTAAAGGTGTCACCGTTTATTATGATCTCTTTAGGAATTTCATCAATTTCTATTTCAATTGAAGTATTAATTTCAATAAATACGAAGTCTAGTACTTCATATTTGTATGCGTTTTTACCGTTACATAATTGGTATTTACATTTCCTTTCAGTATCATTTACTAATAGAGCTTCATTAACCCCTCAAGTGTCTGAGTTTGGCTGATTTTAGACCCAAAACCCCCGCGAGTGGGGAGGGTTGGGGGTTAGTTGCGAACCCCATAGGTTCACAACTACTGATAATGATATGTTTTCCATCGGATGATGTTTTTTTACGTTTATATATACGTGATCTAAGCTTATATACCTATTATGTAAAGTTTTGTCCTTTTGCACACTTGGGGTGCATTTGACACGCGGGGGGGGAGGGGAGGTTAGCTGCGAACTCCATAAGTTCACAACTAATGATTTGATTGGTTTTCCATCGGATGATGTTTTTATACATTTATATATATGTGATATAAGCTTATGTACCGAACAAAAAAACGGTTTTTCTTATGCACACATGGGGTGCACGCGACACTTGAGGGGTTAAGGGCTCCAATACCTTGAGTCGTCAATATGTTTACATTTATTGGAATCCAACTACATTTTGTGCCAGAACCTTTATTGATTTCACAGTTCTGGTTTGTACAATTTAAGTATCTATTAGCACTATAAAAACCATAACTTTGTATGTTATCTATTATAAAAGTTACATTACACTCACAATTTTTGCAACTACTAAAATCGGATTCCACAGTATCATATATTTTAGCCAATACCTTAGAACGAGTAGTGTAAATATCTTTTGGTTTTCTAGCCTTCTTAGTGATTTTCTTTAGATTGTCATACGTGATCAAACTTCTGGTCAGTTGTGAAAGATCGTTTTTTTTATCATTGATATATTTTCTAATATTAGGTCTATCTAAATATGCAATTGAAAAACTTTGGACCACGGAATCAAAAGCACACGTATTAATAAACGTGAATCTGTATGTTCCTGAAGTAGAAACACTGCCGTTTTGTAAAATATGTAATTTTGTACGACGATTGATTCGTTTTTTATTTTTCTTCTGTTTAGACACCAGTCCCCGCCAGTCTTCAATATAATTTGGTTCGCTCCTAAAAATTGAGTTTTCATAAAATGATTCATCATTGACGAGAGTATTTATTTGTGGTGTGTTATGGTCACTTATTTCATTTTTTTCATCGACAATATTTTCAGTTCCTTCTTGAACATCAATCAAGTCACTTTTGGCTAAGCGTATGGAACCGGTTATCAAAGGCTCGTGTTTAATAATAAACTCATCTACGCGGTAATTATTTGAATTTGTTTTAAAAAATAACTTTTTTACGTCTTTCATATAACTTTCTACATTTGAACTGGTTGGAGTACAATAATTACTGTTAAAATAAGTCATCATTATATTTCCCCATAGTGGAAGTTTTTTAAGAATCCTAATCAAAGTGTCCTTTATTTCCGGCAAGTAATAAATATTTTCGATTTCAGTTTCTTGATCACACAATTGTTTAATTAAATCTTCTTTCTCCTCAAGATCTTTATACATTTTCAGAAGCGGGTTTTCTTCTTTATCTAATCCCTCCCATAAAGAATGTTTAATTGGAACGTGATTTTCCGAATCTACATTTTGTATTTCACATTCCTGCAAATTAGTTTTGATCCGGTTTTTTAATTCTAAAATCGCCGTTTCACACCGTGTTAAATTTCCATTTCTACTGCCGCGGTGTTTATTATTTGCTATAATATAAACATTTTCTATAATTTTCTTTACCTCTCCGTATGAAACACATTTTTTAATCAGAATCATACAATCAACAAAAAATTTTGTTACTCTAGTGTCTATATTTTTGAAAATACTTTGATTGTACAATGTTTTTATGAAATGCGAAGTATCAAGGCGAACATAACAGGTTGGAATTTTTTTGGTTCTATTTTCTAAAATATTAAAACATGTATTTAAGTAGTCAGAGGTGGATTTATAACCACAAAATACTTTTACCACCGCACCTACTAAAGCTGCGGAATCATCAGTTACTACTTCATTTGGAGGTTTTCCATTAGCCAACCAAGATTGTAACCAGCTAGCAATAGTATCTAAAGAGTGACTTTCTGATATACACTGTGAAATTGGCACGCTACTTTTAACGGTTGTATCTGTCATCATAACATACAAAAATATAGGACTTTGCGACTCTTGAGATAGTTGTGTGTGTTCATTGACGACAGGCCGAAGATTTTTATTAAATATAGAACCTGTTGCGTCTATAGAAACTCTAATATAATTAAACTCTTTTTGGCATTTTTTATAATAATTCTTTTGATCGTCCGTCCAGTAAAATGTATAAAATGGAAAAGCAGAAACATATCTAACACATTTATCAAAAGGTGGTGAAACACACATACAAGTAAGTGACAATATTGGGTTGGGATGGAAAACATCAACTTTTTTATTTTCATGTTTAATTCGATGTAGTGTTTGTAATTTTGGCAATACTGGAGGTTCCTTGTCATTTTTCTTCATTAAAGTTGAGGCTAATTTATATCTTATAGAAGCTGCTGCTTCGTGTTGTAATTTTTCACCTAATTCCCTTATTTGGTAATACCGTAATCGGTTTTTTTTACTGGTGTTATGAGAGTACTTTTTATTTTCATTAATTATGCAACATTCTAGTTTAATAAAATTTTCCGTTTCTAAGTTAGTTGTTATAATTATTTTTGCGTGACATTGATTACAATATCCTGTGCATTTGATTTCGTAATTGTCTTTCACAATATTATTTTTAAAACACCAAGTGCATAAAGATCTTATTTCTTTCCATAGATGCATTTGAATTACATTAGTCCATTGGTTTGGTTTTAATTTACGTCTGACATTATACAGACTACCAGGGGCGATTTTGCTATTTCGGTGATAAAAATACCTTTGAGGCTTAATACTATCCCAAGTTATTGTATCCATATAAAATGTATGCGTACTGGTGTTCTCCGAAACACTATTAATGCTTTCGTTTGATGACGATGTAGACTTTTGATTTATCAAATTAGAATCATTATTACGAATTATTTCTTTTTTATCAACACCAAAAAAGTATTCGTAATTTCGTTTTATGCTTAATATGATTGATTTAATACTCATTTTGTAATTTAACCGTGTTTGAATTTGTTTATAAATTGAGTCATTTGCGGAAGGAATATTTTTAAAAAAGTCATCTTTGAATTCTGAAATTACTAATTTTTGCGTTTCTAATGAAACCTTTGGTTTAGGCCCTCGTTTTCCTTGCTGATCCATGTCGTTAGATTCACAAGAATTATCACAAATTATTATGCCATTTGTTTTCAATATTAACATAATATGAAATAACAACTAACTAACTAACATATAAATCAACATCAATAACATTATGAACACTTGTGTACTTATACTACCTATATTACCTGAAAATACCAACTATAGATGTAAAAAACATAACGGGCCCCACCGCTCACGCAGTACGAGTCAGAAAAAGTTGTCTTCTAACGTGGTAAACATTGTGTCTTCAAGATAATCTGAAAATAACACGTATTTAAATAATTTAATATAGGTATGACAGGCTCCAGCCTTCCTCTAAAGGTACTTAAGCACTTACGTGTTTTCCATTATTTTAGCGTGATTTCTATTATAAATAGCGAAGGGGCAAAACACGAGGCTGAAGACGATTTCCCGAAGTCACAACTCCCATAGAAAATGTGATGAATAGGTTGACGACACTTAAAAGTTTAAGTGCATTCGCCGGATGACAATCGGTAATAGTCTTCACTTCACGTCACATTATCTAAAAAATACATCTGTGTTAATTCTATAGTTACGTTTATACTTACTACCGACGCTCGCGCTGACTGATTCTACCTATTTCGATATTGAAATGTAACTAACGTGAACTTAAGACGAGAACAGATCCTGACGGGTAACGAGGACAAGCTTGTAATAAAAAAATTGAAGAAAAGTAAATTATATCCTAGCAAATAAGACAGTGTTTCATTTCCAGTAGAATTGGAGGATAAAACCAGGCCTCCGCAGAAGTAGGTATATAAATAGGTATTTGAGATCCAATTAGATAAACAAACAAGTTACATTACGTTATTATGTGTGTACCTACCTACATCAAACCTTTAAAAAAGTAACTAAGTAGGTACCCATTTTTAAAACTTCTTAAGCATGTCCTTAATTTTAAGTGTACAGTGTCATATTCAACGAAAAAATGAACGTGTTTTTGTAAAAAACAACTCGCTTGCTACCTAGTTTTACAGTGCAATTAATGAATGAGTGTAAAATCAATTTAGTTAAATGCCACTATTATAAATTGAAATATACTTACTGATTTGGGTGCAGCTCCTATATTGATTACGTACTAGATACACAATTTTATATAGGTAAATAATGACATCACCAACACATTTTTTGGTTTTGCAACCCACTATGTAGTCAAACTCAAAAGCCGGCGTTATTATAATGATGTGCGACGAAGTAAACAAACAAAGAAACTGAGAAGCGCTTGTTCGTTTCGATTGCTTTGTGACACAAAATGGACCCTTATCACCTTCAAAATACAGATCAGTCTTGTCTAATATGTTGAAGTATTTTATTATCTGTGTGACTGTGTTCTAATGTCAACCACGCTCTACACTTCCTGTTCCTGTCCCGCTTTAACAAGATGTCTGTAGTGTCGGTATTAGCTAGGTTAAGCTGTATAATAAACTGATAGTAATCAAACGAATCATTTATTTAACCATTCTAGTTCTCACAGGTTATGGGCCCAGACGCCTTATTAGTTGAGCTAGGAATATAGTTGAGTATTCAGTTTGGTTTACCGAGCGCGTTTTCAGAGCACAATGGAGACCACGCCGGCAAAGATAATAAATTTTCCACAGCTAAAAGCCGAATCTTTCGGAAATTGGCTCTTCAGAGTACAATGCTTATTAGATGAAAGAGGCCTAAAAGAGATAACAGAGGCAAAAGAGATAGAAGAAAATAAGAAGAACTTGGATGCGAAGGCAAGAAGTTTAATAGTGCAATGCCTAACGGATAGGCATTTAAACCTGGTTAAAGATTGTTCAACGGCGAATGAAATGATGAACTCCTTGAAAATCACATTTCAAAGAAAAAGTGTGATATCAAAAATCACTCTTCGAAGAAAACTATTGACTTTAAAGCAAGATGGCAGCTTGGAGGAATATTTTGCAAAATACGAAAATCTGATTCGGGAATTAGAAGTATCGGATGAAAAGATAGCAGAATGCGATAAAGTCTGTTACCTCCTAACGGGGCTTGGAGAGGAGTATAACAATGTTATAACTGCAATCGAAACTGTTAACACAGACCTATCTCTAGAATTTGTCCGGACAAAATTGCTGGACCACGAAGTAAGAAAGTCCCAGGAATCGAATGTAAAAGATGAAACATCATTTGTAAGCAGAAGCACGCATGTGATTTGCTACAAATGTAAGAAGAAGGGCCACAAGTTGTATGAGTGCCGGATGTTGAGCAGAGGCCGGGGACGGGGCTACAGAAGTCCCAGGGGCAGAGGAGAAGCAGCTCATCCTGCACAAGAGGAGAGCATGTTTATAGCGTCGGAGCAGGCGCTAACTGCCAAAGACATGGCAAACACTATTTCTTTTATTGTTGACTCCGGTGCCACTCAACATTTTGTACAAGAACAGTACTCAAAATATATGACAGATGTAGAAAACTTGCCACAAAAGTTAAATATAAAAATAGCAAATGGACAGACCCTTACAGCTACACAGAAGGGAATTTTAGTAGCCACTCACAATAATAAAAGGATTAAAATAGAAGCTGTAATAGTACCTGGTCTCAGTACTAACTTGCTATCGGTTAGTAAATTAGTAGAAAGAAAAATGGAAGTAATTTTTAGAAAAGGTAAATTACTAATAAAGCACCAAAATGAAACCTATCATGGAGTGAAAAAGGGACAGCTATATACATTTGATGTAAAAATAAATATTGAAAATGATGCGCATTCATGTCAGTTGACAGAAGATAACATTAATGTATGGCATCAAAGATTTGGTCATATGTGTAGAAAGAAATTGGCTATATTAGGATTACCATTTAGTACAGAACCATGTGAGCCATGCATGAAAAATAAAGCAACAAGATTGCCATTCAAAAGGCTACAGAGACCAAGATCAAGTAAAATTGGTGAATTGATACATACAGATATAGCAGGTCCTACTAGAGTGCCAACTACAGAAGGCTATAGGTATTTCCAAACAATAATTGATGATCACAGTCACTTCACACAGACATATTTGTTGACGCATAAATCTGAAGCAACAGGAAAGCTGATATCATACATAAAGGAAATGGAAAGACAAATGGAAGTGAAAGTCAAAAGAGTCAGATGTGATAATGGTGGTGAGTTTACGGCAAACTCATTAAAAGATTTCTGCACAAACAAAGGAATTAGGATAGAGTATACCCAGAAATACAGTCCGCAACAAAACGGCAAAGCTGAAAGGATGAATAGAACAATTTATGACAAAGCAAGAACAATGTTGGATGAGTCTAATCTGCCGAGACACCTCTGGGGACATGCTGTATTAACAGCCACATTCCTAATTAATCGCTCACCATGTTCATCTATACAAGACAAAGTACCAGCCAAGGAAATGAAGAAAGAATGTAATCTGCAAATGATAAAGATTTTTGGAAGTAAAGCTTGGGTACACATAATGCCTAAACAAGATAAGCTATCAAGCAGAGCAACTCCAGCTAGAATGGTGGGATATGCTATAAATGGTTATAAAGTATGGGATCCCAACACAAACTTGATAATAATATCGCGAGATGTAAGATTTGATGAAACAAATATAAAGTATACAGAAGAAAAGAAACCACAATATTTGAATGAAGAAATATTAGATGATACAATCCCAGGAGAAGTTGAAGAGATAGAACAACACGAAAATAGAGAAGACAAAAGTAGTCAAAATATATGTACTAAGTCAGGAAGAGAAGTGAGAAAACCACAGCGGTTAAATGATTATGAGACTTATGAAGCATACTGCTTATTATCCAGTGTAAGCGACCCGGTAACATACAAAGAAGCTATAGAACAGAGTATTGAATGGAAAACTGCAGTAATAAATGAAATAAAATCATTAGAAGAACAAGAAACATGGTCAGAAACAGAACTACCAAAAGGATGTAAAACAATAGACACAAAATGGATTTTTAAGACCAAATCAGATGGAACCAGAAAAGCGAGGATAGTTGCCCGAGGATTCCAACAAACAATTGAAGACTATGTATATGCTCCTGTGGCAAAACTAACTACCATAAGAATGGGATTATCACAAGCAGTGAACAATGACTGGAAAATAAATCAATTAGATATACCTACAGCATTTCTAAATGGAAAATTAGAAACAGAAGTGTACATTAAAGTTCCAGAGGGAGTAAATGTGCAAAATAACAAGGAAGGAACAGTCTTAAGACTTAATAAAGCTTTATATGGCCTAAAAGAATCGCCAAAATGTTGGAATAAAACATTTGATACATTTTGCAAGAAAATAAATATGACAAGATCCAAAAATGATATATGTCTCTACTCAGGCAAGAATATATGGCTTGTACTATTTGTTGACGATATAATGTTGATGGGAAATGAAAAAGAAGTAAATAATGTGATTAAACTATTGCAAGAAGAATTTAAAGCCAAAAACTTGGGAAGAATAAGTAACTTTTTAGGTATTGAGATACAGCAAAATAACAACACAATAAAGTTATCACAAAAGCGTTTTATTGAAAATATAATTGCAAAGTTTAATATGGTGAACTGCAGAGAATCAAAGACACCGATGGAGAGCGGCTTCCAAGCACCTGAAAAAGAAGAACAGATTAATAATGTACCATACAGAGAGCTTATGGGATGCCTAAATTACCTGGCAACAATCAGCAGACCGGATATTACCTTTGCTACTTCATTTTTGAGTAGATACCTTGACAAGCCTACAAGAAGCTTGTGGACTGCAGCAAAGAGAATATTGCATTATTTAAATGCAACTAAAGATATGGAATTGACTTACCATAAGAAGAAAGAAGATAATAGCAATCTTTCTCTAATTTCAGCCTTTTCAGATGCAGACTGGGCTGGTGATAAGACAGACAGAAAAAGTGTCAGTGGTATGGTCATCTATCACCAAGGCAATTTGATCTCATGGTCTTCCAAGAAGCAACAGTCTGTTGCGCTTAGTACTGCCGAAGCTGAGTATACTTCTGCAGCCATGTGTGCGAGTGAACTCCTGTTTATTCATGGTTTGGCAAAAGACTTTAATGATCAGTGCAGTGTTGAACTAAAAGTGGACAATCAAAGTGCTATAAAAATGATTATGAACAGTGAAAATACGCGATATTCAAAACACATAGACATAAAGTTTCATTTCATAAAAGACATTATTGCTCGAAATTTAATTACAGTGAAATACGTGAGTTCTTGTGAAAATACATCGGACATTATGACAAAGCCCTTGTGTAGTGTAAAACATAATTATTTTCGTGCTAATTTGTTTAATTGAACTTTAGCCTTTGTTTATTTTGATTATATTTGAGGTTATGTAGAAATGTCAAACTAGAAATGTCACTCATGTCAAATGTTAAGATACTGTCACTTTAGTGTTACCATAAGATTAAAAATATATATATATGATTTTGTTTCGTGTAGCAATTTGAAGTTGTAATAATGTTAGAAAAAATATTGTAACTTAAAATTGAGAGGGAGTGTTGAAGTATTTTATTATCTGTGTGACTGTGTTCTAATGTCAACCACGCTCTACACTTCCTGTTCCTGTCCCGCTTTAACAAGATGTCTGTAGTGTCGGTATTAGCTAGGTTAAGCTGTATAATAAACTGATAGTAATCAAACGAATCATTTATTTAACCATTCTAGTTCTCACATAATAATCGTAAGATGTTAGGGCAGCGCCATCTAGTATTTAAACATAAACATATTCATTTGCGTCGCGGGCGCCGCGCGTCGCTTTGTGACACAAAATGGACCCTTATCACCTTCAAAATACAGATCAGTCTTGTCTAATAATCGTAAGATGTTAGGGCAGCGCCATCTAGTATTTAAACATAAACATATTCATTTGCGTCGCGGGCGCCGCGCGTCGTAAGCCCCATACCTATTGACCGTACGTGCATCCATTACTGCCACACTATATTGAACTTTATCACATGAGGAATACAGGTCAATTCCGTAAACGTTGTGGTACCGTCCTTGATCCGGAAAATGATTATTTTGAATAATTTTGTCAGTTGTAATGTAAGCATTAATAACAGCAACTTTATTTTTCATGCATGATTTACTTCATTTGATATCTTAATCCTTCAAGCGCCGTGATCTAGACAAAATATATAAAATCATTGTTCCTAGCTACCGGGGTCCCATGCGACGCGCGAAGGCTTAATCATATTATTATAAAGTATTATTAAAATAATGTGTAATTAATAATATTGCGATTCTAAAGTAAATACTCCCTTACATAGACAATTAATAATTTACACAAGACAAAAATTGTTAGAAAGAAAGTTAATAATATTGTATTCGACTGTACTCAATGTAATGTATGTAGAAGTTTACAATCAAATTTAATGGTTTTCTAGGTCAAAAGTCAAGCAAAAATTGGACTGATATTGGGCACTATTTCAAGCACAATTTTTTGAGACGTAAATTGTACCTATAGCTCGTTCGATATTCGCGCACTGAGGTGAGTATGCTGGGCGTAGAACCTACGCCCAGCATACTCACTGAACGAAGCCTATAACTCCGAAGTTATTCGAGCACTGTTTTTTCTTTTTGGGCACCGTTTGGCACTATTTGGGAACTATTTTTTGAAGTATGAATTATGTTTGAAGCGTATACAGATTCTCCGGACGGAGGTGAGTATGCTGGGCGAAACCTTCGTTCAGCATACTCATCGAACTATGGCTATAACTTCGCAAGTACAAGAGCACTATTTTTTTCCTTTGGGCACTATTTAGCACTATTTCAGAACAGTTTTTTGACATTCATGAAATATCAGGATTCCATGGTGAGTATGCTGGACGAAGGGACACAATGAAAGCTGTAGCGGACTGTATTACATGTATGATTTAAAATGGATAACAACGGTGTCGACTAGAGGCAAACAAGCAAATAAGTAATGAACGCTAATAAGACGCGTAAACGCAGCCGTGCGTTTAGGTGTACAACAGCTGACTGGTGAGTCGCGCGGGCCGCGCTGCAGCAGCTCGGCCGGCTGTTCGCCGCTGCCCCGCTCCCCTCGTTCACTGCCGCCAGCGCGCGGCGATGTTGAGAGGAGCGTTCTACACAGGTATTCAACTGCATTCGATTAGACTGGAAGCCGACCCTAACATAGTTGGGAAATGTCTAGGCAGATGAAGTTTCGCTTTTGCACTATTGCCAGTGTTTTCATATTGTCGTCTCCACATAGTAAAAATAGCAGAGCCTGTAATTTTCACACTGCAGGGCAAAGACCTATTTTTAGGGTTCCGAACTATATTACTTAGGCTCCAGTGTCCGTCCCTCTGTCAAAGGGCTGTATACCTATATGTGTTAAGTACCAAATGGCAATAACCTTGGCTGTTAACTTTCTAGTGACACTCCTCTTAAATGCTGTTAGATTGGAAATAGAACCCATGGCTGAACGCTGACCCCCAAAATACAGGTCCAAGGCCTAGTTTGGGCGTTAAGATCTGATTTGTGGCAATACATTCGTGTGCTATTAATTATGATGACTGGCTTGTAAGTAACATGTATTTCTTAGTGTCAATTTTTTTTTTTTTTTGTATCTTGTGAACTGTAATAGGTAAACTGTCTTCGAGGTAAACACTTGAAATTTTCACAGTGTGTCAGTGTCTATGGGCGCTATAACAACAAAAGGTAAAAAAACCGTTCCGCGTCGGACTCGCGCACCGAGGGTTCCGTTCCGATTTCTGAAAAAGTGTGAAATTAAGAGACATCGTTTTATTTTTCGTGTAATATTTACATAAACTTCTATTAATAATTTTAGATTTTTCTCTATGGAAACTTCAGAGATTAAAAAAACGGTATTTTTTTTACATTTTTCATCAAAATTCGATAACTATGCAGCCTAAAAAAAATATGTTTGAGAATGTGCAACAGCGCTCTTTCATATGATACCCCACATGCCCTAGTAGCCCCACTTTGAATTTTTAAGACCGCCTTTGTCCCTTTTGCAAAAAATAAATAAATAGTAGATTATTAACCAAGGGGATAAGCAGTCTTCTGTCGCGAGTGACGATATAAATCGCGAGCGTAACGAAGGACTCGAGGTTTTTAAATCACGAGCGAAGCGAGGGATTTAAGACGAGTCCTGAGTGTAGCGAGGGATTTAAGTTCACCCAAGACTAAGACAGCTTTATCACCGAGGAAAATACTCTACTTTTCGTACCATTTGCGAAAAAATTAACACAATAATATATGAGATAAGCATTTTAGAACATTAACTTATTTATAAAAATAAATTAAAATAAACTTAACGTTTATGTATTTGAAGAAAACAAAAACGCGGCAAATTCCTAGACTAATATTTTTTTGTCGGAAAAGCAAAGGCATCAAGCTCCTACGGCCTCGTCGGTTTTCGTAATTTTATTTAATAATCATAACTGCTTAATAAATGCGTCTTCCTTTTTCAAAAAGATGTATAATGCTTTATATACAAACTCAATGGTGTAAACACAGATGTAGTTCAGCATAAATTTCGGAAAGTATTCCAAATTTAAGTCACATTCTCCCCCTAGAGGATGAATGAAATTCAGTACAATTTTCTTTCCCTGTTTTTAACACATTAAAAATGACTATTGTTATGTTCGCTTTTTGTGGCATAGAATGTCACTCTCCCCCTAGAGGATGAATGAAATTCAGTACAATTTTCTTTCCCTGTTTTTAACAGATTAAAAATGACTATTGTTATGTTCGCTTTTTGTGGCACAGAATGTCAGTTTTTTGAGCAAGTGGTACGAAAAATATTTTTATTTCTTTCTTACTTGCAAAACAGTTGGGTAAACGTCATAAAAATGTTCGTTGATAGCGTTAGTAGTTCTTGAGAAATCCAGCTGTGACAGACAGACAGACAGACTGAGTCGCACCATAAGGGTTCCTTTTTACTATTTTGGTACGGAACCCTAATTAAAGAGGATTCCCATACAAGAAACGTGTTTTTTTTTACTTACTTTTTAAATTAGGTAAGTAATGTTAAATATTGTACGGTTGTACGGAATCCTTCGTGTGCGAGTCCGACTCGCACTTGGCCACTGTTTTATACAGAAATCGTATACGACCATGTTCAATGAGGTTAGGGAAAGATGAGAAGACAAGCATTTAAAACACATTTTCAATATGAAAAAAATAATTTATAATCAGATTAAAGTATAAAAAAAAATATTACTCATTGTTTTAAAAATGAGAACTTATAAAATAACTATACATATCACCCTCACGAGAACAGACAAGGTACTTAGGTACAGAAGATAGTTTCAGGTAATAGTAGGTACGAGAATAGGTATCTCAAACAGATATGTATATAACTTTATAGATATTAAAGGCTGAAATACACATGCTCTCCGTGTGTAAAATGGTTATTTTACGTACTCTTTTCATACATATGTTTGCACACTTTTGTGCATATTAAGCATGTGTATTCCAAGCATAAAACAGAAATTGCCTTCACAGACAATTTCGCAAATTAATCTATTAACGCGATTTAATTTTATGTATTTCAAAAGTGTCTAGCGAAGAGATTTTAATCAGCGCTGCTAGCATTCGAATCAATCGACACCAGTGTCTAGAGATTTGCGCTGACTATTATAATTTTACGATCATATTTATTATAGATTCAGACTAGAAATGAATGCCCGAAATGTCAAGCTTGTAGAATTCTCAAAATCTGGGATGGTTAAAAAAAAACGCTGACGCAAATCAAATCGCTGCATACAAATATATTTTTTTTATTGAAAAGAAGAACGTTAGACGTTAAAGTTATACTTTACTATGTTCCTTATTACATAACGAACATTGGTGCGAATATATTTGAACTAGGAATTACAACATGCTGTTCTGAATGAATAAAGACTGTTACACACGTAGCTATAATACACCTAAGTTAAGTTTATTTAACGGTGGTCACTGTAACACACGATTATGGAAAAAAAATCTCTTTTCCATTTAACTATTATTTTATCTCAATGATCTAATAATTAATTGAAGCTACGCATGTAACGGTCTTTAGCCATGTGTGCGACTGGCGTTACGAATATACCAAGCACGAAACTCCAAATACTCCATCACGCTATTTCTTACAACTATTACAAAAGCGGATATCAAAACACGCAATGGAATGTTTCCGCATCGAAAGTATCGTGTTTGGCAGCTTCGCTCTATTATAAAATCGATGAGTATTATATTTTGTGAAGAATATTTGGTACTGATTCTGAAGTATACCGACTTAACTATATTAAGAGTATTTCTATTTTTCACTAAATACAAATCAAGAAAGAGATAATAATAACAGTTGAGAGCTGTCAAAACTATTTCACTGACGTCTGTTAAGTTTTAGCTGCAATTTGACAGCTGTCATTTACTTATCTTTTTCTTCTTTTACGTAAGAGAATGAGATAGTAATATTTTTAAGTCTCGTTAATCCGGTGCACAACAGAACCAGGGCCATTCTAATTAGTTTATATTTAGTCTTGATTATTATTTGTTCAGTTTATCGAATTCCCTCTTGTACCGGTAACTTCACTGCTAGTGGAATAACATATACGTTATTTCGTATAACGTCTGATGATGACAGTTTTTTTAATACAGTGGCAGTATTTATGAAGTGAAAACTTCTTTAGACGTGTTGCGCTGTCAAGTTTTCACTTCTGTCGGGAGTCCCCATGACTATGGTTTATTATTTTATTTTGCCCCTTTATTTCACTGCTTAGATGCCGAGTACAGCCAAATTCCTACATCTACGCGATTATACTGAACATATTTGTGCATCGACAACGCGTCTCACATAAAAAAAATACATTATCATTAAATATCTTGACAGCTTTTGAGCTTATAGTGTATAAATAAATTTATAAAATTTAATTGACTATCACAATTATATACGGTAGGCCTTTTAAAAACTTGAACTGATGTCAAATCACAATATAGCCAACATTCCAATAATATTACACGATTTATCACAATCAAAATAGATACTGTGCTGCGGGCAAAGTCCGCTATTCATAAAATGTTGACAACGACTGGGCAGTGCTCACACATTTTTGTTAAGTAATTTAAATAATGTAGTATGACAAATCTGTCATCTGCCCTCTGTGGGACTTTGCCCACAACAGTTACAAAAATACAAATTATTGGATATTATAAAATTAAATAAAACATCACAGATTCCCGCGCAACGCTTTGCAAGAATTTGTATTTCAAAGTTAAACTTCTGAAATAGTTTAAAAGATTGATCTGCATTTTATCTACATCATACTGCTGTTATATTATGGCAAGTTTTAATAATTTAATAACAACAATGATTATTATGCATTTTAGCGATATTTTCTAAAATTACCTATAAACAATCAAATAAATACTTTCGTGGATACCCAACCGGGTATTATGAAAGATTGCTAATAAATATGCCAATACTGCGCGGGCCACTAAAATTCCACTTTCCAATAATTTTTGCCCTGACCACTAATGATTAAGTGTGCCACCTTATTATTAAACTTTTATAGTACTTAACAAGGAGAATATTGTGCCATAGCTACTGACAAGCATAGGGAACCTCAGCTACGTTTTAGATCCCTTCAAACTAGACATAGGATCATAATTATTGACTTTCGCAATCGCTCATACCCAATACGACTTGGTCATACAACTATACGGAGTATAAGCAATGCACGCTGACATTTGTGTAATCAGACTTTGGTAGTGATTGATTATACAGGGTTACATTAAATTAGCTAGCGAAACTGTACGCGACAAAAAAAAAGATTTGATGATATTTTTTTTTTTGGGTCGACCACTCGTGTTTTTTTACTTGAAGTAGGTACGAGTTGAGAAATCGTTTTTTTATCATGTCGATACCATCACGTCTGTGAAGTTTACACAAAAAAACTGCTTTTTAATCAGATATTCCAACTACACTGCGGTTGATGACAAAAAAAATGATCAAATTAATTTACTGTTTGCTTTATCATTTAGATATCAATACACATCAGCTCGTGGCTAAGTAATAACAGCCGCACGGGTCGTTCCATCAGGTTATGCTACGCTTGCCGGGGTTGGTCAGTGGATGGGTGACCATCTTTACATTCCGAGACTCCTCCGTGCCTCGGAAAGCACGTTAAGCCGTTGGTCCCGGCTGTCATTCGTGGATCTTTGACAGTCGTTACGGGTCGTCAGAAGCCCGAAAGTCTGACAACCAGTCTTACCAAGGGGTATCGTATTACCCAGTTGCTGGGTTGTGGAGGTCAGATACGCAGTCGCTCCATGTAAAATACTGGTATTCAGTTGCATCCGGTTAGACTGGAAGCCGACCCCAACATAGTTGGGAAAAGGCTAGGCAGATTATATTCACCCATCACATTTGCAAAGTCGCTAGCTAATTTAATTTGACCCTGTGTAAAAAGTGTTGTGTGTTCTTTGAGACTGGATGTTGATTTCCTTCTACGTTGACAACTGACGAGCGCAGCCAATTAAAAAAACGACACGCAATTGGAAATATGAAATTTGAAAAATTGATGACGTTTGCGGACGAGACCGCACGTGTATCGGCGACACGCACACTGTTTCTGCAGACATTGGACGTAACATGGCATTCCATTTATTTACTACTCCGTGACGCAAGCGTGACACATGGCAACGTCACAAATCGACGTCAGCGCATAAGAAATTCCAACCAAATGTCGATAACATGCGACGTACCATTGACCTTTGGCTTTGAACAGATTTAAAATAGGTCATTTTAAAAGTGCGTATAATTATAATTTATTATTTTTATCGTAACGTTTAGCTTATACAAAGAGCTCGGTTTAAAACTCGCAAATACGAATTAAGCAAGAAACCTTCAGTACATACATAGGTATAATTTAAGCGTACTAAAATGGCGGCACTGTGTGATGGCTTGTGACTTTAGCAATTTTTCATGAAGTTCTGTTAACATCTATTTAAATAAAAAGAGAAGTACTGACTGAGTGACTGACTGACTTATCAACACCCAGCCCAAACCCTTGGAGCTATACTGGAAAGGTTTAGGTATGTAGTTAATTAAGGTAAACAATCTTGATGTGTCGTTTATCTTTTTTATTTTAAAACCTGTTTAAAAATAAAATGCAACTAAAAACCAATGTAAATACAACAACAATGATTAATAAATCAATTGAACCATTACTTTAAGTAGTAGTTTATTTGTTTACTAAGTGTTTGTGTAAAAAGTCACATCAAGATTGTTTACCTTTATAACTACCGAAACCTTTCTAGTATAGAAAGCTGAAATTTTGCACAGAGGTTCCCTTTATAATTTAGACAAGGAATAAGGAAGGATTTTGGTTCCCGTGGGATATGTTCCGACACCGGTAAGTGCTAGTTACAGATGAGTGTGAGTAAACAGATGCCATACTACATTGTTGTACGGGCCGCAATAATTACGTCCAACCATGTAGTTGTCGTCTAACGGCTAACGTCACAAGACAACTATAATTTATCGAATGGATAAGCTTTATTTTTATAATTTGTAAACTGTCACAGGAGCCATCATGTAGTGCCGCTGTTTTAGTAGATAAAGTCGATTCCTACATAGTTTTGAAAAGGCTAGCTTAATTCAAACTTTCTGACTGTATTCAGACCAAGCGGAAAAATCCTCGCGGAATTTACTGGCTCCATTAAAAATAGGACCGTATTACCTATTCATACAATTTTATACTTTTAGGCTATTGTAATAGGGTCATATTTTCAATGGAGCCAGTAAATTCCTCGAGGATTTTATTTTTTTTTTACTAAGAGGTTTTCCTATACCTAGCGAAAAATCTAAACATCTACTACGTCTGCCAGCAGAACAGTTTTTCAAATACCTTTTATCTGATTACTCAACCAAACGAAAGCGTGGTGTAACCCACGCTTTTCAACGCTATCCATAACTAAGCCCGTATCTGGTTGCAACTTGTGGCGTATGTGTGGTAGCGACTGCTAGTAGCAAAGGTACGTCGTTCACATCAATGTTCAGCGATTTCGTCAACGTTGCGATGTCACAAAAGTCAGTTGACATTAACATATCTGCTAACGTTTTTGATAGCACGCAGAATTCACGGAGTTTTCCTTCGAGGAACGATATACACTGGAAGAAGAAAAAAACAAGTGTTAGATTTTCTATTTTATTTTCGTATTCATTACGAATGATGGTGAAAATGAATTCGAATCGTGACGATGATGAATGAATTGGAATCAAGTATTGATAATATAAGATCCCATTAAAATAGGTGGACAAATTTTCACAGGGAGTTCCTACCCATGAATATGAACAACTTTTACTATGGGACCCAACCTAAAATCTCGAAAAAAAATCAGCTGCTCCCTACATTTTGACGATTTCGGTGTAGATAAATGTACTAACCAGCTGATTTTTTTTCGCGATTTCAGAGTTAGTCCCATAGAGAAAGTTGTTCATATTCATGGGTAGAACACCCTGTAAAACTTTGTCCATCTATTTTAATGGGACCTTATATATTTTAAGTGAAATTGGGTTGTAGGTTAACAAAAATTATCAGCTGTGTTGTGTCATGTCGCTATCGAATAAAATATTCTATTTCTATCAATAAGGCTGTTTAGGGCGCAGTAAATAAAGTAGATAAGTAAGGAAGTCTTTTTTTAGGAGTCTGTTTGGCCTCGCACGGGCTTTCTTTCTTTTGTGGATTTAAACATTGATATAGTGCCTCTCAATGATGTTCTTAATGATGAGTACAATGACCCCTTAGAGATTTCGTGTATATTTCTTTCTCTCTTTTCTTTTTATTATAAATCTTTAACAATTGTTGTTTATACATATTATGGTATATTAATATTTTCAGGACTATGGTGATATAGCTAAAGATCAATTGAAAGAGATGCTATAGTTACCTGTTGAGCAGGCACCCTGGCCCTCCACATGGCGGGCAGTGTGTCCAACATGGCGCCCACCAGTGACGACATGCCGCCTGAGCCGCAGTCTCTGCCTATCACACGCACTTCCCTGGAAAACAAACCAAAACAAAGTATTTAATCTCTTGTCCGAATAATTAATTACTCATAAATTTCTAAAAGATCCGATGGAAAACTGATGCCCGTAGCTTGTACACCCGCAACAGCGAAGAGGGAGCCACAACTTGTCCAACCTTACCTATACTCCGTCGGTTTAGGTAATTAAATAAAGGTAAACCAAAAAAAACAGGTGTCTGGTTAACCGAATAAACGTAATACCTGTCACTTCAGTCGCCGTGCTACGACTCAGTTGTACTCTTCAATTTAGCAACGATATACAACGAATAATAAAGTTGCTAAATTAAAGAGTTACTGTGTCGTAGCATGACAACTGAAGTGAAAGAGATGAGAGATGAGAGATGAGTGGGGTGTGTGGTGAGATGTGTGTGATGAGTGACATTTAGTTGGTTTACGAGACACATGGTTTTTTTTTGTTTACCTTTATTTAATTACCTAAACCGATGGAGTATAGTGGTATAGTTTGATAATTTCATGTGTCAAAGTCAAAGTCAGATCGTTTATTTCAGATAGGCACAAAAAAGGCACTTTTCAACGTTAAAAATTAACAAGAAAATAGAATTGATTCTAGTCGCCCCTTCCAAAAGTTAGTTTCGTATGTAGAAAAATTAAAATGTTTTAAGTACAATATTTTGTATACATTAATTATATCATTATATGTGAAGACTTTTAAATGTCCAGCAACACTTCATTTCACGTGAAAAGTTGTGGTTATAATTTTGAATGAAGAAAAAAGAATATAAGTAAATGTTTCGTCTTAATTGCGATGATAATTACCAAGTATTAATGTCTCCTATGATGGCGACGGCCTGCACGGGCGACTCCGTGGTTTTGTTGATGTACGACGTCAGATCCAAGTCACGACGTAGATCTGTCTCCCACACACTCGGCTTGGCAATTGTTCCTGTAATGACAACGGGATGGTGTTAAATAAAATACGGATGTTGACTACAATTTTTTTTGTCCATCATGTTGATTTTTAAAAAATATTGGACACGTATTTTTTTATTTTTTTACGTAATCAAAAGATTATGGCGACACATTGAGTTAAAATATGGCATGACGTCACGCCTAGCTAGATTTTATACGTATAAGCGACGGAGCAAGCCCTATTCCCCAACTTTAATGCGTGTTATCAAAGTATTTTTTTATTAATATGACAACGCAAAAAATACGTGTCTAATATTTTTTCATTATCTGACTGACGGACTAAATAGAATTTCTTTTTTTTTTACCTAGGCATGGCATCATCCCTATTGTGATTTCTGCATGAAAAATAGGGATGATGACTAAAAATTTATTTTTTGTCCGTCATAGAGATTATTAAAAAATATTGGACACGTATTTTTTCTTTTTTTACGTAATCAAAAAATTACGGCGATACATTGAGTTAAAATATGGCATGACGTCACGCGTAGCTAGGTTTTATACGTACAAGTGACGTAGCGAGCCCCCACTCCCCAAATTTAATGCGTGATAGCTAAGTATTTTTTTATTAATATGATATAGCAAAAAATACGTGTCAAATATTTTTTCATTATCTGACTGACGGACTAAATAGAATTTCTTTTTTTTTACCTAGGCATGGCATCATCCCTATTGTGATTTCTGCATGAAAAATAGGGATGATGACTAAAAATTTATTTTTTGTCCGTCATAGAGATTATTAAAAAATATTGGACACGTATTTTTTCTTTTTTTACGTAATCAAATAATTACGGCGATACATTGAGTTAAAATATGGCATGACGTCACGCGTAGCTAGGTTTTATACGTACAAGTGACGTAGCGCGAGCCCCCACTCCCCAACTTTAATGCGTGATAGCTAAGTATTTTTTTATTAATATGATATAGCAAAAAATACGTGTCAAATATTTTTTCATTATCTGACTGACGGACTAAATAGAATTTCTTTTTTTTTTGCCCAGGCATGGCATCATCCCTATTGTGATTTCTGCATGAAAAATTGTAAGGATATTCATAATTTTTGCCAATGGAAAATTCCATTGCGGGCTGTGCTGTTAGAAAAAAAAAATATGCAAAACTAACCTTGTAAAATTAAATCAGGTACATAGTGATCGGTGACCGCTCCCAGCAGCGACGCGTCGAACCCGGACCGCGCGCGCACGCCGCACGCAGACCGCAGCGTTCCCGACGGGAACTCCACCACTTGTTGCACGTCCACCAACTTCTCCGCAGCCTTCTGCCTATTCAACCTCCTTTCAGGCCTTTTTGCCTCACAGACTTCTTCTTTAGACTTCACGAAGTTGACTACGACTGTATTCTCTTTACGTTGACGCACAAATGTTTTCGGTGATACTTCCCGCTCTGGAGATGTTTCCACGATGGTTTCCTTAGCGAACTGCGGTTCTATCTGACGAGGCATGTCGTTCATATACTCCATCTCAGAAGCGTTGGTCGGCGTCTGCAGCATCGACTCCATCATCTGACACTTCACACAAGTCTCGCACCGCTCCTCCTGTATCGGCGGCACGATCGTCGGGTCAAACTGGAAGTTATCCAACTTCAAATTCCCCGGTTTACCAATATAGTGCCTATCTAATATCTCTAAGTTTTTGCTCTTCATATAATTAGTGACTATCTGAGGGTACTTATCGAACTCGAACTTAAAACCGGAATGTTTGATTGGTTTGGAATGTTGAAGCGTTTGCCCGCAGCATTTGGACGGACTGTCGGCCCGTTTGACCTGCTCACAGCCTCCTTTCTTGCACGTCTCAGTCATCTTCTCTGGTACTTCAAGGGTGAGGGGTTCATTGTGGACTTTGGAAGACTTCTTTACGGATTTCCCGTCGGCTGACTTGTTCTTCAGCCCCACTAGTTTGTCATTATCACCTAACACGAACACGACTTTCTTCTCCTCCGTCTCGTTCTCTGAGAGCGACGAGTTAAGACTAGAATCTGAGGAGGCTTTCAACGACAGCATCATGGTTGGGTTCCTCTTGAGTTGGCTGGTGACCGGGACGTCGCTTGTAGAACTACAATCTATAACTGCGAACTCGGAGCTATTAGAGAGCTTTTGAGCTAAGTTGGCGAGCGTGGACGATCGCTTGATGCTGACCTCGCTGGCCGCTAGAGTACTGACACTACTATCACTGTTCTGAGTATTCACTGACGGCACTGTTAGACTGTCGGCGCACTTTCCGAGCTGGTTCACGTGTGTGGCGGTCCTGCGCAGGCCCGTGCGCTCGGCCATCGGCGTCACACTTACGACTTTACTTTCTTTGATGGTGCAGTCTTGGAATTGGAAGTCGTTCCGTCTGACGTCACCGCAGCGTAAGAAGTAGGTGAGGACGACGAGGAGTTTGTTGAGGAACTGTGTGTTAGTTGGGCCGCTGATGACGGTGCGGGCGGCGCGGGGGGGAAACCCGATGCTCCCGCAGAGATCGTTGAGTTGCGCCCAGAGTGCGTTGTAAGGCTTGTAGGACTCGACCGTGTCCTGTGACCTCGCCTGGTGGTCCATGGTGTCGTACGGACTCACAGTGGCCACCCAGCCCAGGTGGTAGGTAAGCACGTGCGTCAGAAGCGTGCTGATGAAACTGTAACGAAAGAAAAACCTCGTTAGAATGTCGCGTGCAGTCACGATCACGATAATCAGTGTTTGGTTCGCTTATTAACAGATCACGATTAGCTAAATTAAATATAATCGCTTAATAAAAACGTTTCGAGTAATAAATAATAATATCAATCAAATTGCCTAGCCTCTTCCTCTTCTCCTCTAGTACTTTACATGTGTACGATCGGGCGGCCCAGCGGCGTGGGTCGGCTACATATCCAAACGGTTACTGCTGAATACCAGTATCGCCCTAACTGACCTCCACAACCATGTATCTGGGTAATACGATACCCCTTGGTAAGACTGGTTGTCAGACTTTCGGGCTTCTGACGACCCGCAACGACTGTCAAAGATCCACGAATGACAGCCGGGACCAACGGTTTAGCGTGCTTTCCGAGGCACGATGACTGATGGATCGACCCGTGAGGCTGTTACTTAGCCACGAGCTTCTCAATATATAATAATAAATAATAATATGCACTAAGTAATTGAAAATATCAACTCATTTAAGTAAAGTAGCCTGCGATCGCAAGGAGTGTAAATATCCGTATAAGGATATCAAATTGACTGTCGAAACTGTATCAAATACTTAACACAAATTCAATGATAACGGTTCAATTGATTCCGTTTAGTTATATAATCTGATAAAACTAATTAAATTAAAACTATCCGAGTTCATTATTTTAAATTAAAACAAAACAGACAAAAAAAATCCTCTATAAAAATTTAAAGTATTGCTCTAATTTCAATAAAGATAAATCATTCGGAAATGTGTTAAAATCATCGCCAATGTAACTCTAGCTATGCCAAATCTTTCGCAGAGCTATGTTGCACAACAATGTTGGGCAATTTGTTGAACGGACGTCAATCTATTAAAAAAACAAATCACGTGAGTTTAATACGTAAACATTACGACGAAAATAGCTAAGTAGCATTACCTGACTAACTTCGAAAAATAAACCAAAGAAAAGAAACAGACAACATTTCCATTCACACTTTGTTTCAGATAATTGACGTGCGAAATCGCGCCAAAATGTATGCATAGAGTGTGTTGTATTTTTTTATTTTGTCACTAGCTTTTGCCAACGGTTTCGCTTGCGTGAATGTCGGAAATTATCCCACGGGAACATACTACCAGGATAAAAAGTATTCTATGTGTTAATCCCGGTTATAAACTATCTGTGTGTCAAATTTCATCCAAATCCGTTCAGTCGTTTTTGCGTGATTGAATAACAAAGTAACAAACACCCAAACATACAAACTTTCACAATTTTAATATTAGTAGGATTAATCGGTGGTGTTGGACGCGTTCCAGACGGTGAACGAGGCGATAGGCACGTCTGGAGTCGAGATTGATTATCGAAACATAATAAAATTGGCGCGTGGGAGCGATGTGGTCTGATATGAAATATGACTAATGAAACGACTGTTTTGATTTAAAAAATAATTAACTCTGTATGTTTCGCGGTTTTTGTAGATTTGTCATCACTCATCGTATTTGTGGAAGAAGAGCCGACAATATTTTTACGAGAGTATGTACTAGTGGTTTTTTGAGGTACCGAGTTCGAACCCAGACGGGCGCTTTATTTTGTGTAAATTATTTAATCACCACTGCTCTCAAAACGGTGAAGGAAAACATCGTGAGGAAACCGGCATGTCCTAGAATCGTCCAAAAATTTGAAGACATAGGCCCGCGTGGTGGATTACGGCCCACTTCCTCTCACCGAGATTATGCCTGTGTCCCAGCAGTGGGAGCATTATAAGCTGATGATGTATGAGTGGTTTTTGCAAAGCTACTGTGTTTTGTAACTGTATTGGGGACTGATGTTACTCAGAGATTGAGCATCTAATTTAAAATGGAAGGAGAGGAAATTTAGATATTAGGTAATATAAATCACTTCATCTAGCAATTCTATTTATCTATACATCTTCTGAAACCTCAGTAAAACATGAACATTCTGAAAAATTAAGCTCTTGCAATGACGGAAAATGACTTCATGGCGAGCTCAATGTCAGACGCCAGCACATCAAGCTACTACAATCTGTCATATTTCTTTAATAGATTTTCATCTTTATCGCTAAAGCATTAGGTTCAAGGTTGATTGGGAAAATTTGACAGATTCGGGTGGCTTGACCTGCTGGCGTCTGTACCTAAGTATAAGCACAACTTGTTTAAACATTAACTGCAAATACTACTGTAACACAAACACCCGCTTTCATATCCAAAGCAAACACCTTTATTACGTTTGTAAAACATTATATAACAGCTAACGCGACTGTGCGGGAGCTTTAAGAAAATCATGTGATTATATTTATGCCCAGTTATCTGATGGCCGTATAATCAACGCCGCGAAGTACCTACATTTAACGACTGTAAAATACATCTCTTTCGCCTACACACATCACGTGAATTTTATAGGAAATAATAAAATATTAACACAAGAATTCCTCTATGTTAGGAATCCGTAGAAGGACGTTTGGCAGTTAGATGCGGAACTTTATTTGAAATTAGAACCATTACAATAACTGAGTACCAAAATGTTGACAAGAATTGAGAAGACAGTATTTTTTTTTTTGTGTAATTAAAGCCAACATAGCCAGAGATCGCACAAAATAGAGAGGTGTGGAAGGAAAAAGAGGAGGCCTGGAGGCCTGCGCAGCAATAGGGACACAACATAGGGTGAAAAAAAAAACATGGTGATACTTTTTGCGTGAGCTCATCGAGTTTAGTAATGCGACTATGCTGCGACGCGATTGGTCACTAGAGAAACAATCCAGAGGTCCATAACCCCATACAGTGGTCATCAACTCTTTGATACAAAATCTTCAAGTGATGGTTGTATTGTATTTGAAGTACGTGTAAGACCAAAATATATGATATTGAAAGGAAGGAAGTAGGTAATTTATTACTAATGAATCCTTCTCTTTACGTCTATTGACTTTCATACGTTCCACCCACACTATTTTAGGAACTCGAGCCAAATCATTTGAGATAATTTACCATCGACTCGCCATTTAGTAACTAATAAAACTCGGTTAATAATCCTGAAAAAACTGGATATAAGATTTTTGTGTGGGTTGCCAAATACACCTGTGTATTGTTTGAATCTCTAGGAATTTCCTAGTGGGTGGCAACTGGCACTTGTAATCACGATTTAAGATCAACCAATCAAGACATTTTACAAAAAACAAAATGATGAAATTCTTTTTTCTACACCCGACGTCGATGAAGTACTTATTTATTTGTGTATTTATTCAAATGTGTGTTGCTTCCAGAATTTATAATTGAACTGATTAGGGACGATTATTGTAACTAACACAACACAAACTCATTAAGATAACTTCTGAGGAATGAAAACTGTTATTTTTACAGCTTTAGTGTAGAAAGTGTTATTTTAAACCACCATAAATATTTACTCAGGACCATTGAAAAATCTGCCCTAGTTTATTCCCTCTATGCAACCTTGGAAAAACCAAAAAAAAAATTACACTACAATGTAATTTTTTGCATTTTAATAATGAAAAATGCTGATAGACGGACCAATCATGATGACGCATACGGATGGAAGTACCAAAAATAATAAAAATACGGATTGAAGGACAAAATACATATAATGAAACATGCGGTCCCTCCACCCGCATGCCTCTTATTTGTGGTCTTTCCATGCGTTACTTCATCACTGTTGATGCGGGTGTGACGCACATTTGTGTAGGTCAACAAACAACAACAACTAACAACTTAACTTTCAACTAGGCCTATCGCAGTCCACTGCATTCATAGGCCAGGCTACGCCACAACACCCTGTCCTCCGCCTTCCGCATCCAGTCTGTCCCAGCCAGCTTTTTAAGGTCGCCGGTCCATCTAGCTGAGGGACGTCCCACACTACACTTGCCGATACGCGGTCTCTACTCCAAGACTCGGCTGCTCCACCGGCCATCGGGCCTTCGACAAACATGGCCAGCCCGCACAGCTTGCTTACTCTTCAAGCATATGTCGGTAACTCCGGTTCTTTTGCGTATAACTTTATTCCTGATTGTATTTATCCTTCAAGAAAACTCCGATTAAATGTGTACGTGTAATATTTTTTTTTTTATTTGCTTTTAATTCACGACCATGTAAGCATAAGGCGAAGATGTGTTAATCCTTCTCAGAGAAAACAACAAAATGATTCATCATTTAGCATGTTAATCGTGACTCGTGAGATCGCATTTAGTGATTAATTAACCTTTTAGGCAAAATATCAGGTCATTCTTCTACTTTTATAAATTACTAGCTTCCGCCCGCGACTTTGTCCACGTGAAATTTCCTTTCAAATTTGAAATACTGTCGTGCCAGCGACACGACTAAGAAGAAGACCAGAACTTTAATTTTAACTTTAATTGTTTAAATAAATAGTTTGTACAGTACGAAAATGTTCAAAGGTCCCATTCCCATCGTTTAGTTTCGGAAAAACCGTACTTTGTCGAACTAAACGTGACTGGTCCATGACGGAATTAGCACGACAATCTATAATAATTTAGGTGGGAATATAAATCAATTTCTATTGGTCGTACTAGCTTTCGCCAGCGGCTTCGACCGCGTGCATTTCAGTAATTATCCTACCGGAACATATTATTACTACCGGGATAAAAAGTATCCTATGTCCTATCCCAGGTCATGGTATACCCGTGTACCAAATTTCATCCAAATCTGTTCAGCCATTTTAGTGTGAAAGCGTAACAAACAAACAAACTCACTTTCGCATTTATAATAATAGCTAGGATTAGGATTTTGGTTTTTTGGAAGATAAACAATGGCACCTTTGAACGTTGTCGTACTGTTGTAATCAACATGTTTTTCACTTATTTTTTATTATATGAACAGTAACGTGAAGTGATTTACGACACAGCATATATTTCTGCGCCTGTCGTACTAATCTCTTTCACTGTGTCAGTCCTAACATCATGTGATCGAGCCACTAAATCAAGATAAAAATACAGAAGAACAACACACAGTATCGTTGAAGAGTGACTAGGCAGATATTTGGGCGTAGAAGTGTTGGTATGTTGAAATTAGAGTAATATATTCGTAACGTACGAATATATTACTCTATTCGATGCTGTCGTGTTGAATTATAAATCTCTCGATCAAAATAATCTAACTTTTTTTGTTACAACAAAAAGCAATAGATGAAATGTATTGCTTTTTTTTTTTAAGTGAAAATGTCTTTTCGCTCGGTGTACCGGTAGTAAGGTCAACATTTCTGACGGACAAAAACATGTGAGATTTTTAATGAAAGAGTAATGGTTGAGCATTCAAAAGATAGGTCATATTTGTAACAATTTTAAAGAAGGATTTCATTTTATCAGTATATGTCCATCTATTTTTCACTATGTGTCGAAATTCCAATTTGTATAGCGCAAAAATCTGTTTAGCTAGAATGTTGATTCTGGCGTTTGACCTAAAGAGAAACAATATAAATATTGGCCAAAATAGGGTCAAAAATTCATATGAAGTTGAAAATAGTAAAATAATTTCAGATGTCGTCTCATCATCATTATCATCTGCCTAGCCTTTTCCCAACTATGTTGGGGTCGGTTTTCAGTCAGTTGGGAGCGACTGCCTATTTGACCTAAACAACACAACAATTTACTGGGTATTACGATACCCCTTGGTAAGACCAACGGCTTAACGTGCTTTCCGAGGCACGGAGGGGTTTTGGTATGTAAAGATGTCGTCTCATATCGGCCGTAAATCTGGCCAGAAATAAAAACAAAACCAGGCGAGGAAAGCTTGCATCATACATAAGGAATGCAAGAAGTCTAAAAAGTCCAGTGCCGAGCAAATAACTCTCACTAGGTTAGTTTACAACCAAACGTTTTCACGAAAATAAACAGCGCGGACTCGAACACCACCAACTTAATTTTTTTTTACTGATTTATCAGTAGGTCAATTGAAGAATAGATTAGCTGACCGGTCCGTGTCAGGCCCCTGTAACAAATACTGTAACCAATTGCTGCTTTTAAATAAATTAAATTAATTATTGAAACCGATTGGAATTTGTTTAATTTTTCTTCAAAATCTACCTTTTAATTTTAGCTTTTCTTTATATTATTTAAGGTGAAAACTAGATAATTATGTATGTAAAGATAGTTGTTGTGGTTGTTGTTGTAGTTGTTGTTGTTGTTGTTGTTGGTAGTTGTTGTTGTGTTGTTGTTGTTGTTGTAGTTGTTGTTGTGTTGTTGTGTGTGTTGTTGTGGTGTTGTATGTGTTAAGTAGTTGAAATTTCATACACAGTTCACAACAACAATTTACCCTTACTTCTCACAATACAATGATGATGAGGAGGAAACGCAAAAGCGCGTAATACCACAGATTAATACAGATGGGACACTCCGCAGTTTAGGTATGAAGCTACAAGTACGCGGCGGGCCCCGTACGCGGGGCTAATTCAGTAGGTCAGAACTTCAGAAGGTATAAGAGTTACGCGATAGAAAGAGAGGCAACTTTTAGTTGAATATAACTGTAGGTAATAAGCGTTGTGCGACCTGAGTTGCACTTTATTGTGTCGTAGCAAGAGTTGCTTTTTATTTAAATGATTTTTATCTGTATTAATCTGTGGTAATACCCAACCATGCCTAACTTGCACAAAAGTATGCAAGTAGATTGCATGCCATTCGGACATTCTACAATCAGAAGCTGTTTTGGCGTACAATACAAGCAACTTGTATACAGTACGTCACAAGTTAGATGTAGCATAGATTTGAAAATTAGCATTCATTCATTTCAATTTTACGAATGTATTTGGTTATATGACTTTACAAGTTAATAGCGTATGCGTATGCATAAAGATCATTTTCGCCTAAAGCAGTACCTAATAAAGGAGATGTTGAAGGTGCACTCAGTTCGGATCGTGATTGGTTTTACGAATTTTGTCGATGCTACATTTAAGTTGTGTCTTAATGTACTTTTGTGCAAGTTACAGGCATGTGTATTTGCGGTGAAAGAGTGATGACTATAAATGTTGATGGCTGAGGGAGAGGACAACCATAGAAAAAATGGATGGATTGTATGCAGAATGATATGAAAGAGAAGGGTAGTGAATGATTGCGCCGAACATAAGAGCAGGTAGATGATAACTTCTCACAATACAACAATAGCTGAAACGCCTATATCGAATCTATATATATGCACTACACCGCGGTTTTACCCGGGTAAGTCTAGAACTCGTACGAATATCGAGATAAAAGTAGCCTATGTGTAAATCCAGGATGTCAGCTACCTCCATATCAAATTTTATCAAAATTGGTCGATCCGTTTGATCGTGAAGAAGTAACAAACATACAAACACACATTATTAGTGTGATACATTGTAAATATGTAGTATTCTATAGAAATATACATGCTGGGGTACTTACTACCATAATGGCCCGATTACCTCAATCGATCGTAACAATTTACGCTTGAGAAAGCAAACAGAATTTCTATTCAGTATTTCATTCATTTCAGTTTTGCGTGGGCATAAGAATACTACAATTTATTTGGATTAGACTTTATCGTGCGAATATATTTTGTCTAGTTGAAAATAGTAGTGGATAATGGGGCTAACAACCTAGACAGGAATAGTCTACGAATCATAGACTTTTTAGTTCTCCTAGTATTGATACGATGACTAAGGAATTATATTGATTGCATCCGACTTATACGTAAGGTTTCAGCCGCGTAGACCGGGATAAAAAGCAGCCTATGTGTTAATCCAGTGTATAAGCTATCTACATACCAAATTTCATCCAAATCGCTCTAGACACCAATTTTTATCTTTAAGTACTTTATTTTTATTATTTGTAACAACAAAAACAAACATTAAAAATACAATAAAGTTAAAAATTAAAAGAGGCTTCCCATAAAAGAAACGTTTTTTTTTTTATAACTGAAGTATTTTTTAAAACATGTAGCGTTAAATATTGTACGGTGGTACGGAACCCTTCGTGAGCGAGTCCGACTTACACTTGGCCGGTTTTTAAAGTATCTCTAATTTCGATCTAATTATCCTATAATTTCGGTGGCTAACAAGAAATTGGTCCTGCAATCCGCAGTTTCTAAATTTGACGTCAGCATACTCTACAAAGAAATTAAAAAACAACTTTAAAAAAAAAACAAAATAATAATAATACTTACAAGTTAGTGGTCTTTGTGTCTCCCACAGACAGTACAGAGCAGAGATCGGACAGTAGCGTCTCGGAGAGTTTGTTGGACGCCCGCGAGTCGCCCGTGACTAGATTCAACCACACCGGCTGGAGCCGAGGCCCGTACACCAGGTCTGATAACCTAAACATCAAGAAGTTATTATAGTAGGAGTTTTTGGTAAGCATAGTATTTTCATCAATTTACAAACGTTACATTGCGAGTTTTTGACAGATTTTGTATGGCAAATCTGTCAAAAACTAACAATGGAGACCGTTGCAACGTTTTTTAAATTGGTAGACTTGGCCCCCAGTAGTCAAGTTTTGGCTTTTGAGTCAAAATAAAAAGGGGATGATGAGTAGGTACATTAATAAAAAGAGGATGATGTAATGGCAACACTAGTTGTAGTCTGCCAACACTAATAAGAGGCTGGTCTCACTGGCACTTCCCTTTCCGGTGAAGCTAGGATTCGATATAAACAGAGACTATTGCTATTGTATCTTGATTAAAATATATGAAAGTGTTTATACCCCGAATATCTCAAAATATCTTTTATTAACAACAATACAGAGTAGGGACCATTTTTAAGCAGCTTTTTTTTGGTCTGTGGGTTTACGAAAGACCTCATTAGCTTTTACGTCCTTGGTCAGCTGCTGCGAATGTTCCAGACCTACGTCACACATATGTCACTCACCAGCTGGCCGCATGTTCGGCCGCGCGGTACAACGTAGACACGCGGCCGCCGCTGGCGCCGGCCGCTAAAGTCGCCAGTCGCAGCCGACACACCAGTGCTTGTAGCTGCGGCGAGTGCTCCAGACATCGCCTTACTATATCACTGGACAAATATTTGAAAACTTTATGTACGGTAAGGACATTTATTATAGACGACGCTTTGGACTTCGTAACATTTTTATGACTTTCAAATAAGCTTCAAATAAGTAAAGGAATAGTCGTGAAAATCATAATTTTACATAATTTTTTGCTTATTGAAGCAAATAAGTTCAGAAGGCGAGCACCAATAGAAATTGCTGTCAAAAGACCAAAACAGTGTTGTTGAATTTTCCCGACAAGTAACGATTGACCGCTAATAACCAAAACAAAGTTAAATACCGTATTTTTTTCATAACAATCTACAGCTAGACGGAATAATAAGTAGTACCTACTACCTACTATTTTAAGACATAATTTTTAAAAGTGGCAAACATTGGCCAAACGTAAGACTACAAACAATCGGGCAATATTGGACCAAAACATCCTAACACATAATTTGGTCTTACCGCTTACTGCTAACTACATAATGATGATTACACTATTATGAGCAAAAAAACAAATTAGCTATAGAACGGTCCATACACTCACATGACCTTCTGACTCATCTCGCGTCAAGATAGAGCTTCGTAAACATAAATACAATCCTTTCCCGTGACAAGGTTAGCATCTACTTATAATATTTTAGAGTTAGCATACATATTAAACCTATATTTGTATCTCGACCTGAATGCCGTTTTTGTTTTGAGTGACGTAAAAACTAACAAGTGGGATTAGCCCGGACAGGTGAAAACTGTTAACTTGCCCCGACTTTGGACTTTTGTACTTTTTGGTCCGACTTTTTATTCACAATTTCATGGGTTTTATTTTTTTTGCGCGGAACCATAATTCTTTTTCCAAAATAAAAGTAACCAAAGTTACTCCGTTAGTACCTACTCCTAAGTTACTACGTTTCAGAGATTAGCCGGAACAAACAGACAGAAAGACAGACAGACCCACCGGTGGAAGCTGTGCGCTGTCCGTTATTGATCGAATTTAAGATTTTTATTAAGTTGCAGATGCAGAGAACCATTCTTCAGTCTTACCAAGGGGTATTGTATACCCAGTAACTGGGTTATGGAGATATGGGTCAGATAGGCAGTTGCTCCATGTAAAATACTGGTATGCAGCTGCATCCGGTTAGGCTGGAAACCGACCACAGCATAGTTGGGAAAAGCCTAGTAAGATGATGAGAAAATGCAAAGAAAAAATCTGTAAGTAAATGTCTAAGAGGCTGGGACCATTACCGGGTATAAGATCTAAACCAAAATTGGTCCTTATTTATGAGAGACAGAGACCAAAATGTAATAAAGGAAAAATTCGTACTCACATTTGCGTGGAGTCATTGACGCTGATCAACAGCGCTAGGCCGAGCTTGTTTTTCCTGTGCACCATCGCTGACCCTGTGCTTGCTATGCTATCGCTTGTACCGCTCGTCGTGCTGTTGCTGTATAGCTGTTAACAAAAATGTAGATAAGTATGGTGAATATAATAAAGTCAAAGGAAAAGGTTGTCGCCAAGATAGTTTCACAACTGAGTGATAGGGTAGAAGACACTTAAACAAACAAAACATGTTCAGGGGTATAAAGCTCTAAACTTTAGAGCATTTTCTATGAACGTGACACTTTAGACTCTAAACCTAAAGTGTCACGTTCATAGAAAATGTCCAAATACCTTTTTGAATAGATTTCCGCCTCAGAATAACAAGGATCATTCGACTGATGACGAAAGCAATAAAACCCGCAATCGAGAAAACATTTATCAGTAGTAATTAGTACGATACGGACTAACAGTAACGATGGACAGTACGATACTGACTAACATTAACTACGGATAGCACGATACGGAATAACAGCAACTATTATAGTACGATACAGACTAACAGTAGCTATGGATAGTACGATACGGACTAACAGTAGCTATGGATAGTACGATACGGACTTACAGTAACTGTGGATAATACGATACGGACTAAAATTAACTATGCATAGTACGATACGGACTAACAGTAACAGTGCATAGTACGATACGGACTAAAAGTAAACGTATGGATAGTACGATATGATGACGTCCAATATTTTAAAGCAAAGAACAAAAGCTAATATCCACTGTGTGCGTTGGTTTAAGGCAATCTTAGATTATTCCTTCCTTTTTGTTTGTATTAGAATTTGGGTCAAGGTATCGAGATAATAAAATAGCCGCAAAAATTAAACTACCTAAGATGATAAGAATAATAACCATACAAAATTGTAGAGGTTGCAGAGTTGATAATCGAAATGATTAATGTATTTTTTTTTTCTGTAAGGTTTGTACTGACTACTCTGAGAAGAAAGGTCGCAACAAACTCAACGAAACACAATAATTATGTTTATGATGTCTCTGATCCCTCTCAAAAGAGAGGAAGCCTGTGTCCCAGCAGTGGGAACATTATAGGCTGATTGTGTGTCTCTGATTGCTACTAGAATTTCAATATTTGATTCAATAAGTTATCACTGTTCATAAATCGTCGCTAAACAAATCACACACATCACACAATCGTCCTACATTCACGAGTTATAGCCAAAAAAAAAAAGAAAGTCAACAGCCTGTATTTGAATATTCATTTAGTAACACACTGTATGCAAATACGAAAAGCACGTGATGCATTGCCAACGTTTCCGTTCCAGTAATTAATGGCTCGATTGTTAAGTCGTTCTAATTGTACGAGTCACATGGGAAAGATTATCTACTTGACTGCTAGGCAAATGAAGTCGTTCTAGATTGTCTGATTGATCAGCTGTATAAATTACTTTATTTAATATTGACATTGATATTGTCGACACGGTATATCTGAGCCTTTCAGCCAACAACCCAGCCTTTTAATTAAACGGCGCCTTGAACTAGCGCCTGAATGATATTCAATTATAGGTTAGGTTAGAACTGGGACCAACTACGCACGAGCCTAATTGGTCGCAGTAACTAAGCCGAGGCACCCCGACCAAATGGGTTAGGTTAGGTTAGAAACATGAACAACCGCGCGCGAGCCGAGCGAGCGAAGCGAGTGTAGCGGCCGGCGAGCGCTACTTCCAAAGGATAGGCTGTTAACTAAACGGCTAATTAAGCTAGTTGGCTGTGGCATGTCCATCATCTGTCGTGATTTAGATTGCGGGAGTACTAGTCTAATGCGCCTTTACGTAGGATTCAAGTCTATTTCGCGATAAAAACTGCGATTCCTTTTCTTTATCGACGTTTCGTCCGTATTGTTCCGGTCGATGGTCAGGAGACTGGATGTAACGGACCGTTACCTTCGTCACGCGAGGGTTTTTTCGCTAGGGTTCATGTGGTTTTGATTTTTGCCTTCAACATACGTTAACGCCGGAAATGACAAAGTATCGGTGATACCTACACACATTTTTATCAATAGGTATCGCGAAAAATACTTGAGGCTCAAGTGTTATAAAATCCGACCTGCCTTATTTTCAAGTGTACTTAATATATTTCATTGTATCCATAAGTTTATTTTTATCTTAGTTACCTTCGTATGACGACATTCAAATCCAAATGAATGCCAAAAAGGACATTATAGTAACATTTCACAAACAAATCATGAAATGCTGACATGTTTGCGTTCTCAAAACTACATAAAAACTGCATTCGGGTTTCACATCACGATAAAACACCAATATTTTACCTAAAACTGAAATGTGTTATCGATGACTCCTACAGACTATAATTATGTGTGTGTCCAAGTCCTTTGTAAAGTTCTTTCTTTTTCTGTTTTTTTCAGGCCCCTAAGTTTTTAAAAGGGCTTTAGCAAAAACATGTTATAATCTGCAATAGGTACAACGGAAATCTATATCTCTTTCGAGCACCTACATACCGTCTGACTGACCCTTGCAGAAGACCGAACAAACCTAGGATTATGCGCCATTGTATTATCTGATCACACATAAAATGCTAGACGAGGATCACTCGCATCCTTACTTATAATGCTTTGTCTTAAGGTTGATGCGCCAGGGTAGCCCGCGAAATTCAAAATTTCTTACGTTTTTTGCAATTTGTAGGTCAGTGTGAGCTTGTATGTTGATTAAAATATGATTTGCGGCCGTAGCTAATATGGTTTTACAGAATTATAATCATTAGAATCAGCAATATTACTCCATAAGTTAGCATTTACCTCAAATCTAGCGATTTTCATGAGGTTTGAGGTAAATGCTAATAACTTATGGAGTTGTATTGATGATTCTAATGATTATAATTCTGTAAAACCATATTAGCTACGGCCGCAAATCATATTTTAATCAACATACAAGCTCACACTGACCTACAAATTGCAAAAAACGTAAGAAATTTTGAATTTCGCTGGCTACCCTGGCGCTTTCGCCTTAAAGATAAGGAACTATTCCACTGAGGGCCTATTTCACTATGTCCGAATAGTCACTACTCACTAAATAAATTCAAAAATGGGTCAGAATTTGTATGAAATTATCTGCCAGTGCCAATTAAGTAGGAACCAATTTCAAAGGGTTTATGCCTAATACATTTTCAGGATTTTCAGGTAAAGTTTATAACATTCTAAAATTAAATTCAGTTTCTACCATGATCAATGACATACAGCCAAACTTTTCGGAGCCATTTTGACCTTTATCGCATCAATTCGAGGGTGCAGTGGCTTTGTCCTGTCCTCACGTGATCGAGTCGCTGACGGAACCTCGATATTTCTGTTTGGAACCGGTTTCTGACACTCCGGTCTTGAAATTAGTTTTATTTAAAAGGATTTTTATTCACTTTTCGTACCTTCGCTCACATTTCGGTAGGATTTCGAGTTTTCGACTTTCGGTCCTCAAATTATTTATAGAACTTACGTAGAAACATAAATTGAAGATGTTATCTCATGATGGTAGGAGGAAATTTATAGACATGTTTTTGACAGTTTCATTAAAATCAAGCTTTTCATTGTTTGCAGCGTTTTACATGCGGAAGTGTAATTAAAAAAAAACAAAAGCGAGTTAAAGAGATTGATGGCGACAACTGTACCTTAGCAACGGTTGATATTAATTGTCGTTTGTGTCAAGATCTGAAGAAACTCATTCCAACTCGACCAAGATTACTTTTAGTATGTAGGTACTTCGTAATAGTCGAACACCCCCCGTTCCTGAATTTAAAATTTTTATTGAATTTCTCGGGCTTTAGGGACCATAATGGATGAATAGGATGTGCTAAAGAAGTCCGCGATATTTTCAGATGTTTTTTTTGCAATTTGCAGGTATTCGTCAGGTTGTATATTGATCAAAATAGGATTCATATCATAGATGTTTTAACATTAACAATATTTAACATAAGAAAAATTTTATTTCGCGGGCTACCCGCTTTCACCTTAAGTAACGCTAAAGCAGACTTTAACAAGTTCTCAAACCAACTTCAAATTCTCAATTCAGGAACCGGGTGCAAGCCAGTCTCGCTATAATTAAAACGGATTTAAATTATAATTCCTCTACATAAACAAATGCAGAGGTGATACAGATTTACGCGTACCAAAACCCGAAATAACTGGTTTTATTCAATTCAATGACTAGATAAGCGTAGTTTGTACCTACAGTATGTTTTTCTTCTCAAGATCAAGCTATACATATCCAGTATAAACTGATCCCGATTTGTATAGGATTTCCTAACAAATCCTATACAATGCGAGATCAGATTATACTGGAAATGTATAGCTTGATCTGTAGCCGTGCGTACCAATGAAATAATAAAATGAAACAATATAAAATACGATAACACAAAAAATATAATTATACTCATAGGTACGTCAATTACTAAGTTCTAGATTAAAACGACTTTCACTGTAATAAAAGATAGCCTGCAGTGAAAGGCCTGAGTAACTTAATATCACATATTAGCCGTTCTAGATTACACTTTATTAATAAATGGTATGTCATTATCAACCGTTTATGTTCCTGCGAACCGAGCCAGGCTAACTATGGCGGTGGAAACACTACAATGCTACTTTTAACAGCAGGTATATTTGATTTTAAATGTGCACGGTCAAACGTCTAATAGTCTATCAAAGGTTTACTTCATGGGACATTGAACACGTTAATTGCCAAAACAAACATATAAGTTTTCTGCGTGTGGCCCATAGGGTTTTGTGAGCAGACTAACCAAATACGTAGCACGAAAACGCGTGATTCAAATGGCCACGCCCCCTTCTCGATAGTAAAATCCTTTCCCCAGAGTCCCATAAGAAATTCATAAACGATTAGGCTACAACACACATTTGTAAAGTGAGTGTCCAAATAAATGGTTTTTTTATTTTTTTTAGCACTATGAGCGCATCACGCGACATCGCGTGAACGGACAAATTGGAAAGAAGTGTTGACACGCAACGTCGCGTCATTTGGCAATGAACGTGTTAATGATTGTCGAAGATGGGCAAACTACCCGACAGCTCACTTGATTTTAACTAGTAAGCGTTGCTGAAGGTCTATGCTTCGCCGATCATTGAGATAAAAGTTCAAAAGACATATTATGCTTATAATTTCGGCATCCATACTTTCTGCATTGGTGGTGTGTGATGGTGGCTTTAAATCCTAATACAGTCTGGGTTCCTACGAGTAGCCTTTGTCAGTTATCCCTGCACAAACCTTGCTAAATGGTAAATATTTTTACCAAGGCAAAAGACGAACACATGTGACATCGAAGACATGTGACATCTACCAACCCGCACCGGGCCAGCGTGGTGGATTACGGCCCACGCCCTCTCACAGAGAGGAGGCCTGTGTCCCAGCAGTGGGAACATTATAGGCTGATAATGTAAAGACGAACGAAACGTATTTTGTTTCTTTCTTTCTTAGACACAAGCCATGGTCAGTACGACAGAAGACGAAGACTTTATATCCCCCATTAATACCTAAAGGTATTTGAATGAATATTTCCACCTCACATGACCCGAGGCTTCTCAAACAACAGTCCTACAATAAAAACATCTTACTAATTGCATCACACACCACAATCAAATATAACAAACGTGGCTGCATCTATAAACTACCTTCAGCATTCTGTCATTGTCCTGATAACAGCTCACATGACTGAATGATAGCCTGGACATCATGTGACCGGCATCACGCGGTGGAGATAATGCTGATAATGTTGTTTGTAAACAATTACTGAATGGCCCTACTTGATACTTTATCCTATTTTAGAGCTTTCGATAGCATTTGTTTTTGTTTGATGGTAGGTAAAGTCAAGTCTTTTTCTTCGTCATTATCTTCGTCAGTTTTCGAATTCTTTCCTTTACTTATCAAGCCTGGATATATTTTAAAGCAACGGCACTGAGCAGGTGTAGAAAATTATATTAATTACTAAATAACGAAGATCAAAACAGCATATCCTACACGATTGACCAGTGTCAAGTTGACATTAACCTTTTTTTTGTGGATGGGAAATCATCAAAGGACTTCTCCCGCTCTGGGCGGAGCGGAAGGACTTTTACTGACTAAAGCCAACACGTTTTCCTTCAGTCAGGGCCACCGTATCTCTTGAACAACCCGCGACCCGGGACCCGACCGCGACGCGGTAGTTGACATTAACCTAAAACCTTTTTAATGGCCTGGCTATTTACCAATTCTTTTTTTTAAATTTTCATTTTGTATTTTGAATGTGACTGTAGTTTTCACCTCTCCCGTTTGTTTTTTGTTTAATAAATCAGCCCACCCTATCGTATTGAACTGCTAGATCTCAAGTAGAACTACGGCAGCATTCCATTCTTTTGTTACTGGGTTGTATTTTAACAGGTGGGGCAAAAGTAAATGGCGTTTTGACATTTGTGAAGTAAAGAGATGCTGAATACACGTCAACCAGCCATGGAACGCTATACTCCTCAAGACTCCTCAAGAACGTCGACGAAGCATTTCGGCGTCGTCTAATCTCTCGCTTTGGCGATTTGCACTGGCCAGCCAGATCACCCTATTTGACCGCTCCAGATTTTTTTTGTGGGGTTACTTGAAGTCCCGCGTTTATGTAAACAAGCCTCAGACTCGTCAAGAAATTAAAGAGAATATCCGACAGGAATGCGAGAACTTATCGCCAGAAGTTCTGATACAAGTGATGGAAAATGTCAAACGAGGCCGTATGGTCATCAATTCTGACAGCGACCACTTGACCGATATAATTTTCTCGACTTGAGGGAAAAAAATCTAATTCATTGAATAAACATAATCCACAAGTAGAACAAAAATTTTTCATTCCTAAAAAAAATTACAGCAAAACAACATCGGGTGATTACTTTTGCCCCACCTTGTATACAAAAGTAAACATTTTGTATTTGTATAACGGGCTGGTGTCAGCCACTCCACGTCCAAGCGCTATTTTGTGTTGTTACTGTGTTGCCAAAAATCTGATGGCCTACCTGATTCAAACTCAAACTCAAAGCATTTATTTCAAATAAACCAATTACAGGCACTTTTGAATTGTCAAGGAACTAGGATTATAACTAATCATCAACGCCTATGAAAATCTGCAATACTATGGGCAACGCGTGGGCTACTATCCCAGATACAACGCTTTAATGTTTCTGAGCCTGTAACTACAATGCAATGGCAGCAATTCCCTTCAAATCGGAAGTCAGCAACGCTACTCGAAAGTTGCACTTTGCGAAACGCAAATAATCACTTCCTTAACGAGCTTTTAACCCCTCAAGTGTCGAATGCACCCCATGTGTGCATAAGAAAAACCCTTTTTTTATTAGGTATATAGGCTTATATCACATATATATAAACATAAAAAACATCATCCGATGGAAAATCAATCATCATCATTAGTTGTGAACCTATGGAGTTCGCAGCTAACACCCCCTCCCCCACCGCGTGTCAAATGCACCAAAAGTGTGCAAAAGTACAAAACTTTACATAATAGGTATATAAGCTTAGATCACATATATATAAACGTAAAAAAACATCATCCGTTGGAAAACATATCATCATCAGTAGTTGTGAACCTATGGGGTTCGCAACTAACCCCCAACCCTACCCACTCGCTGGAGTTTTGGGTCTAAAATTAGCCAAACTCAGACACTTGAGGGGAAGATTTTATGTTGTTGTTGTTGTTGTTGTATGTTTTATGTTTAATTTCAATTCCAACATACGAGTAGTCGTACATTACAGAGTCACTCCATCATTCATCTGTGCAACTGTCTATAACAATTCACATGCAATTTACATCAAGCAGGAAGCGTCTTCTCACGAGAGCTCTGACGTTATCAAATCATTTGTCTGACAGACAGATATATTGTTACATCACCGTTTCAGTATTTACCATGACGTGTCTATTTGGAAAATAGGTTGTGGAATTGATATTATTCAATAGATATATTGCCAATGTTGATGTTCTAGAACGTTCAGTGGAAAACACGTGTAAAATAATGGAAATGGGATTTTGAAAATTCAGTGTGGTCAACTGCACTTCACTAGTAGTACGTACTTAAAACTACAAAAACCACCCTCACTACAACGAAATAAAGGCACTACCAATGTCAAATTAGTGTACCACGAAATGGCATACATTATTATTTCTATGATGTCCCACAAAGGAAGTAAAGACAAAAAGGTCAAGAGTTAACTACTTAAACATTTAAAAAAGAAAGAAAAACAAAAGCATTTTGAAATTCGATCAACTAACCTGTGAATCAGAACTAGTTTTGGTTGGAACTCCTAGCAGGTTGGTAGTGTTGCTACTTTGATGCCCGACGTCAAACTTGGTCGCCATGTTCTGGAACGTTCTTCGCTGCCAACTGCCGTTGCTTGAGGTACTCAGTTTTCTGCCAGGTGGTACTGATAGAAAGGAAATCATGTATCACAACCATGTATCTGGGTAATGCGATGATACCCCTTGGTAAGACTGCTTGACAGACTTTCGGGCTTCTGACGACCCGTAACAACTGTCAAAGATCCACGAATGATAGCCAGGACCAACGGCTTAACGTGCTTTCCGAGGCACGGAGGAGTCTCAGTATATTTTTGCTAATGTGTTTTATAATAAAAATTAAATTAAGTAATGTTGTTTAATAATAATTGTCACATGTTTCTTATTTACATCCAACGTCATATCCTTCCAAAAGCACATTTTATCTTGAAGACCAATAAACCGGTTTGTTAGTCATTTAATAAAATTAAGGATTGACATTTACTGCCCAAACAAAACTCCCAAGATAACTTTAACATTAAAACTCTCCATTCTTTTTAAGAACTCGTGACTGCCTTATCAACTTTTTATTGTTTCCATTTTAATATCAGCCTCTTTTATTAGCCTTTCTGACGCATCCAGCAAGAGAAATTGTGATGTAATAATATAATAGCAAAAATCGAGGATTAAGATGAATCAATAATACACGGTCCCTGAGGGTCTCAGGGCGGGAGTAAGGAAAAACACCGGGAGAAATCCGAGTAGAAAGGATTTTTCAATAACATAATTATGGTCTTGTTGATCGAGTTGAGGAGCTCGTGGCTGAGTTATAACAGCCGCATGGGTCGATCCATCAGGTTAAGCTACGCTTGCTGGGGTTGTTCAGTGATGGGTCACCATCTTTACATACCGAGACTCCTCCGTGCCTCGGAAAGCACGTTAAGCCGTTGGTCCGGGCTGTCATTCTTCGATCTTTGACAGTCGTTACGTGTCGTCAGAAGTCCGAAAGTCTGACAACCAGTCTTACCAAGAGGTATCGTATTACCCAGTTACTGGGTTGTGGAGGTCAGATAGGCAGTGGCTCCATGTAAAATACTGGTATTCAGCTGCATCCGGTTAGACTGGAAGCCGACCCCAACGTAGTTGGAAAAAGGCAGGCAGATTGATTGCTCTTGTTGATCGAGTGGTCGCAAGCGATACAGCTGAGCATGAGGTAGGTCTTCATCTGAGTTGGATTCCCGGTCTGCCAAAGTGTTACTGGGTTTTTTCCATTTGTAAGGTCAGGTTCATGGGAATAGGCTCTCCCTCCCTATTGGACATTGGACTTAACAACGGGTGAAATGTGGGTGTTCTCTGCCTAAACCTTCAGGGAATACAGGCGTGATGTTATGTGTGTGTGTGTGTGTGTGTTAAAAGTATACTTACGATGGAAAGAGCAGAAATCGTCTTGGTTGTTGTTATCCCAAATATCGCACATTGAGAAGTAATCATGCGTGGAACCCACACTGCTATAGGGCGAATGATCTCCATAGTAACCTGAAATATACTGCCAACGTAAATAAAACGAATTAGGAATGATTTCGTAGAGGTAGAGACGTCATTTTTCACTTTTGTGGAGTCGAAGCCAGTATCCGTCGAGTTAAGCCGAAGGGCATTCAATTGGTAATAAATATACATTTATTACTTATCCTTATTTTCTATGTAACATAATATTAATTAATGAATTAAACAGAAAAGAGGACAATAAGTGGACGGATACATAGAGAAGCTATTAAGGTCACTTCTGTGAATCGTTTAAATATTGAAGCTATCTCAAATAATTAGGCGCGATTCGTTAAATTCAGGCCATACTTTAGGTAGCCATATATAATCAATGTTTATTTTTTAAATTATTATGTAAGTACAGCAGCTTCTTTTTTTTATAACGATATCAACAAAAAATATTAAACGCCTCACTAATATTTTATCGAAATCTAGAATATTATAAGATTAACAAAGAATATTGTGCAACTCAAAGGACCAAAAAATAATTATCTGGTCGATGAAACCACCCGATGTCATAATTATTGAGATATGCTTTTAATAATAAAATATATGACTACTTATAGAATGTGCAGAATAATCATGGCTAAGTTCCACTCGAAGGAATTAAAAAGAAAACCTTTCAGATGAGAAACTGGTCTTATTAATATTTTTAAGATGCAAATGACGTGTCTTTTATAATATGCATTTTAAATCCAACTCACCCGAATCTCCCCTGTCAAGCGAGAAGCTCAACGACACTCCTTCTTCCCTCACGAGGGGAACACTGAGCGGTTTGGACCGGTCGCCGTTGTCGCCACAACCGCTTGCTTCTCTCCGTTCAGGGTTACGGTCCACGCGGCTAATCCGTCGCGATGGCACGCAAAACACTTTTGAGCACATCAACCTACGAATAATATTGATAAATAAGCACTTAGGAAAGTTTTGAGTACCTATGAATGTGGATGACTAAGTAGGGGAAGACCTAAGAAACGATCGATGGACTGTGTGAAAAATTATATGGCTAGAAAGGGGCTGACTACCGAGATGACGACATGTTGCTCCGATAAATTGGAATAAGGGCAAGAGAATGATGATGATTATTGATGATGAAGCTAAACTGATTGATAAACTTGATTTCGCAGTTGTAAATTATGGTCCTAAGTCGCGTGTATCACGAACGGTCCAGCCGGTCGATTCCGTAAAAATGTCATCGTGAAAACTTTATAGGTGAAGTGAGTTTGTTTTTGCTAGGAATTGACACTATTGACAGCTCACTCCACGCTCACTTCACCTAAGTTTTCACGGTGAGATGGTTACAGAATCGCACTGTTCACGACTTTATTATTCAGACAAATGCAAATCGATCATAATTTTGTTTGTTAAAGGATTAAGTCATCAAATAACAAATATTTTGATGTTTTGATAGTGTGTTGTCATCACTACATAGTATAAAACAAAGTCGCTTCCCGCTGTCTGTCTGTCCCTATGTATGCTTAGATCTTTAAAACTACGCAACGGATTTTGATGCGGTTTTTTTTAATAGATAGAGTGATTCAAGAGGAAGGTTTATGTATAATACATGCGCGGGCGAAGCCGCGGGCAAAAGCTAGTGATTGATAAATCACGATCTAGATTGTCTGTGAATAAGCCACGTAATATTGTGAATTCTGATAATCTGAAGGAGTTTTAAAATTTAGTTATGTTTATCTTGATTTATTGTTAGCATAAAACCATAAAATTTTTGAAAATAATAACAAAGGCTATTTTTACGCCACATTGTTTACATAAAAGAAGCGCATTTTACTGACCAATAAAAAACTCTTCTAATAGGATGAGCTGACAAATTTTCTATACAGCCAGTTACGAATACAATAAAAAAATGCAGTATGACGATAATGAATGTGACTTTATTCAAAAGCTGAAGTTACCACGCACAATGGTCCACATGAAGGACTAAGTGCGGAAACCAAATCTTTTAACATAGAACAAAGCTGAAATTATAGCTCATCGGTTCGAATTTAATTCCGCTACTCTAAAAAACGGTGAAGGACAATATCGTGAGGAAAGTCCACAATCAAAATTCGAAGGCCACATCCAACAACGTAAAATGGGCCCGCGTGGCAGATTAAGTCCCACTCCATCTTTTAGTTAGGTCTGAATTGAGCAGTGAGAACATTATAGGCTAATTATCATGTATTATAGCAAATACCTGGCTTATTAAACCCTCTTCCTCTTTCATACTTTGCGGGACCCGTCAGGGTACACATTGATCATGTCTTTGTAAAACCTACCACCTAGGGCCTTATCACACTGACGATTTGCGAGCGTGTTTCCAGCGAAGCGATTTGTGAACGAACTCGCCGCGAGCGCGTAGCGAGCACGCCACGAGTGAGCAACGTGTTCGCCGTGTTTTCATAATATTGTACACTCGCTTGTCTCGCTCTCTCTTGTACATTCGCGTCAATTAGTCTCGTTACGCAAACGCGGCGAACACTCTGCGAACTCGCGACAAGCTCGCTGCGCACTCGCCCCGCTTTCCACTCGCTCGCAACTCGCTAGTGTGATAAAGCCCTTAGGGCTTTATGTTAAGTTCACACTGTGGTAATACAGGGCGTATCATAAAGGTGTGGTTATATTTAGCCTTCCCATACATTTGGATCGAGTAGGTATTGAAGCTTTGTATGAGACGGCTGATATTTTTTTCTCGATTACGATGTTGGTCCCATGGAGAAAGTTGTTCCGTTTGATGGTCTGTACCACACCCTTAAGTTTGACCCCACCTTTCTGATACACCCTGTATATTGAGTATTCTATTACCTCCTTGGTTCATCCATGATATGGATTTTCAATGATACACTCTTGTAGTTCATTGCGACTGCGCCGAATATCATCTCACCGAGAACATTCGCGTCGGCCGCCGGTCCCTTATACTGTACAGACAAAACAATACATTTATTTACACAGACATAATATAATATTTTGTTTTAAATACCTGTAAGTAATTAATAGTGCGGGGATTCTGTGCCGTGGTAAAAAAAAGACAGCACAATTCTGTACAACTTGTACAGAATTGTGCTGTCTTTTTTGTGATTGATTCCTTGTACAGCACAAGGAATCAATCCTCATGTTTGAGTGTAGAAGGCAGTTTAAAAAGTGGCGCTTTGTAAATGTCTTGCAAGACATAGTTTCGAGCTAGGGATATATGAATAGTAAAAGCAACTTGAACTATATAGGTACTAGGAAAATGAAATAAAATTAAATTAAATTAAATAAAAAAAAAACAAAATAAAATGCCAAAATGAAATGAATCATTTGATGCCATAGATAGATTATTTATTTAGGTTAGCCAAAATTTGTTTACACAACACAGTTTGTGTAGGCACATAGGACTTTTGTAAGTTTTTATCACTTAGTTTATTGGCAAACTAACTGTGCCCCGCGGTTTCACCCGCGTAGACTGGGATAAAAAGTAGTTTATGTGTTAATCCAGGGTACCTATAAGCTATCTACATACCAAATATCCAAATCGGTCCAGCCGTTTGAGCGCGAAGAAGTAACGAACATAAAAACACACACACACTCACAAACTTTCACCTTTATAATATTAGTGTGATACGATTGGATTGGTGTCTTCTGCATTTCGAATTAGCTAGGTACTTATTTAGAACTTTTAATCCGTATCTTAATGGACCAATTTAAGGATTTGCATCTTCTAAACGTTTCTTTGCCTTTACTCCTATTTGTTTAACACAAAGTACACAACTAGTCTTCTTTATCGATCAAAAACGTCAGTCTCTTAACCTTCCAAATCTGCAACGATGGCGAAAAAGGGCATCGTGTACCATTCGACCTTCCCAGCAGACAAAGCCCACTCATTCATCAAGGCGATGATTTACATGACAGGTGGGGTACAAACGTCGTACGACCAAACACGTCAATGGACGCCAAAAATAATATCTATTTACAGCTCCGCCCACGTCAAAGTAATACGACAAAGTTATAAGTAAATATTTTTTAGAGAAATATCTTCCAAAAATATCTCCGAAAACTTTTAAGGTTCGATGCCTCTTGTTGATATAAAAATTAACATCGAAGAGCGCCTTACATGATACTTGATAAATCCTTGTTCAGCAAAAGACATAATTTACTAATTAAATAACCAATGTGAAATAAATAAAAAGGTGAGAAAACCATACCATTTATAGAAAAGACCTTAATTTATGTCCTAATTAAAACAGCACACACCTTCAGTACCCAAATAAGACTCGGATTTTCCTTTTGCTTGTAGGTTGCTACTAGCAGTTTATTTATAAAGCAAGGGTAAGGAAACAAAAAGGTCGAACTTACATAACATATTTATACAAGGTGAAGGATGTGTAAATATAGTACACCCACATTTCGTCAATTATGTTCCACGTAATAGGGGCGAGTCTATTGTCACTTCTCATTCAAAATAACCGTCATTTAAAACAACGCACTTTGGCAACCCTTTAAAAACGTTCCCACACGGAACATAACAATTTAGATTCCATAATAAGCTAATAATGTCTATAAATAAACATTGAGTTAGACAAGCCATAACTAACGACAGCCTGGAGTGCAATAAGCAATGAATTATCACGTGACAAAGTGGATTTTCAAAGTAAATATAGATGAGAGAGACAATTGCCACAACTATAATGGGACATGTGATGTCCATTAATTAGAATCCAGCTAAAATTACGGTCCGGCCGCACACATAAGTCCCACTTACGGCACACTTTATAATCGAAAAGGCTAACATCTTAAGTGATCTAAATATAGAATGCTCCAGTGATAATGTTAGAGTAAATTGTCGGTCTTGTGACTCTCCATGTGTCGATTGTTGTGTTATTTTTAAACATTTATCGCGATGAGAGGTTCGCTCACACTGCATGTCGGTGCAGGATGTTATTCTGATAAAGTTATTGAGCGAAAAAAGAAAGTTCTCGATGGAATTCCACCACGACGGCACACTACAGTAAATTAACATTATTTTGGGAAAAGCAAACTATATTTTAGACAAGTGTTACTGCGTAGACCCGTATGGATTTAGAAAGCATGATACGTTACATGTCCATCATACTAATTCCATTCCCACTGCATGTGGCTACAACCGCTATACATTGCCAAGAACATGATAATGATGCACATGATTTATAGACCATCTCATGATGACAAGGCAAGTTTTATAAATAAGAGTGTTTCTTAACTAGGCCGGCTCTAGATGCTGAGTTTCAAGGATATACTATTTGAGTAAATTGTTTCAGTTGTTAAAACTAATACAGACTTAAACGATGAAGATACTAAACTAAGGCATCTCTCTCTAACCGTTATAACGAACTCAAACTCTTTGCTTTCCGAGACTCGAATCGAGCAAATAAGGTAATAAATACATAAACAGAACAACAACAGCATATGTTATATGCATAATGTATAATGTTGTTAATAAAGCTTTCGATCGGCGTTATCAGTCGATGTACTCAGCTTTCTACAAGTAGCAACAGCTAGTTTGAGATAATCCCGTTTGTGACGTCACCTATATACATAGTATCAAGTACATTGACATGCTATCTTATCGATAAAGCATAGATAAAGTTTAAAAATAAAACATTTCGACTTGGGTTCCCTAAAGGTCCTATCCTTGGCCCCGTACTAAAAATTGGAGAGTTATATAGTAGTTGGTAGTTGAGTTTGTGTTATTCTTTGGTTAATACTGCACGGTTCCCATGTCGCGTCATCGTGTTGCCGGTATGAACGTAAGCAGCTGGCTAGTCACGTGCTTCAGTGTTCGTGGCCGTATTATTATTATCACACGCTAAGGTAAACGGCCTACATACGCGTATTCGAGTCTCGGAAATATTCAAACGATGTGTATAATCATAATTCATTTTAATAAGACACGGATTAATTTTGTTGTAGTAAAACATATTAGTGGAATAGGCACTTATCGAACGATTCAATTAAAGTATCAAAGAAGATATCTATTCTGACGTCTATTTTCGTATTTTAGAAAGCAAAACTGACAAAATATGTCTTAATCTGTAACATAAAAATGAGATTTTGACATGTCCAGGAATTCCTATTCCAAGAGAAGGCTTATGCCCAGCAGAGAACCGTGTTTCTTATGCCTGAAATGATGATGACGATGTACAGGAAATATCTTGACTGTATGAGTTGTAGACTAGATATTCTAACCTAATATTATAAATGCGAAAGTGAGTTTGTTTGTTTGTTACGCTTTCACGCTTAAACGACCGAACGGATTTAAATGAAATTTGGCACATATATAGACCATGACCTGGGTAAGGACATAGGCTACTTTTCATCCTAGATAGCAGAGGAAGTCGCAAGCAACATCTAGTTTATAATACGTATGGCTTAGATGCAAATGATGCAATGCAATAAATCACATTCTAGACTAATTAGCAGCACAAGTATTTCGTCACGAACATTCAATATTCACGTCACTTTCACGTCATTGATACAGTCAAGTGAAACTAAAACAAAAGTACTTTTAATCGCTATTACACGGTAACTTTAAGGCTGCTCCTTCCTAAAATACGGCGAAACTAAGTAACTTTGTAACCATCTTTTACAGTAACTATAGCATCTTTCTGATAGGAAAAAATACACAGTAATCTACAATACATAAGAAGTGATTTCATGTGTCCTGAAATCTATTTTAGTTTGTAGAACAAAGGAAAAAAAACATAAATCCAGGTCTATTTGGGTCTATTTTTTCGAGTTATTACCATATTACTCCTACAGTTTTCATTAAAAGTATTCATAAATTTATACAGTTCTTTATAAACTAATAAGGAATGATTTCTTGTCATTACTTTTTTTGTTTAATCAACAGATTTTTTGTAAATCGATAATTACTTCAAATTTTGCAAGCGTTGTGTCACCGCGCTTCTCTTTCTTTTCTATGCAGTCCGACAGTGACCGCGATTTTTGCGACGGACAAGCTTTAAAACAAAGGCCTAGTAAGGAGAACGGAACCCGAATATATCATCCTAAAAAAGGTAATACACATGCATACACTTACATTGCACAAAAGTATGCAAGTAAGCAAGCTGAAGTGGCAGTGGGCTGGCCATGTTTGTCGAAGGACCAATGGCCAGTGAAGCAGACGAATCCTGGAGTGGAGACTGCGTATCCGTACGCAAAGACACTTTTGAACGTCAAAAATTAACAAGAAAATAGAATTGATTCTAATTGCCCGTTCAAAAAGGTAGTTTCGTATGGAGAAGAATGGGCAAGAAACTTCACCTGTACTATTTGAAAATGTTTTACAATATTTTTTTGTAAGGTGGCTGTGGTAACTGGATGGGAGAGAACTTTTTCCAGCAGTGGACTGCGATAGGCTATGTTGATTGATTGCATGCCATATTGGAAGAGAATGGAGTGAATGATAGCGTGACCGTTGACAGGGGAGAATGGAAGATGAAAACGTGTTGCGCCGACCCCAAGTAACATGGGATTAGGGCAGGAAGATGATGATGATTGGCATTCACCAATTAAAAGTCGTTATGGCAGAATGGCTTTGGTTTCGGGCATATGTCTGCGGCTTTATGCATTACTACGGCAGGCTTATTATTAGATAGATAGATAGATAGATAAATCATTTATTTAGTGCACACAAAAGACATAGCACAACATTATTATCCTACTCATTCATGCACTCTACTATCGCAGTGCTCTTAATTTTATCAATAAGTACACACAGCTTCTTGTAAGTAAGTATTTATTTTTTATCACGATTTTCCCTGTTAACTTTTCCCGGATTACGTCAGTAGTCTTCGAGGTTTTCGGTGAATCTTAATTTATCAGGAAATGGAAGAGATGATTTAAATAACAGGAAGTCGTAGCCTTCGCTTGTTTATAATTCTGTGTGAATCCAAGCTTTGCATGTGAGGTATTCTGCTTGCATGGTGCTTCTACGGCAAGGTTGACGAAAACAATATGAATCGGCTGCTAGGCAATCGACCTGCCTTCTTAGTTCCCTTTTAATGAACTCTTATGGGGAACAATACAGCCACAGTCGAAGGAAATGTCATAGGAAAAATACATCGTAGGTAGAAGCAAAACTCACATTTCGAATTCGTTCAAAACCGCGCCATTTGCAGCATCGGGGCGTATAATACGCCGAGTGTAGTATTTATACGAGTTACTAATACTAACTTTTACCAGATATTATCGAGACATCTTGACTAATTACAAATACAAATTAGCAATAATTACCAGATATGTGAACCCCTCGGACACCTCCACAATGCATGGCACTTCATCCAACTGTCTGACATTTGGCTTGTCATTTTTGTTTGCTGGGATCTTCTGTATTGCAGCAGAGTCGAACAAGAGTTTTCTACCCCTCCAGTCACACTCCTTGAATAGAAGCAGCCGCACTTGCTCCGGATTTATCTGACAGGACCTGGTAGGGCAAAATACGCCACGTAATCTGAATTAAGGTTTACGATTAACAGTGGATACTAAAGAGCGATAGAAAAAACCGGACAAGTGCGCATCGAACTTCGCACATTTAGGGTTCCGTACCAAATATGATTTATCAATATATTGGTATTTGTTAGTAAATTATACGTAACTACCTGTTGCCCGCGGCTTCGCCCGCGTGGATGTCGGAAAATATCCCACGGGACCGTACTCCCGGGAATTCCTTGTCTACATTATAAAGGGAACCTCTGTGCGAAATTGCGGCTTTCTAGCTCCAAGGCGCGTTTGATGAGTGAGTCAGTCAGTCAGGACTTTTCTTTTTATTTATATAGATAGATAGATAGATAATAAACATTATCACCCAAATTTCAAGTTCTCATAGGTCAATGGGAAGCTAAAAAATATTATTTAAAAAAAAGCTGACTTTGGTGGTTTCTCATTCCTGTTTTCCAATATTTTTTAAAACAAAAATACAGTATTTATCTAATCAACAAGTTCTAAATAACGATTTCCTACTCGATGGGGCAGGTTAAATTTATTTTTCGCGCCCCCCTTTAGGTGTATGGGAGCCCCCCTTAAAAACACATTAAAATATTTTTAACAATTTGTATGGCTTTGGGTCAACAAGATGCTTAAACTGTGAAAATTTGAAGACTGTAGTTCCAACCGTTTGGCTGTAAAACCTGTGTGACAGCCGGACACGTGAGTGACAGCAATAGGGCTCCTTTTGGACCCTTCAGGTATGGAACCCTAAAAACAGGCTGTTTTTTATTAAATATTTATCAGTGAAAATTGGTTTGAAAAAATTTGAATATTGCTGCATACCAAACATTTAAAACTTTTATTTGATGCAATGAAGAGGATTTTTTATTTAGTAAATATATACCAAAATTAATATAGAGATGGATGTGTGGAATGACAAGACTGGGTAATGTAAGAAATGAGTATATTATAGGAAGTTAGAGATGGATGTGTGGAATGACAAGACTGGGTAATGTAAGAAATGAGTATATTATAGGAAGTTTGAAGGTCACCAGTTACAGAAAAGTTGAAAGGGAATTGTTTGTGTTGGTAGGGACATGTTATGAGGAGGCAAGAAACAAATGTAACTAAAAGAGTGATAAATATACAAATGTCGAGAGAGAGGAAGACCAATGAAAATATGGATGGTTTGTGAGGGATGACATGAAAGAAAAAGGAGTGAATGATAGTGACGGCTCACAGCGGAGAAGAGAAAAAAAGTGTTGACCCCAAGTAACAAAGGGGCAAGTGCAGGAAGAAAAAGTATAAGTGGCAAAAATTACAACTAAGTACAGTACAACAACATTCAAAGGTTACATCTTTTATCTTCTTAAACTTGAACTTTGCCAAATTAAATATGACTGGTTCAATAATCCCTTATTGGACCAGTCACATTTAATTCGGCAAAGTTGTGTAGTAACAGAATTAGTGCGTCAATCTATAATAATTTTATTTAGATGGGAATATAAATCAATTTGTAAAGGTTGACAGTCACATTTTATTTGCTACATTTCTGTTTTTCTGAAGATAAATGAAGGGACCTTTGAATGTTGTTGTACTGTAGCTAACTAGAAAGAAATAAAGATGTCACATGATGAGACACACCTACTTTATCTAAAAATATCAGCTGTCATCAATTTTATGTTCTCAGAAACTGACGCTGCTTAATGCAAACCAGCTTAATAAAGTTATTTGTTAGAACTTAAGGAAAGTCAAAGCTTTTATGTACAAACTGATAACAAAAGTTATCACCATATTTAACTTCATTTATAACTTAATCACAATACAAATAATGTAGGCTTGAAAATACCTATAAATTATGATAAAGCCATAGTAAATATTTAAAGTCCTTTGTGATTATACTGAATATGCACTCGTTTGAAGAAAGAACTTACATTGTCATTACATTTTTTTCCAGAATGATTCAAATAGGCAACTTAAATATTGTCATTAGCATTACACTCACATTGAAGTAATCAGACGAAATGATTGAAAAACAAGCAAAAATAAAGTCTCAAGTATGTAAGATAAGATGCGAATAATCAAAGAACATGATATGATTTGATAAAAAACTTCAAATTAGAAATACCTAGGCCTAAGATACCAAACAGACAACATAACTGGGTTGCTATGCTACCAGCAGAATGTTTACCACAAAAAAAAATGTAAACAACAAGTTTCTCACATCCAATAATTTAAAAAAATCACTAACCCAGTTGAAATACCTTGTATTTATTTAAATTCCATGTTTATTTGTAATCTTATTGGTCAACAACCTGCATGAGCAAGTACTATGTATTCAATACAAAGTAAACAATGTTAAAACTTTCTCTTCTCTTGTGTTGCAATCACTGCATTATTACATTTGAGTGCTACTGATACTTTTAAGTTTATGTATGTTAATATCTACCAGCAAACATGTTGATTTATCAGAACACCAGCAGACACTAAATCAACTCATCATGACCACTGCCATTCAAACTATATGCTCCATTAGAATTTGCCTATGATTGCTTGTCTCAAACAAGTCCACACTGCTTCAAACTAAACATTATACAAACTTTAATAAATGGACCAACTGACTTCATAATTAAATTCTAGATCTAGACACAACCAGCACTGTTGCCTAAGTCTAACGAAAGCACAAAGTAAACAGTTGTTACCTAAATTTCATTTTATTTCATAGTCGCATCAGCTGTCCACAGCTGCTCACCAAAATATCAAAGTTGCAAAATTTGCAAAGACAAAACAGTGTCATATGCACTCACTGATCAAAGAAATGCAACCACTGATAATGATAAACACTAAATGCACATCGATAGGCGAGTATCAGCAGACGAGCGTCCGTTTGCAGTGGAATGTGCTGGTGTACTAGCTTACATCTCATGTAATTGTAAATAATAAGTAAACATAGAGCGCGACCCGCCCCTCTCGCGAGTGACGTGATCGAGTTCGCGGCTCGCCTACGCCCGCGGCCCGCTCCCCGCGCACTCATCACATGCTCCTCCTCGTCGCACTGCACTGCCAGACTGGCGTGCGTCACCAGTCACCACTTCTACGCGAAGGTTCACATAGTGCCCCCATGAAGACCTGTCTCCCGGTACGGGCGAACACTTTGTGCGTCAACCCTACCACCGCATACCGCACCACTCACAAAAATAGAATAAAATGAATGAAAAGCGTTTCACCATGACGTACCTGTCGCGGTGTCGTGGTTCGCGATCATCAAGTTTTCTCTTGAGAGAAAACAGTTTGTCGAAAAGGGCCATTGCATCACACGTAACATTTCACGACATTTTCATTGCGGTACTTTCATAACATCATATCGGCAATCTAATTAAGAAATAAGATTGTTAAAAAAAACTTTTTGAAACACTTTGTTTTAATGTAAATAATATGTCAGATCACGTGCAAAAGTCATATGATTTGGCATAGACAAAAAGTTTTTACTTTTTTTTATTGATTTAGAAAGGTCAAGGTCAATGAAATCCTCTCTATTTTTGTCACATTTTTGAACTCACATTTTTTGTTTTTAATGTAGACAAAAGTAAAGGTTAAAAAAAAAATACAAAATCAAAATGTCTGCATTTTTATTGCGCAACAAACTTAGATAATATACGTCTAGATCGAGCCACCGCGTGGCCGGTCATGAGACAGCAATATTAACAGTGAAAGTACTTTGTTTGGCAACATTTTTAAATTTTGCATGCAAAGTACTTTGTTTGGCAACATTTTTATACCAAAAATACGGCACGCCGTAAGGGACAGAAGATACGATGCTTTGTCTCAATTTTCCTAATTATTTCGTATATATGTGTCTCACTTCCACACTACACACTGTAATCATGGCAACGTCGTCTAGATGTATAATGTCATTGGCAACAAAGTACAGCAACCCTCAGAAGTTATTCTTCTGAGCAGCAACCTTCAACCATAGACAACTTGTTTTGTTACTAATTCTTTACAAGCAGGCTCAAAAACTTATTATAATTTTTCATAGGAAGGAGTCGTAAGGCAGACTTGGCTAATAAAAAAAGTTAATCCTGAAAAAGTTTGCAAATTAAAAAAAAAATGCATACGTGGTATCACTGTATCACTGAGTATCTGAGTATAGAAGCAACAAATGATTTTGATACTTGGCAAAAAAATATAACATTATCTTCGAATAAAGCGCCATGCCAGGGTAGTCCCCGAAATTAAAATTTTTGTTTTAATGCAATTAGCAATTTTGTAGGTAATAAAATAGAAACATTTTATAATTCGGGTGATATTAATTTTATTTGACAGTTTTGCCGATACGAAATAGGGCCGTTTAAAAAAAGTTTCGCTAAGTGCATTTGAATGGGAGTTCAAAATGAATGCGTAAACCGAAACACATTGGGACAAAGCAAAAAAGAAAGAATGATGTCATTGTCATGTCGTTGCTTTCCTGAGAGTTGTAGGTTACTAGGTTATAAAATTGTAAACAATAAGTAAAGAGCCGTTTAATAACAATCTGAATAAATTCACAATGTTAGCGTTACGCGATATTTGTAATAAATTAGAAGGATATAAAGCCAGTGTCGCTACATCATTCCCAGAAATTGACGAGTTAGATGCAGCTTCCAAATCGTTATTACAGAGGTATATAAACTGTACTGAGTCAACAGATCCCTCCTCTCTCATAAGAATTCAAGCTATTCTCGATTATATGTATGAAAAAATCAATATCGGCAACTGGAAAGAGGTAAAACTGTACATAAGAAAAGCAATAACTATTGCCACATATTTAAAATTATTAGCTCATGTGAGATTTTACAATGAAGATACGGATACAATGGTAAAGCAGGGATTCAAAATAATAGACTTCGGGATTCTCTTCGGATGCCCCTTGGAAAAAGAACCTAAACTATTGCAAAATTGTGCAACAATACTAAGTTCTGTAAATGTTCAACAAAGCACCCAGATTTACAAGGACTTATCAAATAAAGATTGTAGTGCACCCAGTAATTCTACCACAGAAGCTTGTAGATTCAATGCTACTCCAATAGAAATCATTGATTGTCCAAGCATGGAACACTTTCTCAAAAATTACATTCTTATGGAAAAACCAGTTATTTTAGACAACTGTATAAATCACTGGCCGGCTTTAAAAAAATGGAATGATCAAAACTATTTCCTAAATCTAGCTGGACGGCGGACAGTATCAATTGAAATTGGAAGCAAATACACAGATTCGGATTGGACACAAAGACTTATAACAGTAGAAGAGTTTATTAAAGAATACATTTATCAGACCAAAGGACCTACTGGTTACCTTGCTCAGTACCAGCTGTTTGACCAAATCCCTGAACTGAAGAAAGATATCACAGAGCCTGAATACTGCTGTTTTTCTGACAGTACTGATCCTGTAGATGTCATGGCATGGTATGGTCCTAAGGGCACAGTTTCACCACTCCATCATGATCCAAAAAGAAACTTACTTACTCAAGTTGTAGGTGAAAAACAACTATTTTTATTTTCACCTTCAGACTCGCAATACCTCTACCCACATGATCATGAATTATTGGATAATACAGCTCAAGTGGATCCCAGACAGCCTGATCTAGAAAAATATCCTAAATATACGAGTGCTACTCCATTCTACTGCATTCTAAAACCTGGACAAATGCTTTATATTCCTCCAAAATGGTGGCATTTTGTTGAGTCACTGTCTATTAGTTTTTCAGTAAGCTTTTGGTGGGAATGATATTTTTTTTATTCAGGTGTTGCTAATTTGGCTACAATGCCAGATTTTTTTAATGGCAAGAGAAAGTAATTTAAAAGATTGTTGACCTCAACACCAGTGAATATTTCTAGCCAGTCATTAAGTAATTAGTCATTTGTATTTTTAATCACTTTAGAATATAATTAGTATAAGGTGACAAGTCTTCCATATAAAGGAATTTCGGCAGCTAATTAATTAAATAGAAATTGAGAATAACCTACCAACCCTACCCTACCCTACCCCCCAACCCTCCCCACCCTACCTATTATTATACTTACCAATAACACAAATAAAATATACTTAATTAAGTTTTTAAAAAACTTTAATAAATAATTACAATGTTTATAGCATATTGACTATTTATTTCACTTGTATTCACTATTCAGTGCTCTTCCGATTAGCATCCTTCTGACTTCTGAGGTTCCGGCGCCGATTTCATAAAGCTTTGCATCTCTGAGTATCCTGCCTGTTGGGTAGTCATTTATGTAGCCATTTCCGCCTGGAGAAAGAAAAGCAATTATTACCTCAATAAAAAAAATCTTTATTGATTTTTACAGCATGTTTATACATTCCTCAGTACTACTTTATGATACAAAATAAACGAAAATAATCATGAGACAATTTTTATGCTAGAAGATTTTTGCGAAATAAATAGAATATTTAAGTAAGTACTAAGTACTTACAACAGGTATTAATAAGTTTGATTATTACACTTTGTTCAAGATAAAGAAAAGAAGTCAAGTAAAGGTGATATCAACGAAATCCGGAATTACTGATTAGATATTGATTGCGACAACGGAATTCTATCCTTCAAATGACTTTATATCACAGGTCATTGGCAGAATGGGAATACTTATTTACTATTTAGTGATTCACAAAATCTACTAAGTATACAGGGTCAAATTGAATTAGCTAGCGAAACTCTGCGCACATGTGATGGGTATTGATAAATAAGTAATGTAAATATGATTTTAAAAAATATACATAATTATGATTTTTAGTTTTGGTCAACAACCGTAGACAAAACAGTTGAAATGAAATATCAATTTAAAAGACCAGTTTTTTTTTTTTGTGTACTACACTTCACCGATGTGATGGGTATCATACTATAGGACGACTAAACAAAAAAACCGGTCAAGAGCGAGTCGGACTCGCGCACCGAGGGTTCCGTTCCGATTTCTGAAAAAGTGTGCTATTTAGAGATATCGTTTTATTTTTCCTGTAATCTTTACATAAACTTCTATCACATAGAATAATTTCAGATTTTTCTCTATGCAAACCATAGATTAATATACCAAACTTCGGAGATAGAGGGGGGGGGGGGGGGGGGGGGATTTTTTTTTTTACATTTTTCATCTAATGTTTGAGAATGTGCAAACAGCGCTCTTTCATATGATATCCCAAATGCCCTAGTAGTCCCACTTCGATTTTTTAAGACCCACTTTCAGTCCATGTTGCAAAAAAAACATATATATATTTTATTTTTTTGCCATTTATAAATGTCTTTATTGATTTTGATATGTAAAATAACAACAACATTCATAAGTTGTAATAATAATTAATTGCGAACATTCGGCAAACATGCATTTATAATTTTTAAAACTATGCTTATCATTCGCGGTGTCGCAGTGACGCGTACCTGTAAGATTTCCCTCTACCAAAAATCGTTCTAAAACGTCGCTCAAAGCGCCTAAAGAAGTTTTCGCTTCAACAATCATTAAATTAATTTCTTTTTTGTTTTATCCCGTTTAGATATCGATAGGTACCCATCACGTCTGCAGAGTTTCGCTAGCCACTTTAATTTGACCCTGTACTTAAAACTAAGTAATAACAGCCGCACGGGTCGATCCATCAGGTTAAGCTACGCTTGCCGGGGTTGGTCCGTGGATGGGTGACCATCTTTACATACCGGTTCTCCTCCGTGCCTCGGAAAGCACGTTAAGCCGTTGGTCCCGGCTGTCATTCGTGGATCTTTGACAGAAGCCCGAAAGTCTGACAACCAGTCTTACCAAGTGGTATCGCATTACCCCGTTACTGGGTTGCGGAGGTCAGATAGGCAGCCGCTCCATGTAAAATACTGGTATTCAGCTGCATCCGGTTAGACTGGAGCCGACCCCAACATAGTTGGGAAAAGGCTAGGCAGATTTGATTTGACTTAAAAGGACGTAAATATTGAAGACTAGCTTCTGCCCGCGACTTCGTCCGCGTTAAATTTCTTGTACCCCCCACCCACCAACCCCGACGCATCGCATCGCAATGCCTGCCCGCGCTATTACTTCGCGCACGGCTCCTAAGGGCCCTAGCGTGATGTTAAATAGACTATATCCTTCCGCATCGCCTGCCTGCGCTATTACTTCGCGCTCGGCTCCTAAGGGCCCTAGCATGATGTTAAATATACTATATCCTTCCCCATCGCCTGCCCGCGCTATTACTTCGCGCTCGGCTCCTAAGGGCCCTAGCGTGATGTTAAATATCCTATATCCTTCCGCATCGCCTGCCCGCGCTATTACTTCGCGCTCGGCTTCTAAGGGCCCTAGCGTGATGTTAAATAGCCTATATCCTTCCGCATCGCCTGCCCGCGCTATTACTTCGCGCTCGGCTTCTAAGGGCCCTAGCGTGATGTTAAATAGCCTATATCCTTCCACATCGCCTGCCCGCGCTATTACTTTGCGCTCGGCTCCTAAGGGCCCTAGCGTGATGTCAAATAGCCTATATCCTTCCCCATCGCCTGCCCGCGCTATTACTTCGCGCTCGGCTCCTAAGGGCCCTAGCGTGATGTTAGCCTATATGCAAAAAGATTTTTTCAAATCCGACTGGGGTAGTTCCAGAGATAGCGCGTTCAAACAAACCAACAAAAAAACAAACTCTTCCGCTGTATTCCACCGACATTTTGCACAACGCCATCTATGGGTAAATTGATAAAACGCCCGCTCTAAACATGTTTGCTCAAGAGGAACCGGTATGAATTAAAGTTATTTTGCGTTTTAGTAATTTTATATTATCTCCGAAACTGTATGACCAATTGCCATACTGTAAAGGCCAAATCTTATCTCCATGATGTCCTTGTGATCATAAAATATCTTATTTTGATAAGGATTAATGTTTTGTTGTTTAAATAATCATCCAAACGTAAGTATGTCTAAAAAATACTTTTTTAAAACAATAAAAGATGTATAAAAGATAAAATATAAAAGATAGAAATATGGTGTCGCGGACTGTTTTGTAGAATTATTTAAGACGGACCAGACTGCCATAAATTGTTTCTCAATTATAAACAACCGTTTAGGCAGCGCATGCAAAAAAGTCTGTTTAAAGAGGTATTTCTTTTCGACTTGTTAGACAAAACTTGTGATAGCTCGGCTAATATGCATGATATAAATATAATTTATAGCCTATAGCACTCAGGAATAAAGTAGCTTTCTACCAGTGAAAAAATTTTTAGAATTGGATCATTAGTTCCGGAGATTACCCCCTACATACAAACTTACAAACTTACATACAAATTTTACCTCTTTATAATATTAGTATAGATGTAGATATTTCTAGATAGATAGAGGAGCTCGTGGCTAAGTAATAACTGCCGCACGGGTCGATCCATCAGGTTAAGCTACGCTTGCCGGGGTTGGTCAGTGGATGGGTGACCATCTTTACACACCGAGACTCCTCCGTGCCTCGGAAAGCACGTTAAGCCGTTGGTCCCGGCTGTCATTCGTGGATCTTTGACAGTCGTTACGGGTCGTCAGAAGCCCGAAAGTCTGACAACCAGTCTTACCAAGGGGTATCGTATTACCCAGTTACTGGGTTGTGGAGGTCAGACAGGCAGTCGCTCCATGTCAAATACTGGTATTCAGCTGCATCCGGTTAGACTGGAAGCCGACCCCAACATAGTTGGGAAAAGGCTAGGCAGATTGATGTAGATATTTCTCTCAAATCTTAAAATTTGCACTTACCAAGTATTTGTAAAGCGTCTAGAGCGACTTGAGTAGCTTTTTCAGCGCAGAACAGAATGACTCCGGCGCAGTCCTTACTGTTGATGTGTCCTTCGTCGCATGCTTTCGCAACATTGTAGAGGTAGCTTCGGCAAGCGCTTAGCGTTGTGTACATATCAGCCATTTTACCCTGAATTTTTTTCACATACATTAAGTAGGTAAAGTATTCCCCAATCTTATTGGCCGGGTTGAACGTAGGCGCGAGCCGAAGCGCAGAATGCAAAATTAAGGTACAGTCCGCGCGGCCTAAGCTGAGCTTTGCATTTGTGTGAGTGAGTGCAGTACAAGAGGTGAAGTGAGGAAGGTGCGCGGCGGAGTGTCGTCGCGCTAGGGACGCACCGCGCCTCAGGCCGATTGCCAAAAAGCAGTGTAAACCGGTTTAAACCAAGCAAAGGACGCGTCGTGCTCTAGGCCGACGTCACACCTACACTATCTATGTGCTCTCACACAAATGCGAAGCTCAGTTTAGGCCTCGCGGACTGTATCAGTTTGGAAAATACCATGCGAATATGGCGGTCGCGCTCACTTCAACCCGGCCAAAAAGATTGGGGATTACTGTAGGTATTAACAAGTTCACTTATTATATAGGGACTTAGGAAAAATGAAGAGAGGGTGGAAAGTTTCGGGGATACCCGGGATAGGCTTCGATCCTAGGTCTTTTTAACAGCCATTTCGAAACCCATCAGTATCTTATTTATCTCACCTGTAGCAACTGGAACTCTGCAATGCTCTTTCCGAACTGTTTCCTAGCGTGTGCGTATTCGAAGGCAATGTCTACGGCCGCCTGCATCAGACCTACGGGTCCTGCGGCTAACACCAGCCGCTCCAGATCTAACCCTGACATAAGCACGTAGACTCCTTTGTTTTCTGCTCCTAGTAGATTTTTTGCTGGGACCTGGGTGTGGGAAATGAAACCTGTTATTAAGAGGATTGTTGGTAATTTTTGTATGCAAGCTTTGGTATTTAGGCTAAATGGTATCGAAACGGGATTTGGAGTATTGGTATGGCCAAACTTAGCAAAGCAATTTTAAAAATATCCGTTTTTAAAATTCGACTCGACTTCAATTCGATTCGATTTGGGACTTCTGACGACCCGTAACGCCTGTCAAAGATCCATGAATGAAAGCCGGGACCAACGGCTTAACGTGCTTTCCGAGGCACGGAGGAGAACCGGTATGTAAAGATGGTCACCCATCCACGGACCAACCCCGGCAAGCGTAGCTTAACCTGATGGATCGAGCCGTGCGGCTGTTATTACTTAGCCACGAGCTCCTCGTCGTGTTAATCACAGCCTATAACTAGTTAATGTTTTAATGCTCAGCAATTATGCACTAACACACAAAGGGGCACAAAGGTGCTGGAAATCCGACCACGAAATGGTAAGTGAGTGTGAGACGGCCCGCAATGAGGTCTGTGGGTCGTCAGTAAGTTCGTCAGATCGTTTTGCGAATGGGAATCGTTGTAGCCTTTGACCAGGGGGCCGTACTATGACGTGAAAAAAAAAACATGGATCCAACATGATTCTGTTGAGAAAAATGTATGGTGCTATAGGTCGTATATAGCTCCGTCTCTCTCTCTCTCTCTCACTGGAACCATGATCTTTTTTCACGTCATAGTACGGGACTGTGGTCGTCATGCTGATAACTACTTATAAGAATTTAATAAATTAGTGCTGCCTGTTTAGTCTAGTGGCTGCAAGGATACAGCTGACCATGAGACCCTGGGTTTGATTCGATCGTGCAAAGTGGTTTTGAGTTTTTCATTATACCTACTCCGTTTACATTCTGCCCATTTCCACGGCAACTTGCAAGGAAATGGGCAACGCAAATGTGTGAACAGGTCGCTTCCCTTTCGCTGACGTTGCCGCTTATTGCCTTGCCTGGCGATCCCCAAATTGGTGGTTTTTGGTTTTTTGACATCAAAGGGTGGTTTTTCAACGCAAGCGCGAATTACTGTTTACGTAGGTATTGTTATCTCGCTGACTTGCTATCGAATTTCTACGTTCTCCATTGTTGGAAAGACATGTGACGAGGCAATGTAAACACTCATTTCCCTTGACGTTGCCAGCAATATTTAGGGAAATATTTCCGGCAGCGCGAATGGGAATGGCAATGGCTGAATGTACAAATACTGAGGAATTTCTCAGTATTTGTGCCTGGTTGATGGCAATAGACTCGCCGGGGTATTACATGAAACTTAAACATAATACTGGCGAAATGGGATACCCCAGTTGTATTAAAATTTTAATACCTATGCCAATTTTTTTGATGTTTTTTTTTTGGGGTAGCCAATTGATGTAGCCCACTGTACCTAGCTACTATACAACTCTGTCTAACCTTTCGGGAAAAGCAAGCGTGATGATATGTTAAGTAAATTAGTACCTTGCAGTCTTCGAACACTAATTCGCAAGTGTTGGAGCCCCTCATGCCAAGCTTGTCCAATTTCTGTGCGGTACTGAACCCTGGGAAGTCCTTCTCAATGATGAACGCTGATATACCGTGCTGTGGTTTGGTTGACGTGTCTGTTTTGGCGTACACCTGTAATGGGAAAAATATATTCAATTAGTATTTAAAAAATCTATTTTTCAAAAATACAACCGGATTCCAAAAACAACACTACAAAGTGAAAAATAACTTTAATTTCGGAAGTTGGTGTCTGGTCTGGTATTTTTAACCGACTTCCAAAAGGAGGAGGTTCTCAATTCGTCGGAACCTTTTTTTTTATTTTTTTTTTATGTATGTTCCCCGATTACTCGAAAATGGCTAGACCGATTTGGATTTTTCTTTTTTTTTTCGAAAGGGTATACGTCCCAAGTGGTCCCATGATCATCAAGTCAGGATCTGATGATGGGATCCCATGGAAATCGAGGGAAACCCTCAAATTTTATGGGCACACCTATATCGATTTCGGTATTTTTTATAGTAACTCGTGCATTTGCTCTCGGAAAGTAACCATTCGGTGAGCTGGAACTGATGATGAAGACCACAGAGGGCCATCGGAAATACTCAATTATATCTAAGCATATAACAGGTTGCGATTCGATTACTTTAATATGGTTTATGCTCGTCAAAATAATGGTTATGGTGACTTCACCATGAGCTCCATTTCTCCTGGTTCTTACTAGGAGAACTCCTCAACAATTAACGGCCCTGCATCGGGAAAAACAACATTTTGTAAAACGTGATGAGCAGCTGACATTGGGTTATTGTAACTTAGATAAATTACAAACTGAACCACTAAAAAGTGAAAAATAAAAACTTTTTTACAAAAACAAAAACCGACTTCCAAAAAAAACACTACAAAGTGAAAAATAACTTTAATTTCGGAAGTCGGTGGCAAAAAACTAAAATACAGATCCAAAGACACCGACTTCCGAAATTAAAGTTATTTTTCACTTTGTAGTGTTTTTTTTGGAAGTCGGTTTTTGTTTTTGTAAAAAAGTTTTTATCGTATTTTGAAATTAAAGTTATTTTTACCCGACTAAGGCAAAGCCAAAAGGAAGGGTTATGATTTTAGCAGTCTATGTATGTATGTATGTATGTAAGTATGTATATAACTATGTATTTTTACCCGACTACGGCAAAACCAAAAGGAAGGGTTATGATTTTAGTAGTCTATTTGTGTAAGTATGTATATAAGTATGTATTTACGTGTGTTCCACCGTAGCGCCTAAATTACTGAACCGATTTTGATGAATGAGGAATCAGTAGATTCGAAATAATGGTCCGGGTGACTCTCAATTCTCTCTAAATTTAATATGGTGGACTTAACACGTAAATTTCTGGACTCGAAAAAAATTAAATGGAGATAATCATGACATGTAATAATTAATTAATACTTTTAATACCAAATTAAAAGAAAGGTCTTGACGAGCACATTACAAATATGTACATACCTATGTCATTATTGTTTAAGTAAATAAATATTTTGAACTTTTTAGATCAATTTTATTTAGCCGTAGTCGGGTTACAGTTTTTTAAACTTTATTCTTGTTCACTTTGTAGTGACTGTCGTTTTTGGAAGTCGGTTGTATTTTTTTTTTAAAAGTTTGTTTTCACTTTTTAGTGTGTTACACCACAGAAATTCTAATACCACTACCTGTACAAGAAATTAGAACATCATACTTACACAAAAAAGGGGGAAAGTTTGTATTATTGAAGCTAACTCAAAAACTACCCAAGCAATGTTAATAAATTTTATTTTTATTAACATTTCTTGGGTAGTTTTTGAGTTACTTAAATATATATATAGGTACGTGTCGACTTGAGAATTTCCTCCTTTTTTTCTGCGGTTAATAAATGTACCTAGTACATACTTATAACAATCCGCTCGTTGACTACGGCTCACCGATCAGCCTTTGCAGTTGTTATTTAGCTACCACTTTCGATAATGCTATACCGCTTTCAAAAGTAGGTACCTACCCTAGTAAGTTCCTCATCCTCTATCTGGGTGCCACACTTTATTTTATCCAAATTTTTTCACCCCTTTCGGTACAACTATAGTCGAACCCCGAAGTTCCCCGAAGTTACGAAGTTCGAAGCCCGAGCTGCATACGAAGTTCGGCGAACTTCGTATACAGCTCGGGCTCTCGTCGGACGACTGTATGATGATACTGTGTTACAAATGATTAACAATAATCCTAACTTTTGCATGGTTATTGATGAAGTCGTAAATGTATAAGGATGATGAAAAACCTATGTCAACGTTAAGATCTTACCACTAAAACTAAGATCTTACCACTAAAACTAAGATCTTACCACTAAAACATCAGCATCAGGCCCATTAGTGATCCAGAACTTGTTTCCATTAAGCACGTAGTAGTCTCCTTTCTTCTCAGCACGCATCTTCATAGACACGACGTCGCTGCCCGCGCCAGGCTCTGACATGGCTAGAGCACCTATGTGCTCTCCTGAACATAACTGTGAATTGAAAATAATAACGATTATGTTAATCCGCTCACGCGATCAAAGCGCTCCGGGCGCCTGAAAAAAAAACCGGTCAAGAGCGAGTCGGACTCGCGCACCGAGGGTTCCGTACCATCATTTATATGTAATTTTTGTTGATGATTTCTGAAAAACTGCGCTATTTAAAGACATCATTTTATTTTTCCTGTAATCTTTACATAAACTTCTATCACATAGAATAATTTCAGATTTTTCGCTTTGCAAACTTCGGAGATAAGGGGGGGGGGGGGGAACGGTATTTTTTTTACATTTTTCATCAAAAGTCGAAAACTATGCGGGCTAAAAAAAAGACAAAATATGTTTGAGAATGTGCAAACAACGCTCTTTCATATGATACCCCACATGCCCTAGTAGCCCCACTTTGAATTTTTAAGGCCCCCTTTCAGTCCCTGTTGCAAAAAAAAAACATAAATATTTTAATTTCTTTCTTATTTGCAAAATAGTTGGGTAAACGTCAGCTAAAACTATTCTAAATTTCAAGTTGATAGCATCAGTAGTTCTCGAGATATCCAGCTGTGACAAACAGACAGACAGACAGACAGACAGACTGAGTCACACCATAAGGGTTCCTTTTTTACCATTTTGGTACGGAACCCTAAAAACCCGTTGAGCGTCCCATCCGCTGACGTCATCCGGCTGCGCGCGCGCCACTTGTAGTAAACAAACCAATGACGATCAACTGTTTCTCGGAAGGCTAGATTATCTGTATAATTCATTGTTTCACCAGGACTTAAAAAATGATTAAAACGCACACAACATAGGTACCTAATTCATACAGGTGAGTTGTTGATGTGATGTATTATTAAATGTATAACACAGCTCAAGAGTAGCGACTTAAGAGGATACATTGATAAATTTTGTTTTTTTTTAATTCCTATAAAACTAAATGTGTAAATATGGTTAAATCATTTGGATTTTCCATATGTGTTATTTGACTATATTTTCTAGTGCTGTATTAAAACCGAAACAAGATTACTTGAAATTTTGTCGATAGAAAAAAAATTCAAAGTAGCACCGTCTATTTTCTGTTTTATACGATTACTAGCAACCCAGCCCTGCTTCGCACGGTTTTTACGGCTTGACAAAACATGAAGGTTTCTATATTATAATAAGTTAAATACTACATATAAACCTTCCGGAATAAATTCTCTAAATTATAGTGAAAACCGCATCCAAATTTGTTGCGTATTTTAGAAGAACGCGGCCACACACACAGACACGAAATTATTATTTATTTTATAATAAGTATAGATAGTACCTGTATAAAGAGCTAGTTTCTGCACGCTACGGATTTTCTTTAGAGTTCTTATTTACGTGCCGGGCTAAAGGTAGGTCCTACTTACTTTTGGTAAATATTTTCCCTTTTGTTCCTCAGTGCCGTTCCTGTTAATTTGATTTACACACAAATTGGAGTGTGCCCCGTACGATAGCGCTATTCCACCGCTGGCCCTGAAATTAATATTGTTTTGTATTTTTTGTAATTAAATTATTAGACTAAGTAGGTATTATCAGCCCGCACGGGTCGATCGATCAGGTTAAGCTACGCTTGCCGCGGTCGGTCCGTGGATTGGTCAGCATCTTTGCATACCGAGACCCCTTCTTGCCTCGGAAAGCACGTTAAGCCGTTGGTCCCGGCTGTCATTCTTGGATCTTTGACAGTCGTTCCAGCCCGAACGTCTGACAACCAGTCTTACCAAGGGGTATCGTATTGCCCAGTAACTGGGTTATGGAGATCAGATAGGTAATCGCTCCATGTGAAATACTGGTAGTCAGCTGCATGCGGTTAGACTGGAAGCCGATTCCAACATAGTTGGGAAATGGCTAGGCAGATTGATTGTACGTGATTTTAGTGATTTATAACAGCTAAAGCAAATTGTGAGTAAAAACCTGCGCTTGCCTTGAATCAGGCCGTGGACTGGCTGGAGTTTTTTTATGGCACAGTTATTATTTTTTGCAGGTCAGATGTCGGTCTCTTTGCATCTCATTAGTATATAAACTGTCACCGTGGCTAGGAAAAGGCCAGTCCGATGATGTAATTAGTAGGTAGAATAGATATACAGGGTGGACGGGACATCGACGCACAAACGTTTACCACGTATTCAGTACATCATTCTGAGCCCCCCATTTAGAAAATTTTCATCGGTTATTGAAAAAAAAATCTGCTGCTCCATACATTTTGACCGTGTAGGTCACTATTGTAGGAAACTGTAGATTTTTGTTTTAATAACCGATGAAAAATTTCTATGTAGTGGGGCTCAGAATGATGTACTGAATACGTGGTAACCGTTTGTGCGTCGATGTCCCTTCCACCCTGTATACAGAGTGTTAGGTTAAACGAGGGACATACTTTAACGGAGTGTAGTACTCATGAAACTGAACAACTTTTACTATAAATAAATGTTAATATAACATAAAATGTACTGAACAGCTGATTTTTTTTCGCGATTTCGGGATTGGTCCCATAGTAAAACTTGTTCATAATGATGAGTACTACACTCCGTTAAAGTAAGTCCCTCGTTTAACCTAACACCCTGTATATAGATAATAATGGTACCTTGAAATTTCTTCCATGATGACGCAGTGGTCGGAGTACTTTCCTCCGGTACCGCCATATTCTGGATTCGCTGTTATGCCTGAAACGAAATTTATGTTAATTCACAGTTATGTACCTACCTAAGTACGTAACCCATATGTTAAGGAAAAGTGGAAATTATTCAAATAAATTCGTATTTATTCAACTTGAGGCATGTATTTCTAGTCTGAGGTGAATACCCTATGAACCATGTTCTATCGAACCGCGTAGTGCAAAACATTCCCACGTAAGGGATTCAAATCGAACTTGCTTACACCATACCTTTGTCATCCTTCGTTTTTGGTCTTGATAGCAATCGAATAGCAAGTTATGATGTAAGTATCGGCCTCGGCCTCGTATTTGCTTTACCACTTTTGGCAACAATTATCAAGCACCTAAAGTCAAACTTCAACAGAGACGGTCTAACTATTTAGACTTCCATACTGTAGATAAGGGAGTGGTTGGTATCATGGTTTGCTACACTACCCCGTCAAGAGAATGAATAGATTCTGCAGGTCGAAGTTTATTCAGATCCTATTCGGCCACTATGCTACAATGCTTTACCATTTTTGGCAACAATTTTCAGTACATAAATTCAAACTTCAACATAGACGGTCTACCTATTTAGACTTCCATACTGTAGATACTGGAGTGGTATCAAGGTTTGCTACACTACCCCGTCAAGAGACTGAATAGATTCTGCAGGTCGAAATTTGTTCACATCCTATTCGGCCACTATGCTACAATGCTTTACCATTTTTGGCAACAATTCTCAGTACATAAATTCAAACTTCAACATAGACGGTCTACCTATTTAGACTTCCATACTGTAGATACTGGAGTGGTATCAAGGTTTGCTACACTACCCCGTCAAGAGACTGAATAGATTCTGCAGGTCGAAGTTTATTCAGATCCTATTCGGCCAGTATGATGATACATAAGCGATTCGACTCACCCAAAAGCCCCATCTCGCCACATTTCTTCCAGAATTCTCTTAGTTCTGCAAAATTATTGTCCTTATCTATCTGATTCGCTTTCGGTGCCAATTCTTTTTGCGCGAAGTCGAACACTGACTGGCGAAGCTGTGAATCAAAAATATGCAATTTAGTCTTGATATCAGCTGAGTAAATATTGCATAAACAACGGAGGTAAATATTGATAATGTTAAGAAATAACAAGAGATAAATAATAACTATTTTTAATGTAAACACTGGTTTGAACTCGGGCCAGTAAAATTTGAATTAGTCGTGCCACAGGGACACGAAGAAGAAGAGGAAGACGACCTCTCACTCGACCTTTTAACGTTGTCGTAATGTACCACTACCATATTACGACAACGTTCAAAGGTTCCATCGGTTTTTTTTTCTCGGGAAAACCGAACTTTGCCGAATTAAATGTGATTGGTACAATGATTTCAAAAGTATTGGTATCTATTATAATTTAGATGGAAATATAAATCAATTTCTATTGGTTGATAGTCACATTTCATTCGCTATATTTCGGTTTTTCCGAAGATATACGATGGGACCTTGGAACGTTATCGTACTGTAGGTACAGAAGGTTACCTATTACTTTGTCAGAATTCACTGCATTTATTATTCTTACTAGCCCCTACAAGTAAGTAGTTCCTGTCCACAGAATAATTCATGCGTAAAATGTGTTATACTCTGTTGATGTGCAAAATGTTGCTAGGTACCTACCAGTGATTAGAATTCAAGGTCTATCTTTTACAAGTCAACGCCATTTAATGAGTCTACTAGAGTTTATCTCTTGGAGCGCTTTCACTAACCAACAATGTTATCTTGTTTGACTGGCCAATCTGAATAATGCATTATTATCCCAAAATTATTGCACTTTTTCTACAGAATCGGATACTCAAGAACAACAATAATGGAAAGTTTAAATAATATTAAGTATCTGTATCGATATCATGAATGAGCTCCCTACAATAACAATCATACAAAATTCATGACTTAGGTAAACCAAACCGGTGTCACCTGGGTCATAAATTGAACCATTATTTACTGAATTATTTAAGTAAGTAAGTACCTACATACTTTTTTACAGGCATCGATTATAACTTCTCTCAATATTTATGTACTTAAGTATAAACACTTATTACGAAACAGTTGTATTATCGAACAATCATTATGTTATTCAATTCTTGTATTATCTGCAAACATAATTATTACTTTAAAGTACTTGCCTGTTGTTGTTCACTCGAAAGTCCAAAAACATGTTCGTCGATCGGATAGTGAGACATGCATCGAGTACCGGTTTTACTCGTACATTTACGTAAAATACTCGTAACACGACCTAAACGAACTGCCATAGTGATACGACCTTCCTTGAATAAAGTTGACTCCGTACTGGCTAGCAAACAAACCAAACCACTATCGAACGAAGTTAAACATTCAGAATAAACTCTATGTAGTGATTATAACGACGCAATTCGCTTGACAACCAAGATAACGTGAAAGATTATGATATAATTACTCATTCGGTGATAACGTTCGAGTTTTGATAACAATTAACGTAATAAGAATAAATGGTTTGTCATGTTTTTGTTTCTACATGAATGGACGTCTATGGACGTAGAATTTTATGTTAAAATCTTAAAGTCAAGATCCACACCATATACCTACCTGTACAATTGTAAACATAATGTAGTTTATTATGCGCACCACAACAAGAGCGGTGTAGAGATAATGGTAAAGATGCTCTCTCATCTCTATCACTCCGCATAGTTGACCTCGTAAATTGCTTTACCATTTTTGACAACATAACATAACATCACGCCTGCATTCTCCGAAGGGTTAGGCAGAGGTGTAACTTAGTACACCCACATTTCGCCAGTTACGTTTAAGTCCCATGTAATAGGGGCGAACCTATTGACAAAAACCGTGCACAAATCCAGACTTAGGTCTGCTACTGAGACATTCAAGATAGAAATGAAAAGAATCGAACCCGGGGCCGGCAGTCTCGACATTCGTTAAGTCCTAATTACATGCTCTGTGGTCCTATCTGGCTCCCCTAGACGGGCAAATGGTAATAGTTCGGTTTTATTAAAGACACACAGATAACACAGACACATCTTCGAGCCCGTTCCTTAAAATTTATCAGACCACAGAGCATGTAATTAGGACTTACCGAGCGATTTCGCAACGTAACGAATGTCGAGACTGCCGGCCCACGACTATAGCTCAGCAGTAGCCAGTAGCGCTTGCGACTACTACACCAACGAGGCAGTCAACAAAACGACAACGAAGACAACAACAAGACAGACAATTCCCACAACAACGAGTCAGAGACTTCTGTCAACAATGGGGTTGTTTCCCGGAAGCTTCGCCGCGAGTAGGTACTCTCGCTGTGTGTTCGTCACTTGTCAAAGTCATCTTGAAGACAAAGCGACCAATCGGTGACAAGCACCATCTCGCGGCAAAGTTTTCAGCAAGGAACTCCATTGGCAGCTGAATGAAAGTAACAAACACTTAGCGCCATCTACATCGCCGGAACTAATTTGAGTTTTTTTCTCCATTCCCAGGGGGTTTACTATGAGCTCTTATAGCAGGGCAGAAATTGAACGTTTCCAGTGAGAGAGAGTGACGGTGCTATAGGTCGTATATAGCTGTGTCTCTCTCTCTCAGTGGAAACATTCAACTTCTGCACTGCTTTATGAGCTCATAGTAAGTCCCCAGTAAATTGAAACTCCACGTAGGTTGAAACTATCTAACTACAAATATATCTTTCGTTTTTAGACGTGCTAGTGACATTCAACCTTAGGGTGATAAAGCAATTACGAGCTCGAATATCCTATAGATACTATTGAATGACCAATATTTGTATATATATATTTGTAATCACGTTCTCGAAAACGGCTCGAACGATTTCGATGAAAGTTCCAATATAGGGGTTTACGGAGACGAAAAATAGATCTACGTAGCTAGGTCTCATATCTGGGAAAATTCATTTTCTCTATTTTCGCCCGAGCAGAGCTCGGTCGCCAAGGCACAAAATTTCGTATTTCGGTAAAATCTATAAAAGAAAAACTTTATGGAATAATTATTTAATTCTTCGCTGGGCGTTGATAATACTATGTAGGTGTCAAATTAATAGAAGATAATCTAATCATTGACGATGATAAGATATGAAAAATTACAGTAGGTAAACTTATGTGAAGTGTAAAAAAAAACAAAAGATAGTGTCCCAAAATTGGCGGTTTTCAGGTTCAAAATTCATAAGATTTCAATTTTAATAAACAATAATACATGGGCAATTTTGTAAACGTTAGAATATCATGAAAATTCTTTAAAAAAAAATATTTTAAATTATTTTACTCTAATAAATAAAACACAGATTCAATATCACTTTTATATTTATTTTACATTAACTTTAAAAGCACCTTTATTCACTAATATTACAACAATTTATATTTAAACCTTTTATAAATTAACAATACGTCCCTTCACATTATAATTTTATCGATTAGATTACGTAATTACGAAATAATACAAATTAATACAATTTCATATTACATTGTATTTTATTCATTGCTGTTTTAATTATGTCACTTATAATAAGTACACTACGGCCGAAATATCTTGGCGAGTCGGAACTTCGCGCAGAAGGGTGTGCAGTAACATTTTTTAGGAACGAAATGTTGACATGTGGCGAGTGTGAGTGAGAGAAAATACGCGAAAATTCGTAGTGCCTATGTTCAGACTCACCAAGATATTTCGGCGGTAGTGTATAATGAAACTTCGAAATGTGGGATTTTATAAGTAATATTATAATGAATAGCTAATATACATACAATACAATAATATTATAATGTATATTACAAAACAAATATATGTGATTTTAACCTTTTGACCACCGCAGTTTGAAGACGCGTTTCAATCACTACAAACGGCAAACGTACAATTAATATTAAATAATAAATATTTGAGAAATTTGTCAAATTAGCAATTTTCGTGGTATTTAAAAATACCTTATGTTCATGATATTGGCCTTTGGCCTTTCAGGAAGGCCAATTTAATAAAAAAGGTTGCATATTTAGAGATGTTAACGTTCATCTCATCATTTCACATCAGTTGCTACGCTAAAGTATGAACTTTAGCGTAGCAACTTTAGAAGTAAAATATGTACTTATATAAATAAATAAAATGTGTATTTCTAGTAATTCCTACACACAATAAAGTCGCGTTCCAAGGAATGTGTATATCACAAATAAATAAAAACGATATAATTTAATCACAAAAATATTGCATAGCATGTCGTTGCATAAGCCAGTGTAAATAATTTAAGTACTAAAAAGTAATAAATAAAATGGTATTTTCAAAGTAAAAATAAATCTACCATTCGCCCCATATGATCTACTAAATAGATTTAAATCTCACTTTTATAAAGAATATGATAATTCTAGCTTAAAAAGATGGGTAAAAAAGAACCTGATTTAAACAAAATGTGTACAAAAAAATAAATATATCGAAGTAATAATCTATCTATTTTGAAATTATTGCCAGTAACAAAAAATTGTGTCGCTTTTAGAAGAATATTATATCGTGCAAATTCTGTTCAGTAAAATATTCACTTACCATAGTTACCATCGAAGCATTGAAAAGCAATTAATTCTCGATAGCTTCTTTTTTCTTTTCTGATGAAATCTAGTATTACGCATTGAGGCCGTTATTATTGTGACAGTTTTAAATAATACTTAGATTTAGTATAGCTAGTAGAGTAAGTCCGATAGTTTAGTTGGTGTCCATCTTGGATTTCAGAGACTGGTAGTATTCGGAGAGAACCTTCCATGCAGTTGGTGCCATGAAGCCTTTTGGTGGCTCCTTGCCGGATTTGGCAAGACCTGAAAGATTTATTGTTGTTTAGATATTTCTTTACAAACTACTGGCGAATAAATCTTCTAAGACAAAGTCATCATATTCCCAAATATGTTGAGGTCGGCTTCCAATCTAACCTGATGCAGCTGAATAACAGTATTTTAGATGTAGCTACTGCATATCTGACCTCCACAACCCAGTAACTGGGTAATACGATATCGCTTGATAAGACTGGTTGTCATTCGGGCTTCTGACGACCCGTGACGGCACGACTGTTAAAGATACACGAATGACAGCCGGGACCAACGGCATAACGTGCTTTCCGAGGCACGGATGGGGTGTCGGTATGTAAAGATGGTCACCCATCCACAGAGCAACCGAGGAAAGCGTAGCTTAACCTGATTGATCGACCCATGCAGCTATTATTACATATTTGATGCCTATCTATCTCGATACGACGCGCGCGCGACATTTTTTATCCGGTCCCTCGCAAAATACCGTTATAGTAGGGCACCGTAAAATTTTATTTTGATTTTAACAAATAGAGCAATGAGTATGCAAATATTAATAAACGTGAGTTTTAATTGTTATCAGAGAAACATATTTTGGTTTTAACAAATTAAAACTCAACTTTATTCATATTTGCATACTGATCAGTTTTAATTGCTAACAGAGAAACATGACACAAGCAAATTACCTCTCATCCTAGTTCCGGATATAAAGTCGAAGTCTTCCTTGCGAGTGGGGTCGAAGAATGCCATCTTACCGACTGACGTGTCGTAAGCAGCTACGCGGAATGGAATGATCTGCAGAAAAGATTTCATATTAGCAGTATTCAATGTAAAAGAATAAGTACATAGTATGGAATTCGTGGGTTTTTGCCTTGTTTTGTACCAAAATGGACTGGCCGTATGTGTCATACATACGGCCAGTCCGTACAAAACAAGGCAAAAAGGCAAGAAAACAAGGCAAGGCATGCTACGACACAGTTGTGCTCTTCAATTTAGCAACGTTATACAAAGAATTATAAAGCTGAATTGAAGAGTAAATCTGTGTCGTAGCATGACGACTGAAGTGACAGGTATTACGTTTAGTCGGTTAACCAGACACGTGCTTTTTATTGTTGATATTTATTTAATTACCTAAACCGATAGATATCTTGATGTAGATGATATAATATTAGCATGCGACTTGTGTTACCACTCGCTACATGTCAATTTTATTTAGAAAAACTAACACGGAAACTTGCAGAGAGTTTTTAACGATGCTAGTAGACACCATGAAATACCACAGGTTTCTACATGGCAAGCTTTGCGGCCGATAGTATTTGACGTTGTTATTATTACTGACCACAAAATATTAGTACCTAATTGGAATAAACATAACTACAAAACAGAAAAGTTACAACAATACTACAGTGTCCAAGCGCTTGGCTGATGCTCCACGTATCACGGTTTTGATTCCTGCTCCTAACAATGTTTACTTAGGAATATATCTTTGACATATTATCTCGGGACCCGGGTGTCCCGGTTCTTTGGAAGACGTAAGAGGGGGACCGGAGCCAACTCGCAGAGGCCTCTTAGACAATTATTTTAAATGGAATGATACACCAACCAACGAATCTCCCTTACTAATATTTTAAAATTTGAAAGTTTGTGAAGATGTTTGGATGTTTGTTACTCAATCACGCAAAAACGGCTGAATGGATTTGAATGAAATTTGGCACACAGATAGTTTATAACCTGGATTAACACATAAGATACTTTTTATCCCGGCAGTAGGTTCCCGTGGAATAATATCCAACATCCACGCGGGCGAAGCCGCGGGCGACGGCTATAGTTATTTATAAAGAGTTTACGGTACTCTTGTACTGCCCCATATTGTGCTTACTGGGCTGCCGAAGAATAATACGAGGGGTGCTCAAAGGCCCTCTGAAGCAGTAACAAGCCAACGACAGGCCGATGAAGAAGGTTTCATTCACGTGGATACGAAGAAGATAAAGTCTGCTTGCCGCAATCAGTGCGGTACCGCATTGAATGATCCCGACATATTGCCGCATCCCGCTATTCCAACGTCACAGCTTTACGTGTCACGTTTTCTTCACACCGCGAAGGTAGAGGAGGTCGCGGAATACATTAGGATGAATACCCTGTTCACCTTGAGAGTCGAGAAGTTGGAGTCGCGTCATAAGATTAACTTCAAATCTTTTGTGGTGCGGGTTCCGACTCATCACCTGGAGACTTTCATGAAGGAGGAATTTTGGCTGACGGGTATGGTGTATAGGCGTTTTCGCGGAAGGATACTTGACTTTATAATCTTATAAATGCGAAAGATGAATGGGTGGATGAATGTTTGTTACTCAATCACGCCTGAACGGCTGAACGGATCTGGATGACATTTTGCACAGAGATAGACAAAGCAAAGTACATAGGCTACTTTTTATCCCAGAAAAATATACGGTTCTCATGGGATAATTTCCGACATACACGCGGCCGAAGCCACTGGCCAAAGCTGGTATACTATACACAGATAAAATGGTAGGAGGTGACTTTCACACTCACTAATTGGCCCCCGGATATGGTCGCTAGCTATGTGCTACGTAGCGATGAGGGTGCTTAAGGAATGGAGAGGTATTCCACGGCTATCAGGACAATCCCGGAAGTACGCTCAAGATCCCTACCAGCATCTTACTGGAATACTTCCTTCCTCCGAGCACGTTTACTCTTGCGAATCTCCACTTATATAGGGAAAAAATAGATGGAAGCTCTGTTCCTCGTCAGTGTTCATTCAGGCCAGGCAATAAAGGCACGCCAGAGGTGAAAAACAAGACTTCTTCCAGTAGATAGGGCCAGTAGGGTCGCTACGGCTCAACAGCTCGCCACAATGCTGCCCTGCGGGTTCATGTATCTCTCTTGGTCTGGCTCTTCACACTGGTCTACTGTTTCGGTAAAGCAAATTCTACCGGCACAGACCTAGAAACGCGCAAGCCCCACTACAACGTCAACGTACAAATTCGACGACGCACGGCGACACTATGGCCGCGATTCTATCGCCCGTGGAGATAGCGCCTTAGAGGAATTTCTAAAAATCTTTCTGTCGTGCAACGAAGGTAATTCGTTACACAAGATGTAACTAAACAAACGCACAACCTCTTAAGGGGTTATTGTTCTCATCACTATGAACAACTTTTTTTTTATTTTAACTTTTACTTTTCAAATTATTTATATTTTTAGATCACCTTCGTGGAAGAGAAATAATTTTTTACTTATTTTATTTATTTATGGGACCAAACCTGATATCGCGAAAAAAAAATAGTAAAAGTTGTTTGTTTTATGAGTACAATCATGTGTTTAAGTTTCGGTCACTAATTAGCAGTCACCCTATACAAGGAACTCTTGTGCAAAATCTCAGCGCTTTGTCTGTCAGTGAATGACTTATTTAAGATTTTTATTAAGAAGATGTTACCTCCAGCTCGTTGAGTCCGGGCGCCATCTTGAGCACCATGGCGCCGTGCCGCGGGTCGAACAGGTCCCCCCCACCCGCGGGGTGCGGCAGGCCGGCCGGGTCGCGCCCCACTATGTAATGGTTCGCTCCTGCGTTCATACGACATTTTGCGTGCCATTGTACCTATAGACAAAAGGTTTGTTAGTGTGTTGTTAATAAAAATATGGTTATTTGTACGGTAGACTGTCAGTGGAGGCTGGTCATATCGTATTAGCTGCCACGGCTTTTTTAATTTTTGAATTGTTATTTTTATATTTTTACTACGGACGATTATAGCGTTCTGCATCGTTATACATGGTAACAGGTTGTGCGTCGATGTCCCTGCCACCCTGCGAATGTAGCTGTGGCCGCTACAGGATTCGCGTGGACAAGGAATATTTCAAATTAAGATCACAAGTCTGCATATCATCTGGACTACATAACAAACGCCCTAAAAGGATCATAGGAGCAGACGCCCTAGAAAGACATAGTGACCTTATTCGTGACATTCTTCAGAAAGGTCAGGTGCGTAGTACTTGCAACCGGCGTGCGTGTATGACCAGACGTATGAATGTAAACGAAGCAAAAGGAGTATGTAAGGATCGTAGCAGGTGGCGTTCTGCAGTTTCTGCCTCCCATGGGAAAAAGGCGTGAGTTTACTTTTCAACCCTATTGCGTTAGTAATAAGGTCGAAAAGTGCATCACCGGGAAGTAACGCTATTGTACGTACGTAAGTGTATTTAACATACCTCTGTAGGTCCAGCATACATCATAGGTGAAGGGAAGATAGCCAACACAGTGGACTGCGGGTCCAGGACGGCTTCGTTGAGTACAGCTTTGTGTTGGTTGATCCTCACTTCTAGAGGCACATCGTCGTCCTTTGTCCAACCACCTAGTAAGACAAAAATTATATTAGTTTTTTTTTTTAATTTACTAGCTATTGCCCGCGGCTTCGCCCGCGCATGTGTTATACATATAAACCTTCCTCTTGAATCACTCTATCTATTAAAAAAGACCGCATAAAAATCCGTTGCGTAGTTTTGGGCCATAGCACACGGCGTATTTTGAACGCGCAGACGACGCGCGTTTTCTGGGCCGTAGATTGATTTTAGTTCTTTCGTTTCTAAAACGCGCGTCGTCTGCGCGTTTAAAATACGCCGTGTGCTAAGGCCCTAAGCCTGCATAGGGACAGACAGACAGCGGGAAGCGACTTTGTTTTATACTATGTAGTGAAAAGCTTTTTTTGTTAAGATGTATAGTCGATCTCATAATTGTATTATCACCCTAACACCTCGGCCGTCGTGATGTACGTAAACAGCGATAGTGATTTTTTTACTGTTTTAATCTAATATTAAAAATTATAAACTAATTATAAATGCGAAAGTGAGTTCGTTTGTTTGTTACGCTTTCACTTTAAAACGGCTGAACGGTTTTGGATGAAATTTTGCACATGGGTAGACCATGACCTGGATTAGGACATCACATGATTCTTTTTATCCCGGTAGTACATTCCCTTGAGATAATTTCCGAACTCCACGTGGGCGAAGCCGCGGGCAAAAGCAAGTAATTATATAAAATTCAAAAAGCGGTATGTCGGTGGATATGCTCGTACTTTTAATTATCTTAACATATAATATTTACCAAGTGGATGCAATAGAAGCACTGGTTTCTCGAATCCTCTCTCGACTAACTGACGATGGGTGTCTTGCATGAGCAACGCATGGCCGTTGTGGATGGGGTTACGGAGCTGAAACAAATAAAATTGATCTTTATTTACTAGTGCGCATAAGTCTTTTAGCAACACCCATGTTTAGTATTTTTTTCATGAATCTCTCATTAATCAAGCTTGCTTTATTATAGCTTGTCGACTCTAAAATGATGCGCCCCACTACTTTGTATACGTACACTACGGTAAATGCGGTAGAGGGGCGCGTCATTTTAGAGTACACAAGGTCTACTATAATATTCCTCACGTGACCCTCTAGCGATAACACTACAGTCTGATTTTTAATTCGACGGAATTCTGACAGCTTTGATTTTTTGACACTTCAGATATCGCAAACCTTTTCTGTCTTGTCCTTTTATAATTATTTATACGACTAAAACGTTTTGGATATAAAATAACAAAAAATATGAAAAAGAATAAGATCAAGTAAACTATAAACGATAGTGTAAATGGTGTTTGTTCTGTGCATTCAATGCACACATTGCACACTTACTAAAATATTAATTTTATATGGCTAAATGGAGAGTAACAGAACAATCAATCAATCTGCCTAGCATTTTCCCAACTATGTTGGGGTCGGCTTCGAGTCTAACCGGATGCAGCTAAATACAAGTATTTTACATGGAACCTATCTAACCTCCACAACCCAGCAACTGGGTAATACGATACCCCTTGGTAAGACTGGTTGTCAGACTTTCCGGCTTCTGACGACCCGTAACGACTGTCAAACATCCACGAATGACAGTCGTGACCAACAGCTTAATGTGCTTTCCAACAGAACATATTTTTTAAATTTAAATATTTATTTAGTTATCATTATCACTATATCATCACCGTTGTCTGTCTGTACCTAGTTACAAGAAGCGAAGATTTTACAAAAAAAAAGGTATTCCTAAAAAAGTTTGTAACCTATGGATTAGTGGACAGGGATATTCCTGTGAAAGAAAAATAATTACTTACCTTACTAATTATTGTAACTTCAATAATTTTATAATAAAAATTATCAGTTTATTTTTATGTTTTACTTTGTCTAATTGAAACCTTAAAATCAAGAAAGATTTTTTTTTATTTCGCTTATATGCGTTCCGATTTTAGCAGAACCGTTTTATTATTGGCAACACTTCTGAAATGTCAGAATTCCGTCGAATTAAAAATCAGACTGTAACGCTAACGGCTCACCTTCATGGAAACAAGCACTTTGGTCGATATCTATGATTCTTATAACAAGCCACGGATACACCTTCAATATCTAGTTATCCTATACTTTGTAATAATATTTGTTACCTGGAAAGCGAACACAGCATCAGCTTCAAGCTCCTTGAACTTCTGTCTGAGCTCGTTGGGCGTTAGTCTGTACGAGTCCAAGCCGTCGTTCCAACGAATACGTTCAAATACTTCCAGATTACCGCCCACCAACCATTCACCGGCCTCTTTGATCATCTGAGAAGATAAAAGACATTAGTATAATTAACTGGCTGCGCCCCGCGGTTTCACCCGCTTAGGTCTCCATACCGTAGGAATATCGGGATAAAAAGTATTCTATGTCCTGACGACACGGTTGGCGCAGAGGTTGAGCGAATGACTGCTGCGCAGGATGTCGCGGGTTCGATTCCCGCACGGAACAAATATTTGTACGGCCTACAAGTATTTGTTCCGAGTCTGGGTGTTTTTCTATATATAATAAGTATGAATTTACAAAAAAAAAAAAAAATGTATATAAGTAATTTATCAGCCATCTTGTTACCATAACAAAAGCATTAGGTTGCTTAGCTTGGGACTAGATGGCGTTGTGTGAAATGTCCAAGGATATTTATTATTATTATTATTTATTCCTAACCCCAGTCATGGTCTACCTATATTTCAAATTTCATCCAAATCCGTCCAGCGGTTTTAGCGTGAAAGCATAACAAACAAACAAACAAACGCACTTTCGCGTCCAACTAATATTATAAACTAGCTGCGCCCCGCGGTTTTACCCGCGTATACCGGGATAAAAAGTAGCCTATGTGTTAATCCAGGTTATAAGCTATCTACATACCAAATTTCATCCAAATTGGTACATCCGTTTGAGCGTGAAGAAGTAACAAACGTACAAACACATACTCACAAACTTTCGCCTTTATAATATTAGTGTGATAGTTAGGATTCACTCAGTTTATTTTCATTCTTGCTGCTACTATCTTAAGTCCTGCATATTTCGAATAAAAATTTGCAGTGCCCTGCACCTGCCCAACTTTGCTAACATTTTTTGCAATTGCCGACAAATTATTTTTTCGCGCAGTTTCGAATTCGGCGAACTTCGTCGGCGTAAAATGTCTTGTTCCCCCGACCCACCCCGTCGGCGTCGCATCGCATCGCCTGCCCGCGCATTGTTTTTTCTTAGCGTTCTTTCGACTTTTTTCTTTTTGCTCGGCTCCTAAGGATCCTAGCGTGATGTTAAATAGCCTTTCTCGAGAATTGAGCTATCATCGGCAATTTTTTTTTTTAATCCGACTGTTATTTCCAGAGATTAGCGCGTTCAAACAAACAAACAAATAAATAAACAAAAAACAAACAAACTCTTCAGCTTTATTATTAGTAAAAAAATTGCTATATATTTAGTTTGTTATATGGCCTACGGGGCCGTAATATGAATTGAGCCATCAAAGCAATAGAGCAAAAGAGAGGTTTTGGGGAAAAACATTCATGGTACGGCTCCAGATAGTCGTTAAAATCAGGATGTTTGGCCAATAAATGCACCAACAATCATTACCTTGATATAAGGATGTTCAGGATGATAGATCCCGAACTGCCTGGAACACCTCTCCTCCTTCCTATGCGGGTAGAACTCAGGCGACCTCAGTACGGCCACAGCTTTGCCGTTGTATATAAGTGCGATGGCATTCGCTCCTGTCAAACGGTCCTTGACCTCTGTCGCTACTGGTAGAACGACGGGCACTGATTGGTTGGCTACTGAGCCATCGGCAAGGGTTAGGCAGTTTGAGTGGAGTGCCTGGAAGTAAAAAAAGGTTTATTTTGATGGGATTATTTGCTGGAAGCTTCGACGCGAGAGAGCGTTCAGCGTTTTTCACTTGTCAAAATGATCTTGAATGAAAAGCGACCAATTGGCGACAAGACAAAAAACTTAGCACCATCTCGGATCAATTTTGACGTTCAAAAGTGCTTTTTATGTGCTTATTTGAAATCAATGATTTGACATTGACTTTGAGTACGAATTTCATGCCACAGAGGCAAAGATTCTATGTTTTGTACTGCCACACTTTGCCGCAGTGTCACTATCATTGCGCGTTTGTATGAAGTTTTCTCTCTGTTGGGTAATCTACTCCGGTCGCAGTGTCATCACTTAAAAGATCGATATTATTAGATCTCATCGTCGCGCGTTTTAATTTCCGTAGATGGACGATAATTCTCGAAGCGCATACTTTTCTTAGGAAATATGTTTAAACTTATTTTTTTAAACTTACTTGCAGATATTCATGTTCCCTCATGAATCCTTTGAGAGGGAACGCCCAACCTTCGGACAGAACCTGAAACAAGGATAATCACGGTCAAAAATTATATCCTTATTCATCATCATCATTCTCCTTATTCTCCCTTATTTTGGGGTCGGCCCAACATGTCCCTTATCGTGATCTCGATATTCACTCCTTTTCTAGCCATTATATTATCATCTTTCATACAGTCCATCCATCAACAATTATATCCCTAATACGCAATTCATAATTTATTGCAATCATTTTATATCTAATCTGATATTTTGTCAAAATTTTTATCTTCTCGAAATAATAGTAAACAACTTTTATATAACGACTATCTTAATTATCATTATTGGCCTGTAAATGTGGCCTTGGGCTTGGGTATTAGGCATTATCAAACGAAATTATAAAAAGTAATAAAAGAAAAGTCATACTTAACAACATCAGCTACCAAATCTGGATAGCTGTTGTTTATCTCATAACCAAAATAAATAACAATAATCATAGACATTGACATAAGCATAGTCAGCCTTATAATGTTCCCACTGGTGGGACACATGCCTCTTCTCTTCGAGAGGGAGAAGGCTGAGTTTTCCCCACGCGGGCCCAGTGCGGGTTGGTAAATGTTCCATGTCTTCGAATTTTTGGTTGGAACATGCCGGTTTCCTCACGATGTTTTCCTTCACCCTTTTGAGAGCAGTGATGATGAAATTATTTACACAAAGTAAACCGCCTGCCTGGGTTCGAACCCACGACCTACAACTAGTAAGTCGGGGCCGTTACTGATAAAATTTTGATAAGAAAATGGGGTGATATAATCATTGTGGTAGGTACTATTGTCCTTATCCTTATTAAGGGGTCAGCACTCTATAATAATAAACGTTTATTCGGGAGGTGTCGTAGGACACACCCGGTTGGAACGAAGTTCCTTTCGGTGTATATTATGAATACAGAGCCATCTAGTATGGTTTCAAGTTTTAACTGTCAAAAGTTTTGTTTTTAGGGTTCCGTATTTAATACAGAGCTCTGTATTTAAAAAACAAAACACAAAACTATTGGCACTTGAAACTGACGGCATAACGCATAACGCATTTTCGTTACTTCACAATTTCTGCCAGTTTACTCCTACGGCAAAACGTGTTGAAAAACTTAGTTCCAAAAAAAAATTTAAAACCTACAATTAAAAAGACTTCACATGAATATTATGGAGACTATCGACGGACCATATCGTTCATCTTTCATTAATTTCTATCATATCAGTGGTTATTTGCTTCTTTGTCAAAATAATCTTTATCAAAAGTTCAAGGACCATACATAGAACATAACAATCTCCTTACCTGCACCCACTGCAGGTCCAGGGTGTTGATTTCAATCTGCGGCAGTCTTGCAGCCTCTTCAATAGCGCTGGTCAGCCTATTGCCATAGATGAACAGTTCTTCCACACCCTTGCGGCTGTTCTCCATACAGGGGATGATGCCCTGCGAAAATACATTTAGACTTAAAATATTTGGATTTTATAACAGACCTTTGAATTTGTTTCGGAATTTCTTCTCAGGGGTCAGTCAGCTAGAATTTAGCGCCATCTAGTTTTAATACATTTACCAAAACATTGATGTGTAAAAGTGTCAAGATCTACTTACACAAATATACCAACACACACACATAACATAGAGATATTATTGATTGCCATCGCATTTATGCTTGTGTTTAGAAATCAAGCAAGCAATGTTCATAAAAACATTTTTACAAAAAAACACTTCCAAAAATAACACCACCAAGTGAAAAATAACTTTAATTTCGGAAGTCGGTGTCTGGTTAAACGTATTTTCGTTTTTTGCCCCCGACTTCCGAAATTAAAGTTATATTTTACTTTGTAGAGTTGTTTTTGGAAGTCGGTTGTATTTTTTTTTTAAGTTTTTTTTTTTTTCACTTTTTGATACCTAAACCACACAAATTCTAATACCATTACCTGCAAAAGAAATTAGAACATCATCCACATAAAAAATGGTGAAAAAATACGTATTATTGAAGCTAACTCAAAAACTACCCAAGTAATTTAAAAAATTAAATAAATTTTATATGGGACCAACTTTGAGGTATACCCTCTCGAATAAAACAAAAAAAAAAAATCAAATCAGTCTTCTGTAAAAAGTTATACGTGGTCATACATAGAAAAAAAAATATAAGTGTCGACTTGAGAACCTCCTCCTTTTTTTTGTCGGATAAAAAACATCCAAGTCTCACTCAGAAATACTCAGAACACGAAACGAATACTAGATTACAGTAGGTATAGTCGACCTCGTAATAAAACAACAAGGTCTATAAGTCTATGTGACAGTTAGATAGTTTCAGCCTTAGTGAAGTTTTCAATTTAAGAACTGAAAAATTTTGTCAATGATCAACATACAGTGACCTCAAAAAGTTAGTTGCCATATAATGATAACAACTGAAACACGGTTATATAAAAAAACAGGTAATCCCTTATCATAGGTTGACGTACCCACGTAGTTGAATTAGTCAATAAAAATATTATAGTGCACACGCACAGTTTCAAGCATTTGAAACTAGAATTTTAAATCATAATGTAGGAACTGTAGGAAGGATTAGGTACAGCTGAAGTGGAACAATATCAAGTAACTTTTGGAGGGCACCGTACATAACTGCAAAAACTTCCCCGTACAAATATAGATTTTAATGCACATGCAAGTGTGAGAAGTTCAGGTGGATCCGCAGTGGTAGTTTTCTGGAATATGCAGGTCAGCTTGTAAATTTATTAAAAAAACTCAAAAAAAATTGAATTTCGCGGGATCAACTTTAAACATAGACTTATAAAAAAGGAGGACTCCGCGCCACGCACATCGAAAGTGAAGCACAGTAAGTATTGGACCGTTTGTACAAACACGCCTCACGCACACATTTACATCATAGTATGCCGACCGGCCGACGACGACGACACGAGCGACGCGACGACGGCGACTTTTTAGGTAGTCAAATCACGCACACATAGATCGGTACGGTGCTTCACTTTCGATATGCGTGGCGCGGAGTCCGCCTTTTTTATACGTCTATGGCTTTAAAGTAAAAACCGCTCCAATAGTGACAATAGTAACCAACATTATTTTAGAATCTTTGGAGACCGAGATTTCTCCTAACGTAGATAAGAATATGAATGACGGGCATACAGATTCCTATAAATAAATCTAACTTAGTCACGAAAGATTTATCTTAGAATGCACTATTTCATTGCCTATTAAAATAACTTGTTCCGTTAACAATAAACCTAATTGCACTACCACGAACAATTTTATTAGGTACAATTAATTATCAATAAAACTGCAATCAATTTTAAAATCATTGCAGGAAGTAATTACTGTTATTATGTTTTATTTTACCACTTTATTGTTATAGCCTAGTCATGTATATTCAATGCTGGCCCTGAGAAGGGAATGGCTATTGTAATATGCAAACAAAAAAAAAACATAAATCTTAAAACCTTTTTGGTTTCTTGGAAATTGTGTGAGCAAATGATATACTTAAGGAAAATAATCCATCTACGTATTTCCAAGGTCTGAAAAAAGGCAGGAAAGTCATATTCAAAAGGTTAAGATTGAATGATGTGAATGAATCTACTAAAATAAAACCAGAATAGTCTGTTGAACGCTCGAATGAGTTTATTTTTTAAATTAAAAATAATTCTAGAATTAATTAATTTGGTGTGGATTTTCCGGTATTCTTTTAAAAAAAACCGGACAAGTGCGTGTCGGACCACGCACAATGAAGGGTTCCGTAGTTAGAAAAGAATTTATCCCAAAAACAAACTTAACATTGTAGTTGAAAAAATGTTCTCCCATACATTGATATACGTCACGGTCTATTCTCCAACAGCAAATTTAAGTTTGCAATCCTAAAAAAAAAATTGTATTTGATAAAATTACAAAGTAATGACTTTCAGACTTTTTCCTTTACTTGTGCTGTGAGACCTTGCTTCTTGACAAAGTTTTGATTTACTTGCGAGTATCAAAACATATGGCCGTTTTTTTTTTTATTGCGTTGACTTAGAAGCTTGACATTTTTTTGAGCTCCATGGGACCATAAGTCTATGTATTTGATATTAATTTCAGCTTGATACTGTTGGATACAAGGTTTGATTCGGTGTATGATCACAATAAAAGACGAATGCGATTTTATAGGACACTGTTTGTTTATTCTTTTAGAACAATTATAAGCTTTAGAACAATAAATTGGTATTATCACTTTATCACTGCTGTTATACGAGAACACATTTCTACAGGAACGTAAGGTAATGTAAAAGGCTGCACCCGGAAGAGACCGGAACAAAAGGAAGTATACATAGATTAAATAAATAGTAAGTAAAGCTAATTTACATCACTATGTCCCGACATCCTTCATGGTGTAGTGATGGACTTGTGTCATTCCAACACTCCTCCTCACGAGTTCTTCACTCATGAGAGGCCAAGGCAGCTTCGCAGCATCTGGAGCCTCGGTCCAGGGATACCCTTTGTCAGGATGTCAGCCTCCATGTCCTGGGTAGGTTTATACTGGATGCTGATTTCCCCTCGTTGAACACACTCCCTTATGAAGTGCTGTTTTATTTCTATGTGTTTTGACTTTCCACTGATGATGGGGTTGTTGGAAAGTCGCTGAGCAGCTTGATTGTCACTGAAAATTACAATATTGTTTATATTAGTGCCTAAATCACTAAATAACAATTTTAAATGGATAGCCTCATTTGCAGCTTCAGTTAGGGCTATATATTCAGCTTCTGCTGTTGATAGAGCAACACATCTTTGCTTCTTAGATTCCCAGCTGATGCAACCATTTGCATATTTAAAGCAATAGCCAGAGTAAGACTTTCTGTCAATTTTGCAACCGGCCCAATCTGCATCAGCCATTCCATATACTTTTTTATTTGATTTGGTGTAGCAGATACCAACATCCATGGTACCTTTGAGATACCTCAATATGCGTTTTACATATTTAAAATGTTCTTCACTGTATGCATTGTTAAACTGTGATAGATAGCTTACTGCATAGGATATGTCTGGTCGGCTTGCCACAGATAAATACATCAAGGTTCCAATCAGGTTTTGATATGGAATATTCTTGTCACAATCTTCACTTTTTTCAAGGTTTAAATATGATTCTATTGGAGTACTTATTGGTTTGCAATTTTCCATGTTATACCTTTTCAACGCTTTTTGTATGTATTTTTGTTGAGTAATTTTTAGTTTATTGTCATCATAATTAATTTCCATACCAAGAAGATATTTTAATTTTCCAATATCTTTCATTTCAAATGTTTGGCTTAGATGTTTTTTGAATTTCTCTAGTGAGCTTTCATTTGAGTAAGCTATGGCCAAATCGTCAACATACACTGCAACAATCATCTTATCTGTGCCTAGTGCCCATGTATAGATACATGGATCAGCTGTTGATGATTTAAAGTTCATTTTCTTGAGTTCATGGTCCAATTTATGAAACCATCGTCGACCAGCTTGTTTTAGACCATACAAGGCCTTTTTTAATAAGCAGACTTTTTCACCTTTTATTTGTTTTAAGTCTTGAAGCATATCTCTTGCTTTGTTGAATAAATCCAAATTTTCTTTTTCACTTTCTTCAAGCATAATTTTTGTTATGTATTCTTCTAGATACTCAGGTTTTTTCATGACTATTTTTTCATTTAGGTCTCCATTCAGATAAGCAGTAGTTACATCCATTTGATGGAGCTTTAAATTATGTTCAACTACATGAGCCAATAATGTTCTGATTGAACTTGGTTTGGCCACTGGAGCATAAGTCTCGTTGTAGTCAATTCCTGGTCTTTGAGTAAAACCACGAGCCACCAAACGCGCCTTTTTGGTAATTTTTTCGTCTGGACCCATTTTTTCTTTTAAGACCATTTTGTAGTCCACAATATGTTTTGAATTCTCCTCCTTTCGTTGAATTTTCCATGTGTCATTTTTAATGTGAGCTTTTATTTCAGCTTTTATGGCTTCCTGCCATTCATGTTTATTACCATCATTTATTTCTATCTCTCCGCATAAATAAGAGCATTCATCTGCCTCTTGAAGATCATAATCTTTGGCCCATACTGGAGGTTCTTTTTTTCTTTCAGGACGTCGACTTTGGTCTTTATCCTTTTCCTCACTTTGACTTTGACTTGGCTCTTCTTTGTGAGGTGAAGTCATATTTTGTGGACTTAATGTATTAGTTTCAGTGTCTTCATTTTCATCTTCATATTCACTGAAAGAGTGCATAGTTTCATCACCATCATCATCATCACTACTTTCCACATTTGGCTGAAAAGTAGAAGGCTGAAAAGAAAAAAGCTGAAAAGGTAAAATGTTTGTCTTCCTTTCTTGTTTTTTGCCTTTATTATTATTTGTTTTTTCTGTTTTAGACTGTTCTGGTTCAGGCAGAATCTGATCATTTTGGATATCATTATTTTGATAGTACATTTTTCCATCCAACACTTTTACATCACGACGTACAATGACATCATTTTTCTTTGGCAAATATATTCTGTAAGCTTTGCTGTATTTTGCATATCCAACAAACACACCTTCACTTGCTTTTGGTGAAAATTTACTGTGCTTCTTTTGTTTGTGGAGTGTGAATACTTTTGATCCAAAAATGTGTAAATGTTTTACAGATGGTGTGCGACCAACCCATTTCATGTATGGTGTCTCTCCATTTAAAGATTTAGTTGGACATCTGTTCACAATATAATTTGCTGTTACTATTGCTTCTGCCCACAACCTGTCAGGAACTTTTGATTCAATCAGCATGCATCTGGCCTTTTCTACTAGAGTTCTATTTTTTCTTTCGGCCAGCCCATTTTGCTGTGGTGTATATATAACTGATAATCTTCTCTGAATACCATTATCCTTTAAATATGTCTCAAATTCATTGTTGCAATACTCTGTACCATTATCTGACTGTAAATATTTTATTTTATGTTCTGTGAATGTTTCAACTTCTTCTTTATATTCTTTGAATTTTTCCAATGTTTCAGATTTGTTTTGCAAGAAGTAAACATGGCAATATCGGCTGTAGTCATCAATAAAAGTTAACATGTATCTAGAACCACCAATGGTTGCATGTGGCATGGGTCCACATAGGTCTGTATGTATAACCTCCAAAACTTGTTTAGTTTTTATACAGTAATTTTTAGAAAAAGGCAACCTTGTCATTTTTCCTTGAATACAACTTTCACAATTTTCAAACATGTCATCTTTATTCAAGTCTAATCCAGACACAAGATTGTTAGATGATAATTTTTTTAAATCTTTTTCATTTAAATGAGCTAATTTCTTATGCCATTTCATTATATTATTATCTGAAATATTATTTGCTTTTTCTATTTTTTGCAAACTTGGAAACTGAGTCAGATAAAGGCCATCCCTTTTATCAGCTGTCATTATAGTTTTTCCAGCTAAATCTTTAATATAGGCTTTATCCTTAGTGAACAAAACTGTATGGTCATGCTCTGTTATACGAGCAACTGACAACAAGTTTGTTGTTAGCTCTGGTACATATAGAGTATTATTTAAATTAATTTCAGTGTTATTGCAATTTACTGAGACTATTCCCGTACCTTTAATTTCAGTGTTGTGATTTGATGCTAATTTCAACTTCCCTTGCTCGGTTTTAATGTTTTGGAATTTTCCAGGCTGTCCAGTCATGTGGGATGTGCACCCGCTATCCAGACACCAAACATCACCTGCATCAGCATGAATTGTATTTGCTGTCTTTTTACATCCATGTTTTCAAGTCTGTCGACACAGAAGAACATGGCAGCCATATGATCCTGTACATCATCTGAATCGGTCATTTTCTTTAGGATCAATTGCTTTAGCAACGTAGCCTTTCTTGCGGGGCCTTCACTTTGATATATGGACTTTAATTTTGCCCATATTTCAGATGCAGACTTGCAATTTTTTACTTGTCTCAATTCTTTAGGTGAGATCATGAGGAAGAGCTCTGAACGTGCGAGCAGATCCTTACCGGCATCTGGTTTTTCTTCGCCGATCGTAGCCCATAAATCGTTCTTGACAAGAATCGCCTGAGCTTGTATAGCCCATGTATCGTAGTTATCGCGACTGAGCTGCTCAATGTGATTATATTGCGGATTTCGCATTATCGTAGACATTGTGACCAAAACCGAAAATCAGAACCACGCTCTGCTACCAATTTGTTGGATACAAGGTTTGATTCGGTGTATGATCACAATAAAAGACGAATGCGATTTTATAGGACACTGTTTGTTTATTCTTTTAGAACAATTATAAGCTTTAGAACAATAAATTGGTATTATCACTTTATCACTGCTGTTATACGAGAACACATTTCTACAGGAACGTAAGGTAATGTAAAAGGCTGCACCCGGAAGAGACCGGAACAAAAGGAAGTATACATAGATTAAATAAATAGTAAGTAAAGCTAATTTACATCACTATGTCCCGACATCCTTCATGGTGTAGTGATGGACTTGTGTCATTCCAACAGATACCTTCACGCGTACCTGAGAAAAAGGGTCTTGACAGACAGACAGACAAACAGACGGACAACGAAGTGATCCGTTTTTTCCTTTTGAGGTACGAAACCCTAAATAGAATAAAGACATGACGTCAATTGAATTAAAGCTTGTAACTAAATTACCAGTTACTTGTTACCTACTTAATATAAAATATTACAGATTTATAAACAAGTACACAATGTTTTAAATGTCAACCATTTTACTGATATCTTCAACTTTGTGCGCATTTTGCTTTCTGCCTGAATGCCAGGGATTATTTCCTGGTTCATCGAGCTTAAGTAAATGCTGGTTTTTAACCGAACTAAGAAAAATACTAAACAGCCTGCTATGTTGTTGTTAAAAGGACCTGAATCAGTCTTTGATCTAAAAGACCTTTTTAAGGATCCGTAGTCAACAAGGAACCCTTTTAGATTCGCCAGGTCCGTCTGTCTGTCTGCCCGCGGCTTAACTCAGAGAGTTTTAGTACTAGAAAGCTGTAATTTGGCATGGGTATACATATTACGGGTTTGTGAAAACCATTTTTCGATTCAGGGATATTAAGCTTTAAAGTACTAATTTTTGTTAGAGTCAAGTGTCGTCGTCGCCGTCGTCCCCCGCCAGCTAAATGGTTGTGTTAAGTAGGCTTGACAAGTTAATGAGTAATAGTCAATCAACTTATATTTGCAGTTGGAATGTATGGGAGATGTTGTTTGTTCTTGGGATAAATTCATCCCAACTACGGAACCCGTCATTGTGCGTGGTCCGACACGCACTTGACCGGTTTTTGGATTACCTATCTGCCGAAACTTAAAATATGTGATTTATGATAAAGAAAAAAAAGGTCCTTATAACTATAGCTAGTTGGCAAACGAGAAAGGAAAATGTGTACGATTAATTTAAAAGGCCACTTTTTAAGACCGATAAACAAACTTGATTATAATCTTTCCTACAGTTTATTTTACTTCAGCGCGCGTCCATTAAGTATTGCATTTTTTCGTCTATGGTTGCCTGTCAATAAAAAAGGAACTACATTGGCGAGCTTATACATATACAAGCTTGTGCTTATGCATGGGAGGGCTGCCTTTTAAGTTAGTAAATGATTGAAAAGAGTAGGTACAACGATGACCTTTGATGACAAAGGTTTTAACAGTCCTCTTTTTTATTCAAGCATGAATCAATCTTCAAAAAAAATATTAATGAAGTATTTACCTGCGATTCGAGTAGCCGTACAACATGCATGGTAGATTCTTCGATGGAGTCTTCCACAGTCTGCACGATGAGCTCCGGCGCTTCAGGGCGTTCATATTCCTGTGTGATGCCTGTAAAACCCTGTGATAGAAATAAACCTATTTAAATATCAATATCATAATATAATGATCTATACTTATCTCTAAGTACTATAAAACAAAGTAGCTTTTCATGTCCGTCTGTGTGGCCGCGTTGTTCTTATATACTACGCAACGGATTTTGATGAGGTTTTCACCATCATTTAGAGAATTTATTCAGGAAGGTTTAAAAATTAAAATTACATATATATTTAAACAGCTAAAAAACATCAAAAACAGCTAACAAAGTACAAAAAATAAAAAAGTATTTAGAGGTGCCGATAAAACAGTCGATAATGCTGGCAAAGGTCGAATTTGCAAATGTTGGAAATATTTTAAAATTGCGTGATAATCGAAATAATTTACTAGTTTATGCCATCTCACTAGTTCTTAAGAACTAGTGAGATGGCATATGGGGGAGGTTAACCTCCCAGCAATCTATCACACGTAAGAAAAGTTTGAGATAACTGGTATCAAAGTTCATGTACCTACGTAGGTTATTTTTGAAAATTTAATAAACTTCTTCCTGTAACTTGATTTAGAAAATTTTGTTGCATCAAAAGGTTCGTTAAAGTATTATGTACCCAATGGAATAGCAATGAAGGTCTTTCAATCTGAGAGTTTACAGAAAATTTATAAGTAGCTATTTAGTGACGAAAACTGGGAAATTTTCAAAAATACATAAAAATTGGATTTTCTTGAACCCATGAATTTTCGCCTAGGCTTTATGGGGTGCTTAATTGTTGCAAGAGCCTACATACTACATCTACTAAACCGTTACAATGAGCGTTTTTATTAGAACGAACTTTGATTTAAGAACGTCACCCTTACCCTGTTCGCCCACCGCACTGGGAACGGGACGTCAACGAGAAAACAGATGACGGCACCGAAATAGCGACATTACATTTACTATGGCCAAATAATCTCATCCCGTTGTACAGTCAGCGCCAATAATATCGGGACGAACAGACTGTTCAAAATGATCTAACCAACTATCAAATTGAAATATTAACTCAATGACACAAGGAATGTTTCAGAATGAAGACAGTACACAACAACTGTCATTCTGACAAGAACTTTATCCACTTGAGATGAAGTTTATTTTTCTTAGTTGTTGAGATCATTTTGAACAGTCTGTTCATCCCGATATTTTTGACGCTGACTGTACACGGCGCGCTTTCTTTACGTTAGGGCGCGCTAGCCGCACCATAGAATAATCGTGTGAGCTTGTATATGAAACAGCAAACCACCGGACGACAAGCTCCCATAGTGGTCCATACAACACTGACGACCGTGCTTACACACGACAAATCAACCGTAGTTTTTTTTATACGGCAAAAACAAAATATGTGCACCAAATGTGTACAACGGGCCTTAAGACATATAAGCCCTAGTTCGTTATTGTAACACCTAAAAAAGTATTGGATGGTCTAGCCTTCAACTATAATACAAAGTAACATGTTATGTCAAATATCATAATTAATTATACGTTCCGTCTAAATATTGACTATAACTTTATTACTGAAAACATACATTTCTTATTTAAACAAGGTACAACGTGTATTTAGTTTCGTGTGTTTAGTTGATAAGCAATACAGTGTTAAATAAGAAAGTAAATTTACATTTAATAGAAGGACGACCTCCTATATTATAAATTGCGCACTATTTTAATTAAGGCGCTATGACCCGACAGAGACCGCGATTCGCGCTTACTAGTTTTTTGAAACCATGGGAAACATAAAAAAATAGTGTTATAAAATTCTGAAAAAAAAAGTTGTTATATTATGATTCTGGCGGATAGCCAATCGCTTTTAATAACACGATTAGATTTACTTTGCTGGATAGAAACAAATCCCAAAGTTACCCCTTTTCGTAATGTTTCATCAACAAAACAGACGTTTCTTTCTTATTTTTTATATAAATGAAAAGGTAGTTAGGATTATTTAGCACAATTCGCTGAATTTGTCGTGATAAAATTATTAAAATAATTACCTACCCAATGCGCGAGGCAACCATTCGCGAGCCTACTTCAGTTCAGTACGCGGCTCGAGCGCCGGATCATATTGCCTTAATATTTTAAACTCAATGGATTATAAAATAAAGTTAAAAAGAAAAACTCCAACAAAAATATGACGCCATAAACATCGCGGTAGTTAAATTCGGCCAAGAGTCGGTCAAATTATCGCGGTAAGTGGTGGCTGCACCTACGGCTAACGCCCTTCAACGTGATAATCAACGGCACAACCCGCTAATGTGGCCGCGGCATTAAACGTATTAACTCATAAAGTACCTTAACTCTTAATTGTGTCATTGATGATAAAATCATCACAAACCTTAATAGATCCTTCTCTGGCTTTCTTGTAGAGTCCCTTGGTGTCTCTCTGTTCACACACTTCTAGTGGAGTGTCGATGAACACCTCGAAGAAAGGCAAGTCGGAGTCCGTGTGGATGCGACGAGCTACTTCACGGTCCTGTTGGCAAAAAGAAAAAGTTAAAAACTAAAACCCCAAGTTCAACAAAAACGCCAATTAAATATGTATAAACAAGACATCATAACAAAATAACATCGGTTTTCGTATAGCCAAAGTCATATCTAAGTAAGTACCTATACTAATAATAAAGCTCAAGTTTGTTTTTTTTTGTTTGTATGTTTGAACGCGATAATCTCTGGAACTACCAATCGTATTTCAAAAATTCTTTTTGTATTCGATAGCCCAACTGTTGAGGAAGGCTATAGGCTATTTAATATCACGCTGGGATCCTTAGGAGACGAGCAGAAAGAAAAAAAGTCAGAAGAACGCTAAGCAAAACGAAGTATAGCGTGGGCAGGCGATGCGATGCGACGGGGTGGGTCGGGGTTACAAGAAATTTCACGCGGATGAAGTAGCGGGCAGAAGCTGGTAGCCTTTATCCCGCAGACGCAACGTTTGCCAAAATACGAAAAGTAGCTTAGGAGCTGTGGCGAAACAGATGAACATAAATAATGTATATTAATAAGTTTCCTCATAACTCCTAACTAAAAAAAGCGACTGCCAGTGTGTTATGTGAACAAGTACCTAATGTAATATAAATAGGGTTCAGTATCGACCCGTAATTATTGCTTTAATAAACCTCTTCTCATGTTATATTGAGCTAGGTACAGTCAGCGTCAATAATATCGGGACGCACAAACTGTTCAAAGTGATCTAAACAACTATGAAAACCAAATTTTAACTCAATGACACAATGAATGTTTCAGAATGAAGATACGACAACTGTCATTCTAACAAGAACTTTATCCAATTAAGATAAAGTTTAATTTTCGTAGTTGTTGAGATAATTTTGAACAGTGTGTTCGTCTCGATATTTTTGACGCTGACTGTAGGTACTCTCAAAGTATTTGAAGATACTGGATTAGTAGATAAAAACATACGTTGATACCAATACTTTTGGCGGTTATTTGTTACTTGGCACAAAAAGTTCATAGAAAGATAGCACTTAGTCACAATTTATGATTATTATTCATAGAATGCGTAATTTCTTATAAGTAGGTACTTTCAACAATTAACGTGTTAGCTACTGATAAGTTTACTAATGAAAGTGCCAAATACATAATGCTAGACCATTAACTTCTTTTTCTAATCTTTGCCACAAACATACTGTACTAGGAATTTTCCCCGAGTCATTAATGCGATAATAACTGACATAAATCTCATAATTATTATGTACTACCAACCCGGCCCTGCTTCGCACGGTTTTTACGACTTAACAAAACAAGAAAGTTTCAATATTATACATAAGTTAAATATAAATGCATTATAGGTGATAGATAGTGAATAAGCCTGATTGCCCGTTCCAGGGGCACTGGACCCGTATGCACTGCTGCAGGTCTGGTGCCGCGGGAAGCGGACAAATCAAATCAAATCAAACATACATATAAATTAGGTGTAATTTTAGTTTTGTTTTATTTTATTTTAATGAGGAATTTTACTAACACAGTTTTATATGTGTTACTAACAACAATATGAATCATGTATTCAAATTAAATAAATAATAAACAAATTATACATATTTAAACCTTCCAGAATAAATTCCATTAATGAAAATAAAAACCGAACCGAACCGTTGTAGTTTAGAAGAACAACGCGGCCACACAGGCAGACACGAAGAACGACTATTTCATAATATGTTTAAAAGATGTAGATTCACACAAACTCGGAGCTACATAGGTACATAATTATGTGGTCTGGGTGTTGTGAGGATTCCACTGCGCCAAACGCGTGTCGTGATCACGAAGTGTACCGGATGACTTTTTTTACCGTCTCGAAAAAAATTGGGTATATTAGGTGAACGAAGTAGAAGCCTGTGGCATACCTAACTTTTTTTTTTGTGCAGGCTGCATATGATTCGAATTTTGATATTTTTAAACGATTTATTAGTTTTTTTTTCAAAATTTCTGTCTTTATGGTACAAAAATGAAAAGTTTACATCGAATTTGTAGTAATTATTGGTACTTACTTAGATAAGTTTTTCTGTCTAAGCTATTACAAAAAAAAAAAAACTAGGTATGCCATAGGCTTCTACTCTGTTCACCTAATAGGTATACCCAATTTTTTTCGAGACGGTAAAAAAAGTCATCTAGTATAATCAGCCTATGATTTTTCCACTGGTCGGACAACGGCCTCCTCTCTGTGAGATGAGTGGCCACAGTGAGGGTTGGTAGATGTCACACGTCTTCGAATTTTATGTTCTAGGACATGCCGGTTTCCTAAAGATGTTTTCCTTCACCAGCGCGTGGCGATGGCTGGGTTCGAACAAACGTGATCTTTTTTTTTTTTCTATAAATCATAATGTCATTGTACTTTAATCAAAACTGGACACACACTATGATTGAAACACTGACATTTGATCTCATTACAAACAACGAATGAGCGATATGATATTTCAAGATTGTTTTCTTTGCTTATTATATTCTTCGCTTTACTTCAAAGTGAACATGCAAATATTCACCGGTAGTTAAATTTCTTTCAATTATGTGTTGAACACTTGAAGGCGAAATTACCTTATACTTAAACTACCTTTTACAGATAGGTTTGCGTAAGTATAAGGAAGTACGAATTGTAACAAATACACGCAAATTACTTTATTACATGAAATAATTTACTTGTAAATGAAAATGTTGAAACGTTTACTCCCTCTGTTATTAATTTAAACAAAAGATACATTTGCGTCATTCAACCTCTATATACTTCCCACATTATCATCACACAAGCTCAAAATACTTAATACTTAGTCATTATAATAAATTAGAGAGAGCCATACAATCAGCATTTTATCAAAATGTAAATCGTTAAATAGGTAACTATTGATATTTTAATTATAAAATGTGTATTGTTGATTTTTTATAATAGCAAACAATGAGACAAATTGAATCGAGTTGTTTATTTAATTGAGCTATTGTGTTTCATTTCTTATCAATATAATTATAAACAGAATTACAATCTATTGCTAGAAAATGCCTCTTAAAACATGAGAAAGCTTGCCTATCTAGAAAGGCCAAAAATATTGGAAGTCTTTGACAGAGTATATAGGTATGTGTCTCTATGTCTCCATGCTAAGGCGAGATGGAGAGAAGCATAGTAGGAGCCAAGAAAGCTGACATAATAAGAAACAATACCATAGAACACTAAGGTTCAGAAAATAACCCGGAAAATCAAAAGACTAATCAGAAGACTAATGTTCAAATTATACGGACCGTATGCCGTACGACCGGAATGTACGGATAAGAGGGAAGGAGAAATGGAGCAAAATAGTTACCAAGAGGTACCCAAGAAACGGCCAAAGAAAGAAAGGTAGACCACATAAAAGGTGGGATGATGACACCAGACCGGTCGCTGGAACAACATGCCGCAGAGGCCAGAGAGAGACGGGAATGGAGAAGATTTGAAGAGGCCTTTGCCGAATGGCAAACGGACATAAAAAACATAAACAAACGCCGAATACGGGACTGACTGTTATGTTTGACCGACTAAAAGGTTAATTATAATGGCGAATCTGAACATAGGCTCTGCGAACTTTCGGACATTTTCTCTCACTGACACTCGCTCGCCTAATGTCACCATTTGCATTTAGTTCCTAAATTTTACTACGCAGCCTAAATAAATCCGGGTGTTTGATTCCGATCACTTTCGACGACATTAGAGGACTTACCTACAGATCTCGCAGAAAAAATAACTTCGGCATTCATCATTTTCGAAAATACGAACGTGCGATGATGAGAATATCATATTTAGGCCGCTAGTCACGCGGTCGTGCAGCCGTGTCATCGCTTAGCATCTAATGTTATAGAAATATCGCAGCCAACTGGTTTTATTAGCCGCTTGGTCAACCGCCTAGCCTTTTCACTAAACGCCACCGTTCAACTAGCGTCATGAATGATATTCTCACCATCGCGCGTTCGTATTTTCGAAGATGATGATTGCCGAAATGCATATTTTTTCTGGGAGATCTGTAGGTACTCGTAGATACTTCAAATTGTCATTGTTAGGATATTGCTATTTTTTTAAAGTATATAATAAATACCCATTTGTTTATTTTTGGTTTTTAGGCATAAGTTTAAAAACAATTTTATGTATGTGCGTCATTTTCACGTGAATAAACAGTTTTTCTTTCTTTTTTCTTTTGTGTTTACCTCAGCGAAGGGCGAGACGAAACTGCACAGGCATACGACACCACTGTCAGCGAACAGTTTGGCGACCTCTGCCACTCGCCTAATGTTTTCTTCACGATCCTCCTTGCTGAAGCCCAGGTTCTTGTTCAGACCAGTCCTTATGTTGTCACCGTCGAGGCCGTATGCAGGGATGCCTGAGAAAAAAAAAGTTACAAGTTGAAAAGAGTTCCTGGAAGGATTTGGGGAAGGCATTTGCCCAGCAGTGGGACAGAACAGGCTAAAAAAAAAGATTAAAACTCTATGTCAAGAAGAATGGGCAACTTTTTTTGCTTAAAATTCGAAGTTGTGGTGAAGGAAGGTTCTACGCAGTTTATTTGTGAACTAGAGGTTCCTATCAGAGAGATTGAAGTTACACATCTCTTGCCTTCTATTAAACTTTATCAGTAAGATAAGAATACTAGAGTTGCCTTCGATGTATGTTATTTACATTGTCTTCGTTCGTTAAACAAATGAATACAAAAATTCTGAGTAATTGAGAGTCTGTTTCCTCTAGACTTAACCGTCCTTAACCCAGAAGAGTTATGTGACGTTATAGTCTGGGCGGCGGCTGCACGATCACTTACGTCATAGAGTTACTGGAAAATACCACATTCCACGAAAAGTAGACTTAAAATAGTTGGGAAAAAATTTGGTCTGCCGGGGCTCAGCTTGGAGGATCCGTGGCAGTGAGAAGTTATGCTACCCACTTTGGACCATCATTTTACCTCATGTGGTTACTGAACGAAACCTTTTCGTTGGTTTTAGTGTCTATTAGTAGAGTCTAAAAAACTTTGTCGGCCGAGCGTGGTGTTGGAGGGTTTCGGAGTCCAACCATTTTTATGGCCACATCGGGTGGTCTATTTTACCTCATCGAGTTACAGGGTGAAACCAAGTTCTCCTAGTAGCTAAAATGATGGCCTTTCAAAATTCATTGGTCTGCCAGTTCGCAACCTGGCAGTTTTTGCAGTCCAACCAAATTTATACAGGGTGGAATTTTTAACCACACTTGAATGGAAAGTACTCTAAATACTGGAGATAGCAAATTTTACTCAAAGGAAACATTCCTTTATTTTTAAAAAGAAACAAATCTGCATTCAAAGATTTTCGAAAATTCGCTTGCCACACTCAGGAATCGAACCGACTAAAATCCGAAAAAATAACACCCTGTACTTTTATGGCATCAATCGATAGGGTCAATCATAAGGATCAAATCTCTCTAACAAACATGATAAATTAAATTAAAGGAAAACCATGAAATCGAAACTTTATATTCAATGGGACTAGATGAAGCACTTTTACGCAACGGTCCATCAGATTACTTATGTTAACACCTAATCAACTAACAATTAACAATTATCTGTGACATCAGTTATATAAAATGACGACCACTGCCTATATTAATAACCATTTCAATACCTGGATAGGTACAAATGGCACAATCAGATGGCCTGCAAGATCAGCCGACCTCACCTTTTTAGATTTTTATGGGGATATGTTTTAAATCTAATTTACCAAAAATCCTATGTAAAATATTATTTGACTTAGTTATAATAGACCAAATTTTATTTTTATTTGTTTGCTGGATTTATGTTTTATTATTTGCAAACTGAAATATAAAATAGTTTTTTTTTAATACAAATGATTCACACATAGCACAATTTTTTATTAAACTATACAAAATAATTAAACTAAAATTACCTATTTTGAATAAAACAAAAAGTCTATACAGTATGTTAAATGGGAACACCCAAATACTCCGAAATATTTTATTCCGAATTTCGATATTCCGATTTTCAAAAGTCCGAATTTCATAATACCTAAGAATTATAATGTCTAATAATAAAAATTACGAAATTTATTTTACCGAAAGTCGTAAATGCGATTTGTTAGTCTTCCGATTTTCATATGTCCGAAGAATCAAATGCTCGATGAGTTCTCGGTCCAAAAAACGACATTCCGATTTTCAATACTTCGAATAAACTACAAAAATTAGGATTTGACAAGATGTGCTACAAAATTTAGTGACAGAAACGAATTGCTGCAAAACCGACTTCACGCAGCACAGATTAAGTAGTATTGTGTAGTAGTAGTAGTGTCACGCAGTCTTGTCTGCCCTATACTAGAGTGTAATTTAAAAACGCGTAGGCGCGGAGGGGTGGGGCGGCCCGCGAGCTGAGGAGCAGGTGCTGCGGCGGTGAGCGTTAAAACCATCTGCGACGATAAGCTCGCGTGGGGCCGCCCAAACCCCGCAGCGCCGGAGCCGTGACAGAAACAATGCATGTTGCATGTTGCATGCCAGCTTGCATGCTCCATGCTTACTTGCATGCTGCATGCATGCTGCATTCCTGCTTGAATGCTGCATGCCTGCTTGCATGTTGCATGCCTCCTTGCATGTTGCATGTTGCATGCCTGCTTGCATGCTGCATGCTTACTTGCATGCTGCATGCCTGCTTGCATGCTGCATGCCGCCTTGCATGTTGCATGCTGCTTGCATTGCTTGCATGCTTGTTTTATTTCGGAATTTTAATAATCGGAATTCGTAGTTTTGATGTTTCGAATTATCATTAAGTCGGACTTTTTGTTATTCGATCTATGGAAACTCGGTATTTTGAGAATAGTAATTATAAACGTTAGGAATATTGAAATTTAGGAATTATAAAAATAGGAGTAATGATAAGTCGGAGTTGTTATATTCGGAATTTTGAACCATTCGAAATTATGAAAATCGGTATTTCGAAATTCGTACTTGTGACTGTCGGAATAAAGTTTTTCGTATTTATGTAGTGTACCCATGTTAAATAACAGAGGGCGTTCCCCTAAACTCGTTAATCTATATCAATAATAGATTAAAATAAAAATATCAGCATAGAAAAATAAGCATAAAATAATCCGAATTAAAAAAAAAAATAATTGACAATAAATTCGAAACATCCTGTTTAAAATCAAAATAGTAGCGCGGAATAGTACCTAGCGTAGTAGCATTGCCCAAACCGGCAACGTTGCAATACGCACGATGCCGAGCGTCTCACGAATATTCACGAAGCCGAGCGAACCGGCCGCCGCGCTGAATGGCGAGCGGCGACTTTTATAATGGCGGCATAAAACGTCTGGGAACTAGAGTTCCCAAGGGCACTTTAGTTAGCGGATAATGAATTAGAAAGACACGTCGTCGTCGTCGGGTTGTTATCAGTAAAATTAAACATTTATGTAAACACAACACACATTACATTACATACATAACATTACATTACGTTACATTTATGTAACATGTATGTTTAGTTTTAGCAATAACATTTAACAACCCGTCTGAAATGCCCGGCTGACAAAGGAATGCGTCACTGAGGCACCTTGGACTTGGAAAGACTTTTTTTTACATTTTCCATCAGAAGTCGAAAAATATGCGGCCTAAAAAAAAGAAAAAAAAATGTTTGAGAATGTGCAAACAGCGCTCTTTAATAATGATACCCCACATGCCCTAGTAGCCATTGCTGTTAAATGATAAATGATAAATGATTTATTTTCTGTAAGTAGGTTTGTACAAACACTTTTACACGTCAAACATATTTTTTTTAAACTAGATGAGTTCGACGTTTCCTATCTGACTACTCTGAGAAGAAACGCCGAAACAAACTCAGAGGTCACAGTCTCTTTTAAAGTCCAGACATTATCTTGGTCAGATCATGTGAAGACCATGTAGATTGCAGTCAGAAATGGTCTTTTGATGAAAGAACCACACAGATTGAGTGGACCTGTCCAGTCAGTGCACGCATTTGTCAGTAATCGTGCAGCTCAACTCAAAACTTAAGGAGCTTAACGATTCGACGAACAATACCAAAGAAAAGACATTTGGGTAGGCCGCATAAATTACTCAAACTGTCAGACTATAACTAAAACTGAGAAAAGGATAAAATAAATAAAAAACAATGATCCACGTAGTCTTCACATTCACAATAATTAAAAATAGTATAACAAACAAAATATTCATGTCATTGTATAGAATATGTAAAAAGGTATTTAAATCAACATTAATAGTGTAAATTTATTGGAGCAGCTCAAACCCAAGCCTTTTTGTCCTCAATATAGTCTTTGACAGTATAAAAGGCTTTCTGACAAAGTTTCCGCTTTATACAATTTTTGAATTTATTAAGGCTTAGTTCTTGAATGTGGCTAGGTAGTTTATTATAAAAACGTATACATTGGCAACTAAACGAACCACTTATTTTCTTCAGCCTGGTTGTAGGAACAACAAATTTGTGTTTGTTTCTAGTATTCACATTATGGACGTCACTGTATTTTTTAAACAAATTGATATTTTTATGAGCATACAAATGATTTTCATAGATATACTGAGAAGGCACAGTCATTATATTAATTTCTTTAAATTTATCTCTGAGGGAGTGTCTGGGACTTAATTTGTAAATTGAACGAATAGCCCTTTTTTGTAAAACAAAAATTGTCTGAATATCGGCGGCATTTCCCCACAACAGAATACCGTACGACATCACACTATGAAAATAACTAAAGTAAACTAAACGGGCTGTCTCTAAACAAGTTAAATCACGAATTTTCCTAACGGCGTATGCTGCAGCGCTAAGCTTTTTCGACAATTTATCTATATGGGGGCCCCATTGAAGTTTGGCATCCAAAGTTATGCCCAAGAACACTGTGGTATCTTCGGGAATCAACTCTTCACCCTTTATGAGAACACTAGTTTTTACTTGTCTAACATGAGGTATAGTGAACTTAATACACTTAGTTTTTTTCTCGTTAAGAAGTAGGTTATTAACATTAAACCAGTTAACTACTTTTGCGAGGGCGCTATTTACATTGTCAGTAACCAGCTGCTGACGTTTGAGTTTAAATAAAAGTGAAGTGTCATCTGCAAACAACACTATATCATGATTATCCTTTATGAGGTAAGGCAAGTCATTAATATAAATAAGAAACAAAAACGGGCCAAGAATTGAGCCTTGGGGGACCCCCATTGTTACTACGGATCCGGGTGATCTTTTCCCGTTAACATCAACTCTTTGAATCCTATCACTTAAGTAAGAAGTGAGAAGATCCAGAGAGGCGTTCCGGATTCCGTAGTGATGCAGTTTCCTGATTAATGTTTCATGAAGAACGCAGTCGAATGCCTTGGACAAATCACAAAAAATGCCCAAAACATCGCATTTATCCTCCCATGCATTATAAACATGACCTAAAAGTTCAACACCGGCATCAGTAGTCGAACGACCCCTTGTAAAACCAAACTGTTTGTTATGTAATAATTTATGTTTATTAAAAAATCTTTGCAGTTGATCTAAAATAACTTTTTCAAAAATTTTACTAAAAGTAGGTAGCACTGAAATAGGTCTATAATTAGTAGGGTCAGATGTACTACCCGAAATGTACTACTGTTGGTTTTTAAGAGACAATAAATTGCAGCCTAAATGGTTCGAAGGCGATCCTACACCACTGTGTGTAGAGGATATAGTTCTTGACGATAGTTCTCCAGACGACAATATAGATAGCTCCTCTGATGAAGATTAGATTAATGGTAACCTGTTTCGCTATTTTTTATGATATATTTTTTTGGAATATGTCGTTTTATATCGTACTAGCTGACTTGACAGACGTTGTTACCCTGTCTAAATATTATGTATGAGAAAATGAATTTTCTTCATATTTATTTTTGTGAATTTTTCTGTTTTAATACTTATTATGCTATTCCGGACGAAGACAAATCCAAAGACACAAAAATCATAAAAATTGGTCCAGCTGTTCTTGACTTATAAGTGGTGTAACTAACACGACTTTGTTTTATATACAGTATGTTAACTAACAGAGGGCGTTCCAGTTAACCTGCAATAGTATAGCATCCATACATGCTTTAAAAAATATTACCATTCGAAAACAAACTGTTTTTTTTTAAATATTAAAATATTCACTAAAAATGTTAAATTGATACGTAAAAGAAACACTCTGTACACGCGTACTTGAAGGACGGCAACTTCGCAATTACCTATTTAGGACGGATTTTTGGTAAATTAGATTTAAAACATATCCCCATAAAAATCTAAAAAGGTGAGGTCGGCTGATCTTGCAGGCCATCTGATTGTGCCATTTGTACCAATCCAGGTATTGAAATGGTTATTAATATAGGCAGTGGTCGTCATTTTATATAACTGATGTCACAGATAATTGTTAATTGTTAGTTGATTAGGTGTTAACATAAGTAATCTGATGGACCTTTGCGTAAAAGTGCTTTATCTTGTCCCATTGAATATAAAGTTTTGATTTCATGGTTTTCCTTTCATTTAATTTATCATGTTTGTTAGAGAGATTTGATCCTTATGATTGACCCTATCGATTGATGCTATAAAAGTACAGGGTGTTATTTTTTCGGATTTTAGTCGGTTCGATTCCTGAGTGTGGCAAGCGAATTTTCGAAAATCTTTGAATGCAGATTTGTTTCTTTTTAAAAATAAAGGAATGTTTCCTTTGAGTAAAATTTGCTATCTCCAGTATTTAGAGTACTTTCCATTCAAGTGTGGTTAAAAATTCCACCCTGTATAAATTTGGTTGGACTGCAAAAACTGCCAGGTTGCGAACTGGCAGACCAATGAATTTTTAAAGGGCATCATTTTAGCTACTAGGAGAACTTGGTTTCACCCTGTAACTCGATGAGGTAAAATAGACCACCCCATGTGGCCATAAAAATGGTTGGACTCTGAAACCCTCCAACACCACGCTCGGCCGACAAAGTTTTTTAGACTCTACTAATAGACACTAAAACCAACGAAAAGGTTTCGTTCAGTAACCACATGAGGTAAAATGATGGTCCAAAGTGGGTAGCATAACTCCTTACTGCCACGGATCCTCCAAGCTGAGCCCCGGCAGACCAAATTTTTTCCTACCTATTTTAAGTCTACTTTTCGTGGAATGTGGTATTTTCCAGTAACTCTATGACGTAAGTGATCATGCAGCCGCCGCCCGGACTATTATTATCTGGAAATATCACTGCGTTATAACTATAAACGTTATGTTTGATCGATTATGTAGGTATTCTCCTGTTAATTGTAATTAACACAAACACTTTAATAACTAGTAGTTGTGCGAACAGTATAGACTTCGCGAGCACAAACTTTTTTGCAACAATTATTATGTATAGTACCTACCAGTAAAGTTATTGAAAACGGGATATTTAAAAGTTTTTTTTATCAGGTTTTCAACAAATTTTTAAGAGACCAACTTAAAGTAACTACTTTTCAAATAAAAAAGAAGCATCGAAATCGGATCTCATAAGACGAAGATATCCATTTTGCCTCTTTTTGGGGGAAGTACTCTAAACAAAAATCACCGACGATAAAAAAAAATCTATAGTCGTAAAACCTGTAAGTACTTATACAAAGTTTCGTCCAGATCGGTTGGAAAATACGACCTGTAGAGGAAAAGCAACAAACCAACAGATGAAAGCATATTTTGGCAGACTTGAAGCAGAGACGCTTCGCTTCGCTTCGCTCGCTCGGTCTATTAACTAAGCACTACACTGAGTAAAATATAAGTACTTAGTCAAAAAAACTCAATGATTTCCTAAAATCTTAAAAGGTTCTCTTCATAAACGAGGGCATTGAATAATAAAATATTAATAGACCTAATTGCTATTAACCACTCACAAACCGGAATTACAGAAACAATTAAAAAGCCATTGTGTCTCACCCGATATCGCGACCTCGGGACTCAAAAAACTCGAAAACTACGTTCAAAGTCACGACACCAAGTTTACCTGATAACCAGATGTCTATGGGTAGGAATTGTAACACTTATAAGTATTAACAGCAAGGACAAAACAACGTGAGTCAGTGACTGATCAGCGCGTACACATATTTATGATCATTTCCAGGCTATTTTACCACAATCTACATAGTTACAGAAGGTTCGGTATTATAACCATATGGAAACCTGCAATTTGATAGTCAATGACTTGATCCCGAACTGAATGAGTCGATTTTTAACCGACTTCTGAAAAAAGGAGGAGGTTATCAATTCGGATGTTTCTATTTTTTTTTTCTTCATGTATGTTCGGACATAACTTCGTCATATTATTATGTGTAGGCGAATTTGCAAAATAATTTTTTTGTTTGAAAGGATATACTCCCGAAATGGTCCCATTGTCACCAAGTCAGAATCTGATGACGGGATCTCAAGGAAATCGAGGGAACCCTCAAATTTTATAGGCACACTTATAGCGATTTAGGTATTTTTTTGATGTCAGCGCCAAAATCCAAATTAGCGATTTTCCACATTATTTATCTTACGAATTCTTTAAAATAATGTTGCGTACATTATTTTTCATAATTATAATCTTTCAAATTCTAATATTTCCGAATTCTTAGGTTTCTTAATTATTTATTGTCCTAACACCAAAATTTTCCTAATGAGTACAGTTCGATACAAAATGGAAAATAAACTGATTGTCATATTACATTTTTTATCAGTTAAGTAATGAAACTGAACCATTTATTTCAGCTAGTACGTTTTGTAAGATAGTCTGTTAACCTACCCTCTTGATTTTATGCGAGCCTGGTATTGTTCTAAATCTAAACTTAATGAACTTAATAACTTTAAAGGCAAATTTTTGATATTTTGAGTTACATTATTGCAATTTTCGTAGGGATCTAAATTAAAAAAATATATATATATTGTATATAGCCTATGTTACTCGCTGATAATGTAGCTTTCTATATGTGAAAGAATTTTTAAAATCGGTTGAGTATTTTTTGAATTTATCCATGCATCTATTTGATATTACAAATTAGAGGATTATATCCAAGACTGACACATAATTCCCTCCAGAGAGTTTATTATACAAGTTGAATCATGTGGGAACAAAATCTGTTACAAAGTTTTTATTGTGATTGGTCTTATGTATGGAAAAAACAGAATGTGGACTAAAATGGAACATGTAATAATGAGAAAGTATAAATAAATGAATATGAAAAATTCTGAATATGTAAAAATAAGAATTCGGAAAAATAAGAATAAGAAGGAATAAGAAATTGGACAATTTAGACTTTGGAAAGCATCGCTGACACCATTTTTTTGGTGTCAGCGATGCTTTCCGAAGTCTAAATCCGAAGTCAAAAGTCCACTCCTCACAGACAGAACACAGCACACATGTTGACGATAAATACGTAAAACAAATTAATGAAAATTTGATTTTTGTTAATATCTTTTGAACGGTTATGAGTTGAATAACGAAAGTCTATAGGGCTCATTCGAAGGATGAATGAAAACTTAGAGAAAATGATTTAGATTAAGTAATGCATTGCGTGTGACGACGTGAATCGTGACGACACACACTTCCCGACGGAAAGCACTACTCGTAATTTTACATTTTTTGTATTATTTATTATTTTGTATTATCTAAAAATATATTAGGTAATTTTATAATTTCAAGTCACTAGTTTTTAAAACTTCCCAGAGAAGTCTAATAATGAATTCCATATACTTATAAAAACTAAACTATGAAGTTTAAAAAACTAAAATAAAAAACCAAAACTAAAACATAAAATCGTTTCTATACTCTCAATTATACACAGTTGAGATTATAGAAACGATTTTATGTTGGAAAATTCTGACGAGGCGACATAATCGAGAGTAGAGCACTCTCACCTCACGCGCTAAAACGTTGGTGAGGCGTGCAAAAAGTTAGACCATCAACTGACGGGACCAACGGCCATAAAAAGGTGGCTGGGACAGACTGGATGCTGAAGGATTGGTGTTGTGCGGCGCAGCTTAGGAGAGGCCTATATCCAGCAGTGGACTGCGATAGCCTAAGTGCGGATTTCACTAATGAAACTGAACTCGATCAGCATTTCTAAACCGCGTTCAAGAGCTGTCATTGTCAATATTTCACAACAATGTTAACACTGACAGCTCTTGAACGCAGATTAGGTGTGCTGAACGCGTTAAGTTTCTTTGGTGAAATTCGTCCTGAGTTGATTGGTAGAAACTCAAAACTGTTCAAAAGTTGACTGAAACAGAGTCCGTCTATCTGTCTGAGTTTCAGTCTACTTTTTAAATTGTTATGAATGGGCCTTCTTCACTTCCTGGCTTCATTAAATAAAGTGGTATAGTCCGGGCGTTTGCGTTGCAAATACAAATGTCATAGTAAGCCGGCTCATGTTGACATGGTTAATTGATCTTGTATGACTGATAAGTGAACCGACCGTCAGCTGCTCAAGTAGCGGTGGGTTTGGGTGTGAGAGGATGCGAAAGTTGTAAAAAAAAAAAAAAAAAAAAGTCATAGTACGCCGGCTGAAACCTTTTCACATAAATAGTTGACATCATACTGAGCTGAAAAAAAATAGTCAGCTGCACTGTGGAAGGGGGTAGAGATGGGCGTTGAATGAACGGACTAGTTTAATCAACCGTCGACGGAGCGTCGACGGTTCAACGGTTCACCATACTTCGATGGACTAGTTGATTTCGTAGACGGCTAAACAAGAAACGCTCAAAGTTCATACCAACGCACAACGCGTCGACGACTCATAAACTTAGTCGTCTTATACAACTCGTCGACCGTTCGTTTCCTTCAACGAGGCGACTCGTTGAAGTCGTCGTTTAAACTAATTTGAACTTTAAATACTACGACAGAGCGTTCATATTTGAATGAGCACAATAACGAGTTACGAGAAATCAGCTTTATTTTGGTAGAAGGATGCCAATATGATAATTTAACGAGTGCGAAAGAAATAGCTACGTGCGGCGCGGCGTGCACCTGCACTTGCAGTTGCGTAAATAGGTAATAATTTTGTTTTGATTTGATGGCTATTATACGTAATTGTGCGCAAGGTTAATAAAAAATACTTACCTAATAAATATCTGAGATCTGATTAGTGTTAAAAACTAAATACACAAACTTTAATACACTAATCACAACACAGATTGTAAATAGTGAATTCATTAGGTAGTAATAAAGTGTAATATAATCGACAATTTCGTAAAAAAAAATAAGATGGCACACTATTACAATTCGCGAAGCAACTAACTAGGTATTCGTAAATCGTACCTACGACGCTTGATTTAACTAGCCCGTTCACTAGTCGCGATGAACGTCTTCTATAAACCGTCAGTCTATAGAGTTAAACATGTCAACTAGTCGATGAAATCAACTAGTTGATCGACTAGTTGACGAACAACAATAAACGGTCTAGTTTCGTTAACGCTAAATACGTCGACGACCCATCTCTAGGGGGAATATGCGTCAGCTGCTCACATGAACTTGTAAAAAAACACGTAAATACAAAAGTCATAGTAAGCCGGCTGATGTTGACATGGATAGTTGATCTTGTATGACTAATAAGTAAACCGACCGTCAGCTGCTCAAGTAGCGGTGGGTTTGGGTGTAAGAGGATGCGAAAGTTGTAAAAAAAAAAAAAAAAAAAGTCATAGTACGCCGGCTGAAACCTTTTTACATAAATAGTTGACATCATACTGAGCTGAAAAAAAATAGTCAGCTGCACTGTGGAAGGGGGAATATGCGTCAGCTGCTCACATGAACTTGTAAAAAAACACGTAAATACAAAAGTCATAGTAAGCCGGCTGATGTTGACATGGATAGTTGATCTTGTATGACTAATAAGTAAACCGACCGTCAGCTGCTCAAGTAGCGGTGGGTTGGGGTGTGGGAGGTTGCGAAAGTTGTAAAAAAAAAAAAGTCATAGTAAGCCGGCTGATGTTGACATGGTTAGTTGATCTTGTATGACTATGACTAATAAGTAAACCGGCCGTCAGCTGCTCAAGTAGCGGTGGGTTTGGGAGTGGGAGGTTGCGAAAGTTGTAAAAAAAAAAGTAATAGTACGCCGGCTGAAACCTTTTTACATAAATAGTTGATATCATACTGAACTGAAAAAAAAAACGTCAGCTGCACTTTGGAGGGGGGAATATGCATCAGCTGCTCGCATGAACTTGTAAAAAAACACGTAAAATAAAGTTATGGTACGCCAGATGAAATGTAACTAGGTGATTGTTTAAATAATTATGAGTATGAAAAATCATATCGACGCGCGGGGCAATCTTCCCCCCGTGTAAATCCGAGCTACGCCAGCATTTACTGCGCACGTCGTACATAGCGCACCTTTGGAGCCATGCTGACCTTGAAGACCCTTCTCAATTGTCGCCCACTGACTGGAAAGGGAAGAAAAAGAAGAGAAATATATCTTCAAATGGTTCGAAGCAGATCAAGTACCCGCATCAGTCACGAGAATAACGGATGATAGCAGCGAAAATATTGCCGGTATGGATTTTTTGTCAGTGACACTTTCTTTAAGCTAGTATATTTCTGGTAGCCTAATTTTAATGATTAAAATGTTCATTACAAGATGATGGTGAAGAGGATCGAGCTCAAGAAGTTGAACAAGATGAAGAGAACGTTTTAACAGAGGAGAGTTCTGATGATGATTTATCAGAGAACGATTATGATTGCGATACCAGTCATAAAGAATAATTTCTGCAGTCATTAATTTTTATAGTTCTATTTCTTTACATTAAATGATTATATTTCCTTTTTACAGTCAATATTATTTTATATCATGCATTTCGTTTAAATATCCTAATCCTAACTAATATTAAAAATGCGAAAGTAAGTTTGTTTGTTTGTTACACTTTCACGCTAAAACGGCAGAACGGATTTGGATGAAATTTGGTACACGGATAGACCATGACCTGGAATAGGAAATAGAGTCTGTGCGGAAAGAGAAGCGGCGTGGCGTAAAATGGAACTAACATTATGTATGACTACTAAAAATTTCATCAAAACAATTATTAACACAGAATCTAAAAACATTATAATATTCTAACACAGCCTCATAATAATCTAGACGTTATATAATGTCGCACTATAATGTCGTAACAGTGTTGACAACATCACAAATACGGTAATTAAGCACAGCTGCGCCACCAAATCTTAAGCCGCTTCTCTTTCCGCACTGACTCTAGGACACTTTTTATGCCGGTAGTATGTTCCCGTGGGATAATTTCCGAAATACACGCGGGCGAAGCCGCTGCCGAAAGCTAGTATAAAATAAAACAAGAAAAAAAAACAAAATGTTTTCTTACGATATAGTTTTACACATGTCCCGACATTAGCATTTAATTACCACTATGCCGGTTGAAATTTGACAATATGATAGTTTAATAGTTACGTTTACAAAAACTATCAGTCAGCTGGGTGCGGGCAGGGGAACTCTGTCAGCTGGACCCTGAAAGGTACTGTGCATTGCTCGAATAATCTGTATCTTTACTGCGCCAACTGACGGTCTTTGCACCGCTACGCACGCAGCTGATTGTTGTTTTCGTACTTTAAATTATTTAAAGAATCGCCTAGTTAAATTTCATCCGGCGTACTTTATTTTACGTGTTTTTTTACAAGTTCATGTGAGCAGCTGACGCATATGCCCCCCTCCACAGTGCAGCTGACGATTTTTTTTCAGTTCAGTATGATGTCAACTATTTATGTAAAAAGGTTTCAGCCGGCGTACTATTACTTTTTTTATTTTTTTTATTTACAACTTTCGCAACCTCCCACTCCCAAACCCACCGCTACTTGAGCAGCTGACGGTCGGTTTACTTATTAGTCATACAAGATCAACTATCCATGTCAATATCAGCCGGCTTACTAAGACTTTTTTTTATTTATTTTTTTACAACTTTCGCAACCTCCCACTCCCAAACCCACCGCTACTTGAGCAGCTGACGGTCGATTTACTTATTAGTCATACAAGATCAAACTATCCATGTCAACATCAGCCGGCTTACTATGACTTTTTTATTTACGTGTTTTTTTACAAGTTCATGTGAGCAGCTGACGCATATTCCCCCTTCCACAGTGCAGCTGACTATTTTTTTTCAGCTCAGTATGATGTCAACTATTTATGTAAAAAGGTTTCAGCCGGCGTACTATGACTTTTTTTTTTTTTTTTTTTACAACTTTCGCAACCTCCCACACCCAAACCCACCGCGGGTGCGTCAGCTGACGCTTGGTTTACTTATTAGTGATTCGAGAACTACTGAAAAAATAGGCAATCGATCGGCGTAAAATGGGTACCTGAAATGCAACGGTACCTCCCGGACTAGTATAACGAGACCATATTTGCATAAACCATAATGGAATAGTCACGTCTAGTAATTGGTTGGTATGGAAAACTTAGTTATCTGAAAAGGTTTGTATGGAAAGGATAAAATAATGTAATTTTAGTGTCGTATAAACCGCGAAAAATCCAGAAGGGAAAATGTTTTCTAACAATATAAAACATGATTAATTTCCAATGGTAAGCGAGTAAATTACACATAAGATTTCTTGGGATTCGATTCAATATTTTTTTTTTTTTGCATGTCGGTTGTTATTTTTTGTAAAAAAAAGTTTTTATTTTTCACTTTTTAGTTGTGGTACTACGCCATATAAATTCGAATACCTAAGTACCACTACCTGCATAAGAAATTAGAACATCATCCACATAAAAAGTGGGAAAAAAATACGTATTATTGAAGCTAACTCAAAAACTACCCAAGCAAAGTTAATTTTACATGGGACCAACTTAGAGGTATACATACCCTCCCGAATAAAACAAGAATCTTTCAAATCGACAACTCTGTAGAAAGCTATGCGTGGTCATACATAAAAAAAAATATACTTGTCGACTTGAGAACCTCCTCCTTTTTTTTTCGTCGGTTAAAATAAACTATACAACGTGTAACGTTAAATGCGCAAAACCTCTTAAGGGGTCATTGCACTCATCATTATGAACAACTTTTACTATGGGACCAAACCTGAAATCGCGAAAAAAAAAAACCGGTCAAGAGCGACTCGGACTCGCGCGCCGAGGGTTCCGTTCCGATTTCTGAAAAAGTGTGCTATTTAGAGACATCGTTTTATTTTTATTTATTTATTTATTAAAACTTTATGCACAAGTAAAAAAAATACCGTACAAAGGCGGACTTAATGCCTGAGGCATTCTGATTCATTCATTTTTCCTGTACCTAATCTTTACATAAACTTCTATCACACAGAATAATTTCAGATTTTTCCCTTTGCAAACTTCGGAGATAACGGTATTTTTTTCACATTTTTCATCAAAGTCGAAAACTATGCGGCCTAAAAAAATTAAAAAAACCGGCCAAGTGCGTGTCGGACTACGCACAATGAAGGGTTCCGTAGTTAGGATGAAGTTATCCCAAGAACAAACTTAACAACATAGTTGAAAAACATGTTCTCCTATACATTCCAACAGTAAATATAAGTTTGTACTCACAATATCGAGAAATTTACCGTGCTATTTTAAGACCACAAACTTCTTACAGGTTTTCCTGTAATCTACGGGTATAGAACTATTTTCTGTATTTTTTTCAAAATTTTAGCCTCAGTAGTTTCGGAGAAAAGGGAAAAGCAGGAAAAGAAAAAAAAAAAAAAGGAGGGAGGGTTCAGGAGGGGCAATGGTCAATTTTCGATTAATTTTCTTAAATAACATTAAAACGATTTATTTTAAAATTATAAAAAAAAAATATTTGAGACCCTCATAGTAAGCCCTTTTATTTGCTTTTATTTGATGTATCACACGGTTACAGTTTGCAAAACTTTTTTTAAATTTTCTTATTTGCCCTCTAAAAGTGACCCCCACATTCAAAATTCATTTATTTACTTTAGCCGTACGTGTTTGGGTCACAGAAATCCATAAGTGTACCAAATTTCAACTTAATCGGTCTATTAGATTCGGAGAAAATTGGCTGTGACAGACGGACAGACAGACACACGAGTGATCCTATAAGGGTTCCGTTTTTTCCTTTTGAGGTACGGAACCCTAAAAATGTTCAAGAATGTACAAACAGCGCTCTTTCATATGATACCACACATGCCCTAGTAACCCCACTTTGAATTTTTAAGACCCCCTTTCAGCACCTGTTACAAAAAAAATATAAATATTTTTATTTCTTTCTTATTTGTAAAAAAGCTGGGTAAACGTCCTAAAAAACTGTTCAAAATTTCAAGTTGATAGCATTAGTAGTTCTTGAGATATCCAGCTGTGACAGACAGACAGACAGACAGACTGAGTGACACCATAAGGGTTCCTTTTTTACCATTTTGGTACGGAACCCTAAAAAATCAGCTGTTCAGTACATTTTGACGAATTATGCAAACATAAATGTACTGAACAGCTGATTATTTTTCGCGATTTCACGTTTGGTCCCATAGTAAAAGTTCTTCATAATGATGAGTCCAATGACCTCTTAAGAGGTTTTGCGCATTTAACGTTACACGTTGTAGTTAGGTATATAAATTGATAATAACCGGAAACAAGCGCAATAAATTTTATACTTATTTTATTTTATTTCCACCTTTTAGCCTTATTAATAAGAGCATATTTAATTAAATATTAATAAATGATAATAATGCATGTTAAGGCGAATGCACTTACATAAATACCTAATACTTACATAGGTACCTCTACAGTATCTAATTACAGTTTTAAATTACCATCATATGTGGGTCACCATTCTACACATGGTTAATTAATTTTACCTACTTTAAATAATGAGGTTCGTGTGTTCCAATAATAGTATTTTGTGAGTTCATTCATATTGTTTTGAACGTAAATGACTGTTATAATATGCAACTGACGTATAATAAGGGGTATTAAAACACGAATGTGGGTTCGCCTCGTGTGATAATAGTAACACATGAGTGTTTTAATACCTAATTATGTACAGTTGCATACAAGACTTTATCTACATCCATGTTATCAATCCACTATAGAAGGTTCTGAAACAGTTTTTTGCAATACTAATACTGGTATCGAACATGGCGGCCGGCGTCATAGTATACGACGTGAGTTCTTTTTTCAAATTACGGCGCTGTTGTAGTGAAACGCGCGTGCATTACAATGTTCTTTTTTTGAAAACGAGTTGTATTATGAAATTCAGAACAACATTAAAATACCCGTTTAGATGCTATTATGGTTACCATGGTTACTATGACACTGGATGTTTTAATGTTGGCAATAAGCTAACTGTTTCAGAAACTTTTATAGAGGATTTATAGCATGGGTGTAGATAAATATTTTTAAGTGCCTACTTAAAAATATTAATATTGATTATTAGTGTTTTAAGAATATTTTATAATTATGTATTAAGGAAATTTTATTCAACTGTGTGTATTTGAGAGTTATTTTGAATCGATGATTAAAATATTATGGGTTTGAAAGTGGAGCCGCGGTGGGTGGGGTGACTAAGAAGTAGGTAGTGTGGAAGTCGGTTGTGATGTTACGGGCATAAGGGATATATTTTGTGGAAAGTTTTCAGTATAAATATAAATGGCTATAAGCTTATGAGAAGAGCAGACAAACGATGGACTGTGTGAAAGATGACAAGACTAGAGAGCACTACCTACTTACTAAATTTACAGGTAAATAAACAAAGTAATCCTGTTGTAATAAATCTAAGTTATAAAAAAAACAAAACGTGTTGCTTATACTCGTATCTATATTTTTTAAACATCTGATTGTCTAATAAACGGTTATATAAAATCAAAATATTTAATTAGGTACTTAATTAACGAGAAACGTTTCAAGTAGATTCTCCGTTCTTAGTAGGTGTTTTTTTTACTAACCTACTCTGTCCCACTCCTGCCCAAAGGCCTCCCTTCACTCCTTCCATCTTTCGCAAGTCGGGGTTACTGAACGATACCTATAAGAATCACTCAAATAGCTCTTAGTTTATTATGTGGTCTAAATACCTATTTGTTTAAGTGTTTTCAAAGACACAAGTCAAGATAAGCGATAGTAAATACTTACCGCTTTTTCGCTTCATGGTTTTACAGAACGAAATTGATTACTTAGCAAAAAGAATTAACAATTAATACAATGAATTTGTAAATGTATGACTAAGTCGTACATTTACAAATTAATTTTATTTATTGTTGATTAAGCAATACGTTTGCCTTCCGAGAGCTGTTAGCAAGTCTTGCTAACAGCTCTGGGAAGGCAAACGTATTCCTTGAACTCTTCCTGAATTCTAAGAGCTCCTTCTGATTCTAGAAGCCTAGTCCTTTTTAACCGACTTCAAAAAGGAGGAGGTTCTCAATTCGTCGGAACATGTTTTTTTTTTTTTATGTATGGTCCCCGATTACTCGAAAATGGCTGGACCGATTTGGATTTTTCTTCTTTTGTTTGAAAGGGTATACTTCCCAAGTGGTTCCATGATCATCAAGTCAGGATCTGATGATGGGATCCCATGGAAATCGAGGGAAACCCTCAAATATTATGGGCACACTTATATTGATTTCGGTATTTTTTATAGTAACTCGTGCATTTGCTCTCGGAAAGTACCATTTGGTGACCTGGAACTGATGATGAAGACCACAGAATGGCCATCGGAAATAATCAATTATATCTAAGTAGGTATATCACATGTTGCGATTCGATTACTTTCATATGGTTTATGCTCGTCAAAAAGCATAATGATGATGGTGACTTCACCATGAGTTCCAGTTCTCCTGGTTTTTACTAGGAGAACTCCTCAACAATTAACGTCCCTGCATCGGGAAAAGCAATATTTTGTAAAACGTGATGAGCAGTTGACATTGGGTTATTGTAACTTAGATAAATTACAAACTGACCCACTGAAAAGTGCAAAATAAAAACTTTTTTACAAAAAACAAAACCGACTTCCAAAAAAACACTACAAAGTGAAAAATAACTTTAATTTCGGAAGTCGGGGACAAAAACCTAAAATACAGATCCAAAGACACCGACTTCCGAAATTAAAGTTATTTTTCACTTTGTAGTGTTTTTTGGAAGTCGGTTTTGTTTTTTGTAAAAAAGTTTTTTTATTTGATTCTTCGAAGGTTCTCAGTAATGAGAGTTATCATGACAATTCACGCCACCATGACAAGAGGTCTTCCATTTCGACAATGAATATAAATTACATGATGACGTTCATCATTCGTTTCATTCACTCGTTCATTATTCAGTCACGCTACCTAGTGATCGTCATTTTAGAAAACCCTCATTGGTTCCGAGCCCAATCACTGAGAACCTTATTTAATTCCACCACGTAATAACGTATATAGCACTATTTCCTATTAACGACTTTGCGGTGGCACCGAAAGCGTCAAGTGAGATTTCAGAAACACTGGTCCTTAACTCCTTACACTCTGAACACCTGGTCCTTTTAGCTCTCAACTCTCTTCATCTCAACTAACATTTATTGTACTACACCAACCTTTAGACACCAGGTAAGCTTCAAGCGCAAACGCTATACTGGTCTTGCCAGCCCCACTAAGGCCAGTGAACCATACTGTGCTCCCTCTAAAAGCCCTGCTTCCTAGGGCACGACTTCTCTTCGCTCTGGACACCTGGTGCTTCTGCTCTACTACATTTGTGGCTACTTGTGCGCACTGAAACAAAAAGATAATTTTTATAAGAACAATGGAAATTGAAAGTGTTTCCCTGCATGTTAATAAGGTTGAATTTAATTATGATAAAATTAATTGTGTTAGAAGGTGCGCTGGAGAGTACAATCCCGAGCATGTTTTTCGATCCCGGGATTACGGGATTCTTGATGCGTAATCCCGGGATCCCGGGGCTATCCCGGGATTAGATGTGGTTTCTAATTGGTCTCAAATGTAAACAATAGTAGCTATCCTCATTCAAAAAACCGGTCAAGTGCAAGTCGAACTCGCGCACGAAGGGTTCCGTACCATATTATATGTTTAAGGCCGAACTATACGCCAATGACCTTGAGTGGTTAGCTTGCGCATTCTGGCCTGAGCTCACGCAACGCGTCGTACGTCCAGCCAGTAATAGGACTCGCCCATCAAGGAGCGCTGTCCCAAATTAGACGCATTTTTAATTTATTATAATAAAAAATATACATGTTTTTAAAAAGTAACAAAACCAAATCATTTTCGTTTGTATTGCAAAGTAGTAGATATTTTTTTTATATTCTTTTGATAAAAAATGAATGAGTAAAATGGTTTCATCTTAACGATTTGAAGGTGATTTGGGGTTTTTTTTTCTTATTATGTGATACTGATAAAAAAATTATGGCTAAACCAAATTACGATTCATATCATGTAGATTACTAACAATTTTTTTCAGATGTAATTTCTCTGTAGGTTCCGGCGAAAAACAGCTTCATCTGCACGCTGTTTTTAAGCTTTTTTCGAAAGAGTAGCCTTAACAATCGCAAAGATAACTTTTTACTTATTTTATAATGATACTGTGAATTACAAGGTTATTTTTTGCAGTTGCAGAAAATCACCCATGTTTAAAAAAATACCTTATGAATCGCCGTTTTCAGTATTGTTGATTAAATACAGTATTCATGGTACCTACATGGTATAAAGAAGTTTCAAATTCCTAATTTGTTGAATTGTTGCGCTAGAGCTCGTACAAAAATGGTCTAAAATTTACAACTTTTGCCCCTATTTCTTAATTTTAAAAGATTAAAAAAAAATATGTTTGTACTCTACTCAAAGAGTTCTAGACGATGACACCCCACATGCTAGATTTTTTTTTTTTTTTTTCAAAATTACAAGTTAATTGTATGGGGATCGACCCCTTACATTTTTAACTTTGCTTTATTTTTATTATTTGTTGTTATAGCCGTAATAGACAGCGGAGGCTTAGTAAGTTTGTACTGGACTGTACGTGGTTGTCTGATTTCATGGATTTTAATTTTCTTGCGCGGAACCCTAATTATTTTTCTAAAATAAAAATAGCCTAAGTTACTCCTTAAAACATCAGCTATATGTCGTCAAAATCGGTGAAAATTCGTTTGGCAAGTTTCCTAACCATTTTTTAATCGGACTGCGCTTTAAAATTCTTCTATACAAACTTAACATCCCTAACCTCATTTAAGGCGTAGTTTTGAAAAACTAATAATGACAAACATTATTTCTTTATGCAAGTATTTGTGCTAAGTTTCAAGTTCATTAACCAAATTAATAAGATTTTTCATATAAACTGTATCTCTGTTTTCACGAACACAAATAAAGAATTTCAAAAATCGTCTGGTATGTTTCCATAACTTGACTCAAACATTATTTACACCAATTTTAGAGTTAATCTAACCCCCAATAAAATCCTCCGCTATAAGATTAACTTTTCACCCCTTACGGGTAGATTTTTGGAAAACCCTGATACACGTTAGTCTTAATTATTGGTCTCAAGTATAAAAACTGAGTTTTGAGTTAATCGGACCGCGTGTTCAAGTTCTTCCATACAAACTTTGACACCCCCCATCCCTTCTTAGGGTGTAGTTTAGGAAAACTAAAAATGACAAACTTTATAATTTACTTAGATGAATATTCGTGCTAAGTTTCAAGTCTATTAACTCAAGGGATAGGATTTTTCATACAAACTTTCATCCCCTATTTTACCCCCTTAGGGATGGAATTTCCAAAAATCCTTCCTTAGTGGATGTTTACACTATGGTATCTATGTGCAAAATTTCAAGTCTCTAGGTCCATTGGTTTGGGCTGTGCGTTGATATATTAGTCAGTGACTCAGTCAGGACTTTGATTTTTTTATATATATAGATTTACCATGTTATTTTAAGACCACAGACTTCTTATAGATTGATAGAAGTGCTTGTCGGACTACGCACAATGAAGGGTTCCGTAGTTGGAATAAAATCATTCCAAGAACAAACTTAACATTATAGTTGAAAAACATGTTCTCCCATACATTCCAACAGTAAATGTAAGTTTGTACTCACAATATTGAGAGATTTACCATGTTATCTTAAGACCACAAACTTCTTATAGGTTTTCCTGTAATCTACAGGTATAGACCTATTTTCTGTATTTTTTTCAAAATTTTAGGCTCAACACTTTCGGAGATAAGGGGGGGAATGGTAAATTTTCGTCTATTTTCTTAAATAACTTTAAAACTATTTATTTTAAAATTATTAAAAAAATATATTTAAGACTCTCATAGTAAGCCCTTTCATTTGATATGTCACACCACACGGTACAGTTTGCAAAACTTTTTTTTTATTTTCTTATTTGTCCCCTAAAAGTGACGCCCATATTCAAAATTCATTTATTTATTGTAGCCGTACGTGTTTGGGTCACAGAAATCCATATATGTACCTTTCAACTTAATCGGTCCATTAGATTCGGAGCAAATTGGCTGTGACAGACGGACAGACAGACAGACAGACACACGAGTGATCCTATAAGGGTTCCGTTTTTTCCTTTTGAGGTACGGAACCCTAAAAAAACGAGTAATTTCTTGAATAAATATATTTTTAATTTTATTGCACAACACAAATCACAATCTTATAGTAAGAAAAGAAAAAAGACAAAACAAAGATAGGTACTATACTTTGTAAGAAATAAAAAGACAAAAAAAAAACTTATTTAGAATTTTGAAAACACAATTGTAGAAATATCAATGCATCCAAGGTTTTACGAAGCCCGATTCCAAGCCTGCTTCGTAGTTTATTGCCAACATTAGCAGCAGCTGAAAACGCTCGTACAGGTTCTACACTGGTTGGAGGAAAAGACAATAGATACTATATAAGTATATATCAAAGGGTTGTTTTTTTGGCGATATGTAATAAATGCTATTATCATAGTCTAGGCAAGGTCATTGTCAAGGCGCAACGGTCTACGGAGTGCAAACTAGACCTGTTTGTGGCAATCCCGAAAATCCTGAGATTAGCCAAGTACAGCGCCGGGATTTTCGGCGTTAGAAAACGGCCGGTATCCCGGGATCCCGGGTTTCGGGATCTCGGGATCTTTTGTATTCTCTAGCTGAAAACTAAGAAACCTAATAAAACGGGTGTCGACAGAATATTTTTAGCCAATAGAAAATAAGGAATATTTAAATATTTAAATGATAAATCCATAAAACTCATGTAAAATACACAATAAATGTTTTTTTAGAATAAGTTAGATTATAAGATGAACGATGAGTTCTCATCTATAAAGCTTTCTTTTGCAGAGCCCGACAGGATCCACGATTGTATACATTTTGGAATGCAATAAATTACTGAGATAGATACTCTATTATAAATAGAAATTTTTAAAGATGAGCCTCATGGAAGATGTTTTCTTCACTTGTTGTTTTTTATGAGGCGAGATCGAGGTCAAGCGCAGATCTATTTTCCTTCCTCTCACCCCTCTCAACCTCCTCAACTCTACCCCTACCCTCTGCCTCCGCCTGTCGTTCCAACTTTCTATTGTTAGACGAAAACAAATGCACATAGGGGCAGATTACTTCAATGAATCAGTGCTATACAAAAAGCCACTTTAAGGTATAAGGCGTTCGTTTGTTGTACGTTGCGCAGAAAAACGTAACGCTTTTTGAGTTAACGCTTGTGTTAATGTCACTACTCATATTTTTTCCAAGCAGAATATAAAGATATATACCTACTTAAATAAAAATCAATTTTCATATAAAGCCCAATTAAATTCCAAAAACTTTTGTTCAGAACAAGGAATTACTCATGTTGCTTTTCCGGGACAATTAAAAATAGCAATCAATAGCTATTTTAGTTAACTGCAACCAAAAATAGCAACCAGGAAACTGTGTAGTCATATTATATCGTGGTGCATGATAATGCATGATGGTCATTGAGAGTGGATTGATTGGACACTATGAACACAATCAAATTACTCAGTCTCTCGGCCTCGATAAAGGTCAGACATGTGCTTTATACGTTTGAACATTTATTTTTTAATAACAGTAAAATGTTTCAATCGTTATACCTAAGTTAACTTCCTCTTCCTTAGATTATGCAGATTTCCTTAGATTAGTTAGAAAATGTTAGATCGCATCTAATTTTTAATAGATTATTTAAATTCAAATGAGAAAACCAGCTATCCATCTAGTATAAGTTTTTAGCTTCTAAAAACTTATACTAGATGGCTCTGTGTTCTCACTCATAATCTACAACGAACGGAACTTCGTAACAACCGGGTGTCCCACGACACTTCCCGCCTTTTTCTATTTAAAAGTCGGGAGTCGGGAGTCCGGGTGGGAAAGTCGGGATATAATCTTAAGTAAGTAACAATTAGCCTTGGAATTACACAGTCACCAATCAGTATGTTAAGGTGCATAGATTTACGCTTGCTATAGGGATTTTTCCAAAAACAAAACCCTTTGCAATTTTCTGAATAAATATAAAGGACCAATTATTCAATATAGCTGATATATTTTACATTCAAACACCAACTTCATCGAAGTTTCACAGAAACATACCTATTAAACAATGTTTTATCATGGTACTCTGGTATGATTACAAAACCAATGACCCGTGGCGTAAACCTTCGTGCATGCCATACATGCACACATTTAACCGACTGCTAACATAGATTATAATCAAGCAGTAGGTATCTACATTTAAATACCATATGGTTTTTTAAACGAATAGGTAGTCATCATCTTTAGTAAGTAATTGTATAGTTTTTTAAGCACCTACTTTTGAATTTAGTGCATGCTCATTGCTCATTGATGTGCATTCGTGCGTACCTATTTCAAACTTGGACCACAGAACCACACCCGACTTCCCAAAAACCCAAACCCCAAAATGTGCCTTGGAAAGGAAACAGCATGACATTATTGTGTAGGTATCAAAATAGGACCAATTTTTCAACCAAGTCCTTAGGCAAGTTTGTTGCCAAGTCGGTGGCAACAAACTTGCCTAAGGACTTGGTTGAAAAATTTCGTAGTATTTTTTTTGGAAGTCGGTTGTTTTTTTTTTATAAAAAAGTTTGATTTCTCACTTTTTAATTGTGGTACCTCTCCCCACACAGGCCACACACAAATAACAAATAACCTGCAAAATAAATTAGAATACAATCCATGTAGACTGTGGGAAAAATACGAATTTTAATTTAACAAATTTTATAAGAGACTAACTTCGAGGTATATTCTCCCGAATAAAACAAGAATCTTTAAAATCGTATTACTGTGTAAAAAGTTATGGCCAACCATATAAATAAAAAAAATACATATTAAACCTGCCGACTTGAGAACCTCCTCTTTTTTTATCGTCGGCTAAAAATATGACCAAATCAATTTATTTGTCACGGTTTATCTGATGTGTTAAGGCTGATCTTCTAATCAATTACTAAATATATTTAATTATTTTAACTGTATGTATGTTAGTCCCTATCCTATACCTAAATGAAAGTCGATACGCTATTTGTAAATATTCCACATAGCCCTAATCGACTATTTCCGTCAAACTCATTTCTGTATAAATTCATTCGCCTAAATACCATAATAATTAACCGAGATCCAATACCATTCGTCGTAATTTAGTTCTATACTTAATGCAAATTGGATAAGTAATTTCAATGGTGAAGGGCATTATAGTACAACCTTGGACAAGTTATTAAATGCAATAGGTCTGTATTGCATTCGAAAATGAATGTCAATGGAATAACCCTACCTATAACCTACTCTTGCATTGCGAATCAATTTTTTTGTATCTTTTTCTTTAACAAAACTGCTATTTTATTTATTTTATTTTATTTTATTAATTTTAGGAAAGCTTACAGCTAATATATTTCCATATATATAGTACAATGTGTAAAAGATGGCCAATTACAAGCTTCCACCAACGATTAAAGTGAGTAACATTAACAAATACGAGAAAACAGCGACGTGAGAGATAACTAAAGTCTCACGCTCAAAGAATACAATAAAAAAAGTTAAAAACAAAAAAAAATGGTTATATATCGAAAAAACAATTATTCAAACTTTTCCTTACTTCCTTAATGCTACTATTAAATAAATCTAACTCGACATCCTGACACACCACATTAAAAGTACGACAAGCTCTTATCACGTACGAGTTATGCCTGTATACAGTTCTAACCTGAGGCACATAGAGAAGACGTGGTCTCCTAAGAAATGCACTCGGTACACGAAGCCCGATAACCCCCCTATAAACCCCCTTAAAACCCTATATTATCTAAAGTGGCATATTTTAAAGGGCTTTTAATAAGTCAAACATCAAACTGGATTAAATAATAGCCTTGTGAATTTGTAGTAGAAATACTTTTATCTACACCCATGCTATAAATCCTCTATAAAAGTTTCTGAAACAGTTAGCTTATTGCCAACATTAAAACAGCCAGTGTCATAGTAACCATGGTAACCATAATAGCATCCAAACGGGTGCTTTAATGTTGTACTGAATTTCATAATGCAACTCGTTTTAAAAAAAAGAACATTGTAATGCACGCGCGTTTCACTACAACAGCGCTGTAATTAAATAAAAGAACTTTTTCGAACTCACGTCGTATACTATAGTATATAATAACATAATTTTGTTTATTCAGAGAAATATGTAAGTAACATTTAAGTATCCTAGCTGTTAATATTTACCTACTTACTCATTTTTTGTCACTAGCTTTTATTTTACTTAGGATTTATTTTGCATTATTCTTTTTGCTCCAAATTGGACATAATATAGGTAAGTACCTATCACGAATTATTTCGGAGCTCATATTGTTCATCTTATAACCATTACATAAATTGTAATAGATGTACCCAATACTTTTCATCGATATAATCATAGCATAGCCCATCAAAGTGGTTTTGTTTATGAAACAAATGGAATCAATGTCTCTTTCCCTTTGTCTACCATTCATAAAAAGCGTCATTTGTAACTTTGGTAATAGGGGGAATTTTACCTTGAGCCGAACTTTTCAGTGGGGTCAATTAGTCAGTGGGGCGAATTTGACAGCGGGGCTTTGTCAGGAAGAAGAATTTGCCAGTTGAGAGAGAATTGCAAAGTAGCTTTTCATTAGAGGAATTTGACAGCGAGACGATAGAAAAAACGCCCAAGCGAATGAAAATCCTTTCGGTGTCAATAAAATGTACACACCTGTGTTATCTTTCTATTTATCCGCACGGTAATAATGTTAAGACTGTGGTCGCCTATTTTCGCGCTCGGATTTTAAACATCTGACGCTCGACGCCGCGTAGCGAGTGCGCGTGTGTGCGTTTTTCCTCATGTACGGCACACATTTGCGATGCTGCGACGACTAAACGATCTTGATCTGTAGCTATGGCGTACCTATATTTTTTTGAAGTAAAAGCTAGAGGTTTACGGAGAAAATAAAAAGACTGTCCACAATACATTATTAGTGTATTTTAATTAAATTTATACAAATATGGATGAAGAAAATAATATTATGTAGGTACTTATAAAAACTAAACTCATTTTACTTATTTGCTTAAGTATTTGTATACTTATAAGTAATTGAAGTTTTATAAAAGTATTTGTATTTGACGACACGGTTGGCGCAGTGGCTGAGCAATTGACTGCTGCGCAGCATGTTGTGGGTTCGATTCCCGCACGGAACAAATATTTGTACGACCTACAAGTATTTGTTTCCGAGTCTGGGTGTTTTTCTATCTATAATATGTATGTATTTACAAAAAAAATGTATATAAGAAGTTTATCAGCCATCTCGACACAAGCATTAGGTTGCTTAGCTTGGGACTAGATGGCGTTGTGTGATATGTCCAAGGATGTTTAATTATTATTTATTTTATTTATTTGTCTAAGGGGATTGATCGACTTTTCCTTGGATCTATAATTTCTGGGAGAACACAATCAGAATAAAATTTTGTTAACAGCGGAGCCATCTTTTGTCCAAAATCATCGTTTTTTTGTGTAAAACAGTTCAATTTAAGCCCAATTTCAATATAGATAAAGACGCCACGCGCTAGCTATAATTATTTATTTTTCTTGCGGCATTATAGGTTTAGCAACCGCATCAAGTTCATAAAACAGTTGAATTTGAACCAACAATAATACATAAAGCCGCCTCATGCGCAAATGTTTGGTTTACTGTTTTCAAATTTCAAATAGGTAGTCACCCCGCTGCCACAGAATAAATAATAGTACTGCTGCGTTCGTGTGGGGTTGGTTTTGTAATGTTTATTAGCCTAGGCAGGTATTGTACGTGCCCAGTCGACCTAATGACTATACAGTCGACCACACGTCGCACGTCAGTGGTAAGTGATAAGGATTTGTATAGGTATCGTTTTCATAGTTTTCGATTTCGACTATAGCCAATAGTGAAGTCAAAATTAAAATCCAAGATGGCGGCTGCGAAAATTTTAAAATTTTTCGTCATGGATGTCGTTTTCATAGTTCTCGAGGATGAAGCCGATAGTGAAGTCAATCATCCTAGAAGGGATGATTGACTGCACTATGCGGCCCAAGAGAGCAATGCAATGGTGGCCCAATGGTAACGATCCCGACATACGAGTAGGTCATGGTTTCGAACTCAGGCAGGCACTTTGTGTAAATAATTTCATCACCACTACTCTCAAATCAGTGAAGGAAAATATCGTGAGGAAACCGCCTAGAACCAAAAATTCGAAGACATGTGACATCTACCAACCCGCACTGGGTCCTCGTGGTGTATTACGGCCCACTCCCTCTCACCGAGAGGAGCCCTGTGTCCCAGCAGTGGGAATATTATAGGCTGATTATGATTGAGACCCATTATGTTGTGAGCGAGCACGTTTCAGTGCCAGAGGTCATCACTGATGTGAGACGAGAAGATATATTACGCTCAACACCGCCGCGCGCGGCCCTTGTCCAATCAGAGCGCGGCTAGCCGCGCGTGGCAGCCGCGCTCAAATGCCGCTCTATATTTGGACACACCTTTATATAGTGCCTTTATCTATGCCTCACTCGTTTCGTATCGTTTAGTGCGGTCGCGATTTGAGTATATTTCCCACAGTTTTATTGATGTTTTCCTCGACCAATGTTTTCTTTCTGCGGACTTCTGATCTTGCTTCTTGTACGAACCTTGCTACCACACCGGACACGGTACGGAGAACCCCGCATAAACGTTGGACTTGAACTTGTTATTTTGTATATTACGACCAGCCTACTGATTTCATATTGGCACCATGGATCGTTGTGTAAATTGTGGCAAAGTGACTAGAGGCTGTAGTTTACGTGGTCGTCGAGCTGAAGAACTTCAAAAATCAGCTGTTAAGTACCTATATGTAGATCGTTATGTAACCTCACTTTTATTACATCTCTTTTAACTCGGAACTCAGACCGCGAAAATCCGCAAAATGTTCAGTGATGGTTTGATAATATAGTAGCTATAAATTGACACCAATTTCATCTTTTTACAACCCAGGCCCAGGCCCAAGTTTATATGACATGGTTTCCGTCTCCTTTGTCACGGATCCACAATAGAGATTGTGGCAGTAGAGATTTCAAATAAAAATCTGATATAAATTTTTTCTTCATATTCATCCTCCAAAATTCTTGTAGCCATCTTGGATTTACATTTTGACTACACTATCGACGTTAGCACCCACAAGAACCATGAAAACGATACCCATGATGAAAAATTTGAAAATGTTCGCAGCCGCCATCTTGGATTTACATTTTAACGTCACTATCGGCTTTAGCATCCTCGAGAACAATGGGAACGATCCCCATGACGAAAAATTTAAAAATTTTCGCAGCCACCATCTTGGATTTACATTTTGACCAAATTATATTGTATTATTGATATTGTAATTACAATATCAATATTACAAGTAATACAACATAATTCAAGAATTGTAACATAATTCTCCTAAAGTAAGTGTGCCTACCACATTAGCTTCTTAAAATATTACTTAAATGAAAGGATTAAAAATATTTAGTCGCACTACTATTGACTATATATCACGCGAGGCGCATGCGCGGCGGTGGGAGGTCAACCGACATAGGTCCTGCGTCGAAGAGCGCCAGAGCGCGACTGACTTAGGCCGTTCGATGCACCCGATTTTATACTCACTTTAAAAAATTATTTTCGTAAATGATTGAAGACAGATATGTTTTATTTTTTACACATATATAGTACAATCTTTCTTCTTATAAAATGATTTGTGTTGCCAAATGACTTTTAGATTCTGAGAAATGACGTGTTTTTTTGTAGTCGATTTCTCGATTTTTGATTATCTTAGACGTGATTAAAATACAAGTTAATGAATTAAAAATCAAACTTTTCTCAATGCATTTTAAATTTCAGGATATGCCTCTTCGAATGAATACCACTTTACCTTCTTAATTAGTAGTAATAATTGGTGTAAGATTAGTTCAAAGTTGAGCCTTCGCGCGTCATCTGGAAATCGCGCCTTCGAAATCGACTGTTTTCGTAGTCAATAATTCAATTTGAACAAGTTTTTTTTAATAGACTTTAAATAAAAATATATGATAATTACGATGATTGAAGTCAAAAGAAGCTAAAAAAATAAATTATGTGACCAAAATCACTTCAAAATCTCCCAAGTTCTCGATTTACGTATGAAAAATGCAACAACGCTCTTAAATAAATAACTCATGATAATTCAGTCGGCAATTGTTTCAATGGCTTTACATAGCAAAGTCAATATTTAGTTGTTACCTACGTTATGCATTGTAGTGAAACAGCATATGCTCATTACTGTCGTGACGGGTAAATAAAAACTGTAATTATATACCTACTGTCATTTGTTTGGCTATATTTTTTTTTTTGTTTGTTTGCCGATACGATACCGACACCGCACAAACAAATATCATTATTTTATCATTTTGTATGTATTATCTTTTTACTGTACCTACATGTGGGAAACTGAAAAGGAAGCCAACAAAAATAAAACGAGTGTCGAAATTAAATTCAAAATAATTAAGTATATAAGTCAGTTTCATTACAATCACGACGTCTTCTTGGTAAAATCGTGTTATTCCTCAAATCGTCATTGACAATCCCCATCAATGGGTTTTTGTGATTTTTGTCCACAAATCCCCATTATGACCTCTATGAGACGTCAATGGGGATTTGTGGACTAACCCGAAAAATGTAGCACCTACTTAAATCTGTCTTGATAATGATAATAAAAGAAAACGTCTTGCTATCATCCCCGACATATATGTATAGCCCCGCCCCGCTATCAAGCACTCTACTCTCGTGTCGTATCTGCTGACAACTAATAATATTGTTATCAAACTGTTAATCTAAGAACTAATAGGTACCTATACACTGCGTGAGTGGCTCTGCTAGCTAGCCCCTCCGATTCGTATGAATCCGCGCGAGAAATGTGGAGAAAGTCGAATGTTTACGCAAACCAGTAGCGTAACTGTGACATAATGCTACACCTGTATGCTATAATTTTGCTTAAGAACTATAAAACTATAGTATTTGCCATAAACAAAGCTTTAGAAGAGGCAGTGGACAAAGTAGCAAGCGTGGTGCTAGCACTAACGGTCATAGAACGGTTCCTTGTTGCACTTGCGGCGGGATGCCAATCTATGTTCTATGTTCTATGTTAAGGATTAGGTTTCCGCACTTAGTCCTTTATGTGGACCATTGTGCGTGAGCCATGGCGGCCTTCGTGGGTTATTCCAACCAGCCCACCTCCCTCCAGAAGTTAATCAAATCTCTGGGTCTATTAAGAACATCTGTGAAAGATCGGGGTATTCCAAGAGTTTCTGTTCTAATCTGGGTGACGCCTATGCATTCAAAGAGAACATGCGCAATGGTCTCTTCAGCCTCCATGCAGGCCCTGCACGGGATGCCAATCTTTTGACACCCAAATTTTTTTTTGGTTAAGTAGGTACATACCTACTATGTACTTATCTCATGCAACCTATTCACCAGGGATAGTCAGAGCATATCGAGATGAATAATAAGCAGAGGTCGGAATATGTAGAGTATAAATACCTAAACTTCGAGGAAGGAAGTAACAAGAGTGGGTAATAAATACCTCCTATAAAATCCCGGAATCATAAACGATTAAATCTCGGGATTTATTATATATATTTTTTTTTATATAAATGTATTCAAAGATCAATAAATTCCGAGATTTAATCGTCATGTTTATGATTCCGGGATTTTAAAGGAGGTATTATGCACTCTTGTTACTTCTTTCCTCAAAGTTTAGATACGAGTATTTATACTCTACCTATTCCAACCTCTGATAATTATCATATTATCATATATAATAAGTCATTTAATTCTAAAAAATGGGTACCCCTGGACTCTGGACACAATTTTTTGCCACCAATTCCTTGGCCCAATGTTTCGCATTCCAGGTAGGTTACACGAACACCTTTTCATCACTCGCAAGACTATAATCGCAAAATAATCCGATGCCCACCGTGTACCTACTGTACTAACCTAGCAAAACCTTTACACGTGCAGAAATAATAAACCGGCCAAGGCGTGTCGGATCACGCACAATTGAAAATAATTTAGTTGAAAAACTAGAAATCCCAAAAAAAAAAATTTTTGCGACTTTTCCCTTTACTTGTGCTGTAAGTGCTTTGCTTCATGCCAAATTTCATGATTCTAGGTCAAGGGGAAGTACCCTATGGTTTTGATTTACTTGCGAGTATCAAAATTTGTCGCATAAATGGCTGTATTTTTTTAATGCGTTGACTTAGAAGCTTGATTTTTAGGGTTCCGTACCAAAATGGTAAAAAAGGAACCCTTATGGTGTGACTCAGTCTGTCTGTCTGTCTGTCTGTCTGTCACAGCTGGATACCTCAAGAACTACTGATGCTATCAACTTGAAATTTGGAACAATTTTAGATGACGTTTACCGAACTATTTTGCAAATAAGAAAGAAATAAAAATATTTATGTTTTTTTTGCAACAATGACTGAAAGTGGGTCTTAAAAATTTAAAGTGGAGCTACTGGGGCATGTGGGGTACCATATGAAAGAGCGCTGTTTGCACATTCTCAAACTAATTTTTATTTTTTTTAGGCCGCATAGTTTCCGACTTTTAATGAAAAATATAAAAAAATACCGTTTCCCCCCCCCCCCCCCTTATCTCCGAAGTTTGCAAAGAGAAAAATCTGAAATTATTCTATGTGATAGAAGTTTATGTAAGATTACAGGAAAACTAAAACGATGTCTCTAAATAGCACACTTTTTCAGAAATCGGAACGGAACCCTCGGTGCGCGAGTCCGACTCGCTCTTGACCGGTTTTTTTAGAGCTCCAAGGGACCATAGGCTTACGTATTCGATATTAATTTCAACTTAATAACTCCACGCGTTCCTGAGAACATGGGTCTTGACAGACTGACAGACAAACAGACAGACGGACAACGAAGTGATCGTATAAAAGTTCCACTTTTTCCTTTTGAGGTACGAACCCTAAAAATTGGAGAGTGTACCTAATAAAAATAGGCGAATTAAAACAGTTGCTACTATACGCTTACAAGTTTACAACGCGTTCAATGATCGGTTTTATAATTGCATTTTTCATTGCTACGACTTTGTCACGAAAGGACCCGATCGATGTACTTATTAAATTATTTAAAGAGCAACATGAAACTAAAAGTGTAGTACAGTAGGTACAGTAAAAAGATAATACATACAAAATGATAAAATAATGATATTTGTTTGTGCGGTGTCGGTATCGTATCGGCAAAAAGGCGTATCGATGTATCTCAAGTCCAAACATAATCATGTTTAGACCATGTGAGGCTTATATGGACTCTATTCTAGGTTAAATACTAAGGAGCCGTTAGACCTTTCATGGATACCTTATTGGCAGCCAGTGCGGCTCTGTCTCGCATAGGGTCACAGCATTGTGCTCAGCGATGGCCGTTTTGCGTGGATGTAACGCATATTTTCCGGACCTCAACTTGTTTTTTTTTGTTGTGTCTTTGTGTCATGTTTTAAGTAGGTACCTTAATAAATAAACGTATTTTCTTTCTTTCAGCACTTGTGAGTTACTTAAAAGCAGTTAAACATAAAACAATTTTTATTAATTTTTATGGATTTTCAATAATTTTCTGGGTTTTTCTGCAAGCGAGGTAAGTAGGTACACGTAATTGGACATTGTAAGCGAAATAAAAAAACAAAGGTTTTTTTTAGTGCATATGAGATGAAGAATAAGCTAATATGTATAGTATTAGTAGTATGCTAATATAAACCACATGTGGTGTAAGAGCATTTTTACATCATCGCCTTTGACTAAACAGCATTGTTTATAATTCCCTCAATAGAAGTTTGAACTAGCGCTTCCCCGAACGAAATCTAACTCTTTCAGTGTACGAAGGAAACGTTGTAAACAGGCAACACCCTAAAAAATAAATTGAATCATCGCCATTAGTTTTTTTTTTTTTGCGAAACTGTTCGTATTTCGGAGATGAACCAATAGGGAACTTTACTGCCAATTGCTCCCGCTAGAGGGCACCCTTGCAATAATAGCTCTTACCTAATTACGGAAGTCGGTGTCTTTGGTTTTGCATTTCGTTTTTGTAACCGACTTCAGAAATTAAAATTATTTTTAAGATTGTAGTGTTTTTATTGGAAATCGGTTTTTTTTTTGTAAAAAGATTTTTATTTTTCACTTTTTAGTTGTGGTATTTATTCCACACAAATGCATATATCACCATCACCTGCTATGTAAATTACAGTGACAGGAAGTTATTACGAGTATAAATAAATAAATAAAAATAAATAAAACATCATACACATAGAGTAAGTGGGAAAAATATGTATTATTGAAGCTAATTCAAAAACTACCCAAGCAAAGTTAATAGAATTTATATGGGACCACCTAGGAATTACCCTTTCAAAAAATAAAGAATTATTCAAATCGGTCAAGCCGTCTTCGAGTAATCGGGGAAAGTACTTTTTTTTTTTTGAATTCCTACGTACGCGTACTGATTAAAAACAGACAGACATGTCCATTGTCCATCTCATTACACGGAAAAAGAGTAGAGCAGTAAAAAGCGGTGACGGAGACATGTTTATTCGTGGAAGCGCGCTTTCATTTCCCTGCAAGTAAAGAATTTGCATCGTCTTTGTTCACAATTCACTCGTTAATTAGCCTAGATATATACAACGCGTAATTGAAATAACTGAAAACCTTTAAGGGGTCATTGTACTCATCATTATTGTGAATAACTTAAGCTATGGGATCAAACCTGAAATCGTGAAAAAAGCAGCTGTTCCCTACATTTTGTCGAGTTACGCGAAGTCGCGAACATAGTTGTATAAAGTAATTGACTTTTTTTTGAGCGGGTGTTATGCCAAAATTACAGAACGTGTGCACAAAACACCAATCAATCTGCCTAGCCTTTTCCCAACTATGTTGGGGTCGGCTTCCAGTCTAACCGGATGCAGCTGAATACCAGTATTTTACATGGAGCGACTGCCTGTCTGACCTCCACAACCCAGTAACTGGGTAATACGATACCCCTTGGTAAGACTGGTTGTCAGACTTTCGGGCTTCTGACGACCCGTAACGACTGTCAAAGATCCACGAATAACAGCCGGGACCAACGGCTTAACGTGCTTTCCGAGGCAAAACACCAGTGAAGGAAAAAATAAAAACATATTATCCAGTTTATTTAGAAACTAAATCCTCGTTTCCTCAAAGGAATTATGTATTACTGCTAATAACAGTTTTATTCAAACATTATTCTAACCTAGTATAGGAGTTGTTGATGCATTTTCGCAGAGAGCAGATGACCTGTCCATGTTATTTGAGAAACCAGTTGCCATTAACGGATGTGTCTTGTTGTGCTCTTCCGCGTTGGAAACAGATTGAATTTAATGATTTAAAGACAACCAGAGCCAGCACTCGTCTCTGTACCTAAATATAGCACTTAATTCGAGTATGAGAAAAAGTTCTGCTTTATACAGGGTGTATCAGAAAGGTGTAGTCAAATTTAAGGGTGTGGTACAGAAACACCATCAAACTGAACAACTTTCTCCATGGGACCAACATCATAACCGAGAAAAAGTAATCAGCCGTCCCATACATTTGGGTCAAGTAGGTATTGCAGTTTTGTACGGGACAGCTGATATTTTTTCTTGATTAAGATGTTGGTCCCACGGAGCTTTCTCCGTTCGTTCCTTCCGTTTTTCACTTTTATGGTCTGTTGTACCTTTAATTTGACCACATCTTTCTGATACATCCTGTAGACAGGCTGTGTGACAGTCTTTTTCTCGATGTGTCATACGTACGTTACGTTACGTTACGTCACGTCCTCAATCAAAGAAAGCTACTTTAAGTAGAAATTAGTTTTAGATTAATGAAGAGTAAGGTACCTACATAAACAAAGATTTCTATGTTAACATTTTTTTTTTCATCGAATCGTCAAATAGACAAGCTAATTATTTTTTAAAATTTTACTGCTCTTTATTTAGTTTTGCTGCCCAGTACACTCAATAACAAAAATAAACAAGCCACGCTCACTTGGTAATTTAATCTGTACCTACCTAACTAAACCCACGTATACAATTCTACTCAGATACTGCGTAACTAAGGAGATAACACCTCAACTGATAAAGGAATCGATATGTAATAAAAATATTATTATCTTAATCCATCAAAATTGCGCTTTTCATTGTACTTACTTGTTCTGTCGAAACATCAATGTCAAAATATGACCTTATCTTTGAAGATTTTAAGTAGAGAAAAGTACAAATAGGTAGGTACTGCATTAAAAGTTATCAGTAAGCCCACGCCCACATAGCACGGGCGCTTATTTTACCGCGCTCTGGATTTTGAATAATAAATCCTAATTTCCTAATTTCCTAATTTTTTTTTTTCCTAATTTTTGCTGTGCCCGACAGGGTCCATATTGATATCTTACTGTATTATACCATCTTTTTATTTTACATAATATGGAATGCAATAAATGTTTGAGTATTTGAGTATTTGAACTCTCGGCGTTGAGGTGAGCGTTGAGAATCCATCAGAGCGCATCCCTAGGACATTATAAAAGCGTACTATTGGAATTTCAACTTTCAGCTCTAAGCCAAGCGTTAAAAATCCAATGCGCGGTAAAAAAAAAGTCGCGGAAAAAAGCGCTCGTGCGGCTGTGGGCTAAGTCAAGGACTAGTTTAGCCTATCAAGATTATATTGTGACAAACTCAGATTACGTAAAAAATGCAAAATATTGTTTATTGGTTGAACAATACATAATATGGCTTTTATTTGTTGCTACGTTATTCTGGAATAATAATTATAATGGGTTTTGATGAATTAGGTTTGGAGATTCTACTATTGTACTTTAAAAAAAAGCTACATGTTTGGAACTAAATTAGGTTACATTTTTTTTGTCTTCCTTTCATTCTTTAACTAATTCAATCTTCTGGACCTACAAGTGCATGGAGCTTTAAGGGGATACGTCGATAATTTTGTGTTTTTAAAATTCCTATAAAACCAAATGTATACCTATGGTTAAATAATTTGAATTTTCCATGTGTTATTTGACTAATTATCTATTTCTGTACTAAAACCGAAACATGATTATGTAGGTCTGCCCGTCTGTCACAGTCAATTTGCTCCGAATCTAATGGACCGATTAAGTTGAAATTTGGTACACATATGGATTTCTGTGACCCAAACACGTACAGCTAAAGTAAATAAATGAATTACGAATATGTGGGTCACTTTTAGGGGGCAAATAAGAAAATTTAAAAAAAAAGTTTTGCAAACGGTACCGTGTGACATATCAAATGAAAGGGCTTATTATGACGGTCTCAAATACATTTTTTTTTTATAATTTAGAAAAAAATTAGAAGAAATTATAAAAAAAATATAAGTATATTTGAGACCGTCAAAAAAAAGTTTTGCAAGCTGTACCGTGTGACATATCAAATGAAAGACTTATTATGACGGTCTCAAATATATATTTTTTTATAATTTAGAAAGAAATTAGAAGAAATTATAAAAGAAATATATTTGAGATCGTCATAATAAGCCCTTTCATTTGATATGTCACACGGTACAGTTTGCAAAACTTTTTTTTTTAATTTTCTTATTTGCCCCCCAAAAGTGACCCACATATTCAAAATTCATTTATTTACTTTAGTTTTACGTGTTTGGGTCACAGAAATCCATATGTGTACCAAATTTCAACTTAATCGGTCCATTAGATTCGGAGCAAATTGGCTGTGACAGACGGACAGACAGACAGACACACGAGTGATCCTTTATGGGTTCCGTTTTTTTCCTTTTGAGGTACGGAACCCTAAAAACGTAAAAAAGTAGAGGTCTTTTCGGAATTTCGAGAAAATTTAACCCAATTGTGTTTTCCTTCTGTCAGAGTATTATTCAAAAATACTCAATTAACATAATATCCAAAAATTAAAACCATATAATTATGCTGCAATAGTGAAATAAATGGTTACGAAAAATCCCCTAATTTATTTTGTTATCGCCTTAAATCAACATACGCGGAATTTTGGTAGGGGGAAGTGGTTCGGATATTTTCATAAGTATAATTTTATTAACTAAATCGTTAATTTAATAAGAGAAAGTCGAGTAAAATATTTAAGACCGGATAGAAAGCTGATAACTCTTAAAAGTTTTATTAATGAAACAACGTAAACAGAGAAAGCATTACCTACATGATGTAATCAACCATAAACATAACATTACGCCTTGTTTCCCGAAGGGGTAAGCAGAGGTGCACCTATAGTACACCCATATTTTGCTAGTTATGTAATAGGGGGCGAGCCTATTGCCATCAACCGGGCACAAATACAGACTCCGGGCCGCTACTGAGAAATTCCAGATGGAAAAACCCAATAACACTGCCTGACCCGGGAATCGAACCCAGGACCTCATGCTCAGCAAGAAGGAGATGTAATCACAGAACATAAAAAAGTTATGTGGATGCGGATGTGGAATCAATTGCGGAAAAAAGTATTAATTAATGTTCCCTATATGTTTATAAAGTTCAAATAGTTTGTGGTGTTTCCAAATGAAAATATAATCAATATCTGCGATTAATCACTTCACATAATTGAGGAAGTATCAACACATTTTTTTATCGTCATTCCTAATTCTGCCTAAATAGTTATAAAAATATTATATTCACTAAGTTTATTAGTATTACATTTTGACCGATAAGTTTCGTATTAAAAAAAAAAAATATTGCAAAATATATAATATATATTATTGTTTCAGAAGCTATAAAGTAAAATCACTAACCGTTCTTTTAGGACCGTTGCCGTTGCCCCATTCCGCAATTTTATATTTTTCGAAGACATCCGTCACCTTCTTGTTCCTTTGCTCCAAACTCATAATTGCAATTAAAAAAAACAAATGTCAAATAAAACTTTCCCGCCAATAGTGAACGAGTGCGTTCGAAAAAATCCGGTTAGTCAACGAACGCAGCAGCACGCACGTCGCTCACGCCGTTGTGCACAACACTGGCGCGCTCGCTGAATGATACTGTATTATAAATTGCTAGTAAATAATGGTAGTAGTTTATTGGACGACAGAACAGCTGCACTGCATTTTAGCCTTGTTAGAAAACGATTGTTGTATATCCGGAAAATAGTGTTTTTTTGCTTTTGTTTAGTTACTACCTATTTTTCGCATTACCTGTCACTTTAGGGGAGTATATATTCGCACATTTCAAGATTTTTTATTTAGTTGGCTGCCAACTTTACGTCGCTTTGTTCAAACTTGCAGTTTGCAGGCTGAAAATTCAATGGAACAAAAAGGCGATGCTATTCTGGAGTCCAGAGCCAAGTAGGGCCTGAGTACCTACTTCAGCAAACGGTAGGTACTTAATTGGTGTAAGTAAAATCTAGGTCATCTTATGAAATGAATTTAAATGAATATAACGGTAAGATTTAACCTAAAAACAAACTAAACTTCTCTTCTTCTTTTAAAATTGTTTAATTTTGTGCAAAGATTTAACATTTTAGTTAAATCTTTCTTACACAAAACATTTTCTCACGCACAACTCGCAAGGTCTGTGCATACAGTGTAATCCCTTCCACCTCCATTCAGAAATCTGCGTACGTGCCAAATGTGGAGGCAATCCAATAGTTCTATTTGTTTTAGTAAGTACCTATAATGAATGTGGTGGGTACCAATTCAGCTTAATCCCAGCCATGGTAACCACAACTACACCAATTGCTCCCCTGCTCACAAAAACAGGGCCTTTAGTCATTTTTGGTCAAGCAACTTTATTGACTTGAAGCAAACACCGCAGACCCAATAACACTGCAATATGCGGTCTTGTGGTTAACCACAAAAATAGAAAACAAGTTGGATACGTTCAATGACATGACAATCTCCAGATATGCTACGTCACTACAGGTCATAGACCATAGCGCTAACCATGGACCCATGGACCCAATCTCTTCCTTTTATTTATTACTGATGCAATAAGTGCCTACAGTAAATTCGAGAGCGGTAGTAATTCCCACTGTGCAATTGGAATAAGTTGATTTAAAGCAGATGGCTCTTAATACTACATACCCAAAAAAGAAAGATCTCTGTTGCTATAATGAACGCTGTTATCACGAATAACTCTATCTTCAAAACTTAAGCACATCTGGGTTAGGTTTGAAGGGAGTAACTCATCACGAAACGAAAACAATGTGATAGCCGACACATGTCCAATGATTCAGTCTAACGAGGCTTCGCGCTGGAGCTGGAGTTCTAGTGGATAGCGTTCATAAAGGCTCGGCTTTTGATGAAACGATAAAACAATGACTCATGCGTTACGTTATTAATTAACAGATTAGGATATCGTGAGTTTTTTTTAGTATCGTAATCAGTTTTTTAATACTTTAATGAATCATACGTTAGAGAAGGTTTTAGTTAGTGAGTGTAGGTATGTCAGACGATCAAAATCACGACCCAGTGCTTCGCCATAGGACCGTAGGACCAGACGCCCCAGACGGAGATGGCGGGATGAACCAGACTTTTTTAACAAAAATTAATCCTTGGCAGTTCTGTACAAAGAGAGGTGAAAGGAGCCCAGCAGTAGTAGAATAGGGGTTACACAAAACCCCAAAAGTAAAATAGAAAAAAAAGTAAAGTAAAAAAGGAAAAAAAGTAGTAAAGTAATTTCTGGCTATGCTGGTTGAGGCAAAGGCTGTCTTATTCTACGAGAGGTCTACTATGCTCAGGAGTAGGCACTCCTGAGCACAGTAAGTTGCGAACTCTCGGCAGTTATATTGGGTTGGTACTGGAGGTGTCTTCGGGACCACATGGGCGACTACCCAAGCAAGGCAATCAACCCTGCTACCAATTACTGGATTTTTAAACACATTCTGAGCTATAGTTTGACTGATACCGCTGTACCGCGCGCGCCTTAGAATGCGCCAAATGCGTCAAAGTATATTCAGTTACCTTGTGCCGAAGCAGACAAGTGGTATGAAGGGCTTCTGTCTGTACTCCACATCTAAGCGCGTGAAATGTCGTAAGAATCGTTTAAATATTGCAAGAATAATTACCTTAAAGTACCAAAACCACTGCTTATCATAGAACTACAGTTGTTAGCACTTATCAGTTGCTGATAGTATATGTACATGATTGTTCAGATGAAATGATAGGTTCCTATGGGCTGATAAACAGCAAAAAATAAACCATGTCATACAAGTGGAACTTGTTTGGCCATAAGTAGGTCAAGAGCAGCAAACAATTTTGATTCATCAGGGTCTTCTATTGAACCAGAAAAAAAAAAAACTTTTGTACTTAAGTACATCAAATAAACAGAGGGTATTGATTGATTCTAAGGAGTATTGTTTATACAACAAGCGAGGAGCGTCGCTAAGTAATAACAGCCGTACGGGTCGATACATCAGGTTAAGCTACGCTTGCCGGGGTTGGTCCGTTGATGGGTGATTATCTTTCAATACCGAGACTCCTCCGTGCCACGGAAAGAACGTTAAGCCGTTGGTCTCGGCTGTCATTCGTGGATCTTTGACAGTCGCTTCGGGTCGTCAGAAGCCCGAAAATCTGACTACCAGTCTTACCAAGGGGTATCGTATTACCCAGTAATTGGAATGTGGAGGTCAGATAGGCAGTTGCTCCATATAAAATACTGGTATCCAGCTACATCCGATTAGACTGGGAGCCGGGCCAAACATAGTTGGGAAAAGGCTTGGCAGATTAATTGTTTATACAACATTTTATTACTTATTCATTGGCTCATTTAAATAAACAATTTATTTTAGTTTTTTCTGACAAAAAATATTCAGTAAATTATGTACAGACGCCAGCACATCAAGCTACTACAATCTGTTAAATTTCTTTAATAGATTTTCATCTTTATCGCTAAAGCATTAGGTTTAAGGTTGATTGGGAAAATTTGACTTTTTCGGGTGGCTTGACCTGCTGGCGTCTGTACTTTCACATATCAATCAATCAACTCAGCCTATCGCAGTCCACTGCTGGACATAGGTCTCTCCCAGGCTGCGCCACAACACCCTGTCCTCCGCCTTCCGCATCCAGTCTGTCCCAGCCAGCTTTCTAAGGTTGTTGGTCCATCTAGCTGGGGGCTATCCCACACTACCTTTGCCGATACGCGATCTCCACTCCAGGACTCGTCTGCTCCACCGGCCAACCGTCCTTCGACAAACATGGCCAGCCCACTGCCACTTTAGCTTGCTTACCCTGGCCTGCAGGCTATGTTGGTAAGGTTCTTTTCCGGATAACTTAATTTCTGATTTTATCCTTCAAAGAAACTCCGAGCATAGCCCGCTCCATAGCGCGCTGAGCGACCTTGAATTTGTGGACCAGCCCAACTGTCAGTGTCCACGTTTCGGCCCTGTATGTCACAACGGGCAGGACGCACTGGTGGACACACACTTACACAAAGTAAGTTACAGATATTTTTTTTAAGATCACACATTTTGATCCTTTGGATTATGGCTATATGGTCAGCAATGATAGTGGATTAAATAAAAGTTAAGATTTTTTTAAATTATAATAAAATTATGGTACTTATGTACACAGGAGGAGCTCGTGACCAGGTAATAACAATCGTACGGGTCGATCTGTCAAGTTAAGCTACGCTTGCCGGGGTTGGTCAGTGGACTATCTTTACATACCGAGACTCCTCCGTGCCTCGGAAAGCACATTCAAAATCAAAATCAAAAGTCCTTTATTCAAATTAGGCTGAGAATCAGCACTTTTTGAACGTCGAAATTACAGTAAGACAGTCCCCACAAAACGCCCGCCCTTCACCACTTCCTAGTGCTTTAGCTGGGAAGAAGAAGTAGCGGAACAAACTCCCCAGCAGCACAGCTGTCTGTTCAGTTAGAAGAACTAGATTCTATACAATAGTACCTATGCAAAAATAATTTACGCAACACAATACATTAAATTATATTTTTGTCAAATAAAATAAACAATTTTAGTACTTAACTCATGTAACCTGTCATTATGTGAGCTGATCCTGGAGAAAGAACATAACATAAACATTGTCTTGAGTTAATCACAGCGACCAACTATTCTTATCGTTTAAGTAATCGTTGATAGAATAGTATGCCTTTGAACAAAGATTGGATTTAACTTTAATTTTAAACGCATTAAAAGGCAAATCTAGCAAAGAAGAAGTTAGCTTGTTATAAAAAGTTATACCAAGACCAACAAATGAGTTATGAACCTTATGAAGCCGATGAAATGGAGCACGTAATTTGTCCTTATTTCTGGTGTTAATATTGTGAATATCACTGTTTTTACTGTACAAATGTATATTTTGCCTAATGTATAAGATATTGGCGAAGATGAACTGTGATGCCACCGTGAGAATACCAATATCCTTAAAAAATTCTCTCAGAGAAACTCTAGCACCTAGCTGGTAAATTGCTCGAACAGCTCGTTTTTGAAGAACAAAAATATTTTGAATATCAGCCGCTTTGCCCCATAGCAGAATACCGTAGGACATAACGCTATGGAAATAACTAAAATAGACTAACCGAGCTGTATCAACGTCAGTGTATTGTCTTACTTTCCTGACGGCGTAGGCGGCTGAACTGAGCCTTCCCGCTAGGCTTGACATATGTGGGCCCCACTGAAGTTTAGCATCTACCGTTATACCCAGAAAAACTGCTGATTCTACAGTCTTAAGCACCTCTTCATCTAAGACGATGTTGGGTCCCAGATTTCTAACATTCGGTAAGGCAAACTTTATACATTTAGTTTTCTTGGCATTGAGAACTAAGTTATTTGTCGTAAACCAATCCGTAACCATTGAGAGTGCACTGTTTACGTCATCAAAATCATGTCTGTTTCTGTCTACTTTAAAAATAAGAGAAGTGTCATCTGCAAACAGTACAACGTCACAGATACCCTTTAAATAGAATGGTAAGTCATTGATATACACTAGGAATAAAAAATTAAGCCGTTGGTCCCGGCTGTCATTCGTGGATCTTTGACAGTCGTTACGGGTCGTCAGAAGCCCGAAAGTCTGACAACCAGTCTTACCAAGGGGTATCGTATTACCCATTTACTGGGTTGTGGAGGTCAGATAGGCAGTCGGTCAAGAGCGAGTCGGACTCGCGCACCGAGGGTTCCATACCATCATATAAATAATGTAATTTTTATGTTTTTGCTTCATGATTTCTGAAAAACTGTGCTATTTATAGACATCGTTTTATTTTTCCTGTAATTTATATATAAACTTCTATCACACAGAATAATTGCAGATTTTTCTATATGCAAACATCGGAGAGGTAGGGGGGGGGCGATATTTTTTTTATCATTTTTCATCAAAAGTTGAAAACTAAACGGCTTAAAAAAAAAATGTTTTGAGAATGTGCAAATGCGTTCTTTCTTATGATACCCCACATGCCCTAGTAACCCCACTTCGAATTTTTAAGACCCCTTTCAGTCCCTGTTGCAAAAAAAAAATGTATTTCTGTTTCTTTCTTATTTGCAAAATAGTTGGGCAGACGTCATCTAAAACTGTTCCAAATTTCAAGTTGATAGTATTAGTAGTTGTTGAGATATCCAGCTGTGACAGACAGACAGACAGACTGAGTCACACCATAAGGGTTTCTTTTTTGCCATTTTGGTACGTAGCCCTAAAAAGCAGCTGAATGCTGTAACTGTTTGCCTAATGTGTCGCCCTATGTTAAATTTCTACATTTATATCTGTAATTTATAGGGTGCACACTGCACTGTACATCAGTATGTACATAATAAAGACCATTATATTCTATTCTATGTCAGTTTTTAGACGATATGTAGCAAAGTGTACATTGTTGAATGGCTATATTCTAAGACAGACAAACTTACTTATTTTCTTTGCACATAAAATTGGTTTTATTGTTTTATTCAGAGAAGAAAATATGTATAAAATGATCATATCAAATTTTTCATTTAGAATGTTTCTAATTACTTCAATAATACAAACTGATTGTGCTAAAACAATATCCTTCTGGGAGTAATGGTATTGTTAATCTAACTACTATTATAAATGCGAAAGTTTGGATGGATGGTTTTTGTTACTCAATCACACCAGAACCGCTGTACAGATCTGGATGAAAATTGGCACAGGGATAGATTATAGTCTGGAACAGCACATTAAGCTTAATTTTATCCCAGAAAAATAAAATAATAATAAATATCCTTGGACATTTAACACAACGCCATCTAGTCCCAAGCTAAGCAACCTAATGCTTGTGTTATGGTAACGAGATGGCTGATAAAGTACTTATATACATTTTTTTTTTGTAAATACATACATATTATAGATAGAAAAACACCCAGACTCGGAACAAATACTTGTAGGTCGTACAAATATTTGTTCCGTGTGGGAATCGAACCCGCGACATGCTGCGCAGCAGTCAAGCGCTCAACCACTGCGCCAACCGTGTCGCAACACAAAATGTATGTTTCCCGTGGGATAATTTCCGACATCCACGTGGGAACGGCTGCTGGCAAAGCTAGTGTAACATACATAAAAAATACTAATGATAGAATGTTCAAGAATAACCAATAAGCACTCTTCTCATTTTTGGGGCACTCTAAAAGAAATATTAAATGTGTTCATAAACTTCAAATTATTATTACTTGGGTTTTGAAATACACTGTTTTTTGCAAAAAAAACTTTAAGTAAGAACCAGAATTTAGGTCACAAGTGGATTAGGTTAGCTGGTTGTAGTTGCACCACTTAGCGAAAAAATAGAATGAAAGCTAACTCCAATAGTTTTTAATTAAACAGTCAGGTTTGAGTTTGTATTATTAAAATAAATAGAAAGAGTGTACTTTTTTGTACACCAAAATATGTTAATTTTCCTACAGTATTTTACTGAGATAAAATTCTCATTAAAGGAAAATCAGTATGAGTTATAGGATATAAAATCCCTATTATTTTTAGTTCACCTTTTCCTTAAATAATGCAGAAATAATTAAATAAATAACACATACATAGATTTTATAAATCCTCATAACATGTTTAGTTTCATTCTCGTCATCTAATTATTCTTTGAAGATAAATTATACTAAACATTTTGTTTGAACTATTTATTTAGCAATAACAGAACTAAGCTCCTCCTGCAACAAGACTGTGTTGAATGATAACTCCAATCATAATTCATACTTATTGTACCACTCTAGTCAGTCTGAATGTCTGATTCAAGATCTGCAGTGTGAATTGTTTACACGATTCTCGTCAAAACATCGTCTTAAGAAGACACCGAGTTTAATTCGCTTGACCGAGTTTCTTTCCGATTAGCATTTCGTAGCAACACTTAAAATATCTTTAAAATATCAAATACTTAAGGCTCGAATAGTACCGATACCGAAAGTTGATTGAACTACAAGATAGCGCAGTAGCACATTAATATATTAAATAATATAAAATTACACTTACCGTTTTGAGTTTCTTCTTTGGCCCCGATGGTCCGTCCATTTTACGTGATTTCTGGTGATCACAGAGCCGCACAAAAGAACTTTTATGTTAGAAACAAAAAGTTTTGCTTAGTTATATATAAAATCCGCGTATTTTTGCATGTATTAAAATATTCGACTGATATCAGCGTATCGGATTATCAGAAACAGCGGGGGGGGACATTGAATGAAAAAGGAAAGTCAAGGGGGACGGGTGACGTTGACACTGACAGGAAAAAGTCAGTCGTTCAGTTTTTTTTTTTCTTTTGCCGTCTCCACATGACGCTGGCAGAATAGTCGACATCGGCTCAGTTGCCAAAAAGGAAAAAAAACTGAGACGATGTCAAGCATTGACTTATGTCAAGTAATCAAGTTTGTAGTTGCTATAAAAGCGTGCCAACCATAGATAATAAATGCTCTAAGACACTATATAAAGTAATAGTGCCAACTGAGGTGCCAAGCCAAATAAGAATAGGATCGCGCTTGCTGCCAACTTCACACGTTAGCTGTAAAATTAGTACTGCCGATCGATGCTTAGAGCATTTATAGGTTAAATGCTCTAAGCTGCCGATAGCTGTCAAATTAGTACGCATTGGTACAATGCGTTTCATTTCAACTAAGAATAGGAATGACCTTGCGCCATATTGTGAAATTTAGCAAAACAGCACCTCGTTTACACATTTTCAAAGTCAGTGACATATTTTAACAACAAGAATAAAGTTTAAAAAACTGTAACGCGACTACGGAAAAATAAAATTAATTTAAAAAGTTCAAAATATTTATTTAGTTAAACAATAATGACATAGGTATCTATTTGGAATGTGCTCGTCAAGACATTTCTTTTAATACCAAACGTGTCATGATTATCTCAATTTAATTTTTTTCGAGGTCAGTTTACGTGATAAGTCCACCATGTTTATGGAGAATTTATATAGCATATGTCACCCGGACCATTATTTCGAATCTACTGATACCTCATTCATCAAAATCGGTTAATTAATTTAGGCGCTACAGTGGAACATACGTAAATACATACTTATATACATACACAAGTAGACTGCTAAAATCATAACCCTTCCGTTTGGTTTTGCCGTAGTTGGGTAAAAATACATACTGATATACATACTTAAATACATACATACAGACATACATACATACATAGACTGCTAAAATCATAACCCTTCCTTTTGGCTTTGCCGTAGTCGGGTAAAAACAAATTCCAAACACATAACTAAAATGGATAAGGTTAAGTCTGGAGTTTTGTAGTGTTATCTACATTTGCATGTCGTATAATTCAAGCTTTGATACAAGTTTCAGTTGACAGTTCGAGGTCATTGACGTTCCTATTCTTACTTGAATCGCACTGTAATGAAGTTCATACGAAGTTCAATACTCGTATTGCCGACAAAATGGCGTCTTGACAGTACTATTCTTATTTGATACGCATAGTAGTTGCTTGTTTTTGCGTACCTAATGGCAAAATCATCGTATCATCATTGAAGAGTTGAAGTTTATGCGAAACAAGCATGCCTACAGAGTAAACACGGCTATACATTTCCAGTTTACGCTGACCTCTCATTGTAAGGAAAGTAGTGTGTAGTAGTGCGATGAGTAATAACTCCTCTACCAAGACGTTTGCCTGAGCCGAGAAACACGAGACTACCGATTTATCTGAATTTTTAAGATAATTATGTGAGGCGGCTTGTCGGAATTCAAATTATGAATTCCGACGTATAATAAATTCAGAGAGGGATTTCAAGAGGATTTCGGATGTGTGTGTGCGGCCTAAGAACTAAAACGCACGAAACGCACTCTAGCACAGACAAAATATTTCATTCGCTTAAAATCTATGTTCGTAGTATGTTTTAGTGAGTGATCATCTGTGGTAGCATTGTGGCAGTGATTAGATTAGTGTCAAAGTGTCAAAATGTCAAATAGTGAGAAATACGTACAGATCGCAAATAATAAATCTTGAAATCTTCAAGAAATCCAGAAACTAATAAAATAGAACCTCATAAACTCAAAATATACAATATTTTCGAAGGTTTTTTGTTAGAATGCCCTCTTCAGGGCCATAAATAAAACAGAAAAGTGCTACACAAACGGTCTAATTTTCATGGAGGTTTCGTGTTGAAATCCTAACAAGATGCCTGCTGTAACTCCAACTACAGAGGAGCAAAATGAAGCAGATCAGAAGATGTGGAGCGCTTTAAAGCGCTATATTATACGTGAAAGGCAAAGGAAGAAAGAAGGTAATTCTCTGTGTTTTTTTTATGTCAATTAATTAGCTACACTCAATGGCTACACTACATTATTTCAATAGATGTTTTCCTTATAAATGTAGTGCTCAAAACCTAAGCGTAGTCTGTTGGCTACAGAATACTTGCTGTAGGTACTATTCTGCAGGTCTCTGTTTATAGATCTTCACACAGGTAATTCTTTTTCCTTCAGAATATGAAGCTGAGGTTGAAGAAGAGCGACTCCGCAAAGAAAGGGAAGCGAGAGAGAGACAGGATGTCATGACACTTGGTAATATTTCTTACAAATTGTACTTTTACTGCAACTTTTCTTTCAGACAATCTAAAATGCTTCCCTTGACGGCTCAGATTGGGTAAGTAATCCATAAAACGAGGGCTTTGAAGTACAAAAACGAGACACAATAGAAGTTTTATTGTTATTACTGCCATGGCTGTATAATGTCCATGATAGTGTTAACAAATCACTAAACCTAGTCATGCCACAACAGAAAAGAACAAAGATCTGTAATTGATTCTTTTAAATGCCATTTCAGAGGAAACAAAGGAACAAATTGAACAGTTGGAACAGAAACTAAAACAACTTGAGAAAGAGAAGCAACAACTGTTCATGCAACTCAAGAAAGTACTAAATGAAGATGAAATCAGAAAGAGACAGCAACAAAAGGAAACTAAGTGAGTATGGGAAACCTGTGTGATTGTTCAACAATTTTGTTTTTATTTTTGTTTCTGGCGATTTAGTTATAGTATGGCTTTTTGTAGTGAGCGAAAAGTGGCTATTAAAATTGGGCAAATGGAAAGGATTGTTCAAGAAAAAATAATTAAGTAAAAAAAAAATTCTATGTTGTACTTGTGGGTTATTCATACAATCATAGACGTGACTTGTTTGAAAGGTTAAATTCTTATTGTGGATATTGTAAAAGAACCAAAGACAAACAAAAATTAGCTTTCATAAAAAAAAACTCTTTCTGAGTTAAAAAGGAGAATGTGTGGAGGTTTTAAAAACAAAAAAAATGAAGCAAATACATGTCAAGGGGTATTCTCATGATGTTCCATAAATTGTCTAATTATCAAAACCTGTACATAACAACAGGTTTCAGGGCAAAACTAACAACAACCTACTAACCCAATAAACTTACTAACCACTACCACTCTGTAGACACACTAATGATATGCAAAAAAAACAAAACAGCGACTTTTCCAGTGAGATGCAATCAATGAAGATGCAGCCTATGGGCAACATTCAGATTCCCATGTTCCCGATGTCTGCGTCTACCGGACAAGAACAGCAACAGAATCAAGGACGACCACCACCGCTTACCTCCCATATGATGAACAAGGTATCAGGAATAATAATAATAATAATTGTCATCATCATGCAGAGTGCTTATTTGTAGCTTTTTTAATACTTAACAAAAAACCTTTGAAACATACTGTGTGAAAATAATTTCATTGAATTGACTACCCAAACTTTTTCAAGCTATGTGTCCGAGTTACGTTATTGTGCTTATTTTGATGCATTCTCCCTGTAAAAAAACCTTTAGATAATTATTAAATTTTTTAGAGGTATCTTCATGATTTTTTTCTATTGTATCAAATTAGTTGTATTATGTTTTCAACACACTATCTAACTAGCATATTATATACTGAAGAATATCATATATTTTTCTGATTTTGATTACTGCAATAGATCATAATATTTTTAGCCATTATAAAACCCCTGAAAAGAAAAACAGGTACAATGTATCAAAATTTTGTATGCTGACATTGGCACTACAGTGTGAATAATAATAATAAATTTAAACTTTCGCGATTTGTATACATTATAAAACAATATCAAGAACGGGTCTTATTGCGATATTCTTTTTTACGAGTTAAACAGGTACCTACTTGTTTCTTGTTTTGTGTTGTTTTTTTACGTAAGTAGGTACCTGTTTACCTCGTAAAAAAGAATATCGCGATAAGACCCGTTCTCTTATATTCGATATTGATTTATAATAATAATTTTACTTCAAATGGTTAAACAAATTATATAGGCCACTGGCACTTAGACTGCGTAATTACTTTGCATCTCTTATCTCCCATCTTTAAAACTACCACCGCTAACAACTTCATTGCTAGTCCATCATCCATCACAAAACCACTCCACTAGTTGCACCTGTTTGTATTACCGTGTTTATTCTCCTTTGTTTAAGCATAAGCACTCAAACCACATGTTGTTTCCACAACAGCAGACGATTGTGCGTGGTCCAATACAATCTGGTGGTGTGAAAAGACCAAGAAGTCCCTCACCGACTTATGCACTCTACGCGCACCGGTTGCACCAGCCTCCGATGAAGCATCAGCAAGTTTACTCGGATCATAGTGAGTTATTATCCCATGTTTGTGATTTTTTGAGTAATAAAAGTAAAACCTAGCGAATTAAGAGATAAAATGTAAGGGCCTGGTTCCCCATCATCTTTGATTTGACAAAGAAATGCTTGTCAGACTGTTTAAATAAAACATATAAAATGTAGATGCTACGTTTAGGCTTGTATTTGTATGCTAAATGAATAAGTAATAGGTAATACGGGCTGGTATTCGCAACTCCACGATAATGCGCGTATTTTGCGTATGGGTGCGAAAATCGATTATTCGATCCACCCCAGCTCCTCAAAGAAGGCCAGCAGCGCCTTGATATAATTACAATAACATTACTTAAACATTGTACTGACAACCTCACGGAGGGTACCTAGGTTACCGAAATACTATGCCCTGCGTGCGGCGACCACCGGGCAAAGTATTTTAAGTTTAGAAGCAGATGAGCTGCTGTCTCGTCGTCCTTCATGCAGGCCCTGCACAGCGGACTGTCTGTGACTCCTATGATAAAGAGGTGTTTATTAAATGACCCATGGCCAGTTAAAGCAGCTGTAACTGTACGCAGCTGTTGTTAAGTTAGTCGGAGAATCTGTTTCGTGAGGCGGCCATCATTTGTAGGGATATGCTTTAAGAAATTGTGTCTTTTCTATTCGTTTTTTAAAAGATTCAGACAAAGTGACGTTATACAAAGATACCAAGCCAACAAAGTAAAAGCATTCAAATATAGTATATGTCTAAACATTTATCTACTACTAGCTACTGCCATTTTTTGTTAGGCACCTTGTCCGGCGCGCACACAACAACCAAAGTTTCATCACAATTATTGGTCAAGCCATTTTGGAGTTTTTGCGAGACTAACGCACGACAACGATTTATATATTGTACTTATATAAATAACAGCCGCACTGGTCGATCCATATCCATGGTCAGGTTAAATTACGCCTCGGAAAGCACGTTAAGCCGTTGCTCCCGGCTGTCATTCGTGGATCTTTGACAGTCGTTACGCGTCGTCAGAAACCCGAAAGTCTGACAGTCAGTCTTACTAAGTTACTGGGTTGTGAAGGTCAGATACGCAGTCCGTCCATGTAAAATACAGGTATTCAGCTGCATCCGGTTAGACTGGATGCTGACCCCAACAAAGTTGGGAAACGGCTATGTAGAGTGATTATATATACTTAGATAATAAAACGCTTATTTGTAGACTGTATTTTATATTTAATTCTGTTTATGTATATTGTAAAATATGTATTATATAAATCTTTTGCAGAGGTAGACCAAGATGGCCGAATGAACCGCCAGATGGCCCGCGCAGTGCTTTGGAACAGTGAGTTGTTTTATTAGGTGTCACTGTAGTGTCTCTTGCTTCTCATCTTCATGCTTGTATTTATTAATCATACTCCTGGCTTATATAAAAAAAAATATTCAAAAAAAATACTAAATGCTTTGAGTTTGAGTTTGTTTGGGGTCGGCGAAGCTTGTCTTCCTTAGTAACCATCATCTTACAAGTTCAGCTCTTCACGACTTTCTACTGATATCATCTTTCCCAACTCTTATTATATTTGTCCCTAATAATATCGCCCACATTTAACGGACCATCAACCAATGTACAGACACATCAAGCCACCCGAAACTATCAAATTTTCCCAATCAACTTTGAACCTAATACTTTAGCGATAAAGATTAGAATCTATTAAAGAAATTTGACAGATTGTAGTAGCTTGATGTGCTGGCGTCTGTACTTTGTTTTATTATTTATGTTTTATTGTTCTTTCTAACTTTAGCACTTGCATGATCATAATGCGTGGTGTATTGTTTGTAGATACAGTTTTTTTTTTTATGAATTTGTCTTATTAAAAAGTTTTTAACAATTGCTGTGCGAGACACGCATTCGTGGCGTTGATAAAGCGTACACTATTATGCTAAGTGCTCATACGACATTAAGCCGCACGTCAGTGGTTGCACTTTAATTACGAATATCGCTTTTTCTTCAACGGAATAAAGCCGCTTTCAATCTCAAACTGTTACTGACGTCCGGTTGACTGTACCACCATCTTCGAACAAAGGGAGCGCTCATTAATTGCGTGAGGCGTTTAGGGGGGAGGGGGTGGCGATCTCACGTGGGGGAGAGGGGTAGGGGGGTCTCGGCAAACATCATGTAATTTTTTTTTCGCAAGAAACTGTAAAATTGTGAGAAAACTGTGTTATTATTTAAAAAAATAATTTACCAAAATAAGTTTATTTCAATAAATTTAAGGCAATCAAAATCAAACACAGATCTCTCTTTCGAAGATAGGAGGGCCTGTGTCCCAGCAGTGGGAACATTATAGGCTGATTATGTAATCAAGCACAGAAACGTATTTACACTAAAAATACGCATTCTGAAAAATATCACTTGAGATTATGAGGTCAGGGAGAGGGTCGAGCCAAATCTCACAACATCTCACACGAAGGGGGTGGGGTGTCGAAAAACCACCAAAATCGCCTCACGTAATGAATGAACCTAACTAAACCAGAAATTGTAGCAAAACATAAACTTATTTTTTTAAAATCAGTTACATCTCATAAATATCCGCAGAGCCAGCTCAATATGGATCAGGCGGCTCTTCCGTATCATCTACCGCGTACTACGCGATGCCGACGTCCGGCGTAGTGGGCGTGGTGGGGGAGCGCCCCCCTCCCCTGCTGTACGCGCACCACGCGCACACCCCGCACACGCCGCATACTCCGCATCATGCCAACCTGATGTATGCGCCCGCGCCGCAGCCGCCGCAACTGTACCTCGATATGTTGAAGAATAGAGATGGACAGCAACATCAGGAGCAGAAGAAAGAGGCTCAGGTGCGTGGGTTGTAGATGTAGTCATAGACTTTTTTGTGTAGCTTTCCTAATGCCCTTTTTCAGATAAAAGCGCGCTGTTGAATTTTCAACGTTCGGCTCAGCGTTAAAAGTTGAAAATTCAACAGCACGCTTTTATTTAGGCATTCCGTTCATTTAGGTGGTGCTTAGTGTTTGTCAAAACAGGCAAAAGTGACTCACCTAGTCACTAATCGATAAGACTGTGATGACTTGCGGGTTTACCGGTTTGGTAGCTCGAATTTTGTGGACGGGTTTTAGGTGGGTGCGATCCTAAATACCGACTTTGTCCTACGCGACAAAGCCTCATGCCCATCATCGCGGAAAGTCGCGTGTTTCCTTTATGGGAGAGGCCTATGACCAATTGATAACTTTGAGACATTCTGCATGCGTGTAAAGAAGAACATTACTGCATCCAAATTCCAAAGTACCTAAAGGAGTTATTTGGGAATTAGACTGGCTAGCACAAGTCTAGCAAAAGTATTTATGTCAGTGAGGTTTATGGATCTTCTCTGACAATGCTGTTGTTGTCAAAGTCCATAAAATGAATGTGCATTGCAAGTGCTGCATTTTCGATTTCTCCTATATAAGGGGCCTGCCACATTTTATAACCTCTCTCTTTCACACGGGACCGAATTTTTAAGAATGTTGAATGAAAATATGCTTTTTTCAAAAATGTACTTAATCTATTATTATTGTTAATACTTAAATAATGTTAATTTAATAGGTATGAATAAAAACACAATTACTATAATGTTATCTAATAAACTCAGCTCAATAAGTTAGTCCGGTCAAAATAGACATTTCAATTAACAAAAATTCCGAAGGTGCTAAATTTTGGTGGAGACCTTGGGTACACCATTAGAAATAAAGTGTCAAAAGTCCCCATCGATCCCATGTGTGCTAAAAAAGTTATTGGGGTCAAATGTCAAAATTTGAGGTTTTTTGAATTTTTGTCGTAAACGGTAAGTTATATCAAAAAATATGTGAGACAAAATCGAAGATCATAAAATTGTCTTCAAAAATTGTCTGTATACTTTTTTTCTAAGAATCACCGTTTCTGAGATATCGCGATTCTAAAAGTTGAAGGAAGCACGTTGTAAATGATATGCACACATTTCCACACCACCTGGAGGAAGTGTACTTTGGCACGTTTTTTTAAAAGTGGTTTCCTCGGTAGGCCTACTCCACGAACTGTTATGACGGAATTTACAGGGACAATAATCTTTTAACTGCATTATGATTATTGATATTGGTATTGGTTACTGACTTTAACTGTAGTTCTGATTTCTTTTGATATTTCAATCTGATTCATATTCTTTGAAGTCGACTTCAATAGTCATGTCTTCTTTGATTTCTTCTTCTTCTTCTTCCTGTTCTTCTTGCTGGATTTTCATAATTTGTTCAAATGAAGATGAACCAGCTGTCTCTTCATCGAAATCACATGAATCTTTATCTGTTGTATTCAATTGGACATTTGAGCAAGACTGGCCTTGGCAATTAGTACACGCTGGAGAACAAAGTAACCCTATTCTTCTACAGCCACATTTCGCACAACAACCTTTTTTGCAATTGCAAAAAATAGTGTTTAGGAGTTTTTCCGGAGCAGGAGGAATTAAAGTTTTAATCTGTTCCAAAGTATTATCTGTTAATTCCTAACCCCAGTCTTGGTTCAGTTGATTGCCTAGCCATGTCTTGATGTCTGAACTTCATAGTATACTCGATACAAGCGTTGATTAGCAGAAGCCGATGTTGGAGGAAGACAAGATAGTTGAACTTGTTTCTTGTTTCGTGTATATCAACTGAACCCAGAAGACTGGGGTTAGAAATTAACAGATAATACTTTGGAACCGATTCAAACTTTACTCCCACCTACTCCGGAAAAACTTCTAAACATTATTTTTTGCAATTGCAAAAAAGGTTGTAGTGCGAAATGTGGCTGTAGAAGAATAGGGTTACTTTGTTCTCCAGCGTGTAGGTACTAATTACCAAGGCCAGTCTTGCTCAAATGTCCAATTGAATACAACAGACGAAGATTCATGTGATTTCGATGAATAGACAGCTGATTCATCTTCATTTGAACAATTTATGAACGTCCAGCAAGAAGAAGAGGAAGAATAAGAAGAAGAAATCGAAGTAAACATGACCGTTGAAGTCGACTTTGAAGAATATGAATAAGATTGAAATAGCAAAAGAAATCAGAACTGCAGTTAAAGACAGTAAACAATATCAATAATCATAATGCAGTTAAAAGATTATTGTCCCTGAAAATTCCGTCATAACAGTTCGTGGAATAGGCCTGCCGAGGAAACCACTTTAAAAAAACACGGCAAAGTACACTACCTCCAGGTGATGTGGAAATGTGTGCATATCATGTACAATGTGACTCCTTCAACTTTTAGAATCGCGATATCTCAGAAATAGTAATTCGTAGAAAAAAAGTACACAGACATCTTTATGATCTTCAATTTTGTCTCACCTATATTTTGATATAACTTACCGTTTACGAGAAAAATTCAAAAAACCTCAAATTTTGACATTTGACCCCCAATAACTTTTTTAGCACACATGGGATCGATGGGGACTTTTGACACTTTATTTCTAATGTTATACCCAAGGCCTCCACCAAAATTTAGCTCTGTCGGAATTTGTGTTAATTGACCGCTACTTTTATGTCTGTTTTGACCGGACTAAGTGTTATGATCTGTTTTTGAGCTGATTTTATTAGATAACACAATAGAAATGTGTTTTTAATAATCACCTCAATCTGCCCAGCTTTTTCCCAACTATGCTGGGGTCGGCTTCCAGTCTAACCGGATGCAGCTGAATACCAGTATTTTAATAATCATCTATTAAATTAATATTATTTACTAACAATATAATAGTTTACATTTTCCAAAAAAGCATCGTTTTGTTCAACTTTCTTAAAAATTCGGTCCCGTGTGAGCGAGAGAGGCGATAAAATGTAACAGGGCCTCTTAACAAAAAAAATCGCACACATTGTCGTCAGCCACAAGTGCTGATCGGCCTGAGCGAGGCGCACCACCCGTCCGTCAGCAGCGGCGTGTCGTACGCGCAGCCGCCCGTGTCCCGCCACCTCTCCATACACCCGCCGCCGCAACACAGCAATATGCAGGTACACACCATTCTAATCACTACATAGTATAAAACAAAGTCGCTTCCCGCTGCCGGCCGATATGTATGCTTAGATCTTTAAAACAACGCAACGGATTTTGATGCGGTTTTTTTTAATAGAGTGATTCAAGAGGAAGGTTTATATGCGTAATACATGCGCGGGCGAAGCCGCAGGAAAAAAGCTAGTTTTAGTATAAATATGACTTAGGTCGGATTTCCTGTGGAGTCTAGTTTTTAGTTTGGGGTAGGATATTTTTAGGTTTGTCTTATATTTATTTCAATGATTGGTTGTCTATTTTTTTTTACCTAATTTATAAGGTATCGTAAAATATTTAAGGCAGTCCGATGCTTTTATTTTGGTTTTGGATTATGTAAATATAAGTCATGTTTAATACTTAGAGCGAGCGCGCACTGCGGTGCGTTTCCGGTAGTTCTGCCGCACTGGGCGAAGCCTACGGTAACAAAACGCATGACCGCAGTGCGCGTGCTTCAAAGACATTCCATACTTCACAAATTATGCGGTAGAAAAACGCACCGCAATGCGCGCTCGCCCTTATTGTTGCTCTGTATCATTTAAAGAACTTCGTTTTAATTATTAATTTATACATATTTTATGACTACGGGGGTTAAATGTACCTATTTAACCCTGTTTAATTAGCTTGCTACAGGTATTTTGCATCTTGCTAGATTTAGAATGTGACTGTGACATGATTATAATATGGTTTTCAGTTATACTCCATCGGTTTAGGTAATTAACTAATGGTAAACAAAAAAAAACACGTGACGTGGTTAACTAACTAAACGAACCTGTCACTTCAGTTGTCATGCTACGTCGAAGTTGTACTCTTCAGTTTAGCAACGTTATAATTCCTTGTACCTCTTTTTGGGCTCTTTACATTTTTTGTTTACCTTTAGTTAATACCTAACCCGATGGAGTATAGTGATTTTAGACTGTCCTTATTCCGCTGTTTATGAAGAAAAATCTTAGATCGTTATGCAAATCAACTTGCCATGTTCCATAGAAAACCAAGTCGACATTTTGCTATTGTAAACCACGCCTACTTGCAGTTTCATGCATGAATAAAAAGAGCTGAATGTATGTGCGTTTTGTGTGAAAGCCATAGTTTAAATCCTTCATATACAAGGTGTAATTTAAATAACGCACAACCTCTTAAGGGGCCATTGTACTCATCATTATGAACAACTTTTACTACGCGAACAAACCTGAAATCGCGCAAAAAAATCAGGTGTTCCCCACCTTTGGACGAGTTATGGAACATAAATGTAGGGAACAGCTGATTTTTTTCAGGATTTCAGGTTTGTTCCCATAATAAAACTTGTTCATGAGGTTGTGCGATAATTAACACGTTGGCGGACAGTACTATCTCAGTGGTTGCGGCTACTGAGACTATAAATCAAACTAGAAAATTCTCCGCGGCGAAGACACACTCACTATAGTTTTCTCGCCCCTTCAGCTTCGGAACATTTACTAAATAGTTCGAAGCCATTCTAATGCATCCACGAAACTTCTTATATTTTATATAGTAAAAGAAACTGAGAGCGCTGGGCCCATAACCTATAAATCAAACTAGTTTTTCTGAGACAGAACGAGAGACAACAAAATAATATTTATTAGAACCAATCCACTGCACATTTAAAATATATAGTATAACAAATACATAACAGATAGCGTTAACAGTATCTTATTTTGATATAAAAACTAACAGAAACACTACTTATTTTCATACATTGCCCACGGGCGTAGTGTCACAACGCATGGTATTTTGCATAGAAACATGAATGTGTGCGTAGAGGTACTCTTTGACCTAACGACAACAATTGTGTATTGACAGTCAGTACGAAAGTCTTAATTATAGCTGTGGTGACAGTACAACATTCTTTATGAAAATCGGTCGTCGTGTGGCGTACTGATTTTAAGCTAGTAAAAACTCAGACGTCGTCAGGCGTACTGTCGTATGACTTTTAGCTAACGCCAACGTGTTAAATTACACCTTGTATATTTTCCAAACAGCTGGATTTAACATAAGGCAGTTTGCCAATTATGGTAGAGTTCATACAATTTTTCAGCCGTAGGTAAGTACTTCTGCAACTAGAGTGGGCTGAAACTTGGGATATCCTGGGTTCGATGCCCAGAGATTATTTTTATTAGAACATTCTTAGCGGCGCCTAAAGCTAGCGATCAATTACTTTGGACTAAATACCTATATCGACGAACTATGTATGTTATGTGAATATTAATTAATCGAATCATTGCTTATTGTCATGTGAGCTTGTCTACTAAAACAATATCAGAAGTAAACCATTTCCGCCCTAGGTGTTGTAAAAGGCTTAAGGCTTATTGCTAATCATGCTATCGGTGACAAATAGACTTGATTAAAAATTAAATTAATCATTGCTTGATAACTTTATGACCAATACTTGGTCGTTAGCCCGCATTCGGGTATCCAAATACGAATAACTGTACTCGAATTTGGATACCTAAATAATTATAATTATTTACGAATTCAGTGCCACGTAATTGGCCGCTAAGCTGGATGAATTTTTTCGTAGTTTTTCGTTCGCGATTTCGTCAAGTCTCTTGGTCGAGAACTCGAGACGGGCGTCTTTCCGTAGGTTTACGAATGCGGGCTAGCAACCAGGTTTATTTGCGTCATTACTTGTAATGAATGCCACTAACTATAAAATAGGATTATTTGATCAAATTATGCTGTGCCGCAACAGGACGAATACACAATGTTCTTAACAATATTTTTTTGTCGATGAGCTTCCCGAAAAGTTCTAGAATGTCATGATTTCCGAAATCACACTTAGAGAGATGGATTAATGATTCTTATGGTTATAATTATGTAAATACATATTTGTTATAGTCGCAAATCCTTTTTTTATCAATTTACAACCTGACTGACCTGCCAATTGCTAAAAACGTAAGAACATTTGAATTTCGCGGGCTATCTTTGCGCATCCCTCTTAAGGTGATTGCGCTGTGTAGCCCGCGAAATTCTATTTTCTTTGTTTTTTTTTTTTTTTGCAATTTGCAGGTCCGTGTCAGGTTGTATCTTGATCAATGTATGATACGCGGAAATAAAACATATGTATTTATATAATTTTAACCATAAAAATCATCAATACATCTCTCTAAGTTAGATTTCGTGCAGAGTCGTCAAACGAACGAAATCTAACGACTCTGCACGAAATGTGACTTAGAGAGATGTATTGATGATTTTTATGGTTAAAATTATGTAAATACATATGTTTTATTTCCGCGTATCATACATTGATCAAGATACAACCTGACACGGACCTGCAAATTGCAAAAAACCCAAAAAAAATTGAATTTCGCGGGCTACCACTGCGCATCACCGTTAATGTTTTTGTCCTTGGATGATGTGACCCGCTGCGCGTAATTTGTGCATACCACAGATATAGATATGCCTAGGTAACGCAAGTATCTTTGACTACCTACTATGACGTCACAAGCACTATTTAGTGATGGGAAAGAGAAAACAAATCGATTCAAAGTCACCGTCGCGTACTGCACCCGTCTCGCCCCATCCAGTGCCAGCGCTCACACAGCCTACGTGTTGTTTTTAATATATGTTTAATGCTGTCAATAATTATAATTAAGTAATTTAACATCGATTGCATTCCTATTTTCTATTTTTTAAAATATTTCTCCTTAATTAAGGTAATAATAGTGAATATACAAAATGTTAAGATTATTTATTAAAATTGTCTACATCTATATAAATAAAAAGAGAAGTCCTGACTGATTGACTGACTCATCAACGCCCAGCCCAAACCCTTGGACCTAGAAAGCTGAAATTTTGCATAGAGGTTCCCTTTGTAATGTAGACAAAGAATAAGGAAGGATTTTCGTTCCCGTGGGATATTTCCCGACATCCACGCGGGCGAAGCCGCGGGCAAAAGCTAGTACATAATAAAAATACAAAATTCTGTTTTCGAAATCGATTCTCGAGAATCGATTTACATTGCGTAGAATCAACGACGTCGTTGCGTATAATGAACATCACTAATCGACAGAAAAATTATAAAAGCCCCTGTACCACGAAACTGAAGCAACATACGATAGTATCACTTGTTTCGATATTCATCACCTGTTAACACAGAATATCACATCAACCGCTCTAGGTAAAAGTTGCAACGTATTACGAATATAGACATTTTATATTTTTGTCTGACGTCTGACTAGCGAGGCGGACACGCGCAGACTGAGCCTAAGCATTTTGTGCTTAAGCTGGGCAGCTGGGCACGGGAAGTAGGTGCTCTTGCGTTATCTAGGTCTACCTATATCTGTGGTGCATACCTTAACATTTTGTTACAAGTTGGATATAATTTTAATGCTACTGGATATATCAGAACCAAATAGACCGTAGCGGCTTTCCTACTCGCAAACTTTGTAAGACTTTTTTATTTATCTTTACGCTCGTTGTCCTTCACGAGGTGAGCAGATTAAGCTTTAGAGAATGCATTCGTAAACTAAATAACTAATCAATTATAAATTAAATAACTAATGAATAAACTAAATAAGTAATTAATTCATAAACTAACTAATTAATTGATGGGTTTATTAATCACAATTTTCTGTATACCTTTGTTATTAGAACTAGTGTTAGTCGCTCACCTCAAATAAAAGTCATTTAAGGGGGGTATGCGCTGTGGTAGCCGAATTTCCGAAATCCGACCAATCCGGACGAAATCTAACTTAGAAAGATGTATTGATGATTTTGATGGTTAAAATTACGTAAATACATATATAACATAGGCGTTATTATGCTTAAAAAGATGTTCCAATCATAAACTAATCTAAACTAATTGGTACAGAAATGAACATTTTTTTTTATATGTTTTATTGTCGCGTATCATATTTTGATCAAGATACAACCTGCACCCTAATTGCGTACACATCAATCGGAGTTTTAATAATTTTGTAACAAATTGCTAATCCATTGCTTCATATGTTCAAAAAATTAGTCTGCTCAACAACGTAAATAACGCAATGAATGTTGTTGAACTGTCAAAATGAACACAACTCCGATTGATAATGTGCTACGCAAATAGGATGCTGACACGGACCTGCAAATTGCAAAAAACCCAAAAAATAAATTGTACTTCGTGGGCTACCACAGCGCATCTCCCTTAAGGATAACGAGCTATTGTGTTGTCCTTATCAAAACTTGCCCTTGATGCAGTCCTTGGGCATAATTGTGATTTTTAAACACAAAAAAAGTCCAAGGTCTTTCTGTTCTCCTCGACAATGATTAAGAGCGTGAAGCTATTTTGTAAATACAGCTCTCTAATAAAAAACTTATCAAGAGCACAATTTAATTGTTTTGCAAAAAATAGTAATTATGCCCCGGAAATGAAATTCAAACATTTGTGTGTGTGTTTTTATTTTAGCCTTTTGACTGCCCACGGCACCAGAATACGTTGTGATTTGTCTAAATTTATCAAAATTACAACAATGCTTTTGTTTGCATGCTCTTCTCATAATTTCATACCTTCAAAGCATCTTCTCATACTTGAATGTAGCTTTATTTCGTTGTTCTATTTTCAAAGCGATGTAAACAAACGATTGGATTTAAATGAATGGTGGTCAAAAGGTAGCTCTAGACGATCGATTAATCAAATTTTTTGTTCAGACGGCGAAACCGGGCAGTATAACTCAAGGGTATCCGGTTCAGCAGTCCAGCAACGTTCAGAACCCCAACATATATCCGAACCGTCACCGTTATTAGCTGGTAATTATTCGCCGACAGTCCGGCAAGCCGGCCTAGCCCCGGCCGCGCGGCCCTCCCCGCGCTCCTCACAACTACACCACATGAAGCACATACTACTGAGGGCTCTCGTACATGAGTTGTTGAAGTGAATAAATACATCCTGTAGGAACAAATTACTTTTTTTTTAACGTTGGTATTGCGATGCAGTGTTTGTGTAAATGGGATTGAGTATAGTCGGTTTTAAGGCGAAAGCGCCAGGGTAGCCCGCGAAATTCAAACTTTCTTACGTTTTTTGAAATTTGTAGGTCAGTGTGAGCTTGTATCTTGATTAAAATATGATTCGCGGCCGTAGCTAATATGGCTTTACAGAATTATAATCATTAGAACCAGCAGTACAAGTCTATAAGTTAGCATTTATCTCAAATCTAGCGATTTCATGAAATCATGAGGTTTGAGGTAAAATGCTAACTTATGGAGTTGTATTGCTGATTCTAATGATTATAATTCTGTAAAGCCATATTAGCTACGGCCGCGAATCATATTTTAATCAAGATACAAGCTCACACTGACCTACAAATTGCAAAAAACGTAAGAAATTTTGAATTTCGCGGGCTACCGTGGCGCATCAACCTTAATATGATTTGCCAATACTGTAAACAGAGTCGAATTAGGCATAATCAAAAAAAATTTTGTTTACCTACGTTATTGGAAAAGTCAATTAAAATCGACTGTAATATTGAACGAAGAAATATTTATTGAATTTAATTATATCGTGGACGCATCGCGCAACAAACCATTGTGTTCAGAAAGCATGTTACGTAATCTTTATGGTGCACGCTCTAAGTGTATTAATCTATGTAAGAATATAAGTTTAAGACAAAAATTACTATTTATTGGTTTGTGTTTGTTTGCGGGTTCGATTCGTGATGCGTCAAAATAAGTTTGTTGAAAGCTAAGTCTAATTACTGTGATAATAGAGGAAAAATTGGGGTTTAAGATTATAGTCGCTTGAGCCGTCGTTTAAAAGTTTAATAACGAAACAAACCACACACACACACACACACACACACAACGTATACACGACCTTTTAAAAGTTTAATATACATGGTGCAAAACGGCTTAGGCGACTATCATTTACCATGATAGATAAACATTTTATCGCAGCCAACCAATTTTACGTGTATTCTTTGCGCAAATTAATAAAACTTCATCACTTTAAAAAGAAGTGATTAATCGCTTTTATATTTACCCCCTTATTCTTAAAAAACTAAAACGCTCTATAAACGTATTTTAGTTGTAGAAGTGTTTGTCCTCTTCTTTCAAACTCAAATTATAATTTGAAAGAAATTGACAAAACACTTCTATTACTTACTAAAATAGATTTATAGAACGTTTTAGTTTTTATTAATAGGGGGGTTTGTTGTTTTGAGTAACCAATAAATAACTGCAAATTATCTAACCTTTTAAAATCCACTCTGGTACATAAAAGTAAAAAAAAAAATCCTCAATATGACTGGCAGAATAGTCGGCATCTTCTCAGTTATAAAATAATATTTAAGTTGTATTCACTTCAACACCGCATGTACTCCATTATGTGTGAACACAGCAGTGACAATAATAAAAAGGTTTAGGTTGTGCAGTGTTAAAAACTGTCTTAGTGCAAATACAATATTGTGTACAGTGAAAACGATATGCTTTTTTATTGGCAACTAAGTACACGCCTAAATTAAGACCTCTCAATATATAATAAGTATAAAGATAAGTTTCAAAATACGCATTTCGTAGTTTCTTAGATCGGCTCAGAAGTAAAATACCATCTACAATTCATAAAAAATAAAAAGTTTTATGTATCTGCCATAGCATATTAGGTCAAGTCAATTAATAAAATTGTAGAATAAAAAATATTATACTCCTGTATGCAACAGTTAAAAAATTACTTACTCTCTTGAAAAATATGTGTGAAGAAAAATGTGTTTTCCAAGTAATAGCAAGCATACAAATATGTTATAAACTTCTTATAATAAGCCAAGTATAATCTGTCTTAGAATAAGTGTCCAAGTTGGTAAACAAAGATGAAAACAATGTAACCATAGACAATGGATAGGTTGTGCAATGTGATAATGTAATAAGTGCAGATGGGACAATTTTATTAATAAAAATATTGGACTGATAACTGAATTATTTTTTGATATTTGTTTATTCTATGGGTACTTATTCTAGTATGGATGAGTAGTGCATTTTTTTGCCAGTAAAAAAGCTTTCTTTTATATTTTTAAGTTATAACATGCATATTACTGTAAAATTAATATCGATATGTCGCGGGCAACTAGTTTAATTAGCCGTTTCGTTGATCGCCTAGTCTTTGGAAGTACTGCTCGCCGGCCGCTACCGCGGCACCGCTCGCACGCGGTTGGTCACAGTTCTTCTACCCAACCCATTTGTTCGGGGAGCCCTGGCTTAGTATATCATTCAGGCCGCCGTTTAATTAAAAGGCTAGGCGGTTAACTAAACGGCTAATTAAACCAGTTGGCTGCGACATTATACATAAAATTTACATAGAGATCATTAAAAAAATATATAATGTGAAAATAGCAGAATCGGCATAAGTTTTATATCAATAATATAAAAATAGTTTTTATTTAAAGAGCGAAACATGTATTTAAAACCTATTATTGTGAATGTGCATCTGAAATAGCTTTAGAATTACAGTAATTTTATTTAATAAACATTAAAAATCTGCTTTTCTACTGTTAAATAATCGAGACTTAGTAATAATAATTAATGTTAAATCCTACATTTAAAAATTTAACTTCTGTAAAAAATGTCATGAACTTGACATGTTTTTTTTTAAGGTTGATCCGCTGCGGTAGCCCGCGAAATTCAAATTCTCTTGCGTTTTTGCAATTTGCAGGTCAGTGTAAGGTTGTATCTTGATTAAAATATGATTCGTGACCATAAGAAATATGTTTTTACATAGTTTTAACCGTAAAAATCATCAATAAATCTAATTTAGAGAGATGTATTGATGATTCTTAAGGTTTAATTATGTAAATTCATATTTTTTACAGTCGCGAATCACAAAATATAAGCTGACACTGACCTGCAAATTGCAAAAATCGCAAGAAAATTTAAATTTTGCGTGGTACCACTGCGGACCCACCTTAAGATTGTTCAAAACAGCGTTACTCAACCTTTGGCCACGCGAAAGATTTTATTTCTTATAATATAGGTAATTAGGTTATTCTTGTAAATATAATTTTAGTTTATTTGATTCTCGTGGTGCGTATAAACAAGGTTGTTAGATATTATGTTCATGGTATCGAAAACACAACTTATCATCGGAGCCGTCACAGTATCAGTAAAACTTTGGTTTCAGAAAGCGGTTAACGGTCACACAATGACAGCTGTCCGAATACAGAGCGTTTTTCGACACCTTAATGTCAAATACTGATGAAAATGACAGAATCTCATGATGGCCGTTATAATCTGACGACCACCGCTCGTCTAGGAAACTGTAGCTTTACTCTATATCTTTGCTGTCGCTCAGTTGGGTAAAAAGGTTGAGCATCGCTGACTTGAGACTTCAGGTTAGCAGAAAAACATCAATTACAAAATTAGCAGAAATTAAAAGATATCATGAATTTGTAAGTAATAGAAAATGTTTAATTATAGAGGATCAACTTAAATTAGCTAGGTTATGCGACTACGCTACTGGTAGAGTAGCGAAGTCACATAAAGTATCAGATTAAAAATCTGTTTTTTGTATGTGTAAACTTCACAGACGTGATGTGTATCGATATCACAACACGATAAAACAGATTTTATGAACTCACACTTCAAGTACTACCAGCGGTCAATACCCCCAAAAAAAATCATCAAATCATTTTTATTTTGTCGTTGAGTGTCGATGATACACCACTTTACATAATACGCATAGACGTATAAAAAAGGAGGACTCCGCGCCACGCATATGGAAAGTGAAGCACCGTACCGATCTCTGTGTGCGTGAGGCGTGTTTGTACAAACGGTACACTTACTGTGCTTCACTTTCGATATGCATGGCGCGGAGTCCTCCTTTTTTTATAAGTCTATGATAATACGTATACAGGGTGAAATTGAATAGATGCGACAAAATTTAAGGGGGTGTTCTACGCATCAATATGAACAACTTTTACTATGGGACCAAACCTGAAATCGCGAAAAAAAAATCAGCTGTTCAGTACATTTTGACGAATTATGCGAACATTAAATGTACTGAACAGCTGATTTTTTTTTCGCGATTTCAGGTTTGGTCCCATAGTAAAAGTTGTTCATATTAAAAAAGTTGTTGTTACTAATTTGGTTGTATTTTCTATAAATGAATTTTTCAAATATTTTATTCTGAGATTGGAAAAAAGTGGTTCATATTGTGGTATGTAATAGCTGAATATACGGTGTATCGATCCCTTAACGTTGGACCAATATTTACGCCATACCCTAAATTAAGGTGTATAGATGCCTCGATGACCTTGCGCATCTGGGCGGAGCTTAACCACCACCCCCGTTCATACGTAAAGCGAGCGCGGTGGCGCGCTACACTAAAACGAATGTCAAAGAATATGCAGGGTCGCAGAGATGCGCACGTAGGGCGGCATTTTTGCCTACGATTCCAGAAGGGAATGCAAGGCTGATATTTGTTACGCAACTACTTTAAGTTTTTACGGGACATTATTTTTAGCATGTAAGTAGTAAGTATGTGGTTAAGTATAGTAAAAATATAATAGAGCTACTTGAATTAGTACTAGCCATTAGGATGTAGAGTGGGTTGCATCAATTGGGTATTAAAATTTTAATACAACTGGGGTACCTAATTGATACGGCCTATTGTACACACGGCTAGATATCAAGCTATCTACAACGTGTAACGTTAAATGCGCAAAACCTCTTAAGGGGTCATCGTACTCATCATTATGAACAACTTTTACTATGGGACCAAAACTGAAATCGCGAAAAAAAAATCAGCTGTTCAGTACATTTCTGTTCGCATAATTCGTCAAAATGTACTGAACAGCTGATTTTTTTTTCGCGATTTCAGGTTTGGTCCCATACTAAAAGTTGTTCATAATAATGAGTACAATGACCCCTTCAGAGGTTTTGCGCATTTAACGTTACACGTTGTATACATTTCCAGTATATGAGAATCTTAAAACTATTCTGCAAAAAAAAAAAATCTCTAAAAAAATAATTTTGACACAACTAAAATCGAGTTTGACAAACGCGATTCCGCGTGGTACTTGTTTGCCCTACCCTGAGAATGTTTTTTAGAGACCGAGGCGCGCAGGAAGGGCAGCTTAAACGTGTTTTATATGGAATTTTCCCCTTTTTTTGGTACACACGGTTACAGATCAAGCTATGCATTTCCAGTATAAGCTGATCTCGCATTGTATAGGATTTCCTTACAATGAGAGGTCAGTGTAAACTGGAAATGTGTAGCCATGTGTGTTGATGTGTAGCCGTGTGTATGTAGGTACCTGGTAGGTAGTTGGAAAAAGGCTAGGCAGATTGATTTTTTACATAGTAAAAATTTTAAAATATAAACAAAAAAAAAATTTCCGTAGTAAATATGAAATTCCCGTGCGGCTTCGCCCGCGTGGATGTCGGAAAATATTCCACGGGAACAAAAACCTTTTTTTTTATACCTACATGTTGAGTTCTAGGGGTTTATGGGTTTTATAAAGGGGGCCAAATTTTCATTTATTTTTGCGATAGAACACACCATTTTCGAGATATATTCAAAAGAAAATTAAAAAATGCGTGAGTGTCGCGGAACACTCGGTTGGAACGAAGTTATCAGCGCCCTTGAAAACCACGGAAACAACACCCATGACTAAAAATTTTAAATTTTTCGCAGCCGCCATCTTGAATTTTGATTTTGACCTCATTATCGTTTTCAACGACCTCAAAAACCATGAAAATGACACCAATGACGAAAAATTTGAAAATTTTTGCATCCGCCATCTTGGACTCAAAAACCATGAAAATGACACCCATGTTCCTTTATTTCATTTTATATATTTATGTTGTTGTTGTGTTGCTGCTGTTGTTGTTTGTTGTTGCATGTTGTTGTAGTTGTTGTTTATTACTATTTGTTATTAATATGATAAATAATAACTAATTTTAATCCAAACCTTTTTAATAGCGATTAAAAACAGTACTGTATCTTTTTTTCTTTTTTTGCTTATATCTCGAAAACGGTGTGTCCTATCGCAAAAATAATGGAAATTTCGTCCCCATTTATGAAACCCATAAACCCCTATGACTCAACAAGTAGGTATAAAAAAAAAAGGATTTTTGTTTCCGTGGAATATTTTCCGACATCCACGCGGGCGAAGCCGTACGGGAAGCGCTAGCTTCATATTTACTACTGAAATATTTTTTTTGTTTATATTTTAAAATTGTTGATGAGCTCGTGGCTAAGTAATAACAGCCGCACGGGTCGATCCATCAGGTTAAGCTACGCTTGCCGGGGTTGGTCAGTGGATGGGTGACCATCTTAACATAATGAGACTCCTCCGTGCCTCGGACTGCTATCTGACCTCCACAACCCAGTTACTGTGTAATACGATACCACTTGGTAAGACTGGTTGTCAGACTTTCGGGCTTCTGACGACCCGTAACGACTGTCAAAGGTCCACGAATAACAGCCGGGACCAACGGCTTAACGTGCTTTCCGAGGCACGGAGGAATCTCGGTATGTAAAGATGGTCACCCATCCACTGACCAACCCCGGCAAGAGTAGCTTAACCTGACGGAGCGATCCGTGCGGCTGTTATTACTTAGCCACGAGCACCTCTCTAGAATTGTTACAATGTAAAAAAAGTATTTATATACACATAAAAAATAGTCAACAATAAAGCGCCCACGCGCGCAATCGAATTGGGACCTCTGCAGCGAGCTAGTCTATACACGCACACTACTACAATAAGTTCGTAAATATTATGCCCCAACACATACGTATGAGCATTTCGAACGATAGCCGGTGCGGAGTAGCGAGCGACACAACCCTCCAGTCTCAATGCTAAAGCAAGACTGCCGCCCGCGCCCGCGCAGAGCTCCTCTGAACCTCTATCTCAAAATGGGAACATTTTCTTTGCAAATGTTGATTGATTTACAAAAGCTCTAGCAAATTTGTAGCACTTCTAACCACCAATTTTTTTGTGTAAAAATATTTCCAAACACCAAAGCCGTTTAGGAGGAGTAGGGATATGAGCCAAAAAATAGCGTTTTGGTAAATATTTTTTTAAGGCAAAAGTATCAGCCATACGAAAAAATCCTGTTGCAAAAATGTTGTTAATGAATCTATATCAAACATATATTTTTTTCAAATCTTCTAAACAAGCCGTTAACGAGAAGTAGGCTTGATAAAGTGACCGTGTTATGGTATTAAACGGGAGTAAGGCCCTTAACGTAAAATACCATCATCCAATAGCGTCCGCGGGCTTACAGTAGTTTTGAACCTATGCCGTCTTATTACAAAACATGGACCCTTTTTTGAATTTTGAACAGATTTGAATGTTGTCAGTTTTACAAAACTGACAACTTAGTACCGGACTAAATTGTCAGTTTTGTATAAAGAACTGTATAATTCTATCACAGCTAGGTTCTTATTACAAAAAACTGGCTCGATGGTTTAAACCATGACAGAAGAAAAACCTCGTTTTGTAATAAGGCCGTAAGGGTTCTGTTGACATTCGAGCACACATTGACATGAACCTATGGGGTATCACCTGACACTCAACGGGTTATCGATATCTAAACACGACGACAATTTAATTTAATTTGACCCTGTATTTCCGACTTCGTTGCTAAAGCCGAAAGTAGATAAGAATGTCGGTCCTGCAAAAGAAACAACAACATTTTGCTGATGGAAACGCCATGTGTATTTATTTTATAGTAGGTAATGTAAGAGTCTTAAGTTTGAAAAGTTATACTGTATGAAATTTAATGAAATTGTTTATTCTGTCAATAAGATATCGAAATCACTTTTACACGTCATATTAAAAAATAAGCTATACTCCATTTGAAATAAGATTAGACATTTAAATAAAACTTTTTACAGTCTGTTAATCGATTTTGACTTCTATTCCGTAGGCATAAGGTTGGCATTAAAAGCAAAAACGTGGTTACAATACCAACTGTTTACTGTAGCCACCAATGCAATAGAAGTCAAAATCAGTTGAATAGACTGTAAAAATGGTTTATTTAAAAGTCAATCTTATTTCAAATGGAGTATAGATTGGAGTCGACATTTCCTATCTGACTGTCTGACTACCCCTGACAATGACATTAACCCCTGAGAAGAAATGGTAAAATAAATTCGAGTTCAACGGAATGAAATGCCAAGCTATCAGTAAAATTGTTCTAAACGAAACAATCGATGAATGTCAAATTTTTAATATTCCTGAAACAATACTGCTTGTGCTGGTCGCAGAAATATAAGAGTACATTAAATTCTTTTGTTTTATTTAATCCTATTGTAACTAATAGAACTAATATTGACGACACGGTTGGCGCAGTGGTTGAGCGATTGACTGCTGCGCAGCATGTCGCGGGTTCGATTCCCGCACGGAACAAATATTTGTACGACCTACAAGTATTTGTTCGGAGTCTCGGTGTTTTTCTATCTATAATATGTATGTATTTACAAAACAAAAAATGTATATAAGTAGTTTATCAGCCATCTCGTTACCATAACACAGGCATTAGGTTGCTTAGCTTGGGACTAGATGGCGTTGTGTGAAATGTCCAAGGATATTTATTTATTTATATTTTAAATGTGACAGGGAGTTTGTTTTTTACGCTTTTACGCTAAAACGGATGAACGGATTTGGGTGAAATTTGGCACACGGGTAGACCATGACCTGGAGAAGGACATAGACTAGTTTTCATCCTGGATCGCAGTCGCGGGCAACAGCTAGTTTACCATATTTTTCCGCGTTTAGAGAGACGTCGGATTCCTTCAGTCATTTGGTTACTGTGCCGTTAGAACAGGAGTATTTGGCGATATTATATTTGACGACCTTTTTTGAAGTCGGTTAAAAAGACGGGCAAGTCGATTTATGCAAGAAGTGTAATCTTGAGTAGGTAAGAAAACTTTATTTTAGAATTAATGTGACCTGCATCCTAATTGCGTAACCACATCGGAATCTGAATCATTTTGAGGCAAATTGTGAGCCCATTGCTTCATAAATGTTCGAAAAACTCGACAGCTTAAATAACGCAATGAATGTTGTTGAACTGAAACCGATTCCGACTGATAGTGGTGAAATAAAGCCAAGACCTACATTAAAACCGAAACATAATACGCGTTGAGTAAAGCTTGCGGAAGCTTAATTGTGTAAATTTATTGGAGCAGCTCAATCCCAAGCCTTTTTGTCCTCAATATAGTCTTTGACAGTATAAAAGGCTTTCTGACAAAGTTTCCGCTTTATACAATTTCTTGAATGTGGCTAGGTAGTTTATTATAAAAACGTATACATTGGCATCTAAACGAACCACATATTGTAGGAACAACAAATTTGTGTTTGTTTCTAGTACTTATTCACATTATGGACGTCACTGTATTTTTTAAACAAATTGATATTTTTATGAGCATACAAAAGATTTTCATAGATATACTGAGAAGGCACAGTCATTATATTAATTTCTTTAAATTTATCTCTGAGGGAGTGTCTGGGACTTAATTTGTAAATTGAACGAATAGCCTAGCCCTTGTAAAACAAAAATTGTCTGAATATCGGCGGCATTTCCCCACAACAGAATACCGTACGACATCACACTATGAAAATAACTAAAGTAAACTAAACGGGCTGTCTCTAAACAAGTTAAATCACGAATTTTCCTAACGGCGTATGCTGCAGCGCTAAGCTTTTTCGACAATTTATCTATATGGGGGCCCCATTGAAGTTTGGCATCCAAAGTTATGCCCAAGAACACTGTGGTATCTCGGGAATCAACTCTTCACCCCATTGATATAAATATATAAGTCAATGCTTCACCCTTTATGAGAACACTAGTTTTTACTTGTCTAACATGAGGTAGGTACCGTAAACATCATAGGTACACTTAGTTTTCTTCTCGTTAAGAAGTAGTGTAGCGCGGCAACCCCACGACCATAGGTTTAATAATAATGTTGGTGCCACTGACTTGGGCGACCAATCACGCGCCGCGATTTCTCCCGCGCGCCCCGTTTCTGGCGCGGTTGTGGAGCAGGAGTCCCTCGCGGTCGCAGCGCCGCAAACAGCGCAGTCCAACCTCGATCCTTGTGCAACGCTACGCGTTTCAAGCCGCGCCCGAAAAGCGCCGGCCATCTTAGATCTTTAACTCTCTCATTTCTAGTAATAGTACGTTTTCGAGTCTGTTACTCATTTATTTTCTTGTTTTGTTTTGTTCTCAAGTGTATTGGTAAATTAAAGTACAGTAAATTTACAAGGACTTTCAATCAGAGGCCCGAACCCCATGCCCGTCGGCTACATTTGGCGTCCCAACAGTAGGGGCCTCTGACGACACGTGCTTGCAAAATTTTTTTTCACGAAGCATTACGACGCAGTCGGCGTCTGTTCTCCAGGAGGAAGGCTTCGGTTACACGTACCTACCTACACGCGGGAACTTCGGAATCTGAAGCGCTACCTACGAGGGCGTTTCCAGCGAATAAAAGTTCGCCACGAGGTTCCGTTTTCGTTGTCAGGATGCCAACGACACCAACGACGATGGTAACAAGAAATAAATCCAAGAAGCAGGGAGAAGAAAATGAAGATGAAACAGAAAAGGAAAATGAAACAGAAGAGATGTTCACGTCCATCACCATGGACCAGGGTCAGTTTGCAACCCTGATGCAATCACTGCAGCAGAGTCAGGCAGAGATATTCGCGAGGCTCATCCAAGATGTTAGGACTTCGACACCGGCACCTGCTGAAGTGTCCATGACAACGCCCGCCGCGAACTTCTCAAAGTGCACAACTCGATTTAACGGATCGTCCGCTGATGTCGACGGGTTTATCGACGCAATAACAGTGTACAAGAACTGCCTTCAGATATCAGATGATAACGCTGTCAAAGGACTCTCCATGTTGCTAGTAGACTCGGCAGCATTATGGTGGCAGGGTATAAAAACCAGCACCACGTCATGGCCGGATGCTATGCAAAAACTAAAAAGTGCATTCGGAGAGCATCGCCCGCCATTTCGTATATATTTGGAATTGTTTTCATTGCGACAAGGTACGGACAAAACTGATTTATTTATTGCGAAGACGAGAGCGCTTTTATCGAGATTGCCACAAGAAGATCTACGTGAAAAAGTTCAACTGGATATGGTATACGGGCTTCTCGATCGTAGAATAAAAAAGCGGCTCGATCGTAACTCCATAACATCGTTCGACCAGTTACTGCACCGTGCCAGAGCGATCGAAGAATCGTTAGAAGACAGCGCATGCGACAAGACACCGGCACTGACGCAATCGAGCGCCAGTCAGTCCAGTCACCAAGCGGCCGTCGCCGGCGCCCCTTCAACTTCGGCACCAAGTGATAAAAACACTCGCAGCAAAAGACTGTCGTGCAGTTACTGCAAGAAATGGGGACATGAAAAATCGCAGTGTAAAAAGTTAATAAACAATGATAAAAGTGATAACGTAAAAAGTGATAACGGGAAAAGTGATGATAGCGTAAACAAAAATAAAGCTATTCAATGTTATGGGTGCGGTGCCCCTAACGTTATAAAATCGAAGTGTGAAAAGTGCAAATCTAGTTCTCAAAACGCATTCTATTCGGTTACGACAACTAGCGATAGCGTAAATTCAAAAGTGCGCGGTTCCCGTAGTCATAGCGTTATCGTGCGCGATGAATGCGCGTCGGGCGAGCCGACAGCCGCAAGCGTCCCGCCACCCGCGCCGGCCCCGCAGAGTACGTGCGGCCGCGCCACGGTCGCGAGCGGCAGCGCTGCCCGTTGCCTAGCGACCGTCCGTGAGCGTAACGATATCGTTCCGCGCGGTCGGAAGTCGCCGGGCCCGCCTCGCATCGTTCCTGCCAGTACCACAGGTAACCCAGCGTCTTGCAACGCTGGGCGTAACTTAAAACTTTACTGTGATTGTGTTACTGAACTGCAACATACTAACGAGCGTTATAATGTCGGTAAAAATGTGTGTTATAATTTCGTAGGTGATAATAATAATAGAGACACTAAGTTTTCTGTAAATTCAACTGAAACCCGTTCGCAACACGGGCATGTAATTCAATCTGTTCAATCAGCTGATAACGATTATGTTGCCATATCATGTTGCGTAAACAATAATTCAAATGGTCAGGGTTTATTTAATGTTCAGTGTGATTGTTTATGTTTATGTTGTAATAGTGATAGCGTTGATAAATGTTTAGGATTATGCTCGGTAAATGTTAATAATAAAAATTGTAAGAAACGCCTCGCGTCTGCACAGGGTCGGACTAAGGGAGGTTCAATTAAGGGGGAGCCTAATAATAATAGACCGTTGATGCAAATAGGTATTTTGGGGGAAAATGGGACAGCGTTACTGGACACTGGTGCTAGGGGCTGTATTGCCGGTCACACACTTTTTCGCGTGTTAAAGGAAAAAGGCCATCCTTTGCAACAGTGCACTAGAAACATCCGCCTGGCGGATGGTTGCACGCGCCTGATGGAGGTGCTTGTTGCAGAGGTACAGGTGAAACTTTTTCATAAAATTGTGCCCACCGAGTTTATAATTTTCCCCGAAGCGAAAGATAATGAAACACTTTTAGGTATTGATTTTATTAACAGTGCCGGTCTCGTTATCAATTTTAAGCAGTGCCTTTGGCATTTTTCGGATAGTAGTGATCAAAAGTATAAATTGATTTTGGAAACTTTTTCACCTCGTCAAAATTCGTACGCCGCGATGAATGTTTTACGCGATGACGAGGGTGCAGGTTTAGAGGATCAGGAGCGTGAGGAGCTTGCCCAATTGCTCACGAATTTTCAGGAAATGTTTAATTCGATTGGGGAGCCGACTCCATATGGAGAGCATCATATAGATACGGGAAATAATTCGCCGATAGCGACGCCTCCATATCGCCTGACACCTGCAAAGAAGGAGATCATGCAGCAAGAGCTTACCAAAATGTTAGCTGAAGATATTATTGAAGATTGCGAATCTGCATGGGCTGCGCCAGCCCTGCTAGTACCTAAACGTGACGGCAGTTTCCGGTTTTGCGTCGACTATCGAAAGTTAAATTCGATTACGAAGAGTGACGCCTATCCAATGCCTCGTATTGATGAACTGTTGCAATCTACTAAACGTGGACGTTGTCACATGAGTACAATAGATTTGCGATCTGGCTACTGGCAAGTGTCAGTTAAAGAAGAGGATAGGGATAAGACGGCTTTCGTGACCCCTTTCGGAACTTTTCGTTTTAAAAGGATGCCGTTCGGTCTGAAGAACGCGCCGGCTACTTTTCAGCGTCTGATAGACAGAATGCGATCTGGTTCAGCACTAAAGGACGTCACAATACTAGGATATTTAGACGATTTATTAATTATAACGCAGGGGGATTTTTCGAGGCACCTGGAAGACCTGCGAATCGTTTTTGAACAGCTGATGAAGTTCAAATTGCGTGCTAACCGAGAAAAGTGTGTGTTTGCACGAGAGTCGGTTAAATATTTAGGTCATGTGATCTCGCAGGACGGAGTCTCAGCTGATGAAAGGAAAATTCAAGCCATATTAGACATGAAAGAGCCGTCTGCACTGGGACACCTCAGAACATTCATACAAACATGTTCCTGGTTCAGGAAATTTATTCCCAAGTTTTCGGAGGTAGCAGAGCCACTGACAAGATTGACAAGGAAAAATCAACCTTGGATATGGGGACCACAACAGGCTGAAGCGTTCAGTAACTTGAAAAGGCTTCTGACGTCAGCGCCGATCCTCATACAGGCAGACTACTCCAAGCCATTCATCCTGCGCACAGATGCGAGCAACTATGCGATAGGCGCAGTGTTGCTTCAAGGTGAAAAGAATGAAGAACGACCCATTGAATTTGCCAGCCGTTTGTTATCAGCGGCTGAACGGAATTATTCGACCACGGAGCGGGAGGCTCTGGCGGTCGTCTGGGCAGTCGACCGTATGCGGGGTTACATTGATGGTCATCCAGTTGTTATAGCCAGTGATCACCAGCCCTTGAAATGGCTGCTGTCCTTGAAGTCACCTTCTGGTCGTTTAGTGCGTTGGGCACTAAAGCTGCAGGCCTATGACATCCGGTTTGAGTACACTCCCGGAAAGGTAAATGTAGTGGCCGACGCACTCAGCCGCCCTGTCTGTACAGATGAGTCTCGTGAATCCTGTGGAATATGCACTGTCATTATTGATTTACCTACGCGAGATCTCACGGAGCTACGTGCAGCACAAGAATCTGACCCAGATTTAATTAAAATTGTGAAGGAATTAGAGGATATAGAAGAAGTTGCGTCTCGCCGTTGGACAGAACGTGGTTATCTCATGGAACGCGGTATCCTTTATCGCTATAACCCAGATACAGACAACGAGTCGCCGCAATTAGTAATACCTGTAAGCATACGTGAAGGGATTCTAAGAGAATGTCATGATGCTCCAATTGCAGGTCATCCTGGTATAGAGAGAACATACCAGAAAATAGCTCAAAACTATTACTTCCCTGGCATGAGAAGAATTGTAACCGATTATGTAAAATCATGTTCCTCTTGTCAACGCTATAAAGCGACAAATGAAAAGCCACCTGGTCTGATTCAAACACCGATTTTAAACCAGCGCAATGAAGTCTTGGCTATCGACCTATTTGGACCACTGCCAGAGGGCGAAAACGGGGAAAAGTGGATCCTGTTAGTGGAAGATACCGCGACAAGATGGGTAGAATTGTATGCTCTCAAAGAAGCAACCTCTGTCGCCTGCGCGAAAGTACTCATAGAAGAGTATTTCCTTCGGTTCGGCTTACCACGTCGCATTATTTCGGACAATGGTGTCCAATTTGTTTCAGCGGTCATGCAGAAATGCATGTTCATTCTCGGAATTACACAAGACTTGATACCCTATTACCACCCAGAAGCCAATCCAGCTGAAAGGAAAAACCGGGATATGAAGACCCAATTGGCCCTGTTGGTTGGTACGGATCACCCTTCATGGCCTAAGCAGCTACCGATAGTACGGTTCAGTATGAACAGCGCGGTCTGTGAAACAACAGGGGTTACTCCTGCATATTTGACGTTTGCACGTGAGTTGAGGTCACCGTTAGAGGTGTACAATGATCCAAGGGCGGTCTTAGAGAAGGATAATTTTGTACCACAGATCACTCCTTACCTGACAAGATTTTTAAACTCCTTAAGTGAAGTCCGTGACAGAGTAGAAAAGCTGCAGGACAGAAGGAAGACTTACGCTGATCGTTCGAGAAGAGTAGGAGAGGATTTTAAAGTAGATGACAAGGTTCTATTGGCTACCCATCAGCTGAGCAACGCCAGCAAGTCAAAGACTGCTAAGTTTTTCCCTAAAAGGGATGGGCCATATGTTGTGAAGAAGAAAGTGAGTCCAACAACATACCTAATCGCGTCTGATGATAATCCTGGTGAGATATTGGGCAAATTCCACGCTAATCAGCTCACCCCTTTTCGAGGACGAGTAGATGAACGCGCTCAGCCACTGGAGCCAAAGAAAAAGCGAGGCCGACCTCGTTTACAACCTATTCTTAATGATTTTAATGTAGGGCTAGACCACGATCGAGGGCGTAATCGTGATCTAGAGGGGGAGTATGTAGCGCGGCAACCCCACGACCATAGGTTTAATAATAATGTTGGTGCCACTGACTTGGGCGACCAATCACGCGCCGCGATTTCTCCCGCGCGCCCCGTTTCTGGCGCGGTTGTGGAGCAGGAGTCCCTCGCGGTCGCAGCGCCGCAAACAGCGCAGTCCAACCTCGATCCTTGTGCAACGCTACGCGTTTCAAGCCGCGCCCGAAAAGCGCCGGCCATCTTAGATCTTTAACTCTCTCATTTCTAGTAATAGTACGTTTTCGAGTCTGTTACTCATTTATTTTCTTGTTTTGTTTTGTTCTCAAGTGTATTGGTAAATTAAAGTACAGTAAATTTACAAGGACTTTCAATCAGAGGCCCGAACCCCATGCCCGTCGGCTACAGTAGGTTATTAACATTAAACCAGTTAACTACTTTTGCGAGGGCGCTGTTTACATTGTCAGTAACTTTAGTCGTTCTTCTGAGGTCAGTAACCAGCTGCTGACGTTTGAGTTTAAATAAAAGTGAAGTCTTTGGATACTTTGACCTTTGACCTTTGAGCCTTTGACCGCCTTTGACACTGTGGCTTGACATTTTCTGCCAGTTAAACAATGACAGAATCTGTCAGGTCCGAAAATTTCAATTATAGTGCGCGCGGAACTAGTTGGCCGCTCCATAGACTACTATTATATATACTGGGCCGCTCCTTAGGTGGCGACAGGGGTGATAATAATGATAATTATAATTAATAATTAATGAAGAAAACATTAAACACATGCATGCACCACCATGTATGTGTGCACCACCATTAAACCTACTTATCATCATCTTTGTTATATTCATTCTCATTAGCTAAGGCGCGGCCAACTAGTTCCTCGCGCACTATACCTAATCCATCAATCCATTACACCCACAGAAATATTTTTTTTAACGAATAATGCCCATTGATGTATTACGAAGTAGGTAAGTACATCAATGATCATGCCAAACTAAGCCGATTCCGGAAACCATTAAAAAATAGTGAACTGGTTGCCTGGGTAAGTACAATTCCCATACTAATACCTATCCTTTCTTTTTGAACGCAGTCAGTTGGAAAATTTTCGGCTGGTTGGTTTTTAGTGTCTAAACACACTATGCCGAAGTTACGCGACCGAAGTTCCTCGGCTGATGTTACGCTCCGACGTGTTCGGCTGATATGACACACCATAAGTGCTGAACTTACGCGGCGGAAATTCAGTTGCGGAACTTCAGTGTCTTGAGCTCCGGTTCTTCTTCGGCAATCGAACCGAACTTCGGTCGCGTATAACGTGTGCTCTATAGAATACGTTGCTGCCGAATTGCGCTGAACTTACGCCCGACCGAAGTTCGGCTGTACGCTAGAACGCAACGTAATTTCGGCATAGTGTGTCGTCAGTAATTCAAATAGCATTGCAGGCGTAATCATGCCGAACTTCGGTCGCGTAACTTCGGCATAGTGTGTTTAGACACTTAATTTTGTATATCGCGGTTCGCTTGAACCTTGAACCAAAACTACAAGCAACTACACACTACTACTTACTACTTGAAGCAGTATAAAGTTACCTAGGCAAGTACCTACTAAGAGTAGCATATGTAATCAGCCTAACTATAATGCTGAGACACAGACCTACTCTCTTCGACAAATAATATTATTTCCCCAACTATTTCCTACTCAGATTCCATCTAGGTAGGTACGGTCAGCAAAAGAAGTCGGTTAACACTGCTACTTTTTGACATCATCTATATTAACACAAAATGATTCGATAAACTGCTTTTTTTTCGTTTAACTGTTAAAGAGTTAATGTTTTCTATTCCGATTCGAATTAAATATTTCGCTTAGTAATTACGATGAAAAAACTGCAAGTGGTAATCGACTTCTGTTGCTGACTGTACCAGTTACCACACACCCTCTCCCCTATTGACCCTGAAACTTACACAGCGTAGAAAAATTGCATATAATTTTCCCCCATATGATTGCCAGTGCATCCAGATTAAACAAATGAATGGGGGGGTGTGGGCAGGGTCAGGCTGGGAGGTAGGTGCACCCCTTTGCCCGTTTGACCTGCAAGTAGGTCGTGTTCGATCGATGCACCGCTGCATCTTATTCGTACCGAGCCCTGGGAATACTGGTCGAGCTACGCAATAACTAAACAATTTTTTAAATAAATAAGTAGGTAGGTACCTATACCTAAAGGTAACTCAGCATAGTTAGGTAGGTAGGTAGGTAACTATTACTGTATACAATGCGTTTCAAATAAGAATAGGAACGTCAATGACCTCTATCTGTCAAATGTTGATTGAAAAGTAGGTACGGTTTGCAAAGAAAACTTATTTGCGTATCAATAACGTTTTGTTTTGTCTTAGCTAAATCAAAGTGAAAACAGACATCAAAAAATTATTAATAATTAGTTTTTTTATAAATTATGCTTCTTTCTTTCATATTTTCATTGTTGGTAACAATTTTTTTCATTTTTTTCAAATTCTTCATTCGTGATTCGTAAATAAATGTTAACTAAAAAATATCTTGTTTTGCTCACCCTACCCAATTCAGTCGATTTGACAGCTATGACGTCACAACATGGCGCTGAGTCGATCCTATTCTTATTTGAAACGCACTGTATTTTATGTTTCCGCGGATAAGCGCGTTCCATGCTTTAGGAATATAGAAAGAAAAGAAAACCTGAAAACCACCTACTTACCAACCCTTAATCTTTTCGTCTCTTGAGAAGGTTTATCCTATCTTAATTAATATGGCGCCGGGGTCGCGGGTTGTTCGAAAGAGATACCGTGGCCCTGGCACAGGCAACTGAAGGAACACGGATGGGTTTTAGTTAGTAAAAGCTGACATGCCCTCCCGCTCCGCCCAGAGCGGGAGAAGTCATGTGATGATTTCCCATCCACAAAAAAAATCCTAACTATTAATATAAATGCGAAAGTAAGTTTGTTTGTTACCTTTTCATTCCTAAACCACTGAACCGATCATCCTGAAATTTTGCATTATACGTTGCCAGGGTTACAGAAACGGGCGGTACATTTCATCCCGAAAAAAAGTACCTACTGTTCCCGAGGAAAACAACAATAACGTTCTTATGATAATAGATGGCGCCACGACGACGTGTCTTTCGAATCATGATTGAATTATAATATTACAAGCAATTTCGGAAGTCGGTGGCAAAAAACTACACAAAAATACATTTAACCAGATACCGACTTCCAAAATTGTAGTGTTGTTTTTTGGAGGTCGGTTGATTTTTTTGTAAAAAAGTTTTTATTCGATTCAGCTAATAAGTAATAAGCTCTAGAGTGATAATTTTTGTAAGCTAAATAGGTAGGTAGGTACATATTTGGGTTTGGATATTTGAAAAAAATTCACGTCAGTAGTAGGTAGGTATAAAATATATAACGAAGTTAAAAGGAAAACTATCAATAAGTAGGTATACTTAACAGCTATGTAGACTTTACAAGTTAACGAGTTGACTAGCCGACCAACTTACACTTGCAGTTGGAATGTATATGAGAACATGTTTTTCAACTACAATGTTAAGTTTGTTCTTGAGATAAATTCACCCCAACTACGGAACCCTTCGTTGTGCGTGGTCAGACACGCTCTTAGTCGGTTTTCTTCCTTAGCTACCTACCTACCTACCATAAATAAATACATATCGAAAACCTTTGGTAAACAAACAGGTAGGTTTATAACTTTGAACCAATTCGATTCCCCTCGTGATCCGCTTACATTCGATTCAGCTCGGGCATACGGCTTAGCATGTTAAATAGGATTAATAGTTGGCAACTCATAACGACATTAGTGACACAGACGGCGTCAATTCGCTAATACCACAGTAAAATAATGAACAGTGTGCTTAGTGTGAGTTTGACAACATTGTTCGAATGACTTCACCATCGAGTAAATCGAGTTGACATCAAACCTATCGACAACCGTATGCAAGCGAGTGCGAGTTACCATCAAAGCTAACCATAAAGTACGCGTTTGGTCACCGTGAATTACGTTCATTACTTTTCTTAAGTTGGTGTCACGTACGCGTCGTCCGATAAACCGGCCAAATAGAATGACATTTATATTCAGTGTTCTTACTGAAAGCGGCTGGCTATCAAAATTGTGTAGGTTATAACATTAGTGTATAGTCTATGGGCTATAAAGACTTTGATGTTTCGTGTTTGTCAGTATTGTTTGAATATTAAAATATTATTGTGATTTGAATTAATAATGGATTCTATTAATTACTTAATAAAAATGAGGACAAGTTGGTCCCAATTCGTTATGATGGTGACATTTATGGAGCTGTAAGTGTAATTTTTAAATCAAGTATTTGGTGTTTAACGAACTTAATTATGATCTATGAACTTTGCAGAAATAAAACTAAATTTGTTTGGTTTTCAGGCTTGGAGACCTCAGCAAGCCTGCAGCAAGGCTGAGAGTATGTCATAATGTCACGCTCACTCGCTGGTGGTGGCGTGTGTGTTGGTTCCATCCAAAATGGTTGAGCTGAATGGTGATGATCCATGCGACATGTTCCTGAACGGGCGCCGTCAGTTGGGACTGGTTGTCTCTTATCTGCCACGACTAGTGTTTTTATCTTTTTATTACGGACGCTTTTAACGTGCACGTCTTTCTACATTGTTCTTACATGTATATTTTCAACATGAATGATGTAACCAATATTTTGATATAAAAGAGTGTCCGTGGAGTTTCTTGTGCCCGTTCTTGTCCATAGGAACCTACTACGCTTTGGAATGGGCGACTAGCTTCATCTTTCTGACTGACCAACCCCTTGATAATACAAAAGTGCGTAATTGGTTTATTTGAAATAAATGCTTTGACCTTGAGTTTGAGTTTCAATATTGTTAGGATGTTTAAGTACCCTTTCACAGCCAACGAGCGAGGGCGAGGCTTCATGTACTGTGTAAGTACATGAAGCCTCGCCCAGTGCCAAGCTAAATATATCTATATATTTAGTTATAAATGTATAACTAAATATACAGTAAAAAGTAGTGATGATGATGATGGTATCGTCCTATTGATAAAATCTTTAAATCTGATTTAATTTTATGATTTTCTAATATAGAGTAATCATATTAAAAATTATTTAAAGCTAAAATAATTATAATACTTAAGCCATGGCAATGACCAAAGAAGAAAAGAGAAACCAGTCCTAAGTAAATATATATTAAAATTATTTTAGAATATAATAAAGTGCAACATGCTGCCTTAAATAATTAAATGAACCATTTATTTCAGGCAACATAGGCCAATAGATAAACACCTTAACATAAACATACATATTTGAATACAAACAAAACTTGTGTTAATAAAATAGACTAAGACTATGTTAGTAGCACTCCTCTTTGAACTAGCTTGACTTAGTGCTGTCCTGTAGAACTTGTCCGCGGAAGCGACGGAACACCACGTCCTGCGGGTAAAAGTCTTCTTCCATGACGAGGGGCAGGTAACAGTTCGGTACATGCACCACTTCACCACGTCAACTTCAAGGCGTTCGCCTTGGGGCGCGCGGCGCGACTCCAGTAACTGCAACCTAGCTAGGCGTGTACCTCGTCTTCTGGCGCACGTACTCCACGATGTCCTCCGCCTTAGTAGTGTAGTGCAGGCGGGAGTGCAGGCCGGTGTGTTCAGCTTTGCGGCACGCAAGCTCATTTCGGCCTCCGCAGGAGCTTTGCCGCAGCGGTTCTTATTATTTCGCGATCGGCGCTTCCTCCTGTGTACCGTCACGAAACCCTCACCATTATCAGCCTTGTTCGGCGACTTCTGAGGCATAGGCTTCACCCTTGGCGCGCCAGGGACGCTCGCAAGCAAAATATAAACGTGATGCCATAGAACTTTGATCCACACAACGAATTTTAATATAAAATACTTTGACAATTCACCACACTCACAAGGCTCTCACTACACATCCTTCAGTGAGCACGTAAACGTATTCGAAAGTGAACGCGTTTGTCAAACGAGCTGTCAAAACTGTCAAAATTGTAACTTACACTCCCGTTAACACCTATTCACGCTAATTTACGTGCTCACTTTCGAGTAGGAATCGATGGTCACCAGCGACAAAGTAAAATAAAAAACTTACACTCACAATTTTTAGTTCTCGCGTATGGCACCAGGTGGCGCTGACCCAGCGCCATACAAATCTGAGTATACTCTAACGCGATGGTGAAGTTAGAAAAACTCACACTAAGCACACAGTACTTCATCCTTTACTCGCGATCCCAGTAAATTTTTCCTGTACATCCAATTCAATTTACATACACACACACACATACTTCAAGCACACACCCTTACACACACACCACACACATCACATGCATACACACAATCACTACTACGTGCTCATACTAAACAATTTTCATTTGTATTATTTTAGCCTTTTTATTTTTCATTGTTAATCTTATTGCATAAGTTTTTCAATAGTATTTACTCCCGGGAGAGGGCACTGGCTCTTGTAACACAGGTTAACCACCTAGCACAAGTGTCAGGGACTTCACATTAATTGTAACCACTTCCTTATGTAATAAAGATTAGAGATTATCTTTGACATGTCTCGGGACCGTGGAGTCTCGGACTTTTGGAAGGCGTACGAGGGGCCGAAGCCAACTCGCAGAGGCCCCTTAGAAAATTTTTAATGAGGAGGCGGCACGTACCGACGATTATCCCTGTATGCACTATGCAAGTGCACCCAAGGACAACCCCCGGCTGGTGCAGGACTATTGCAGAACATGGAAACAAAACATATTGGGCTATGGGTTTGAGTGGCTATAGTGGATCGGGGTACCTTCAACTATGGAAGAACTATGTCCCCTGCCTTACTAATGTTATATAATATACACAATTAAAACGGCAGGGGGTGACTCGCACACTCAATAATGGGCCCCCGGAAACAATCGCTAGCACATAGTGACGTAGCGACAAGGGGGCAACATGTCCTGAGGTGCTTGAGGAGTGGAGAGGTATCCCACGGCTCTCAGAACAATCCCAGGGCCGGAAGATGGTCAAGATCTACAAACACTCACTGGAATACATCCTTCCTCCGAGCACGGTTGCTCTTGCGAATCTATACTCAAGCCAGCCAATAAAGGCAAGAATGAGGTGGGAGCTCTGTTCCCGTCAGTTCACTCCAGCCGGTCAATAAAGGCAAGCCAGAGATGAGGAACAAGACTACTCCCGGGAGATAGGGTCCGTGGGGTCGCTACTGCCCAACAGCTCGCCACATGCTGCCCTGCTATTATTATTATTTGTTGGTATACATTTTTGTATCTCAGCAACGATGTGCCGGTTTTATAGGATAACACGGGCCGAAGCCAAGTGCTAACCTAAAAAGTATTAACCTAAGTGATTGATGATAACAAATTATGATGTGATGATATGTTTAAGCTTTGTGTTGTTGATGATGTTTGTGGATGTGATATTTGTGCATCATTGTCGTTCTGAAGGAATTTTCGGACAATTCTGCAAGTGTTCAAAATAGCAGCTTTCTGTAAAGTTTGGTAGGTGGAAGGAGACAGGCCTAGCGTGTTTAAAGATTGGTGTTGTTGTTTGGGAATGACACCCGTGGTTGAGAGTACTACTGGGATTATGGAAGCGCTGCCTAATCGCCACATTCGTGTAATTTCTACTTTTAAGTCCATATATTTTGACAGCTTTTCTGCTATTGTGTGTTGTAGGTTGTGTGTATTTGGTACTGTTATGTCAATAATTTGCGCGGTTTTATTGATTTTATCTAGTAAAGTTATATCTGGTCTGTTATAATGTATTGTTCTGTCTGTGAGGATGGCCCGATCAAAATATAGTTTGTGTGTTGCATTTTCAAGAACTATTTCAGGATTATATTTGTAATAAGGTAGGTACTGGAGGTGTAGTTATTAATTTATATTTTATAGCAAGTTTTTGATGGATTATGTTGGCTATTTGATCGTGCCTGTGTTTATAGTCAGTTATTATTACATATATATCTTCATATAAAACTCAGTCAGTCTCAGTTGCAAATTGCAAATTCACTATTTTAAGATTTCAAATACTAATCATCTTTTGGTATTTTTTATTGTCCTTTTTTCTTAGCTCGAACTCTCCTGTCCCGGTTTAGAGTTTCAGAATTATGGCAAGCCTACCCTATGTACCTACTTCTTTTAAATCTTGATGTAAAGCCACATTAGGTATCGACCATGTTGTTTATATTTAAAAAAAAAATAATAATATTATATTCCTTGTTCATAATTATCTTCCTATTTTCATCGGAGCCTCAGTTCATAGGAACAAGGCCTCAGCTCGAAAGTTTCTTGCGGAAAATTACTTGTTCAGAAATGAGTAGGTACTTATTAGTTGTGGAAAGTTTTGTTGATAGAAATTGAAAGGCATTTATTCACATAAACCGGGTTCACACGGTTCGATTTTAATTGATCAAGTGCTACGTAAAAAGCGGTTTGAACAGAATTTCAAATCAGCACACTAATTACGTGACACTAATATCCACCGGAATCGGTTTCATTTTTACACTTCAATAACATTCATTGCGTTATTTACGTTGTCGAGCAGACAAATTTTTTTTACAATTTGCTTCAAAATGATTCAGATTCCGATCGATAGAGTGTTACGCAATTATTGTGCAGAACAGACTTTAAACAAAGTTGAATTTCAAATTCAACGAATGTTTTGTTGAACAGCAAAAATTGTGCAACTAAAATCAAACCGTGTGAACTCGGTATTTTTTGAGAGCGGAGAAGAATTTTCAGATAGGTTTTATAAATATTTTCGCTATTGGACATATCACGTTATTCATAGGTAGGTAAGCGCGACTGCCGAGCAATAGAGTCCTTCCTACTCCTTAATTCAATTCCCAGGTCGGCCAAAATCCTATTGGGTTTTTCGTTATGGAATTTCTTACTTAGTACTGTTCGTAGAATCTTGCACTTAAATACCTACCTACAAATAGGATTGACATCGTCGCATATGCGTACAAAAATCCCTTAAATAAATAAAGATTTTAAAAAAACCTAGGTACCTAACAATATATCGTCTACACTTTTCACCGTCGATGTAACTCGAGGCAATGGTATATTGATGCCGAAAATCGTAAAATTCATGCGTTACTACTAGGAGACACGATCGACTACTTACCAAAATTGCCAAAAATCTCGAATCGTATGTTAAGCCCGCTCACACGTGCAGTTATAACTCACAGTTATAACTGACGCCCCTTTTGTCTACACACGGTGAGTTTTATCGTTAGTTGCTTCAGTTGTAAACTTATAATATGTTAGCGCTCGTAACTTTTTAAGCTCTTTTTAGGGTTCCGTACCAAATGGTAAAAAAGGAACCCTTATGGTGTGACTCAGTCTGTCTGTCTTTCACAGCTGGATATCACAAGAACTACTAATACTATCAACTTGAAATTTGGAACAGTTTTAAATGACGTTTGCCCAACTATTTTGCAAATAAGAAAGAAACAGAAATACATGTTTTTTTTTGCAACAGGGATTGACGCTACTTCGAACTTTTAAGACCCCCTTGGTCTTAAAAATTGGAATGTGAGGTATCATATGAAAGAGCGCTGTTTGCACAATCTCAAACATTTTTTTCTTTTTTTTAGGCTGCATAGTTTTCGACTTTTGATGAAAAATGTTAAAAAAAATACAGTTCCCCCCCCCCCTTATCTCCGAAGTTTGCATAGAGAAAAATCTGAAATTATTCTATGTGATAGAAGTTTATGTATAGATTTCAGGAAAAATAAAATGATGTCTCTAAATAGCACAGTTTTTCAGAAATCATGAAACAAAAATTACATATAAATGATGGTACGGAACCCTCGGCTCGCTCTTGACCAGTTTTTTTGTAAGCGCATCGCAAATTGTTTTTTTTTCATTACAGAGTATTTATCACTTGTAGCATCAATTTCTCGAAGCTTCGACAATCGTTTTGTATGTTGATTCGCGTTTGCGGCGGTCTTGGTACCTACTCTTTCATTCAACTACACTGTTTTTTTCCTTTTTTTTTTGTTCAGTTTTATCTAATGATAATTTGATTAGTTATCAGTTCAACTGTACAGTTCTCATTTTTTCTACACATGCTACAACTGAACTGAATAGTCCAACTGAACAGTTAAAACTGTCAGTTGCACGTGTACCTATAGCCCGCTTTACTCTTAAATAGTGTATGGTAAAGAACCTAGACTACCTACGCGTTTACGAGTACGGTATGGAGATAGAGCCAATTTAAGTGGCTCTACCCACATAATCATCCATAGTTAAAGTTATGTTTATCTATAAGGATAACAAATATTGTAGGAGAAATAGACTTCGTAGAAAACTTAATTCAGTTCAGTATAGGTAACAGTATCTTCCTACCTACGTGAAGCTAATTTTACTGCCTTTATTTAGACGTATAAATACTTTATTTTATATTCAGTTGCAGTACAGTAGTAGGTACCCAACTGATATGGCTTACCGAGGTACCTGCGCAGAAGATGAATTTTCAAAGCGCGGGAAATGCTATTGACCAATCGGCACGCTCCATCACACACCGTGCTTCTTTTTCCTGTACCGCTATGTCGGCAGCTTGTACCTAAGTAAGCTAATAATAGTACTGCTAAGGCCACGTTTACATCAAACTTATTGTCAGCCGCAGACTAATATGACCGAGCGTAACAGTTTAGCCGCTGATTTTCCATACATTTTCAACTTTTCATTAACACCGAACCGAAATTACAATCGGCCTACTACTTAGTTCAGATAGTGTTTTTACTAGGAAAGTTGTGGGGTAGTTCTGATTTCTTTGACAAAATCGCAAAAAAAGCGAAAAATTTCTGATGTAGATTTTTTACTTAGCTGAACATGATGATCATACTTCCTCTTCTTGCTCGACTCAATAAATGTTTTCAAAGCAACCTTTTTCCCGCACCGTCGCGTCGTCACCTTTTCAACATCATTATCCAGTAGGAACTTTATCACAAATAAAACACACGTCAGAAGCCATTTTTAACCCCACACGTAAACATAACTCTCTCTTTCTCTTTTTATCCTCTGTCCTATCGCAGGTATGCTGGAAGAGATTTCTTTTGAAATAAGCATCACCTTGTACGTATGTTTCTGTTCCTTTATGTTTGTCTGTTTATTTGTGTGTACCTACATAAATTGTTAAATAAATAAATAGATAAATAATAACTTGTAGAAATCGTAATAACGTTTATAAACAATACAAAGAGACTGGGACGCAGCCGAGTTGCATGGTAGAACCGAGAGTTGCAAATTGCAAATGTTCAACTCGCATTTGAGACCGAACGGTTCATCTGAAAAAAAAACTAAATAGTGATATTTGCTGAGAATTTTAAGTACTTTAATTTCTGTAAACAAACCATTGACTAAAAGTTAATAGTTTTCGAGTTTTAAGCAAAAAACCGAAAAAAGGAAAAATATGTTCGCTTTTTTTGCGATTTTTTCAATGTTGCGTCACGAAATTTTGTGTGCGTCGCAAACCTCAGATTCGGATTCAGCACCCCAAAATACATATAGAATTAAAGAAAGCAGAACTACCCCAAAACTTTCCCACTAGGGGGCCCTTTACAGTACAAATTGACTGCATTATACTAGATCCTGAAGAATAGTATAGTAACCTATTCGTTACTTACGATGCAGTTACCTAGTACTGTAAATCTACTGAGTGCTACCAAACGTGAAACAAGTAACAATGTGCACGCATCAGCGAGACATTGAGTAGGTAATGCTATCTCCTACCCTGGGGGGCGAAGTGTTTTTGTGCTGACTAACAAGAGAGCGTAAATTGAGACGCGCGTTGTTATGGCACATACGTTGTTTATGTTACTTCATTGCCTTAAACGGGATACATCGATACATACCTATAATACCTGCTGTGATTTATGGGACTGTGGCTGATTAATAGAAAAACAAAAAAGTAATTTATTTAAATACAGATGATTATAAACCCAAACCACTAGGCTTTTATCTAATTTAATGTTGCTTATAATGTGTGGCATTACTTTTAAGAATTAATAAGTATATTTAATTCTATGGGGGACAAATAGGAATAAAAAGTGTCATCTGTCCCCCTATCAACAATAGGGGACAGATAGGAATGATTAAAGTTCAAACTGTCCCCTTGTTGCTAACAGGGGAACAGATCGAACTTTTTTTTCCGCTCTGTCCCCGAGGGGACAAAGCAGGGGGACAGATCGGAATAATTCGATTATACGTAGGTAAACAGTTCCTTATTCTGCAGTAAAATTTGCTTTAGATCAAAGGTACTTAAATATGTTAAGAACTTACTAAGCTAAAAATTTATTTAAGTCCGGCGGCGCGTGAGAGTCTTCTATCTTGCGCGTCAAACTAGACAGCAATAAGGGTGCGTTTCCACTGACGCGGAGCTGGGCGGAGCGGAGCGGAGACGAGCAGGAATCGACCAATCATAATGGTTGAAATCCTCATCGCGTCTCTTGTCTCGTCTGTAATTGGACGATTCCTGCACGTCTCCGCTCCGCTCCACCCAGCTCCGCGTCAGTGGAAACGCGGCCTAACGCCATTCCACTTACATACCGAACTAAACCACGCTTCGATATATCCTCTTAGGAGGAAGAACCAGATTAGCGCGAAATTCTCTTACGTTTATTGCTATTTGCGAGTCATGTTGATTATAAAGCACGATTCGCGACCGTATCGTCGCAATTATAATCATTAGAAATCAGTATACTATACAACTCCATAAGTTAGTATAATCCCAAAATGTCAAGATTTCATGAAATAGTCATTCAATTGGATTACCCGGTCTTAAATGAGTTGTAATGATTATAATTATGTAAATACATACCTACTTGTTACGGTCGCGAATTATATTTTGATCAACATACAACCTAATATTGACCTAAGTAGGTAGGTATAAACTGCAAAAAACGTAAGAACATTTGAATTTCGCGGGCTACCCTGACGCTTCCACCTTAAGCAAGGTACGTCTTCTAGACTTGGTGTTCGGTGTCCACGAAACCACTCACATACCATGCCTAGATCTACTTAAGAGCGTTGACTCGGTACGGCATTTCATACAAACTTTCAAGTCCTTTTTTAGCGAAATGAATGAACCGATTTTAATGAAACTTCATACGCATAAGTAGGATACATAGGTCTAAAAAGTTAGTAAAGAACATTTTCTAAATGTCTTATTTAAAAAAAGATAAATGGAAATCTCTGCTTCTATGGAATATTTAAAATCGGTCTAATTTAGCTGCAACACTATTTTTCGAAAATGTTCTTAACTAACTTTTTAGACCTATGTATCCTGCTTATGCGTATGAAGTTTCATTAAAATCGGTTCATTCATGTCGATAAAAAAGGACTTGAAAGTTTGTATGAAATGCCGTACCGAGTCAACGCTCTTAAGGCTGCTCCTTCCTAAAATACGGCGAAACTAAGTAACTTTGTAACCATCTTTTACAGTAACTATAGCATCTTTCTGATAGGAAAAAATACACAGTAATCTACAATACATAAAAAGTGATTTCATGTGTCCTGAAATCTATTTTAGTTTGTAGAACTAAGGAAAAAAAAAACCTAAATCCAGGTCTATTTCGGTCTATTTTTTCGAGTTGTTACCATATTACTCCTACAGTTTTCATTAAAAGTGTTCATAAATTTATACAGCTCTTTACAAACTAATAAGGAATGATTTCTTGTCATTACTTTTTTAGTTTAATCAACAGATTTTTTGTAAATCGATAATTACTTCATATTTTGCAAGCGTTGTGTCATCGCGCTTCTCTTTCTTTTCTATGCAGTCCGACAGTGACCGCGCTTTTTGCGACGGACAAGCCTTAAGTAAATGTTAGCCAGAGGGGTTTTTAAGTTTTAGCGTAAGTAGGAGACCTACTTACGCTAAAACTTAAAACATAGAGTAGAAGGAGAGAGATCTCTTTCTACTCTAGGTTCGTTTGGTAGGAGATAAGCCACACGATACGGTCGTACCTAATCCTCATTACCTATACCTACCTGAGTAATATAGAATTAATTAAATATATCTGTTGTCTTGACTTAGGTAAACAGGTATTAAGACAGTGAATTACGGCTTACATGGTATACATTCTATAAACGGTATACTTAGGTACATGCCGGTTCATTTAAGCATCAGGAAAAACTGAAATCTGGATACCTACTTCTGTGAAAATCTCTTTGGGCTTTGATACTCAATAGTATTGCGAGGACTTCAGATCGAGAGGTCCTTGCATAGCGCAGTTTTCATTTCGGAATATAAAACCAGTGCACAGTGGAGTGTTGTATTTTCTCAATACAAAAATTCATCGCCATTTTATTAAATCTTCTTTCGCAGTAAATTCATTCACTTGTTTTCGTATTCATACGTTTCCCTTGAAGAATTCCTTGGAATCCGTTTTATTATATTACTGTTATTTCATTTATTACGTTCTGAACCAAAGTGAACGTCCTATTTTACTTTATAAGGGAGGGTGACTTCATTACTTCGTATGGTAGGTACTACATCGGTAAAATCAGGTTATGAATTGCTTCTCACACAATATTCACAGCGGAAATTAATTTCATATATATTACCTACATAGGTAATTTGATTTCTTATACGAATGTTGGTGACTAAGTATTGTTTTGTCAAAAGCCGCTGTAAAATAGGAATGAAGTGTTCTGTTTTGGATATTACTAGCTGACCCGACCGACGTTGTCCTGTCCAAATTTCAATAATCCATACAAAATTCCCATAGAAAATGCCCTTTCAGTTTCCCAGAATTTTCCAATTTTCCAGGCAACTTTTCCAATTTTTCTCTTCATAATTATGAACCTTCCTCGGACTTTTGAAAAAAAAAAAAATTGCCGAATTGGTCCAACCGTTCTCGAGAACTGCGCTTAGCAACACATTTAGCCATTCATTTTTATTTATCAAGATAAAACCCTAAACTTACCTAATTTACAAGGATTTAAAGTCGAAAAGATGGTTGTAGTAAGTAGCTAGTCAAGCTGATAGTGGACTACAAATGCATATTATGATTGTGTGTGTCCCAATCAATTTTGTTAGTTTAGTTTCATCTATTTTGGTAATTGAGAATAGGTAAAGGAGCTATAAGTATTTTTGCACTGCCGTATTTTTAAGACTTCATCTAAATATAATTTTCCTCACTCTCAAAGTTTGACGTCACTGTTTACTTCCAAACGAAACGAGTTCACTTCACGTTGCTGACTCCACAATAGCGCAGTAGATAGAAGCCTTGTGTGAGTTATTTTGTGGGTTATGTTCTCTTTTTGAGGGCAGTGTTTAAGTGGCATATAAACATACCTAGTAAAATAAGTAGGTATATAAAACTGAGAACAAATAAATTTGTTCTACGTTAAGTACTTAAGTAGTTCTTTTTGTGATGAATTGTGTGAGGGGTAGAGCCTAGGGCTAGCCCACAGAACAGATCTGTTCTGTGGGCTAGGGCGTAGGTAAACAGAAAATACCTACTAGGCTTTAATAAAATGCATACGGTAAATGAACGTCAAAAAGTCAAAAATAATACCTATCGTTGAGCCATCAAATTCGATTAAGTCATACCTTATATTTTAATTACAGAAATTGATGGATGGCATGATAAAGTTTGCTCATTGAAATGGCGCTATAATGTCGCGGCGGGGTACCGCATATGTAGATAGTGAATCAAGTGAAGGGTCTGACTTACTAATGCGGTACCCCGCCGTGACATTATAGCGCCATTTCAATGAGCAAACTTTATCATGCCATCCATCAATTTCTTAATCGAATTTGATGGCTCAACGATAGGTATTATTTTTGACTTTTTAAATGTTCGCTTTTCTTTTTTGCGTTGGGGGTTTTTAAATTTAAAATTTAATTTTTATTTTAACATTTTTAAACTTTTTAAACAAGTAACAATATAGAAATGCATTGTTATTACTGCAGAATGTTAAGTTTCTCTGCACATAACATTAACTTATCCTGATGCCACCATCGTACTGCAAATAGAATTAAATACTGATAAAAAACGAATACAAACACTACTACTTATCTGCTATTTTTTTTTAAGATTGTACTAGTGTGCTGGATATCCTGACTGCAGCATCAGCTCATCGTGTAGCCACCATTGCATTGTATGTAGAATCAAATACTGATCAAAACGAATCCAAACACGACATATCTGCTATATTATTTTACCAAGAGTATTCTAGTGTGCTGGATATCCTGGCTGCAGCATCAGCTCATCGTGTAGCCACCATTGCATTATATGTAGAATCAAATACTGATCAAAACGAATCCAAACACGACATTTCTGCTATTATTTTTTTAAGAGTGTTCTAGTGTGCTGGATATCCTGGCTGCAGCATCAGACCAAGAATTCCATAATCTTGCATAGGTAGATAGCATACATGGATGTTTCAATATTTTAGGTCACACTAAGGTTTGAAAGTAAAGTAAATACGCATTACGCGTCTAAGATCCCTACCGCAGCTAACAAAAGAGCGGATAACTTTCAAACGGCTGAACCGAGTTTGATAAAACATGTCTAAGAACCATCGCTGGAAAACCTGCTTTCAAATAAAAAACACCGCATCCAAATCAGTCCACCCGTTTAAGCGCTACGGTACCACAGACAGACACACAGACAGACACACAGACACACACACACACACATAGCGGTCAAACTTATTGGTGTGGCAAGTTATTGCCCCTTTTTTTTTTTTTTTTTTTTTTTTTTTTTTTTTTTTTTTTTTTTTTTGAGGGTGGGAAATCATCAAATAACTTCTCCCGCTCTGGGTGGAGCGGGAGGGCGTGTCAGACTTTTACTGACTAAAACCCACCCGTGTTCCTTCAGTTGCCTATGCCAGGGCCGCGGTAACCCTTTCAGACAACCCGCGACCCCATTGCCCCTTACATTTTTTTTGATTGTGGACGGTTTATAGGTGTCTGTAGTCTGTCTTAGGCTTATATTGCAGCCGCGGATATTGTGTGTCGCGGGCTTTAGAGAATCCTGCGGCTAGTGACAGCTAATTGACGGCTGTCAGACGTCATAAAGCACCGGCGCTGTACGGAGGCTTTCCGTCTCACCGCAAACCACGTTTTTTCAATCGCAGTTCATCGCGCCCGCAAAACCGCAAAACTTTATCACGTTATCCCGTAATCCTTGGGGATAGACTGTGCTACGTTTTCAAAATTAAAAATAATAACCCGCGTCCGATTAAATCTAAAATATAGACTTTCAAGTGACCAGTGTGCGGGCAAGCAAGGTGGCTACCTTGAACCAGGAGGATTCTTCCAAGACTTTCACCAGGAGGAGCACAGGTACCGCTTTGCATTATTTGCTGGAGTTAGGCTACAAACGCCACCTGACCGTCACCAATTCGTCTTTGAAAGTTTACTCAAAAAAAAAAGGCAAATTGAATTATTATGCATTCCAGATAATAATTTTTCTGTCGTCCTCGACCCGCAAGGAAACACGGCTATTTACACGCCTGTCCCTCCACTTATAACACCCTCTTTTTGCGTCGGGGATTAAAAACACGTTTCTTGTATGAGGGAGGTTCTTTAATTTGTAACTTTATTTTATTATTTGTTGTTATAGCGGCAATAGAAATTAACAATCTGTGAAAATTTCAACTGTCTGCCTATTACAGTTCATGAGATACAGCCCGCTGACAGACAGACGGACGGACAGCGGAGGCTTAGTAATAGATAAGTAGTGTTCCGTTTGGCACCCTTCGGGTACGGCACCCTAAAAATGAAATATGGGAATTACCGCCTGACGACTAAAGGCTCATGCAGACAGGCGCAACGCGACGGCGCGACGCAACTCCGGTGGAACAATTTCTAAGAAAGCTTCATTAAAATTGTTCTACCGGAGTCGGTCTGTCTGCATGAGCCATAAGAGAGAAGAAGAAGTTTGGAAGAAAAAGACATGTTGCGCGGACCCCAAAAAAATTTGGATATGGGCAAGAGAATATTAGTGAAACCGCGAAAATGAAAATTATGCCTAATTAAGAAAATGCATTGATTACTGTTTTCTGATACAGTCAGCGTCAATAATATCGGGACGAACAGACTGCTCGAAATGATCTTAACAACTATGAAATAGTAATTAAATGACACAAGGAATGTTTCAGAATGAAGGCAGTACACGATAACTGTCATTCTGACAAGAACTTTATCCAACGGAGATAAAGTTTAATTTTCTTAGTTGTTGAGATCATTTTGAACAGTCTCTTCGTCCCGATATTTTTGACGCTGACTGTACCTTCTCAATCCAAGTCGATTGGTATTTTTACAGAAACCTGAACTGAAAATAAGAAGCAATTTCCTGCAATTTTCTTTGTTATCCTAGAATCTAGCATCCAGACACCTTTGTCCTCCAATTGATAAGGCTGCACGTTAAGTCTACCTTACTCCATTGGCATAAGGTTCTATTTCCAACTCAAATTAAATTAGGAAGATAAAGTGCGCAGGCGTGAAGCTATTGACTGTCCCCCTTCCCCCCTCCTCTAAAAGCTGAATGTAGTGCTCACAGGACCCAAACAAAGGATAGATATGATATCACGCTACTTCTGAATTACGATTTGAAATTCTTTGCCGGACCTATGAGACGGAGAGAACGAAACTTGAGACTTATTACGCCAGTCATTGCTTAAAATAAATGTGTGATTATCAATTCAAGCTATAATTTCACCCAAGTGGAAAAGATAATTTTGTAAAGAGGCTTTGAAAAACAAACTACTTATTTGGCACTTTTTATCAAAAAAATAGTTTTGCTGTCAATCCTATGGATAAATGTTAAAACCCATAGAAATATTATATCTATGTTAAAACCAGAACCACACATCCAAGTTAAGTTTATCAGAAAAATCCACCATCTTAAATAAAACATGACAACAATAACAATAACTGAGATCTTCTCGTGTTAACCGATACTTAAAATGTAGATTGATTTCTTCCTTTCACGAGTAGGTTTAAAAACTTTTAAAAAGTTTAAAGTTTAGTTTAGTTAGTTAGTTTTAATGATGTCTGTTGACGGAGTTTCGTAACTGTGAGACAGTCAAAGTTTTCAATTAATGTTTTTTGGCTGTAATTCAATAGAAAGCCGTAATTTAATGTCGTACAAAGGCGTTGTTTAGCTAAAATAAATATTTTTGTATTGTTGTGAGTTTTGAATGTTAAGTAGTGGTATTTATTTAACTTCTTTTGTTTTTACTTTGTGGTTCTAATAAAATAAATATTTACGAACGTTTTTGTTCAAAATATAAAATGGTAAATTAGTTCAGGAGTGCTACGAGGTTAATTGAAAGTCATAACAATTTTTTTTTGTCTAATTTATGCAAAACATAAATTAAGTCTAAAATTATATCAGACGAGTAGTTTTAGTATTAGCTTTATTTATCTGGTGACAGATAATTACGTCATGCGCTACGAGCGATAATATCGCTACGCGCATCAAAAGTAACAAGCACCGCAAACGCTACGAGTGCATAAATATCGCTACAAACATAATATATGGACAACTCATTCACTTTGCTAGCTAAATACGTTCTCGCTCTAATACATGTTTTGGTAATCGAAGCTGGATTGTATGTTTATTGGAGCGGTTAGAGCGGTATCAATTGTATTAATGGTGTCATTTAACCTACCATATTTTAATTCGTTTCCAGCATTGAATTAAATCTATTTAGTTTGAATATTGTAACTGATATTTTAATGTAGCCTGTTAGTCATGAGATTGAAAATAATGTGGCGAAAAAAATGATTTTAGGAATTAGGTCACCTCATCATTTATAGGGTTTCGTACCCAAAGGGTGCCAACGGGACCCTATTACTATAAGCCTCCGCTGTTTCGTGCGTCTGTCTTTCAGTGGGCTGTAAGTATCTCATGAACCGTTATAATTAGGTAGATAGTTGATATTTCCACAGAGTGTGTAGGTATTTCTATTGCCGCTGCTGGGACACAGGCCTCCTTTCTTTGACAGGGAATGGACTGTAATCTACCATGCGAGCCCAGTGCGGTTTGATTGCCGCTACAGCAAATAATAAAAATTAAATTAAATTAAAAATTAAAAGATTTGAAGGATTGATTTTTGGGGTTTTGTTGCTCGAGCTTAAATTAAATTAAATTTCGTTTAATTACACACATTACATTTACAAAGACTTATAATCTAGTGTTAGTAGTACAGGCAGAAATAAAATAAAATAACGCACACTCATGCAGAGGATGACCAGACAAGAAAACATGTTTCCTACCTGATCAACCTCCGCACAAAATTACTAATATTAGGAGTACCTATAGCTCTCCGCCACAGCTCTCAGGATATAGTTGCGACCTTGCGACTACCTCGCATTCTGCTCAGCAGCGACGCGGTTGTTTTTGCGAATTATGGCTCGAAAGCCATCTGTGTGAGTTTCAGCAAACATTTCCGAGGCGCTGCAGAAACGAGGCAGTCGCAACAACATCCTGAAAGCATTTATTATACTGTATGCGCAGGGCATCCAGCGATGTCTTTGTAGGTATAGCTGACCCATAGATTGCTCGTGTAAAAACTCTGACAGTTGGCCTTGAAAAGAGTAATTTTCACTTGGTCAGAGCACCGAGCAACATGTTGCCCCTGACCGCTAGGGCCCTCCGCTCTCTCCTTAACAATCGTTGTATCTCTTGAACCGTAACAGATCATGTGTCTACACATGAAACGATAGTACGGAACCCTTCGTGTGCGAGTGGGACTCGCACTTGGCTGGTGTTTAAAAGTAGTCATATATCTGCTTATTTATCTAAGTATCTTCTTTTCACCTACGCAGAGAGAATAGTTACAAAATCCTATTGAATGGGGACAATTTTGGTTAGAAAAACTAAAATAAAAAAAATAATGTTAGCCTTTCATATTCGTTACAGTCACTATTACAGTTACCTATCATATTTCAGAGTGCAAGTAATTCAATACCGCATCGATAACGGTATACCTAGATTCTACGACAATATTGCACTAGAGCCGGTTCTATTTCTAGCCTCTCTCTCTCTGCAAGATTCGCTAAGGTTTTCATCAATATAATATTGAGTTTGTGAGGGACGTGGAGTAACTATTTATCCATGGGGAAGGTCATAAATATTGCACGTTATTACTGTAGTGGTTTCAAGGTGGATTTTCATAGTTGTTGGTCATGTTTTTTAGGGTTATTGTCTTGAGAAATTAATAAGGAGACGTTTAAGGCTTTCAGTTTTATGAAGAATTTGTATGAAGTTGAATTTCGTAGAAGGAATTGCTTGTACTATTTTGTATTGTGCGGAATTGCTCTTATTTTCAACTGCATAAAGTAATATTGGTCGGTTCATGAATATTTTAGAAATGAGTTTAAATCGAGATAGGCGAGGCGATTTTAGAAATGTGTTTAAACATCAATATTGATGTTTCTGTTCTAGACCAAGAATGAGGTTTCTTTAGATAGGTACCTATACATATTTCTGTAGTGATTTTTGTGTGTTTATTCTACCAAATCACAACATCAACACATCCTACCGTAGTCTCTCTCCGGCCTATGTTTACAAATAAACAATTACAATCTGCCTTCTTCCTCGTGTCATAAACGTGAACTACCACAACCAAAAACAAATCGTAAACACGCACTACACAACAGTCAATCAATCAATTAACTATCGCAGTCCACTTCTGGACATAGGCCTCTTCCAGGCTTAGCCACAAAACCCTGTCCTCCGCCTTCCGCATCCAGTCTGTCCCAGCCACCCTCTTAAAGTCATCGGTCCATCTACCTGGAGGGCGTCCCTCCCACACTACGCTTGCCGATACGCGGTGTCCACTCCAGGACTCGCCTGCTCCACCGGCCATCGGTCCTTCGACAACACAACAGTAGGTATGGAGCACGAATGTTTCTGTTCCGACAAGTTGAGAGAAGAGTTGATTGATTGTGTTTACTCGATACATTCGCTTTGTGTTGATTTGATTATATTAGTTTCCAATTGGATTTTTGATTCGGATAGTTTGGGTTAGGTAGTAGGTATGTTACGTAGGTTTATATTTCTAGTAAATGTATGAATAGAATGAGGAGCCATGCTAAGTAATTTCTTTAGATTGGAAAGATTAGATTTGAAAACTCCATTTTGTTTAAAGTCCATCCGATTCAGTAAGTTAGGTAGGTACCTACTTATGTGTATTTGTGTAAAAAAAACTTAGTTATGTATCAATTTTTACTTGAAGATATAGGAGAAAATCTTGTTTGGAAACATTTTAAATAACAGTAAGAGCTTGGTTTTCCTATAACTTTCTCCCATGAGAAAATCTTGCAGCATTTCAAGGCCTGGTTTGATCGCTCGTATGTTTACGATATAGAGAGTTAATAAATATTCAATACGATTGTTGATCGAATATTCACAAGTTTATTTGCACATTTAATAGAATGTAGATAGTGGAAAATTGCACCATGGTTGCAGATTAACGTCCCCTATGACATGACCTATTTCATTCAGATGATGACTCAATAGTTTATGACAGCTCTTTCGTATTTTATTGGCACTTAAATGCAAATGCAATGTCAAGACAACTCACGCAAGACGTCGAGACACATAACTTTAAACTCAGAATCAAAATAGGCAGTGGTACTTCGACATTTTGCCAAAATAATCTAGGGTTATCGACATAAAGGTATTACAATATTTCCATAAGACCCCTTAATATTCACTGCGGGATGCCCATCTATTAGGGTTTAAATATCCCCCACTGCCAAGGTCACATCGATCGACGCATCGCGAGAAAGGGACGCAGATATCTGTTGCATTATCTATCTCTGTCCCACGGAAACATGTCGGATGGGAATCGGTGGGCAGACTGTTAGTAAACAAAGAAATAGAGTAGGGTCCTGATAACGGTTATCTAAGCACGGATTTTGGTTCAGTTCGGTTTTTTGCCAGCGATGCATTTTAGCGATCAAGTTTCGGGTGTTAAAACTTTGTGTAATACGGTTCTCGTAACTTGTGTGACCTCGATGCGTTACAATAGCAGGTAAGCCTTTATGATGTTTCTTCTAAAGAGATTTTTTTTTATTTCTTTTTGTAACGCATTTCCAAGTCAAGGTTGGCTGGACCAAACGAGAATACGAGATATGTACATGAGACCATTGTGCACTGTTTAATGCCTATTTGCTACTATTATACTACTTCTATTGAAATATTTGCTAAAGATATTCAGATTTTTCAGCAGAAGTATTGATTGGAATATGTTCTAAACATATTGCTTTGAAATTCGCTTCCATTAAATGAAATCAAGATCTGTCCTTATTTTTTCTAAAGCCCAGTAAGCAGGTAAGTTTATTAAATCATCAACTTATGATCTCGGGAGATGACCACTGTGCACTGCTGCCAAAGTTCTGCCGCAACGACCGGTCTGCTTGCATTTACTGGTGAAGTCTTTACTATTTAAATTCGCAAACTTTGCTAGAAAATACTCTGGATAATTAAACCACAGTCTGAGTAGGTAGTAGTTAGATACTCTGTGATTTGATTAGACCAGGGATGGGCAAACTAAGGCCCGCCGGCCAACTTCGGCCCGCCATCGCCAAGGGTTTTAATCCGGCACACCAATGTCATTTTGACAGTAAGAGTGTATTGCTCTCAGAAATATGTTTTGCTGTTCGTAGGCCACTGCGAAGTTTATTTAACTACTAAACATAACCAAATTCAAATTGCTGTTGGTAAGATTTTTGATGTGTAACTTCTTTCCTCTCGCTTTACTGCTATCTGTGGGAGTGATTTCGTGAAAAGGGACTGAAGTGAAAATATTTTTTTAAAAGTTTTGAGTGACGGATTGAAATGTTGGTTGAAATTTGGTATGGAACTAGAAAGTATGATACACATCATATGCAACTGTTACGGCTCGCTCGTTTTTTTTTTATTTGTGCTGGTGCGCTCCATGCTTGCGTACGCGGCGTGTGTACCATTTTAGCCTTTGAAGATTCTTAGTGTCTAAACACACTATGCCGAAGTTATGCGACCGAACTTCGGGATGATTACGCCTGCAATGCTATTTGAATTACTGACGAAATTACGTTGCGTTCTAGCGTACAGCCGAACTTCGGTCGGGCGTAAGTTCAGCGGCAATTCGGCGGCAACGTATTCCGTACACATTATACGCAACCGAAGTTCCGGGGCAAGAAGATCCGGGGCGGGGAGCAGCGGGAGGCAGGCACACGAAGTTGCGCAACTGAATTTCCGCCGCGTAAGTTCGGCACTTATGGTGTGTCATATCAGCCGAACACGACGGAACGTAACATCAGCCGCGGAACTTCGGTCGCGTAACTTCGGCATAGTGTGTTTAGACACTTACGGTAACCTGCAACATAAAACCACTTGCATTTTTTTACTATGGACCCTGATGAATAGTTTTCCCACCCCTGGATTAGACAGACTCTAAATGATGTATCAAAGCAAGTTCGTTAAAGCAATATACATAATTAGCTAGCTTCCACTTATCTGTACCACCCACCTCTTGTCTCACGATTCTCGGTGAACGACCACCTGCCTAATTAACATTCTCTTTTTTTTAAGATCCTTCTCACCGAAAAATGAAAATTGTCGTGAAAATACAAATCAATTCCACCCCTCATAAGCGACGATTAGAAGGAGTTCCATTTTACTGAGAATTTTCAATTTTCCGTTTTATTGAACTTGACTGTATTATGTAGATTCGTGTCGATGAAATACAGCGGGCGTGTTCGCTTGCGTAGCCGAGTCCTCTACGCCGTAGAAAGTGCTACGGCGTAGACTTTGCTACGAGACTTTCGTTTTTGAGCTGTGCATTGCTTTGTTTTCACTACAGCGTTAGACAACCCTCAGTTAGAATATCGCACTGGATGTTGTGTTTTTAGGTAAATGTAATGTTTCGTTCTGAAGATAAAATGGTGACTGTTATAGGTTCTAGGACGCCCTGCCTCGCCGGCCGGCAAGCGTGCGCTTCGATATGTTTACATTGCATTGATACGGCGCATAATTTTCTTGTCGATGGATTATCTTTATCACCTTTGAAGCCTATAGTTACGGTTATTGCATATTGAATTTATAATATGTAATGTTGATAAGGCTGTGCGAGTTTGGTCTATTTGGGGTTGATTTTTGGTCCAATCAGTAAATTTTGGTTCGATGAAATCTGAAATCCTTCATAAACACTAAGTGAAATCTAGCGTAAAAATCCGTGAATGAAAAAAGTTAATATAAAATTGTTGCACCGAATCTATTACGCAGTTCTACTAGGTACTTCACCTACAACATAGCATGATGCAACTCAATAAAACCGCTGCATTTCATAACCTTTTAATAGCACAGTTGAACTTAGCTTCATTCGCTAGTTAAACGTAATTGTCTCTCATTTCCTATCTTAAAGCAAAAGTATCGATAAAATATTCGCTTGATCAGGCCGCGGCTCCGCCCAACCTCCCTTCAGGCAGGCTTCAGTTGAGTCCGCAGGGCGCCGGCGAATGCACGTCCCCTCCGCCATCTTGTACCGCGGCGCCATTCCGTGCACTAAACACTTCCTACTCATTCACCATTCGAATTTTAAATACGGAAGTATCGTGTGAACACGCAGTTTTTAATCGGTAAGTTGTTTTTTATTAATTTATTTTCTAGTAAACACAGATGTTGTTTATTTTAAGACGCGTACAACGGGATGGCCTCCCAAGGACGTTTTTGTTCAGTCACTGCATATGGTGCATAACTACCTATTTATATGACATTCATTTTTGAATATTCTAGGATTCTAGATAGGTACCTACTACCTACTTTCAATATTTTGTTGACATGTTTTGTTGATGTTTTGGCGAATGTAAATAAATATAAATCAGCGGAGTAGTGATAACGTTAGGATTTTACGTTTGAGACCTGACCTAGGCAAAAGAGGCATTGTAGGTGCATAGGGCCGTGCTTTTTATAGATGCTGCGTAGTTCGTCAAATATATATTTGGTTTGTGCACTGAGTTCTCAAGTATTATTAAAAGTTTTTCATAGTAAGTAATAAAAATATTTTCTGGGCGGTTTTTTTTTTGGGGTCGAATATTTTATAATTTTCAGGAAGACCTTTTATTTTAGGAATGTAATTGCTTCTTCTCCATGCCATGTTTTAAACAGAAACATGCACTTTTACTGAACCCCCAATTTGAATGTACTACGCGTCAAAATTGCACTCACTTCACCCCTGCACCAAAGATACACAAACCTTCACCCGTGTTCCAACTAGAAGTGTTACATCACTAGACCTGTTCCTTACTGAATGTTAGTCAATATGAACGAATGACACGCCCACTCGCGAACAACGAACCCGCGGTAATCGGGTCAACCACCAACCAGTTCCGGCGATGCTATGTTATGTAAGCATTCGTTTAATAACACCTTGAGATCCAAACAGTTTGCGTTTTTACATTTGCATTTATAAACATGGGGTTTCGTCAGCTGCGTTTGTTTTGGGTCGGGAACCAGAAGCATGCCTGTGCAATAAAATATTATCTTTAGGAAACAGACTCGGATCAATCAATCTGCCTAGCCTGTTTCCAACTATGTTGGGGTCGGTTTCCAGTCTAACCGGATGCAGCTGAATACCAGTATTTTACATGGAGCGACTGCCTATCTGACCTCCACAACCCAGTAACTGGGTAATACGATACCCCTTGGTAAGACTGGTTGTCAGACTTTCGGGATTCTGACGACCCGTAACGACTGTCAAAGATCCACAAATGACAGCCGGGACCAACGGAAACAGACTCGGATATTAGTGACGAAATCAAGAAAATTGTTAAAATAATAATTGGTTTATAACTGGCTGGTATTTTATTAATCCATTTGGCACTTAGGTTTTCTTTAGTTTACAACGGAACCGGTTTTCCTCTTCGGTTGAAATCGTTGAAATAAACTGAACTATTTAAGTACACTTTGGTTTTCAATTTTCTCTCTTCTTTTGTTTTTTAGGGTTCCGTTCCTCAAAAGAAAAACGGAAGCCTTATAGGATCACTTCGTTTTCCGTCTGTCTGTCTGTCAACACCATATTTTTGAGGAACGCGTGGAGGTATCAAGTTGAAATTAATATTAAATACAAAGGTTTACGGTCTCTTGGAGCTGTAAAAACTCAAGCTTCTTACGTCACCACGATCAAAAATTATGGCTGTTTAGTTTTTTGCTCACTCGCAAGTAAATCGAAACCTACAGGGTAGGTAATTCCAGTTAACCCAGAATTATGAAATATGGCAAGAAGCAGGGTCTTTCAGCACAAGTAAAGGAATAAAAAATAGTTCATTTGTGGTTACATTATATAAACAAAATAGTTATGCGACTACATTATATCGATGTATGAACTTATGTGAGAACATTTTAGTAGGTACCTACAAAGTTAAGTTTATTGTCCTTTAATTTGGAATCGAAAATTTATAGCATCACATGAGCGAACGTACTCATACGCCGCGGGCAGCCCGGCACAGGGGGTCTACTCCCTAAGCACGAAGCCCGTAGTTTTGGCCTTCGTTACGGGCGTTTCCTAATCCGTATCACCAACGGATAGATGATTGGTTCGGGGCCCGAACGAAGTATGAATGACAACACGATTTGACAGTTGTCCCTACTCCCGATGTGTTTTTTCCCGTCCGAAAAAATTAACTTTTACACTTGTTTTGATGGATCGTTATGTCAGACGGACGGACTGACGGACAGACGGGCTTAGGGAGTAGACCCCCAGCTTTGAGAAATCGAGACGGATCCCTCAGGGCGCGAGTCCTACTCCCACTTGTCCAGTTTTTCTCACACTCACACTTCCTACTGATAGATCTCTTACATTTTCGTCCACTATGTTGATGATATCTTACCTTCTTGACAAAATAGTGTGTAACTTTATCAACAACTCGTAACTAACCTTGAGTCATTTTTATTATCTTTAGTGTCAATACTAAAATTTTATAAAAATACTAGCTTTTGCCCGCGACTTCGACCGAGTGTTAGTGGGATAAAAGTATCCGTCCTAATCCAAGTCATGGTCTACCCATGTGCCAAATTTCATACAAATTTACCTAGCCGTTTTGGCGTGAAAGCGTAAACGCATTTATAATATTAGTTAGGATTCAAATACGATGCAGTCAAAATTTAGCCCCAATAGGAATAAGAGATGATAATTATACTGTTTTATTCTAAATGAGAAAGAAAAGGTTAGACAAGTTCTTTATGTATATTGCTCGTTCAACTCAAAACAGTGAAGGGAAGCATCGTGCATCATGAGGAAAGCGGCATATCCTTGAATCACAAAATTCGAAGACATGTGACACCACCCGCACTGGGCACTCCCTATCACAGAGAGGAGACAGTGGGAACGTTATACGCTCATTATGATATTCGGTTAAAATCTCACATCAAGGAATATGTACCTACGGATCAAAAAGGACATAATTTTATTTAAGCCCTTTTTGATCCTTACATATTCCTTTTGAACATTTCACATTAATTAATCTTTTTATAAATGCGCGGACAATGATGCAATTGGCGGTATTCAGGTTCCTTCTATTTTACTTCAGAATTATTGACCATTACTTTGTTTTCTGTCAGCCTTTGGTAAAGGTTTACTTTGTAACTGACCGCCCATAAAATATTACGTGCGTCACACCACACAATCTACTTATTGATGAAATAATACCCATGTAGTTCGGAAAAAGTAAAGACCTCCTCTGCCTAGCCTTTTCCCAACTATGTTCGGGTCGACTTTCAGTCTAACCAGATGGAGCTGAGTACCACTATTTTACATGGAGCGAGTGCCTATCTGACTCCACAACCCAGTTATTGGGTAATATGGGGAACACGATACCCCTTGGTAAGACTGGTTGTCAGACTTTCGGGGTTCTGATCTGACGACCCGCCACGACTGCCAAAGACCTACGAATAAAAATAAACAGCTGGGACGAACGGCTTAACGAGGCACAGAAGAGTCTTGGTATGTAATGATGGTCACCATCCAAGGGCTAACTGTGGCAAGCGTAGCTTAGGCAACAGGGGCCAACTTGTGAATCTTTGGGTTCCAACGAAATAAGAATGATAGTTCATTCGAGAAATCGAGTCTGTTTAAACCGCGCTGGGGCATTTCATTTATCACCATTATTATTTATTATTATTTATGTATATTATATATATATTTTTTTTTTTATTTTTTTATTTTTTTTTTATTTATTATTTTTATATATCATCATTTTTTTATTTGGCATCAGGGATGTTCGCCGGGTCGCAAGTAGACTGTTTTTATTCTACTATGCGAAAACGATGCACATCTCTGGTGCGCAGGGTTCGGGGCAGCTCCAACGGCATCCTGAGGGCATTCACGCAGAGGTTCGATTGCCAGTACCTGAACCATTGCTGTATGGTTCACATACTGAGCAATCGAGATTTGTAATGTCGTTGTGTGTGCTTTATTTTATTTCTTTTGTTTTAGTTTTAAGACTATGATCCTTTGTTGGTCGAAATAAACGATTTCTATTCTATTCTATTTATTCACTCATTCATTCATAGGACATGCTGGTTTCCTCACAATGTTTTCCTTAAGGCGCTACCAAAATAAATTGGGGGCTTTTTCGTAACCGTTTATTTTACTATGGCAGCATGTATGGATTTAATTTTTGGATATATATTTATTGACTATTTGATTAATAATTTGACTGAAGGAAAACATAATTGGGTTAAATTTCCTCGATAGAATTTAATTCCGAAAAAATCTCTACTTTTTTATATATTTTTTCTGTCATTCTAAAATCCTAAGTAATTTCATTGCAAAATTGTATTCAAAATGTGCGTATTAGTTAATTGAAAATTCTGGCTGGACATATCTTTGATAGATAGCTTACTTTATTTTTAAACAATTTTTATTTGATTTGGCGCTGTTATTTTGATTCCAGCGCATTGTTGCGCTCTCTTTTTGTCGCATGTGGAAGTAATTGACTCCGTCACTTTCTTATTCCCGTCCAGTTAGTTTTTACATATCACCTTAACCATTTGGAGAGCATTGGTGATGAAATTATTTACACAAACTAAGTCGCCTGCCTGGGTCCGAAGCCACGACCTATGTTATTCAGGGCCACCACTGCTCCACTTATCCCTTATTATGGGATGATTTTTAGGGTTCCGTACCTCAAAAGGAAAAAACGGAACCCTTATAGGATCACTTGTTTGTCCGTCTGTCTGTCTGTCAGTCTGTCAAGACCGTTTTGCTCAGGAACGCGTGGAGGTATCAAGTTGAAATTAATATGAAATACGTAGGTCTGTGGTCTCTTGAAGTCCTAAAAAACTCAAGCTTCTAAGTCAATGCAATAAAAACATACGGCCATTTATGCGATATATTTTGATACTCGCAAGTAAATCAAAACCTATAGCATACTTCCCGTTGACCTAGAATAATGAAATTTGGCAAGAAGCAAGGTCTCCCAGCACAAGTAAAGGAAAAAGTCCGAAAATTGTAAATTTGTAATTTTTTGACATAAAAAAAATTTTTGGCATCCAATGTTAAGTTTGTTTTTGGGATAAATTCTTTTCAACTACGGAACCCTTCATTGTGCGTGGTCCGACACGCATTTGGCCGGTTTTTTTCAATAATCCTTCCTTAAATACAAAATGTCTTGCTTTTAGACCATTGGTTTCTTATAGGCTAGCTGTGTGTTGTTACTCAGTGAATTCAGATTTTTATAATCAAGTAGATAGGTGGAATCTTACAGCAGCTTGCTTGCCAGGGCTTTCAGTTTTATGCTTGCTCATCGACTCCCTGCATAAATAACCTAAGTCTTATCGTCTTTTATATCAAACACGCAGAACTATCGGCACTTTGATCTTTGAATATTATTGTGGGTCTAATTTGTTAAATATAGTGTAGCTGCATAAACAATAAAGTCATTTTGTAGGTAGTATACGAATCAGTAAAACTTGTTGAAGTCATTATAGGTCCTCTTAACTTTTAAATTTAAATTAATTAACTCTCCTGTTCTTATTATACTAGCTGCGCCCCGCGGTTTCACTCGCATAAGTCTCGATCCCGTGGGAATATCGGAATAAAAAGTAACATAATCCTAATCCAAGTCATGGTCTACCCATGCCATGTGTCAAATTTTATAAAAATCCGTTCAGCCGTTTTAGCGTGAAAGCGTAACAAACAAACTCACTTTCGCATTGATATTACTAGCTGCGCCCCGCGCTTTCACCCGCGTAGACGGGGGTAAAAAGTAGCCTATATGTTAATCCAGGGTATAAGCTATCTACAATACCAAATTTCATCCAAATCGGTCCAACCATTTGAGCGTGAAAAAGTAACAAACATACAAACACACACACACGCACACTCACAAACTTTCGCCTTTATAATATTGGTGTGATTAGTTATATTTGTACATAATAATATTATATTTTAGTGTTATATTATATATTGTACCTATTTAAGATTTGTGTATAAGTAAAAATACTTTTAAAATGTAGGTAATCGTTTTAAGACGATTGCATTGATCTATTGGCACTTTTATCGTGGTTTCTTTCTATCAGACAAATTGAAAAAGGTGATTGTGTAAAAAAGAAAACACGAAAACTGCTGCAGCCGCTTGCGGTTTTGGGAATTTATGGCATTGTGAGTTTGGTCCTTATTGGATTTTTCTGGTAAATTATTCATTTTTTACCCAGAATTATTTTGGAGGAGCTTGTGGCTAAGCAATAACAACCGCACGGGTCGCCCCATCAGGTTAAGCTACGCTTGCCGTGGTTGGTTCATGGATAGGTGAACATCTTTACATACCGAGATTCCTCCGTGCCTCCGAAAGCACGTTAAGCCGTTGGTCACGATTGTCATTCGTGCATCTTTGACAGTCGTTACGGGTCGTCAGAAACCCGAAAGTCTGACAACCAGTCTCACCAAGGGGTATCGTATTACCCAGTTACTGGGTTGTGGAGGTCAGGTAGGCAGTCGCTCCATGTAAAATACTGGTATTCAGCTGCATCCGGTTAGACAGGAAGCCGACCCCAACATAGTTGGGAAAAGGCTAGGCAGATTGATTGTTACCCAGATTTATTTATCTCACGAAGTGCCACGTGCTTTACTTGTGTTTACCAGTATACAAACACATTGTGAATATGTGCGTGAAGACGACGTGAGAAGTCAGCACATAACACACACTCTTCCGACTTCGTCATTGTCTCGGACGGTACCGAGAGCTCCTGCGCTTACACACACATTCACAGCGTGTATGTACAACTTGTTAAACAAAAAAACTTTTTAAAAAAAAAAAAACAGCCGACTTCCAAAAAAATGCTACAAAGTGAAAAATAATTTTAATTTCGGAAGTCGGTGTCTTTGGCTCTGTATTTTAGTTTTTTGCCACCGACTTCCGAAATTAAAGTTATTTTTCACTTTGTAGCATTTTTTTTGGAAGTCGGTTGTTTTTTTTCTTGTAAAAAAGTTTTTTTTTTCACTTTTTAGTAGGTCAGTTTGTAATTTATCTAAGTTACAATAGGCCTAATGTCAACTGCTCATCACCTTTCACAAAATATTGTTTTTCCCGATACAAGGACGTTAATTGTTAAGGAGTTCTCCTAGTAAGGAACCAGGAGAACTGGAACTGATGGTGAAGTCATCATCAACTCCACTTCACGAGCATAATTTGCTTAGCAACCATATTGAAGTAATTGAATCGCAACCCAAGTGAAATACGTTCCGATGTTTAAGTTCCGATGGCCACCTGTGGTCTTCCTCATCAGTTCCACTTCACCAAATGGTGCTTTCTAGGAGCAAATGCACGAGTTACTATAAAAAATACCCAAATCGCTATAGGTGTGCCTATAAAATTTGAGGGTTTCCCTCGATTTCCATGGGATCCCGTCATCAGATTCTGACTTGGTGACAATGGGACTACCTCGAAACCACACCCTTTCAAACAAAAAAAGAATTTTCAAAATCGGTTCACAACTGACGAAGAAATCGGTGTACATACATAAAAAAATATATATATACGCGACGAATTGATAACCTCTTCCTTTTTGTTTTTGAAAAGTCGGTTAAAAATACTGTACTCTTAGTTAGTGTCATAACAAATGAGGCTGTTTCCATTACATGGGATCCTATGCTGTTATTGGGAAACTGTCAGTCTTTAGAGGCATGAGGAACAGGGTGTAAAGTTCACTCATCCTCCATTGAAAAGGGAGGATCCTCCGACCAGACGGGTGTTGTGTCTGGTGGGCTACTACCCGACCGTTGATGTCGGGACGTTGTATACAACGTGTAACGTTAAATGCGCAAAACCTCTTAAGGGGTCATTGTACTCATCATTATGAACAACTTTTACTATGGGACCAAAACTGAAATCGCGAAAAAAGAATCAGCTGTTCAGGACATTTCTGTTCGCATAATGCGTCAAAATGTACTGAACAGCTGATTTTTTTTTTCGCGATTTCAGGTTTGGTCCTACACTAAAAGTTGTTCATAATAATGAGTACAATGACCCCTTAAGAGGTTTTGCGCATTTAACGTTACACGTTGTATATGCTAATCGCGTGGTAAACTCTAATTGCGCGATGCAGGTTTGCGTGACGTCATGTCATTGATGTGTAGTTCATATGTGGCGATGTAGATGCCGCCACAAGTCCATAATCTATGAAGCTCTAACTCTTTATGAATATTTTTAAAAGACAGGCAGTGAGAGGTACTTAAATCAAGTTGTATACAGTGTGAGTCTACATAATGTGCACAAACTAAGGATGTGGTGCAGACCATTAAACTGAACAACTTTTTCCCGGCGACCAACATCGTAATCGTGGAAAAAAAACAGTCATCCCTTACAAAATTTCAATGCCTACTTGACCAAATGTATGGGACGACTGACTTTTTTTTACGATTACGATGTTGGTCTCCGGGGAAAAGTTGTTCAGTTTGATGGTCTGCACCACATCCTTTAGTTTGTGCACATTATGTAGACTCACACTGTATATAAAGAGGTGAGTGTACAATGTACCTACACTGCAACACAGCAGCAATAATAAACTTCTCTTTTCTCCCTAGAGGAAACCGGGCGTGGCGGCTGGCTACGTACTAAAAGCCTTTTGTATTTACTCCTGAAGGTACTAGACACTTTCAAAAAGAAAATGCTCACTTCGTTAACCTTGAAATCTGAAGCTTTATAGCCACCAATTTGAAACAGGAGTCGGCTCGACAATTTGCTTTATAATGAAAATAAATTTAGAGCGGGAACGTAAAAAGAGATTTGAAATGCTAATATTTTTTTATTACGACATGAATGTCATAATAATAATAATAATAACCCCACCGCAGTATCTCTACGTTGACGTCGTGGTGGGGCTTGCGCGCTCCGAATTCTAGGTCTGTTCCTGTAGAGTTTACTCTGCCGGAACAGGTCTAGGATGAGAAGCCAGACCAAGAGAGATACAGAAACCCGCAGGGCAGCATGTGGCGAGCTGTTGGGCAGTAGCGACCCCACGGACCCTATCTCCCGGGAGAAGTCTTGTTCCTCACCTCTCGCTTGCCTTTATTGGCCGGCTGGAGTGAACAATGACGGGAACAGAGCTCCCACCTCATTCTTGCCTTTATTGGCTGGCTTGAGTGGAGATTCGCAAGAGCAAACGTGCTCGGAGGAAGGAAGTATTCCAGTAAGTGTTTGTAGGGATCTTGGTCAAGGTACCCGATCCACTATAGCCACCCAAACCCATAGCCCAATATGTTTTGTTTCCATGATCTGCAATAGTCCTGCACAAACCGGGGGTTGTCCTTGGGTGCACTTGCATAGTGCATACAGGGATAATCGTCGGCTGGTGCCTTCTCAACATTTAAAAGTTGTCTAAGGGGCCTCTGCAAGTTGGCTTCGGCCCCTCGTATGCCTTCCAAAGGTCCGGGACCCCAGGGTCCCGAGATATGTCAAAGACAAAAGAATAATAATAATAAATAAATTAATTTATCCAAAAAATTTATAAATACACACAGACACAGTTCAATACAATAGAATAAGCATAAAAACATAGCTTGTGAACAGGTGATTTAGGTTTACAAAAAAAAAAAAAAAAAAGGTCTATGCATACAAAAACAATGAACCCTGTCTCTTAAACTAGGAAGAAACCTGTAGTGCGATTCCGTAACCATCTCGCCGTGAAAACTTAAATGAAGTGAGCGTGGAGTGAGCTGTCAATAGTTTTAATTCCTAGCAAAAACAAACTCACTTCACCTAAGTTTTCTCGGTGAGATTTTTACAGAATCGACCGGCTGTATCTTAAGAGACAGTGATCGGCCAAAATAAATCATAAACAAGAAGTAAAGCAAATGACTATGGTTGTTTATGTCTACACCCAAAGGAAGGAGGTATACTTGAGTTAAAGGTCTCAGGATTAGTCACGATAATAGCTAGTTAAAGATTTATAGTCCACTAGTCCCACCCCTGCTTCGCACGGGTTTTACGACTTGACAAAATATCGAGATTTCTTTATTATACATTCGAATGAATTATACACAAAAATCAGGAATAAATTCCCTAAATCATGGTGAAAACCGTCTCAAATCCTTTGCGTAGTGTTGAAGAACAATGGGGTCACATAGCATAGAAAAGCGACTTTAATTTAATATGTATAGATTCTATTTTACATAATTTTATTTAACTCGTCGCACGCCAATTAGCGGACACAATAAATTTTTTATTGTTATCTGAACACTTGGGTTTGCAATCGACGTTTAAAGAGTTAACTTACCTTGTTGTTAGTTAGTTAGTTAGAGTGTATTGATCAAATCTTGCAAGCTGAATTAATAAAATCACTTCCTCTGATCCCACGGAGTTTTTTATATGAGACTAGCTTCTGCCCGCGACTTCGTTCGCGTAAAATTTCTTGTTCCCCCGACCCTCCTCACCCGTCACATTCCATCGCCTGCCCGCGCTATTACTTCGTGTTTGCTTAGCGTTATTTCTAACTTTTTTTCTTTTTGCTCGGCTCCTAAGGGTTTTAGCGTGATGTCAAATTATCCTATATCAAGAATTGGGCTATCAAATTGAAAAATATTTTTTCAAATCCGACTGGTAGTTCCAGAGATTAGAGCGTTCAAACATACAAACAAACAAAAAAAAACAAACTCTTCAGCTTTATTATCCATGGGACCAACATCGTAATCGCGAAAAAAATTTCAACTGTCCCATAGAAAACTTCAATACCTACTCGACGCAAATGTATGGGACGACTGATATTTTTTTCGCGATTACGATGTTGGTGCCATGGAAAAAGTTGTTCGGTTTGATGGTCTTAAATTTGACGAGGGTGAAAAATGACACGTTGTACTTATATACAACGTGTAATGCTAAATGCGCAAAACCTCTTAAGGGGTCATTGTACTCATCATTATGAACAACTTTTACTATGGGGCCAAACCTGAAATCGCGAAAAAAAAATCAGCTGTTCAGTACATTTTGACGAAATTTGCGAACATAAATGTACTGAACAGCTGATTTTTTTTTCGCGATTTCAGGTTTGGTCCCATAGTAAAAGTTGTTCATAATGATGAGTACAATGACCCCTTAAGAGGTTTTGCGCATTTAGCATTACACGTTGTAGATTATTCTAAACTAAACTAAAGTGTGTAGACCAAGTAGGTAGTGACAAAGCCGCCTTGCAAAAGGCTCTTTCGAAAAAGTTAGTTAGGTACTACCAGGTACAGTGAGGTTCAAACTTTGTGCCAGCTCTGAAGTGGGCTACTCGCTGCGCAGTACCCCACCCTTTACCCCCGCGGTCACATGAATTTGTTACAGCGCAGCCACCCGCCTCATGTTCAGAGCCGCCATGAAGTTTGCATCGGGCTGTATCATTCCTATTGCTAATTTGAAGCAGCATTGCTGTGCTTTGGCTCGAAGAGAATCAGGATATTAAATTACAAGCACAATGAGACTATCAAACTCAAACTCAAACTCAAACTCAAAGCATTTATTTCAATTAAACCAATTACAGGCACTTTTGAATTGTCAAAGAGTCGGTCAGTAGGTAAGTCAGAAAGTTGAAGCTAGTTGCCCATTCCAAAACGTACGTAACTATAATGTAACGATTTAACTTGATGATCAGGGGCAAAACGGGCACTTTGGCAGAATCATAATATAAGGATAATAGAGATTATGAATCATATTTGAAATCGTAAAACGGTCACAAACTGACAATTCATAATTTATCTGCGTATAATTCATAGTACGCAATTCATCTGTTTGACAGTTTTTCTATGGAGATTCGTAAAATGGTCCACAAATTATGAATTGATTTATTGAAGTTTAATGTCAAATACGTCAAATTGCTGGGAATTCAGGAAATGAATCGCTTAGAGGAATTGCTTAATGTGGCCCCCCGCAAGTTTTAGGCCCCCCGCAAGCCTGTCAACAATCCTTTTATTGTGGTACGTGTCCGTTGATGACAACTTTTCTTTAGGTATGTCGTCAATCCGTGAACCGAAATATAACAACAAATAAAACCTTGTAAAACTTTTCACAATTCTTGAAATGCTAACCTATAAAAAGTTTTTTGGAGAACCATACGTATTAACTTTGACAAAAACTTCAGTTGTTTCACTTGCGTTTATAAAAAGCCCCAAAGTCTACCGTTCTTACGTTGTATACTTATAGAAGTCACCAGTTGTCAGAAGCCTGACAAATGGTCTGACCTTATGCTGACGGTTGCCAGTGTCCCCGACTTGTCGGGTTGCGGAGGTGAGCAGTGGCTTCGCTTATAGAACTGTTGGTAACCAACCGTATAAGGCTCCGGATTTAGAACCTCACGAGAACTTACATATTTATTTATACTTCACTGAACAGTGATGTATGAGTGTACCTACTTTTTATCGGTCGATTTGCTTGTGTACAGTGTTGAGTGTATACATCGACAGAAATTCATTTAATGATCTACAATCTTTAATAATATTGTATCAATGTGTAGCGGGAGTGATATGTAGGTTCGATCGAATGACGTTTTTGAATTGATTTCGAAAAAATTTGCGAGTGGTACTGGCGTACCACTCGCAAATTTTTTCGAGATCAACTCAATAAATCGAAAACCGCTATATCGAATGACGTTATCGCGAAGGTCGCCATTTGGAAAAAATTTGCGAGCAGTACGCCAGTTCGGAAGTCATGGTATCGAAGTCCTATATTGAGTTAATTTGTGTTTCTTTTTTTTTTCCCGAAACCAAATCAAAAGACCATGCTCTCTGTGTCTCGTCTCATTGGAGTCGTGAGTTCGATTCCCAAACAAATTAACTCAACATCGGATTTCGATACCATGACTTTCGAACTGGCGTAGTAGATACTGCTCGCAAAATTTTTCGAAATGGCGACCCTCGCGATAACGTCATTCGATGTAGCGGTTTTCTATTCAATGAGTTTTCGAACTGGCGTACCACTCGCAATTTTTTTCGAAATGGCGACCTTCGCAAAAACGTCATTCGAACCTACATATCACTGCCATGTGTAGCATGTAGTGTCAATCAATCAATCTGCCTAGCCTTTTCCCAACTATGTTGGAGTCGGCTTCTATGGAGGAGCTCGTGGCTAAATAATAACAGCCGCACGGGTCGATCCGTCAGGTTAAGCTACGCTTGCCGGGGTTGGTCAGTGGATGGGTGACCATCTTTACATACCGAGATTCCTCCGTGCCTCGGAAAGCACGTTAAGCCGTTGGTCCCGGCTGTTATTCGTGGATCTTTGACAGTCGTTACGGGTCGTCAGAAGCCCGAAAGTCTGACAACCAGTCTTACCAAGGGGTATCGTATTACCCAGTAACTGGGTTGTGGAGGTCAGATAGGCAGTCGCTCCATGTAAAATACTGGTATTCAGCTGCATCCGGTTAGACTGGAAGCCGACCCCAACATAGTTGGGAAAAGGCTGGGCAGATTGATGTTGGAGTCGGCTTTCAGTCTGCCCCGGATGTGACAGCCAATCCACAACCCAGTTACGGGGTAAAACCCATACCCCTTGGTAAGACTGGTTGTCAAGACATTCGGGCTTCTGATGACCCGTAACGACTGTCAAAGATCCATGAATGACAGCCGGGACCAACGGTGAGGCACGGAGAAGTCTCGGTATGTAAATAAATCATAGATATAAGAAAGAAAATATGATCCCACCAAAAACATTTTCATGTAAAATGTTGCCAAGACGATACCACATATAGCTCGCACTGACAAAAAGCTATCAGATCTCATGTAGAGCCAAGCTTCTAACTCTACACGCCCTAACTCTCCAAGCCCTAACTTCACAAACTCTACACCTTAGTTAAAATATGAGGCTTGGCCGTTTTGTTACTACAAGAACTATTGTATAACAGAAAAGTATTGAACAGTGAATACATTTTTCACCTTGCGCCCATGTGATGGTAGCGTGGTGGTGGTGGATGGTATTAAGTGGTTTAATAAGTCAACCACTGACATCATATCCCGAAAATTTTGTTTATCTGGTATAATCCAAACCCAAGTTAAGAAGGTTCAAAAATACGACGAAGTGCTTTGAGAAATGGTAGGTAGTGCCCTTGCGCTTCGCTTGGCTCGTCTTGGCGATCACTCATCCACGACTCATCAACCCCCGCAAGCGTAACTTAACCCGATAGATCGAATCGTGAGAATTTTATTACTTAGCCACGAGCATCTAGTGTATTATAAGGAATCTAAGTGCAAAACCGCCACTGGCCAGTTTCTGAAAAAGTTCACTGCAGTACCAAAAAACGTTTCCCGGCTTTTGCAGTTTTGCGTTTTAGCAACTATAGGTATATACGCACGTATTCTTGAGGCTGACTGTACCTACTGCACGTTTTAATGCACAGTGCCATATCCTAGCACTATTTACAAGAAGGCCTTGTTAAATGCGCCGTTGTCGGATAAGGAAGTATAAATAAGGAGTGTGATGTACTTGCAAATATTCAGATAACATTGTCTTTCGTGTGTAGATGCTTCCGTGTTTATGCATTGACGTTCCATTATCTTATCTTATTGACTAGTCTTGCATAAGATAGTTTAATATAACAGGATATTGACAGAAATGTGTCCTATATCTTATTGTTTCGTGCCATTGAATCCCTGATGTTAATTATGTTGTTGGGATCTCGAATTATAATATGTTGGGACTCTTGAAACTTTATTCTTCATCTAACACCGTATTAAGCTTCAGATAGATGATCAGTATCTTCAAGCATGAGTCGAATCGACTCTAGTCAGTACTGAGTTATTGAAATGTCTGTCTTTTTATGATAAATATGTTTTGACATAAAAAGTAAGTTTAAAAACTAAAACTCGACTACTGAAAAATCACGCTCTAAAATGTATGAAACAAGAAAATATTCTCAACTGAAATTAGAAAAATACAGACAAATTAAAAATCCGGAGTCACACGTAATCTGTTCGATTTATTACCGACTTCACAAAAAAGAGGAGGTACTATGTTCGGCTGATTGTATGTTTTTTTTTTGTATGTTTGTTCATCGAATACTCCGCCAATTGTCGACGGATTTTCAAAATTCTTTTTTTGTTTGAAAGGGTATACTCTCGAGGTGGTCCCATTGTCACCAAATCAGAATCTGATCAGGGAATCCCATGGAAATCGAGGGGAACGCTCAAATTTTATAGGCACAACTATAGCGATTTGGGTATTTTTTATAGTAACTCGTGCTTTGCTCTCGGAAAACACCATTTGGTGAAGTGGAACTGATGATGAAGACCACAGATGGCCATCGGAACTACTCAATTTATAAGTATTTCACGGGTTGCGATTCGATTACTTTAATATGGTTGCTAAGTAATTTATGCTCGTCAAAATGCCTAATGGTGATGATGACTTCACCATGGAGCTCCAGTTCTCCTGGTTCATACTACTACTGATTTTTATACATATTTTAATTAATAAGTAATTTTATTTTTTTGTAAATAATTACATATTTTTCAGTATTTTTTTTTTTTTTTAGAAAATGTCATGTAATGACCCAAATTACTTCTAAAATATGGCGGAGGCGTGATTTTAGAAATTATTCCCAATTATCGGGTGCATGCAAGCAAAGCCGCATGCAATAGCTGACAATATATATATATATTTAAAATGTGCTAATTAAGCCCTTTCATTTGATACCCAACACGGCATCATTAAAAAAAGTTTTTTTTTTAGTTCATAACTTTATGTCCTCTAGAGGGCGCCATTTTCAATTTAATGTGACGTCACATAGCCTATAACCAGCGGACAATCAAGACGCTTCCAAGGATACCTCATTTGTCAAATTATGGCAAGTAGTTTAGAAGTTATCATACATACTTACATACATACATACATACATACATCATACATACCGGTCAAAATCATAACCCTCCTTTTTGCTTCGCCGTAGTCGGGTAATAAAAATAGCCACAAACTGTCTTTATCTGTATTAATTAATGCCAAAGTCTGCTTATTAATATTTATCCTCAACTTTCTACTATTTGCTTTTACATTAAGTTGAGAGTTCGATTTTACAATAAAGCGCGAGAACCAAATAATAAAGGGCTTTCAAAATCGTCTATTGTACTTTTTTATCGTATAGAACCATTGACTTGAAAGTAATGACAGCTAATTACCATTTACTGAAATTAAGCAATTCATTTTGTTTGTTTTAGTGAGGTTTAATACGAAATATGCCGTATACTCTTGATGTGTAACATCTTTCCTCTCGCTTTCTTGCCATCTGTGGAAGTGATTTCGTGAAAAGGGACGGAAGTGTGTAACAGGAAGCCGGGGGAAGCGCGCGCTATTTGAATTGACCAATGAGCGCGCGCGTTGCTAGAGTTGGCCGTCAAATGGTATCAACCCATTTTCCGAGAGGTTGGTACTCAGATGTTACACATTATATGCGATTGCTGTACTGTAAGGCTCGTTTTTAGCCCTAGTACCTACATACCTACGTTAAAAGTATCTGAAAACGCTTTGGAAATCGAGCATGCTAGACGATTTTTTATTTATTTTGGTAAGACTTAGGATCTAGAGTTCTCGTATCAGCGCGAGGCATACGAGAATAGCTGTTGATTTCTATTGATAAAAAAGCATTAGCTAAGACTGCAAAGTGATAGCAAGTTTGGACACTCATATCCAATCTTGCTACCAGTTTTTGCAGTCTAGATTTTTTAGATCAGTAGCAATCAACAGCTATTCTTGTAAGTACCTACTCATAGTGAAGGCTATTTTAAGGCTCCCGCAGACAAGTGCGAGGCGACTATGCGACGCGGTTCTGGTAGAACAATTTCCATGAAGTTTTCATAGAAATTGTTGAGAGTCGTGTCGCTCCTTTCTACGGGAGCCTTTAATGAGAGTCAGGATAATAACAAATACTTTCAAGAGTAACAGACTCGAGTAAACAGGAAATAACTGCCTTACTAATGACGTCACATTATAGTACATTATGATATAAGTGCGGTAAGTTGAAAATTACAGCCGAGGCGATAGGCGAGGGCTACAAGAAAGCAGAGGCTGTAATTATCAAAGCGCACGTATGTCATACGACATTTTATAACATATTTGCGAGGAAATAAATAAAACTCGGACTTTCTTAAACGAATAAATCTTTAAAAACACACTTTCTGAAAATGAATTTGCATCTTTGCTTGTTTTCATCTATCGGTCGATTTTCGGGCAAGAGGCTTAGAGTAGCCTTTCCGCTGCCTCTGAGACTTCTGGTGGTGTCGAATTAATAAATTCATCAATACTTGACGACATTTTCAAATAAAAACAATACAGCGAAAAGAAAAAGCGCGCGGAATAATTTTTACTTGTTCACAAATTAGTGATGCGCGCGCATCAGCGTTTTTTTTTAAGGCAAAGGCACAAAAACAGCCAGTATTACTAATAAAGTAAATTAATATTTTTTCGTTTTTATTACAGATAAATTGTAATTTATTGTCAAAATTAATTAAAATAAAGAATTAATGTCTATTTTTTATATTTTATCTCCCAAAGTTAATTGTATTCATAAAATGTTGACCACTTTTCTGACATAAAAACTCTTTGCTAAGATTTAAAAAAGTATCTACCGTTCGTTTTAGACGGAGCATCTTGAAACTCGTGCCTTTTATATTACAATAACGCACAAGTACGTAATGACGTACATTACGATATTGAAATTGGTGAAATAAGAGACCCTTTACGAGCAAATGTGTTATAAAATTAGTTACCATCTCAGCCAATCTCAGGAACTCAATCCCAAGAGACAAGACTTTTTTTGTAAGCAGTATATTATATTATTGAATATTATGTTTCAGTAGAAAAATTAGTGTTTGTTTGTGTTTGTGTGTGTTAATGTTTGTATGTATGTTCTTTGGCCTAATTTCTCTAATTTATAATGTCGTTACGGTTCATTGCTACCATGAGACAGGTTCGCACGGGCGATTTTACCCACTGCTACTTTTTTTTTGCGCACCGGAATTTCAACGCACTGCTTAGCACCGAGCGTGGAAAATTCAACAGTGAGTTTTTTTTTCAGCGCTTGGATGCCCACTGTTGGATTGTCAATGCTCGGCTTTTGGTGCAAATTACGCGTCCAGGTTAAAAAAAAAAAAAAAAAGGTTAAAAATCTTTATTTATTAATTAAAAATCTGTATTCCATAATAAGGAAACCAAACATAGTCAAGTTGTGCTTACATGCATGGAACATTTACAGGTCAAAACAACACAATTACTTATTAAATTATAAATAAAAAACCTAATGTATTGTCATTTCCTTCGTTGTCCATTTCCTAATTTCCCGGTATTATTGAGTGAGTATTTATGATAATAATTATTCAACAGCTAATTATCATATCTAATAAATACCTTCGTGGTTTAGAATATGCATGAAGTTCGTAATGTTGATATTATTTAAGAAAAAAAATAATCAATGTCTCAAACCTCTTTACCTTCTTCCTCATTTGCCTTCGTTTACCGTCGTTTTTTTTTCTATGTAATTTCTTTGTTATCCGTAGAAACGAGGCATAAATCACAAAATCCTGAAAGATTATCTATTATTAATGATATAAGAAAAAAAAACAACGTTATTCGTCAATTAATCTGAAACTTAGAAATATCACGGAATATGCACGAAATTTGAGAAACACCCAACACCGAGAGTTTAAAATCCATCTATATTTTTGCGTGCGTGGCAATGTGGGCTAACAATTTGATGGAAGGTACTTTTAGATTTATACTTATTTATAGAAAGGACTAGTAGACTGGAAAGATTCGGACGAAAGAATCTGGGAACCATATTATTATGACTACGTAAACTTATTTTCAACTAGCTTTGGCCAGCGGCTTCGCCCGCGTGGATGTCGGAAAATATCCCACTGGAACGTACTACCGGGCATTCCTTCCTTATTCCTTGTCTACATAAAGAGAACCTCTGTGAAAAATGTCAGCATTCTAGGTCCAAGGGTTTGCTGGGCGTTGATGAATCAGTCAATCAGTCAGTCAGTCAGGACTTCGCTTTTTATTTATATAGCATTTTTGTACTAACAAGCAAAGGTACCCAATTCCCAACTGTCCGGCTCCGATTTGATTGATTTATTTTGATATATGTTAGAGAGTAATCTAAAATAATAGACATGTATTTTTTAGCTGCCCAATCTCAACTTAATGGGAGAAATTGTCCTCCAAAGTACTGAAAAGTGACTAAACCCTGTAACTTCTGTAGAGTTTTGTTCAAGCAAATTGTTAGTGTTAATTACTGGTTTGATTATATGTTTGAGAACATGAAAAAATAATGAGCACGGGTTTAGTTATATCGGCTCAAACTCATATTTTCCTGAAAAAAACATCCTTCAAAGTTTTATATTATGGAAACAGATTATGAACCGAAAAGTTTCTATGATAAAAAAAAACTAATAAAATAACCAAAGTATCTTCAACGATGAGAAATATAAAACTTTGAAGGGTGTTTTTTTAGGAAAATAGGAGTTTGAGCCGATATAACAAAACCCGTGCTCACTATTTTTATATTTTCTGATCCAAAAATGACATCCGGGTCCAACGGCGTATCGTGCTTACCGAGGCACGGAGGGGTCTCGGTATGTAAGATGGTCACCAATCCACGGACCAACCGAGGCAAGCGTAGCTTAACCTGATCGATCGACCCGTGCGACTGTTATTACTTAGCCACGAGGCATTATCACAACCAGTAGGTACTTATTTCCATTTTTACTTCCTGTATTTCCAGTACATTTTTTACATGTCCTTGCTTATTAATTATTCCACTAGTACATCCAGTGCATTGACCTCGGGAAATAGGGTCACTCGCTAGAGTAGAGTGCCTCGGGATACGCTACCGGCTTAATTACTGTGAATTTTTAAATTGACCGGCTTTTTTTTATTTAAAAAGGTGAACTACCTCCCGTGAGGTAAGTATAAATGTTTGGACTTAGGAATATCTGATGGCCAATTCTCGTACCTAAAAACGTTCACAATCTCATGCCAGCGTCAATCAAATGTCAAAAATGTAGGTAAACGCTATACAATTTTTGACAGATTGAGACTGAGATGAGATTGCGAACGTTGTTAAAAATACAAGAATTGCCGCTCTGCTCTGTAAATTAAAATGGTAATTGCTTGTAAAAACATCTTAATAAGTCAAAGTCAAATAATTTAGTTTTAGTTTATGTTTTACAATATTTTGTACACATTAATTAAATAATTACGTGTGAAGACGAATTACCTGGAATAAAATTACTAGATACTACAATGGATAAAATAATAAAAAAAAGCTTTTATTAAATCCTTACAATTATAATTATGTAAAATCCAATAAGTAAATAACAATTTCTTTCTAATTATGATTTCAGTTTGAAAGCACTTCTATTACCTACTAAAATAAGTTTATAGAGCGTTTTAGTTTTTTATGATTAATGTTTAATTTTAGGGTTAGAGTTGGACAATATTTTAAGTGTTTAGGATTTATAGGTCCTTACATTATGAAATCGTCGTTTTACATAGAAAAAATTAAATAATTTTTTGTCGATGCACTTTTGCCAAATTAATGAAGTTCGTTGCTGCCTTTGCTATAGAAATCCTGGAGACGGGAATCAATGAATTCTTTAAAGGCGTTTTTCACCGCCTCATCGGATGTGAAATTTTTCCTGGGGCTCATTGTTGAGGTCAAAATTTCTAGAACGGAAGCGATCAAACCAAAAACGCAGCGTGCGTTCACTTGTGACACTTGTCCATACACGTCGGTGACGTCGGTAATAGTGCGTGCTGTGTGTGCTGAGTTAGGGCGAGCGCGCACTGCGGTGCGTTTTTCTAACGCAAAACCTGGGAAGTATGGAATGTCTTTGAAGTGCGCGCACTGCGGTCATGCGTTTTGTTACTGTAGGCCCCGCCCAGTGCGGCTGAACTAACGGAAACGCACCGCAGTGCGCGCTCGCCCTTAGGGCCACGCACGCTGGAACTCGTATTCGAAAATAGCGCGCCATTTCGACTTTTATTAGCACAAACCAAAATACTACAACCACAGACTATCTAGATCTTGCATGAGTGCAGACGCTCAATTACAGCCTAATTGCAGGATATGGGCGGGGCTTGCGGCCCGAGGTGGAGTTAGGAGTTACTAAGCTCGGTACATGGCATTCGCGCTTTCGTGTTTGGATTTTAAATGCAACCGGTAATTTTACATGTTTTTTTTTTGTGTATGACGATTGTAAACCATTTGTAGATCTTTGACAGTCGTTGCGGATAGAGAAGTCCGAAAGTCTGACAACCACTCTTACCAAGGGGTACCTATTGTATTACCCAGTAACAGGGTTGCCGTAACAAGCCAGATAAGCAGTCGCTCCATGTGAAATACTAGTATGTATTCAGCTGCATCCGGTTAGACTGGAAGCCCAACATCGTTGAGAAAAGGCTAGGCAGATGATGACCTAGTTACTTAGTATACATTTATACGTAATTATCTACTAACCAGACTTATTAGATTAACTATGCAACTTGTGCAGTCGTGTTAACATAATCCCCTATCGTGCAACATCCAAGTGGCTTCGTCAATGCGATTCTAATGCTAATAAGCTGCCGTAAGCTATTCGTGTTGAGTTGTTGACAGATTTTATTAAATACGTATGTGATAAACGGTTTACTTGCATTGAATCGAAGTAAATATTTTTATTAAATTCATCGTCATTCGTTAGATTCGCCCTACCGCGTCAAAAGATAGTCGCATTTTTGTTTCGTTTTGACACCTCTCTGACACGCAATGGCATAGTGACTTCACTTGATTATCATGGAAATGGTGTTTAATAATGTGTGAGCTCACTCTTCTCATTATGGACACTTTTTCTTGTGTCTAACTACGGTGTGGGTATATCTAGCGATTTAAGGTGATAGCGCTGTATAGCCCGCGAAATTCAATTTTTTTTTAGATTTTTGCAATTTGCAGGTCCGGCTCAGGTTGTATCTTGATCAAAGTATGATACGCGGCAATAAAACATATTTATTTACATAATTTTAACCATAAAAATCATCAATACATCTCTCTAAGTTAGATTTCGTGCAGATTCGTCAGACGAACGAAATCTAACTTAGAGAGATGTATTGATGATTTTTACTGTTAAAATTATATAAATACATATTTTTTATTGCCGCGTACCATGCTTTGATCAAGATACAACCTGATACGGACCTGCAAATTGCAAAAAACTAAAAAAAAAAGAATTTCGCGGGCTACCACTGCGCATCATCCTTAAATCACTGGGGGGCGGGGTTTGACTTAATGTCAAATATTGGTGTTTATGACAGATTTTCATGACGGCGGTGGATTTCTAGAAAACCAAAGCTTTAGATAAAAATAGCTACTACTATTTTTATCTAAAGCTTGGGTTTCCCAGAAAAGCTGTTCCATTATATTATAACGGCCGTCATGAAAATCTTTAATTTTCACCAGTACCTATTAGCCTTAATGCCTAATGAATGTAGGTACCTCCCGGGAATTTCAGTATATTTATATGATTTTTTATGGTGACTTAGTGGGTATATAAACAATAAAAATTTGTTTTTATGCGGACTGAAAATAACCGATTTATCATTATTTTTGGATCACCCCTAGTCCATACCTTACTATAGATAGAAAACTTAGCTCCACCAACAAAGAAGACTATCTATAGCTTTATTATTCTCCGTGCATTCTTGTAGATCACAGAGCCATGCGGGTTGCAATAGAGAACATATTGCTTTTAGTGCCACGTAAAGTATGTGAGTCACGTCAAACAGTAAATGATAGAACATTATAGACAAATCATAGCTCATATTTTATTGCAGACTGTAATGATCTCGTAATAATCTTGTCGTAAACACACAAAGTAATACATATTTAAGTATTTGAAATAAAAATGTTTTGTCAGATGTGAAAACGTTTTACGTACTAATAAATGGCTACAATGTTGCATCTCTTGTCAATAAACAAAGAAAAAAAAAACATTTACTAAAAGGCATAAGTAGTACAGCAGATAAAAAAAAAACAAATAAAAAATGTAAAGTGCGTAAGAAAGCAGGAATGTGTGCCTCACGGCTGCGCCAAAAAGACCCACTTTAGCCAAAATTGCCAGACACCTAGTGCCTCAAAATTTTTTTGCAGCTAGGTTATAAGTACATATTATAGAGAAACCTTATTTGCCTGCTGAATTCATTAAAATTAGTTAGTTACACAATCTTGTGATCATGTGATTTCGTCTGTGTACGTAAATGTTTTCATCACATTAGGTACCTACAACATTTAAGTGTACTAAAGTAGGTATAGGTAGTCAGATAGGCAGTCGCTCCATGTAAAATACTGGTATTCAGCTGCATTCGGTTAGACTGGAAGCCGACCTCAACATAGTTGGGAAAAGGCTAGGCAGATGATGATGCTAAAGTATGTATAGGTTTCAGCAGTTCGTCTTGTATATATATATTGACCTTTCTCCTTTAAACAAGCTCTGCGTTCTTTTTCACTTCGTAGGTATCTACATAAGTACAATTATACTTCGTCCGCGTGGATATCGTACTTTCCTCTGAAAAAATTAACATCCCGTCTACCATGTTTTCGCCCCCTTAAAGATCTTTCCAAAAACCCCTTCTTAATGATTCCCTACATTATAAAAGGAAGCCGTGTGCAAAATTTCACGTTACTAGAGCCAGTGGTTTCGGCTGTGCGTTGATATGTCAGGTATTTTTAAAGCATTTTTTTTTCCATTTTTTCCAAACTGACATAACATTCTTATATAAGAACCGATTGAAATAAAACAAACACTAAATGTTAAATGAAGGTTACCACAATACATTAGTAAAACCGCACTCATATTGGTTAAGCGGTTTCTGAGATTATCGCGGTCAAACGCACAGATAAACGGACAAACAGACAAAAGTTCTAAAAATCATTGTTTTGGGTTCTATTGCGTTAATAAAGACCCTAATAATAGTTTTTAGCAAAAGTTTTCTTCCATGTACAGACAGCGATCAGTTAAACTTTTGTTATGCGTATAGTTATTAGTATGTGTTTTCACATAATATTGGTAACAAAAACCACGTAAACAGCTACCTATAAAACGTAGTTTAGTATGCTAGAATTTATTGTGTTGGGTAAAGTCCCGTATTTTTATCAACGTTTGCAGTCTCATTTCAGTTTCAATCTATCAAAATTGTATAGCGTTTACCTACATTTTTGACATTTGACTGTCGCTGCTCGCTGGAGCAGGAGAGGAGCTCGTGGCTAAGTAATAACAGCCGCACGGGTCGATCCGTCAGGTTAAGCTACGCTTGCCGGGGTTGGTCAGTGGATGGGTGACCATCTTTACATATCGAGATTCCTCCGTGCCTCGGAAAGCACGTTAAGCCGTTGGTCCCGGCTGTTATTCGTGGATCTTTGACGGTCGTTACGGGTCGTCAGAAGCCCGAAAGTCTGACAACCAGTCTTACCAAGGGGTATCGTATTACCCAGTTACTGGGTTGTGGAGGTCAGACAGGCAGCCGCTCCATGTAAAATACTGGTATTCAGCTGCATCCGGTTAGACTGGAAGCCGACCCCAACATAGTTGGGAAAAGGCTAGGCAGATTGATTGACTGTCGCTGCTCGCTGGCATTAGTTTGCGACTGGAATTTGAACGTTTTTAGGTACGAGAATTTGCCTTAAGGTCGCGATCATTTTTGTCACTCACTTGTTCGAAAACCAGAAGACGTCCTCCATAGGAGTGACGACGCGTTCGGGTTCGCCGAACTAAATGAACGTGATCATCACATATACAGGGTGTATCAGAAAGTTGCAATAAAATTTAAAGGTGTGGTATAGATCATCAAACTGAACAACTTTATCCACGGGACCAACATCGTAATCGAGACAGCTGATAATTTTTTCTCGATTAAGATGTTGGTCCCATTGAAGCGTTGGAGTTATCGAAACTACGGGTAGTAATAAAAACTCAGTAACACCTTTAATACAAATTTATTAAAAGGTCATAGGTTGCAAAAGCCCGTCATAATTTCCTTTCTGTATCTTGGAGATAGGCGCGTCAAGTACTATCCTGGCTTGCGCGTAGCTGTGGGGACGCTGGAGAAATTTGTTCAGTTTAATCGTCTGTACCACACCCACATTTGACCACACCTTTCTAATACAATACAACCTCTATTAATTTAGGACACGGTTTTAAGTTCGTAGTTTCGTACATGACAAGTAATTTTACTGTCGATCGCTCTAGCCATAACTCATTTTATCTGACAACGAAATCGTTTCAGCTAAAAGTTAATGGAATACACTTTGAAAGGATTCTATGGTATGATCAATATCGCGGTTATGAAATGCTTCGAAATTAAGTAAGTTTTATAGATTTTCTCATTATTTAAGCAAGAAGAGGGTTTGAGTAATTATGCTGTGATTGCCAACTTCAGATTTGTGAGCTCAAACTAACAGACTTTTGACAGACTCTTTAGGTTATGTACCTATTAAATACAAAAAAAAAAAAAAAAAATGATAGAAACCAATTTTTGTATATGATAGGGACAAATTTCGTTCACTTTTGCTGTCATTTTATATCTTCTATTTTATATCTTATATTATCTACTCCGTTCGCAGCTTTTTGAGTAAGCAAAGCCGAAAGCTTGAAAAACTTTGACGAAATATGCTCGTAATCTATCTGCCTAGCCTTTTCCCAACTATGTTGGGGTCGGCTTCCAGTCTAACCGGATGCAGCTGAATACCAGTATTTTACGTGGAGCGACGGCCTATCTGGCCTCCACAACCCAGTTACTGGGTAATACGATACCCCTTGGTAAGACTGGTTGTCAGACTTTAGGGCTTCTGACGACCCGTAACGACTGTCAAAGATCCACGAATGACAGCCGGGACCAACGGCTTAACGTGCTTTCCGAGGCACGGAGGTATCTCGGTATGTAAAGATGGTCACCCATCCACTGACCAACCCCGGCAAGCGTAGCTTAACCTGACGGATCGACCCGTGCGGCTGTATTACTTAGCCACGAGCTCCTCTAACTAAACGAAATATGCTCGTAATAAAAATCTTATTATCTTAATAGAGTATTCTTGTACAAAACTTTTAACTGAAAGTCTGAAAGGCCGAAGGCAGACTAAGGCATTATTTAAATAAAGTATTAGGCTTTTATTTTATTAAGGCACAAGGCACGGAAAGGACACAGCCGATAGATATCAACGGATTTTAATATTTTCTTATTAATTTAAAAATTATCCAAAAACTTTCGTGCCGCAACAGCAGCTACAAAATCTTGAAATTCTGACAACCCGTGGTCTTATTACCCGACTGCCCAAGAAGGAGAGTAATGTTTTTTGAGAGTATGTACGTATGTCTATTTCATTTGCACGCTATGTAGCCTATGTACAATATTTATGAAAAACAAAAAAAAATACAAAAACAATCATTTTAAGAAAAATAACGGTTATTTTTAAATTTGTAGTGTTTTTTTGGAAGTCAGTTGTTTTTTTTTTTTGTCTATAAGAGTAGTATCCAATAAAGCAAATAATATTATGGAGATTAATTTTGGAGACTGCGCAAAAAACACAACACAAACAACAATAACAATTCATAATCTCTGCTCTTACTTACTAAATTGCAAAATCCTAGCCTGATGACATTGAAAAAAAAACAACCCTCGTAAAAGCTGTGCAATTTGATTAGCTTTTTGGCAAGTAAGTCCAGATTTTATTCCCGTTCTTGGAAATCGCAGTCCCAGCTTTGAGTATAGTATGACAAACTCTTTCTCAAGGCTACGGATCTACGGGTACTTGGCAGAGTGCCCGGCTGGCAGCATTTCCTTTCAGCGTAGCCAAACACATAACATTCCAACATTTATTTATTTACCCACACTTCATTTACCGTGTTTTGCAGATGCTGTGGTATTGCTTCCGCCAAACTAGACCATATGTTTAACAGGATAGTGTTTATGATTATGCTTAGGCCCGATATTTTGGTACTTACTGATTGATATAGTTAAATGTAAAGTTAGGTTTTTCACCAAACGATACGTTATTTTCATGGAATAGATAATTTATAATAGGTACTTATTGTTATTGTGGTTATTGTCATATGCAAATAAACGCATCCAAAGTAAGCCAAAGCACATTTTTGATATGTGGGAAACATTTCGGTCTCTTTTTTGAGAAATAAAATAGACAGTACTTTTTCTTTCCTTTACTTATCGAATAAAAATAGCTGACGTATTCAAATAGATTCAGACAGTCAGCATGGTTGGTAGCATAATACTACTACATAATAAAGATTCTATTCTAGTCATACTCGTAAAATTATTAGTGTAAGCTCATTAGTGTTCATAATAATGAAATTCCTAAACAAAACTTATTCGGAAGTAGACCCCAACACTGCAGGATATACGTTCTGACCTAAATTACTCCACAAACATGCTGTTTTCCACATTCCGCATTCCGACTGCAATCAAATAAATTATTCCAGCAATTCTGTTTAGTGTTTGCAATAGTGCAAAGTTATTGTTGGTTTATAAATAGCTCGAGTCATTTAGTTGCCTCTTATAAATTGAACGCAATGAGCAGTAGGTATTAAATTGTAGCGTTACATTACTGCTTAAATACTATGTAATTTACAGCTGCAATACATTTTTCCTTGAAAAAGCCTGCCTATACAAGTATGAGGAACAGGGTGTTAAGTTCACGCATCCTCCATAGATGAGGGAGGATCCTCCGACCAGACGGGTGTCGTGTCTGGTGGGCAACTGCCCTACGGTTGATGTCGGGATGTTGTAGGTATAGGTGCCAGTCGCGCGGTAAACTTGCTTGCGCGATGCAAGATTTTTGCGTGACGTCAGTGTGATGCGTAGTTTACATTTGGCTATGTAGATGCCGCTAGAGGCCTTTATAATTTGAATAGGGGGGTACTGTTTTTATTCATAGTTAGTGGGGTCAGAACATAGTTTTTGAACAACTTAAATAATAAAGTGTACTAGATAATTTATGCACGCGCCCATTCTGTCTAACGATTTGTAGAATAACAGGCTTGGTTACTCCCACACGTTTGACCCCTTTCGTTACAAATTGGAATGTGAGGGGCTCGCGTTATTACACAGACACAGTCAAGTAAATTGTTTGAAGTGTAAAGGTTAGACTGGAATTATGAACTGGGTACGTTGTTTTAGTTCTAGCCCCCCGAGGCGTAGAGTTTCTTAGCCCTTCTCGTACTCACTTCTTAAATGTTTTGTGAAACCTGTGAAATTGACAAAAGTGTGCATGTAATATTATTTGGTGGCTGTAGCCTTATAATATCTGTTTATTATTTTATTCGCTACAAACGTGTTTCCGTCAATGCGTAATCAAACAGCCTATAGAAGGATCATGCTTTATGAACATCATAACATTTTTTTACGTCATTATATCACAAACTGACTCTGATTTTATTAATCTGTTTGTGTAGTCACTACAAAGCATGCAGTCCGTCGTATTTTAGGTTCAATTAATGTTATTGGCGTCGCAAAATATCTCGCAGTCGCAAACAAACAATGGAAATTGGGTCAACGTGTTTTTGTCTATGGCTAGTAAAACAACAAACTGTAATGGATATGAGGCCCATACACTTTGTTATCCATTATTAAATTATGTTTCATGGCAATATAATATATTACACGGTTCAATTATGCCTTTCAACTTGGATGAAACAGCATAATAACTGAATAGTGTAATAAAATAAATATTAAAGTGAATTAAAATGATAGCAATACCTTTAATTACAGCGCCTTTCAATTTTTTTGAACTGTAAATTGCGGCTGTAAGTTACACTGTATATTATGGCGAAAATATCTATGCTTTTAGCTGGTACAGAACTCTGCAAGGAGCTGGCATGCCGTGTGCCATAACAACTTCTGATTGGTCAATGTCAGAATGGCATTATGCCAGCTACTTGCATAGGAGCACAAATTAATACAGATGGGACACTCCGCAGTTTAGGTATGAAGCTACAAGTACGGCGGTCTCATTTCACTGCGTAATTCAGTGTGGGCTGCCGCGCACCGGCCGGGTCGTACGTTAGTTCGATACTCACTCACGCGCCGCGTCATAGAAGAAGACAACCCCAATGAGTCAGAAGGTATAGGAGTTACGCGATAGAAAGAGAGGCAACTTGTAGGTGAATATAACTGTTGGTAACAAGCGTTGTGCGACTTGAATTGCACTTTATAGTGTCGTAAGCAAGAGTCGCTTTTTATTTAAATGATTTTGCGGAGTGTCCCATCTGTATTAATATGTGGTACAAGTTACAGGCATGTGTATTTTCGCCCTTATCTGCAATACCTGAAGGCCAATTCTCGCAATTAGAAAACGTTCAAACTTAAGTCATTGTATCATCTAAGCGACGATCAATGTCAAAAAATCGTCAATAATGTTCGTAAATTAGGAGTTTTTCCATAGATTGAGACAGATTAGAATGCGTAAGTTCTTCAAAATACGGGATTATCCGTCTGAGACATTTTCAGGTGTGTTAAGCCACCTCAGAGATAAAGTTGGAAAGTCTAATGTGGCTGAAATTAAATCGGGCCCTATACCATTTATATCGGAACGCAGTCAGCGTTGCTTAGCAGTAGAACTAGGTTAATAAAAAAAAAATTGCCTGCCTTTTCCCAAATGTTTTGGGGTCGGCTTCCAGTCTAACCGGATGCAGCTGAACACCAGTATTCTACATGGAGCGACTGCCTATCTTACCTCCACAACCCAGTTACTGGGTAATATGATACCCCTTGGTAAGACCTGCTGGTTGTCAGACTTTCGGGCTTCTGACGACCTGTAATGACGAATGACAGTCGGGACCAACGGCTTAACATGATTTCCGAGGCACGGAGTTGTCTTGGCATGTAAAGATGGTCATCCATCCTCGGACCAACCGCGGCAAGTGTAGCTTAACCTGATCGATCGACCCCTGCGGCTGTTATCCCATCCGGTATGTTATCCATCAATGTATTATCTCAACTTCAGACCCTATGTGTCAATAAAATACACCCACCCGCTCTCTCTCAGAAAATTGTTTCGGTCCATAATACGCAACCGCTTTGCTGCGGCAAAGTTAACTACGACGTAGCGTACTACGCCGTAGCGTACTACGTCGTAACTTACTACGCCGTAGCTTTTGTCCCTCGCTACGAATGTTTTCTCGATATTTTAAGATGGCGACTTTTTGTGTATTTGATATTTTGACCGTATATCTGTAAATTAGTATTTAATTTTGTACTGAACATTTATGATAGAAATATGCATAATCCAATATGTATATGCATGTGTATGTATATGTAGGGGTGTGTGTATGTATGTATATGTATATGTGTGTGTATATGTTTGGTTCGGTTCGGCCAGCTTAGGTTACACATTTAGAGGCATGAGGAACAGGGTGTAAAGTTCACTCATCCTCCATTGAAAAGGAAGGATCCTCCGACCAGACGGGTGTTGTGTCTGGTGGGCCACTGCCCGACGGTTGATGTCGGGACGTTGTATATATGCTAATCGCGTGGTAAACTCTAATTGCGCGATGCAGGTTTGCGTGACGTCATGTCATTGATGCGTAGTTCATATGTGGCGATGTAGATGCCGCCACACGCATATACGTACATACATAAACTCACGCCTTTTTCCCATGGTAGGCAGAGACTGCAGAACGCCACCTGCTACGATCCTTATACCGGATGACTTTTTTACCATCTCGAAGAAAATGGGGTATATTAAGTGAACAGAGTAGAAGCTATGGCATACCTGGTTTTTTTTTAATAGCTTAGACGGAAAAAAATATCTAAGTACCAATAAATACTACAAATTCGATGTAAACTTTTCATTTTTGTACCATAAAAACAAAAATTTTGTAAAAAAAAAATCGTTTAAAAACATCGAATTTCAAATCATATGCAGCCTGCATATGATTCGAATTTTTGATTTTTTTTTGAAAAAATAAATAAATAAAAAAGTTAGGTATGCCATAGGCTTCTACTCCGTTCACCTAATTACCCAATTTTTTTCGAAACGGTAAAAAAAGTCATCCGGTATACTAATTTTGCCTCGTTTACGTTCATGCATCTGGTCACACTATGCTCAGCGGTGCCATGTTCACTTCTTCCACTCTTTAATTATATGCTTACCTATTTTTTTTTAAATATTTTAACGCCTAACATTTTTATGCGAGCAATATCTCCATTGAAGTAATGGCATATCAGAAACGGAATGTACACATAAGCCTAGAGATACATTATAAAGCTATAATAAAAACATATTCAACAAAAATGTGAGGCTCTCACACATTTTTGCCTCGTGGTCCGTAACCGCTACGCCGTGGTACTTCGCCGGGCTACGGCGTAGTTCACCCGCTACGGCGTAGCTCCCCTCTACGAGCTACAAAAGTTATGTAACATTTTTGTAAATGTAACATTTATCTGAGCTGAAATGGTTTTCGTTTCGACAATACTTTCCGTGACTAAAAAGATAAATGGAGGTGAATTGGACTATTCTTATTCGTATTCAGTAGGTAATGCTCGTATTGAATTCCGATATATGATTTTTCTGAATTCGGCAGACGTTATTTAGTATGTTTTCGGTGTACTTAATTGTGATCTTGTATTACTATGATTTTTGTATTTATGCGGCAACCTGGCTCTTCTAAAATGCGCATTATCAGTTTTGATAAGACAATACGGATTTTCGTCGAGACGGAGACAATAAAGTTAGGCTGAATAATTGAATGTCAGCAATAAACAGTATATAAAAAGGGCTATTTTTGTATTTCGAGTTTGCCAATTAAAAAAAAAAACTCTGTTTAACTTCAGACTGCTGGTATTAGCATCATTCTATAACCTGAGCAACCGTTCCATGCAATCATCTTAGCAAGACCTACCTTTAACAAAATTGAATTGCATATTTCCACGAACCTCTAATTGCCTAACCTTGCTACCCGAAAAGTCGGGATAGCTACGAGAAGGTGTAAAGCTCAATAGTGTAATAGTATTATCATTGCTCCCCATATTTGGTCACCTATCCACGACATGGTTACTCAACCCATTAACCCTAAAAGAATGTCTTCACCAAAAACATGACATTACCAGAGAATTCATTAAAGGACATGCCATGACGTCACGCCAGACTCCCCGCGGTGGCCGCTCAAATAGTCGAACCCTGTTTCAAACGTAAATAAACATTGTATAACATTGACATGGTGACGAATCGAAGCCGTTTGTGTGGGTGTAGAAACTTCCATTGGGATTAGTAACTTGAATTTCAATATAAATGGCTCACATTTTTATGCTGTTTATGTCTTTGCGTGTCGTAGGAGAATATCACCGGTTCAGACATAATGGTTTTTTAATTGTTTCTGTAATTAGTTATTGAATTAATGCCAAAGGTTAATTTAATTTTTGACCTCAAGTTTTTTTGTTGTTCAGAAAATTATGTAGCATTTTGAACTGTGACAAATACCTAACCTGAACCTATTTTTTTTTTCTTTTAGATGTGTGTGGGAAAGTACAGCCGACAAAAAATCTCACCGTTAAAACTTAAGTAAAGTGAAATAGTAGTCCAATAGTGTCAATCGCTAGCATCTGGTGGAATGACACTCACTTCCACCTAAGTTTTTACGGTGAAATTTTTACAGAATAGTCTAAAAAATGTCATTTTAGGTTTACAAATGTCATAAAAAACGTCAAACAACAACAAAAAATGACACGGCTCGTTGACACTTCCCGTGACCCAAGGCCTGGTTTTTACCTTGGCCAGAGGAATAGCATTGCCATACAACGTGGCAAAGCGGAGCGATGCGGAGGAATTTTTCGACGCCATATTTTAGTTTTTTAATAGTTATAGAAAGTTTAGGATATTATATTTTTAAATTAATTATACTGTTTAACTGATATTAACAGCAAAACAACAACACAAAACAACTAAACAAAAGAACAACACAAAACAACTAAACAAAACAACAACAAAACAACTGTGAAACCTTGTAGAATAATTACTGCATCAACGCTCTTTACAACACTATGGGTCCGCCTTCTGTATACTTGATTGTGGACCAAAAACTAATTAATTATCCTAGAATCTTTGAAATGTACACAAAAACCTAATTTCTCAACTTAGCTTGACTAAGACTTGCATAACAACTTTGCAGTTCAAGACCTCTGCTTACAAAGGCAAAATGCAACAATACCTCCACTAAAATTCACTTCTTCACATTTTCACCCGCTGCTCCGTGGGCGTATTGTATACAATTTTGAGCGATATCTACCACGTGGGTGACTGAACCCAGTAATAGGATTGGCCGGCTGAATAATCAATAAGAGACTGACTTGACTCCTAGAACCTGAACTGAAATAACGTAGAGCTAACTAGAATCGTAATAATTAATTTCGTTTGGAGATTTGCGGTGTATAGTTGTAGGGGTAGACTGTTTTCCTAATTGAAATTGGAATATGGTTCAAGTTGTGATGCACTCCTAGTCTTACGATTACGATAGGAAGGATTTAGGGTACCGTTAATCGACGTCGTCGTGACATATTTAGACAGATTGTGGCGTATGAGGTGAATTTTTTTGTCGATGCTCGACTGTGATCTAAAGCCGTGTCTCCTACGCGTCTTTTTGCGAAAAACCTTACACATATATTTATTTTCTTACACAAGCTGTCTCCTGCGTATTCAAATATTTTTAGCATTTTCACATTTTGTGTATCTACACAAAATGTCAAAATGTGTACTTAATACTTCTGACATCTGACATCTGTCAGTAGATGACATTTTATCTAGATGTTGTAATGAGTTCCGACGAGGAAGACGTGCTATCAATTTGACAACAGAGGGGCAATTCTCGTATTTTTAACAACGTTCGCAATATCATCTCAAGACTCAATCTGACAGAAATTGTATAGCGTTTACCTTCATTTTTGACATTTTGATTGACGCTGGCATGAGATTGTGAACGTTTTTAGGTACGAGAATTGCCCCTCTGATGTGCGCGGTGCGCGCGACAGTTGAAAATTAAACAATCCCTTCCCTCTCTTTCCCCGCGCGAGAAATGTTTTCCATGCAGCTCGGAAAAGACAACCATCGTCTTTGCATACACAAATGTGTATGGCCACGCCTCTTTGTTTGAGTAATGTTTCGATAAAACACGCGCAGGAGACACGGCTTTAGTCATACATATGCATCTTTTTGTAGATAGCAAAGTATTAGATTAACGCGACGAAAAGGTTTCGATGAATTTATTCTGAAAAGATAAATGTCATATACAAATTGCTTATTTATTGAATTTCAAGTCAAAGTAATATCACATAAACCTTTAAAATGAGTAAACACGACTAAGTTCACAAAAGGTCGTACACTATATTAATACAATGTCGATCATATCACCACTTTAGCTTTCAGGCATAAATTACTACGAAACTTTACTATCGACCGAACAGTTAACCGGTATCACAACACAGAGTAATAACGTATTCACCACGCCTGCGAGTAAACAAAATTTAAAAGTCAATTACTCTGAAAGTGACAGCGTGATCATGAAATACATATACATTTATTTATGCTGTGGCGTGATCGACGGTGTATCGGTTATCACTTGACTTTCAACGGTCATGGTCTCACGGTGTGAACAATTAGCTAATTGTTCTCAGAATCGTAATTATGTCAGACACTGAAATTTATGTCACATTAGGGACTTTGTTTGATGTTGTAGGCAAGGTCAATTGTGATTGTTTGTAACTTATTAAAAGTCTTTGTGTGAACTAAGAAGTACATTAATGTAGAATTAAATTACTCAGGCAATTAAATAGGTTCTGCCATTTAGGCACATGTATGTAAAATTCCTACGGTCATTAATATGTATGAAAGAGTATGTAAGCAGCGGCTTTCAGCTTGTTTAGAATTTGAAAAACATAATCAGATTCTCACCACCACTTTTGGATTATAGCCCGCTGGTTTCAGTTCTTGGCATGTTTCCAACTCATTAAAAATGTGTTCTTTTTCGTTTCAGATCCAAACTGCAGTAAACGAACTTGCCAACTCATTCCGCCTCCAAATATTGTGAAGTGTTCGAACATGGACATCAATATGATAGAAGACAATTGACGACGCAGTATCGCCGCTAAAGTGAAACTCTTCACAATCTTGCTATATACTTCGATAGTTCTGATAATGAATACGTCGCATTAACAGCGATTTAGGGCTACAAAGCTCTACCAATCACATTCGGACCATCAATGCTAAATTACAGACTGGTTTCAACGCATTTTTTGAAGCAGCCGTAAATTGTTGAAAGACGTACTCTCCATTGACTGTTTGTGCCGTACCAATATGTGCCGTGATCGGGATATGTCGGTGCAGAGGAGTGACATCATCAAATAAAGTTTTATATCGGACGTAAAGACAACCTTGTCTATAGTCTAGTGTCAAGTTTCCGTCAAAACGGCGCGCGTTTCTGCACTGCCGTTTCGTTTTGTTTCTTTCAATTTGTTTTACATCAAAGGATAAGCAATAGCCTGGTGGTTTAGTGTTTGGTTGTGGATCATTGGTTGGGGTTTGCCCAAGAGCGGGCCCCAGTGCGACCCTGGCCAGCCGTACCAGAGAAAACATATCCAGGATCTTGGATTCCATAGTTGGTGCTGCTAGATACTGCATTGTGAGTATGCCTTATATTACTTAAACTAAAGTAAAAGTTCTAATTTTAAAGTTGTAACAAGGGAAGTCCGTTAGGTCGCATCTATGAAGGTTTTTGTTTGAGCCATAGAACAATGAAGCTTTTTTATGCGTTGAGTTGCGTTAGTCCAAAACATGATTTAATTTCAGAATCGTCCCATTAACGGCTGAAAACTTTTGGAAATTGGAAATTATTTTCCGAGTTAGCGAAAATGGTACAATTGGAAATTTTACAGGTATTTTGAAAAATTAGATACTGGGGCTTCACATATCATTTTAGTAACAATTAATAGTTTCTCGTTTTATAAATACAAAAAATTAGCTTATACCTATACATATACGCTTTGCAATATATACGTAAATACATGGGTATACGGGGAAGTTGTATGTATAATATGCCATTCTTAACGGTTAGATAACTAACAACTAAGTAGTATTTGAGTTGCCTACAAGTATTTGAGTTGCTTGCCCAACTAACCTGTATAAATTGAGTAGGTGACAGCCGTCTAGTAGAATACCAACGCTTTCAATAACCCGTGTCCCTTGATAGATTTAGAAATATAGCTTTAAGCAAAGATATCCTTACTTAATATGTACCTACGTATATATATCTATACAATTTACTGTATCATACATGATCAACACTAATCATTCTCCTCACTATTCGATACGAATCACAAACATCAGCTTACCCCACCCACCCCAAAATCAACTTTATTTCTTAACACTGAAAATTTACATTTCTTCGCACATTACACTGACATTGACTCATCCTGGATACGTTAGGGGTACGGACAGGAAAGTGAGCGCTCGACCGAGCATCGGGTAGTAATATCTGGGCTCGGGTGGCGTGCGCAGTGCTCCGAACGCGAGCGCGAGAGGACGGAAGATATGGCGGCGCCCGAGTGCGAGCGAGAGGCAAGGAAGCGCCGTGAGCGCCGCGACTCGGGGTGCGCGCATGAGCGCAAAGAGCGGCGCCCGCACAGCGAGGAGCGACCTCCCCCGCCCCCGCCGCCGCCTCCGCTACACGACCATAACCGCATTGAGGTAAGAAACTGGTGCTTGCTTTAACACGACCACCATTAAGCAAAAAAGTTTGAAACAACAGAAAATAACTCTTTCTCTCTCTTAAAAAACGGACATAATGTTTTCTATCATAATGCTCATTCATTTTGTTATACGAATACATGACACATAACAGTTTTATATAAAAGGAGTAATTTAGAAAGAGAGCAGAGTGACAAATGACAGCCCAAGCAAGCTCTCATCTCTCCTTCTTAGCCGTCTGGTCAGCATTTTCTAGCTCTCTAAAGCCAAACAAAACCAACACATCAAATCAGTTCAATCCAGATAAAATCATTCATATCAATCACTTGCAGTCGGAACGTCGTGCCGAGCGGCTGTCCCGCGCTCGTCGTCCGCAGTTCGGCGGCAAGCGACGCCGCGCCCAACCCCGGGCTCCCAAGAACCCGAAGGAGAACGAGTGCTTCACAACTTCCGAAGAGATCAGATGCAGCACACCGCCACACTTTGACTACGTCGTCGTACAGAAACCACAACGTAAGTATAGGAAACTAAGGGTGTGAGGGGAAACTTAGCTGATAGCTGCTTTCCTTGACCAACAAATTAGGAAGCTGCACTATTTATAAATAAATAATAATAAAATCATCTAAGGGGCCTCTGCTAGTTGGCTTCGGCCCCTCGTAAGCCTTCCAAAGGTCCGGGACCCCAGGATCCCGAGATATGTCAAAAACAAAGTAAATAATAATAATATATGTTAAAGTTGGCCCTTCTAAGTTCCATCACCCCAAAAGAAAAGCATATAGGCAAATCATGTAGGTATATTTTGTGAAACCCTCAAAACCACTGGTTTCACGGTTTCACGGGGTCATATTGAACTTTAATTATAATTATTCAGGGTTAGTCAGAACTTCATCAGTTGCAAGAATAGTATGAAGCAGATAAAATCTGGATAATACGTGATTCCATACACCTGAACAACTTAATGCCAACAGTCAACGCACGTCACTTCGATGGTACAGTTAGAAGATTTTTGCAGTATGCGAGGAACCGGAGACTCTGGACGCGGGTGCGCTGCACAGGGTAGTGGGCCGCACGGAGAGCGTCGGTGAGGAAAGCGCGGCCCTGTGCGCGGAGGCCGAGCGGGCCCGCAGCGACGAGCGGAGCGCCGCCCCACTCAACGTGGTGCGACGTGAGCAGCCCGTACCTGATCGACGGCTCGAGAAGATCAACAAGAAGGTATCTAATGAAGTAATATCCTTTAATCTACTTTAGAACAGCTGCTTGCTTCGTTGCTTATTCCATCAAACCGCCTCTTAGAAGCTCAATTTAGGGTTAATTTGACCAAAATCGGATATCTTTTATCCGTGGAATAAAATTGCCGACTGAAAGTTCATTCAAAATTTATTCGAAGACTTATACTGGGTATAAAAGTTTGGTTAAATTCACCCATAAGAAATACTATTGCACAAAAGCAGGTTTCTTCAAAGTGAGGTACGAAATAATTCTTTACAATTTCCAGATCTCCGTACTCAAGAAGAACATTTCCAAATACGAAAGTGAGTTTGAAACTAAGAACGGTCATCCCTTGACACAGAGTGACAGGATTACAGACGTAGCACTGACACGAATGAACGATACACTGCGCAGACTGCAGGCAGAGAAACGCCTCATCAAGACTGACCCCGTGGAGTATGCTCTGAGGGTGCAAGCAGCCAAGCAGCAGAAGGAAAGAGATGACAAGCTCGAAGAATCGCTGAAGAGCGACAAACCTATGACTGATATCGTTAAGGACATTGAAGAGGTGATTTATGGAAATGTTAATATTTCACTATTAACTTGCTAAGTTTAGATTATAACCTAGTTATTTTTGGGATCAACTTTGTTTATCATAGCATAATCCCACAAATAGGTAGTACACTTCAAGCATTTTAGTAAAAACCATAATTTTAGAAATCAAGTTGCTCATATTTAATTTTATCAGGGTAGCAATTCACCAAAACATTTTTGCCGTTGTTCAACTTTTCCAATCACGGTTTTCTCTCTGTTCAGCCAATTGTTTCTACAATTGGCTTCGACTTTGGGCTAGTGAGGAAAGTATCTGCACAGATTTATTGTGGTCCTTTCTCCAGTGGTTAGAGGGATGTCGCCAGGCGTCAGGCCGGCCTTCATCAACCGAGGCGACCTGGACATCTTCTCAGCTGGCTGCTGAGAAGCTCTGTGTGCAACGAGTGCTGCTGCGACTGGAAGCCGCTCGGGGACGCCCACCGGCGCATTCAGCTGAGCGTGGCGCAGCTCGGCATCTGTACGAGCGGTATAGGGCTGTCAAACGGGTACTCGCTTCATCAAGACCTGATGCTGTAAGTATTGTGTACACTTGCACTTCATCGAAGGAATTAGAAGAATCACACTAACCAATAAATATTTATTATTTTCCACAAGTGCACAAATACGCAATGCCCTATACCCGAAAGATTTAAATCGATAAATTTGCCCTCATCTTAGTAGCACGAAAAAATATCCACACTGAGAAAAGTGAGTTCACACAATAATTCTGGTGATGCTTTGATAATCAAGTCGTCTCCGACTCAGTCACACCGTCACGAAACCATCTTTTCACGCGGTAGGGCGAATCTAACGATTTAAATCTTTGTCCTACCTCAAATACTACAATAAACTAAACCACACTGAGAAGTTTGCACATTTCTCAATGGCCAAACCTTGTTTTTCCACGGCATTAGCTATTCTTGAAAGGCTGGTACCATGGGTTTTGCTGTTAGACCCCTCTGGGTCTAACACTGTTTTAATCACTATTGCAACATTTTTGTCACTCAGATCATAGGCTGCACAAACGGCGAACTAGCGACGATCCACGAACATGAAACAATGCTCTTCAACTCAAGCGTCGATAGCTCCAGTGACTCCCAGGAAAAACCTTCAGACTCATCTCAGGTAAATAACTGTAATGGTTGCCCTCGTACCAGATAAATTATTAAGATTAATTATTACTTGTATCTTGAAGATAGTAAATATTTGCGTATTTTTTTTACCTCAATAAGGTATCAAAATGTGTAGTTTTGTGAAGATGGTTCTGCAGATCATGCGCTTCAGAATAAATTATATCAGACATAAGGATAAGGACATTTTCATACTCTGATTATTATCCTTAGTGAAGTATTTCTTAGTTGATTTTCCATAATTATCATTGTCGGATGATTGAGGAAATATATCACGACATAAATTTAGCCAAGCATTTTTTTCCTTATAGAACCTTTTCCTTTTTTCTCTTTACTCATGCGTAAAAATTTAAAAATCTTCCACACACAAATGTCTCTAGACTCCAACAATAACCCATTTTTCCTCATTTTCTAGGAGACAGCCGATACACCCCTCCAGTCACCCCCCACACGTGACAATGCCGCAGTAGCAGAGGAGGTTCCTTCCTCAACGTCGTCAGCTCAGTCAGCCACCAGCGACGAGGCTACGCCCTCCAACGAAGGCCTTCACTGCCTCGGCCTAGAAGAATTGAACAAAGCTCTCACTGAAGCTAAGATGCAGAAATCTGTGAGTTTGATTTTTAAGTTTCTGGGTTTGATAATGGGGTCTGTTTTTTCGTAAGCAGAACAGTCACTATCAACGGCATTAGGCATCTTGAAAACCAAACCATCACCATGCATCTTCAAACCTGTCGAAAGAAATTACCATTTGTGGAATCTCTTATCAACTTTACGGCTGTAATTCACTGATTCCAGGGTGTCATCAACAACTTTGCAAAAATCTTAGTAATCTGAAAGTGCATCTCTCCTCTATAATACTTATATCCTTTATTTTTTCAGATTTTACGCCGCACCATAAAAGAGTACGAGGTCAGCTTCGAGCTCCAGAACAGCAGGAAGGTGCAGAGAGATGACAAGAAAGGCCACGAGGACGAATACTTCAGATACAAAGCTGTCAAGGCCAGGATCAAACTCATCAACGCACTAATCAACAAACAGAAAACACTAACTAACAATCAGACTCCGAAGTAAACCAAGGATAAAAGTGCTCAGTTAATCTCTTCTTGCTTGAAAAAGCACTTCAGATATGCGACAGCCCTATGTTGTAAAAGGCGTAGAGTTTGAAACCGTATAAAAGCGAGACTATCTATGTAAGGCGAGAGGCCCTTCTGGCCCCGCCGACGCCCGGTTAAGCAAAAAAGGTTCCCGGAACCAATTGCGAGAACGCCCTTATCAAAAAAAAAAAAAAAAAACCTTTCCTAACACTCCCGCCTAGTACTCCGCTACGAGCCGGGCCGCGTTATCTTATGCCAAAACCAGTTTGGTATTGTCAATGTCACAAGCGACGATACAACCATCACTGCATTGGCGTTGAACTTGTCTTACGCCACGACAACGACTTAAGCATTTATAATTATTTCGGAGTAGGAGTGTCTTACTCTGTGGAAAAGGTTCTTGTTAGGGTTGTCACTTCTAAACTGTTCATGTTTTATAAATAAAATGATGATTATTGAATAACTACAACAAAATATTATTATACTACTGTGTCGATGTATTGATGTTACTTTCTCATATTATACTAAACAATATAGTGTACAGACTAGTCACCAGTAGATATGTTAACTTACTTGGCAATTGAGTTCGTTACAAATAATTTATTTCTTAATAATTCGGCGTGATACAACCATTTTTGTATAATAAAAAATTACGTCATCAAAATCTAGTGCTTCCTAATATTTGAATATAATTGATGTAAATTGCCGAATTGGTATATTTCAGTACTTATGGCCCAACGTCTTTACAAGATTTTACGGGTGTAAGTTTTAATTGTTTTTGGTTACCTATTTGTGAAATTGTATTGTGCCATATTGTCATACTATACAATTTAGTAATTGTACATAATAATAACTTAGCAGATCAAAATAAGTTAAGCCTCGTTCGAATAATTGACAGATAATAAAGGTAAAAATGTACATATTTAAATCCTAATTTGTATTATGTGAAGAACTCTACACATAATAACATTTTGTGAACTGTTTACAAAAGTTTTGTGCAAGTACTCATTCAGACCTTATGGGTAAAATTGATCCATTGATTAATATTGCAAGTACCCCAATTTATTATTGTACATAATATTATTTAATAGACATTGATGTAGTACGGGTACATGTTAGAAATATTAATATTACATATGCTACAAAATTATGAAAAACTTGTAAATCTTTGAGCGTTCACTGCCCTACACTCGACTTTTGACTCGTAACTAAAACAATGTAAAAAACCACTGATTTTCAATACATTTGAACCAAAAATAATAACGGGTTCATAAGCAAAGTACAAGCAGTATTTAATCTACATAGTTATTAGTTAATTAAATTCATATATACATAATAAACACGTTAAATGTTCTACTGTATTAATAATATACAATATAATAATACTATTGCTGTTTATAAATAGGGATGGGAAAGTATACCACATTTTTGTGGGGAAAATGGACTTGATTGGTTTGTTTGACGGATTTTCAAATGTATCTGGTGTTACGATATTCGTGGATTCTGTAGAAACTACATAGGGCTAATGAACGGCATTCAAATATGTGTAAATTATGGCTATGTACATAATACAAAATTATAACAAAATCAACTAGGGGTAGTCTAAGAAATTTTCGTTCTTATACCCCTGTATATTAAATCTTATTAATGTTAAAGCTACTCATAAAAATAGTTATATAACTATTAAAATGTGTTTAACTACGAGACCTGAAAAAAGTAAGTAGAATAAAACCTCGATGTGGACGAAACTTCACTCATTGGTTTTTTGGATTGACGACGACGACGACGACAAAATTGGAGTGACAAAAAAATCGAGTTTATGTATAAATTACCGCCTAAGACTTTATTAATGTGGTAATCTTTCTTTGTTGCTTTATATTTTTATTTATTCCCTTTATATGTTCGTGATTGTGTAATGTACTCGATCTCATTATGTGTTAGAAATTCACGTCCTTAGCGGGCTGAACCTTTCGTTCTCTTAAAGAGAATCATAGCAGTTATATGTATTTAGTGATAAAGTACTTACCTGTGATTTTATTGTAACAAACATACTCTTGTGTGACAAGAACTCGAATGTTTTACTAATCGTTGTGGTAGATGTTAGTTGACGATTTTCCGTTGAACAAAATTAATTTGTATTACTTATGTGTTGTTTTGAACAATATTATTGAAATGGATGAGACTTGATAAATGGTTTATGGTAAACCTAAGTAATGTCTATATAAAGTTATATTAATACGAGATAATTATGATGTTTAGACGCAGGATGTTGATTCAGAGCATGTGGACTTCTAGGAGAAATGTTCTTATCTATCTATCTTTATCAGAACACTTACAAGAGATTTTTTAGGAATTGTAACTAAAGTAGTCGATGATACCATACCAACGCAAATACTACAATTACACATGACATTTCTCTTCCAATGTTGCTACACTTTAATCAACATCCTGCCTATGCTTGTCAAGATGGCAAGCAATTTTAATGCCTAATTATTGCTTTGCAATATATTATATAAGAGGTTCAGTGTATACAATTATATATGACAAATCAAAAATGGATATCATATCAATGTTTAAAATGACAGTAAGCTATTTGTACCAATTATAACTTGTTTCCTAAGTTAATATCCCGACTTTTCCCGCCTAAATATGATAGCCAAGCACGAAAAGACATTTCAGCTTATTTAAAATTAATAAGCATTTTCTGTCTGTGCAGTTTGGATTCTGACAATCTGCAGTGCATTATAATAATCATATTCAGTCAGTAGAGTTCCACAAATTGCCACTAATATTCATATAATGTTTAAAATAAAAAATAGAACAAAAATATGCGTTGTTATTTTTAACCACCACTTTATGTTCACCCAGAAATCATCATCGAAAAACTTCCACTGCTGGACACAGGCCTCCCCCCAGCATCCACTTCGACCGGTTCTGTGCTTCCCGCATCCAGCGGATTCCTGCGGCCTTTACAAGGTCATCGATCCACCTTGTGGGAGACCTTCCAACGTTACGTCTTCCGGTACGCGGTCGCCACTCCAGAACCTTTCGGCCCCATCAGCCATCTGTTCTGCGAGCAATGTGCCCTGCCCACTGCCACATAAGTTTGGCATTTCTTCGGGCTATGTCAGTTACCTTGGTTCACCTGCGGAACTCTTCATTTCTGATTCGATCACGTAGGGAAACTCCAAACATAGGGCTCTCCAATTGCCCTTTGGGTGACTTTTAGCCTTCTAATAAGGCACATTGTGACCGTCCACGTTTCACGATTGTATCACTGGCAACACGCACTGGTCAAAGACTTGTCTTCAGACACTGTGGTATTGTGAGTCGAGAAGATAATGTTTTCACTCAGAACTATGAACTGTTTCACCACCTACAATTAAGTTCTTATTAACTTACTTGGCAGATAATTTCATACAAATTCTGTTCCATTTTTGAATATAATTGGTAAGTAGTGGCTACTCGGACATCGTGAAAGGCCCTTAGGCAAATAACAGTAGGAAGATTCCTACCGTACCCCGCGTCCTATTTAAAAACGATCGTCGCGGTCATAATTTTATGTAATTTTTTGTTCAGAAAACGGACAGCGCCCTCTGTCGGCGCGTTCAGGCGTTCATTGGTCTTAGTTAACTCGCACTGAATAAGCGCCATTTGGTGATTATACCTAATGGGAAACACAATTATTCCATACAAATTGACGTACCTACTTATTGTATGGAATAATTGTGTTTCCCATTAGGTATAATCACCAAGCAGCGCTTAAACGCGATTGAGTAGGTATAAAAACTCGCATTCACCGAACAAAAAGACACACACCGCAAAACTTGTACCACCATCCCTAAAATAAAAGTAATAGGGATTACCCGTCGGTGTCAAGGTTGACTAAGATATTATAACAGAGGAGAGAGTGTGTGTTGTAGTATCTAAGTCTAAAGATAATGATAGTGAACTGCGTCATAGGAGTCTTGATAACGAAATCAAGGGTCAGCAGCCGTTACAAAAACAAATGAACCAGAGATAGAATTTAAAGAGGTTCCAGAAACAATCCCTTCATTAGGAGCAATGAGGTATTAACATCATTGATTAGGAGCATTACTCCAGAGCGGTGCGCCTCGCGTTTAGGTAAATTTACTCACACAGCTATACAGTATGCACGCACACAGCCGTCTGTGTTGGAGCGCGTATCATACACCGCATCAAATCATCTTGATACTTAGACAGTTTTTAGTTAGTAGGGAATGTTTTCGTTTTGCGTAAGTGGGAACTCAGTTTTTTAGTTTATTGTAATAAATGAGCAATTAAATTATTATTAGTTAGGTTAAAGTAAATAAAAACAATTTTGTGTAAAATATTTTTTTTATGTTTGTCGTCTCTAAGTTTCATGGACCTAGCTTTTCGGGGATCAACAATTTCGGGTAACAGGCATTTATTGTAAAAACTGACTAGTCGATGTTCCATGTTTTCGCCCCAAAATTTATCGTCCCTGTTTACTTTTTCAGTCTTCAATTTAAAATCTTTGCCTGTCCACACAGCAAACAGACAGTAATTTCTGTTAGTTATATGCAGGTGGCCCTGAATTTGATAAAACCAGTCATGCCGTCGATTCACAGATCCATCGATTCTCCAAAATTTATTTTTTTTTGGCTAATAGCAACATCTGCCTCTAAACCAAATGCCGAACTAGGACATTTAATTTCGATGATGCCATCATCTTCGTTCAGTCCATCCGGCGAAGCACCTGTAATCACAATAATTTGAAACTCGTATTACTAAATAGAATTTATGAATAAGAAAATAAATTGTTTGTTAGAAAAATCTAAAACCGTGTAGAGAAACCAGTGCCAGTGAAACGAAAGCAAAAGATATCGAAATAAATCTGATGGAAGTACATACCCAAGAAAAATAAGTCCTCATCAACAAACAATCCACATTTTTGTATCGTGATATTTTCTTATACCTGCAACTGTTCTATTGCCACTTTTTCGTTGACTTTCCCATGTTGAATACTGGGGATATGGTCCAAGGAATAGGAGTAAAGGAATTGTTTTACTAAAGGGGCTGCATGGGCTAATAGTCGATCGCCGTTTGCACACTTTACAGAATGAAGAGGCTGTCAATAAACATCGTCGTAGCTCTAGCCATAGTGCACTATCTGCCTGAAGAGGCTGTCAATAAACATCGTCGTAGCTCTAGCCATAGTGCACTATCTGCCTGAAGAGGCTGTCAATAAACATCGTCGTAGCTCTAGCCATAGTGCACTATCTGCCTGAAGAGGCTGTCAATAAACATCGTCGTAGCTCTAGCCATAGTGCACTATCTGCCTGAAGAGGCTGTCAATAAACATCGTCGTAGCTCTAGCCATAGTGCACTATCTGCCTGAAGAGGCTGTCAATAAACATCGTCGTAGCTCTAGCCATAGTGCACTATCTGCCTGAAGAGGCTGTCAATAAACATCGTCGTAGCTCTAGCCATAGTGCACTATCTGCCTGAAGAGGCTGTCAGTAAACATCGTCGTAGCTCTAGCCATAGTGCACTATCTGCCTGAAGAGGCTGTCAATAAACATCGTCGTAGCTCTAGCCATAGTGCACTATCTGCCTGAAGAGGCTGTCAATAAACATCGTCGAAGCTCTAGCCATAGTGCACTATCTGCCTGAAGAGGCTGTCAATTAACATCGTCGTAGCTCTAGCCATAGTGCACTATCTGCCTGAAGCTAGCTATAACATAAAATTTGGAAATATATTTTTAAGTCTTAATATTATCAGAAACAATGTAGGTACAACATGTAACTGAACTTATTAAAGTATACGCACTTGTTCTTGAAGGTTTTTCAAAAACTCGAGTTTTGCCGTTTCGTATTCCTCTGTAGGCAAATCTGGCCGGTCACATTCTCCTCCGTAGAAGCTTTTGTCTGCATCAAATAGTATTCTTTTTTTAGGAATGCGATGTGTTTTTTGTCTTAAGAGCGTTAACGCCGACAGCATTTCATACAAATTTTCAAGTCATTTTTTTTCGAAATGAATGAACGGAGTTTAATGAAACTTCACACGTATAAGCAAGATACATAGGTCTTAAAAGTTAGTTAAGAACATTTTCAAAATGTCTAATTTAAAAGAAGATAATTGGAAATCTCTGTTTCTATGGAATATTTAAAATCGGATGCATTTAGCTGTAACACTATTTTTCAAAAATGTTCTTAACTAACTTTTTAGACCTATGTATCCTGCTTATACGTATGAAGTTTCATTAAAATCGGTTCATTCATTTTGAAAATCAAGGACTTCAAAGTTTGTATGAAATGCCGGTCGGCGTTAACGCTCTGAACTTCCTTTCCAAACGAGCCATTTCAATACGCTTCAATGACTTTCCTATAAATAATGGGTAATTAATACATTTTATATTATAATATATCACATAATTTACATGGTGATTTAGGTAAAGGTTTAAAGCTGGGCTTTTATTAAACTTTGATTTGTACAAGACGTATTGTGGCCGTGCGGAATTAAAAGCAACAACAGCTGCGTTACATCGTGCTGTGTAAGATGCTGAATAGTACTGATGAAGAATGTAGTGAACCTAAAGCTTTGGTTTCCTAGGAAAGCGGTTTCGTCATATTATAATAGCCGCCATGAAAGTCTGTATAAGTCTGTTTTGTCCTTAAGTCAAAACTAGCTGCCCATAGATTTAAATCGCTAGATTTGCCCTCACCAGTCACCGTACTTAGACATGCAAAAACGTGTCCATACTGAAAAGAGTGAGCTCACATATTATTCAATAACGTTTCCATGATAATAAAGTCAAGTCACTGTGTCATTGTGTGTCAGAGGTGTCACAACGAAAAATGCGACTTTCTTTTGACGCAATAGGGCGAATCTAACGATTTAAATAATAATAATAATAATAATAACCCCACCGCCGTATCTCTACGTTGACGTCGTGGTGGGGCTTGCGCGCTCCGATCTCTGGGCCTGTGCTAGTAGAGTTCACTTTGCCGAAACAGGTCTAGGGTGAGGAGCCAGACCAAGAGAGATACAGAAACCCGCAGGGCAGCATGTGGCGAGCTGTTGGGCAGTAGCGACCCCACGGACCCTATCTCCCGGGAGTAGTCTTGTTCCTCATCTCTGGCTTGCCTTTATTGGCCGGCTGGAGTGAAAACTGACGGGAACAGAGCTCCCACCTCATTCTTGCCTTTATTGGCTGGTTTGAGTGGAGATTCGCAAGAGCAAACGTGCTCGGAGGAAGGAAGTATTCCAGTAAGTGTTTGTAGGGATCTTGACCATCTTCCGGGCTCTGGGATTGTTCTGAGAACCGTGGGATACCTCTCCACTCCTCACAAGCACCTCAGGACATGTTGCCTCCTTGCCGCTACGACACTCTGTGCTAGCGACCGTTTTTGGGGGCCCATTATTGAGTGTGCAAGTCACCCCCTGCCATTTTATCTGTGTGTATTATATACATTGGTCAGGCAGGGGACATAGTTCTTCCATAATTCAAGGTACCCGATCCACTATAGCCACCCAAACCCATAGCCCAATATGTTTTGATTCCATGCTCTGCAATAGTCCTGCACCAACCGGGGGTTGTCCTTGGGTGCACTTGCATAGTGCATACAGGGATAATCGTCGGCTGGTGCCGCCACGTCATTTAAAATTGTCTAAGGGGCCTCTGCGAGTTGGCTTCGGCCCCTCGTACGCCTTCCAAAGGACCGGGACCCCAGGGTCCCGAGATATATCAAAGAAGAAAAATAATAATAATAATATCCTCGGACATTTCACACAAATCTTTGCCGCTGTCATCAATTTCATGACAGGCGTCACTGCGGCCGGTAACTGCGGTCACCGCTATTCTAGGAATCCGTAGCTTTACTGACTATTACGTCACATAAATATTGTAAGACTCAATTAACACTAAAGGCTCGCGCACATTTGGGCGAGTCGCACCGCAACGCAACGCATTGCAAATATCCTATTTCATCACTTTCGTACATATTCTGTGAACCAACGCACACTACAGGTGGGCCGCGCAAAACCAAAAATGGCCGTTTTTGACGTTAACTGCTATGCTACACACACACATATTCCTCTTAATTACGTCTCAAAAGTGTGGTGCAATAAAATTTTCCTAGCTTCGAAGTGTTAACTTGTGTGAGTCAGATGTGTTGATAACCTCACACTATCAGCACGAGTAGTGCTAAGGTCAAGAGACACACAAACAGTATCGGACGATGCGCCTGAGTTGTCGACGGTTGGACCACCTGATTGCCTTTTGTTATTTAATAATTAAGTAAGGCCGGTTATCACTAGGCGGCATATCGCGGCTTGGCAAGGTAAAGCAACACTTTAATAACTAGCTAACATGTTATATTTAGTATGGCTCAAGTTTGTGAGGATATTAATAAAATGTTAGTGATAAGGGTATGAAAATAAGATTAAAAATCACTTCTGCTTACAAAAATCCTTTGGCATGCCATGCCGTGCCGTGCCGCCTGGTGAGCGGTTCATGAGAAAGGGTTCATCCAGGAACTGCTTATTTCTACCACCACCATCACCATTGCTGTGTTCTGATTTATAAGGATAGGTATATTGTGCTGCAGAAAACAGACTTGTTTCTAAGGTTCATCAAACTGTGCAGGATGCTTGACAGCGATAGCTTGTCGTCAGATGAGCCATCTGTTTGTTGTCGTTAATCAGTGTTGATATGTATACACTTGATTATATAGAGTTGTGAAACACATATACATGGCACACCTATTAAACAAATCGTAAATATTGAAACACTTGAGTAGAGCCCTTATCTTAACACCCATGGGCACACATGATCGGCAGGACCTACTGTAATAATATTTTTCCAACTCATTAACTAAACAAGGAAAGGTGAGTAAATACGAACTGTGAAGTGGATTTTCCTATTATTTTATAAACTTATGTTGAAGCACTTGAAGCTAAGCAAATTAACGATGAGTGTCTATCACAACCCTCATTCACAAAAAAGTGGATTACCACAGACAGGTTCCCAAGAATTATTCGAGTACCTATTGTCATTAGAACGAACGCATGGTCCAAGTACACTGCCTTGTGGTAACCCGAAAATATAAATGGTTAATCTCGTCTGCAAATCGAATTTTGGTTCGTAAGAAAAACTCAAAAACATCGTGGTATAATTTCAAGGGCTCCCAATCCCAATGTAAGTGCAATATGCGATGGAACTATTGGAACACCTTGAGGAATAATATCATGTGAATCAAAAGTTTGAAACAAATCCAAATATTTGATGGGCAGCCTAACTACTACCTATCTATTTAATTACGACTCGATGTGTCATTGTTATAAGGTCATTGAACGAATTATTTAATCATTTAAATTTATCAAAACTTCGAGCTCGACCTTTAAGAAGTCGTCGAAGACTGAGGTCAGTTTCCTCTCTAATCTTAACAAACTAGGATAACAACGACAATATCGCAATTAATGTTGTTGATGACAAATGAAAGGCATTGCTATTGTAATAGTGTTACGCCGTCTAAAGAATGTTATAAGTATACCAATTGTGTGGGGTACCTAAGTCTTCCTGAATATCTATCACGTGATATTGTAATTAACGCTTTAAGGGTACGATCTTTGTCAGATGATACTTCCATTGCTGAATGTGAACATGAAGGTTTTTAATATCTTCTAATAGTAAGGCCCTTCTAAGAATTAAGAAAACATCACGCCTACAATACCCAAAGGTTGGGCAGAGGTGTAGGTACCTAGTATAGTAGGTACACCACAGAAGAGATAAAAGTGTTCTGTGAGGTATAACCACATTTCGCCAGTTGACGATTAATATAATAGGAGACGAACCTATTACCATCAACCGGGCACAAATCCAGACTCAAGGCTGCTACTGAGAAATTTCTGATGGAAAAACGCAATAACACTTTGCCCGACTTGGGAATTGAACCTAGGACCTCGTGCTCAGCAGTATGAGACCACTAGACACCTACGTGACCTTCATTGCTTACCGTGCTTGCTTGTGGAGCTAGATGGAGAGAACATCTTCGCAGGATGGTTTGTAATAGACGAATAAGAGTGATTGAGGGTCAAGCTCAGTGGTTTGCAATTGGAGAACCCAGAGAAACTGCCCAGCAGTGGACTCGTACCTCTATAACCCTATCTGCCTTTCTGATGTGCCTCTTTGTCTCATTTCGTGACATTCAGTGAGTTAGTGACAATTCTTGTCATTATTCAGTGCACCGGTGACCGAAAAATTGTGTAGAAATCGGTTGTCATGTTAAGGGCCATAATGATGCGGAAGAATAAGGAAAAGTCGTGAGCAGTGTTGGGTGTGAATGTGGATGGCTGTGAGTAGGGAAATACCAAAGAAACGATGGATAGACTGTGTGAAACATGATATGGCTTTAAAGAAAGGGAGTGACTACTGAGATGACCTAATAGACAAGTATTGTATGAAAGAAAACATTGCACCGACCCCAAATATTTTGGGATATCTACGGGCAAAAACATGATGTATTCTTTAGAATATTATTCTTAAAATTTTGTTTACGGCTAAAGGAATTATTTGCGAATGGCTGACTTGTAATCCTTCTGACCTTGCCTCGAGAATACCTCGGTCAAGTTCGAAACTTGTCGGGCATCCCCAATTTAATTATGCTCGTGTCGAAGCCGACTACTCAAAAATGTTTTTATAATAAATCGTACAGTAAGTTAAACTCAAAATAATGACGATTTTATCTATGTACCTATTGCCTCGTTGACCACGTGTGGGTTTCGAAGACATGTCACATCTACCAACCCGCATTGGGCCCGCGTACCTAGTGGATTACGGCCCTCTCCCTCTCACCGAGAGGAGGACTGTGTTCCAGCAGTGGGAGCATTATAGAATGATTATGTATTGTTATGTGTATGGTAACATAACATCACGCCTGTATTCCCCGAAGGGTTAGGCAGAGGTGTACCTATAGTACACCCACATTTCGGCAGTTATGTTTAAGGCCCATAATATGTAATAGGGGGCGAGCCTATTGCCATCAACCGGGCACAAATCCAGTCTCCGGGCTGCTACTGAGAAATTCCAGGTGGAAAAACCCACTAGCACTTTGCCCGACCTGGGAATCGAACCCAGGACCTCATGAATGACTAACTAGGCCGGCGAGGCAGTTGTGTATGGTACCTTTAAATTAAAACTTTTATTATATTTTCATCTATAAAGTTAAACTATACGTATATTTTGTTGGTAGCTGGCTTTTACTAAAACATTACGATACTATACATACATACCAGAAAGGTGTGGTCGAGTGTGTAAACTGAACAACTTTCTCTATGGAAGCAACATCGTAATCGCGAAAAAATAATCAGCCGTCCACATAGGTACATTTGCGTCGAGTAGGAGTACCTATTGAAGTTTTCTATGGGACAGTTGATAATTTTTTCGCTATTACGACGTTGGTCCCATGGGAAAGGTTGTACAGTTTGATAGTTGTACCACACCTTTTTGGTACACTCTGTATATATTTATGTACCAACCTATCTATTTACTATTCTACTTACCTACCCCTCTCTCATTAAGGTGCAGCAATAAAATGCTTAAAATACTTTATCTACACCCATGCTATAAATCCTTTATAAAAGTTTCTGAAACAGTTAGCTTATTGCCAACATTAAAACATCCAGTGTCATAGTAACCATGGTAACCATAATAGCATCCAAACGGGTGTTTTAATGTTGTACTGAATTTCATAATGCAACTCTCATGTGATACTATTATCACACTCGGCTTCGCCTCGTGTGATAAACCCACATTCGTGTTTTAATACCCCTTATTATACGTCAGTTGCATAAATAACTATACTGACTTTATTGTTCTTTAAGTACTAATTAATAAAAGTACTATAAAACTATTCCTACCGATAAGGACGAAGCTGGTTCTAATAAGTTATTTAAGGCGCGTCCCCGAGCAAAACGCCACTACAGTCTTTTTTTGTGCAGTTTTTTGGTGCTATCTACTAGTTAATTTTAAAAAATATCAACTAATAAAAAATATTTTTTTCCACATAATCTTGATTCTATAGTAGATTCAAATTTTTTTCATGAATGAGTAAGTAATGTTTTATTCATTAATATCCTTACGACGTAACTACAGGAATGAGAAATAATTATTGATAACATGCATCTCCTCGTGACATACTCGTAGCATTATTTTAATTTTGCGGCTGACACCGTTGGCTGACAGTAATGGATAGACAATTTCAAACTTATTGATGATTTTGGAAGATTATTTATTTATCTAATACTTCAAGCACAGATGTACAGAGCTGCACTTAATGCCATAGGCATTTTCTACCAGTCAACCTTTAGGTGATGCAGAGACAAACAGTGGCAGGTGAAATTATGAAAAATTAAGTAATAAATATTTATATATTTAAATATAAAGATACACATATACTTACCTATTACAAACGATTCAATTTTTCAAAAGACCAAAATGTTATTTTGTAATTAAATCCCAAATTTGTGCCTATTCACTACTGTAACACATGCTCGTGGTGTGGTGCGGCAAAGAGGGAACGAATGAACGAAATAACCTTGAGGTTATTTGCTCAGTGAACCGCCTTAACATCTTGAAATATTTAAATCCGACTTGTATCTAAGTACCTACATAATATGTTTTTCTATTGATATTGCTTACAAAAATGTTGTCGGTTGACCTACAAGTTCAGTACCTAACTACATGGTAAATAATTCTTAGAATCTTATCTAGTTCGGTTATTTCCGATATTATAAAAACATGTTTTTGTAGGTGATTTAAGAGGAACATAGGCTTTTTTAAATAAAAAATGTATTATCAAAAAGATACTCAAAATAAGAAAAGATTTCGAAAACATATTTTCCGTTTTTTTTTTTTACTTAGAGTGGGTCAAAAATTTCCAATTTTGATTTTCCATGAAATTAATTACACTTTGGTGCGATACAATAAAAATTGTGTGAGTAACATGATATTTCCAAATTTTTTGTGGAACAGAAAAGGAGATCATTGACCGTCCATACATTTTTGTGCTAAATGTGAAAGCCAAACAAAAAAAAAGCTATTTTCCGAAAGAATACGATTTTCTCTATTTATTTCTACTTTTCTTTTATTTTTTTATTATGACTCTTTTAACTAAAACATACTGAAAACAGTATTTTTCAAACTCGTAACAGCGCAGGGAGCGCAGCGCAGGAAACCCCCCCCCCCCCCCATACAGATTTGGTCCCTTACCCAAACTACCACACATAGTTTGCCCCACTTGCCCCCATATTTCCATAGTCTTTTTCTCTAAACAGTTTCTTGCACATTCTACAATTAATAAAAACAACAGGTTGTCTATCAGTCAGACAGGTGTTGCTTTATGGCAATTCTGGTTAAGGAAAAAAATGCATCTAGTTGCGACAACACAAAGGACATTGTGTTGTAACCACTGGATGTTGCATATTCTTACTACACTTTATTACTCAGCAAGATAATTAGCAAATATTTGTAACGCGGAAGAATATTTGTTTTAAATTATTGTTTTGTTGAGTTAGGCTTTGAGCTTATTGTTTATATAAGTTTATTTATTTCGTAATCAACAGGTTTTAACAAAAACATTTTAGAGGGCTTCTTTTAAGTACCTACCTACGGATTAGGGTTTCTCATCGAGAAGTTTCAAGGCGGGAATTCCCGGGAAATTTAGCATTAGTCGAGACGGGACAAAAGGGTTAAGTCGACTTAGTCGAGAAATTAAAAAAAACTAAAAAATTGTAATTTGACGTTAATTCCTGTGTTACTTATAACAAATATTATATCCTCTATTTCCTCTCCCCTTTTACATCCTTTTACTACCCCATAAGGCACCCACATCTAGTTAATTGACGAAGACTGATTAAAATTAACATATTGTTGATTACGAAAATGTGTATTTTATTTTAAAACCTTTTTTTCATACATTTTTATTGAGGTTAATCAAATTCCCCACTTATCGGGAATTCCCGGGAAATGGTGCTCGAGAAGTCTCGGCATCAAAAAAAAGTCGGGAAATGAGTAACCCTACTACGGATATACTTGTAACAGAAGACCTCCCTCTTTCATGTCTATGTGCAAAGGATGTAAAGGAAAGAGTTAAAGAAAAGTTACAGACTTTGTTTGTGTGCATTAAGAAAACTAATAGTAGAAAATTTTAAAATATAAAAATTATTAAGTAGTTAGGTACTTACTTGAATTATTTTTAACTGACTTTTCAAAAAAAAGGAGGAGGTTCTCAATTCGTCGCGTATATACAGGGTGAAATTGAATAGATGCGACAAAATTTAAGGGGGTGTTCTACGCATCAATATGAACAACTTTTACTATGGGACCAAACCTTAAATCGCGAAAAAAAAATCAGCTGTTCAGTACATTTAATGTTCGCATAATTCGTCAAAATGTACTGAACAGCTGATTTTTTTTTCGCGATTTCAGGTTTGGTCCATAGTAAAAGTTGTTCATATTGATGCGTAGAACACCCCCTTAAATTTTGTCGCATCTATTCAATTTCACCCTGTATATATTTTTTTATGTAAGTATGTACACCGATTTCTCCGTCAATTGTGGACCGATGTAAAAAATCATTTTTTTGTTTTAATGGGTGTACCCTCGAGGTGGTCCCATTGTCACCAAGTCAGAATCTGATGAGGGGATCCCATGGAAATCGAAGGAAACCCTCAAATTTTATAGGCACACCTATAGCGATTTGGGTATTTTTTATAGTAACTCGTGCATTTGCTCCCGGAAAGCACCATTTGGTGAAATGGAACTGATGAGGAAGACCACAGATGGCCGTAGGAACTACTTAATAATACGTATTTCACGGGTGTGCAATTCGATTACATTAATATGGTTGCTAAGCAATTTATGCTCGTCACAATGCATATGGTGAAGACTTCACCATCAGTTCCAGTTCTCCTGGTTCCTTACTAGGAGAGAGCAACAATTAACGTAACAATTACAATATTTTGTAAAAGTAAAAAATAACTTTAATTTCGGAAGTGGGTGGCAAAAAACTAAAATACAGATCCAAAGACACCGACTTCCGAAATTAAAGTTATTTTTCACTTTGTAGTATTTTTTTTGGAAATCGGTTTTTTTTTTGTAAAAAAGTTTTTTTTTAATTGCGTTAACTTTTAGTAAGCTTGATTTTATCAGAGCTCCAATGGACCTACACCTACGTATTTGATAGCAATAGGCCTCCGTTTGGACCCTTCGGGTATATGGATTACGGACCCCTAAAAACGGACTCCCAATGAAACTATATATGTAATTGGTGATCCCTAAGAGATTTTGAATTTTATAATTGTGTGTTCAAAACGGCCTTTGCCGAGAATTGTGAAATAGACGATCTAATCATAATCAGCAGGAAAATATGTTTAAGTAGGTAAGTATTAATACCGAGTTGTTCATTTTGTAAGTTAATTACCATCTATCGTATACGTTCCTGCAAAATAAGGAAGGAAACTAAGTGTTGAATCGAACTTGCGATAAAATTGTAGGTAAGTAACTAGAAAAAATTGGGAACTACCAATTAGAGAAAAAATGTTTTTTATAACTTAGTAGCAAATTGTTTATATTTGTAGGTAAGTACCAACCTACTTCAATAACCTAACCGCAAAAAAAAAACTGTATTAGGTGGATTTCTTGCCCATTCTTCTTTATACGAAACTTATTTGGAAGGGCAACTAGATCAATTCTATTTTCTTGGTGTAGTTTAGTTTAGTTTATTTAATAATAATTATCAAAAATGACTTGTCTTGTAAATTTTTTGACGTTCAAAAGTGCCTTTTAGGTGCTTATCAGATCTATCTATAAAAATAAAAAGAGTAGTCCTGACTGACTGACTCATCAACGCCCAGCCCAAACCCTGGAACCTAGAAAGCTGAAATTTTGCACAGAGGTTCCCTTTATAATGTAGACAAGGAATAAGGATTTCCCGGTAGTACGTTTCCATGGGATATTGTCCGAATCCACGAGGGCGAAACCGCGGGCAAAAGCTAGTCTGAAATAAATTATTTGACTTTTGATTTTATCAATTAAAAAAAAAGTAAAAACCGACTTAAAACCTAAAACGAATAAAATAACTTTCGTAAAAAACTTAACAGCTTATGAAGTCGGTGCCTACCTAAGGTGCATTGAAGAATTGAAGATTGGTACCGATTTCAGAAGCTTTTAAGATTTCTATGAAAGTTATTTTATTCGTTTTAGGTTTTAGAAGTCGTTTTTTACTTTTTTTAAAAGTAAAATTATGTAATCTCAGATAATTTACATTTCATCCCCACTTACAAACGATGCTGAAAAAAGCAGAAATGGGTTGCAATGGAATTTGAATCCTGTTGCGTATATTCCACATCTGATAATTATCTCAGATTCCAATTTCAAGTTAGTTGTGTAATTGTTGCTATTGAATAGCCTCAATATGTAGTGCTTGCAATTTAAGATTTCGTTTCGATATTATTTGCATTGTTTTTGAACGAAAGTCAGGCAAATTAAATGTTAAGCAATAATACAACTTAAAAAATTGTCCGTACCTATATATTTAAGGTGTATTAAAACAAGAAATATCTTAAGGGGACATTGTACTCATCATTATGAACAACTTTTACTATGGGACCAAACCTGAAATCGTGAAAAAGAATCTGCTGTTCAGTACATTTTGACGAATTATGCGAACATAAACGTACTGAACAGCTTATTTTTTTTCGCGATTTCAGGTTTGGTCCTTTAAGATTACTTTATGATATTTCGTGTTTGTTTATTTAAACAAACACGAAATATCATAAAGTAATCTAACCTGGTGTACCTACCTATTTGGTAGGTACACCTTATTTCAAAATACAACTATCATTCTTGTCAGTCGTATGAAATGGCTTTATCACGGCAAATTGACGTAGGGTATCATTTTGCAAAACAATTAATTTTCCTGACTGTAGTTAAGGGATATTATAAATTACAGACTTCTTTCTTTTTTTATCGCGTTTAAAAAAAGTTAACCCAGTCAGGAAGGTTAGCTGCGTCACTTGATGTTTACATACCAATAGAATGCACCCCATATTTACCTACCCTATAACCCGACACAAAAGTTAATGCCAGCGGTAAATTTTTGTCCAAAAATTACTTAAAAATAATGAAAGACATGAGCGTGTCCACATAATTATACTTCCACCAGTTGTCGTTGACACACAGATATCACTCGGCTCATATGAAGACGACTATTGTCATGTTAGGGCAGCTGCTGGCTATGGCGTAACGAACGCGTGCGATACTTTCAGATTTGTTCTGCCTGTGGTGTATTGAGACGACTGTGTAATAAGGGCGCTGTCTCATTAGTGCGTTGCGTTGCGTTGCGTCGTCGCATTTCAATGACGCTTGCTCGGTTCTAAAGTACATTAAATCGTCGTGTCTTTTAGAACGAGCAAGCGTCATTAATGCGATGACGCAACGGTCTAATGAGGCTTCAACCTTAGACAATTTTTGTTGTTCTGAATTCCTTTTCAATATAAAACAAAACAACAAAACGTTACATGTTAATGATATATGTCGCAGGTTTATGACAAAATCAGGTTTTTGATAAAAAAAACCTAGGCTTTTGTTCAAGAACCGGTTGACGGAGCCCCGCTGCGCGGGGCTTCTGCAGGGTTTAAAGGAACCTAACCTAACCAAACCTCGGGGTGCCTCTGACGTCGACAGTCTTCTTCCGGTTCTCGATCAAAAGCCTAAGTTTTTGATCAAAAACCTGATTTTGTCATAAACCTGCAACATATACATTACCATGTGTAATACTTTTAGTGATTACTACCTACCTCAGATCACCAAAAAAAGGAAGATGGAACACCGCGAACATCAAAAGTGAAGACATACTTACATAGTTTAACACATCCACTAAGCGAAGTAACTTCTACAAATGCGTATAACGTATGATTTTCTCTACAAAATTAGCGACGAGGTTAATCGCAAATACTGAAGACGTCGTTTCATTTCAGTAAAGTATTACAAATTTTCGCAGAATTTAAGGCGTGCTGTTATGAACTACTAACTAACTACTAACTAAGAAATATGTAGTTAACAGATTTTGAGGAACTTGGAAAAGTATGATTTTATTTTTGCTCCTTCTGAATTTGTTTGTTATAGGTATTTGAAATCGTTATATTCCACATGAATTAACCCGTCGCATGCCAATTAGCAGACACAATAGATTTTCTATTGTTATCTGAACGACGTTTAAAGAGTTAAAATGAACATTAAATCTGGAGGAATTTCTTACAGAGGCAATTTTCCGGGAAGCTAGGTATTGTACTAAATAGATATCTAAAATACCGGTCTATGAGTTTTTATGTAAAATCAGTAAAGAACCAACAATGTTCGCGACATTCATCCTCATCGCATCAGTGAATTATTATCCTAATACCGTATGTATAAAACGCCATACAAAACTGACGGAGCTTCAGTCCGCGTTCGGCATTGGTTCTATAAACACAAAGTATTAAACAGTGTTACAAAATGATGCTAAAAACTTTTGTTTTCGCCGTACTGGCAGTGGGTAAGTTTTTGTCAATTATACTTACTTAATTTATAAAAAAGTGACTTTTAGTCTATGTTTTGGCGTAAATAAATAGAGAAAATAAAATTGTGGTAATTAATTAGTTAATTGTTTCAAATCTGTATAATTGTTATATTTTTTAATGAGTTCAGCAGAGTGGTTAAATAAATAAATTAGTACTAGATAAAAGATTCTCGGTAGGTAATTAAGCGATCTCATATTTATTTTGTGTGGATAATTGAAATAATAAGCTAGGTCTTCTTAAAGGTCGGGACAAACAGCTCTGTTATGAAGATTAGAAAGACATTATTTAATTGATTTGGAACCAAGGGGGCTAAACCGGTCACTTTGGCAGAATCATAATAGGATAATAGGTATTATAGAATCATATTTGAAATCGTGAAACGGTCACAAACTGACAATTCATAATTTATCTGCGTACAATGCATAGCACGCAATTCATCTATTCTGTTTGACAGTTCTGTATGGAGATTCGTAAAATGGTCCACAAATTATGAATTACTTTATTGAAGTTTAATGTCAAATAGCATTTAAAGCACAATCATAATAAATTTTTAATCGCTTTTAGAGGAATTGCTTAATGTGACCGTTTTAGGCCCCCAGCACGAAGGGGGTTTGATAAACCTGTCATCTCCTTTGAACCTAACCCAGCCGTGTCGGGAATACAACTCGTGGTTCTAGGCTGGCTATTATCCGATAGTAGCTTCTGGCCGGGACTTCGTCCGGGTGAAATTTCTGTTTTTAACATAGTCCTGTGACACTCGGCAATACTGTAGCTCTCCATTAGTGAAATAATTTTCGGAATTGGATCAGTGCTGCTGAAGATTACCCTCTAACAAACTCACAATTTTTACCTCTTTAGAATTTTAGTATAGGTAATGTAGAGTACCTATTATGCTTAGCGTTTATTAAGACAGCATTCGGTTAAGCGTTATTTAAAACTGAAGTTATTCAGGATAAAGTTGTCAGGGCTACAGTGATTCAGGCTTCTGTTTTGGGGCATCAAAGTGTCCTTTAAGTTACTTTTATGACGAAAGGCACTCTACTCTATCCCCCCTAACACGTCTATCTCTACTCTATCTGTACCATCTCTATCTCTGTCATAAAAATAATATATTTAATCTATTTCTGTACTCTATCCTACAAAACTCTATTAAAAATCAACGTAGGACCAACAGCCTAATGGCGTAACACATTATCAATCGGAGTTTGAATCATTTTGAAACAAATTGCTAATCCATTGCTTCATATATGTTCTGGTGCATAGAATAATAATTACGAATCGTTTTGACGTCTAAAGGGTATGGAAAAATTACAATGTATTCTTGTGAAAGTTGTATATACAATGTATGAATCACTTTTTATGACTTTCGTATTAAATTTTTGAGTAAAAAAATATTCAACTTAGTCAAATTTTTGAGAAAATTGGCAAAGAATTGCTTTTGATTTCGGCTACTTAGAACTTTCGTTCATAAAATGAAAACAACAGAAATAAACTTCAATTCAAAATCAATCCATTTCCTGAAAAAAAAATGAAAAAGTTTAAAACATTTGCCATTAAAACATCTTTTAAAACAACCTATTTCTCGCACAACAAACTCGACGCAAAATAAAAATGTAGCCCATTCATTAGATTATAATCGAAATGATCTTTTATGTTGTGCATTAATACTTATAGAAATACAGTATTTTGACTGTAAAATTACGTCTTTAAAATCACGGAAATTAGCGAAATCGGCAAAATTTCGTGTACGGCCTAACTTTTTTCGCGAGGCTTATTAGCAGTGTCAGTTAGCGTTCGGTTACAGGTTGTTAAAAGCCTGCAGTTGGCATAGATATCGTATTTCGGATGTCAGATGATTCCATATTGCTCATACCAGTCTAATCTAGATGGTCTTGGGTCTGAAAGTCGATCCCAATCTCAGAAAAAAAGCTATACCTACCATGCTGTTCAATTACTACTTAGATGCCCTATAAGTACCTCTAAGCAATCAACATATAGGTAAGAAAAAGCCGATCCAATCTCACTTTTCACAATTGCCATAGATATCGGGGCGCTGAAACTTAGGTACACACAGTGTTCACAACGTTACCCTCCCAGCAAAAGACACGTAAGTTCAAATTTAAATTATTTGAATTTTTGAAATTGTTCTATAAAATAGTCGTAACAAACTGAATGTTTTACTCGTATATTGTGATATTTTAAAAAACCGGTCAAGATCGAGTCGAACTCGCACACCGAGGGTTCCGTTCCGATTTCTAAAAAAGTGTCCTATTTAGAGACATCGTTTTATTTTTCCTGTAATCTTTACATAAACTTCTATCACATAGAATAAGTAATTTCAGATTTTTCAACGCGGTAGTCATGGAACAGCAAGAGCCTATAATAGTGCAATAAATAACACTTCTTGCAGTAGCGTCCATCATACTAGGAAACAATTATTACTGTGTTGCCTGCGATGTCTATGTCGTAGCCAACTGTTTAATTAGCGCCTAACCTTTTAACTAAACGGCGGTGGTGCAACTATCGGCCTGAATGATACCATAATGATACGCGCGAGCCGAATTGGTCGCAGTAAAGAAGCCAGGGCACCCCGACCACATGGGTTAGGTTAGGTTAGAACTGTGACGAACCGCGTACGAGCCGAACGAGCGGAGCGAGTGGAGCCACGGTAGCGGCCAGCGAGCACTACTTCCAAAGACTAGGCGGTTAACTAAACGGCTGCGACATCTATACAAGATACAGCTAAAGACAATTGGAAGATTGCTATAGACAAAGTAGTGTTAGTTGCATGGTAGCGCATCGACCTAGAGAATTATTTTCGCCCGTTTTCCTTAGATGACTTATGACTTGCGTGTAGGAACTAAGATAAAGATACCTAATGCGTTTCCCTTCAGTTGGTAAGTAGTTCATGACTTCCGAGAATGAGAAACTGTTGAAGAACACGGTATTATCTGCTTACGATCTCAAACTGACTTCCTTTCCTATCAAAATCAATCAATCTGCCTAGTCTTTTCCTAACTATGTTGGGGTCGGCTTTCAGTCAAAACGGAAGAAGTGGAATACCAGTATTTTACATGGATTGACTGCCTATCTGACCTCCACAACCCAGTAACTGTGTAAGTCTGTGACTTCCTTTCCTATCACCCAGCTAAATACATCTGCAGTTTGTTTTATGCTGGATGGTTTAACATAGTTAATACGTCTTATTACAAAACGCGATTTAAATTTAGTACTGGGATTTTGCGGTGAACCACTTATCAACTTTATTACTATAGTAATAAGGTTTAAAAGTGGTTCCCCATTGTTACCACATGTTATGGTGGTTTATGTTATGTTGTGTTATGTTATGACTGCCTCGTTAGTCTAGTGGTCGCAAACGCTACTGCTGAGCTTGAGGTCCTGGGTTCGATTACCGGTTAGGGCAAAATGTTATCATATGTTCATGTTTCTTGTTTTGAAGTGAAAACTTCTTTAGGTGCGTCGAGCGATATTTGGTAGGGGAAAAGAAAAATGAAGAGGTATCAAATACGTAGGTCTATTAGTCCATTAGAGTTCTAAAAAAAGTCAAGCTTCTTACTAAGTCATCGCAATAAAAAAATACGACCATGCGACATATTTTGATACTCGCAAGTAGATCAAAATCTATAGGGTACCTACTTCCCGTCGACCTAGAATCATGACAGGCAAGAAGCAAGGTCTCACAGCACAAATAAAGGAAAAAGTCCAAAATTGTTAATTTGTCAGTTTATCACATAAAAAATAGTCGGTAGTACAGGTAGGTTAATTAATTGATTGGCACTTATATTTTCCGGACAACATACCTTAGAGTCTAAGGTATGGCAGCTGTGTCTATCTAGACAGGCAGTTGACGTCGGTCGTTAAAAAATTAAGCCACTCAAGCTACGCCATTCCCGGGAAACAATAAATTGTGCAATAATGTCTTTTAGCTGCTTTATTGACGTTCGCGCCCTTCCGCCATCTTATCTAATCTATCAAAAGGCCTTTGAACTTTGTCATTCAATTTAACATTAGTAAGTAAGTAAATGTGTTTAATACATTAAGTTAAACAACATTTAATTAGATAATTATTTATTGACATTATACGCAGTTTTGAAAAGCAATTATGAATTTGTTTCGTTTGTTTATTGAATAGATAATTTTAGTACCTACTAAGGTACTAAAATTATCTAACTATGTCGTTCGTGACAGTGAAAATAAAGATAGCAAATTGAAGAATAACAGCAAAATTGTTGACAATTTTAGTGATAACATTTTTATTGTTGTTTGTTATGGAAATAGGTAAGTTTGGGTTAAAAACACAATAATAATTTTTTGCTTCAATTAGGTATTCGTACACATGCTAGATAACGGATAGCGATTTTTAAATACTTAAACAAAGAAATAAAAATATGCACTTAGTTAATTAGCCTCATTAGTATGTATGTTGACTATCAGTAAATCCGGGCAGCCCTTCAGATATTGCGAGAATAAAAATACGTGTTTTATAACAAATTGGGTAGGAATTTATTCTAGGTAGCACATGGTATGGCAATGCCAATTCCTTGGCCAAAAATAGGCTAGCCCTCTCGTCACTTGTAGAGTCGACCAACCGCTTGGCGATGTCTCGAAAAACTAAGAGGGCACTGGGACCCCATGGCCCAAGTATTTCAACCCTAAACGGCTCGAACATAACTATAGGTCCCAATAAGATTTGAGTACCTACTTATTTGCGCCGTTTGAGGTTTTCCGCACCCGCAGCAGTCGCCCCATTTTACATTTTTAGGGTTACGTACCTCAAAAGGAAAAAAAGGAAACCCTATAAGATCACTTTGTTGTCCTTCTGTATGTCTGTCTGTCAGTCTGTCAAGACCCTTTTTCTCAGAAACGCGTAGAGGTATCAATTTGATATTAGGTACCAAATACGTACGTCTATGGTCCCTTAAAGTCCTAAAAAACTCAAGCTTCTAAGACAACGCAATAAAAAAAACCGGGCAAGAGCGAGTCGGACTCGCGCACCGAGGGTTCCATTCCGATTTCTGAAAAAGTGTGCTATTTAGAGACATCGTTTTATTTTTCCTGTAATCTTTACATAAACTTCTATCACATAGAATAATTTCAGATTTTTCTCTTTTCAAACTTCGGAGATAAGGGGGGGGGGGGGGAACGGTTTTTTTTTTTACATTTTTCATCAGAAGTCGAAAACTATACGGCCTAAAAAAAAGAAAAAAAATGTTTGAGAATGTGCAAACAGCGTTCTTTCATATGATACCCCACATGCCCTAGTAGCCCCACTTTGATTTTTTAAGACCCCCTTTCAGTCCCTGTTGCAAAAAAAACATAAATATTTTAATTTTTTTCTTATTTGCAAAATAGTTGGGTCAACGTCATTTAAAACTATTCTAAATTTCAAGTTGATAGCATTAGTAGTTCTTGAGATATACAGCTGTGACAGACAGACAGACTGAGTGACACCGGGTTCCTTTTTTACCATTTTGGTACGGAACCCTAAATACGGCCAATTATGCGATATATTTTGATACTCGCAAGTAAATCAAAACCTATAGGGTACTTCCCGTTGTCCTAGAATCATGAAATTTGGCAACAAGCAAGGTCTCATAGCACAAGTAAAGGAAAAAATCCGAAAATTGTTAATTTGTCATTTTATTACATAAAAAAATATTTTCAAGTATGTCAGACTGTCAAGACCCTTTTTCTCAAGAACCCGTGAAGGTATCAAGTTGAAATTAATATCAAATACGTAGGTTTATACGTAGGCTTCTTTGTCAAAGCAATAAAAAAAATACGGCCATTTAAGCGACATAGTTTGATATTCGCAAGTAAAAAAAAAAAAACTATAGGGTACTTCCCGTTGTCCTAGAATCACGAAATTTAGCAAGAAGCAAGGTCTCACAGCACAAATAAAGGAAAAAGTGCGAAATTGTGCGTGATCCGACACGCACTTGGCCGGTTTTTTCAATAGTTTCATACTTTTCCTTTGAAAAATAAAACATTTAAGCCGTATGTAGTCTTAGTGAAAGTTTAGCCCACTTTATTAATTTATTTTTGTACACACTTGGGTTTAATAAAGTGGGCTACACTTTATTAAACCCAAGTGTGTACAAAATCGCCATTACCACTACATTAAACTAACACGTTGCAAAGCCCGTGCAACATCAAATGCATTTCATATAAGGGGCCAACAATAGCACCAGATCAGACGGTCAGCCAGCCACAAAGGACTACACTTGACTTTCTTCACCCACGAGTACCTACGTTGTGAGGTCGCTTGTACTAAGATACGTGTATATGTGCCACAGTTGGCCACTCAACTCGTCCCCCACTTCCTGCGAGCTACATCAGCCCATTTACCAATTTACTCGATCAAGACTATCCTTTGAACTCTGCTCGCAGTGTCACCGCTGTGTAGTTTGAGAGATACGATGCATCGGTGCACTGGGCAAGGTTCAAGCTAGCAAATTGTTTTAGGAAACACCATTTTAGGTCTTAGGATGACTCCATTTTACATTGTAGGCATTACTAACAGCTTTAAGTAATGTAAATGTCTGATTCCTGTTATAGAGAAGGGAAAGAAGATATGCTTACTTTTGTAAAAAACAAAAGTATCGTCAAAATGTGCACCGTATTCTGGGCCGTCAAGCAAATTGTACCCTTACCGGACAGCCAAAAATAAATTTTCAATGGCGTGTAATAGATGTGATGGCAAGATATATAAGAATTCATTTGATAATCATTTCTGGGCATACACGTTCCCTAAAGTTTGTGCAATACAGAATTAGGGCACGCTTACAAGTCTTACTTTTTGACGGTCAAATGTAAGTCCTATAGAGACCACAGACTCTAAAGTACCTACGCTCTATTGTCCTTACTACAAATCTCACTAAACTTGAGCTTTGCTATGGTTTACATTGAGAATAGCACTATTCTATAAATCCATGGGGGTAGCTGCCGGCGTATCAACTTTCAAGCTCGCTTCGCTCGCTCCTGTACCTACCTATTCTTTTATTAAAATCACAATGACAGCTTTTAACTCAGTATCTCCCCCTCTTGCATTTTCTTAGTATAGTAGCATCACAACGACAGCTAAACCTAGTATCCGAGTAAGAGTGCTCAAACAACATCGGCCAAATTTCTATAGAGGCTGGACCTTTTTTTTTTTTTTTTTTTTTTGAGGGTGGGAAATCATCAAATAACTTCTCCCGCTCTGGGTGGAGCGGGAGGGCGTGTCAGACTTTTACTGACTAAAACCCACCCGTGTTCCTTCAGTTGCCTATGCCAGGGCCGCGGTAACCCTTTCAGACAACCCGCGACCCCAGCGGCGTCGGCCCTATTGGGCCCCGTCACTTGCTGACATCTCTTTGAGGCGCGCGTGGAACACAACGCGCCGTCGACTCGGGCCTGGTCCTTACCGGACGGCGAGCTACCCGCTGCTCACCGTCCGCAGGCCCGCGCCTACGGTGGCCGGAAATCGCCCCGCGATTCCCGCCGCCCAGGGCGTCTCCTGCGGCGACTGAGGGCGTGAGGCTGCCTCTCCCTCACGCGTTCCGCCTCCTCCTTCGCGAGCATCACTGCTTCGCAGAAGGAGGTGACGGCCTCCCATGCACTCTCGCTCCGAACCATGGCCTGGACCAGGCTCGGACGCGAGAGATCGCCGCCGCCGATCGCCTCCGTGAGAACACGGCGGTGCTCTGCCCAAGCCGGGCAGACCTCCACTGTATGCTCCACCGTGTCCTCAAACTCAGGTCCAGATAGAGGCTGGACCTGAGTTTTATTTTCAGTGTACAGAAGCAAATTATAGTGAGATTTTATTGTTGTATGTAGTAAACACGATCCCTTTCGAAAATAATATCTAAATAGCCAAGATATTTCAATAATGCAAAAAAATACTTTTGAGGTTATCGGTGTCCGGAAATCAAAAGCACAGAATAATCGTCACAAGCGGTCTGTAAAAAAATGCCAAGGTCAAACAACAGAAAGAAATCCACAACAGTACAGTACGTATCACAATATTCACACTAACAACAACAACACAACAATGCGAGATCGCCGGGTGCAAAGACTACACACTACAGTATATTAGTGTCAAATTGACACCCGTTGTAATTGACAGTATTGACACTGTCAATCCATGGCGCGCGTCGATGACATATTATGACGTTCCGTTGTACACAATTGAACAAAATGCTAATACTTACTATGAACCCACATAATTATTTTTATGACAAGAATCCAATACATAATAAAAACAGCACTAGTTGGTTTGATACACAAGTATATAGAATTGAATTACATCTAATAACTATTCAGAAAAACGTGAATCTTTGAGTACTAAATCATTTCTTAAGCAAAATGAATCGTCAAAGGTGCGTTCTGAACATGTTATTCTAAATAATTTGCAAATTATGCTATTAAAAAAAAATGTGTTTGTGCTTTTTTTTCTGGCGACTTAAATATCTATTTCTTATGTTTTTTAAGACTTTAAAAAATACTAGATTTTTTCATATATATGGCATACCTGTACACCACCGCCTCGTAGTCAGGTACGATTTGGCCGTCCTTCTTTACTAGCTCACATCACTTGCATTACAATGGAAACTTTATCTGCCATGTCAGTACGCTCAGTACGCTATAAGGTAAACAAAAATACCTTCCTTTGGAGTTTCGTCGCAGTCGGGTAAAAACGGCCCCCAACGAGGGAACCCTTTTTACTTTTTGATACAGGGCCCCTTTATGACTAGCTACGCCACTGTGTAAATCCCTAGATAGATACCCTAGCGTACCTACTCCAGCGTATCTACCCTAACGTACCTTCCTAGCCTACCTACCTTAGCGTAAGGTAGAATAACGGTTCACTTCAAGCTCACTTCAACAAAATTTTCACGGTGATATTTTGACATAATAGACCAGCAGATGTATACATTGTATAGTATTAGTATTTACATTAATTGAAAAATGTAAATTTTTCCTTATTTGTGTTAAATATTTTGTTTAATCTCGATAATAATAAACCTACCTAACATAGAGGTTAAATCGGTGTCAGCTGTCACGTGATAAGTTTATTAAGTAACAGTTATTGTCAATTGGAAAATAAATTATCTTTTAATAAATATTATTAAATTATTATCATTTTTGCTCTCTAGGTCCGGAGGTAATGGGTAATGTAGATAGGTAATTCTTCGATTATCAGTTATCACGGACTTCGGTAGTTACCTAATAATCAAATTAAAGTTAAAAGTATGTGAGTTATGAAGCAATTGGTGATACCTTTAATCATTTAAATAAAATAAAGGGTTTTTCATTAAGAGCGCTCGAACTTAAAAATAAAATAAAAAAACCTGTTTATGGGATATTGCCACAATTTTTATTTTATTTTAAAGGTTATTTGCTGACGTTATGTATGGAATATAATTTCAGACAAATGGCCGCCGCGACTCCGTTGTAGGTGGTGTATCCTGGTGGACCAATTTTGGATGACATTTTCGCACAAATGGGGCTCAATTTCATGAAGAGCCCGAGTTATGTTGGCCTTCAGGTCGGCAATTGACTGTGGTTTGTCTGCATAGACTAGAGACTTCACGTAACCCCACAGAAAGTAGTCGAGCGGTGTTAAGTCACACGATCTTGGTAGCCAGTTGATGTCGCCACCACGCGAAATGACAAAGACACGAAACGTTGGTCGAATAGAGCACTGATTTTGATAATAAATTTGAATAATTTCAACGCGTTGTTGAAGCGTGTAGCGTTCTATGGTGAAATGTCAAGTAAATAAATAATCCTATAAAATTTGACAGCTGTCACTTTAACAAGATGGCCGCTATACGCTATCAAAGTTCGAGCGTCCCTATTGAAAAGCCCTTTATAGTTACGGATTTCAGTGGTATGTAAAAATTAATCTGCAGGCTGTCCAGAATGTGCATGTCAGATACTTAACACAAGATGATAGGTAGGTACCTATTGTAGTTAAAAGCTAAATCAATTGTATGAAGACAAACTACTGTATAGTTATTATACTGTGTTCAAGCGATACTATCTCATTGCAAAACACTCGTGAGAGAAATGTTATAAGTTAGTTTAGGGTTGGGTATCTGTTTGTTTTTTTACTTTTTATCGCCTCAACTACTGAACCGACTTCTTTTTATCTACAGAGATACATAAAGCCAGGTACAAAATTAAATGACTAACTAACTACTTAAGTATACAAATAAATACAAAAACAAAAGCACACTTGGCGTCGAAGTACTCATCCGTATCGCTATCATCCGGAAACGTGCCCAGAAGACTGGCAGCATTGCCATTTTGAATGGCAGGGCTAATTCTTTGACCAAAGAACGAGTCAGGTCTCTGTTCACGTGAAGTGTCGACGCGCATTCGGACCCCATGACCCGAGCGTTTTAACCCCAAAACGGCTCAAAACTGCGGTTACCCATAAGGTTATTTGCGCCGCTTGGGGTCGTGCTTGGAACACGAGATGGTGCGAGGATATCGACACAGGTTGCGTCCCACACCAGAGGCCTATCCACCTTCCAAGGCAACATCGTCTGCCATCTGTCTTTTTACAGAATTCGTGTTAATTTATGAATTGGTTGGTTTCAGCCGTCCTGGCCGACGACTACTCGATCCCCGATGACAAGCGCGCTCAGCTGCGTGAGATGCTCAGATCACAATGCCAAAAGAACAACGCCGAAGACAAAGTAGATCAAGTTGAGGTAAGGACTACTTAGTATCTACCTATTAGAACTCGGAACTTGCGTATCGGTAAGCGTAGTGTGGGACGACCCCCAGCTAGATGGACCGACGACCTGAAGAAAATGGCTGGGACAGACTGGATGCGCAAGGCGGAGAACAGGGTGTTGTGGCGCAGCCTGGGAGAGGCCTATGTCCAGCAGTAGACTGCGATAAGCTGAGTTGAGAACTTGGAACTAGTTCTATGACGCATTCCACGCTTGCAACTCTTACTAGCGTAAGGGAAATTAGATTTGAAAAAATAGATCAAATCGAAGACAGTTACCTACCTAAATAAAATAAGGAAAGTTAGTAGTGTCAGGTGTTTAGGTGGTGGTTTTCATAATTCCCTTCCTGTATTTTACCGTTATCCAAAAGATACTAAGTGCAGATGTCAATAGGTTAATGATACCAATATTATATGAGACACTTTTCACTTTTCCGTTATCTCCTGTGTACCTACTTAAATGGGAGACGATTGTAAAATAAACCGGTCAAGAGCGAGTCGGACTCGCGCACCGAGGGTTCCGTTCCGATTTCTGAAAAAGTGTGCTGTTAGAGACATCGTTTTATTTTTCCTGTAATCTTTACATAAACTTCTATCACACAGAATAATTTCTGAATTTTCCCTTTGCAAACTTTGGAGATAAGGGGGGGACGGTATTTTTTTTTACATTTTTTATCAAAAGTCGAAAACTATGCGGCCTAAAAAAAATTAAATAAATTAATGTTTAAGAATGTGCAAACAGCGCTCTTTCATATGATATCCCACATGCCCTAGTAGGCCCACTTTGAATTTTTAAGACCCCCTTTCAGCACCTGTTGCAAAAAAAATATAAATACAAATACAAAATAGTTGGGTAAACGTCATATAAAACTGTTCCAAATTTCAAGTTTATAGCATTAGTAGTTCTTGAGATATCCAGCTGTGACAGACAGACAGACAGACTGAGTGACACCTTATGGATTCCTTTTTTACCATTTTGGTATGGAACCCTAAAAAGTAAATTTATAAAATTAAAAAATCTGTCTGCGTTAAATGTGAACTTTAAAAAAGATGGAAACAAGATGACCTATTTTGTCTCCAAACAATCTCATGCAGCTGAAGGCATATTCTTTAATTTAACAACCAATCCAACAAGCAATCTCTGACTGCTTGAGATTGTTTGGAGACAAAATAGCAGGTCAGATTTTTGATTTTTTAAATTTACTTTTTTATTTTACACTTTCTCTCACTGTAAGTAACGCTTTAGGTAACGGTGGTTAAAATTATCTTTCAAAGCAGAACAATTCTGGGTTTGATTTTAAGAATTATGTGGAATTACTATAATAATTACTTTTCACGTTATTAAGACCTGTTAAGTATATAAGAACTTTATCACAGCTTTGCTAACTTTAAATCATTCAAAATGATAAATGGTTAGAAAAAACCTAAAGATGATTTTCAAAGACCAATACAATAATACACACTTGACATAGTTCGTCACATAGTCGTCACATCTTGACCTAGTTTTTTTCTTTTTACAATATGGCGTCTGGTTCTCGCCATATTGAATTTTCATTAATGTCATGTCTTTAGTGACACTCACAAGATTAAGACAAATTGATTGACGTAAGAATCATTACAATTGGCATATGCGTTTGGCCTCTAGATCGCAACAAAGCAACAAACATAATACATACAATCAATCAGCTTAGCCTTTTCCCAACTATGTTGGAGTCGGCTTCCAGTCTAACCGGATGCTGCTGAATACCCGTATTTTTAACCTGTATGCATACCTACATAGGCTGATAAACACATTACCCTCCTTTGCGCCGCGCAGTCGAGTAAAAACCCTCCAATGTTTTCATTTGTGTAGGTGCTAATTAGGTATACCTAATATAATTTGTTTCATGGCAATATTAGTGAATCAAAATGCAAATAAATGTTACAAACCCAAAAATTGCCATACCGTCCATTAACATGACAATAAGAAGAAACATCTGTTCACAGAATTTTTGCCGCTATCTGTTTATTTAACATCAAATACTGCTGAACTAAGGCAGTTGTAATACTAAAGAGGTTGTTAGCCCATATTTGGACCATCTTTGTACCAAACGCGGAATGCCTGCCGATTTCATGTTTTGTGAGATAAACGGTACCTACCTATTCGTAATTTTCGATACGATACGATACTACGATTTATGTAGCTTGGCCTGTCTAGATATGAAAGCGTGACGAAATGAAAGAATATGCGAACAAAAGAGATGTCTCTTTTGTTGTTTTGTTGGCCAAAAGTTATAGGCAATCCTATTTTATTTTATATGTATAAAATAGGCCTAAAACTTTTGACTATGAAGATAACAAGTCAAACCCACCACCTCACTCTGTATAGCGAATTTAATAAACAATGCCCAGGGGGCCGATGTCTCACCTAGGTAAATCTTGAAAATGGTCTTCAAAAAAAAAGTAATTAAGTAAAAAAACTAAAAAACCCGACTGCGGTATAAGTTAAAAAAAAAAACTGAAAAGCTAAAAACAAGGCCATTTAAATTAAATTTGGAAGCAGGCGGGACCCGTTTGTGTTTGAAAATATAAAAAATGGAATGGGTCCCGCCTGCTTCCAAATTTAATTTAATTTAAAATGGGCTTGTTTTTAGCTTTTCAGTTTTTTTTTATTTTTAACTTAACTTTTACCGCAGTCGGGTTTTTTTAATTACTTTTTTTATATCCAGCTTTTTAGTTTACAAATGTGAAAAATTTCGCAGACGATTTAGTTCTTGCAAGGAGTTTTGAGGTTTATTTTGATTTCGATTTTCTTTTCGTGTTTTTTACGATTTGTCACTTCGAATTGCTTTTAACCATATAAATTGTATATATTTTTGTAATCATCTTTTAAAACCCTTCAATTTGATATTTCAATTTGAACTCCACAATATGGCATCCCAAATCCGCCATTTTACTTTGTTTGTTATTTTAATGTAGCCAGTGACACTCGCGCTTCCAAGACAAACCTAAAGACGAAATCATCCAAATCCGTTCATTCGTTTAGGAGTTACGAGGGAATAAAGAAACGGACATTCATACATACATACATACAGGTCAAATACATAACCCACCTTTTGGGATTCGCCGCAGTCGGGTAAAAAGGCCAATAAGTAACTAGCACAGCAGTCCGTGAGGCTTAAGCTGGGCTTTGCATTTGTGTGAGTGATTAAGAGAGCCCATGACCAAAATCGATAGTTAACGATAAAAATATCGATCAAAACCCTATAAAATCGATAGATTTGGTTATTCTGAATCCAAAAATCCTAATTTCAGATTTCCGCGTCACGTCTGACCTGACCGCATTTTCAAATACCTACCTACCTATGTAAAAAAAATTACCAAACTGTTTCATAGAAGTCTGATTTTCAGAATAGGTACAGTTGAACGATAGATTTTAAGTATATACCGAAAACACAATTAAAAAAAAAAATTACACACCTACACTATCTATGTGCACTCACACAAATGAAAAGCTCAGCTTAAAGCTCGCGAACTGTACCTCTACAGACCGACATCGTAATCGCGGAAAAGTAATCAACCGTCCCATTTTGGGTCGAGTACTCGAGTAGGTATTGAAGTTGGACGACTGATTATTTTTTCGCGATTACGATGTTGTTCCCATGGAGAAAGTGGTTCAGTTTGATGATCTGTACCAAACCCTTAATTTTGACCACACCTTGATACGCCCTGTATACGTACTTACGTACCTCCTAAGTACCTCTAGTAAGAGAAAATTGCCAAAATCGACGTTACTTGCATCCAAAATAAGGGCATTTTCCATAAAATATTCTCAAGACAATATCTTCATTTTAATAACGTGTACCATTTATTATTTGTAGAATGTTGGCAAGGCCTTCGTAGAATGCGTCAAGGGACTCATTGACGTGCCGACGCTGCAGAAAGAGATCGAGGACGCCAAGCCCAACGGCGCCCTTGATGAGGTCTTCAAGAAGTGAGTACCGATCCTTAACCTTATTTTTCGGATCTTTTATGTAGTTTATGTGACAGACTGTTTCTTATCCTCAAAACGTATTAGATTATAAAAATTACCCAAATCGATATAGGTGTGCCTATAAAATTTGAGGGTTTCCCTCGATTTCCACGGGATTCCCTCATCAGATTCTGACTTGTTGACAATGGTGGTCCCATTGTCCCTCGGGAGCACACCATTTCAAACAAGAAAAGAACTTTCAAAATCGGCTTACAATTGACGGAGAAATCGGTGTACATACCTACATAAAAAAAAACCGGTCAAGTGCGAGTCGGACTCGCGCACGAAGGGTTCCGTACCATATTATATGTTTAACAATCGCAAAGATAACTTTTTGCTTATTTTATAATGAGACTGTGAATTACAAGGTTATTTTTTGCAGTTGCAGAAAATCACCCAAGTTTAAACAAAATACCTTATGAATCGCCGTTTTCAGTATTGTTGATTAAATACAGTATTCATGGTACCTAAATGGTATAAAGAAGTTTTTTAGAATTCCTAATTTGTTGAATTGTTGCGCTAGAGCTCGTACAAAAATGGTCTAAAATTTACAACTTTTACAAATTTTTTTTAATCTTTTAAAATTAAGAAATAGGGGATTTCTTAATTTTAAAAGATTAAAAAAAATATGTTTGTACTCTACTCAATGAGTTCTAGACGATGACACACATGCTAGATTAAAATTTTTATTTTTTTTTCAAAATGAAAAGTTTATTGTATGGGGATCGACCCCTTACATTTTTAACTTTGCTTTATTTTTATTATTTGTTGTTATAGCCGTAATAGACAGCGGAGTCTTAGTAAGTTTGTACTGGACTGTACGTGGTTGTCTGATTTCATGGATTTTAATTTTCTTGCGCGGAACCCTAATTATTTTTCTAAAATAAAAATAGCCTAAGTTACTCCTTAAAATATCAGCTATATGTCGTCAAAATCGGTGAAAATTCGTTTGGCAAGTTTCCTAACTTGACTCAAAGTACCATTTTTTTAATCGGACTGCGCTTTAAAATTCTTCTATACAAACTTTAACATCCCTAACCTCATTTGAGGCGTAGTTTTGAAAAACTAATAATGACAAACATTATTAATTACTTATGCAAGTATTTGTGCTAAGTTTCAAGTTCATTAACCAAATTAATAAGATTTTTCATATAAACTGTAGGTATCTCTGTTTTCACGAACACAATTAAAGAATTTCAAAAATCGTCTGGTATGTTTCCATAACTTCACTGAAACGTTATTTACACCAATTTTAGAGTTAATCAAGCCCCCAATAAAATCCTCCGCTATAAAATTAACTTTTCACCCCTTAGGGGTAGATTTTTGGAAAACCCTCATATACGTTAGTCTTAATTTTTGGTCTCAAGTATAAAAACTGAGTTTTGAGTTAATCGGACCGCGTGTTAAAGTTCTTCCATACAAACTTTGACACCCCCAATCCCTCCTTAGGAGGTAGTTAAGGAAAACTAAAAATTATAAACTTTATAATTTACTTAGATGAATATTCGTGCTAAGTTTCAAGTCTATTAACTCAAGGGATAGGATTTTTCATACAAACTTTCATCCTCTATTTTACCCCCTTAGGGATGGAATTTCCAAAAATCCTTCCTTAGTGGATGTTTACACTATATAAGGTATCTATGTGCAAAATTTCAAGTCTCTAGGTCCATTGGTTTGGGCTGTGCGTTGATATATTAGTCAGTGACTCAGTCAGGACTTTGATTTTTTTATATATATAGATTTACCATGTTATTTTAAGACCACAGACTTCTTATAGGTTTTCCTGTAATCTACAGGCATAGAACTATTTTCTATATTTTTTTCAAAATTTTAGTCTTAGTAGTTTCGGAGTTAAGGGGGGGGGGAATGGTCAATTTTCGTCAATTTTCTTAAATAACTTTAAAACAATATATTTTAAAATTATAAAAAAATATATTTGAGACCCTCATAGTAAGTCCTTTCATTTGATATGTCACACAGTACAGTTTACAAAACTTTTTTTTAAAAATTTCTTATTTTCCCCGTAAAAGTGACTCTCATATTCAAAATTCATATATTTACTTTAGCTGTACGTGTTTGGGTCACAGAAATCCATATGTGTACCAAATTTTAACTTAATCGGTCTATTAGATTCGGAGCAAATTGGCTGTGACAGACGGACAGACGGACAGACAGACAGACAGACACACGAGTGATCCTATAAGGGTTCCGTTTTTTCCTTTTGAGGTACGGAACCCTAAAAAAGAAATACATACGCGACGAATTGAGAACCTCCTCCTTTTTTTTGAAAAGTCGGTTAAAAAATACAGATCTTCGATTATCATCATCATCATCTGCCTTTTCCCAACTATGTTGGTGTCAGCTTCCAGTCTAACCGGATGCAGCTGAATATTAGTGTTTTACATGGAGCGACTGCCTATCTGACCTCCACAACCCAGTTACTGTGTAATACGATACCGCTTGGTAAGACTGGTTGTCATACTTTCGGGCTTCTGACGACCCGTAACGACTGTGTCAATGACCCACGAATGACAGCCGGCACCAACAGCTTAACGTGCTTTCCGAGGCATGGAGGTCAAATGCGCTACATGTGAAATACTGGTAGATACTGCATCCGGTTAGACTGGAAGGCTACCCCAACATAGTTGGGCTAGGCAGATTGATTTTATAACGGGCTGCACCCTAATTGCATAACACACTATATCAATTGGAATCTAAATAATTTTGAAGCAAATTGCTAATCCATTGCTTCATTATGTTCGAAAAATTTGTCTGCTCGACAACGTAAATAACGCAATGACTGTTGTTGAACTGTCAAAACGAAACCGATTCGGTGCTGGAGCTGCAGAGCTGGACTAAGGTGTCCAGTTGTACACAACTCCACGTCCAAGCGTGTATTTTGCATAGGTAAATTATTGTTAATATGAAGTAGACAGGAGCAGTTATAATTCTTGCTAAAACAGTCTTGTGACAAACTAATTGATTGCTCTAACCCAGGTACTGCGCCAAGACTCCTGAGCTGAAGACCTGCATCTACAACTTGCTGGATGGCGTGTCTCCCTGCATAGACACCACCGCGCGCGACCAGATGTCCTCCTTCAAGAACGGCACCAACCAGTTCATCGACTTTATCTGCTACAAGGACGGTGACAGGATTGCCCGTAAGTACCTGTACAGCTATACAACGTGTAATGCTAAATGCGCAAAACCTCTTGAGGGGTCATTGTACTCATCATTATGAACTACTTTTACTATGGGACCAAACCTGAAATCGCGAAAAAAAAATCAGCTGTTCAGTACATTTTGACGAATTATGCGAACATAAATGTACTGAACAGCTGATTTTTTTTTCGCGATTTCAGGTTCGGTCCCATAGTAAAAGTTGTTCATAATGATGAGTACAATAACACCTTAAGAGGTTTTGCGCATTTAACGTTACACGTTGTATAAATCTTTACATACACACACCCACACACACACTCCCTACACATACACTACACAGACTCCCTACATGTACACTACACACACACCTACACTTACACACTACACACATGCTTCATCATAATTATGGCACAAATATTTTTAATTTTTTTTTTATTAATTCTGTTTTCCACCATTAATGATAAAATTGTTAAAACCTAATTTCTTACATACGGAGAATCACTGACTCCTAAGTCACAGGAACTTACACCTAGTTTAGGAGTCAGAGTATTTAAACTTTGAACTTTGTAATAAGTAATAATAAGTGTTAATCTTAAGGATATTTGTTATGAGCTTTTGGTGAAATAAAGAATTATTTATTTATTTAATTTACTTTACATATTAAAAAAAAGTAGGTAAGGACCTACTTAAGAAATATTTCTGAACTCCAAAATCCATGATTTCCGTTGCGTTAATCACTTATTATTGTGGTTTGCCAGAGCATGTCCTCTCTAATTCAGAGAGCGATATGGTTTCTGGAGGCAAAATATATAGGTACACCAGTATTGCCACTAAAAAACTTTTATTCGAAATCTGGCTGTAACGTTTGGTAACCGACTCCGCTCGAAATCATGGACAAAATGAACAATGCGATATGTACAGAACAAACGAAAGTTCTGAAAGTGTCAAAAGCAACTTAGTTTAGAACCTCATTCGTCTGCTAATAATTCCTCAGATACGAAGTATCTCAGGAATGAAGATGACAATGACAATCGTCTCATTGGGGTATCTTTTGTTTATTTTGCACTTTTAACTATCATTCATATCTGAAACTAGTCAAACAGGTGGTAGGTACCTACCTACTTCCACTAATTTCTTGTCAATTTTTTGACAGTATTCATCGCTGAAGGTGGACCACAGTGCTTCACGAGCAAGGTCAATGAAGTCAGGGAATGCGCCAACAAAATCAAGGACAAGTTCCCGACCATCGAGGCCGCTAAGGCGCTTAGTCTTGACGTAAGTTCTAATCAGTATTTGTATTTTTGGTGGTGGTTGGTTTGGTATGGTTTTCCGATAACTTATTGGTGATGTTCTTCAGAAAGGTCAGGTGTGTAGTACTCGCATGTATGAACGCCACTGAGGCAAAAGGAGTATGTAAGGATCGTAGCAGGTGGCGTTCTGTAGTTTCTGCCTATGCCATGGCAAGAAGGCATGGGTTTATGTATGGTTTTCCGATGGAAACTAATAGATCCCGTGCTGCATCTCATTTATTTGATCCCTATAAGGTCCTACCAACGAGACACAACATAGGATATAGGTACGGTTTTTCTACTGCTACGAAATAAAGGCCCTATACATATACAAGCCCTACAAGTTAAATTGTTACCAGAGTTGGTATACACGGTGGCCGGAACATTGACGTCCAAAAATTAAATTTAGGTCCCTCGTATCGTGGGGTATCCGAATCAACCCCATATATGTTACGCGACTTATCATAGTTTTCGAGTTATGAATTTTTTCTGATTTTTTGAGAATTTTCGACCTGACCAATTTAAAGAAAAATCTAAAAAAAAATTAGAAGACTTAGTCGAGATTTTTTTTTGCAGCTGAATCTTTATGAATAGTACTTTTATGCATAAAATAATCAGCTTCGTAACTTTGATAAAAGTTATGAAAATGTTGGTTTAAAGTGAAAAATTTACGTTCGGTAAATTAGAACTTAAATTTTCAACTTTAAATAAAAAATCTAAACGGGTGACTTCATGGTTCCTAAGTGGGCCTCAACACTGCGCCAAAATCTCAGTTTTTATAATCATTAAAAAAAAGTAGTACGTAATAGGGCTACTTTGGCTAAAATCGGCCTTCAAAGACAGCGAGGTGAAAAAAATCTTAAAATTAGCCATCCAATTAGTACATTTTTTTTGCCCATTTTCTCGTTCCTAAGTTTATGTAGTTTGTAAACTAATCAAAAATGACTGCAGGAAAGCTAAGATTTAGATTTGTTTAAGTTTAATTTTTACTACTCATAAAGAGTTTAACTTTTAGACGATTGCCTGACAATTTGTTACGGTAGACGTAGAATGTGTATTGCTGCTGGAGGTGGCCACTTTGAAAACCTTTTGTAAATGTTAAAGTAAATTACTTTTTTTCACATTATTATGTGTTTTATTTTTAAGAACTTTTTCACCTCGCTGTCTTTGAAGGCCGATTTTAGCCAAAGTAGACCCATTACGTACCTACTACTTTTTTTTAATGATTGTGAAAACTGAGATTTTGGCGCAGTGTTGGGGCCTACTTATAAACCATGAAGTCACCCGTTTACATTTTTTATTTAAAGTTGAAAATTTAAGTCCTAATTTACCGAACATAAATTTTTCACTTTAAACCAATATTTTCATAACTTTCATCAAAGTTACGAAGCTGATTATTTTATGCATAAAAGTACTACCTACTCATATAGATTCAGTTGCAAAAAAAAATCTCGACTAATTCTTTAACTTTTTTTTAAATTTTTCTTTAAATTGGTCAGGTCGAAAATTCTCAAAAAATCAAAAAAAAATCATAACTCGAAAACTATGAAAAGTCGCGGAACATACATGGGGGTGATTCGGATACCCCACGATACGAGGGACCCAAATTTAATTTTTGGACGTCAATGTTCCGGCCACCCTGTATTGTGCGCGTAAGTGCTAGTCACCGCCTGAGGTATGTGAGCGGTGAGACGGGGGAGGGCGCGATTGATAAGACTGACAGACTGAGTTAGCTTCACCTTTGTCTACCGCCTCAGCGCTCACATATAAGGATAAGGACCTACCTCAGGCGGTGAGGAGCACTTGCGCGCGTGCGGACGTGCGGGTGCGGTTGACTAAACCTAAAAAAATAGCCAAGCGCGAGTCGGACTCGCACACGAAGGGTTCCGTAACTACCACCGTTCAATATTTAGTACTACGTTTTTTATTTTAGTAAGACACGTTTCTTGTATGGGGACCCTTTAATTTTAAACTTTATTTTATTTTTATTATTCATTTGTTGCTATTATAGCGGCAATAGAAATACACAATCTGTGAAAATTTCAACTGTCTACCAATTTTTTAAAATATTACTTACATAAATAAATATAAAAAAAAATATTACAGACGGATCGACGGACGGACAGCGGAGGCTTGGTAATAGGGTTCCGTTTGACATCCTTCGGGTACGGAACCCTAAAAATAAGGACAAAAACATAGGCAGTCATGAGGACTGCCGACAGAAGTAAAAACTTAAAACTATGAAATAATGTGGCTCTGTTGTGCCACATTATTCACGTCACCCTCATCTATAGCTACAATATATAGCTATTACAGCATGTCGTTGACGAGAACCCACAAGATTTTCCCCTACGAAAAATCGCTCAGCTCGCCTATAGAAGTTCACTTCACTTCAGAAAACTCTACGTATCCTACCCTACCTACATGAAACAATTCTAATTCAATTTTATTTTGATCAACAGCAAAAGTGTGCGACGTTCGACGAGCTGTCGACTTGTATTGTCAAAAAATTGGAGGGCTGTGATACACCCACCCCGAGCAACATGGCCGAGTCCCTCTTCAGATTCGTCCGCAAAGGATCGCCGTGCAACAAAGATAACAAAGATTAATTTCTGGTAAGCATTGATTACTTGAATTTCGTTTGATATTCAATGAAGTTCAGAGTTCTCTAGATAGGTACTTACCAAAGTTACATGCAAGCCGTTGCGACTCGAGAATTTATAGATGAAGTTTTCCAATACGTCATGGCTTTTCTTTAGTAAAATACTACTCCGTTATGTATTTGATTTAGGTTCTGGAAACAGAATACCGAATAAAGCATCTATAAGAAAGGTGTGGTGTTTGAGAGCGTACAGGTAGGTACATACCATCAAACTGAACAACTTTCTCCATGGGACCAACATCGTAAATCGTAATCGAGAAATAAATATCGGCAGTCCCATACATTTGGGTCAAGTTGTTATTGTTGAAGCTTTGTACGTGACAGCTGATATGGTTTTATCGATTACGATGTTGGTCCCATGGAGAAAGTTGTTTAGTTCAATGGTCTGTACCACTTATCACACCCTTAAATTTGGTCATATCTTTCTGATACACCTGTAAGAAAGAATATCAAATGATAAAGTAGCGACGAAGTTTCTATTGATAGGTATGTTTAGGTTATGCCTGTGTCGTAGGTACCCATTTTTTTTGCGAACGATAATAGAGATACCATTTCTGCACGGCTACAGATCAAGCTATACATTTCCAGTATAAGCTGATCTCGCATTGTATAGGATTTCCTTACAATGAGAGGTCAGCGTAAACTGGAAATGTATAGCTTGATCTGTAGTCGTGTGTACTCATTCAACTATTTTTAATTGACTACCTAATTGATTTTTTGTTACAGAAGAACTGATTCGTCGCTGATAGTCCAAGGAGTTGGGTGTGATCATAAGTGCCAATAATAATAATTATATAGTGTTAGATCGCTGTGCAAGAACTGTAACTTTCAATACATAGACATAAGACCAATATGTGTGTTATTTACTCATAATCCTTCATCTAGGTACGTTGTAGGTAGGTACTATTGCTTTCTGCAGTTCAGAAACTATAGCCAGCACCTACCTAATGAACAGGGTGATTCTAGCCGGTTGCTATGTGTAAGCTCTAAATATTAAACTAACCTATAAAAGCGGCAACAGCGCACACTCGCCACCGACAGTAACATGGGCCCATAAACCTACGGGGTGTAGCCGTGTAGCGAAGACGCGGGGCGATGGTGCCTCATAGGTATCTATGTGTCAACAATTTACAAAATGTAAGTATCCAAATCATCTCTACCTATCTGTTAAAAAAAAACGTGTGCGGTCGTGGACCCTTGTCAGGAACGAAGTGTTAATTCTCACGTAGGTACTTATGATTTAAAACTAAAACAATAATTTTCACAGCCGCCATCTTGGATTTTCATTTTGACCAAATTCTATTGTCTCTCTCTCTTTCTATTATCTACACAATTACAAACATAAGCAAACGAGTGGTTCGCCATAAGGATGAGCAGCATAGTTGGCCATGATAGCCAGGGACTGCCGTCAGGGAGGCTGCTGCCCCCGCATGTATGGAATCCTCATCACCCAACTCAACGCCAACCGCTATTACCTACACAATAGGTTATGCAGACGACCTCACAATCCTTGTTAGGGGAAAGTGACGGGAACAATATGTAACCTCACTCAGCAAGCGCTACGTAGGTACCTATCGTAGAAAGATCAAAAGATGGTGCAGGTAATTTGACCTATCATGCAGTGAACCCCACTAAAACTGAACCACTGTTAGTCATGTTTGCCCAAAAACGAGCATTATAATAGGCCCTTTGCGACTAACAAATCTCTTCAATACAGAACTACAGTTGGCCAACGAAGTCAAGTACTTACCTCGGGCTCATTCTTGACAGTAAGTTAAACCGGAGTAGTCATTTAGACAACAAACTAATCAGGGCTTTTATCAGCTTCTGATAGTGCAGGGAAATGATAGGTAAGAAGTGGGGTTTCCCCCAATTATGGCTGTACAGCGCGGTGATACGCACCATGATCGGGGCCGTGGTCTGGTGGCCCCGCACCGAGCTAGTTACAGCCTCCAACAAACTACAACGCATGCAAAAACTATCCTGCCATCCTGCATGGCGACTACGGGCTGCATAAGGACTACCCCGACTGCAACAGTCGAAGCCATGCTGGGACTACCACCGCTCCACCTGTTCATACAACAGGAAGCGACGATGGCAGCGGTGTCCAAATTAATGCACTAAATCTCTGGGGTACCTAAGAGAGACATGGGTTTTATAGATATCATGCTTGAGTTCCTCCTTACGAAAGCCATAAATGACGGGTACCCAAACCAGAGGGGCAATTCTCGTATTTTTAACAGCGTTCACAATCTCATCTCAGTCTCAATCTGTCAAAAATTGTATAGCATTTACCTACATTTTTGACATTTGATTGACGCTGGCATGAGATTGTGAACGTTTTTAGGTACGAGAATTGGCAATCTGGTGTCTTTGATTAAAAAAAATAGAGAATCCAACTTCACAAGCATCGCCGATGCGAGGGGAGAGCTGCGCACCTTAACAGATGGATCCAAAACAGGCAATGGCACAGGTGCTGGAATCATCTCGGAGAACTTCAACATACACAATACCCAAACCATAACCAGAGGTCGGAATAGATAGAGTCTAGATACCTAAACTTCGAGGAAGGAAGTAACAAGAGTGGATTACTACCACCCGTTATCTCTAAAATCCCGGAATGGCCGGAATCATAAACATGACAATCACGGGATTTAAGGAAATGCGAATTATAGGTATATTGCAAATCCAATTTAATTTGTTACAAATGTATTCAAGGTGTATAATTGATTTGGTGTATGTATTGAAGGTGTGTGTGTGATTGAAGAAGTAATCATCATGTATAGGATTCTGGGATTTTATAGGAGATATTATCCACTCTTGTTACTTCTTTCCTCGAAGTTAAGATAGGTATTTTCTGGTATTTTCGTACCACTTGCTCAAAAAAGTGACATTATAGGCCACAAAAGCGAACATAACAATAGTCATTTTTAATCTGTTAAAAACAGGGAAAGAGAATTGTGTTCTGAATTTCATTCATCCTCTAGGGGGAGAATGGGAATACTTACCGAAATTTATACTGAACTACATCTGTGTTTACACCATTGAGTTTGTATATAAAGCATTATACATCTTTTTGAAAAAGGAATACGCATTTATTATGCAGTTATGATTATTAAATAAAATTACAAAAACCGACGAGGCCGTATGAGCTTGATGCCTTTGCTTTTCCGACAAAAAAATATTAGTCTAGGAATTTGCCACGTTTTTGTTTTCTTCAAATACATAAACGTTAAGTTTATTTTTTTTTTTCCTTTATAAATAAGTTAATGTTCTAAAAAGATAAATGCTTATCTCATATTAATATTGTGTTAATTTTTTCGCAAATGGTACGAAAAGTAGAGTATTTTCCTAGTTGATAAAGCTGTCTTAGTCTTGGGTGAACTTAAATCCCTCGCTACACTCAGGACTCGTCTTAAGTCCCTCGCTTCGCTCGTGATTTAAGTTTTTAACACCCTCGCTACGCCCGGGAGTAAACCTCGAGTCCTTCGTTACGCTCGCGATTTAAATTGTCACCCGCGACAGAAGACACTGCTGTATCCCCTTGGTTAATAATCTACTATTATAGTCTACGGAGTCTATTGTACCTAGGTACCTATTCCGACCTTTGGTCATAACACAGTGATCCAGGCCGAATGCATTGGGCATGGCTCTAGCCGCTTCAGCCATCATAGCCAGGAAAGTTAAGAACCACTCGATCCCCATACTCTCAGTCAACATATTATGACTGTCCTGCAAGCGCTTAGCAGTCACACATTGACTGGGCATTTACGAGTGCCACCAGCACCTTAACAACATAACCATTCAATGGATCAAAGGACACAACGGTTCACTAGGCAACGATGCTGCTGATGAACTTGCCACAAGGTGGTCGAGCATGGCACCAGTGGGACCTGACCCATCGTGTCACTCCCCTTCGGGTACTTACGCCCTTCTTCGCCGGCTATGGGTCGTTGCCGGGTTACATCAAAAACGTACCTATATTATTATAGTGTGGTACGAGTTCAATGAACGTCATGTAGGAATCAACCTTGTCACCAGCCTGAAGAATCCCTTCTTCAGGCTGGTGAGTTTATACCTAGGGCCACATAATCTATAGGTCCTTATAAATAAAACGAGAAGTCCTGACTGACTGATTGACGGACTCATCAACGCCCAGCCCAAACCCTTGGACCTAGAAAGCTGAAATTTTGCACAGAGGTTCTCTGTATAATGTGGACAAGTAGGTAATAAGAAAGGAATTCCCGGTAGTAGCTACGTTATCCAAGCGATCGAAGCCGCTGGCAAAAGCTAGTAGGTAGATTATAGAATTGAACAATCATTCTGACTTCACACACATAACATCTCACCTGTATTCCCCAAAGGGTTAGGCAGAGATGTAGGACATAAAATACAACCACATTTCGCCTTCGCCAGTTATGTTTAAAAGGCTACGGACACGAAGCCAGTGGCGTGGAGCGCTGGCCAGAGCGGTGCGATGGCGAGACGGTACAAAATTGTTCCGCCGCCACCGCCCCACTCTGGTTTCGTGCCAGCAGACAGAGTCCCATCATCCCGTGTAACAGGGGGCGAGCCTATTGCCATCAACGGGTCACAAATCCAGACTCCGGGCTGCTACCACAGATTAATACAGATGGGACACTCCGCAGTTTAGGTATGAAGCTACAAGGTATGCGGCGGGCTCATCTCACTGGGTCAATTCAGTGTGGGCTGCCGCGCGCTGGCGCCGGCCGGCTCGCACGTTAGTTCGATACTCACTCACGCGCCGCGTCGTAAAAGAAGACAACCCTAACTAGTCAGAAGGTATAAGAGTTACGCGATAGAGAGGCAACTTGTAGGTGAATATAACTGCAGGTATTATGAGTTTTGCGACCTGAATTGCACTTTACCGTGTCGTAGCAAGAGTCGCTTTTTATTTAAATGATTTTGCGGAGTGTCCCATCTGTATTATTGTGCTGCCACTGAGAAATTCCTGATAGAAAAACCTTTTTCCGTGAGTAGGTAATTAGGTACGTATCATGCTTTGTTACTGGTTATAAGTAATTGAGTAAGCATTTAGCATTAGGGTTAAAAACAATTAAAACGAACTCTTTTACACTTTCACCTTTATTTTGCAAATATTGTAAAATGGTTAGAAACCACGTAGCAACATAATATACAAATCCCTATATAGTTAGCTATCGGACTTCGAACCTACGTACCTTTGACATAGACAATAATATGGCTCATAGCACAATAATAATACGGATATGGCTCTTAACGGTAATTAAACAGTCAAATAAGCAATAGTTTATTTCTGCATCTAATGCGTCTATAGAAGAAAAACGCGCTATATTTTCAACAGTTTTAAGAAATTCAAATATAAGACATTCAGACAGATAATGGCACTCACAGGATGCAACAGTTTTCCAAAGTAGCTAATAATAATTGTCTTAAAGCTGCTGTTATAAACTATTGATATATTTGTCACAAATCAATTACATTTCACATTTAACCATCACAATTTGTTAAAACGAACTAAAAAAAACCATCTAATCTAAGTATTTTGTCACATCAATAGACTAAGGGCGAGAATACACATGCCTGTGACTTGCACAAAACTATGCAAGTAGCTTGCATGCCATGTGCCTTAACAAGCCAGTTACTTGCATAGTTTTGTACAAGCTACAGACCTATGTATTCCCCGCCCATATAAGGCTCTATCCATTTGAGCGGAAAAGTACAGAGCCGGGGGGCGTATATAGAAATGCTAATTCAGTACGTCCCCTCAGGCGAAGACGAATACCTAGAGTTAGCGCATATCCAGGCGTTAAACACACGTAAATGCTATTATTCAGTAGCATTTACGCGGAATTAGCATTTACGTGTGTTTAAAGCCTGGAAATGACTCTATCGTCTCCGCCTGAGGGGACGTACTGAAGTAGCATTTCTATATACGCAGCCGGGGGCCGTACTTTGAAAAAGATCATGGATCCATCATGATTCTGTTGAGAAAAAGGATGGTGGTGGTCGTATACGGGTACGTATCATAATCCCGAATTTAAAAATACCGATGGACGAAATCCCGAAAATTTAAACGCCGAATGTTTGTTTGGTCGAAAGTTTAAAATCCCAAAAGTTCATTTACCCGAAAATTTAAAATCCCGAAGTTTAAAAACACAAAAGTTCATTTGCCCGAAAGTTTGGTTTTCGTCTCCTATTTCTGTATGCAGGGTTTAAAGGAACCTAACTAACCGAACTTCGGGGTGCCCCTGATGTCGACTGTCTAAGGTTAGGGTTTTCGTCAGCAGGTCGACATCAGGGGCACTCCGAAGTTCGGTTGGTTAGGTTCCTTTAGGGTGCGTTTCCATTGACGCGGAGCTGGGCGGAGACGTGCAGGAATCGACCAATCATAATGGTTGAAATCCTCATCGCGTCTCTTGTCTCGTCTGTAATTGGACGATTCCTGCATGTCTCCGCTCCGCTCCGCCCAGCTCCGCGTCAGTGGAAACGCGGCCTTAAACCCTGCAAACAGAAATAGGAGGCCCGCGCAGCGGGGCTCCGTCCAGTGGTCTCGAACGTCATAGAGCGAGATCGGTAGAGTTGCCGGTAAAATCGGTATATTTGTACCCAAAATCGGTATTTGAGAAAAAAATACAATATTCAATCAAATTCGTTTATTTATTGAAAAAAATATTTCGGTAGAACAGAGCCCATATCGGTAGAAATACCGAAAAATCGGTAGGTTCGAGACCACTGGCTCCGTCGATCTGCTGACGAAAACTAAACTTTCGGGCCCATCGACGTCCATTCGGGATTTCGTCCTTTCGGGCATTTGAACATCCGTTTTTTGTGTATCGATATAACGACTATCGGCATTTAAAACTTTCGGTATTTTAACTTTCGGTGTTTAGGACGTCGGCATTTCAATCATTCGGTCTTTCAAAATTCGGGATTATGATACGTACCCTCGTATACAGCTCCGTCTATCGTCTCTCACTGGAACCATGATCTTTTTCACGTCATAGTATGTCCCCACAGGTGCATATTTCAAAAGAGTTGACAGGTTCTAAACCGACAATCTCACAAGTTGGCTTCGTACATTTTCTGCGAGATGAATCAGCACGTGCTGTGAAAATCTGTGATTTTTTTTGACAAAATATCTTGCATTGTCAGGGCCCAATACAATTCCACTGTATTGACGTCATTCACGCGAACAGAACTATCACACCGCTAGAGTGCGCCCAAGATAAGTCTGTAATTAAAGCGCCGTTTACACGATGCAATTTCTGGAACGTTCAAGAGCAATAATTGCATGCCATAAAGCACGTTCAAGTTTTTTGACATTCAAGAATTGCATGAAGTGTTTACACGCGTGCGATTCCATATAATGGCATGTACAATAATTTAATGCAAGTTTTTCCATTCAATAAAATCGCACGCGGTATACACCAGGCAATAAAATTGACAGGCGATTATTGCATGCAAGTTTTGCCTAGAAATGATATTTCGTTTAATTTTATTGAACGTCTTCTCAAGATATTTTTCAAGCTGTTCTTGATTTGATTTCTTGGCTCAAAATAGCAACGATTACCACACCCTCACAAAGTACTCTGTGCTCACCGCACTCATATTTCAATGACAGCACAAATGTCAGATCATGCCAGAATTGAATGCGATTTTATTGTACCTACGAGCAATTATTGTATGTGCTGTGCGATTTTATTGTACATGCTTATACCGGGTACACTACATAAATACGAAAAACTTTATTCTGACAGTCACAAGTACGAATTTCAAAATACCGATTTTCATAATTCCGAATGGTTCAAAATTCCGAATATAACAACACCGACTTTTCATTACTCCTATTTTTATAATTCCTAAATTTCAATATTCCTAACGTTTATAATTACTATTCTCGAAATACCGAGTTTCAATAGATCGAATAACAAAAAGTCCGACTTAATGATAATTCGAAACATCAAAACTACGAATTCCGATTATTAAAATTCCGAAATAAGTAATAACTTTTGATTAAAAATATTTTGTGTCAAATAAAAATGTTTTGTTTCCCTGGTCACAATTCTAACCTAACTTAACCCAAATAATTCACCAAGCAAGCAAGCATGCACCATGCAAGCAAGCATGCAACATGCAAGGCGGCATGCAGCATGCAAACAAGCATGCAACATGCAAGGAGGCATGCAACATGCAAGCAGGCATGCAGCATGCAAGCAGGAATGCAGCATGCATGCAGGCATGCAGCATGCAAGCAAGCATGCAAAATGCAAGGAGGCATGCAACATGCAAGCAGGCATGCAGCATGCAAGCAGGAATGCAGCATGCATGCAGCATGCAAGTAAGCATGGAGCATGCAAGCAGGCATGCAACATGCATTGTTTCTGTCACGGCTCCGGCGCTGCGGGGTTTGGGCGGCCCCACGCGAGCTTATCGTCGCAGATGATTTTAACGCTCACCCCCGCAGCTTCGGCTTCCAGCCTCAGCCGCGGCGGCGGGCCTTCAAACTACCTGCTCCTCAGCTCGCGGGCCGCCCCACCCCTCCGCGCCTACGCGTTTTTAAATTACACTCTAGTATAGGGCAGACAAGACTGCGTGAAGTCGGTTTTGCAGCAATTCGTTTCTGTCACTAAACTTTGTAGCACATCTTGTCAAATCCTAATTTTTGTAGTTTATTCGAAGTATTGAAAATCGGAATGTCGTTTTTCGGACCGAGAACTCATCGAGCATTTGATTCTTCGGACATATGAAAATCGGAAGACTAACAAATCGCATTTACGACTTTCGGTAAAATAAATTTCGTGATTTTTATTATTAGACATTATAATTCTTAGGTATTATGAAATTCGGACTTTTGAAAATCGGAATATCGAAATTCGGAATAAAATATTTCGGAGTATTTGGGTGTTCCCGCTTATACCAGTTTTAAAAGTTGCCCGTATCGTGCAACAATATTGTACGTGTTGTTTAGACGATGCCAGATATTTGCCCTTCAATTTTATGGTATGCCACGGGCAATAAACTTGCGCCGTGTAAATGGAGCTTAAGGCAGGGGTATTATCTTGAAGGTTAAACGAGCTTATGAAGAAGACCGAGACAATAGTGCGGTATCGTTTTCCAAAGTTAGGGCCGGCGTTAAGCACGCCACCAGTTGCACGCAGTCTTATCCTGCACGCACTCTACATGACTCTTCTTTGATCAAATGGATAGGTAAAGCTACGGTTTCCTAGAAGAGCGGTGGCCGCAGTGACGGCTGTCATGAAAATTATGACAGCGGCAGATTTAAATATTTAAATCGTTAGATTCGCCGTACCGCGTAAAAGATAGTCGCATTTCTGTTTCGTTTTACAAATACAAATTACAAACAATTACATTGTTTATTTCTTTACCTTAATTGTGATCATTTTGTTGGTGAATGGCGTCTCCTTTTAAGCAGATAATGCCTGTGTTAGAAGTGCTTTAGTTATTGTTCTTAGGTTAGAAGACACACAAGTTTTGACACCTCCAACACGCAATGACGCAATGACTTCACTTGATTATCAGATTATCACACGATAATTTTTGTCCCTGTAGTACGTTCCCCTGGGATAATTCCTCCACGCGGGCGAAGCAGCGGGCAAAAACTAGTACTTATTATCATATTTCACACAAATAAGTATGCCTTCGGTCTACGAAGCGCCATAGCACTATGTATGAAAACAAAACTTACAAAATAATAATAAAATCATAATATAATAAAATAATATTTATTTGAGTACATACAATTGGTTTAAAAAAAGTACAAAAACTGATTTCACTTATATAAATGCAGCTGCGAAGTTTTTCAGTGGAAATTACTATCATAAAAATACATACATACTTAAGCCGGGTCTCCTGCGCGTCTTTTTGCGAAACAATACACAAAAAACCTTACACATATTATTCATTTGTTTTCGTAGGCAAGCTGTCTCCTAAGTATTCAAACATATTTAAGCCACACCTCTTGTTTCGATGTTTTTTTGTAAAGTTTCGCAAAAAGACGCGCAGGGGACCCGGCTTTAGGTATAGATAAAAATCATAACTGCCTTCAATTTGAATGTTTTTTAATAACTAACTTTTAATAACTAAACTAACAGACTTTGCAGTCGCATAAATCATACATATTGACTAAAACGTTCAGTAATTCGTAGGAAGACATTGAAAACATAGAAAAGGAAATAATACTTCGTGTATAAGGGAAACTTTCACTATTGTCCTTTTGGGACGTATGTTACGCCGTTTCAGTAGTTTCACGAAAAAATATTTCTTTTTCCAAATTATTATTTTTTTTTTTTTTTTGGGAACGAAGTTCTTTAACGCGGCTTGTGGTAGGAGTAAACTGGCAGAAAATGTGACGTAACGAAAATACTATCACCTGAAAACTATACTAGATGCCTCAGTAATAAAAAAAAAACAAAACTTTTGGCACTTGAAACTTGAGCTCATACTAGATGGCTCTGAATTAATACGTCATAATATACAGCGAAAGGAACTTCGTTGCAACCAGGTGTCCCACGACACCTCCCGACTTTTTTTTTACAATGTCAATCTACATACTTAGCTAAAACTATTCACTATAACACCAACCCTAACGCCAAACTCCCGTTTACTCATTATAATGGACAGAAGCAGAAATCAATTATAATTACTAAGCGAGACTTGTCATTTTTACTTGCTATTATCGACTTTATAACTTACATGCTAAACTTCATATTACAGTGTTGCCGGTTTTTTTCGCTTTTAGGACATTCTTATGTTTGAGGATGTATTCATAGTGATGAGGACAGCTTTCGGACGGCTGTTGTTAAAACAATTAAAAGCAAAAAGAGCATTTTATTTCTGTCTACATCTATACTCCATCGGTTTATGTAATTAACTAAAGGTAAACAAATCGTAAAAAGGGTTTTTATAGGTAACGTTTTCTTGATTAAAAATACATTATAATTAAATTATTTTTCAATTTTTAGGATAGTTTCCTTTGTTAAAATATAAATGTATGTTAAACTTTATAATGTTTTCTTAAACTACTCTTCGTAGATGTATCTGATCTGCTTGAGCACAAGTTTTTAGTTAGATTTATTATAAAATAATACTTTGTACTCTTTCTATAGTGTCTATTGTAGAGCCCAAAAAGATAGGTACAACGAATTATAACGTGGCTAAATTGAAGAGTACACCTGTGACGTAGGTTAACCTAAACCTACGGAGTATAGATTCTAACGTAGTTAAACATGCTATAGTAGTTTTTTTATATTTATCTATATGTCGTAAACGACGATTTTCTATATTTTTGACTTATGCTACCAAGCTAGGCGTTATGATTTCGTTGGCCACATTTGTTTGGCAAATATATTATGAAAATATGTAGCGATATGTAACTATGCGATAATGTCTCACTTTTTTGTAAAATTATGGATGAATACAATTGAAAAAAAAAAAGTTATAATCACAGTCTTTAAGCATTAGCAATATTATGCTAATTTATAATATACTTAAAGGAACGCAAATCACCGAAAAATTAAGTGCTAAATAATGTAAATATAATTTTATAAAAATATTAAAAGTGCACAATTCTCCTAACACAGTATTTCTTTCGATTTCATAAAAAGTTTTTCATAATAATCTTGAATAAAATTGTACAAAACGTTTCAAAATAATGGAATGTGAATATAATATTAATGATAATTTTCTGATAATATATTTGGCCGATTTTGCCTAATAATCAAGTCGATACTTATACTTGTGTTGGGACTAAACTCGAGCCCATTTAGGTACAACATCTTTATTTTATCTTAGCTCTGATTGGTTCTGAAGTAGCAAGAATAGAGAAATAATGTAGAAACGAACGCCACGACCAAATATGCAATGGCCAATAAGAAATGAGCTATATGACGCGATACTAGTGATTCTCCAATGGCTAACGTTCATTTCAACTCATGCGGCAGAATTTCGGGTACGTCTTTTTTAATGTTTTATCACTCGATACTTACTCTGAGCCTTGGACATTGTTTCACAAAAATCGTATAGACCTTATAATTACGTACTTTGTTCTATCCCACGCTTTCCCAAAAAAATACATATAAAAATTAAAAAAGAAATATGCGACCTCGTCCCAAAAATATATCCAAATTGCCTTTAAAATATTTATAATATTTTGCAACTGTCTTAATGATTTTTTATTCTTGCAACACATTTGTTTCTATTTTTTTATGGATGGCAGCACCAGCGTTTGAGATCGCATACGACCTGTATTTTTGTACCTCATTAGGTTTGATTTATAATTGTATTCGCATAGCGTTGTAGTAATTAAAGTTATAATTGTACGAGTGCTTAGTATAATCTAGAATGCATCGTTTAAGCGAGTAATGCTACAGCTAAGGCCGTAATAAGCGTTGCTGTCGTCACAGCAAGGCCGCTGGCTGCGTCGGGCGAGTTCTTTTGTTCTTCCTGAAAACCGAAATAAAAATGTTATTGGGTTTAATTTTTGACCCTTCACCACAGATTAATACAGATGGGACACTCCGCAAAATCATTTCAATAACAAGCCACTCTTGCTACGACACAATAAAGCGCAATTCAGGTCGCACAACACTTATTACCTACAGTTATATTCAACTACAAGTTGCCTCTCTTTCTATCGCGTAACTCTTATACCTTCTGACATACTGAATTAGTCCCGCGGAGGGGCCCGCCGCGTACTTGTATCTTCATATCTAAACTGCGGAGTGTCCCATCTGTATTAATCTGTGCCTTCACATAAAAATGTTTCATGTTTTATGACGTTAAGTGGAGTCCATCCCCTCTTAAGGAAGAGGCGCTAAGGTAGCCCGCGAAATTTAATTTTCTTAAGTTTTTTGCAATTTGCAGGTCAGTATTAGGTTGTATGATTACACAATACAAAACACACACAAAACAAAAACAACACACATTACAAAATATACAGGGTGGCCGGAACATTGACGTCCAAAAATAAAATTTCGGTCCCTCGTATCGTGGGGTATTCGAATCACCCCCATGTATGTTCCGCGACTTTTCATAGTTTTCGAGTTATGAATTTTTTTCTGAATGTTTGAAAATTTTCGACCTGACCAACCTAAAAAAATTCTAAAAAAAAAAGTTGAGGGTTTTATCGAGTTTCTTTTTTTGCAACTGAATTTTCATAAGTAGTACTTTTATGCATAAAATAATCAGCTTCGTAACTGTGATGAAAGTTATGAAAATGTTGATCTAAAGTGAAAAATTTACGTTCGGTAAATTATGACTTAAATTTTCAACTTCAAATTAAAAATCTAAACAGGTGACTTCATGGTTCTCAAGTAGGCTTCAAGAATGCGCCAGACTCTCAGCTTTCATAATCATTAAAAAACGTAGGACTTAATGGGGCTAACTTTGGCCTTAATCGGCCTTCAAAGACTGCGAGGTGGAAAATTCTTAAAATTAGCTATCTGATTAATAATTTTTTTTTCCATTTTCTCGCTCCTAAGGTTATTTAGTTTGCTAACCAAAAATGACTGCAGGAAAGCTAAGATTTAAACACGGAGATTTTTTTAAATGTTAGTTTAATGAATTTTGCGCGATCCGTTCTCGTGGACTATGGGTTGTAAACGAGGGTGCAACTCTTTTACCTGCAATAACAATGGACCGAGAGGAAAAGAGACCGAATTATTGCTATCTCTCTCACGCAAGGCGCGCAACCGAAGCCAACGCAAAACAAGTACCTCAGTCGTACTCACATTGTGTTTACTGCTATACGCGTGTCGCCATTTTGTCTTTACCACACTCGCTTTGCCCACGGACTCCGCTGCCTACTTGTTTGACTACTTTGCTCGTTTATTGGACTGTGTTTTGCATTCTGATTTGGACTTTTTTTACGTGGAAGTGTAAAAAATGAGTTACACGTTAAGTGAATATGCAGAAATGCATTATTTTTATGGAGTTGCACAAGGAAACGGCCATGAAGCAGCGCGACTGTATCGCGAACAACTTCAACGTCGTGGTGGGCCGCAACCTGAGCGATATCCCGACCATCGTGTTTTTATTAACACGCACAACACTTTGATGGCAGGCCGCATTCCTGGTCGACGCGGCAGTCATGAAGGAATCTAGAGCTAACCCGGATCGCAGAGAAATGGTGCTGGAAGAAGTTCAGCGAAATCCGGCTACGAGTACGAGAAGTATGGCTCGTGCTCTGAACATCCCAAGGACTTCTATCCAAGACATTCTTCACGATGAAGAATACCACGCGTTCCACATCCGACGAGTCCAAGCTTTACTGCCTACAGATCACCAATTGCGCGTTGATTTTCGCCAAACCATGTTACAAAAAGAGCAAGAGGATCCTGGATTTTTCAATAAAGTTTTATGGTCAGATGAGTCACGATTTGAGCGATCCGGAATATTCAATATTCATAATTACCACACGTGGGCGAATGAAAATCCACTCGAAGTGAGAGCTTCGACATTTCAACATCGCTTCAGCGTTAACTTGTGGTCTGGTATCCTCAATGGCGAACTAATTGGTCCGTTTGAACTGCCGTCCAGACTTGATGGAGAAACATACAAAAACTTTTTGGAAAATGAACTTCCATTGTTGCTGGCAGATGTGAATCTCGAACTCAGACGAACCATGGTGTTGCAAAATGACGGCGCCCCGTGTCACTATGCAACCCAGGTCCGAAATTACTTAGATGAAACATACCCCAACAGATGGATCGGACGCAGCGGACCAATTAGGTGGCCTCCACGCTCACCTGATCTCAACCCCATCGATTTCTTTATTTGGGGCTATTACAAGGAAATAGCATACGCCCGAGACTGTTCAAGTGAACAAGAGCTGAGGCAGTTGATTGCAGAAGCTGAACGTGTTGTGAGAGAGAACAGAGACGCTTTTAGACGATTGCCAGACAATTTCTTACGTAGGTGTAGAATGTGTATTGCTGCTGGTGGTGGCCACTTTGAAAACCTTTTGTAAATGTTAAAAATAAATTAAGTACTTTTTTCACATTATCATCTGTGTTTTATTCAAAACCACTTTTTACGTAAAACTTTTCTTACCCAACTCTGAAACTATTTGTTGGTTAGGTTTCAGTATTCTTATCATTAATTAACCTTAGGAACGAGAAAATAGCCAAAAAAAAATAATTACTCAGATGGGTAATTTTAAGAATTTTTCCACCTCGCTGTCTTTGAAGGCCGATTTTAAACAAAGTAGCCCTATTAAGTACTTCATTTTTTTATGATTATGAAAGCTGAGAGTCTGGCGCATTCTTGAAACCTACTTAGGAATTATGAAGTCACCTGTTAAGATTTTTAATTTAAAGTTGAAAATTTGAGTCATAATTTACCAAACGTAAATTTTTCACTTTAGATCAACATTTTCATAACTTTCATCACAGTTACGAAGCTGATTATTTTATGCATAAAAGTACTACTTATGAAAATTCAGTTGCAAAAAAAGAAACTCGATAAAACCCTCTACTTTTTTTTTTAGAATTTTTTTAGGTTGGTCAGGTCGAAAATTTTCAAACATTCAGAAAAAAATTCATAACTCGAAAACTATGAAAAGTCGCGGAACATACATGGGGGTGATTCGAATACCCCACGATACGAGGGACCGAAATTTTATTTTTGGACGTCAATGTTCCGGCCACCCTGTATGATTCGCTACCGTAACAAATATGTATTTACGGAATTAATTTTTAAAAAATCATCAATACTAATAGGTAAGTTAGAATTGGCCTCAAATGTCATATTAGTAATTCAATAGAGTAATTTGAAGTTAGGGAGTTGTATTGGTGATTATAACTCTACTTGTTTCGGTCGCGAATTATATTTTTATGAATACAACCTATACAAAAAAAAAACAAAAAGAAAAAAACGTTAGAATATTTGAATTTCTCGAGCTACCCTGGCGATTTCGCCTTAATGTCACTGATTTTCTGGAATATGTGAAAAACAAAAAGGACAGCACACGTGAACAGTGATATTGTAAAGCAACGAAAATTACTACACCACGATAAAAAAAAATGAAACAAGAGAAAGCATAGACAAAATAAGTTCTTTTTAAATCTGATATAAATAAAATTAAAAAGAGAGCAACCTCAAAACTAGATTTTCTAATTCCTACTTATCCAGATAAGGACATTCCGTCACCATATCAGGATTTTTTCTAATATCTCATCATCTGCCTAGCCTTTTCCCAACTATGTTGGGGTCGGCTTCAAGTCTAACCGGATGCAGCTGAATACCATATATTACATTTAGCGACTGCCTGATCTGACCTCCACAACCCAGTAACTCAGTAATACGATACCCCTTGGTAAGTCTGGTTGTCAGACTTTCGGGCTTCTGACTACCTGTCAAAGATCTACGAATGACAGCCCTCGCGGCGGCGGGCGGTCCGCAGGGACCAACGGCTTAGCGTGCTTTCCGAGGCACGGAGAGGTCTCGATAATGTAATGGATGATCACCCATCCACGGACCGACCACGGCAAGCGTAGCTTAATAACTTTCGATCGCCACATGCAGCTTTTATTATTAAAGTCGAGCCGACGAGCCCCTCTTTTATTATTAAAGTCGAGCCGACGAGCCCCTCTTTTTTTCCCAACATCTAGTTATACCTACATGTAATAAAATAGTAACGAAGTCAACTGTACATAGATATTTCTAAAAAAAAAAGTATTTGCTACGCGGTGTGGGGAATGCAAGGGGAAAGAGTCTGATGCCAAAAATATAGTTTTTAGAAAAAAAAATCCTTTTGTTTGGATGTATGTTCCGGATTGGCGCAAAAATGGCTGAACAGATTTTGATGAAATTTGGCACACAGATAGTTTATAACCTGGATTAACACATGATATACATCGACAACCACGCAGGCGAAGCCGCGGGCAGAAGCTAGTTTCTGAATAAAATCAAAATTATCTGTGTAGTTCAAGGAACATGGTAGTTTAGCAGACATTCACATAATGATATAAAGATGATTGATATTTGTGCTCGTGATATACAACTTACAGTATTCCGACCTCTGCCCTTTGGTTTGTCAGTCGCCTATTAAAACATGCGTGATAATATTATATTAGTGCGATACAAAAATATAGATTTGACAATATTGCTGTGAGAGTGTGGTAGTGCTAAGTGATAATTGATATAAGTGTTATTTAAATAATAAATAGATAAAATTAAAAAAAAAAAAACACGTTAAAGCAAAGATAGTCAGTAACTTCCTATGAGTTAAATTAATAAAAACCACAAACACATATTAATTTGTAACTATACTAGAAAGGTTTATAGGTAGTAAAATAAAGGTCAACAATATTGATGTTACTTTTTACACAAACACATATTAAACAAATAAACTACTACTTAAACTAATGGTTCAATTGATTTAGTAATCATTATTGTTGTATTTACATTGGTTTTTAGCTGCATTTTATTTTTAAACCGAGGTTTTAAAACAAAAAAGATAAAAGACACATCAAGATTCAATCTGCCTAGCCTTTTCCCAACTATGTTGGGGTCGGCTTCCAGTCTAACCGGATGCAGCTGAATACCAGTATTTTACATGGAGCGACTGCCTATCTGACCTCCACAACCCAGTTACTGGGTAATACGATACCCCTTGGTAAGACTGGTTGTCAGACTTTCGGGCTTCTGATGACCCGTAAAAGACACATCAAGATTGTTTACCTTTATTTCACTACCTAAACCAGGGATGCACAGACCGCGGCCCGCGGGGCGCATGCGGCCCCCCGGCAATATGCCCGTGGCCCAACAGCAAAAATATTTATTCCCTCGTACCTACATTCGAAGGAAAAATATTGCTGTTTTTTTCACCATTTCAGCTGAAGCTACACCAAAGTCAATACAGTTAGAATTAATCGATATTCAATCAACAAATTGAACTTGCTGAACTTTTACTGCTGCATTGATAAAACTATGTAATAGTACAAAGATTTGTGCACAAATGCCCTGAAATGCTCCAGCTTATTTGCTTTTACTTATATATTACACGTGAACAAACTTTTTCGGTATTGAATAATAATAATGAGCCAATTGTTAGAAAGATTGTAAGCACAATGCAGGTGCCACGCTTCAAACTAGTAAATTATTTTTTAAATTAAATTTTTGGCTATTTTTATGTTTTTAATTTGTGCTGGTGGCCCGCAATTAGTTCTCATTTGCCGAAGTAGCCCATGGTCTCAATAAGTCTGTGCATCCCTGAACTAAACCTTTCTAGTACAGACATTATAATTAATATTTTTGTGCGATTACTTTTTAGTTAAATACAAAAATAAATCAATTAAAAAACACATCCACTAAACAGTTCCCAGCGATGATAGGGGTTGTCGTTGTGTGGACGTCGCGTAGTCGTAGACGATACATGAATGCATACGCTGCGCTAGCGACGCGTATACTTTACTAAATTATCGTGATTACACCGAAACTACTTCGCTTTGACGCGGCGTTTACATTATAAACTACCGTATTCTGGGAGCCGTGAGATAAAAGGTAAAAAAACCATAAAACTCCGTTCAACCGATTTTGACTTCTATTACGTTGGTGGCACAAATGGCAGCTGCATTAAACAGTAAGTTGGTATTGTAAATTGTAACCACTTTTTTCCTTTATTGCCATCCTAAGGGCCCCACACATTTACAGTCCGCTGGGAGGCGGTCATTCATAAAAACTATTTTTGACAGTTTTTATGAATGAATGACCGCCTGCCGGCGGACTGTGTTATATGTGGGGCACTATAAGCCTATGTAATAGAAGTCAAAATCGGTTGAACGGACTGTAAAAGGGGTTTGTTTCGATGTCTCATCCCACTGTGAATACGGTATAGTGTCTTGAAACAGTAGCTTGACTGTTCTGTTTCGGTCTAACTAACACCCGGTTTTTGAAAAGTTGATAAATTCAACTTACACACTGTTTTAGAGAGAAATAATAACAATTATTTCAGAAAACTAATGAGCAGTTAAAAGGACAGCATGTTAGTTGAATTTATCAGCTTTTCCAAAATCGGGTGTTATTTAGCTATAAACAGAACAGTCAAGGTACTGTTTCACGACACTAGTTTCATATTCGGGCCCTAACAGAATACCAGCGCTGCGCTATTTTTTTTTTAATATCGCAGCATTATGCTGAGATAATTATGCTTTATGCTGGGGCCTTTTCGGTCTCGTAAAGGTCATTCTTTTTGTATTTTTGAAGTGAAAACTTCTTAATAAGCGCGTTGAGCGATTTTTGATAGGGGAAAATCTTATGGGTTCACGTCACGCATGACGCATCACGCGACATGACGTGTTGCGCTGTCAAGTTTTCATTTCTGTCGGCACTCCATAAGACTGTTTTTTGTTTTTGTTTTTAATGTAAATTTTGTTACTTATAGATGCTCCTTTTTTACTGTTTGTATTTCCTGTGCGTGTCCAAAATAAAATACATTTCTTTCTTTCTTGTATACCCCGCTTTAGCATCGCGTTTGTGCAGCGTCTACGCTGCGTTTACGTTCTACGAACGCCCACGCTTAGTCAACGCTAGTTACAAGGACTCTGGTGGTACAGTCGAGTTCATTAATATATTGGCACTGTCAATCAATCTGCTCAGCCTTTTCCCAACTATATTGGGGTCGGCTTCCAGTCTAACCGGATGCAGCCGACGACCCGTAACGACTGTCAAAGATCCACGAATGACAGCCGGGACCAACGGCGTTTGTGAGCGTTGGAAAGCTCAATAAATTCTATAGAACCTATAGATCAAAAATATGTCCTCATGAGAACGGTTCAATAATATACAGGGTGGCCGGAACATTGACGTCCAAAAATAAAATTTCGGTCCCTCGTATCGTGGGGTATTCGAATCACCCCCATGTATGTTCCGCGACTTTTCATAGTTTTCGAGTTATGAATTTTTTTCTGAATGTTTGAAAATTTTCGACCTGACCAACCTAAAAAAATTCTAAAAAAAAAAGTAGAGGGTTTTATCGAGTTTCTTTTTTTATGATTATGAAAGCTGAGAGTCTGGCGCATTCTTGAAGCCTACTTAGGAATTATGAAGTCACCTGTTAAGATTTTTAATTTAAAGTTGAAAATTTGAGTCATAATTTACCGAACGTAAATTTTTCACTTTAGATCAACATTTTCATAACTTTCATCACAGTTACGAAGCTGATTATTTTATGCATAAAAGTACTACTTATGAAAATTCAGTTGCAAAAAAAGAAACTCGATAAAACCCTCTACTTTTTTTTTTAGAATTTTTTTAGGTTGGTCAGGTCGAAAATTTTCAAACATTCAGAAAAAAATTCATAACTCGAAAACTATGAAAAGTCGCGGAACATACATGGGGGTGATTCGAATACCCCACGATACGAGGGACCGAAATTTTATTTTTGGACGTCAATGTTCCGGCCACCCTGTATACTGCGAATAAGGAGGATAGGTGCAGTCGCATATTAATGAATCTAAATCTTGACCACAATTTAATGATGCTTATAGTTGTCACAATATTATGAGCTTTTTGACGTTCATATATATTTGAAGCCTGAAAGGGCCAATATATTAACTCTTTAAACGTCGATTGCACACCCAGGTGTTCAGATAATAATATAAAATCCATTGTGTCTGCTAATTGGCGTGCGACAGGTTAATGAACTCGACTGTACATTAGCGTTATTATAAGCACAACATTTTTCTCCATGACCAAGTATGAACTTGATAACTTACTTTAACAAACTGCTTGCAAGGCGTCGCCTTCCTGATGAAGTTGAACAGTGAGTCCACGATGTTGGCCGAGGTTGGCTTGGGGCACTTCTCTAGCACGTTCACGATACACTTCTGTAATGTCGTCATTTGAGTGCACTGCTCTTCCTGTAAATATGGAGAATGCATTTGATTTAATATTTTAATGTCGAGAAATAATGCAAGAGGACGCCCCATTTAAGCTGCGTCATACATCGACAAGCGTCGCGTTCGCATAGCGTTTGACGAACGCCTACACTAGATGCGAAGAGTGCCTTACTGGCCGACTTTTACGATTTAAAACGAAAAACAGCCAATGCATAGGTCGAATTACTTAAAGATGCTTTGAGTGCGCACTAGAATAAGCGCTTCCATCAATAGAGCTAACATAAATATATAAAAGTTATCAAGTTGTTGTAAACCCGCAAAATTCAAATTGTCTTACTTTTATAAATAATTAAATAATCTTTGGCATTCCTTCAAAATTATTATCTCAACTTATGTATTGTTAAAGTAAACTTAAACTTAAATATCCTTTTGTTATTCCTTCAAAACTATTCTCTCAACTTGTGTATTGTTAAAGTAAACTGGAAGAGCTGGACCACCTAATACAAGCAAATCTTTGCTTAAAAGGTGCCTCCAAACTTAAAGCTATGTAAATTACAAAGTTGACAAAATAAACATATTTTTTTTTTTTTTTTGTTCATCAAAATATGATTCGCGACTGTAACAAATATGTACTTACCTTAACCAGTGTCATCATAATCATCGGCCTAGCCTTTTCCCAATTATGTTGGGGTTGGCTTCCAGTCTAACCAGCAGCTGAATACCAGTATTTTACATGAACCGACTGCCTATCCGACCTCCACAACCCAGTTATTGGGTAATACGATACCGCTTAGTAAGACTGGTAGTCGGATGACTCGTAGCGACTGTCAAAGATCCAAGAATGACAGCCGGGATGAACGGCTTAACGTGCATTCCGAGGCACGGGGGGTATCGGTATGTAAAGATGGTCACCCCATAGCTTAACCTGATCATTCGACCCGTGCGGCTGTTATTACTTAGTTTACAGAATTAAAATAATTAATACAACATCTATGTTAAAATCCTATGCTGAAATCATTCAAGTCATTCAACAGTCATGAAAATGTGAATTTCCCGGGCTACCCTGGCGCTTTCGCCTTTAAAGAGAAGTAGTAAATTAAGAAACTCCTAAGACATAATTGTTAATGATGACCAATTTTCTAATTCTTACCTTGAACTCAAGCTGCAACATTCCAGAGTCGGTCATGTTCTTAAGGTTCTCCGTCGTCTGTGAGTCGAAGGTAGAGTTGAAGCAGTTCTGAATGAGCTCAGTTTTGTCCTGGAAACACTCCTTGCCGCCTTCTGCGATGAACACTGAAAATAAAGAAAAATAATCATAAAAAAAAAACGTGGTAAGATGAATGGTTAAATGTGTTGCTAAGCTCAAAACTCGAGAACGTCTGGAGCAATTCGGGTATTTTTTTTCAACATTCGTTGAAGTCCGAGGAAGGTTCTTATCAAGAGAAACACTGGTATAGTTGCCGGGAAAATTGGAAAATTTGGGAAAACTGAAAGTGAATTTTCTATGGAATCTTTGTATAAGTAAAAAATTTGGACTGGACAACGTCTGTCGGGTCAGATAGTTATTTATAAAATTTATTCAGTTTATTCTAAAGCATTTGTTAACAGGTCCGACGGTGCACCTCATCATCTGCCTAGCCTTTTCCCAACTAAATTGGGATCGGCTTCCAGCCTAACCGTATGCAGCTGAACAGGTCGCTAGTATTATTATTGTATAAACTTACATGCGATCCGGTCGCCATCCTTAAAGCAGATAAAGTCGGCTAACTGCTCAGTAACGTTGTACAAAGTCTTGAAGTTCTTCTGCTCGGGAGCCGAGAAGCAAGGCTTCACCGTCTCTGTCATATTGCGGAAACATCCTTTGAAATCCGGTGTCTTGACGCAGTATCTGGAAACAAAATTGAACTGAGTTATCTCGTCATCAAGGTTCATTCCATAGTAGTATGGTCGTATATTTCTTTTATTATTTAATGGATCCGCTCTTGACTTTGAACTCGTCTGATGAAGCGACGGAAGAAGTCTAGGACGGAACTAGCTCACCTAGAAATTGCCTGTGGGTTAGATCGCACGGAACTTCTATCTATACATGTCATATTATAAATTTCGTGTCTATGTGAGCGCATTGTTCTTCTAAACTACACAACGGATTTTGATACGGTTTTCACCATTATTTAGAGAATTTATTCTGGAAGGTTTATCTGTAGAATGCAGTAATATTAAACTTACTTATAATCAAAAGAATTCGATGTTATATCAAGTCGTAAAAACCGTGGGTTGCAGAGGTCGGTTGCTAGTAACATTGTAATTGTAGGTAGGTACTACTCATAGGGTCTACAATAAAGCATATACACATATTCTATCAGTCTACATAGGCATGATATGGTCATACTGGCAAAATGTGTGTGCTATGGGTACACCTCTGCATATTCATGCGCATAATGTCGTGGATATTTAGTCCTATTTGAGCATGTCCCATTTACTGCAACGTTGTAAAGGGAAGTTATCATTATCTATGTATGTCAGCTGGATTGTTGATAGTACTCTGTTCTTATTAGACGACTTGAGACAACGTTCTCACACTACGGTCTATTTATGTTTGCCATCAATTAAGCCCCAAGTCTGCTATATTTTAAAAATTCGTCATTCCAACACGATCCCATTGTCATTTTGCTAAAAGTTCGTAATCTGCTAAATTCATAATGGTCGATCATTGGTCGGTCACCGGTCTCGTAATAGAATCGTGGTAGAATGACATTGTCGTATTGCCATTATTATAAAACCCATTTTATTATAAATGAATTTCGAAAAAGTACTACTAAATTTGAACATTTACTCATGCCAGATTTCATTTATGTACTTAGTGTTTTAATTTAAGCAATCTGAAGTACCTCCCTAGTAAGATTAGCAGATTACTGTATACGTCAGTCATTCATTTGTCATTATGTACGAGATTACCATTCTATGCCATTTCTTACAATGGAGTGTCACTGGAAAGTCATAATGACGCCATTATATGTAATAATAGATTACCAAACTTGTCAAAATCAACAATTATGAAATCAATGATAGACCATTCTAACTGTAATAGCAGACTTGGGGCCCTGGCCTCCAGGTTGTTTCTGAGTTCTAATGGAAACACCCAATAACACTTTGCACGACCGACCCGGGGACTGAACTCAAGACCCAATGTTCAGAAGCCGTGCTGCGACTACTCGAGTCGAGACAAGCTTTTTTTGTTGAGTGGCGATGATCCTATGATCATTAAGATCCATATTGAAATTGAATTTGTGAAATTCAACACTGGGCTAACGTTTCGGGATCATGTCACAAGCTGCTGCAGAAAAGCTTACCGTAACTTAGGTTTTATGCTCCGTATGGTGCGTAGTTTTACTAACATTAAAGCGGTTATCGCCTTATACAATGCTTTAGTTAGAAGTCAATTAGAATGTAACGCAGTCATTTGGTCCCCACATGAATCTAAATATAGGCTCATGCTGGAGAGAGTACAAAACAAGTTTGTGAGGCACTTGTACTTGCGCTTGTATGGTGTATACCCATTTTATCCGCTTATGTACCCAACTTTATTTATTTTGGGTATGGTTGGATACAACGAACTGAGAGTCAGGAGGGATCTCGCACTCACCTCGTACATATTCAAAGTACTTAGAGGGAAGGTACATAATGCGGACATATTAGAGCACATATGTTTATGTGTCCCCGACAGGTACGTGTGGCGACGGCGACAGCCACGGCTGCTGGCGGAGCCGCGCGCTCGGACAAATCTTTTAAGTAAGTCGCCACTGCCGCGTGCACTCCGCACTCTCAACCTCATAGCTGGTGACACGGACCTATTCTGTTGTTCTCTGAGTGAGTTCACAAAGAATGCATTGTTTGTAATATGTTACAAAATTAAATTATAATAGTAAGTTAATAATAAGTTAACTTAAGAGTTTTTTAGATATGTGCTACACTATCGCAATAGATGATGACTCTGTAATGATAGATGTAAGTTGGGAAAAAAAAAAAAAAAAAAAAAAAAAAAAAATATTAGCATGTTTAATACTAACTTCTTAAACACTTCATCGACCTGCCCTGTTGGCTTGGCATCTTCGATCTCCTGCTGCAGGACTTCCATGTTCACCAATTCGTTGAAGCATGTCATGAGGTTCTTGGCTGCTGTCTGAAATTAAAGAAGACAATAAAAAATATTACTTCGACAAGTATTTTTTGCTTTATCATATTAACAAAAAATTTGTTAGATAAAACGCATTAAAGTTGGGGAGTGGGGGCTCGCTACGTCACAACACCAACAGATTTTAGATAAAATCTAGCAAAGAAGTGACGTCATGCCACATTTTAACTCAATGTATCGCCGTAATCTTTTAAATACTTAAGTACGTGTCCAATATTTTTTATAATCTACACGGCGGACAAAAAAAAAATTTATCCATCATCCCTATTATACTTTGGTGCAGATGTAGAGGTAGGCTAAGAAATATTTATAGGTGTCATCTGACACTATGCTGAGCTGCACGCGTAGCATGACCACCAATCCACCATATAAACGAGTTTTGTCGACGGAATACTTTGCGTCTTAGCATGGCAATGTGTAATTTTGTCTATTCTTCCATTGACAAAACATGTCATGCTACGCGTGCTGAGTACCATTGGGCATTATAAACATTTTCATGGTTTTAAGGTGCTTTTTGTTATGATGCCAATAAACGCTATGTTTTCTTTCTTATTTTTTAATTCTCTAACACAGTTCGACGACGTTCACTGCTGGTCTCTCCAAGTATAGTACAGACCTGAGGTCCTGATCAGAAGTTTTGTAGACTTAATATTACAGACACAAACTGAATAAATGTAGCCGAACATATATCTACTCATTTTATTGTAAACGTGCCAAAATAACTATCGTAATTAAATACCTACGCATAAGTGACACATCACCTTATGCATAGTATAAAATATGTAAGCGCTTAGCGAAATTTAAACCATTTTCTTGTTTGTACAAATGTACAGTATCAATTCTATCCAATACTGTAAATTAAATACATACGAATTAAAATATTCCTTCTGTATAACACCTCATAGTTACCAGGTTCATAGCCAACCAGCCTTTTACTGTCCACTGCAGGACAAAGGCCTCTTCTCATACAGAGAAGGCATGAGCATTGATCACCACGCTTGCACAAGACGGGCTAGCGATTTCAGACTTATAGTCACATGTAGCTTCTGCCAGCGGCTTCGCCCGCGTGGATGTCGGAAAATATCCCACGGGAACGTACTACCGGGAATTCCTTCCTTATTCCTTGTCTACATTATAAAGTGAACCTCTGTGCAAAATTTCAGCTGTCATCAACGCCCAGCCCAAAGCCTTGAATCTAGTCAAGGCTTTGGGCTGGGCGTTGATGAGTCAATCAATCAGTCAGTCAGTCAGTCAGTTAGGACTTCTCTTTTTATTTATATAGATGGGTCCAGGTCTCCTTCACCGATGTCAGTAATGTCCAAGATAAACTCAGAAAGTACAGTCAGCAACAAAAGTCGATTAACACTTGTGTTTTCTAAATCTTAATTATTGAAAAAAATACTTAATTAAAATCGGAACAGATGTAAATTTTAATGAAAATTAACGCTTATCTAGGTAATAAATGAAATGCTAAAAAGCAGGTTATCGTATCATTTTGTGTTAATTTAGACTATGCCAAAAAGTAGCGGTGTTAACCGACTTCTGCTGCTGACCGTACATCAATAGTTAAAAAGAAAATCGCTTTTGAAGATCATCGCGGACATTTGCGGTGAACCACTTTTTAACCGACTTCTAAAAAAGGAGAAGGTTCTCAATTCGGATGTTTGTTTTTTTTTTTTTTTTTTTTTTTTTTTTATGTTTGTTCGCGCATAACTCCGTCGCTTGCCAACCGATTTGAAAAATTATTTTTTTGATGGAAAGGGTATACTTCCCAAATGGTCCCATTTTTTTCAAAATCCAGTTCTGATGATGGGATCTTGGAGAAATCGAAGGAACTCTTCAAATATTATAGGCACACCTATAGCGATTTGGGTATTTTTTATAGTAGCTTGTGCATTTGCTCTCGGAAAGCACCACTTGGTGAAGTGGAACTGATGATGAAGACCACAGATGGCTACCGGAACTACTCAATGATAAATATTTCACGGGTTGCGATTCGATTACTTTAATATGGTTGCTAAGCAATTTCCGCTCGTCAAACAATGCGTGTGGTGAGTGGTTGTTGAGGAGTTCTCCTGGTTCTTACCAGCAGAACTCCTCAACAATTAACGTCCCAGCATCGGGAAAAGCAATATTTTGTAACATGTGATGAGCAATTGACATTAGACTATTGTAACTTATACAAATTATAAACAGACCCACTAAAAAGCGAGAAATAAAAACTTTTTAACAAAAAAAAAAAACTTCTTCAGACTTCCAAAAATCACTACAAAGTGAAAAATAACTTTGATTTCGGAAGTCGGTGGCAAAAAAAAAAGAAAGTAAATAAAAAACGAAAGACACCGACTTCCGAAATCAAAGTTATTTTTCACTTTGTAGTGATTTTTGGAAGTCGGTTTTTTTTTTTTTGTTAAAAAGTTTTCAAACTTCTTGTTCGCCGCAAATGTCCGCCATGGATATTTTTGCATGTGAGTGTACTGAGTTGCAAGCAAAGCTAGTAAGTGGGTAACGTTTAAGTTACTATTACGTAAAATGCGTTACCTAACTAAGCAAGTTTTTCTTGACGACGATAATTATGTAGGTACTTATTTAGTTTATTGCTTACTTTTTGTATTCTATGCAAAGGTTGTTGGACTAAAATGAACAGTATAAACAACTTAGTTTATAAATATTACAACCAACTTTATTTATTTTAAAGGTTATCAAAATGATGAAGTTTCTTCTACAATCTTCGTCACAATCTACTTGTCTCGCTGTAGGTATATATGTCGCAGGGAAATGAGGATATTTTTCCAGGGATTTCATGAAATCCCTGGAAAAAAAAATCATCTGTTCAGTACATTTTGACGAATTATGCGAACATAAATGTACTAAACAGCTGATTTTTTTTCGCGATTTCAGGTTTGGTCCCATAATAAAAGTTGTTCATAATGATGAGTACAATGAGCCCTTAAGAGGTTTTGCGCATTTAACGTTACACGTTGTATATATAATTGGCATTATTTCATTGAAAAAGGAAGATGTTTTTGTCTTCTTACAAGAGTGAGTAATTATTACCTACTTAATTCATTTGTTTGTGAAAAAGTTCTAACAACTCAATTAGAAAAGTTTAAATTAACCTAACTCGTAATTAACCAATTAAGTACCTAAACTAAGCTGTTTTACACCTATTTTTTTTAAACCTGTTTTGTTTTATTTAGGTATCATTCTGGTACAGAAAAAAACAGGTTTAAAAAAAACTATAAATCTCATAAAATTACTAGTTTACTATGCATGTAGGTTTCCACGATGAATTAACTAACCTAACAATTATTATCTTCAACTGTCTGGCGCGGTAACGATAGACGCAAGAACAGTTCTGACTTTTGACCCATAGTTCTAATCACGAGGCACACATTATACCGTCGATCGAAGTGATGCATACGGGGCGAAGTCAAAACTAACATAATGCAACAAATATCATCATCTGCCTAGCGTTTTGTTATGTTGCACTAGGTTGGGGTTGGCTCCCAGTCTAATCAGATGCAGTTGAATACCAGTATTTTACATGGAGCGACTGCCTATGTCACCTCCACAACCCAGTTCCTGAGTAACACGATACCCCTTGGTAGGACTGGTTTTCACTTCACACACTTTCAGGCTTCTGATTACTGATAACGAATGTCAAAGACCTACAAATGGCAGCCAGAACCAACGGGTTAACGTGCTTTCCGAACAACAGAAATGTAAAAGGTCAAATTAAAATAACCGGCAAAACTTCACATACTTACTTAAATATTAATTTGTTTTATCATAAGTAGATATCGATAATGTCTAGTGATGTAAAATAAAAAAAAAAATCTTAAGTTAAAATTAAATAATAAATAAATAAATATCCTTGGACATTTCACACAACGCCATCTAGTCCCAAGCTAAGCAACCTAATGCTTGTGTTATGGTAACGAGATGGCTGATAAACTACTTATACTTAATTTTTTTTTGTAAATGCATACATATTATAGATAGAAAAACACCTAATAATACACATAATGTATAATAATACCTACCATAAGACCATATCTGTGAAGTTTCTATAGATAATTTAATACAACGTAACGTTAAAAACAGGATTCAAAAATAATATAGTGACCTTACTAACTATTACAAACTAATCACATGTTTACAACACCCTATAGGTGCTAAGTACATAGTCTACGCAACCACAATATATTTCCTATTAATAACCACATCCGACTCTGATTAGATACCCCAACCATGCATACAATGGGAATGAACTTTAGACTCTAAAAAATCTTAATACAATTAATGTACAATGACCAAAGGACTGACCTAATAGTGGTGGGGACCAAAGGTGACCTTTAGCCCAAAGTGACTCAAGGTGACATACTGTACCTACTGATACAATGAAGGCACACTGGGCCATTGCTTTACCGTGATCAAATTAGGAGACGTTCTTTGATTCTTCATTTTCAATTTTGTGTGGCACACAAGTAGATGTTAAGGGGAGCGGGGGGGGTGTTGTTGGGGGGGGGTTAAGTTTTTACATGAATATAATACCCATGTCGTTTTTAAGTAAATATTAACATCTTTTGTAAAAATAAAGATTTCAATATTTTCCTGTTCATATTTAGTCCAATTTTCTAAGCTGATTCCTAGTTACAATTTTTCAGCTGGCAAAAATATTTTTCCTATGTTAAGGATGATGCGCCAGGGTAGCCCGCGAAATTCAAAATTTCTTACGTTTTTTGCAATTTGTAGGTCAGTGTGAGCTTGTATGTTGATTAAAATATCATTCGCGGCCGTAGCTAATATGGCTTCACAGAATTATAATCATTAGAATCAGCAATACAACTCCATAAGTTAGCATTTACCTCAAATCTAGCGATTTCATGAGGTTTGAGGTAAATGCCAGATTAGTAAATCTGGTATAAATTCTAATGTAGCGTTTGGTTGACCAAAACCACGTTTTCCAATCATTACACACCCGCGTATATACGGTATACGGTGTATACGGGATTAGATTCTCTAGTTGTAAGTATACAACTAGAGAATCTAATCGATTCTCTAGTTGTAAGTATACAACTAGAGAATCTAATCCCGTATACGCGGGATCCCGCACTGTTTTTGCAGTATCAGTAATCCGGGATTACACGTGCGCGAGTCGCGGGATTTGCGGGACTGAAAAAAACATGGAATTCGACGAAAAATGGGCGACAATATGTCTTTAGAAGCATTCACACCGCGCGACTGTACTCTTGAGCGAGACAACTAAGAAAACAGAAAAAGAATCTGTATTCTATCGCGAAAATTCGAAAATACGAAATACCAAAATTCTCGGTAAGTATCGCGATACCGAGAATTTTCGTACTCGATATTTTTGTTTCGAAACCTACTTTAATAAGTAGGTATCGATACTTTTCACTTTACTCGATACACGAATTTGTATTCACTAATTCTGGGACTTCCCGGTAAAATAAAATAACTTTGGGGAAAAATTAAATGCACCATGTTTGGACGATATCTCGCGGTGAAGGCAATTTCGTCATTATTTCAATGCAATAAAGTTAGTGATTTGTGGTAAGTAGGTACTGGTATAGTAACTATAATGAATATATATTTTATATATCATTCCATAAATTCGTGAATATAACTACCAACAAAAAGTATGATTTTATTTGCAGTCTCGCAAATCCCGCGGAACCGCGGGATTGAAGACATCGATCCCACATTCCCACATGCTTTCGGGATTGAGATTTTGAAGTGGGATTGGATTCCCTACATACAACTGATCAGTGTTTGGATCATACGTCAAATACCGAAATACCTACTTATGTTTAATTTTTTAAACAAAAGTACACATTTCTGGTTCAACAAAGTATTGTCTTATATAAGTATACATTTTCCAAACTCAGAAATAAAGAAATTCGTAACAAAAACAGAGTAGGTATTTGGACTTTGTGTAAATCATTTTGTTTGTGTCTAGGTGTCTTCCTCGACCTTCATTCGATGAATAAAACAGATGTTAATTTATTGTGTCGGTTCCATAAGTAGCATCACATTGAATATGATACTTTCAGAGATCTATGTAGGTAGGGTCAGCAACAGCAACGCGTCGTATCTCCAATTCTCCACCCAGTAATAGGACTCGCTCAACAAGGAGCGCTGTGCCAAATTAGACGCATTATGACAGAATAAATAATAGTACTAATTATTAATTTATTACTTTAAATACTGAAAACAAAAGGTAAAACACGTAAGTAAGTATACTAAAAATACGCTTGATAGTTTTGCGTGATTCTCAGTTTTTTATCCGCGTTAGACATAACTTTACAAATTAATTACACTATAAACAATCTAAAAGTTATTAAAAAATGCTCTAATTTAACTTTATATTTTATCCAAATTATTTACTAAATTCGTTTAGATGTGATCTTCAGTTTAAAATCATTAAAATTCGCAAATCGCCGTCGCCTTAATCGAAGTACCTACCCCCTTGTACCGAAGTACGAAAGCTCGTTGTTGCTCGAGACCAAACAGTCTTTTCCCTTTTTAGGGATCCGTAGGAACCGTCCAACAAGGAACCGTTATAGTTTCGCTATATCCGTCCGTCTGTTTGTCCGTTCGCAGCTTAGCTCAGAGACACTTAGTACTAGAAAGTTATAATTTGGCATGGATATACATATTCATCACGCCGACAAAGTGGTGAAATAAAATCATGAAAAAATTTTATATTATGCAATTAGTGAATAAAGGACGGATTTAAAGCGAGGGCCATAGATGAATCACGAGCTAGTGAAGGATTCTAACGACTGAATCACGACCGTAGGGAGTGATTCATGATGATAGTGTTAAAATCCTGAACGACGCGAATGATTCATGGCCCCTCGATATAAATCCGTTTTATTCAAGAGTTGCATACTATACTTTGTACCATAACTTCGAGAAAAAGAAAGATTTAAGCGAAAATACATTTAATGAAGAAAAAGCAATGTTAAATTGGCTTTGATGTAAACCAGCCGTGATTTGTTGTGTCGCAAGTTTTCCACTATATCGGCCGCCCTCTCTTTCATAAACTCAGGTGTTAACACATCTTCATCACTTGAATGCATTTTTAATCGATTTATTATTAAGTAACACTATACTTTGTGTACGTACAACTTACACTACTTACTGCTGTTTGAATAGGTACCTATTCAAACAGCAAAGAACACAAAACAGTTTTTATCCTAATGCTTAACTCCTTGTCAAAAATGTCGACTAATCAAATTGAATTTAGAACACACCAATTTATATAGGTCGAATACACAGATTTAGAGTAGATAGATAGATTTAGGCTAGATACGGCATGCTTACCGACCAAGCGTGCCCTGTTGTACTAAAAAAAAGTCTGTTAGCACAGTGACGCATAGCGATTGAAACAATTCTGTTTACGTTGAGCACATTACTAAATTGCTGGGGTGAAGTTATCGTAGGTATAAAAAAGATGACACGCTCGGTTTTCATACTATCTCTAATAACATGCGGTATCTAGCCTAGGTACTCTAAATATGTGGTCGAATACATTGGTATGTTCCAAATTCAAACATCAAAACAGTGAGTAAAAGTGCTTTTTATTCACTGTTTTCAGTGAATAAAATAAGCTTTTTAGAGGGGGAGTGGTATAAAAATTTTTTTAGGGTACCTTCTGTACACTTAAAGTGGAGATGTATTTTTTTCCTCGTCTACCCCATGGTGCGGGGTGTTGTTGGAAGGGTCTTTCAAAAATATTGAGGGTTTGTGAAAACAATTTTTCGATTTAGGGATCTGTTTCTGAAATATTAAGCATTAAAGTGCTAATTTTTAGGCTTTTCAAGTTTACGAGTGCAACTACGGAACCCTATTACTGCGAGTGGCCCGACACGCACTTGGCCGGTTTTTTTCTATCCTACCTAGTCCCGTCATCGCCATAAGATAATCGGTATAGTCGCCGAAATAAGAGCCAACGATAGTAGCTACACCGATGCTTGTACGTATTTAGGTCAATTCAATTTCACCCTGTATTTCGATAAACACAAGAGTACCCTGTATGTCGATAAACTCGTGATTAGGAACTATGGGTCAACGCACCGAATAATTCGTTCTTCGTTTACCAAATCAGACAACCGGTCGGCGACCTTTAAAATAGTAGTTGTAGTAGTCAATTTACTACCGAAACGTACCTTCGTAAACAACATCACATCACACATACTTCATACATCATTTACAATTTTGGAGGTTTTATTCTTTATATTCTTTATATGACTATAAATGACTGTACTTATTATAAATGGTCGTTTAAAATTAATGGGAAACTCAAGAGTAAAATGTTTGATAATGAGTCAGCGCACACCAAGAGCAGAGCAGAGCATTTTCTGAGACTATTGAAAAATTAATCTTATGACAATTAATTCCACACATTGCAAAATTAAATACACGTCCAAACTCGTACATGCTCCAGCATCAAGTTTGGACGTGTATTTAATTATGCAATGTGTGGAATTGTCATAAGATTAATTTTTCAATAGTCTCAGAAAAGGCTCTGTTCTGCTCTGCTCTTGGTGTGCGCTGCGTCTTGCAAAATTCACTCGCGGCGAATTATTTGCCCAACTTTGTATTTTTTTTTAAACAAAAGCAATGAAATAACATTAAATATTATTACAGCACATGAATAGCAGGTTATTTTTTTTTTGAGTTCATCTGGGTGGACTACGTTAGGTAAATCAAGCGTTAAATACAGCTCTTTCGCGACAGCAACATTTCGAGTTATGTTTGTGTGCTTACAATGGGCAATACAAAAATTATTTACAAAATCTGTTCAGCGCATAATTGTTCCCATATTCTCGTTTTCAAAATGCGCTGATTACTTTTTTCTAATTATCTTTAATTTTCTTAATTTAGATGTCACAATGTCATCGAAATTCCTGTTTTTATCTCTTAATAAACAGTTTGTTTCGTAATAACAATGCACCGTATGCATGTAAAATTTGGTTAGTTTAATGCCAAGAGTTCAATAAAGCAAATACTAAAAATTAGCATCTAAATCACCTTACTCTAACAATAATAATAATATCAAAAGACCTCCAAAACGCTCCGACCCTCTAAGGAATTGCCCTCGCACTTCTTGTTCGTAAACTCTGTTTTGGAGGTCTTTTGAGATTATTATTATTGTTAGAGTGTTGTTGTTATGTAATCGACTTCGTTGCTGACCGTATCTATCCTATCTGACTAACCTACACTTAATCTGTTTTTATCACACTAACAGTTTGATCGAGACCTGACACTTATCAACGATTCAATATCAACATTCTCTTGACAAATGCAATTATTAGCGAGTCATATCTTAGCACTCGGACTGATAAATCAAGGTAATTACTGATTAGATTTGTTTCACAAACCTAGGATTACGTTGCCGTGTGAATGTGCTTTAAAATAATATTTGAGCTGAAATGAGTAATGTGACTTACCTACCTACTAGTGTTTGTTGAATAATCATCTTTATCATATTAGTCATTACCATAATTATGATATTAAGCTCGTCTGCATTTGTACTTTACAAACTTGCACCGGAACTTAACCCGGGTACCTTGATAACTGCATATCATGGCTTAGTCGCATCGGTATTGCGTTATGGTATTATCTTCTGGGGCAATTCCACACACAAAGAAATTGGTGTTTGTTTCAACCGCGCGGCCATGGCGTTAAAAAAAAAAAAACTATGCCAACATTTTGTAACAATTTGTAAAAGTTGACCAAAACCACAAAGAAGATTGGCAAAATGGGTACCGAACCAAACTGGGTCAATTTTAAACATTTCAAAAGAAGACTAACTGCAATTTGCAGATCAAAGCACTGTTGATATTTTCCAATTTAAAATGTTTTGATAGCTGTTGGAGGTAATAAATAAATCTTAAAAGTTAATTCTTATGCAATCGTAAATAATTGTAATGCAAAAACAAAACGCATTAAAACAACTCATACAATGCGTGTTGCCATATTCAGCAAAGAAATCGGTATAGTTAATCGATCATAGACATCATACGATTTTAAAACTGGTGCTTATTGTATTAAAAAATGGAGGAGCTCGTGGCTAAGTAATTACAGCCGCACGGGTTGATCCATCGGGTGAAGCTACGCTTGCCGGGGTTGGTCAGTGGATGGGTGACCATCTTTACATACCGAGACTCCTCCGTGCCTCGGAAAGCACGTTAAGCCGTTGGTCCCGGCTGTCATTCGTGGATCTTTGACAGTCGTTACGGGTCGTCAGAAGCCCGAAAGTCTGACAACCAGTCTTACCAAGAGGTATCGTATTACCCAGTTACTGGGTTGTGGAGGTCAGACAGGCGGTCGCTCCATGTAAAATACTGGTATTCAGCTGCATCCGGTTAGACTGGAAGCCGACCCCAACATAGTTGGGAAAAGGCTAGGCAGATTGATTTGAGTGTATTAAAAAATGGTTCGATATAAGTAGACTAAACATATTTCGTCAAATATTATATTAACGAACATCTATTTATATAATCTACATTTCAATCACAGAAATAATTTACTTATTTATAATGATAGGCTAGATATCAAATCGATTTTTTACTGATTTCTGTACTAATAGTGGCAACACTAGTATAAAAAAAAGAAAGGATTCAAAAATGTCTTCCGTTTTATCTCGTGCTCGTGCTCTCGTTCATGGTTTGTGGTATTTTCGATACTGCGTAAATGAATGTGAATTCGAGCTTTGTGTTTTGTGTGTATGTGTTGTATGTACTTACCTACATACTGTTCACGATTTGTGTTGAGTAGAATAATCTTGTTCCTCCGTAGGATTGAATGACAGTGAGACAGGACTCGGTGTATAGTTTAGTTTTTTTTTTCTATTGTTTTTATTAGTTTAATTGAGAAAGTGACTCTTGTGTTATTCCTATTATAAAATGTCGGCGACCGATCTTCGCTGCATAAACTGTGATATACGCCTAAGACATCTAAGGCGACATGTCATTTCTGGTGAAGGTGATGGTCTTGAAGCTGTAATCCAACACTGGGCCTACCCTCGAAATGTAAGTAAATAAATAAAAATAACCCTAGTTTAAACATATCAATTGATCTCGGCATTTTGTTCAGTAAGTGTAATGATTAAAAAAAAGTATTATAAGGTGGGTAAATGTATTAAGGAGTGTAAACAAAACTTTATTGATTTGTTAGACGTTTAAACAGTGTAGTAAACATTTAAAATGTATGTGGACTTGAGAAAATATGTAAAATACCCAATTGATAAAAAGCGCTCTTGGTTAGGAGTGGTTTATTTTTATCATTTTCTGTAAATTGTCTAAAGGTTTTATAAAGTCATAAGATATTATAAACAAATAAATAGTTATCCTATTTTCCGAAGCAATGGTTTATTTTAACTATTTATTGTGGCTATATACATTTTGTATTTTACAGATTAGTGATACCGATTGCATCTGTAATGCATGCTGGGAGTTAGCCAATTATCAATTATCGAGTGGCAATGAACAAGCTTCTACATCACAACAAGTTAGCCATCGTCAACTGTGTATTAATTGTGGACGTTCTATTTTACGGGCCAGTAGCCGACAAGTGATCAGGCCAAACGCTAATGAAGAGGAACAGCGGATGGCAACTATTATATCTACATGGATACACCCTCGTCAGGTATGTTCACAGTTATAATACACAATATTAGTTCTACTGTCGAACAATTTAATTAACCAACTGCTACTACTAGACACAACAGGACATGCAAACATATGTTTTCCTTTAGTCTATTATGTCTTAAAGTAATGTTCAATAAAGACAATCATTTAAAACAAGAACATTGAAATCTAGTAAAATGCACATGTTTGCTGTAAGCTAGTAGTGTATATTTAAAACATCATAATATTCACTTGTTTTGATGAAATAGGTATTTATTTTTTTTTTTTTTTATTTTTTTTGGTATAATACATCTGTTGCTGTTTGTTGTAGCTCATTTCAACTGACCAAGCATGTGTTCCCTGCTGGCTTCGGGCTCAAAGAGCCTCAAGACGACAACAGCCTCTAATTATAAGTGACCAGCCACTTCATGTACAAGAAACAGACAACCTAATAAGTCCAGATATCATACACAATATGTGTATTAATTGTGATGTAGAGATTGCCTCCGAGGCTGGACATATCATATCAAATGTACATGAAAATCTTGTGGCGATTATTAAACTATGGACCTTCCCAAGGCCCGTAAGTATGAGATATACAACGTGTAATGCTAAATGCGCAAAACCTCTTAAGGGGTCATTGTACTCATCATTATGAACAACTTTTACTATGGGACCAAACCTGAAATCGCGAAAAAAAAATCAGCTGTTCAATACATTTTGACGAAGTATGCGAACATAAATGTACTGAACAGCTGATTTTTTTTTCGCGATTTCAGGTTTGGTCCCATAGTAAAAGTTGTTCATAATGATGAGTACAATGACCCCTTAAGAGGTTTTGCGCATTTAGCATTACACGTTGTATATTATATATGTTTATCTTGCTGTGGTGTTATAACTGTGCCACTTGAGTTATACTCAAGCTCCCCTCCGGCTCACTAGTATTGCTGATTAGTACAACTAATACAGCTACAAATAATACAGCTTTGTATCTCTAGTACTACCAGTGGACATACTCATGGACTTAATGTTTTTTTCTTTGTTTTGTTTTTTAAGCTATCAATATACTGTTGTTCTTTTACCGGACTACGATTTACAATTAGTTTAAATACATTTCTGTTCATTAAATGCATGTTGTTTTAGGTCAGTGCAACTGACTGGATTTGTAATACTTGTTGGGAGATGGCAACACACCAGTTGCAACATACCTGCATTGTTTGTGGTACTTCAACAGAAGAAAATGCAGCTCATATTATTAATCATGCATTAGATGAAGATAATCAGATAGCTGCAATAATCAACCAAAGGATCCAACCGCGTCAGGTGTGTTTATTTTTTTTATTTTACTACAGAGGGAGTAGCGTTTCTCAGACATGTTTTGTATTTTAAGAGATTTACAAATACATCCTTATTGACATTAACCACTATCTGATGCAGAAGTAGATAATCACTTTCCCATTTCTGTCAATGGATGTTGCAATGATTGTTGATTGCTACATATACATGCCAATGTTGGGCGTTAATCAATTAATATTTTAATCATCATAGTAATTGATTGAAAAATTAATTGCAATTAATCTGTTAGTTGCATATTGCAATTAATTTATTTAAATTAACTCATGTTAATTGCAAGATACAATAAAAAAAATTCAATGAATATTTTGAATTGTTGGCAGAAACAATTAAAATTAACAATTAATAATCATGTTTCTCTGACTGCACCTACCTGTCTGTTCTACGAGGGAGGAAAACAAAGGACTAGGACCATAGGTCCTTTGTTTTTGCCTTTTCGTCTTTCTTTTCGAAAACCACCCGGCCTGTCCGACGAGGGAGAAAACAAAGGACCAGGACCTTAGGTCCTTTGTTTTCGTCTTTCTTTTCAAAACGCCCGACCTGTCTGTCCTACAAGGGACGAAAACAAAGGACCAGGACCTTAAGTCCTTTGTTTTCGTCTTTCGTTTTAAAAACTGCCCGTCCTGTCCGATGCGGGACGAAAACAAATTACCAGGACCTGAGGTCCTTTGTTTTCGTCTTTTCGTCTTTTCGTCTTTCTTTTTGAAAACTGCCCGTCTTGTCCGACGCGGGACAAAAACAAAGGACCAGGACCTTAGGTCCTCTGTTTTCATCTTTCTATTCAAAAACCGCCCGACCTGTCCTACGAGGGAGGAAAACAAAGGACTAGGACCTTAGGTCCTCTGGTAAAAAGAAAGACGAAAACAAAGGACCTAAAGTCCTGATCCTTTGTTTTCTTCCCTTGTAGGACAGGCAAGTCAGGCGGTTTTTGAAAAGAAAGACGAAAACCCTCTGTTTTCGTCTACCTAAGGTCCTGGTCCTTTGTTTCCGTTCCTCGTCGGACAGGTCGGGTGTTTTTCGAAAAATAGACGAAAAGACAAAAACAAAGGACCTAAGGTCCTGGTCCTTTGTTTTCTCCGTCGTCGGACAGGTCGGGCGGTTTTCGAAAAGACGAAAACAAAAGACCTAAGGTCCTGGTCCTTTGTTTTCTCCCTTGTCGGACAGGACGGTGGTTTTCGAAAAGAATGATGAAAAACGAAAACAAAGGACCAAGGTCCTGGTCCTTTCTTTTCGTCCCTCGTCGTCGTCGTCGTCGTCGTCGTCGTCGTCGTCGTCGTCGTCGTCGTCGTCGTCGTCGCCGTCGTCGTCAGACAGGACGGGCGGTTTTCGAAAAGGAGGAAATAAAGGGCCTAAGTTCCTGGTACTTTGTTTTCGTCCCTCGTCGGACGGGACGGGTGGTTTTCGAAAAGAAAGACGAAAAGACGAAAACAGAGGACCTAAGGTCCTGGCCCACGAAGAACGATTTAGCACGGCCTGGAACTTCTTTGCAAGATCATCAGTCAACCTTGTGATAGTCCTACCCTGTGCCACTCCTCCATCTTATATTATTTCTATTTACATTGTTTTAATTGAACTAAAGTTTAATTGCAGGAACAATTAATAATTAACAATTGATTAATTGTTAATTGAAAAACTAACAGTTAACAATTAATTAATTGTTAATTGATATTTCACAATTAACAATTAATCAATTGTTAATTGTACCTTGCAATTAAATTCTGCCCAACACTGATACATGCATACTTGCACATATCAAATGGTCATTATTGCCAGCCTAGTACAGTGCATCTCCCCATGTATAGCAACTTATTGATGGCCCTATTACCAGTGGTGTTTCTCTATGATTAAAATAATAACAAAGAGTCATATTAGTATTAGCAGTTGCAAAAAGGAATATTATAACTTATTCATTAGTAAGCAGTAGAATTTATGAACCGCACAAGTACTTAAATCAGTCTTTATTCTATTGAACAGGTCACACCCAATGAACCAGTATGTGTAGCATGTTGGGAACAAGCACATGCAGATTTAATCAGGAACATTGAACATGAACTCAGAACCCAAACTATAATTTTGCCTAACTTAAGAAGAGTAGCGGAAACTCCTAGGCATTGTTTATTTAGTGGTTGCACCAATACGGAACGTAATCATGTTCCTGATAATATACGACGACAAGTGTTGAGGAATAGTTATTTTTATATACCCAGAGGTTCTCGGGTATGTAATTATCATTTAGGCCGCAACAATTATAGTGAACTATATACAGCTGAATATAGTTTTGACTATTTTAATCCGAATCAGATTGAAGATTTGATATTCATATTAACAGAAGACCAGAATGAATTTCAGCTTGGTGATATACAAGCACTACCAGAACACTGGGTGCATTATTTTGTTGGAATAACAAAAGAGCAACACCAGCAGATTCTCAATGAAACCTCAAGACTATGCAACATGCGTCGTGGGAGCCTTGCACTGACTGCCTTGTTGTGCAAATTGCGAACTGGCGACTCAAATGAAAGGCTTTCAGCACTCTTCCAGGTTCCGAGGCGAACATTAGAAACGTTGATGGATGTTGCAAGGGAGATTTTAATTCAAGACTTTGTCCCGAGTCACCTGGGTATAGAACACATATCACGAGAAGAAGTTGCAGCCAAAAATTCGATCATAGCAGATGGTTTATTTGGAAATCCAGAAGTGCCAAATGGCCAAAAAAATGCAATAGTAATTGCTGATGGCACCTACATCTATACTCAAAAAAGTTCAAATTACCTTTTCCAAAAAGAGACATATTCTCTACATAAATACAAAAATCTGGTCAAACCATTTTTAGTTGTATGCTGTGATGGTTATATTTTAGACATATTTGGTCCATATGCTGCCACCACAAATGATGCTACCATTATGAATAGTTTGTTGGAGGAAGAGGCATTTGTGCAGTATTTTAATGAAGGTGATGTTTTCATCTTAGATAGAGGCTTCAGAGACTCCATGGACAAAATTCATGATAAGGGTTTACTAGGTCATATGCCTGAAAGTCTATCACCTGGCCACTCACAATTGACAACTCTAGAAGGAAACAGGTCACGATGTGTGACAATTAATAGATGGGTTGTGGAGGCAGTCAATGGCCACATAAAAAGGGACTTCAGACTTTTCAGGCAAGAATATTTTAACCGAGCAAGTCGACATTTAATGAAAGATTTAAAAATTGCATGTGCAATACTAAATGCATTTGGAACGCGGTTTCGAGACTCAGAAAATGCAACTGAAATATTAAATATAATTAATGATCGTCTGTTTATGGATAATGAATTAGCCTCAATTGTGTCCATGGAGCATCTGAATCGCCGCAATGTTTTGTTTAGAGACATAGATGCCTCGAATATTTCATTTCCTCGTTTGTCATATGAAGAATTGGTGTTGTTTGCGTGTGGCACGTATCAGATCAGGCAAGCAAGATCATATGTTGGAGAGCATTTTCGCTTTCATGGAATTTATAATCTAGAAATAGGTCGCGAACAAGTGGACTTGACCAGTTTGGGGGGAGAAAATATATTATTAATCCGGGCGAAAATAAAATCTCGTCACGTGGGACGGAAAACTTATTTCGTTTTTATTGCTGTAGAGAGGGAACAACAAGGTAGGAACGCCATCATCGGTTACTGTTGTAACTGTATAGTGGGGCTGAGAACAGTAGGCTGCTGTTCTCATGTAATGAGTGTAATATGGTATTTGGCATATGCGAGGCATGAGGGCGCCACTCCTCCGGCCGAATTTCTCGACAGTGTTTTGTTAAGAGTGTAATAAATACAATAAAATGCTTTTGTAAAGTATACACACTTTTTATTTTTACCAGTTACAAACTGTCTCCCTAATCTAATATAATAATTATGCTGAATCAGAAATAATAATATGTTATTACCTATCTATAGAGATTATAATCTTTTATCAATATACAGGGTTATTGGTAAAACATTAACAACCTCTTAAGGGTTCATTGTACTCATCATTGAACAACTTTCATTATGGGACCAAACCTGAAATCGCGAAAAAAAAATCAGCTGTTCCCTTACGTTCGCATAACTCGTCAAAATGTAGGGAACAGCTGATTTTTTTTTCGCGATTTCAGGTTTGATACCATAGTAAAAGTTGTTCATAATGATGAGTACAATGACCCCTTAAGAGGTTGTTAATGTTTTACCAATAACCATGTATAAGTATGTAAGTAACATACATGTTATACATGCAACGATTCGTGGTACTGTTAGGGTCAGCGCACACCGAACTGCAAAATGTTCGCGTATGGTCGAGCAAACTCTTGAATCTCAAAAGCTAGTATGCTCCTGCATGCTCGAGCATGGTCGAGCATCAAGTTTAGACGTGTATTTAATTTTGCAATGTATGGAATTGTCATAATATTCATTTTTCAATAGTGTCAGAAAATGCTCTGCTCTGCTCTGCTCTTGGTGTGCGCTGCCGCTTACTGTTACAATTCCCGGGTGGACAAATGTAGAAAACAAACTATATTGTCTTTGGTTTGGATGGTTGTGGAACTATCGTTGTTTTCGATTACCTATCATAACATAAATGCTTTAACTACTTAGCATGGGAGCGGAAGAATGTACAATTACATTCTTACCGTTGGTAATATCAATTTATGTTTTGGGAAAAAAGCCATTACAAATCATAAATAATAATTCCTAATATTTTTAATAGTGTATTGTAAAGAAGTATATAATAGGAAGTATCTATCGACCTACATACAAGGTAACCTTAGATAAAAATAATTAATTAGGGAGACTGGACCTGTGCCTAGCAGTGGGTGGCCAAGTATGGTGTCATTGAGATCCAAATACTTTGTTGTTAATAATATCAAAATAATATGTGATAAACCCTTTTTACAAACGTCGAAGACGGATTCTTACTATGTACTTAGTCGCATTTATGAGATGAGATGCAGTTGGTTCTTCAATGGTAGAGAATCAGAGGCCGGTAGAATATACCGAAGTGAAATGCGCGCAAAGACATAAGGTGACGTAAAAGCCAAGCGCAAATGTATAAAATATAGGTACTTAAGTATTCATTTCACGGTTCTAACCTCAAAATATTAATCCACTTAGGTTTAATATTTTGAGGTTAGAAGTCGATGTCAATATTTTTATTCCCAACACCTACGTAAAAGCTACGATTACATTTTCTTTAAGATTAAATTAAAGCATTAAAATGCACATATTTACTTTACGATACGCAACGTCTTTATGCGGTACTGAAATTACATGGACATCTGCCATTCTCCTTTGTCAAAGCTATGGTTAAAAAGTTAGAAGGGTTTGAACGTGGCCGCGCCATAATGTTTTTTTGACAAATAAATTATCTCTATCTCTAAGTACAAATCGAAAATACGTGAAAATTAGAGGAAACTTCGTGATGTTTTTTTTATCCAGAAAATTTTATTTTTTTGTGTTTTTGTACCACAAAAAGTTTGGAAATAAGTATCCAATGATGTAATACGTCATTGGAAATATCATGTAGTTACTCATATTATTTTTATTTTCTAATTAGGTACTTAGGTCTTATCAATTTCATGAAAAATCAAATTGAAGATAGGCAATTTTGATTTAACACTATGAGTTCAAAATACTAGTCATGCGTTTTGTTGTTTAAGTTAGGGGACGGACGCCGATTTGTGCGCTCTTTGTGAAGAAGCTAAAATCTTCTAAAGTGCCAAAAGAATTAACTCTGCTGGTGAGATGAGTTGCCTACAGCAAAGTAGCCCTTACTGTTGGTCCATCAAAACAACCGCGTTTTGACAAGGGATAAAAACATTCAACAAAAATCGAGCTAAATTGGAAACACCTTTAAACTTTAGGATGCGCTAAGGTGGCCCGCGAAATTCAATTTTTCTTACGTTTTTAGCCAGGTCAATGTCAGGTTGTATGTTGGAGTTAACTTATGGAGATGTATTGCTGATTCTAATGATTATAATTCTGAATTGATTCTAAACCCATTCTGATTATAAACCCATATTAGTTACGGACGCGAATCATATTTTAATCAACTTACAACCTGACACTGAACTGCAAATTGCAAAAAACGTAAAAAAAACCGGTCAAGAGCGAGTCGGACTCGCACACCGAAAGTTCCGTTCCGATTTCTGAAAAAGTCTGCTATTTAGAGACATCGTTTTATTTTTCCTGTAATCTTTACATAAACTTCTATCACATAGAATAATTTCAGATTTTTATCTTTGCAAACTTCGGAGATAAGGGGGGGAACGGTATTTTTTTTTTACATTTTTCATCAAAAGTTGAAAACTATGCAGACTAAAAAAAATAAAAAAAAGTGTTCGAGTATGTGCAAACAGCGCTCTTTCATATGATACCCCACATGCCCTTGTAGCTCCACTTTAAATTTTTAAGACCCCCTTTCAGCACCTGTTGCAAGATTTGTAAAATAGTTGGGTAAACGTCATCTAAAACTGTTCCAAATTTCAAGGTGATAGCATTAGTAGTTCTTGAGATATCCAGCTGTGACGGACAGACAGACAGACTGAGTCACACCATAAGGGTTCCTTTTTTACCATTTTGTTACGGAACCCTAAAAATGAATTTCGCGGGCTACCTTAGCGCATCCTCCTTCAGGCTCTACGTCTGCATTATCTCACGACTCGTAGAAGCTAGCGTGATGAGGAAGCAGATAAATACTGTCATGTAGCTACCTCGACCTCGAGGTCTGAAGTTTTTCATAAGGTTTTCCCGGAAGCCTAAGATGTTGGAACAAAGGACATAGATTTCCATTGTTTAAAACTACACTGCGTCGTTAAATCATACCTAAGTGTCAATCAATATCTGCTGCAGATACCTATTTCCGACATGAATAAACATTGAATTAAAAAAAAACAGGAATTAATTCAAATAAAAATCCTAGTTGCTTAGCTAAAATCCTAGCAGATTTTTATAAAAACTCGAAAATTCTCATGTGGTGTGCAGGGAGTTAAAATGTGAGACATAATGCGGCGGAAATAGGCGGAAGAAAACAGGTGTAGGTACAATTTACTTATGAAGCTTTGAAACAACTAAACTGCATTACATAAATTTTAGCAAAAACATCGTGAAGCCTAATCGCCAACCCGTCTTGAGCAATGCTCATGCCTTCTCTCTATGAAATGAGTTCTGCCCTGCTGTGCGATAATAATAGGTAGGTAACCAAATCTGGATAATTTTGTGTTGCTTGTTTATACAGGGTGTCTCAGAAAAGTGTGGTCAAAATTGAGGGTGCGGTACGAATAATCAAACTGAGCAACTTTCTCCATAGGACCAACATCAAAATCGCGAAAAAAATATTGTCTCATACATTTGGGTCGAGTAGGTATGGGACGAGTGATATTTTTTTCACGATTACGATGTTGGTCCCATAGGGAAAGTTGTTCAGTTTGATGGTCTGTACCACAACCTTTATTTTGACCACACCTTTCTGATACACCCTGTATTGACTGATTTAGGTACTTCAAAGTTATTAGCCGAAGGACAGCAAGGCTGTTATCGTCAAACGTACAAAATTGCGCAGACGACCCAATTTTCCGGGTACTTTGATACATACGTGGGCGGGAGGAAAAAACCTTTTGTTCGACCTTCTATAAGAAATTTAATAATCGATAAATATCTTGTTATGACATAGGTTGGTTTTACCTATATCTAATAGGTAGGTAGATTAGGTTTTACCTATACCTAATAGGTAGGTAGATTAGGTTTTACCTATATCTAGTAGGTAGGTACCTACATTATTTTGTGATGACACAGACACTAATGATAAAATAGGCAAAGGCGCTTAGTAACGTTAGTTTTTATTTTCCCCAATGTTGAAACAGACCGTCTTTTATTCTGGGAAAATATATAGGTACTTACCTACATAACCTACCTACTTGATGTATGACGGACGAAATGTAGGTACCTACCATTATTGTTAACTGATTTCCCGTTTTGCCTGCTATGAATAGGGGTATACTACTATTGCTACTATTTATTATAGCTACATAGCTTTATTATTATAATTTATCTTACCATTCAACTATTTTCAAAAAGGATTTCTATTTTTACTAAGTTTAATACTTAATAATATTATAAACGTGATGAATTGATGACGCTAATTAACTTGTCGGGCCTGAAAATATTTACACACAGAAGAGTACTTTTTATATTTTTGTGCACTTGTTTTTAATCAATATGTCAAAATGTTTTCCAGTTTTCCGAGTTTCAGTTTACCGGAAAACATTCAGGACTAAGAACAAGTGCACAAAAATTGAAACTGTTCAAACAATGTTATCATTATAGTAAAACATTCTACTAGAATTCTGTTGTTCCATAAATTAAAAGTAAGTACAAATACTTAATATATTAAAAGAATTGTGTTATTAACTTATTAGTACCTATTGCTACTATTATTTGAGAAATTGAGAATGAGACATATTATTATTATCCCTAACAAGTTAAAACGATTCACGCACGACTGATTTATGGCGCTGACCGTACACAATGACGTTGATGCTAATCATTGCAGATTCTTTCGGTCTGATAATGGATTTACCGACTGGTCTGAAAATAAATACCTACTAATAAAGCTTAAACATAGACCTAAAAACCCATAACACGTAACATCACGCCCGAGAGATGTAACTAACAGTACACCAAAAAATGTAAAATCGACTTCAAAAACCTTAAACGAATAAAATAACTTTCATGAAAAACTTAACAGCTTCTGAAGTAGGTGTCTTCAATTCTTCAGTGCACCTTAGTTTTTGCCCCGTGTCGGTGTTTCGTGATTGATTAATGATTAGGTATAATAATTATATTATGATATTTATTTTATTTTTATTTTTTATAATAATAACTATCCGATGCTACAGTCCCCACTTACGCATTAATCAGTAGCGCCAGATTATTCAGAATTTATTCAATTAAAGCCAGAGAATCTTAGAAGAAAATCTATGTTGATCTTTGGAACGTCGACCTCGTCAACTAACGAAGGTCACTCATTACAGAACCAGTCGCTTATAATTAACTTCTCACACAAACATCCGTTCATAATAACTTACAGTAGGTACTTACATCTTCTTGACAGTAAACAAAATCTTTATTATAATATTGTTGTTAATTTTAGCGAACTTTATTAAAAATGTTGCTAATTTTAGCGAACTTTATTAAAATTGTTGTTAATTTTAGCGAACTTTATTAAAAATGTTGCTAATTTTAGCGAACTTTATTAAAATTGTTGTTAATTTTAGCGAACTTTATTAAAATTGATGCAAATTTTAGCGAAGGTCCTCGAATTTTAGCGAAGGTACTCCTATTTTGAAATCTGGAGATAGTCAGGTTTACTACCAATAATAAAGTTTTGATGTCATTTCTATACCTACAGTATGTACAGTCAGCAACAAAACTCGATTAACACTTGCAGTTTTTTTAATCTTAATTATTAAGTTAAATATTTAATTCAAATCGGAACAGAAGTACTTAATTGTAAGAACATTAACTCGCAACAGTTAAACGAAAAAAGAAGCAGTTTATCGAATCATTTTGTGTTAATTTAGATGATGTCAAGAAGTAGCAGTGTTAACCGACTTCTGTTGCTGACCGTATATGGCAATTCTTTTTCTTAGCTTAGCGTATCGATGCCGATGGCAAATATTGTTTGAAAAAGAAGTATTTTTTTTTTGTTTGGTCCACTACCTAACCACCAGTAACAGTCACACCATTCGCTGACGCAGACATTAGGTCCTCACGTCACGTGTAAGTGACAGCCCCATGCGGCCCATATGCATTGAAGATCGGAAACATCCGATAAACCCCACCTGTGGAGATTGTCTGCTGCGCCTGCGGCCAAGTCGGCCATGGCTTTGGCGCTGTGCACATCGAGTTTTTAAGTGAGGCTGTCACATTGACGCCCGTTTTCACCGATCCTAAGTGACATTTAAATGAATCCCTAAATAAAAGTGCACTGTTGGATTTCAATGCTAGGCTCAACAGTGCCGAGAGTTGAAAATCCAACAGTGCACAATAATATTTAGGGATTCATTTAAGTGTCACTTATGGTTGGTGAAAACGGGCATCAGTGACACAGAGGCAGATAATGAAGGCATGACACTCGATGCGCATATTGGGATCTGGGGCTCGTGGCTAAGTAATAACAGCCGCACGGGTCGATCGATCAGGTTAAGCTACGCTTGCCGCGGTTGGCCCGTGGATGGGTGACCATCTTTACATACCAAGACCCCTCCGTGCCTCGGAATCGGAAAGCAAGTTAAGCCGTTGGTACCGGCTGTCATTCGTGGATCATTGACAGTCGTTACGGGTCGTCAGAAGCCCGAAAGACTGACAACCAGTCTTACCAAGGGGTATCGTATTACCCAGTAACTGGATTGTGGAGGTCAGATAAGCAGTCGCTTCATGTAAAATATAACTGGTATTTAACTGCACCCGGTTAGACTGGAAGCCGACCCCCAACATAGTTAGGAAAAGGCGAGGCAGATGTACCTACTCGATGCGCATATTAGCTGCCGTGTAGGCACCTACTGTTTTGGGTTTACGATCCCCAAAGGTATCACATTTCATATCCTGTGTTAATTTTATTTATCAACACTTAACTATAATAGGTACGGGTGGAAGCCGACCCCAAGATAGTTGGGAAAAGGCTAGCCAGATGATGATGACTTAACTGTAAGTAGTCGGGTCTGAAAATAAAGGCATCTTCTTTCTTTCGAGAATATAAGGCTTGTACAAACTTTGTGTCGCGTGGAGCCTTATATTCTACATTGTTCGTGTTGAAATCATTAAGAAATATATTTCGAGCTCGTTATCCCACGATATGATACAGTGATAAGACAAACTCGGCCACCAAGATAAATAATATAGGTAGGTACTAGGTACTGCTTTACATACATGTAATGAGGTTAATCTTATCCCCTTGTCATTTAACTAATGTTATTATAATTGCTGAAGCAGAATTACGGGCAACAGAAATTAAATTTGTTGACTGCAAGTATGTACTGCCGACTGCCGTACAAAGTACAGTAGAATCTTTTAATAATGACATCGAAGGGAAGTGAAAAACACGTCGTTCCTACTAAGCGGACGTCATACAAAGCAGTCTTAGAAAATATACAACTTCTTATTTTTGTTAGGTAGGTATTTAGTTTACTAAAGAGAAAAACTACAAAGTGTATGAATTAATTTAAAAAAAGAAAATAAAGCTGACACGTCAAAACAAACTTAGGTAAGTATTAAAACATAGAATAAAAATTGTAATAAGTACATAAATTACAAATTTTTCATTTTTACTTATGAAATCAATATTTTTTGTCTGATTTTGTTCACTATAACCGGACATAATTATGTAATAGGTCATAATAAGACCGACATGTGCGGAGTAAATTATATACGAACTTTGTTATAAAGAATTTTATATGAAAACCAAACTTTGCACTGCAGTTAGCGGTTAACTTCGCACTGCAGTTAGCGGTTGGTCAGTATAGGCGGAGTCCACTGTACACACAGCAGCAGGTGAAGTTACCACAAACTGTCAAATTCTCTTATTCGATTTTGAACTTAACCATCAACGTTTTAAGGTTTAAAATCATTTGGAGAAGTTTGACAGTTTGGTATACCTACCTAACCTGATGTGCTGTTGTCTGTACATATACCTACATACGACGCATAATTATTTTTTAGATATATTTCTATAATAGGCTGCCATTGTATTGTTGTAAGTATGCCATGCCAATACCTACGTAATAGTGCCAATCGTAGGTAATTACCTATCTTTATTATTAATAATAATAAACTAAAATAAAACAATCGCCAAACTTATTTCAGCTACATTGTGTACATATTTTTTTGTGATTCATAACCTAAAAAAAATATTATCGATATTAATAATCCTCCAGACCGAATTACGTCTATGGCGGCCAATCTCAGAGTGGTGAGATATTATAAATATTATAATGCACAAGTGTATAATAAAAGCCCTACGGCCTTTTTTCCGAAGGAATTATCGGGCATCAAAAAATTCGTTCGCATCGGTATCAACAGGAAGGGCCCGAAAGTCTGGCATAATTAATTAAGGTATGACTATTACGTCCGAAAAAAAAATCCGTATCTGAACTTTTCCTCAAGAGCTTATTATTGTAGTCCTTATCAGCTGTTATTGTTGTGGCTGCCATTACCTTATTAAAAATTATTTTTTACTTAGTACAATATTATGCCGAAGTGTGTTTTCCTGGATATAGTATAGATTGAAGTGATTTATTAATGATGATTGAGCTATTCATCCTGTTTGAGAAATTATTAGAATAAATTATACTACAAAAGTTATACTACTTACAATATTTTTAAAAGCTGTTCTGAATTTTGTATAAGTACTCACATTGTACTGAAAAAAAAATTTAAAAAAAGTAAAAACCGACTTTAAAAACAAATAAAATAACTTTCATAAGAAACTTAACAGAACAAAAAACTGAACTCTATGCCGTAATTGCAGAAACAATTAAAAAGCCATTGATTGTGTTTCGCGCAGATCCGTGTTTCCGGCAATCGAGGCGTTAATCGACTTTTGTTGCTGACTGTAACTAGCACTACATGACCTCGTTTTTATGGGCCTTGGACCTCCTCCAGTACCTACTCATGCTGGGAACTATGACGCAATGGTGCCCAAGATATAGGCTGTGTCTAGTTTGGGACCAACGCTATGTCCATATTGTAATTTTAATGTTGAAATAAAATAGGTACATTGGGCATGATGGTATACCGCATCGTGGCTTAACAAAACAAAGGTATTGTATCAATTGTTAGACATTTCTCTATTTGATATGTACGGACTCGTAGTCACACCAAGTTGTAACACCAGTGTGACTAACAGCTAATAATTCTACACCATGTAGGTACATGTACCACTTGTCATTAACAACTAGTGCGGTGAAATAAATGTTTGTTTCAATAAAAGACGATAGATGTTGTATTTTTTTAACATTTATTTATCCGATCGGTCCACCACTAGGCCAAACTCACTCCTCTTAATTACAAGCGACATCGCGGCAGGACCAGACAAAGATGGCGGGATGAGCTGGTTTCTTTCAATAAGAACTGTTGCTAGAGAAGTTTTGAATACAGAGAAGAGAAAAGAGAGTAGAGAGACCTTTGCCCTGTAGTGGGACACCACAGCCTTTTAATAATAATAACCCCACAGGGTAGCTTGTGGCGAGCTGTTTTGGGCAGTAGCGATTTCACGGACCTAATCTCCCGGGAGAAGTCTTGTTTCTCATCTCTGGCTTGCCTTCATTGATCGACTGGAGTCAATACTGACGAGAAACAAAGACCCTACTTCTTTCTTGCCTTAATTGGTCACCAAACGCGCTTGCTGGTAGGGACCATAAGGGTCGTGGTAGCTGTGAAATACATCTGCACTACTCAAACACCTCGGAATAAATCGCTACGTCATTATGGGTTAGCGGCCGTTTTCCGGATCCGCTTATTGAGTGTGCCATTTGATCCACGTTTAGTAACATAGGTCAGGCAGGGGCCAGAGGCCATAGCCCATCCACAGCTCCAGGTCCACTATAGCTACCCAAATCCATAGGCCAATATCTTTTTGTTTTTATGTTCTGCAACAATTCTGCACTTTAACCTGGGGTTTATCCTTGGGTGCACTTGCATAGTGCATACAGTAATAGGCGTCGGTTGGTGTCTCATTTCATTTAAAGTTGCCTAAGGGCACAATGTGGGTTGTCTTCAGCCCCTCGTACGCCTGCCAAAGGTCCGAACCCAATGGTCACGAGATAGGTAAAACCAAAAATATGAATAACACTTTGTTTATTATCTCTAGTGACAGTAAAACATGAACAATAAACAAAGACATTAAATATTTGCCAATAAACAAAAATAAATTTTATTTAAAATGAAATCAAAATCAAAAGTCATTTAATCAAATTAGGCTGAGAATCAGCACTTTTTGAACGTCGAAATTACTTTATGACAGTCCATCGGCACGCCCGCCCTTCACCACATCCTAGTGCTTTAACTGGGAAGAAGAAGTGGCGCAACCAACTCCCCAGCAGCACAGCTGTCTGTTCAGTTAGAAGAACTTGATTCTATTTCTATTTCTTTTTCTATTTCATATACAGACTAAAAGTCCAATTATGTAACTGATTGTTTAAACCACGGCTATTTGAATCGCAGCATTTAAAGGAAATGCCATAGAGATATTTCATAATTTAGGAGTTTTAACAGACAGAATACTTAGTACAAAGTTACTTTTTAATTTGTTCGACCCTGAACTGTACCTACAAAATGCATTTTTAAATCGATATTTTTTCACCGCCCTGATAATGAAGTGGTACATGGTATATAATTATTAGCAGTGTGACTAACAGTAAAAAAATTACTGTTAGTCACACTGGTGTTACAACTTGGTGTGACTACGAGTCCGCACCCATTTTAACACTATAACCGCTTACGTCGTATTAATCCGAAACATATTTTCGAGTCCATTTCGCCAGGGTGTCGTATATTTACGACCAAATACCACAGCTCCTATAATCTGCTTTTTTATTTCACTATGCTGTATTCTATCAAAAAGATTTTTTTATTTACTGTGCTTGGCACTGGGGTCACGACAACTGATATGAAGTTGGGCAGTTCAGTATTATTTTCAAATATGCCAAAAATAACTTACCTGTGCACTCTCAAATAGTTCAGGATGCCCATTTTGCTCGCATTTCTGCTTGAACTTTTCCAAGTATTGCGTCTTGTACTTTTCTACTTCCGTTTCATTGAACTTCTGCTGTAGTTCTGGTGGCAAAGTTATGGGGTTTGCTAATGCTGAATCTCCATCCAACTGAGCTGTGGCTATACCTAGAAAGTTTTTAAATTGTGAGAAAATCTCCTTTCAAAATATCTAGAGAAAAATTACAGGGTTTTACAGAAGAGCTTTAAGTTATGGGGATCCCATAGGTAATTATATTATTTTGAGGGTTGGGCCATTGGGCCCTATGTTATAAGTCAATGCCTGTCTGCCTTTATTTTTAACAGTAGGTACCTCTAATATCGTCGCTAAGTAACGTAACTGATTTGAAGAAAATTTTACAGCGCCAAGCTATTTTTCTTTTTTTTTTTGTAAACTGTAGATATATCGGTCTCGGTTTTTGCATTATCATGGGGATCGTAAGGCATAGGTACAGATTCGCTGATTAGACAGATTGATTCGACTTGGAAAATGTATCAAATTACTATAGTTAGGTTGGCTATCGGCTTAGTCCAAAATGTCGAATACGTCAGTTAGTTAAATTAGCGACGATATGAAACAGAATATGTGTTCCAATCATGAAAAATCAAAAAAACTATTTTTGTCAAAGTTTTTTGTTCTTGGCCCTCAGACTAAAAAATAAAAACCAAGAGATAGTGTTGTCAACAGTAATGTGAAGCTGCACATTTCGGGTTTCTTAAACATGTGTGCACATAATGAGGTGTAGTTTAATTGTAGTTTGGTTGGGTACGAGAGCTGTAAATAACCGGGTACCTATACAATTTATTTTTGATTAGAAATACAAGATCCAGCTGCACGAGGATCGCCGATGCGAGGGGTTGTGCCCCGCAGAGCTGCGTATCTTCACGGATGGATCCAAAACAGGAAGTGGCACAGGTGCTGGAATCTTCTCGGACGATTTCAACATACACATAGCTACACCATTGGGGGCCCATAACACAGTGTTCCAGGCCGAGTGCATGGGCATTTCTCTAGCCGCTTCAGCCATCATGGCCAGGGAAGTTAAGGACCACTCGATCCGCATACTCTCAGATAGCATGGCTGTTCTGCAAGCGCTAAGTAGTCACACAGTGGACTCTGGGCTAATATATGAGTGCCACCAGCGTCTTAACCAGGTGGGTAGACTCAATAATATAACCATTCAATGGATCAAGGGACACAGCGGCTCGCTAGGCAACGACGCAGCCGACGTACTTGCCAGAAGGGGGTCGAGCATGGCACCAGTGGGACCTGAACCCATAGTGCCGCTCCCTTTCGGGTACTTGCGCACTCTGGTAAGGAAACGAACCAGGGACCAGCATCAGAAACTATGGTCGGACTAAGGTGAGTGTAGGCAGGCTAAGGAAGCACTCCCTGCAATTGATGGCCACCTCACGGAACAGGTTCTCCGACTAACTACACAACAGCTGCATACAGAGTTGCGGATACCAGCCCGTATTGCCTATTACCTATTGTAGTTTGGTGTAAATGTGTGCATGTGAGTGTGTATGCACAGAGCAAGGTATAGTTTTGCCCATGGTTTACTGTATTGTTTGCAGCACTATGTCTAGGTATTTTATTTAGTCTGAGCTTGGCCCATAGATATTTTATTTGTTTTTTTATTAATGTGAATTTTTTATGTACTCATTGTTTAAGTATCAGACTTGTGTCAGGCCATAGCTTTATAAAATATTAACTAAGCAAGAGATCATAATTTCAAATTCTCCAGAGAATTGTAACATTATGTACTCCTGTCACTGGTCTATAGTATGAAATCTATTCTTCCATTACTGACATCAAAAGTGTTGTATCTACATATTTCGACACGGTTGGCACAGTGGTTGAGCGATTGACTGCTGCGCAGCATGTCGCGGGTTCGATTCCCGCACGGAACAAATATTTGTACGACCTACAAGTATTTGTTCCGAGTCTGGGTGTTTTTCTATCTATAATATGTATGTATTTACAAAAAAAAAATGTATATAAGTAGTTTATCAGCCATCTCGTTACCATAACACAAGCATTAGGTTGCTTAGCTTGGGACTAGATGGCGTTGTGTGAAATGTCCAAGGATATTTTTTTTTTTTTTTTTTTTATTTCTTATTGTATAAGTTTGGGTTTATTAGGTTTTAAGTCTACCTTCCATCTTAGTATTGTTCCTACCCTACTCTTATGATTTATCCACTTGTAGGTCTAGGCTACTTAGCTCAATACACAAATAACAATATTTGGTGTTTTATTGAAGACATAATCTATATAATGTATTAAATTTTTAATGCAACTGGGATACCCAATTGATGCAGCCCCCTGTACATAAAATGTATCAGACTTAATTGAGGCTATTAGCTATTGTTCCAGGGTCGTTGAAATTGGAAGTAAAAACATTGGAAGGAAAAAAAACAACCCTGTTTTTTTTTTACTATAAGTTGATCTTTCAAATATTAGCTTGAAATGGCACAGAATAGGGTTTCAGCTATGTTACATACTATCATGAAATGCCACATTACAACTAGGTACCTTCTGCCCAAAGTCAGACAGTGCTAATGTTATACAGTCAACAACCAAACTCAATATTCAAATTGGATTTTATATTCTTTGTTTAACAAAAGTCAAGTCTATTTTGAAGAGTTTATTTATTTTTTGTTTGACTAGACTATTTTGCACTCTCGTCTGCAGAGGCATAAATAATTATGACTGAGTTAGTGATGCTTAGGATTTGAAAATTAACTATATGACCTTACTAAGACCTGTATGACCAGACACAAATAGCCTGTCTACCTGAACTGTGATTCGAGCAAGTAAGTAATGTATAGCGAAACAGGTCCTACCAATTACTTTTTTATCAGTCGAGCTGCGAAATTTACGCGGGAATTCGAGCAATTTAGTTATGTAGGTACGCCAGGAATTAATAAATAAACAAAAATGTTAGGATTCACCTACCACAATCTCATTAATTTTTATCGTAAAGTAATTAGAATCTATTGTTGTAACAAGGTAAACAAGGTCGCTAGAATCTTGGATTGTAATCAATTCAATTCAATGGTCAATTTTTTTTCTGTGCGTTGTGTAGGTAACCCTCTCATGTTTTTTTAGGATCGTAATCGAGTAAGATCAAGTGCTTACTGACCTGACACTGACTAACTGTGTAATATTCATAGTCTGAGTATCTTCGGCGTTTATGAATTTATGATACGAAGAAAAAACATCGATGATTTACTTAGATTATTTTGTGAATGTGAATGTGACTGACTGAATGAATTGTCTAATTATTGGTATACTTACTTATGAAAACGGACAAGATGAGGTAAATCCAAGCCATTGTGTGAAACTTTGTTCTTTTTTTTTTACAACAGAATAGTCACTCGATTCAAGTTATCACTCACTTTTATATTTCTCTGAGAATGCACACAGCACAGCACACGACTTGCAAGACAGACAAGCCAAGCCAACTGGATATATCATCTCTGTGCCAACTGGTATGCCCACAGACTACTTAGGGATACTACCGAAGACAGTGAATTCTATAGACTCATGGTCTCCGTGCCGTCGAAAGGGACAGAAAAAAAGTACATCTTTTGTTTAGGGTTACCAAGTGATTGTACATTTTACCCAATATTCTTCATAAAATAAGATTTTTTTAAATAAGGTTTGTATTTCATGTTTCCATGATGAGAAATAAAAAATATGAGTAATGATGCGACTGCAATGTTTTATTCAAACTCAATTTTTGAAATTTTATTTTATTAAAACTTCATAATGAATTTAAAACTTTATTAAAAAATAACTATTTTCAAGGTTCTACTTTTATTTTTATTTCAATATTTTCTTTTATTTTATTTAATAATTTCTTAGGATTATTCCCGTATATTTTCACTAGAACAAGTCATTTAACTTTATCTTTATCAATTAACTTAAATCATTTATTTGAAATAAACCAATTACAGGCACTTTTGAATTGTCAAGGGGTCGGTCAGTCAGAAAGATGAAGCTAGTTGCCCATAAAAGCGTAGTAGGTCCCTATGGAGATGAATGGGCAAGAAACTCCACGGACACTCTTTTAAATCAAAATATTTTACAAAATATTGGCTATACCTATCGTTCATTTTGAAAATATTCATGTGAAAACAATGTAGACAGACGTGCACGTTAAAAGCGTCCGTAATAAAAATATAAAAACTAAAAACAACTAAATTAAAAATTAAAAATAAGCCGTGGCAGCTAAGAAGCCAGTCCCAACTGACGGCGCCCGTTCACGAACATGACGCATGGATCAGCACCAATTAGCTCAACCATTCTGATGATCCGACACTTACGCCACCACCAGCAAGACATTTGAGTGATCTACTCTCAACCGCCTGAGTACGTCTCTCAATGACTTGAATGTGCCCTACATTCAAGTCATTGAGAGACGTACTCAGCAAAAGAAAGTTTTATATTAGCTACATAGTGCTCACACCTCAATCCTGGAACTCCTAGTAGCAGCAATCCACATGTTTCTTACTTGAACTACTAACTACACATTCTTATAAGCTATGTTAGTAATAAACGTAATAAAAGTTTTTAATTCATCTGCACTCACCATTATGCCCCTCATTGGGTACATGTTGTGCATGTATAATGCGTCATAATGGTGCAGCACGGCTATTCACTGATGATTTTCTGAATGTCGTTGACGCTCCCACGTACTCTGCGCATCATAGAAGCATTCTTTTTACGCAATATGGTATTGAAACCATCAGTATGTACTTCGGCAAACATACCTGATGCACTGCAGTAACGTGGAAGCCTCAACAACATCCTGAAAGTATTGTTATACTGAACTCTGTAGACGTCGTATGCCGTCTGCGTCTATCGTACCCACAGAGTGCACAAATGTACAATGATTGGCAATATCGAGTTATTTTTACTTCTGGTGTACAACGTGCAAACCTGCGGGCCAACATATTGCATACTATATAGCTACTACTATAGGTACTATAGATATATAAATCACTTAAAAATCTTGAAACTAAGCAAGATCACTGGTAAAAATTAAAGGTAATGAAAAAAATCTTATTAAACTTTCAGATTTCCAAATAAACTCGAAGTAAGAAACATGTGGATTGCTGCTACTAGGAGTTCCAGGACTGAGGTGTGAGCACTATGTAGCTACTATAAAACTTCATTTTGCTGGGTACGTCTCTCAATGACTTGAATGTGACCTGGCGGTTGAGAGTAGGTCACTCAAATGCTGATCCATGCGCCATGTTCGTGAACGGGCGCCGTCAGTTGGGACTGGCTTCTTAGCTGCCACGGCTTATTTTTAATTTAGTTGTTTTTAGTTTTATATTTTTAGTACGGACGCTTTTAACGTGCACGTCTGTCTACATTGTTTTCACATGTATATTTTCAAAATGAACGATAGGTATAGCCAATATTTTGTAAAATATTTTGATTTAAAAGAGTGTCCGTGGAGTTTCTTGCCCATTCATCTCCATAGAGACCTACTACGCTTTTATGGGCAACTAGCTTCATCTTTCTGACTGACCGACCCCTTGACAATTCAAAAGTGCCTGTAATTGGTTTATTTGAAATAAATGCTTTAACTTTGAGTTTGAATAAAACATTCCAGTCGCATCATTACTCATATTTTTTATTTCTCATCATGGAAACATGAAATACAAACCTCATTTAAAAAATCTTATTTTATGAAGAATATTGGGTAAAATGTACATCACTTGGTAACCCTAAACAAAAGATGTACTTTTTTTCTGTCCCTTTCGACGGCACGGATTCCATGAGTCTATAGAATTCACTGTCTTCGTCGAAGACAGTGAATTCTACTCTGTCTACGCGGATAATAGAATAATCTGTCTACGGGTAGCTGGCTGTGTGTGACCGTCTAATTTTATAAACCTACCAAAGGAATCTTTAAAATCTACTAAAAAGGAAATTCAATCATACCAAAACACGACTTTTTTGCTTCACATTTTGAAAATATTGCAAATAAAACACGTCTTTTTTAAAATTGATCTTCCACTGTACCATCAAGGGTACAACCAAGGGTACACAGGAAAATAAGCGGACCCCTCAAGTGTCGAATGCACCCCATGTGTGCTTCGGGAAAAACCTTTAAATAGTGGTATATAAGCTTATATCGCATATATATTAACGTAAAAAAACATCATCCGTTGGAAAACCAATCATCATCAGCACCTATGGAGTTCGCAACTAACCCCGCCTCACCCCCCGCGTGTCAAATGCACTCCATCTGTGCATAAGGACAAAACTTTATATAGTAGGTATATAAGCTTATATCACATATAAGTATATAAACGTAAAAAAACATCATCAGATGGAAAACATATCCTCATCAGTAGTTGTGAACCGATAGGGTTCGCAACTACCCCCCAACAACAAAATAGCCCAAACTCGGACACGTGAGGGGGTAAATGGCTTAAAAGGCTAGTATTCAAACCATTACTGGGGACCATAGCTGGGGACTAGATGGCGTTGTGTGAAATGTCCAAGGATATTTATTTATTTATTTATTCTGGTCTCGACAACCCTAGCAAAAAGACTCTGTTTCATAACACTACGAGTTTCAAAATAATGAAAATGATTGAAAAAAAAACAAACTTCACTTTCTAGCTTGTTGCAGGGGGCTTACTATAAATGAGCTCCTAAAGCAGGGAAAAAGTTGAACGTTTCCAGTGAGAGAGAGAGAGACGGTGCTATATATAAACGACCTATACGGACCTATAGCACCGTCACTCTCTCTCACTGGAAACGTTCAACTTCTGCCCGGCTATGAGCTCATAGTAAGCCCCCAGATTCATATAGCGATTCTTATTCTATGGGAGATCACCGTCTGAATACTACTTAGTCTGTGCTCTACTATACTATAATCTGTGCACACAGCTGCACACACTCATGTCAGTCAGTCTGTCAACTGTCACTCACAGACGAAGTAGTATTCTTCTGCTCATTCATCTGTGTTCTTCTGTCACTGTAGCGAAGTAAACACAGACACAGAGTACTTTTACTTGTAAAAAATGTAAAATGTAAACCAACCAAGTGATAGTATTTTCTCTCTCTCTGAACTTTTGCACTGAACTACTTACTTACTCAAGTTGTCTCAAGTCACTCAAGTAAAGCCTTCTAACTATAGCCTGCTTGGCTCGGCTGCAGGGTGAAGGTGAAAGTTTGGAAACATAGAAGTAATAATTTTTATACGTAGGTACCTACTTTGCATGGAATACCCGAAGCTTTGATTGCGAAGTAACTCACTGTATTGAATACCATTTCCCTATACCAGCCCGTATTACCTATTAAACCATTTCCTTTTTCTAATATTTTAGAAATGCCTGCACAAAAAATTCTTTCGGATGGCCAATGGAAGCTTTTGCTTGATTACATGGAGGCCAACCCAACTTTTGCTAAAGGCATTGCCGGTGTTAGGAGTGGGGAAGCCAAGGAAGAGAACAATGCCCGTTGGAAACGCTTAGCATGCAGGTTAAATAACGTCGGGACTGGCTGCATAAAGAATTATTGCCAATGGCGAGAGGTTAGTGGCAATTATTTATAATTTTATAATTGTTGTGAACTAAACAGGGTGAGTTTGTGAACAGGGCAGCAGGCGTTTTATAGCTGAACAAAAGCTTAACTAGTTCAATGCTGTAATTACAGACACAATTAAACATAGCCATTGTGTCTTGTGTGAATCCACGTTCCGGCACACAAAGGGTTAATTAAACATAGTGTTCATGCTTGCAGAGCTAGTATTTGTAACATCATATCATAGATGCCATAGTGAGCCTGTTTAAAAACTCACCTTTAAGAACTCATAATATAATTCTGGTTGTAAAAAACTTTCAGAACTTTGATGTTTTGTGCTGGTATGGCTGATGTAACCTATTTTTAAGGTTCTATTCTCCAAAAGTGCCCTTGGATACCCTTATGTTTGTCACAGGGCTGTATCTTTTGAAATGTAATACCTATCTAGCTAATTGAAATTTTCTTTGAAAAATTGTAACTATGAAAAACACTAAAATGAAGTTAATTATATGGAATTTTGATGGTATAGAACCTGATGTAAAGGAGTTTTGTTCTTTCACCACCATACGCAAAATACGTGCATTGTTGTGGAGTTGTGGATACCAGCAGTGGCATGCACAGAGATTTCAGACAGGGTATGCACGGTTAAAATAAAATAAAAAACTTAAGTAAGTACCAGTTTCAGCTTCTTTCGGTCGGAGTCCCACCGACTAGATACCCTACCCAGTAGGCAGTGGTGTGCAGTTATCTACATACCCGACTCTTACCACACAGCGCCATTGGCTTCGCATGGCATTTGTTTGCGACCACCAAAAATATCTAAATTATTTAAATCTGAACATCCGTTATATGTAGATCCAAATATATAATTTTTATGTTGATTTGTAAATAAAACGCAAGGTAAAAAATACAATAAGTTTGTGTGTACACAACCTTTAGCTGTTAGCCATTACTAATTATCATAATACTTTTTATGTAAATAACGAGTAAGTAGCATTACCTTTTTTTTTGTGTTAAACCAAACCCCGGGCACACACGGACCCCTTTGCAATCAATTTAACTTCTTCCTCAAAAGATAACGTCGAAAAAGCGGCAGATTTTAATTTATTTGAACACACTTGGCCAGCACAGGTCTCACGGGTATAATTTTTCGTTATTTACAATAAACTTACTGAATAATTACTTAGACAATCAATCAGTTCCGCCCAAAAATACAACCAAACAATTATATATTAAATCAATCGAACCAATAAATATGGCCAAAAACATAGCAATTACGAACTAATGCCTCGTTTACATTCAGCCCCTGCCGCTGCTCCTCGCGCTGCCGGCGATACTTCCCTAAATACTGCCGCAGCAGGATCGAGAGAAGTGTGTGTTTACAACTTTACATACTGCCCTACCACTCACATCACTTTCGACTTTCGGCAATGCCAGACGTCGAAATAATTACATCGTCCGCTCTGTGTCTTCTTACAATACCTACATAATTATGTTCATTGTTTAAAAAGATATTATAAAATTCAAAAAAGAAAATTCGTCATCGTAGAAGATGGTGGATGATATCTATCGTGTGCGTTACTGCAGCGGAATGTTGTCGCTTTTCAGGATTTCGTCTTGACAGGAATTAGTACCCAATGTCGTGTAAATGTGCCCGTAATTTAGAATTTGTGCGTCCAGCCGATCCAAAGATATTCACGAAAAACAGATTCCGCTGGAGTAACGTTACTGCAGCGGCATGTTTTTTTACCAGTGGTCGTAGCTGGATACAAACTAGCTACTTAGATAGATATAATTTGTGCCTAATTGTGCCCAAAAAATAGAATTTGTGCGTCTTGAGGTTTCAGAGTTATTCAAGATGCCGCTGCGGTAACGTTTAGCAAATTGCTGTATCTCTTAAACGGCATGACATACAACTACGATTTTTTTTACTACGGCGGGTCTTAATTTGTGCTTAATTTGTGCAATTTTATTTTTTCTATAATCGACACCATTGGAAAACTAGAATTTTTTTTCAAAAACCCTAAAATCGATCCTCGCGCTTCAATGAGAAACCCTAGAAACTTACCAATTATGGTGATTTGTACCTGTCATGAACTCAAAGCATCATGTGAAATTCGATGTTTATATTCCAACTCCATAAAGAGTTATTCCATTTTAATTAAAATCTGGCCATGATATAATGTAACGCTCCAATACATGAGTTATTATTAAGTGACTGATATTATGATTATACTAATAATTAGTACCCTTATTAAATTGTTTATTCCTAAAGTTTCAGCTGAAAAAACCTTCTAACTACTTAGATATGAGAAAAAAACGATAGGGAAAGAAATCACACGATTAACCGAACAAATTCGAATGACTACATAAAAGCGGGCTCACAGTACATTATGCCCACCTTCTTAAATTGGTAGTATTATAATTGAATTTTGATGGGTACAAGTGCGTACAAATGGTTTAATTAGGTAACTATTTATTTACTTTTACATAAATATGTGACGTAGAGAGTTATCAGAGAGTAGGAAGTGACCTAAGGGCGAGCGCGCACTGCGGTGCGTTTTTGTAACGCATAATATCTGTGAAGTATGGAATGTCTTTGAAGTGCGCGCACTGCGGTCATGCGTTTTGTTACTGTAGGCCCCGCCCAGTGCGGCAGAACTAACGTAAACGCACCTCAATGCGCGCTCGCCCGCTTATTGTCGAGTTTATTACAAACATAATGTTTCGAAAGTTTGATACTTAGTAGATTTTAAAAATATTAATAACTCCATACCGATATTGGTTCGTATGGCCTGATGACGTCACTTGCCTTAAATTATTATGTATGAATATGCACTTTTACCACCATAGACTTATGAAAAAAGGAGGACCACGCATATTGAAAGTGAAGCACCCGGCTCCCGTTGCCGCGCTTGCGAAATTAAAATTTTCTTACCTACGTTTTTTGCAATTTTCAAGTCAGTAATGGGTTGTATGTTGATCAAAATATGATTCGCGACCGTAACAAGTTTTACAGAATTATAATCATTGAAGTCATCAATACAACTCTATGACCGTAATCCTATTCAATTACTATTTCAAGAAATCTTGACATTTGAGCATTATAGGTACCTACTAACTTAAGGAGTTGTATTATTGATTCTAATGAATAATTTTGTAAATACATATTTGTTACGGTCGCGAATCATATCATAATCTTTATAAGTAAAAACAACAGGTATCATCAATACATCTCTCTAAGTTAGATTTTATGCAGATTCCTCAAACGAACGAAATCTAACGAATCTGCACGAAATCTAACTTAGAGAGATGTATTAATGATTTTTATGGTTAAAATTATATAAATACATAATTATGTTTTATTGCCGCGTATCATACTTTGATCAAGATACAACCTGACACGGACCTGCAAATTGCAAAAAACTAAAAAAAAAATGATTTTCGTGGGCTACCACTGTGCATCATCCCGGTCTCGCTCCGTTACTATAGTACCGAGGCCGGGCTGAAGTGCGGGTTTCCAACGTATTATATTGCGAAATGATAAAAATTATAAACTTACCTTAAAATCAGAACTAGGTACAAATATTAAAATAACATAATAGTTCCGGAAAACCGCTCTACTCTAACGCACAGAAAATACATGTGTGTCTTCTTTATCACTGAACAGTTAATTTATTTCACCATAAGCACAATGTACCACAAAACCAATGCGTATTGTCCAGCCGAAATTACACGCGTCGTAATTATACACACAATTCCTTGAATTACTGGGAAAAAGATAATGTGCACACGCTCTCCACACACGAGATTGGCGGCCAATTACTCGTGTCAAACAAAGTTAACATCGAACCGAACTAAAAGTGCTTTTCACGAATGTTGGTACCATTGTTTTTCATTGAAGAAATGTTTACAAAAATCCATTCCATACGGCAACTTCGAATGAAGCAACGACAAGCTCTGGGGATTCCCCCCAAGTAATGTTTTATTATCCCGGTCGTTCTGACGGCATAGCATAGGGTAGATGTATTTTATATATGTATGAGTGTAATAGTTCCGATTGACGAATTGGCTGAGATCTAGACAATATGGACATCCACTTTCCTCAATTTGTGAATATTTCTATTAAGTAGGTAACTAAATAATAAAACAAAATTTTACAGAGGTATCAATCATGCTATTTTATTTCAATTCAAAACTAAATCTATAAACGGTATTTTTTCTTTTATTTTTTTGGCAATAAAAATACACTTTCTCGTCAAATAAACCTTTTGTCTTTATTAGATTGATGTACTTACTAACATTTGACTGAGAGTTTAAAGGTTTGCAAATCCTCAATATCATTTATGGCTTACACACCGTGTGTACGTAATACCCATTGAGTTATAATGTACTACGTACTTACGTAATACCTACGTGTTTTACAAAACAATAAATTATAAGTAACACTTTTGTGCAAGACTGTTTCAAAAAACGAAATGTTGTACTACATATTTAAGAAGGTTGGCACAATGTACTGTGAGCCCGCTTTTATGTAGTAATTCGAATTTGTTCGGTTAATCGCGTGATTTCTTTTCCTATCGTTTTTTTCTTATAACTAAGTAGTTAGAAGGTTTTTTCAGCTGAAACTTTAAGGATAAACAATTTAATAAGGGTACTAATTATTAGTATAATCATAATTACAGTCACTTAATAATAACTCATGTATTGGAGCGTTACATTATATCGTATCCAGATTTTAATTAAAATCGAATAACTCTTTATGGAGTTGGAATATAAACATCGAATTTCACATGATGCTTTGAGTTCATGACAGGTACAAATCACCATAATTGGTAAGTTTCTAGGGTTTCTCATTGAAGCGCGAGGATCGATTTTAGGGTTTTTGAAAAAAAAATTCTAGTTTTCCAATGGTGTCGATTATAGAAAAAATAAAATTGCACAAATTAAGCACAAATTGAGACCCACCGTAGTAAAAAAAATCGTAGTTGTATGTCATGCCGTTTAAGAGATACAGCAATTTGCTAAACGTTACCGCAGCGGCATCTTGAATAACTCTGAAACCTCAAGACGCACAAATTCTATTTTTTGGGCACAATTAGGCACAAATTATATCTATCTAAGTAGCTAGTTTGTATCCAGCTACGACCACTGGTAAAAAAACATGCCGCTGCAGTAACGTTACTCCAGCGGAATCTGTTTTTCGTGAATATCTTTGGATCGGCTGGACGCACAAATTCTAAATTTCGGGCACATTTACACGAGATTGGGTACTAATTCCTGTCAAGACGAAATCCTGAAAAGCGACAACATTCCGCTGCAGTAACGCACACTATCTATCCATCGTAATAGAACTCTGTAAGTACCTAACCACCTACATAACTGATTTTTGTGAGCAATACCCTATACTTGGGTGGGTAAACTAAATTCTAATGACCTATACCCATATACATAAACAACAGTTTTTTGTTTCATTTTCTTTTTTTGAATTTTATATCTTTTTAAACAATGAACATAGTTATATGTTAGTATTGTAAGAAGACACAGAGCGGACGCTGTAATTATTTCGACGTCTGCCATTGCCGAAAGTCGAAAGTGATGTGAGTGGTAGGGCAGTATGTAAACACACACTTCTCTCGATCCTGCTGCGGCAGTATTTAGGGAAGTATCGCCGGCAGCGCGAGGAGCAGCGGCAGGGGCTGAATGTAAACGAGGCATAAACACGCACTGCCGCGCGCGCTGCCCGTCCTTTGACTTCGGCACAAAAAACCGCTAATTTGGGGAGCGCCGGGCAGTGCGAGTAGCAGGGGCAGCAGCAGGAGAAGTAGGTATCGTGTTTACATACTCGTCCTGCCCACTTCCCTGCTCACTTCGGCTGAATGTAAACGGGGTCGGGGTATAATACTAGCGTTGCCGGAGAGTAATATTCCGAAGTATTCCCTTCGGAAGTATTCGGAAGTATTCGCCAGTTTTGAGTAGTATTCGCAAGTATTCCCCGAGCTAAGTACATGTGCGGTCACGCAAGTTTATCTATTAAAGTTTGACTATTGACCGCTAGATGGCGTTAATTAACGCCATCTGGCGGTCAATAGTCAAACTAACATTACGTCGTGTGTGTGTCGTGTGTGTTGTTGTCGTACGAGTATGTTGCGTTCATTCATGACTCCGAGTAATATTCGATTTGAAAACTTCGCAATACTTCCGAATATTTCTTTACATGTACTTAGATAAGTACTTACGTAATAAGTTTTTGTATGCGGTTTAGGTGTGAAAGTGGTAGAGAGGTAAATACATAGGTAGATTACTGAGTTTATAAAATAGTTTAAAGTAAGTATCAAGAAAGAAGTCAAGGTTTGACTTCAAGTGCAAAAACACACCGTTTTCGAGATATAAAATACAGTACATTTTTTTTCTTTTGCTTATATCTCGAAAACGGTGTGTCCTATCGCAAAAATAATGAAAATTTGGCCCCCCTTTATAAAACCCATAAACCCCTAAACCTCTACATGTAGGTACCAAAAAAAAACCATAAAGAACACGTTGCAGCTGCCCCCTCCTAGCGCCCCTCCATGTACAAGAGAATCGGCACTAATATCCGCACAAAATAGACATTTTAAACTCAACCATACAAAAATAAAACAATAATTACCGAGTCACTGGTAGATAACTACTTACAGGGAATTATTCCCACTAGTAGATAACTACTTACGCGGAAATATTCGCGCTAGTACGTAGGCATCGAATAATACTCGTTGATTTTATGAATGAACGGGCTCGAGCTTCCTAAATCACGTGTGCAACTGCAAGTGAACGCCGGCTCGCTGCTGGCACCGCGCGCCGACCAACTTCGGGTACTTATTGGATTATCTTTTAAATGCGACTATTGACCGCTAGATGGGGGCGCAGTTCTCATTGCAAATTACATATATTATGTCCCGCATTGGTGATAGTGCATTCATTAATACCCACGAATCAATCTTCCACCATTCATTAGCTAATCAGCAAACCTTGGTCACTGCAGCAGCAGAAAGCGTCGCATTAACACGACTGATCACGCTGGTTAATGCTACGCTTCTGTGGCGCCATCTTGCGGATTCTTGCGATAACAATAGAATAGTCGGCGCACTGCATTTTTGCCCTTGAACGCCCACTTATCCGGCACTGGATTCGCCATAAAAACGTGTACAGGAGCGCTAATACTTCGTTGACTCATGAATGAATGGCTGCGAAGCTCGGTGGTGTGCCACTTTACTATCAAGCCAATGCCAGGCGAGCGCTGGCGTCGCCGAGCGACTAACGAGAGCAGGTGTTCATTTACAATTCTACCATTGCCCGCTAGATGGCGTTAATTCAAGTAACGGCACGGCGTAATATATTCGGCGAGTCGAGTCTCATCAAGCGACCTACGCAAGTACGCATACATTCGTAACTAGGTACCTACTGGCAATAATTTCATTCTTAATAGATAATAAAAAGTAGGTTACCTACTACATTCTTACTAGTAGTATTCCTTCAAATCGAAGTATTCCTTTGAATATTTCGCAATTATTCCGAATACTTGCGAAAACTTGCGAAGTTTTGCAACGCTATATAATACGAACAAATAAATTGATTAATCCGACTAAAAAAAGTTGATCCTCTACAATCAACAAATAAGCGGTGCTTTTACGGCTTCTCAATTTGGACGGTTTGCAATGTAAGCTCTGCTTCTAAAACTCCAACACGCGCACACATTTTCACTCACACAGTCACACTTTTGCTGTGTACTACACGAGAATTCACATGAAAAATAAGCAAGACGTAATAGTGCTTTTGCTCACAAGGGAGCGCTGCTTGCGCGGTGAATCGGTGGCGCGTGTAACCGCGTGTTCGCCGCTCCAACGAGTTAGTTCCATAAAAAGTAATAGATGGCGCGCAATCGCATTATAAACACGGAAATTCAAATGACGGATTTTAAATTAGATTCATTTAATACCTACCATGTTTTTTTTTTAAATTTAAATAGTTATTTATCATTTAGAGGGGGTATGTATGGGACTACAGGGTATGCAGAGCTTATTTGCATGTATGGAGTGCACGCCACTGGATACCAGTTACCAGCCTGTATTACCTATGTTCTTTCACCTGACTGGTTTGCGTGTTAGAGGGCTCTGATTGTAAATACACCTCCTCATATACTTTTTATTTATACTCAGATTACATTATTTTATGTTTTATCCATTAAAACAAAATCCTTTAAAAATAAAATAAGGGAACAACAACTAAAAATTACACAACGTGTCCTAGAATGAACGCTCAACCTCTTAAGGGGTCATTGCACTCATCATTATGAACAACTTTTACTATGGGACCAATCCTAAACTCGTGAAAAAAAATCAGCTTTTCCCTACATTTTGATTATGCCATTGCCAACATAAAAGTAAGATGTCAAGAGGTTGTGCATTAATTCCGGGACTGTAAACCTTATGTTGTCAAATAATAATCTTTTATTTTTCCTTCTAGTATTGGAATAATACAAAGTACATGGCGCGCAAAAAGGCTTGTACCATCCGGAAACAGATGAGAGGAGCAACCCGAGCAACAAATGGCGAACCTCTTCACAGGTATTTTTTACTAACGAAAAATGAAAAGAGGGTGCTTGCAAGTCTGGGTATACCAATACCAGGACAGGTACGGATGAAAATAAAATCCCCACCAGTCTCACCAACACCGGATGCGTCACAATCACCGCCACAGTCTGACATGTCACCACCAGCTACTCCATCCCCGGATATACCTATGACGCAACAAATTAAATCTGAACCAGATTCACCACATTTGGCATCAACACTTCATTGGGTCCCAATGGAACAAGAAGGTAAATAGTTTTTTTTTGGTCCTCGTTTGAAAAAGTCCATTCTTTATACATAAGTAATAGATATGTGTATAAATTGCACAAAGTAAATGGCATTCCCATTCCAGGGTGCCTGGCTTTCAACTTTTTCCACTTTTCGGCTCCACTGTACTTTAACACCCGCGCGTCCGAAACTTCTCATTAGTGAATCATTTGGGTTAGGTTAGAATAGTGACCATTACCTCTATTGCTGGTGAATCATTTGGGTTAGGTTAGAACAGTGACCATTAACGCGCGAAGACGAACGAGCGAAGCGAGCGTGCCGTGGCAGCGGCCGCCGAGCGCCAGCGGGGCGAGCACGGGCGTACTCAAGACGTTTGTGACAAGACATGATAAATTATGTCATGTCTTAGAATTTGTCTTAAATGCTAGCACGGGTCAACCATGTGACATAATCTAGAGGCGCGACATGCCTTTCTTGTTGCTAAATTCATAGTGTGACATAGTAAATTGAAAAAAATAAAATGCTAGACTATCTGAATATGCGGCCAAATTAAATCTTTTTTTTTCTTTTCTTTTGCATAGAACTCGAAAACGGTGTGTCCTATCTAGCGTTGCAAAACTTCGCAAGTTTTCGCAAGTATTCGGAATAATTGCGAAATATTCAAAGGAATACTTCGATTTGAAGGAATACTACTAGTAAGAATGTAGTAGGTAACCTACTTTTTATTACCTATTAAGAATGAAATTATTGCCAGTAGGTACCTAGTTACGAATGTATGCGTACTTGCGTAGGTTGCTTGATGAGACTCGACTCGCCGAATATATTACGCCGTACCGTTACTTGAATTAAGGCCATCTAGCGGGCAATGGTAGAATTGTAAATGAACACCTGCTCTCGTTAGTCGCTCGGCGACGCCAGCGCTCGCCTGGCATTGGCTTGATAGTAAAGTGGCACACCACCGAGCTTCGCAGCCATTCATTCATGAGTTAACGAAGTATTATTAGCGCTCCTGTACACGTTTTTATGGCGAATCCAGTGCCGGACAAGTGGGGGTTCAAGGGCAAAAATGCAGTGCGCCGACTATTCTATTGTTATCGCAAGAATCCGCAAGATGGTGCCACAGAAGCGTAGCATTAACTAGCGTGATTAGTCGTGTTAATGCGACGCTTTCTGCTGCTGCAGTGACCAAGGTTTGCTGATTAGCTTATGAATGGTGGAAGATTGATTCGTGGGTATTAATGAATGCACTATCACCAATGCGGGACATAATACATGTAATTTGCAATGAGAACTGCGCCCCCATCTAGTGGTCAATAGTCGCATTTAAAAGATAATCCAATAAGTACCCGAAGTTGGTCGGCGCGCGGTGCCAGCAGCGAGCCGGCGTTCACTTACACACGTGATTTATGAAGCTCGAGCCCGTTCATTCATAAAATCAACGAGTATTATTCGATGCCTACGTACTAGCGCGAATATTTCCGCGTAAGTAGTTATCTACTAGTGGGAATAATTCCCTGTAAGTAGTTATCTACCAGTGACTCGGTAATTATTGTTTTATTTTTGTATGGTTGAGTTTAAAATGTCTATTTTGTGCCGATATTAGTGTCGATTCTCTTGTACATGGAGGGGCGCTAGGAGGGGGCAGCTTCAACGTGTTCTTTATGGTTTTTTTTGGTACCTACATGTAGAGGTTTAGGGGTTTATGGGTTTTATAAAGGGGGGGCAAATTTTCATTATTTTTGCGATAGGACACACCGTTTTCGAGATATAAGCAAAAGCAAAAAAAAAAATGTACTTACTGTATTTTATATCTCGAAAACGGTGTGTTTTTGCACTTGAAGTCAAACCTTGACTTCTTTCTTGATACTTACTTTTTATTAAACTATTTTATAAACTCAGTAATCTACCTATGTATTTACCTCTCTACCACTTTCACACCTAAACCGCATACAAAAACTTATTACGTAAGTACTTATCTAAGTAGATGTAAAGAAATATTCGGAAGTATTGCGAAGTTTTCAAATCGAATATTACTCGGAGTCATGAATGAACGCAACATACTCGTACGACAACAACACACACGACACACACACGACGTAATGTTAGTTTGACTATTGACCGCTAGATGGCGTTAATTAACGCCATCTAGCGGTCAATAGTCAAACTTTAATAGATAAACTTGCGTGACCGCACATGTACTTAGCTCGGGGAATACTTGCGAATACTACTCAAAACTGGCGAATACTTCCGAATACTTCCGAAGGGAATACTTCGGAATATTACTCTCCGGCAACGCTAGTCCTATCGCAAAAATAATGAAAATTTGGCCCCCCTTTATAAAACCCATAAACCCATTATTCTGAACATGTAGGTAATTTACTTAAATATTTTTTTTTTTTTTGTTTTCGGCGCGCATTATTTACATGTATTTTTAAAATTTAAAAAAAACCGTTTAAATATATAAAAAATAGTCATTTATTTATTTACTTATTACAATTTTTTTTTGTTATCGCGCGCAATTCTTCACACAAATAAACCACCACCACACAATGCAAGAAAATAAATTATTGCCATTTGGTACAGAGTAATTAGCAGGAAAACATTATTTTTTTCAATTTTCAAATATTATCACCACCTCCGAACGAACGTGATAAAATTTTTCTTAGTCACCGTCAAAATGTGACATTTGTGATATAATTGGTGCGCCCATATTAGAAAATAAGACATAATGAGTCCCAACTAAACGTCAAGAAGTTATGTCACATTCAAGAAATTATCTCACGCCGCCCGCCGCCGTGCTAGCATTTAAGACAAAACAGTTTTATCGCCCAAACTATGATAAAATGTGTGACTCAAGCCATGTCACAGTAGGCCGTGCTCGCCGGGCAGATCCCTTATATTGTTGGTGACTCAACTGACTCATTTGGGTTAGATGAGGCGGTGAAGAATGTCTCGTATATTAGACAGTGAAAGGTTGACCTCAGGGTCATTGACCTTGAGGTCAAGGTCAATGTTACTGGTACTGTAAAAAGACTTTTTTTCTCGGCGTCTATTATTTTGCACACATTGGGGTTTTCAAAAATACACTAAAAAGGGTCTATTCTAAACAAAAAAAAAAAATAAGTGCTACTATAGCGCCGGGTGCGATTGTACAGTGGTTCTAGCCAGTATACTATAGTAGTCTTTGAGTGGTTCCCATTATTGAAATGTGCAATTTTAAATTAGTCAATCTCTACAGATATCTAAATAAAAAATTTTTACAAAAAAAACTTCCAAAAAAAAACACGATAAGTGAAAAATAACTTTAATTTCGGAAGTGGGCGTCTGGTTTTGTATTTTCGTTTTTTTCCACCAAATTCGGATATTAAAGTAAGTAACTTTTTCCACTTTGTAATGTGTTTTTGGAAGTTTTTTTTTTGTCTAAGTAAAAGTTTTTATTTTTCTCTTTTTAGTTTTGGTACCACACAAATTCGAATACTTACCACTATGTAAATTACATTGACATGAAGTTATTATAATATATTCATCCACATAGTAAGCTAACTCAAAAACTACCCAATCAAAGTTAATAAAATTTATATGGGACCACCTAGGAAGTACTTGGGACAAAAAACAAACAAAAAAGAATTTTCCAAATCGGTTCAGCCGTTTTCGAGTAATCAGGGAAAGTACAAAAAAAAAGATTCCGGGAACTGAAAACGTCCTTCTTTTGTTGAAGTCGGTTTAATAAAGCTATGCCCCTCGGCAATCTTCGTGTTTCTGAATTAGCACGAACTTCGCGCACACAGAGTAAGCCGACGTTCGCACGGACGTAAAAAAATCGCGGCGGGATTATATCGCGCACTGGATTTTTAACTCTCGGTGTTGAGCCGAGCTTCGAGAATCCAACCTAACAACAACAGAGTGCATTCCAGCGCGACGAAAAACACACTGTTGGATTTTCAACTCCCGGCGCTAAGCAGAGCGTTGAAAATGCAGTGCGCGAAAAAAGTCGCCGCGATTTTATTACGTCCGTGCGAACGTCGGCTAACCCCCCATACAAGCAAAGCTTCTAAGTTCTGTATAGCCACGCGTTGCAGCTATCATTGCGCGTTTCTATGAAGTTTTCTGTCATAAGCTGCGTCCTAACGAAATGCGATCGTCGCGCGAATACGCGATCGTCGCGTTCATTATGTCAGTTTTTGTTCGGTGAACCCGGTCAACCAAAATGAGTGGTCGCACCGACAGAGGGCGCTTTCCGGTTTTTATAGTTGATAAGGGGATACTTACATCTATTAATAACCAAATGTAAATAAAATATGGTTAAATCATTTGGATTTTCCATTAAATAGGTACCTACTTATGTGTTATTTGACAATATTGTCTACTACTGCTATACCTACTAAAACTAAACATGATTAGAGTACCTACCGACTTTTTTCTATAAAAAAAAATCCGAAGTAGCACCGTGTTATTTTCGTGTAAGTATGTAAATCGTGTTGTAATTCATTCTTCGTTCGGGCCCCGAACGAATCATCCGTCCGTAGGTGATATAGTAAGAAACGCCCGTAACGAAGGCCGAAATTACGGACATCGTGCTTAGGGAGTAGACCCCCAGGACCCAGGTCCTTATTGTGTAGTAAAAACTTTAAATCGAAGGTGTTTAAATTTATTAAGAACTTACTAAACTAAACATTGATTTAAGTAGGTACCTATATCATTTTGTCATAACTACATTTAAGTAGGTACCTATATCATTTTGTCATAACTACATTTAAGTAGGTACCTATATCATTTTGTCATAACTACATTTAAGGATGATGCGCAGTGGTAGCCCGCGAAATTCATTTTTTTTGGGTATTTTGCAACTTGCAGGTCCGTGTCAGGTTGTATCTTGATCAAAGTATGATACGCGGCAGTAAAACATATGTATTTATATAATTTTAACCATAAAATCATCGATAAGTACATCTCTCTAAGTTAGATTTCGTGCAAATTCGTTAGATTTTAACGACACGAAATCTAACTATCATACTTTGATCAAGATACAACCTGACACGGACCTGCAAATTGCAAAAAACCCAAAAAAAAATGAATTTCGCGGGCTACACAGCGCAATCACCTTAAGAAGCGCGTTTAGTTCCGGTGCGCGTGAGAGTCTTCTATCTCGCACGTCAAACTAGACAGCCATAGCCCATAACGCCATTTCACTTATACACTGAGCTAAACCCACGCTTCGATGTATCCTCTTAATCTATAATTTTCTAATCATGGTAATAGAAAATAGGCACTTACTTCCATAGTTGTAACAGTTCCATATTATTATAGATCTCATCACCGCGCGTTCGTATTTCCGAAGATAGACGATGATTCCCGAAGCGCATCGCCCCTCCACTGCCTGGAGCATACACATTTCAAATATTTGTATAAAAATGTTAGTGGAGGGGCGTGCAATTTTAAAATTAGACCATAGATTAATATACAGACGATCTCTACCTTCCTATATAATCAGTCGTATTTTGATTCCAGATTATCATACTGCGCCAGAATGGGTACGAGACATTGAGGAAAGAAGAATTGCTGTGGAAGAAAAGTCAGCACGAGCACTACATGGCATACAAGCCAATACAGAATTCTGTGTGAGCGCTCTGCAGGGAATTCAGGTTGCTCAAGAGTGCTTGAACAAAACCATGCAGGGCATTCAAGCTGCGTTGGAAGCATTTGCAAGAGCCCTGCAGGAAAGACGCAATTAGCAACAATAATAAGTTGCGCTGTTGAGCACGTATTTATTAACTTATATGTAATAGGTATGGTTAATTCCAACTTTACAAGCAGTTGTAAATGTACCTACTTAATTTATACCGTAAGAAGACATAGGTACCTACTAGTACGAATAAGCAGTAGGTACGTACCTAACAAAACTGTTGAAAAATATATTTTTAAGTTATTAAAAAGTATTAAGTTTATGAGAATCATTATTTAGATGTTTAACATTCTTATACCCAATCAAGCCTGAACCACGGACGGACTACAGATACGACATGCAAGCGACACAAAACGAGTCTCTAGTTTTGTACACCACCATCCGAGAGAACCGGGTGCGGGATAAACGCGCCTCAGTTCCAGTCATCCTTAGAGTTTGGGTCGCTACGGCAGTTTCTCACATCAGGCGTTACCCACCTACTTCCAAGTCATCTAATCCCGCGGAACCCAAGAATTATAGACCGATCACGTTTATCGACAGGCTCTTCATACATCCATTTTGAGAGCAAAAATTAATAGGTATGCACATTAAGCCGACGTTCGCACGGACGTAATAATATCGCGGCAATTTTAGGGTTCCGTACCTCAAAAGGAAAAAACGGAACCCTTATAGGATCACTCGTGTGTCTGTCTGTCTGTCCGTCTGTCACAGCCAATTTGCTCCGAATCTAATGGACCGATTAAGTTAAAATTTGGTACACATATGGATTTCTGTGACCCAAACACGTACAGCTAAAGTAAATAGGTATATGAATTTTGTATATGAGAGTCACTTTTAGGGGGAAAATAAGAAAATTAAAAAAAAAAGTTTTGTAAACTGTACCGTGTGACATATCAAATGAAAGGGCTTACAATGAGGGTCTCAAATATATTTTTTTTATAATTTTAAAATATATTGTTTTAAAGTTATTTAAGAAAATTGACGAAAATTGACCATTCCCCCCCCCTTATCTCCGAAACTACTGAGCCTAAAATTTTGAAAAAAATGTAGACAAAAAATAGTTGTATACCTGTAGATTACAGGAAAACCTATAAGAAGTCTGTGGTCTTAAAATAACATGGTAAATCTATATATATAAAAAATCAAAGTCCTGACTGAGTCACTGACTAATATATCAACGCACAGCCCAAACCAATGGACCTAGAGACTTGAAATTTTGCACATAGATACCTTATATAGTGTAAACATCCACTTAGGAAGGATTTTTGGAAATTCCATCCCTAAGGGGGCAAAATAGGGGATGAAGGTTTGTCTTAAAATAACATGGTAAATCTATATAATTATATAAAAAAATAAAAGTCCTGACTGAGTCACTGACTAATATATATCAACGCACAGCCCAAACCAATGGACCTAGAGACTTGAAATTTTGCACATAGATATAAACATCCACTAAGGAAGGATTTTTGGAAATTCCATCCCTAAGGGGGTAAAATAGGGGATGAAAGTTTGTATGAAAAATCCTATCCCTTGAGTTAATAGACTTGAAACTTAGCACGAATATTCATCTAAGTAAAGTATAAAGTTTATCATTTTTAGTTTTCCTAAACTACCCCCTAGGGAGGGATTGGGGGTGTCAAAGTTTGTATGGGAGAACTTTAACACGCGGTCCGATTAACTCAAAACTCAGTTTTTATACTTGAGACCAAAAATTAAGACTAACATGTATCAGGGTTTTCCAAAAATCTACCACTAAGGTGTGAAAAGTTAATTTTACAGCGGAGGATTTTATTGGGGGCTTGATTAACTCTAAAATTGGTGTAAATAACGTTTGAGTCAAGTTATGGAAACATACCAGACGATTTTTGAAATTCTTTGTGTTCGTGAAAACAGAGATACAGTTATATGAAAAATCTTATTAATTTGGTTAATGAACTTGAAACTTAGCACGAATACTTGTATAAGTAATTAAGAATGTTTGTCATTATTAGTTTTTCAAAACTACGCCACATATATCAAGCCTAGCGGGAAGGCTCAGTTCAGCCGCCTACGCCGTCAGGAAAGTAAGACAATACACTGACGTTGATACAGCTCGGTTAGTCTATTTTAGTTATTTCCATAGCGTTATGTCCTACGGTATTCTGCTATGGGGCAAAGCGGCTGATATTCAAAATATTTTTGTTCTTCAAAAACGAGCTGTTCGAGCAATTTACCAGCTAGGAGCTAGAGTTTCTCTGAGAGAATTTTTTAAGGATATTGGTAGGTATTCTCACGGTGGCATCACAGTTCATCTTCGCCAACATCTTATACATTAGGCAAAATATACATTTGTACAGTAAAAACAGTGATATTCACAATATTAACACCAGAAATAAGGACAAATTACGTTCTCCATTTCATCGGCTTCATAAGGTTCATAACTCATTTGTTGGTCTTGGTATAGCTTTTTATAACAAGCTACCTTCTTCTTTGCTAGATTTGCCTTTTAATGCGTTTAAAATTAAAGTTAAATCCAATCTTTGTTCAAAGGGATACTATTCTATCAACGATTACTTAAACGATAAGAATAGTTGGTCGCTGTGATTAACTCAAGACAATGTTTATGTTATGTTCTTTCTCCAGGATCAGCTTACATACTGACAGGTTACATGAGTTAAGTACTAAAATTGTTTATTTTATTTGACAAAAATATAATTTAATGTATTGTGTTGCGTAAATTATTTTGCATAGGTACTATTGTATAGAATCTAGTTCTTCTAACTAAACAGACAGCTGTGCTGCTGGGGAGTTTGTTCCGCTACTTCTTCTTCCCAGCTAAAGCACTAGGAAGTGGTGAAGGGCGGGCGTTTTGTGGGGACTGTCTTACTGTAATTTTGACGTTCAAAAAGTGCTGATTCTCAGCCTAATTTGAATAAAGGACTTTTGATTTTGATTTTGATTTTAGAATTTTTTTAAGAAAGAAGCGCAGTCCGATTAAAAAAATGGTACTTTGAGTCAAGTTAGGAAACTTGCCAAACGAATTTTCACCGATTTTGACGGCATATAGCTGATGTTTTAAGGAGTAACTTGGCTATTTTTATTTAAAAAAAAAAATTAGGGTTCCGCGCAAGAAAATTAAAATCCATGAAATCAGACAACCACGTACAGTCCAGTACAAACTTACTAAGCCTCCGCTGTCTATTACGGCTATAACAACAAATAATAAAAATAAAGCAAAGTTAAAAATGTAAGGGGTCGATCCCCATACAATAAACTTTTCATTTTGAAAAAAAAAAATGAAAATTTTAATCTAGCATGTGGGGTGTCATCGTCTAGAACTCATTGAGTAGAGTACAAACATTTTATTTTTAAATCTTTTAAAATTAAGAAATAGGGGGCTGCAAAAGTTGTAAATAGACCATTTTTGTACGAGCTCTAGCGCAACAATTCAACAAATTAGGAATTTGAAACTTCTTACCATGTAGGTACCATGAATACTGTATTTAGTCAAAAATACTGAAAACGGCGATTCATAAGGTATTTTGTTTAAACATGGGTGATTTTCTGCAACTGCAAAAAATAACCTTGTAATTCAGAGTATCATTATAAAATAAGTAAAAAGTTATCTTTGCGATTGTTAAACATATAATATGGTACGGAACCCTTCGTGCGCGAGTCCGACTCGCACTTGACCGGTTTTTTTTTCGCGCACTGGATTTTCAACGCTCTGCTTAGCGCCGAGAGTTCAAAATCCAACAGTGTGTTTTTTCAACGCGCTGGGATGCACTCTGTTGTGGTTAGGTTGGATTTTCGAAGCTCGGCTCAACACCGAGAGTTGAAAACCCAGTGCGCGATAAAATCCCGCCGCAAATATTTTTACGTCCGTGCGAACGTCGGCTAAGAGGAGACATAATCGACTTACGATTATGTCTGCCTCACGATGGATGTGGGAACGGGTGCGTGTGGATTGAGTGCTCCTTTACTTAAGTTAATTATATTTTTACGAAATCAAGGAAGAATTTAGGGAATAATTGTGAAAAGTTCATGGTGAAGATAAAAAAAAATTGTGAAATCTATGGTGAGGAAGTCGTGGTCATTAACTAAATAGAATACGCTATCTGCTAACCTGAGAAAATACTGTATTGTCTCAAACTGTACTAAATATATGTTTACATTTTTATGTGGAATAGGTAATGGTAGGTATTGAATTTATGAAAACTGTTCACAAATATTCAATTGATTTTAACGGTTTATTTGGATTTTATAAAGGTTTATTTAGAACATTCAATCCTCCTATGGTGCAGACGGAGGAATTTTATCTTACAAAAAAAAAAATGTATATAAGTAGTTTATCAGCCATCTCGTTACCATAACACAAGCATTAGGTTGCTTAGCTTGGGACTAGATGGCGTTGTGTGAACTGTCCAAGGATATTTATTTATTTATTTATTTAAAAAAAAAGGACCTACTCAATCCACACGCACACGTGTCCCGTACTAAGGAGCTATTCCTCATTGATATGGCCATAAGCCAACAGGCTCGTCGATCCCGCAAAGATCTGTCGACATGCTGGAGAGATTATAAAAAGGCCTATGACTCGCTGCCACATAAATGGCTCATGAGGGTGCTGGAGTTGTTCAAGATTGATGCAACTCTACGCGCCTTCCTTGTGTCGTGTAGGCATGGGACAATGGAGGACGGTCCTTCGCTATCCGGAGTGTCGACAGATCCAGGGGAATGATGAACCTGTATGGATTAAAAGGGGACCATTTCAGGGCGGCAGTTTGAGTCTACTCTGGTTCTGCTTAGCCCTGAATCCTCTAAGCACACTGCTTGAAGATTCAGGTCTAGGCTATCGGCGAAGAGAGGTGGTCAGGTCACATATTTCGCCTACTTTATATGGATGATTTGAAACTCTGCCCCCAACAAGTTGCGACTGATGGAGCTACTGAAGGTAATTGAAATGCAAATTAATTGCAATTCTTATGGTTAATAATTTTTGTATGATACGATTTTTGGAGAACTCGACTCAGTCGTTTGTTTAGTATAGTATAGTATGTGTACGTACACATTTCAGTGTTGCCAACCAATAATAAAACGGTCCTAATGGTCCTAATAAAAACGGAACGCATTGAAGCGAAATTAAAAGAAAAACCTTTCTTGAATTTAAAGTTTCAATTAGAAAAACTAAAACTTAAAAATTGACTGATAATTTTAAAATGGTAATCAGATTTTTTATTATCATATTATTTAAGTTACAATAATTAGTAAGGTAATTATTTTTCTTTCACAGTAATCCCTATCCACTAATCCATAGGTTACAAACCTTTTTTAGGAATACCTTTTTGTTTGTAAAATCTTCGCTTATTGTTACTATAGACAGACAACGATGATGATATTAATGATAATGATACCTGAATAAATATTTAAATTAAAAAAAGGTTCTTTTACTGTTTTTTTCCATTTAGTCATATAAAATTAATATTTTAGTTTACATTGAATGACAGAACAAACACTTTTTACATTGTAATATAGTTTACTTGATCTTTCATATTTTTTGTTATTTTATATCCAAAAAATTCTAGTCATTTACAAACCTAAATCTATAGGACAAGAGAAAAGGTTTATCATATCTGAAGTGTCAAAATGTTACAGCTGTCAGAATTCCGTCGAATTAAAAAAAAGACTGTAGGTCCATGGCTGCCTGACATTTTATCTGTGGCTAATATTTACATCACAGACTAGAACAGAGTGAAAGTGAACTTCACTTTTGACTTCACTCGGAATTGGAACTTGTGAATGTGAAGCCTACTTTTCTGCTGGAGTTTGGGTAAAATAAAGAAAGTTCTCGTTGCAATCTGTCTAGAATTCTTACGGTTAGTCATTATTTTCAAGTTAATTAGCTGTATGAATACCTACCATTTCCTTTTTCATTCATATTTTTCAGACATGCCTGCAAAAAAAAGTATCACAGAACGCCAATGGCAGCTTTTGCTGCATCATATGGAGACCAACCCTGAATTTGCCAAAGGTATGCACCCAAATCTGGCGTATCTCACAGCAAGATATGATAGCAGGACAAAGTGGCATGAATTAATGTGTACACTAAATGCTGTATCGGCTGGCAGTAAAAGGAGCGAGAAAGGATGGCGAGAAGTAAGTGAAATTTCTAATTACTAGCGTAGTTATTTTAGTAATCTACGTACTGTTAAAGCCTGTACTTAGCCTAGTTAAAGTTATACTATGTAGTCTGTTGTTAACCCAAACTAGTAAAATCATTGATTTCATACTGCTCTATTACATATTATGTAAGTCTACAGGCCTATTGCCTTTACTGTGAGTAATAGGATGGTATATTGTGACTTGTTACTTATTTGAAAGCATTAAAATACCAACACAGTAATAGTAAATGTAACAAAATAATACAAAATATACCCACTGTGTTAAAATGGCTTATAAATAATCAATGGTATGAAAGTTTTGAAATTATACTGGAAAGTTTACTGGTTTATAGTTAAATTGGATCAAATCAAGTACCAGCAAACCTTTGGGAATTACAACACAATATAACTATCACAATCAAACCTAATTATTCTACAAACCAAATCAAGTCCTAAAGAAAAGTGATAAAATATGTAATAATTATTATTTTAAATAAAATTTTAATTTTTTTTTGCTAGTACTGGAATCAAATTAAATACAGAGCCCGAGCGAAGGCTTGTACAATCCGGAAACAGTTGAAAGCAATCATGAAAGGTGAACGAATAAACTTATTGGTTTTAACAAAAAATGAGCAGAGGGTGCTACGCCTTCTGGGGATTCCGTTACCGGAGTTTCGAGTAGTTGACTCACAAGATACAACACAACCTTATGTATCACAACCTTATGCATCACCACCTGATTTACAACTACCAGACTCGCCACTACCTGATTCACAACTACCTGACTCGCCACTAGCTGATTCACAACCACCTCCGGAAGAATCACCAGGATTGGCTAGTTCACCAAAACCAAAAGTTGGATCAGAATTAGAAGAATCTGATGCTAAATCAGAATCAGATTCATCACATTCACTTTCCCCGCTTATCGAAAGGTGCCCACCACCAACCAAGCTTGCTTGGGTCCGAGCAATGAAACGAAAAGGTATTTGTTTATTTTCATCCTAGTTTAAAAATCTGGCACAACCAAACTTAACATCCATGTCGGGTTACTCACAATGAAGGGTTCCATAGTTGAATAGTATTGATTGTAAAAATAAGTTCTAATTTCATAGTATTTCTTGAAAAAACTATGAAAATCAATGTTATCACTGCGGTTGTAACCTAAAAGATCCCATAATTATATCAAAAACTATTGACTTCCAATTATGATGATTGGGATCCAACAGTACCCCACGTGATTATGTGTTGATTTTTATTTAAATCCCTTGGTTCCATGTATGGGGAGAGCCACCCCTAATTGTTTTTTTTTTTGTATTTTTCACTATACCAATATCCTTCCAATTTTCATTGATATATATAGTGCATTTTGCTGAGTAAAATGACTGAGTAACATCCAGACAGATGGACTGACAGACATTTATTATAAGAGTCCCGTTTTTGCCATTTCGTTACAGAACCCTAAAACTACTTCATTCAATCCATTGTCAATTGACCAGATTTGCCAGCAGAGTTATTGATCTGATATTTTGATCTGTTCTGAGATAATCATTACGATGAAAAAGAGTTACTTTTTACCAGATACAATGTATACCTACTCTATTATTTTGTACAAGGTTAGTTTAGTTATCATCACATCATTATTGGTGTTTTTGGCATGCTCCTACATGACAGTCTTGTTTTTTTTTTTCAGCTGCCTATGAATCAACAGCTTCATCAACAAAAGTTTATTCAGCCCCATATGGACACACAGCAAGAAAACGATGTAAGTTACTCTTGGGCCTTATACAAAACTGACTTTGTATTAAGTATTATAATGCCAAAAGATTCTTTTTGAATATTTTTCCATTTATTATGCGTTTGCGCAAGTCCTTACGCTAGTTACGCTACGCATGTTCGACGAACGCCGATGTTGGACCAAAGCCTGATGAAAAATTATTAGGGACCTCGCGATCGCGAACTACGCGGCTACGACCACGGCCAGTGTAGTGGCCTCACTGACTAGGTTAAATTATAGAAGCCGGATCACCACCCTGGGATCTTGACGCCATAATCCTAGCGTCACTATATCGGTGGCGTCGGGACGCGCTGGAGCGGGGCGAGCACCTGATGCCTCGTCATGTCGAGGTGTACAGGTCTGAGCTCCGCCAGACCCTAGTGGTGGCATGGGAGCAGCGGCTTGCGCAACCCAGCGCAGGGCACGCTACTATAGCGGCGGTAAGACCCGTTGCGAGGGAGTGGCTGGAGAGACGGCATGGCGCCCTTACTTTCCGGCTGACGCAGGTACTGTCTGGACATGGGTGCTTCGGAAAGTACCTGTGCCGCATAGGTCGGGAACCGACACCCGGTTGTCACCATTGCAGCTGCCTCGATGACACGGCGCAGCACACCATTGAGGAATGCCCTGCTTGGGCAGTGCAACGCCATGACCTCGTCGAGGCGGTTGGTGCTGCGGATACTCTCTCGCTTCCGGACATGGTCCAGTCCATGGTCAGAAGTGAGAGCGCGTGGGACGCCGTCGCCTCCTTCTGCGAGGAAGTGATGGTCGCCAAGGAGGCGGCGGAAAGGGAGAGGGAGGATACAACCTCCCTTCCAATCCGTAGCAGACGCACCGGGCGCCGGAGGGCGCGGAATGATCTCCGGCCGCCTTAGGGTGAGGCCTGCAGGCAACAGACTTGGGGAGTTTGTTGCCTGAACAGTGAAAGGCCCGTGACGGCGGCGCGCCGTGTTCCGCGTGCGCCTCCCTAGAGGAATTGCGGCCATATATGGCCGCTGAGGGTGACGGGGTCCGCATGAATTCATGCGGGCCGACACCTGGCCGGGGGAGCGTGATTAAATGCGCAAGTACTCCAGCACCCCGGCTAAAGGTAGCAGTAGAACACCGTGTGGTTTTAGTCAGTAAAAGTCTGACAGACCCCGCCGCTCACCCCAGGGTGGAGGACTTCCATGAGGATTTCCACACGTTAAAAAAAAAAAAAAAAAAGTTTAAATTATAGAAAACAAATTCACATCGCGCATTTGGCTGCTACAAGACCGATCGTCCGACCAGTTGCGACCAATGATAAATCAAAAGCAACTTGGTCGTTGCCTCTACGATTAAGATTGCGGCTATGACCACAGCTGGTAATGGTCGTGACCGTGTAGTAAATCAATAAATAAAATCATTTTATTTCGGATAACTAAAGATGCATTTGTTTGAACACGTTTGAACTTAAAACACTATTGTTACTAACTAATGCCTAAAGACAAATTAATGACAAGACTAGACACAACGAGAAATGGACAATATGGTATTAGAATATAGACCAGTCCATGTGCAGCAGCGTACGTGTCACACACCTTTAGCAACTCCTCGATCGCCCGCGGTGACGGGCTCAGCAGCACCATATCATCCGCATAACTGATGTTGTTGCAACTAACACCATTTACACTGCATCCGACACGCATGCTGCTGAGCTCGGCTATGAGGTCGTTAACATATAGATTGAAGAGCCGGGGAGACGACAAACCCCCCCGCCTCTAGCAGTAAAAAAATAAAATTCGTTTAATTCAGGCAAAAACCCATAAGTGTTACGTAGTGCGCGAAGTCTCTTCTGTAGGACATTCACGATCGACGTAATACCATTAGTAAGTCATTGCAATGTAACTCTTATCTCTGTAAGGTAAGGCATAAATTTGAATGATTGCCGTTTTTTTTTCAAACTCACGGCAATCATTATAATTTATACTTTATTACAATGAGATATGGTTTTACGTCCTTCAAATTTGATCGTTAATGTGCTGCTTTAAGAATTAACTACAGCTTTTGTCCATAGAAGACACCAGTTTTGTATAGAAATGACAGAAACAAGTTTTCAATTTTTAAAATAGTTTCGACACTCTCGTGCGCCAGAAAAGTCAGTTCGTAACACAAATGGCACCATGATTCGGCTGAACCTAAGAGAGAATCAAGCAAATGTAATAATGACATTCAAATTTAATTCCAGACCGCCCAGCCTCAGCAGCTCCTGCGGCAGAATGGGTCCGCCATGTTGAGGAAAGAAGGATCGTTGTGGAAGAGAGGTCATCGCGAGCTTTGCAAGGCATACAAGCCAACACTGAATTTTGTGCGAGTGCCCTGCAAGGAATCCATATTGCACAGGAGCGAATGAACCGAACATTGCAAGGCATACAATCTGCGATAGAAGCATCGGCAAGAGCCCTTCAGGAAAGACTGAGTTAGCACCGGTAAATAAAATCTCATTGTTCAAATATATTTTATAATTTTTATTTTAATAGTCAATTAAGAATAAATAAGTACTGTTTAATTACAAATTATCTTTTACTGATTACATACATAAAGTCTATTTCTGTGCATTTAAATAGAAATGTAAAACAAATGTAAGTATGTCAAACATGTAAATTTTCAGTGCTATTTACAAATGGAGTGATTCGATTTTAGTAAATGATTTTTCAATGTTACAGTTTAACAATGGTCAAACAAATTTTGTTGAAAAGTTTAGTGAGGAACAAGTTGGAAACTCCAAAATACAACAATCACTTAGTAAAGACAATTAATAACACATTAACAAATACTCTTTACTACTTCACTGTGTAAGAATTGTTTATTTCATTTTAAAATGGATTGAAGTAGCCTTTAGTACCTACCTACTTTATTATTTAATGTGTATTACAAGACCTTTACACTTACTAGACCACATACCATAACTTAATTGAAATAGTAACTAATCATTAAGTTCTTAAATGAGAACAAGAAATATGAATAATTTAACAACTATTTATTTGGGTTAAGTATCAATAACGTTAAAAGCTACTAAATACAGTCAATATTATTTTTTCCAGTCACGTTTACCCAATGTTGACAGTCGCAATTAATAATAAAAATCTTAAATTCACTTCACTGACAGACAATTTAATGCACAGCCTCAGACTAAATAAAAAACCAAGACATAGCGCTGTTAAGGATGATGCGCAGTGGTAGCCCGCGAAATTCAATTTTTTTTGGGTTTTTTGCAATTTGCAGGTCCGTGTCAGGTTGTATCTTGATCAAAGTATGATACGCGGCAATAAAACATATGTATTTATATAATTTTACACATAAAAATCATCAATACATCTCTATAAGTTAGATTTCGTGCAGAATCTTCAAACGAACGAAATCTAAAGAATCATGTAAATACATAATTTTAACCACAAAAATATAATTATTAATAACCCAAAAAAAATGGAATTTCGCGGGCTACACAGAGCAATCACCTTAACAGTGACGTGAACTCCGGTTTCGTAAACATGTGTGCACTTAGTGAGGTGTAGTTTAGTTGTAGTTTGGTGTAAATGTGTGCGTGTGAGCGTGTATGCACAGAGCGAGGTGTAGTTTTGCTCATGCCTTGTTCGCAGCGCTATGTCTTTGTTTTTATTCGGTTTGAGTACACAGCCGCTGGGTCTAGAAGCGTTATATTTTGAACAAGAGTTCCCTACATAGCAAAAGTAAGAACTAAGCAAGGATTTTTGAAAATTCATAAATAGAAAGTTGATGAAAGTTGTTGTTGTTGTTGAGTTTTTGTTGGGGTTGATTGAAAGTTTGTAATTTTTGCCGATAGAGATCACATCGGGCACGCAGCTTGTCTAATAATAAAATTAAAATGAAATTCTTACAACTAAGCAAAATATTGGCGTTATTTATGGCAAATTAGGTTCTATTTCTATTTTGATAAAGTGTATAATAATATGCTAATTGGTAGCGTTTAGCCTCAGGGTCTATGCCCCACCGGGCGTTAATGCTCCAAATAGAGGAAACACCTGACAATAGGTACACGCCGAGTCCGCCATCAGAGTCACCATCCGGTATAATAAATTATTTAATTCTAGATTTCTAGTACAAGACTTAGTATACTTACGAGCTATATTAGTACCTACTAAGCCTAACTATATAATATAGGTATGAGATATTCTATTATGTAAAATAGACGTTAAGTAAGTACATACATCTATTTTAAAAAAATATGCTTAGTAAAAAAATGATAAAAGATGTTTTTGTAATAACATTATATTAATTAATATAATTTATCATCTCATACCTATTTACTAATTATGGTTTATGATTAAGTATGAACTTATTTATTTATTATTATGAAAATTAGAAATAATTTTAAGTAGGTAGTTCTATGTTTTTTGCACGACCAGATGATATATGAATGCCAAATGAGACAGTGAGATCAGAGTGCTAAGATGATAAAGGATGTGTCACGCAAATGGATATAGGTAGAAATGAGTAGAAAGCCTGAAAGTGGTGCATGTGACCGAAAAGTTGTATGGAAATCGATTGTCATGGCATGGGCATGCGATTTGAAGTGATGAATTAAGTACATGTTGTGAGGAATGTTTTGACTTTCGAGTAAGGATAATGGATATCATAAATGTTGAAAATGAAAAATAAACCGATGGATAGATTGTGTGATAAGATGATATGGCTAGAAAGATATGAATATTTAGATGACGAATAAAGGGTCCCTGAAACGATCAATTGCAATTGCCAATTTCTACGTGATTGATGCGCAGTTTGTTCATATAACCAGTGAAATTGAAGCGATTGACAATATTAAGTAAATACTACAATAGAAATTGATGGTGTAGTGTATGTAGATATCAATATATCGTGCTACAAACCGATAACGGTATTGTGACGTTGCCTCGGGCGCTCACGTCGCTCGGTTATCAATACCGGTCAGAGAGGTGGGGCGATGCGATCAGTCGTGGTAGGACTGTCGGCCTGTGTGGGGGTGCGTTGGCGAGTCAACTATTAATCCCCCCTAATAGAGAGTGCAGAGCAAATAGTGATAAGGATGATGATGACTAAGCATTTTTTCGACGAGGTCAATTTGATTTTTAAATGTGGGTAGTTTTACCCTACTTACTTATTTTTACATTTTAAAACTATAATTATGATCATTGCTACTACTAAAACCACTGATCCAATGCTTATAGTAATAATTACTGGTGTAGTTAACCAAGAAGCTTTCTGAACAGCACCCTGAAAAAAAAATTGCTGTAAGTAGTTATAACATTTTACTGACACACTCTCTCTCTCTCTTTTTCTTTTTTACGCGACGATTTGTATCGCGCAATTTAAAACCTTTTGTGGCATAATCTTAAAAAAATATAATTGTCGTACTCACATTTGCTGCCTTTTTGAACCGCCTGCATTCTCCGAGTTCTCGCGCAAATCTAAATAGTGACGCGACATAGTCGCGAGTGTCATAGTGACAAGTGTTTAGACATTTCTCTACACAGTTGTTCACATCTTGACTTGTGGTACATGTATAACCCTGTAACAATAGCATAATAATATATACTTACCTGTTTTAAAATTACCTCTATTGGTATACATATCAGGAATATAGATTTCATTAACTGAATTGTTTATAGGTAAAATAAATTTCTAATTGGAATCTTTGGGCGGTTTTAACGCCTTGCGGATTTTTAATGATTTTTTAAATTAATTGTTTAGCTGTATTAAATGTATCATTATTTATAATTTTTTTATTTCACCTAATGAATTGACGGTTAAGCTCAAATAAACAATCACTTTGTGAAATTTTAGTCAGTTGTATCTCATTATAAAAATAATTGGCCGAGCGCATAATTAATGTGGAGGAGAAGCTCTGAGTACGACTGGTCGGGACGTCAACCAAAGCACAAAGTGTGGATAGCAGACTATAACTGCCGGCACGAATCTGTAGCGCTCGGTGGAGTAGTGGGGGTAGTTTGAGAATACGTATTGTCTAAGGAGTAAGGGCCAAAATCGCTTAAAGTAATTCAAGGTCAGCGCTAAAGTTTCGTGCCGGCGGCTATACTAGAAGTACTGCAGGGTACCCCTACCGTACGTATGGTAGTCCCGTAGTGAAAGGAACTAGGGAGATGGTGATTTGATTTGCTCATTTTGCTCAAGCATGCGGGACTGTCCCGCATGCGTGGCACCCACAGGCCGCAATGCGCTTATACTTTACCAAGGCATGACACAAAAAATACCATTCAAAATACAACGTGACAGCTCTCAATGAGCATCATTATTAAATACGCGCCAGAAATAAAATTCAGAAGAGTGACTTACATCGTAATGCAGTTGTGTCTTGCGAGCCCACGTAATATGTTTTTTCTCCTGTGTTATGTTGAAGAATCCCACATTACCTTTCACACAGGTGTTACTTATGTTAGCTTCAAGACCTGTCACACATTTGATGTCTTCGTAAAATTCTGGAAAAAGTGAAATATGGGTAGAAACTTTTACGTACGTACGTTTAAGTTATACGTGGTTAGTTAATAACTGGACACAAAAATACAGCTTTATTTTATTGCACGCTACTTCCCATCTATTTGGTCCCTTTTCACATACCTACTTCTCTATTAGTTAGTCATCTCTTAAAAAAAATATTTTTTGAAGGTGTATTACCTTCAAAAAATAAATTTACTTTTTTCGCTATTGTAGTTTTATTACAACAACAATACAATACAAATACAATACAATACTTTTATTTCAGACATAGACCATAGGGTTAGTAACAATTTTACTTAATATCTTTTCTTTTTTTTTTTATCTCTTCTTTTTCCTGCGAGCTGTCTTGTCGACATTAAGCTGGAGTTATTTATTTATTTATTTATTTATTTATTAAAACTTTATGCACAAGTAAAAAAATACTGTACAAAGGCGGACTTAATGCCTGAGGCATTTTCTACCAGTCAACCTTAGGGTGATGCAGAGACAAAACATGGTAGGTGCAACACAAGGGATAGATAACTGGAAAAAGAATAAATACCAATAAATACATACATACATACATACATATAAACAAAATAAACTTTCTCAGGAGAAATAACGATAGGTAGAGGAGAAAAAGAATCCAACAAATCAGCGCTGCGATGATTTTGCCAACTTTTCACGAATGTGTTCACGTGCCTTCACTTTGAAAGATAACGGACTGGTTGCCATCCTGATGTTCAGAGGGAGCGCATTCCAAAGAAATACTGCCTGGACAAAGAATGAAGAATGAATAAAACCAGAGCGGTGAGAAGGACATCGTAGAAGAAGATTGTTGGTTGAACGAAGATTTCTACTATGGGCAGAGCATAAGTATTGAACATGGGAAGTCAGATAAGAAGGAGAAGTAGGCTTGTTTAGTATGGAATATAACATAGACAGAGCCCTCAGCTCTCTGCGCTGACGAATGGGTAACCATTTTAAAAGCAATCGGTGCGCAGACACATGATCATACTTACGAAGATTGAAAACGAATCGAATGCAGTTATTTAGAAGGCGATCAAGTTTATTGAGGAGATCTGCATTCAGGTCATAATAACACACATCACCATAGTCAATTATGGGAAAGATTAGGGACTGTACAAGCATTGCCTTTATGTGTGATGGAAGAAAGTTTTTCAACCGATACAGCGACCTCAACGATCCGGTGACTTTCTTACTTACAGTCATGACCTGCTTTCGCCAGTCAAGACATGTATCGACATGCAGACCAAGATCCTTAACATTGGAGCTAAATGGAATGACTGCATTGTCAAAAATGACTGGTCACACAGTTAAGTCATTCAACTTTCTCACACTGTGAGGGCTCCCTACAATGATAGCCTGACACTTGGTAGGGTTAACCGCCACTCCAAATCGATCAGACCAGCTTTTAACCACACCTAGATCCCGGTTTAGCGCTTCAATCGCATCGGATATGTTGTCAACACTTATATTGTCGGTTATGTAGTTGGAGGTTTGTCGTGCATGGTACAGTATCCAGTGATACGTCCATATTATCCATTCAAACTCCTTGTTTTAAAGGAGATCTTGAGGGACTCGTCTTTTAAGTCTCTTGAACGTTTTCTTTGGTTGCTCTTCCATTAAGTTTCTTGCTAGTTGGTTGGGATGTTTATGGATTCGTTCAGTGTACGTCAGTAGTGAGTCTTTGATTTCTTCTCTTACAGTTTTTTATCTTTAGATCGTGGTGAATGCGATTATTGGTCATGTACCATGGTGCTCCAGTTATCATACGTAAAGTTTTTGACTGGAAACGTTGTAGAATTTCTATGTTCGATGTGGATGCTGTGCCCCACAGCTGCAAGCCATAAGTCCAGATAGGCTTAAGGATACACTTATACAATAACAGTTTGTTTTCTAGAGTTAGCTGAGACTTGCGTCCCATAAGCCAGTAAAACTTTCTTAATTGCTGGTCAAGAGCTTTTCTTTTGGTGGATATGTGCTTTTTCCAGGTAAGTCGCCTATCCAGATAAACTCCTAAATATCGAACATCATCTGACTGAGGTATTTTTATTTGGTTTAGTTCTACTTCTGGGCAAGTATCCCGTTTCAGGGTAAAAGTGACATGAACTGATTTGGTTTCATTCGCTTTTATGCGCCAATCTGTTAACCATTTTGTGATGTGATTTAGGTTGTTTTGCAGTTTTGTAGAAGCACCCTCAGCAGTTTTGTCAACTGCAAGCACAGCGGTATCGTCAGCGAAAGTCCCGGTAAGTACATCTACCGTGTTTGGCAGATCTGAGGTATATACAAGATAGAGCATTGGGCCCGTCACACTATCCTGTGGGACACCTGCTTTTATCGCACAGAGCTTTGAAATGCTATCGCCGTATTTGACGTAAAAATGTCTTCCACTAAGATAGGCTTTTATGAAGAGATAGTAATTTAAGGGCAAGTGTTTGTGAATTTTGTACAGGAGACCGTCATGCCAAACTCGATCGAATGCTTGTGAAATATCCAGAAAGGCAGCGGAGGAGTATAATTTATGCTCGAAGGCGTAGTTGATTTTTTCCACTAATCTATGCACTTGCTCAATTGTTCCATGGGCCTGTCTAAAGCCAAATTGGTGTTCTGGTATTAGCTTAGCAGCTGCGATTTCCGGAACCATGCGATTGAGTACAAGTATTTCTAGCACCTTTGATGGAATTGGGAGAAGACTGATTGGACGGTGGGATTTAACGTCGGTAGGATCTTTTCCAGGCTTTGGGATAAGTATTATTTCTGCAACCTTCCATTGCGGTGGTACGAAATTTCTTTTCAGACATGCATTAAAAATTTGAGTTAGGAATGTGAGGCCAAAGTCTGCTAACTCTACCAGTATTCTAGCTGTTATCAAATCATACCCAGGCGCCTTGTGGATGTGGAGTCTTTTGATGGCGTTTATCACTTCCCTTTTGGTGAATTACTTAATATCTAGTGTTAGTAAGTACGGGCACAGATTAACAATAAATTAAAATTCAGCGTGGAGCTCCAACCACCTCCGCAACATCGGGGAATCCCACCGATCAGTGAACACACTGAGTATACTGTTGGTGCTGCCGCGAGCACGCGACATCAGGGATGCACATCTCTTTCTAATGATGGCGGCAAAACTATCAATGTTACTATCTGCGAACATCCCTGACGCACTACAGCGCCATGGCAGCCGCAGCAGTACCCTCAGTAGTAGTAGTTATTAAATTACTAGCGGTTTCACCCGCGTAGACCGGGATAAAAAGTAGCCTATGTGTTAATCCATGGTATAAATAAGATAAATAAATAAATAAGCTATCTACATAGCAAATTTCATCCAAATTGGTCCAGACGTTTCCCCGTGAAGGAGTAACAAACATACAAACACACACACACTCACAAACTTTCGCCTTTATAATATTAGTGCGATTTCATCCAAATCGGTCCAGACGTTTGAGCGTGAAGGAGTAACAAACATACAAACACACACAGTCACACACACACACACACTCAAAACATATCCTTTATATTATTAGTGCGATAGTGTGATTTAAATAAAAATCTATATGGTACATATAGGTCGTCTACAACTTGATGTGTGAATAGGATCATCGTCAATCATCAATGACAGTCTTGTTACTGTCACTGCGGAGTTCAGGCCTTTTCCCTTTTGTGTACCTCATGCTTCCCGGTCTGCGCGAGTCTCAACCAGTGGGCCTAGTGCGATCGCGTTATAGCCCAGTCATAATCGACACAAAAAAAATGCAAACATTGCAAACGCGCATTTATCTACAATTCTTTTATATGTTGTTAGGTCCCCTGAGAGTAGTCTATACCCAAGTTTGCAACACTGAAAACCTTGTGCTACTCCCATGGTGCTCGAAAACCTGCGAAATTCTTGCTTCAGTTTTTTTCTTAATATACCTTAAGGACGCGTTTTCAAGTATCTTTGTTCTATTTTAGTGAAGCAAACTAAATTTGGTGCAATTTGAGTCTAACTCAAGCACTCTGGGTTTATTGGTTGCGAAGATACAGCTGGTCAAAGATGGGCAGTTTTTTCCAAAAAGTGAAAAATTATCGATACGGTCATTTCCCAATACACGTAGGTACCGACTGAACTAATGGTCCTAGAGAAAAGTCAGCAAATAAGAATTTGTATAGAATTAAATTATAGCTAATTTAATTAAAGCTTTTCAGCAGTTTCCTCAAAAATAAGCTCTGGACAGACGAACGTGTAGGTACTTCCAGAAAGGCAGTACACGGTCGCAAAAGCAAAATCCTTCACATGGGGAGAAATGCAGGTTCCACGAGGGATGGTTTTGTTCCTGCATGCCATCAGTGGGTAAACTTGTACCAAATTTAGTTTGCTTCACCAAAATATGAATAAAGATAGGTACCTCCGTAAGAGTTAAGTTGACCGACTGGTTGAAATCTCTATCATATGATGCAACTGAAAAAATTGTGGAAACATGAAACATAAAACTTAACTAGTCCAAACACTCACACACCCTCGCGTTGATGCGCGTTGATGCGTTGGGCGTTGATGGCTGCGACTCAGTTTTTAACTTTTGCAGCTATCATCGCTTCCATTGTTGTTAAGTATCTCAATTTGTTTTTGTTCCAAATAAAAACCTTTTTACTTTATTTTTTTACCTACTTAAAAACGCGACCTTAAGGTATGTCTTTCAAAAAAACTGAAACAAGTGCCAGGATTGCGCAGGTTTTGGAGCACCATGGGAGTAGCACAAGGTTTTCAAACTTGGGTATAGACTGCTCTCAGGGGACCTAACAACCTAAAAAAAAATCGTAGTTACTTACCTACATGCGCGTTTGCGATGTTTGATGTTGTTATTGACTGGACTATAACGTTCAGTAATTTTTATATGGAACAATGTGCTTCCCATTATTGCCACCAGACGGCGCTGCTTCAGTTTCGAGCAGTAAAAATTGAAGTTTACGTAAAAGCGATCGCAGTCTTACCCGCAATTAATTTTAAAACCATACTTAATTAAAACATAACTTACTCTTAAAAGAGTCGTTTCGTAAACTGAAATCTACAAGTTTTATGATGTTTGTCGAGTTAAACGATGTAGTCTTATTGCATTCTTTCTGCACCGTGCTAAAATAAGTGTTGAGTTGTTTGCTAAAATCAGTAGCATTCTGACATCTGAAAGCAATTAGTTATATACACATGATTAGAACAAGTATAGTAGATAAAAACGAAGAATCTATGAAAGTCCATAAGATGTTTTTTCTATTCCGTGGACATGTCTAAACTAAAAGCGGCCAAGTAGGTATGAGTCGGATTCGCACACGAAGGGTTCCGTACCTACCACCGAACAATATTTAACACTACATATTTAATGGGGACCCCCTTTCATTTTTAACTTTATTTTATCATTTGTTGTTACCTATATAGCGGCTATAGTAGCACACACACTCTGTGAAAATTTCAGGCGTTTACCTATTACGGTTCAAAAGATACAGCACTTTGACGAGTGTATGTCATTAGTGCGACAAACATGTGCGCGACATGTCATTAGTTCGACAGGTCGTTTGTTCGTCAGGTCGTTTGTGCGACAGGTCTTTAGTTCGACAAGCAATGCACGTTTAACAAATATGACTTATACATACTGTTTTTTTTTTATTTCCCATAACTCTAGGGTATTAATGAGACCACCATTTTGAACAACTTTTACTATGGGACCGAACACAAAATCGCGAAAAAAAAATTAGCTGCTAGCTACATTTTGACGAGTTATGCGAACATAAATGTAGGGGGCAGATGATTTTTTTTCGCGATTTTGGGTTCGGTCCCATAGTAAAACTAGTTCATAATGATGGTCTCATTAATACCCTAGAGTTATGGGAAATAAAAAAAAACACTATGTATAGGTCATATTTGTTAAACGTACATTGCTTGTCGAACTAAAGACCTGTCCACAGACTTATATTGGCTAGACGACGCAAGTGTATGTACTTCGCGTGTAAAAAGGGAGTAAAATTGACTTCCTTCAGCGCCGCTTCCATTCAGTCCGCGCTCGAACGTTCTTGATGCCGGACGTCAACCAAAAACTAAAAAATGCCAAATTATGCGGTATTGAGCTGTAGAAACTACACAAAAAAAATGGAACGAGATAATGGAAACGTTTCCTTTCATCGATAAGTCATATTGTTATTAAATTATGTGTTTTTTATTGCAAAATCAATTATTTTGTGTTCATTGTGTTCTTACAATGAACACTATGTAACTGAGTGTGTATCAAATAATTCATGATACATTGCCGTGTTTAGTTACAAGGCAGTATGTAGGACTTGTCTGTTAAAACACGCAATGAAAATTAAAATGATCGATATTGTCACTTGTCGCTCAGCTTCGTGGTACAGTCGCTATTCTCATTTTTCTGTCAAATAAAGCAAATAGTGTTGTACACATAGTTTGTACAGTCAATCTCGATTCTAATCGATTTTGGAAACAGAGGAATGATAATGTTTGCGTTGGGTTTTTTGTGACATGTAATTTTTTTTTTACTCCAATGTGCCAATTTAGTGATTTTGTTTAGAATATTATTTACAGATTTCCAAGTGATACCAAAGTTAAATAAATATGGATTGAAGCGACGGGGCATGAAAATTGGTTCCCAACACAATATAGTCGAATTTGCTCTGTTCATTTTAATGAAGGCAGCTTTACGGAAACAAAAAGTTTCGACGCCTGACTACAATTGATGTATTGAAGGCGTTAACTAATGCTAGAGTTAGTGGATTGACTTTAGGCTCGAATTCACTGGCATCGTTCTCTAAAACCTAAAATTCTCTATGTTTTATAGAAATCAGTAGGTACTTAGATGTTGTCGATGTCGGAACTCTTATGCGTATTGTTTAAGGCGGGAGATCCGATTTAAAAGTGTTCATCTAATCGAATCTGTTCCCGGTTTTTTGTTAGAATTTTAGGATTAAAGAATGGTGCCAGTGAATAGAACCCGCCGCAAGCTTTACATTTTATTTTACATTTGCTTTTTTTTCAGGAATTATTAAAAATATTTTAAATTTATTTTTTACTAATTTATTTACTTAGTTCTGGATCGGATTTTATTTCATAGCGACTTCTACTGGCTTTTCTTTTTGTAGATAAAATGTCTTCTAGGGTTTTTTATTAACGTTGTAACTTTCCTGCAACAAAGTACATAATAAGACTAATTAGGTTCAACCAACCAATAAGAACCAGTTATATAATGACATAATCGAAAATGACTAACACTTCAGTAAAAAAAAAAACAAATAATTTTAGATTTGTCATTCCTCTGTCGATGAACTCGAATAATCGATTGCAAAATCGATATTATAAAATTATTATTTTTTACTCAAATAATCTTTACGTAACACTCCCTCTTCCCTTTCGGGATACCTAGGCACAACCGGAAGCAGTGTGAAACAAGTAGGTATAAGATGCAAGCGGACGGAATGCTCGCACGCGTCTTCTCGCTCCAAAGACGAGGCGAAACGCGTCGGGGCCTTTAAATCGTTTTGAATCGTTTACTCGCGGACGGGGAGTTCCCATCACTAAATCGCTCATGTGACGTCACAGTAGGTGGAAAAATAATGGCACGCTTGGTTTCTATTCAGACGATGAGACTTGCGTAGTCTAGCCAATATAAGTCTGTGGACCTGTCGCACTAACGACCTGTCGAACAAACGACCTGTCGAACTAATGTCATGTCGCACACATGTTTGTCGCACTAATGACATACACTCCACTTTGACAGACGGACTGACGGACGGACAGCGGAGCCTCACTAATAGGATAGTAATAGCAATGGAAGAAGTTCTCTTCGCGTGTTCTCGGCAGATTGAGCTATGTTCGCCGCGCGCACGCAGATGCGACGAGGTACTACATGCTCGGTTCGTGAGCGCGCTGCGTCCACACTTATGAAATGCTCCATACATGTGAGTCGGCGTTCGCACGAGCGTAATAAAATCGCGGCGGGATTTTCTCGCGCACTGGATTTTCAACTCTCGTTGTTGAGCCGAGCGTTGAGAATCCAACCTAACAAAAACAGAGTGCATCCCAGCGCGACGGAAAACACACTGTTGGATTTTCAACTCCCGGCGCTAAGCAGAGAGTTGAAAATCCAGTGCGCGATAAAATCCCGCCACGATTTTATTACGCTCGTGGGAACGCCGACTTCGGCATAGTGCACACACTTTTCGGCAGTTATGTTTTATTTGTTTACCAAAGTAGATGAAGTGCTTAATAATAAGGTATTACTGCTATAACTTACCCAGATTTTGTTGCAGTGCTTAAATTTAAGTGTACGTTCACAATATTGCTGAAGCAAGTTGCCATATTTCCTCTGATAGTCTAAAAAATAAATGCATTCAGGTATTAAAAACAAGGCCATCAAATTCTTGAAATTCGGTTCGGTAGATAGATATAGGTACACTCAGGTACACTGGTACAGACAGCAACGAAAGTCGATTAACATTTCGGTTCTTCAAAATATTGATTAGATCTTGAACAATCATTCAATCTGCCTAGCCTTTTAAATAAATAAATAAATAATAATATCCTTGGACATTTCACACAACGCCATCTAGCCCCAAGCTAAGCAACCTAATGCTTGTGTTATGGTAACAAGATGTCTGATAAACTACTTATATACATTTTTTTTTGTAGATACATACATATTATAGATAGAAAAACACCCAGACTCCGAACAAATACTTGTAGGTCGTACAAATATTTGTTCCGTGCGGGAATCGAATCCGCGACATGCTGCGCAGCAGTCAATCGCTCAACCACTGCGCCAACCTTTTCCCAACTATGTTGGGGTCGGCTTCCAGTCTAACCAGATGCGGCTGTATTTTTCATGGAGCGACTGCTTATTTGACTCCTTGGTTGCTTGGTGGAGGCACGGAAGGATCTCGATACCTAGGTAGGTATAATATTAAACAATCCTAAATAATATTATAAGCCGACGTTCGCACGGACGTAAATACATCGCGGCGATTAAAAAAAAAAAACCGGTCAAGAGCGAGTCGAACTCGCGCACTGAGATAGGAACGGAACCCGTTCCTATTTCTGAAAAATTGTGCTATTTAGAGACATCGTTTTATTTTTCCTGTAATCTATATCTATAAAAGCGTTACTGACTGACTGACTGATCTATCAACACACAGCTGAAACCACTGAACGGATTGGGCTGAAATTTGGAACACAGGTAGCTATTATGACCTAGGCATCCGCTAAGAAAGGGTTTTTGGAAATTCGATCTTTAAGGGGGTAAAAAGGGGGGGATATTGTTTGTATGAAAAATCTTATTCCTTGAGTTTTATAAACTTGAAACTTGGCACGAATATTTATCTAAGTAAATTATGATTTTTGTGAATTTTTGTTTTTCTAGTTAATCGGATTGCGCGTTAAAATTTTTCCATACAAACTTTGAGACCCCCCAATTTCCCTTTAGGGGGTCTCAAAGTTTGTATGGAAAAATTTTAACGCGCAATCCGATTAACTCAAAACTCAGTATTTATACTTAAAACCAAAAATAAAGAATAATGTGTATCAGGGTTTTTCGGAAATCTACCTCTATCGGGGTGAAAAGGGGTAGTCAATTTCACAGGGGAGGATTTTAAAAATTGGTGTAAATAATCTTTGAGTCAAGCTATGGAAATATCTCAAACCATTTTTTAAAATTCCAAATGGGGTGAAAACGGAATACAATTTACATTTTTTTTTTCTTTATTAAAAAGAACTTAAGTAGTTCTTAATTATTGATTACAATCTAGCCTAATAGACTAATAAGCAATTTAACTCTAACTTACTATTTTACGTGAAACATTTTGTTATAACTAAGAATAGACTACAATTTACATGAAAAATGTTATTCATTTGGTTTTATTTGACTTGAAACATGGCACAAATATTTGCCTAAGTTTGTCATTATTAGTTTTTAGGGTTCCATACCTCAAAAGGAAAAAAACGGAACCCTTATAGGATCACTCGTGTGTCTGTCTGTCTGTCCGTCTGTCACAGCCAATTTGCTCGGAATGTAATGGATTAAGGTGAAATTTGGCACATATATGGATTTCTGTGACCCAAACACGTACGGCTAAATTAAATAAATTAATTTTTAATATGGGGGTCACTTTTAGGGGGCAAATAAGAAATTAAAAAAATAAAGTTTCGCAAACTGTACCGTGTGACATATCAAATGAAAGGGTTCACTATGAGGGTCTCAAATACATTTTTTATAATTTTAAAATAAATCATCTTAAAGTTATTTAAGAAAATAGACGAAAATTGACCATTCCCCCCCCTATCTCCGAAACAACTGAGCCTAAAATTTTGAAAAAAATACAGAAAATAGTTCTATACCTGTAGATTACAGGAAAACCTATAAGAAGTTTGTGATCTTAAAAGGATGGTATTTAAAAGTACTTCAATTTATTCCCATTTCATTTACCTAATTTTGCCTGTGTTCCACCAAATATACTGAATGTGCACCAAAATATGTTCATTAAAATATGTCATAACGAGCATCTATTTAACAACTGTTGAAAATTTGTAAAAATAGTAATACACGTAATTTTAAAAACAAGCATTTATTCTTTTAGTTTTACTTCAGATAATGCACTGCAAAATGTATTTGAATCAAACACCAATTAATGTCCAATGTAGCTTTATTACGCCGAAAAAAAAAAAAATTACAGCACGAACCATTGACCTTGAAATCATATCAATGACCCTGAGGCTTTCATCGTCTAATATACGAGACATTCACCGCCTCACATAACCCAAATGATTCACCAAAAATAGAGGGGATATGGCGCTCGGCGGCCGCTGCCGCGGCACCGCTCGCTCGCCGTCGCGCGTAAGGCTGCCTGTCCACCGGAGCGGAGCGAGGCTGCGGAGCGGAGAAACGGAGAAATATTAACCAATAGGAGCGCGAGCGGACGGCGGAGTGGAGCCGACTTAAGATTCTATTGGTTAATATTTCTCTGTTTCTCCGCTCCGCAGCCTCGCTCCGCTCCGGTGGACAGGCAGCCTTAAGGGTCACTGTTCTAACCTAACCTAACCTAACCTAACCCAAATGATTCACCAGCAATAGAGGTAATGGTCACTATTCTAACCTAACCCAAATGATTCACCAATGTGAAGTTTCGGACGCGCGGGTGTATCTAACGTCTCGCTTTCTCCTATGATCCTGCAATATCTCTATCTCACTCAACGAACCAGTTTCAGTAACATAAAAGTTGTACAAAACCGTTTTAAATGGGTATACGGTACTGGGATGCATACTAAATATTTTGTGTAACATTCAGGAATATTTGGTGCACGATCAGTATTTTTCGAGGAAGAATAAAATAGTTATTGTTACAATAGAATATTTGCAGCGCACTACAATAAAAAAGTGTTATATCTTGGTGTTAATTTGGAATTTGTTTGATGTAACATATTTTGTTGGCCGAGTAGTTTAATTATAGTAAAACAATTAAACGGGTTTAAGATCAATATTTTAGAAATGCATACATAGATGTAGGTACCTTTAGATTTTTGGTGAACACAAAAATATTATCCATCTAAAATAACATGGTAAATCTCTCAATATTGTGAGTACAAACTTACATTAATTTTACATTAATTTACTGTTGGAATGTATGTTCTGTAATGTATGTATGTTTTTGGGATAATTATTAATTTCATCCCAACTACGGAACCCTTCATTGTGCGTAGTCCGACACGCACTTGGCCGGTTTTTTTAAAACTACCTCCGAGGGATGGTTAGATGGGGAGGGGGGAGGGGGAGGGGGAAGGGGAGGGGTAGTGAGGAGGTTGAGGGGGAGGATGATGGACGCAGGGAGAAAGGGGCAGGACTTGGTGAGGACAGGAGGAAGACGTGATGAAGGCTGAGGGGGTGGGGAGGGGTTGTTGAGCCGGAAGTGGAGGAGAGGGGGAGAGGGAGGGGACGGGGTGGTGAGGGAGAGAGAGGGAAGGGGAAGTGGTGAAGGAGGTGTGAGAGTGAGTGAGAGGGGGAGGGAGAGGTAGCGGAAGGGGATGTGGCGAAGGAACGAGCTAATCTCTGGAACGACCCTACCAGTCGGACTTTAAGAAATCTTTTTGCATTAATGATAGCCCAAATCTTATAGAAGGCATATTTAACGTCACTCTAGGACCCTTAGGTGCCGAGCAAAAAGAAAACAAGTCTGAAAGAACGCTAAGTGAATACGAAGTAATAGCGCGGATAGGCAATGCGATGCGACGGGGTGGGTCGAGCAAAAAAGAAATTTCACGCTGACGAAGTCGCGGGCAGAAGCTAGTCTTTACATAAACTTCAATCATATGGAATAATTTCAGATTTGTCTCTATGCAAACTTCGGAGAAAGGGGGGGGGGGGGCGGTATTATTTTTTACATTTTTCATCAAAAGTCGAAAACTATGCGGCCTAAAAAAAAGAAAAAAAAATGTTTAACAATGTACAAACAGCGCTCTTTCATATGATACCTCACATGCCCTAGTAGCCCCACTTCGAACTTTTAAGACCCCTTTCAGTCAGTGTTGCAAAAAAATATATACTTAGGTACATATTTTTATTTCTTTCTTATTTGCAAAATAGTTGGGCAAACGTCATCTAAAACGGTTCCAAATTTCAAGTTGATAGCATTAGTAGTTCTTGAAATATCCAGCTGTGACAGACAGACAGACTGAGTCGCACCATAAGGGTTCCTTTTTACCATTTTGGTACGGAACCCTAAAAAATTGGTAGGTGCGTAGGTACTTACTTTCACATTTGGAAGATTCTTACATATAGTTGAATTCATTTTGTTACCATCTGCATCCGCTCCCGGTGGTACTGAAAAGGTAATTTAAATGTATTAGTTTAAGCGTAATTTAAGGTACAAAGTAAGCAAGTAGGTAATTTGGTCCCCGACACCACCCTACCACATAGTCGACAAACATTGACGACACGGTTGGCGCAGTGGTTGAGCGATTGACTGCTGCGCAGCATGTCGCGGGTTCGATTCCCGCACGGAATCAATATTTGTACGACCTACAAGTATTTGTTCCGAGTCTGGGTGTTTTTCTATCTATAATATGTATGTATTTACAAAAAAAAAAAAAAAAATGTATATAAGTAGTTTATCAGCCATCTCGTTACCATAACACAAGCATTAGGTTGCTTAGCTTGGGACTAGATGGCGTTGTGTGAAATGTCCAAGGATATTTATTTATTTATTTATTGTTTAAGGCGAGGCTAACCGACTTTTAATTATTTTAAACTGAAGATCACGTCTCAACGTGTTAATGATTTGGAATTTGGAAATAATATTATACCTACATGCGAAAGTAAGTTTGTTTGTTTGTTACCTTTTCACGCTTGCACCACTGAACCGATCATTCTGAAATGTTGTTTATGTATACGTTGTCGAAGAACTGTATTTCTATCACAGCTAGGTTCTTATTACAAAAACTAGCTCGATGGTCTAAACCATGACAGAAGAAAAACCTCGTTTTTTTTGTAATAAGGTCGCATAGGTTCGAAGTTATAGCAGTTAACGCGAAAAACGGTTCAATGGTGGCGCTGCCGGTTAGCAGTTCTACTCGCTTTAATCACGGTATCAGTCAGTTGATCGCTCATTGGGCGATTTGTATGGAACACGTATAATAATATACCTAATAATGTTTTTTTTCCCGATTCAGTTTGGGTTTTATATAGGGAAAACTGTCCCGTATCGTGCAGAGTAGATAGATAGAAATCCTACATTTAACCTACCTAATTTCATTTTAAAATATTTATGCTCGGTAGGACCCTGAGTCATCTACTGATTTGTGGCGTGAACAATCTAACCAGACCATAAATGCTACCGATTCTCTTATTCTCTTGTCACAAATGCCTCTAAAAATTCGAAGACATGGGACTCTACCAACCAGCACTGGGCCTGCGTGGTTGGTTACAGCCCACTCCCTCTCGAAGACAGGAGGCCTGTGTCCCAGCAGTGGGAACATTATAGGCTGATTATGTATGGCTGTTCATAGGTATAAGGGCCTACTCCCTCACCAATCAATTTATGTAATACTACGACATTCATTTAAGGAAAAGACAATACTTAATAATAATAATAGTGTAATCAATAATAGTTTTAATGACGTAAATGAGCGTTTCTCGTTAATTAGAGCGACGTTAGTATGTTCCTCTGTGATTTATACGTAATCATTTCGACATTAGTTAATATTTATTTTATTTATATCACAGAACAGATAAAGAGTTTAAGTATCTGTTCTGTGTATTTCATAGTCAGAACTACTATTGCTATCAACTTGAAATTTGGAACAGTTTTAGATGACGTTTACCCAACTATTTTGCAAATAAGAAAGAATTAAAAATATTTAAGTATATTTTTTTTACAACAGGGACTGAAAGCTAGGGGTCTTAAAAATTTAAAGTGGGGCTACTAGGGCATGTGGGGTATCATATGAAAGAGCGCTGTTTGCAAATTCTCAAACCTTTTTTATTTTTTTTTAGGTCGCATAGTTTTTGACTTTTGATGAAAAATGTAAAAAAAAATACCGTTCCCCCCCCTTATCTCCGAAGTTTGTAAAGAGAAAAATCTGAAATTATTCTATGTGATAGAAGTTTATGTAAAGATTACAGGAAAATAAAACGATGTAAATAGCATAGGTACTTCTTGAAAAATCGAGTCCGACTCGCTCTTGATCGGTTTTTTTCTAAACTAGCGACCCGCCCCTACTTCGCATAATTTTTACGTCTCGACAAAACATTGAGATTTCTTTATTACTTATATGTAAGTTTAATTGAATGGCAACACGCAAGATATGACGGATGTGAGGACGGTCGCTCGCACAGTGTTGACTTAAGAGGAAAGGCGAGTGGCCAGTTAGGTATTTTAAGAAGGTATTGCTGTCACTCTGCGAGCGCTCCGCCCTCGAATTCGTGCGATAAGGACAACTGCAGATCCGAGTAAATAGCCTATGTAAAAAGTCACATTTCGAGGTTTGGCTCTCGCCTATTTCCTCCTCCAATATTGGACCAATTTAAAAGATATTTCATAAACTGAATAAGAAGGATAGGATATATACTATGCCCCTATGTTTTTCTTTTTTCGTTAATAGTTGTCAAATTGGTACACTAGGCGTCTGTTGACAGCGGTCTGAATAGGCAATTTTGAGCATTTTTGGAGGGTTCTAGTTCCTATAAAAATAATATATCATCAAAAAGGAAAACATAGGGGCATACAATTAACTGATATTTATATTTCTGTAAAACATCATTGCTTTATGGTCATTAACCAGAAAGAAAACAGGCGAGAGCGTTTGTATCTTTTTGTATGGAGAAAAGAGCACCCACGTTTCCTCTTAAGTACCCATCCTGAGTATGACTGGTATTATTCTGTGGGGCCGGTTGTTTCAAACGGTTAGTTATCGTAACAAACGTAGGTACGTCAAATAATGACGACGTATCGTTCAATACAAGGCGTTTCACTGCAAAAACAAAACCGATTGTCTGTGAAACAACGCTTTTTTTGGTTTGACGATAGTTAGCGCCATTATGACGTACTTACCTATACGTACGCCGCCGGGTACGCGTACGTTAAGTGGACGTGAAACAACTCGCCCTTAATGAGTAGTCGTGTTGTACCTACCTACCACCTAACGGGTCCTACGCAAGGAAATTACTTATTCAACAAGCAGGATTCATAGAAATTTCATGTTTAGTCATAATGAATGGAAGGAATATAAAATATGCAAATGTGGTAAACCCAGGTTAACCCCTGAAGCACAGCAAATATTGTGGTATACTTTCGAGGACGGGAAACGAGACACAATAGAAATTTTGTTGTTATGACGTCTATGGCCTTTTAGCGCCCGCGGAAGATTTAACTTTAATTGTTGCTGTGGTTTAAATATACCTAAATGCATTTTTTTATTATAATGGACTAGTAGTAGTAAGTAGTAGTAATACATCCCTAACATCGAACCGAATAACTTTTATTTTGGGACCAACTCGGAAATCGCGAAAAAAAAATCTTATTTTTATGTTTGCTTATCTCGTCAAAATTTACGGAACAGCTAATGTTTTTCTCGATTTCAAAGTTGGTCCCATAGGTAGTAATAGATACCTTCAGCAACAGAAAACGACTCTAACGATTTGGATCAAAGTTGCAATAAACGGGTATACTCATATTGATCCAAATCTTTAGAGTCGTTTTCGAGAACGTGATTACAAATAATATAGGTACCTAGGTTTAACTTTAAGGAGTGCTTTGTACCATCGAACTGTTGCTGTAGGTATCTATTACTATGGGACCAACTTTAAAATCGAGAAAAAAACATTAGCTGTTCCGTAAATTGACGAGATAGGCAAACATAAAAATAAGATTTTTTTTCGCGATTTCCGAGTTGGTCCCATATTAAAAGCTATTCGGTTCGATGTTAGGGATGTATTATTACTACTTACCTAGTTGCAATATACGGGTATACTCATATACAGGGTGTCCGGTAAAGAATGGATAACCTTGGAATAGCATATTACAGACACGATGGCCGTTCTTAAAAAAATACAAAAAAAAAAAAAAAAAAAAATATTAAAAAAAAAATATTTTTTGGAGACTCCAAAAAATCATAATGTACGCACGACAACAGATCAAAGAACATCGGGCAAATTTCTATAGAAGCTGGACCTGAGTTTTATTTTCAGTGTACAGAAGCAAATTATAGTGAGATTTGATTGTTTTATGTAGTAAACACCATCCCTTTCGAAAATAATATCTAAATAGCCAAGATATTTCAATAATGCAAAAAATACTTTTGAGGTTATCGGTGTCCGGAAATCAAAAGCACAGAATAATCGTCACAAGCGGTACCTAGTTATCAGTCTGTAAAACAACGCCAAGGTCAAACAACAGAAGGAAATCAAAACAGTACAGTACGTATCACAATATTCACACTAACAACAACAACACAAAAATACGAGATCGCCGGGTGCAAAGACTACACACACTACAGTATATTAGTGTCAAATTGACACCCGTTGTAATTGACAGTATTGACACTGTCAGTCCATGGCGCGCGTCGATGACATATTATGACGTTCCGTTGTACACAATTGAACAAAATGCTGATACTTACTATGAAATTCATAGTATGAATCCACATAATTATTTGTATGACAAGAATCCAGTACATAATAAAAAACAGCACTAGTTGGTTTGATACACAAGTATATAGAATTGAATTACTTCTAATAACTATTCAGAAAAACGTGAACAACTATAATCTTTGAGTACTAAATCATTTCTTAAGCAAAATGAATCGTCAAAGGTGCGTTCTGAACATGTTATTCTAAATAATTTGCAAATTATGCTATTAAAAAAAATGTGTTTGTGCTTTTTTTTCTGGCGACTTAAATATCTATTTCTTATGTTTTTTAAGACCTTAAAAAATACTAGATTTTTTCATATGTATGGCATATCTGTACACCACCGCCTCGTAGTCAGGTACGATTTGGCCGTTCTTCTTTTCAGTATAAGCTGATCTCGCATTGTATAGGATTTCCTTACAATGAGAGGTCAGTCTAAACTAGAAATGTATAGCTTGATGTGTAGCCTACTAGTGGGGATATATTTTTTTTTGTATTTTTTTAAGAACGGCCATCATGTCTGTAATATGCTATTCCAAGGTTATCCATTCTTTACCGGACACCCTGTATACTCATAATATGAGTATATTGCAACTTTGATCCAAATCGTTAGTCGTTTTCGAGAACGTGATTACAAATAATATAGGTAGGTACCTAGGTTTAACTTTAAGGAGTGCTTTGTTACTCATCGTTTTCTCTATTTTTACTTACACACACTTAGACCGGGATAAAAAGTAGCCTATGTATTAATCCAGGGTTTATGCTAGGTATCTACATGCCAAATTTCATCCAAATTGGTCCAGCCGGTTGAGCGTGAAGAAGTAACAAACACACACTCACAAACTTTCGCCTCTATAATACTAGTGTGATAGTGTGATTAGGATTACCTAAGTAGGTAGTTCTATTTTGTATTTTTGTCGCCTATTTGCCGTCCTCATTCTATTAGTGGCTATGGCGGAAAATTCAAAAATGGAACAGAATTTTTATATCTGCCAAGTCAACTTAAGTTAATAGGAACTTAATTTGTTCACGGACATTGATTCTGGGTTTTACTAAGTATTCTACTATTTTAAATATTCTCCATTGAAAGTAACAAAAATCAACCCACTAACGCACCATTAAGAAAAAGGGAACAATTTATTAGTACCTACACTAATAGATTAAAAATTATGAAAAAAAAAAATTGCTTACCACAGGAAACAAATGAGGTGATGAAAATAACAGCTATCACAAATCGACACATGTTTACGGCACTAGAGCTCATGGCCCAATGACAATAATTATCTATTACAGACTGCGTGATGCGGTCATAATTAATTTATTTTATGCATTATTGTATTCTCATTTTCTTCCTTAAATGGTGGGTACGCGGGGCAATTCCCATTATTAGTCATAAAATAAATATGATAAATACTTTTCAATACACTTCCTCGAAAACTGGTTCATATCGCACTACGATTAGGTTCACAATGCAATGTATGTCGCACGCGTGCGATTTTTTATTTTCCCGCACGTGTGCGGGAATGCCACAGATAACTTGTACCTATACTTAGTCCAAATTGGTTCAATGCCTCTATTCACAACTCTATTCGGAGGTGAATGTTTTTTTTAAATCTCGGCAAAGAGATACCTATGCGTCTCTAAGGCGTTAATATTTTTTGAATATTTAAATAATGTTTCTATATAGAATATTATCAAAAACCATGATTATTACAATAAAAAAAACGTTTATGAACAAATTAACATTTATTTGTGTTCTAAACTCGAAAATATTGAATTTTCTATTTTTCATATTAGGCTGTTTATCGGCTTTATACCTTTGCTTCTCTTTCAACCTGGCGAAAGCAAAGCGCGGAAAAAAAAGAAAATCTAAATCATAGTTCCCTATTATGGCGAAAGCCCCAGGCTAGCCCGCGAAATTCAAAATTTCTTACGTTTTTTGCAATTTGTAGGTCAGTGTGAGCTTGTATGATGATTAAAATATGATTCGCGGCCGTAGCTAATATGGCTTTACAGAATTATAATCATGAGAATCAGCAATACAACTCCATAAGTTAGCATTTACCTCAAACCTCATGATTTCTGAAATCGCTAGATTTGTGATAAATGCTAACTTATAGAGTTGTATTGCTGATTGTAATGATAATAATTCTGTAAAACCATATTAGCTACGGCCGCGAATCATATTTTAATCAACTTACAAGCTCACACTGACCTACAAAATTGCAAAAAACGTAAGAAATTTTGAATTTCGCGGGCTACCCTGGCGCATCAACCTTAATTCATCACAGAATTATTTTCCGTTATTTTATGTGTTTTTTATTTTATTTCTTCAAATGTGTATTGAAAAATGTCGTTTCATACTCGTGGACATTTGTTATTGCAGTTCTCGGCTCAAAAACAACCTCGCCTACGGCTCGGGTGTTTTAATTCCGCCTCCACTTGTATCAAAATGTACTATTTCCGGTTTTACTTTTCAAACGAATGTAAATTAAAGTTTCCCTATCATCAGTGAGATTTTCATTTTATTATTGTGAATTTTAATTTTTGTCATACGTTGTATCGAAGTAGGTACGGCCTTATACGGCCATTTCACCACGCGCGGTGACGTGTTTAGATCAGACAAATGGCCGGGCCTATTTGAACAACAACTAGTAGGTACGGTCAGCAACAGAAGTCGGTTAACACTTCTACTTTTTGATATCACCTAAATTAACACAAAATGATACGATAATCTGCTTTTTATCATTTCATTTATAATTCATAAGAGTTATTTTTTTTTTAAATTTACATCTGTTCCGATTTTAATGAAGTATTTTTCTGAATAATTAAGATTTTGGAAACACAAGTGTTAATCGACTTTTGTTGGTGACTGTACCTGCAAAGTTTATGAGGGGTGTAAAATTAAAAATGTGAAAAACTCCCGACACAAACAAACCTGTAAAAAGTAATAAAATAATATTATCATAAGTTGTACGTAATATTTTGATCCAAGCGTCATCGCGTCGGAGGACGACTAATGAAAGTAGCCAACCATCAGCGATCCTTTCTACAATAGCATACACACGTAACAGAATACTAAAGCTACAGTAGTCTATCTGGGCAGTGACCTTAAATTAATTACCTACCTACGGCCGCTCGGTACATAAATACGCGTCCGTCCGCAGTGGCGGCGCTAGACCAAACGTGGACGTGGGCGACGTCAGCTTTGCGAGGCCTCTTTAACTTCCCAGTCGAAAGAAAAACGTTAATTTGAATGAGCTGAATACAAAAACACACAATCTCTCTATCTTACAAACTGAGCTGATACAAATGTATCAGTAGGTAGTTAGGTATATGAGTTTTATTGCTAATCAAATGATGACAAAAATGCTTAAACAAACACAAATTAAATATAATAGACGAAGTTATCGGCTTTTAGCCTCACAGAATTTTTTCAACATTATGTCTTACTAGCTTTTGCCCGCGGCTTCGCCCGCGTGGAAGTCGGAAAATATCCCATGGGAACGTACATGTGGAAAACATAGGGCCGTCCGATATAACTGTGCAAACTCAAATCGCTACGATATATCGTTACCGTGTATAGTAGGCATAAAGCTACCAGTCGGCATGATTTTTTCCGACATCTTCAACAGTCGTCGTCATATTTCAGCCAATTTACACAAAACCATAATGAATTACACCGAATCACTCCGTTCATTGGAGAAAACCGTATGAAAATCCGTTCGGTACTTTTTGACATTATCGCATTCAAACAGACACACTTACGCGGCGGGGGGACTTTGTTAATTACTTAAAATTTATTATGCCAGTCACGCTCTAATAACAAATAACTTTTGTCCGAGTGTCCACTCGTTCAAGTAATTTCCTCGTAAAAACTTCGAATGAAATAAAGACTAAATGTTACCTCAAGATTCGAACTATGACTACATTTCCAATCCCTTAAATCTCTTAAAAAGAGGTAGTTACACAAACATTTGTCAACCCCTATTGTACCCCCTCAAAAACGCTGTACCACATATTTCTTTATTTCCTACCAAAAGCATAAATTTGAATTTTCATATCCCTACCTTAAGAAATGCTGGATTTCCCATCTTTCATCCCTTATATCACCCCTTGTAGTATTGTTTTTGAAAGTTTCCTGTGTCCTTTCCCAAGATGCTATATAAAGCCTTGCCAAATTTTGTCGAAATCCGTGCAGTTTTGTAAATTTTAAAATCAACCCCTATTTTACCCCCTTAGGGGATGATTTTTCAAAAACGCTGAACCGCATATTTCTTTGTTTCCTATCAAAAGCATATATTTTAATTTTCACATCCCTAACTTAAGAAATACTGAGTTTCCATACAAACTTTCATCCCCTATATCACCCCCTGTAGGATTATTTTTAAGAAAAAAAGTAGTTCATGTCCTTCCCCAGGATGCTATATAAAGCCTTGCCATATTTTATCGACGTCCGTGCAGTTTTGTAAATTTTAAAATCAACCCCTATTTTACCCCCTTAGGGTATAATATTTCAAAAACGCTGAACCGCATATTTCTTAATTTCCTACCAATAGCATGAATTTGTTATCCCTAACTTTAGAAATACTGGGTTTCCCTTACAAACTTTCATCCCCTATATCACCCCCTGTAGTATTGTTTTTGAAAGTATCCTATTTCCTTTCCCAGGATGCTATATAAAGCCTTGCCAAATTTTGTTGAAATCCGTGCAGTTTTGTAAATTTTAAAATCAACCCCTATTTTACCCCCTTAGTGGACGATTTTTCAAAAACGCTGAACCGCATATTTCTTTATTTCCTATCAAAAGCATACATTTTAATTTTCACATCCCTAACTTAAGACATACTGATTTTCTCATACAAACTTTCATCCCCTATATCACCCCCTGTAGGATTATTTTTTAAGACAAAAAGTAGGCCATGTCCTTCCCCAAGATGCTATATAAAGCCTTGCCAAATTTTATCGAAATCCGTGCAGTTTTGTAAATTTTAAAATCAACCCCTATTTTAACCCCTTAGGGGATGATTTTTCAAAAACGCTGAACCGCATATTTCTTTATTTCCTACCAAAAGCATACATTTTAATTTTCACATCCCTAACTGAAGAAATACTGAGTTTCCCATACAAACTTTCATCCCCTATATCACCCCCTGTAGTAATATTTTTGAAAAAAATAGTATGCTATGTCATTCCCCAGGATGCTATATACAGCCTTGCCAAATTTTGTCGAAATCCGTGCAGTTTTGTAAATTTTAAAATCAACCCCTATTTTACTATATTTTACCCCCTTAGGGGATGATTTTTCAAAAACGCTGAACCGCATATTTCTTAATTTCCTATCAAAAGCTTACATTTTAATTTTCACATCCCTAACTTAAGACATACTGATTTTCCCATACAAACTTTCATCCCCTATATCACCCCCTGTAAGATTATTTTTGAAAAAAAAAGTAGCCTATGTCCGTCCCCAGGATACCATCCTGCCAAATTTTATCGAAATCCGTTCAGTGGTTTAGGCGTGAAAAGGTAACAGACAGACAGACAGACAGACAGACAGACAGACAGACAGACAGACAGAGTTACTTTCGAATTTATAATATTAGTATGGATTTAACACCAGCCGCTGTTTCTAATGCAGAAAAGTTTGTGAAGGAGGATGCAGGAGCGAGCGAAGCGAGCTCGAATGTTTTATTACGCCGCCTCGGATGGTTTAAAATTACGTTATCTTTTCAACATTTTTACAGAAATAGGAGATATTTTATTAAGTTGTACATAAAAGTTTGAGAACTAGAAGAATGCAGGACGCAAGAGCGAGCGTAGCCAGCTCGAAAATTTTAGCATCCCGCCTCGGAAAGGTAATTAAGGTTTTAGAGGCATGAGGAACAGGGTGTAAAGTTCACTCATCCTCCATTGAAAAGGGAGGATCCTCCGACCAGACGAGTGTTGTGTCTGGTGGGCTACTGCCCGACGGTTGATGTCGGGACGTTGTATATATGCTAATCGCGTGGTAAACTCTAATTGCGCGATGCAGGTTTGCGTGACGTCATGTCATTGATGCGTAGTTCATATGTGGCGATGTAGATGCCGCCACATCACTCCCCTCCGGAGACCGGAGGTCGATAGTGGGCTGAGTTGTGTATCTTGCGATGCTTGCCAGTGCCAGTTGTGGTTCCAGTGAGTCGGAACCGGGTGCCGCATAGTTCACGGTGAGTCGGAACTGTCTGCGGTGATACCCCAGTGAGTCGGGGTGGCGCTGCGTTATGCTCCAGTGAGTCGGAGTGTACAGCGCTGGGTTGAGGTCGAAGGTGATGACCAGGAATGCGCGTCCGCTGCATGCTGGTGGTCAGGATACCTGTTGAAGCCGTGGATGCTGGCTGGCTATGTGACTTGCCGCTCAATAGCTTGAGGAAGTGATGCTTGATGACGTCACGCTGTAGGAGTTGCACGAAGGCTGCGCTGACGTTCATGCTCGGGGTCACCAGTTTAGAGGCATGAGGAACAGGGTGTAAAGTTCACTCATCCTCCATTGAAAAGGGAGGAGCCTCCGACCAGACGGGTGTTGTGTCTGGTGGGCGACGGTTGATGTCGGGATGTTGTATATATGCTAATTGCGTGGTAAACTCTAATTGCGCGATGCAGGTTTGTGTGACGTCATGTCATTGATGCGTAGTTCATATGTGGCGATGTAGATGCCGCCACAAGGTTTTCTTTGGACCATATATACTTTGTATACATAAATAGGAGATACTTTGTCGTTGACGACTTATGCAGAAGGGTTTGAGTACGAGAAGAATATGGAGCGAGCGAAGCGAGCTCAAAAATTTTTGCATGTCACGTTGATAATAATATTTGGGGGGCCTCCAACTACAAACTGCCTTTTTGTTACTGAACACGTTTTGACCTTGTTTGAGATTTGATTAAAAAGTACCTACTTCTCGAGATTTGGGGGGCCCCCAGGGACCGGGGGCCGAGGGGGATATAAACACGAATAATTAAACTTTTAATAACTTGCAAAAATCTCTCGGGGATTCCCCGCGAAAGAAACGCAACGCCAGCAAATGTTGCTAGACTAAAAAAAAAATAAACGAATTTGGTATGTCAATTCGTTTTATGACGAGTAAAATTTTTTCACGGCTTTTAAGTAATGCATACAGATTCGAGGCGCGAGGCCCCTCAGACCGCGAGGCCGTAGGCGGTCGCCCACGTCGCCCACGCCTTTCGCCGCCTCTGTCCGTCCGTGCGTAAGCCGACGTTCGCACTGACGTAAAATATCGCGGCGGGATTTTATCGCGCAATGGATTTTCAACTCTGGGTGTTGAGCCGAGCTTCGAGAATCCAACCTAACAACAACAGAGTGCATCCCAGCGCGTCGAAAAAACACACTATTGGATTTTCAACTCTCGGCGCTAAGCAGAGCGTTGAAAACCCAGTGCGCGAAAAAAAATCGCGATATTTTTACGTTCTTGCGAACGTCGGCTTACTGCCGCGCGCTATACCTACATACATAAACTGAGATTTCGAAGCGCGTCGTTTCGGCCGTTTTCTATAAAGATGTAATACTGCTTACTTTATTATAGGTACTGTAGTAAGCCTCGTCTGTTTTGCGTTTTCATTAGCTGTCCCCGTCCCCCGAAGCGATGACGCGACGCGACGACTATTACTTTATATAGTGTATTATCTATGGTGACGACGCCGACGCCAACCGACGCTTGTATCAAAATATTACCTACAACTTATACTAAACTTAAACCGTCTTATTACAAAACAAGGTTCATCTTCAAACCAAGGTTTAAACGATGGACCCTTTTTTGAATTTCGAACTTTATTCCGACACGTTAAGATGTCAGTTTTCTAAAACTGAACTTAATGTGTCGGAATAAGAAAAAAAAAAAGGTTCAAAATTCAAAAAGGGTACCTGACAGTACCTGGGTTTGAAGATGAACCTTGTTTTGTAATATGACGCCGAGGATCAATACTTACATAATATTGTTTTTCTTTTTAAAGGTTTTCGCTTGCGTCGGGAGTTTTTAAAATTTTTAATTTAACTTTTATTTCCAGCTTTCTAAACTAAAATAGGTATTACTAGTAGACACGCTATGATCGACACGTGGCTTGCTAAAATCGGCGCAGCCGTATTTTTGCCACAGTGAAGCCAGTTACTATTTTATCCTCGTTTCTCTTTCCTTCTCCATCATAAGACCCTGATCACAGTCTATCAGCTATAACCTATTCATTGAGAACATTCCAATGAGCCCAAACACGATGCCTTTGCTTTAAGTTGTGAGGGAGTTGTGTATCCTGCATGGTGAATTGGTGATGGTGCTTGGTGCAGCATCTGTTCAAGGTTACTATGTTTTAAAATTTATTGAAGTTGCCGACGTTCGCACGGACGTAAAAATATCGCGGCGATTTTTTTTCGCGCACTGGATTTTCAACGCTCGGTTTAGCGCTGAGAGTCGAAAATCCAACAGTGTGTTTTTTCGACGCGCTGGGATACACTCTGTTGTTGGATTCTCGAAGCTCGGCTCAACACCAAGAGTTGAAAACCCAATGCGCGATGAAATCCCGCCGCGCTATATTTACGTCTGTGCGAACGTCGGCTAACAGAATACCAAATTTTGACTCGAAGATGCTCACATCCATTCATCAACTACAAAAGAGATAATTCAACGAGACGTGTCACGTAATGGCGGCCGGTCGGCATACTACCTAATTAGCTATGAGGGAATGTGTGGCTCATAATGTTACTGTTAAAATTAACTTTGACGGAAACTAAACACAGGATATGAAATGTGATACCTTTGGGGATCGTAAACCCAAAACAGTAGGTGCCTACACGGCAGCTAATATGCGCATCGAGTAGGTACAGTGGGCTGCATCAATTGGGTATCCCAGTTGTAACTTTGCTACAACTTTGCAAGTAACTTTGCTACAACTTTGCAATTCAAACAATACATCCTTATGAATAATACAAAAAGTGTTTCTAATGCCCGGACGAGATTTGAACCATCGACTCATTGGTTATACAATGATTACCGCTAGCTCTTACCAACTAAGCCAGTTAGGTAGTTAATATTTCAACGAATTATCAATCTACTTGGCGTTATAACTCTGTCTCTGGCTATGAAATCGCAGTGAATGAATAGTTTGTTATTAGAAGGTAGTTATGCATACATATTACTAATCTGTAATGAAGTTACCGTCTGATGAGTCTAGTTTTGCTTCACCTTTCGCATTTGTCTAGGAACCCATTTGTCTCAGTTGGCAAAGTAAATTATCAAATCAAATTATTGTAAAATATAAATCTTTGTAGTTTTGTTACATAATATCAATAAAAAATATTATTAAATGATTATTAAAGTATTTTATTTTTCTTGATTTTTAAATTCTTTAGAAATATTACTAAAATAAAATAAAATAAAAACAAAATAAAAAAATACAATTAAAAATACTTACTTAAAATAGAAAAATACTTTATATTAAAAAAAATATATAATGCATGACAAAAAAACAATTCATGCTTAAGACCTCTGAGGGCCAATTCTCGTACTTAAAAAACGTTCAAATTCAAGTCGCAGTGTCATCTCAGCGACAATCAATGTCAAAAATGTAGGGAAATTAGAAGCTTTTTTGACAGATTTCGACTGGAGATTAGAATGCGAACGTTCTTAAAATTACGAGAATTGCCCCTCAGGTCTATTTAGACGTTGAATAACTCTTCGGAAATGTCAACCCTATTATTGCTTGTCGTTATACACAATATTAGAAGCATTAAAGTTTTATTGAAAAAGACAATAGTAAAAACATACTTAAGTAAAAATAAATACTAACATAAACTTATTTATTCACAAAAACAATAAGTACATTAATTATAAATATTATAATAGAACGTTTTTGCAAAATACAAAAACCAACTTCGGACTATCGCGGATTTGAACCCACATGTCTTTTGAGGGGTACCCAATTGATGCAGCCGACTGTACCAACCACTGGTAGGTACCTACAGTCAGTCTCAAAAAAATGTATAGGTACAGACAACAAAAGAGATATCTAGGCAGGACACACTAACATATTTGTATGTGTATTGCTTCATGTTCAATTTTATAGGTATTAAGTATATTACTTTGTTTTTGCAATAGTCCTTTATAGTAACACACTAACACACAAAATTGTATATTGTCACGAAATTGAACGTGAAGCACACATGGGTAAATCTTCGAGCGTTTCAACCGCCGTCATTACCCTCCCCCCAAAAGTTCATGAAAAAGAATATATTTAATTAAATATTTCAGAAATTCTCAGATTCTGGTTCTTGAGCAGATTCTGGGAATTGCTGAAATATTTCATTAAATATATTATCTTTCATCAACTTTTGGGGGAGGGTAATGACGGCGGTTGAAACGCTCGAAGATTTACCCACATACAAATTGTTGTCTACATCGACAAGAATAAAATTAATTTGATTTTGATTAGGTACTTACATAATTGAAGGGTCCACTGCAATAATGATGAATGTCCAAAAAACATTTTTTCTTATTCAGTAATGCCATTCGGTCACTTGACTATGTACACTGGACAGCAAATAAACCGGGCCACCCGCTACCTTGGAACTCTGATTCGATTTTCTCAAAAAGTATATAACTTACAACTATCAAAGTTATACCTACAAAAAGTGCGTTCCATGATTATTCAAATGAAAGGAAACTCATTGGCATTAATCAATTTTTTAAGTGTTTATTAAGGATTTTACAAAAAAGAGTCGTTTTCCAGTCATGTTAATCGTTAGTAATCATAAACTGAAAAAAAAAATTAAAGCCAGAAACAAAGAAAAAATTAAAAAGAAAGTTTTGGTTAGTATTCAGTATTCCCTACCCTTGCTCGGATAACTGCCAGCATCCTCGTATTCATCGACCTCACGAGCCTGACGATGAAATCTTGAGGAATTACATTCCACTCCTCTTCAATTGCGATTCGCAGCTCTGGAAGCCCTGTTGGAGCAGGTACCCGGGCTCGAACCTGACGTTTCAGCTCATCCCATAAGTGTTCTATCGGATTCAAGTCCGGGCTTCGAGCTGGCCAGTCCATTGAACGAATGCCAACATCGCGTAGATACTGGGTCACCACTTGAGCAACATGAGGCCGTGCATTATCATGCATCAACTGCATATCTTGCCCGATATATCCTGCGTACGGAACCACATGGTCTGCGAGTATTTCAGTAATGTAGCGATGAGAAGTCAATCCACGTGTACGGCCCGTAGGTTCGATGAAAACTGACGCTGTATGTGCAGTTAACGAGATAGCGCCCCAGACCATTACAGATCCTCCTCCATAAGCAACAGTTTCCTCGATGCAACACTGAGAATAACGTTCTCCAGGACGACGATACACTCTCTGACGTCGATCACTTCCATGTAGACTCACCCTGGTCTCATCAGTGAAGAGTACATTACCCCACTGCTCTAACGTCCAATCTCTATGCTCTCGAGCAAATTCAAGTCGTGCTCGACGGTGGGCTACCGTTAATGCTGGGCCCGTTGCAGCTCTTTTTGGAGTCAGGTTCCGTTCTGCAAGTCTCCTTCTGACGGTATCTGAACTTATGACCACTTGGCGTACGTCACGCAGACTTTGTTGGACTTGAACTGCGTTGAGGCGGCGATTTCGGAGAACAGTAAGTTGGATATAACGATCATCTGCCGCTGATGTAGCCCTAGGTCTGCCCGTACCTGGACGGCGATCGAATGCTCCAGTCTCTAAGTATCGTCTGTAAACTCGTTGCACCGAAGATCTGCTGATTCGAAGTCTCCGAGCGACCTCACGTTGCGCAACGTCTGCTTGAAGTAGTGCTACAGCTTGAGCTGCTTCCTGAGGTGTCGTATCCATTATTGACCGAAAAAAGTAGCAAAAATACACGCGTCTGAGCAAACGATGGACAAAAACTAAAGAAATGATAAGAAATATCCGAATATCCTCACTGTAGAAAAAATGAACGCTAATCGTGAACTCTAGTCGAAACAGAGCAAATCGTTAGCATTGTGTTTGTTGCTTGATTACAATGTGAGGTGACGGTACTTTAGAATAAATTTATAGTCATTTTAATAATCATGGAACGCTCTTTCTGTAGGTATAAATTGATAGTTGTTAATTTTATACTTTTTGAGAAAATCGAATCAGAGTTCCAAGGTAGCGGGTGGCCCGGTTTATTTGCTGTCCAGTAGTGTAGTTATGAAATCGCGTTTACAAACTTAGCAATATCGCTGACAGTCCCGAGATAAAACGTTTTTAATATTTTGGCTACACGGCTAGAACGCTTAACGTCACAGGTGTTCACGACAATAACGATGAATGTCCAGTCGCAGGCGCCTCGCACTGACCGCCATCTTGCTGTCAAAGAAATAATAAATAAATACATATACTTTAACTTTAATAAACAACATTTCGTTACCTTCCGGTCCGAGTTTTTTCACACCGATTATAAATTTAAAACCCAGTTATCTTAAAACAAAGGACAATGGACATTCATCATTATTGCAGTGGACCCTTCAATTTGTAACCTAGGAGACATACAACAACAATAAAGGTTACTGTGGCGCGTGGCCAAAATCGGAACTAATGTTGCCATCTTGTTTTGTCAACACAATTTTCTGAGACACAATTTCACAAATCGTTGGTCAAAAAAGCCGGAGAGCGATTTCAAGTTTTCAAATCAATATCTATAAGTATTTCCATTACTTACTACAATTGCCTCTCCTTTAATTTTTTAAACTTACTTTATTTGGCAGCATTTTGTGTCATATCATCATGCAACCACGTTCATTAGAAAGATCGCGTATTTATAGTAAGACTTACCTATTTTTAAGTCAAAAATCGTAAATTTTGAGTCAATACCCTGTTCATCCCAGATGAACGAAATGTCAATGTCATTCAAGCGCCAAAATATCCTTCTTCTCTGGCAGACAAGATACTATATGTATATATATCTACACCCATGCTATAAATTCTCTATAAAAGTTTCTGAAACAGTTAGCTTATTGCCAACATTAAAACAGCCAGTGTCATAGTACCGTAAAACATGGCAACTTTGCCCATAAATTTAAAAAATAAATGCTTAATTAATGATATTTTGGAAAATTTTAATAAATTGATTATTGTTTCGGTGCCACATAATACTATATGCTCATGTCTCGATACACAAAACCAAAAAAAAGTAAAAAAAAGCATATTTATTAGTGAAAATAACAATTATAGGTGTTGGGCAAAAAATCATATACATTTGGTAACTTTGCCCACATTACAGATCTCCGTTACTATGGACTCTAACACTATTCGAAAAGGACTGAATGAAAATACTGAGCAATGTAATAATGTATTAAATTATACGCCAAATATTCACATTCCTTGACCCTTAAAAATGAGTGGGCAAAGTCAAAAAGCCTTCTAGAACATTTTTCGTACAAAATGGCGATTTTTCAAGGGTTGTCACCATTGACAATACTTAACTATTTAATAATTTTTAGTGTGGAATATTATAATATATTATAATGATAAATTAAAAATAATATAACATCATTTTTTACATAATATGCTTTATTTCTAAAGTGTTCAAAACTAAAAAATAATTTAAAAAAAAACTAAAAAGTATTACCTATCTCGGTCTTTGTTTTTATATGAAAATAACAAATAACACTAAAATTTGTAATGAGTTTTACAGAAAAATTATATTACTATGCAATATAATTTTTAGTAATTTTAAGTACCTATAAATATTAGGTACTTACCTATCTTTTATGTTATTGTTATATAATATAATCAACATTTAGCGTAAATTAATTTGGATACATATCTACACTGACGGACAAATAAACTGCAACAAAGTTCAGGATTAGGTACTAGTATGCAAAGTTTTTAGATTAAACTAAATGAAAATGTCGAGACTACCCATTATTAAAAAAAATGTAAATTTATAAACAGAACTGCAGTAAAAGATAAAATTATAGCCGGGAAAATAAAATTTGAATAACTTTCATAGTAGGTACTTATATTAACAATTATATTAGAAATTATTTTATGAATTTTATCGCGGTAGCGGTAAAACAAGAGTACCTAGGTAGTTTGATTTCGATGTAAATACATATAGTTTTTAAGAACCTAAAACCAATCAACAAAAAACTTTAAAAACACAGTCAGAATTTGGAAGATACGAGCCCTCGTATCTTCTAAATCCCGACTGTGTTTTTAAACTTTATATGTTTACCAACATTATTAACTGTTCATCAAATCCGAACCCTCCTTTTTTTACTAGGTTAAAAAATGTACCTCGGGTGACAACCCTAGTCAAAAAGAAACGTTGGGCAATGTTGTCAACGATATTCAAAAAATATGCTTGTGACTTTGCCCACCGTTATATTTTATGATTATACGACGCATTTAGCGAAGAAAACTAGTCTATATTATTCATTTCCAATATAATAACGGATGTATAAAAATTACTTACCTGCGATAACTCCAAGTAACACTTCTCGAAAAAGTTTTTTTAAAAGATTTTGCCCGCAAAAAAACACTCTAACTTCAACGACGTCTGACAGACAACTGAAGTAACATCTGTGACTGCGCGTCACACAGTTTTGCCAGAAAAATGATGAATTTTTTACCATAGACAAAATATTCTTACTAACTACAGACAAATTTGGTATGTGTTAAGTTTTTTAAAAAATACACAACTGGGCAAAGTCAACTGTCGAGGGCAAAGTTGCCATGTTTTACGGTAACCATGGTAACTATAATAGCATCCAAACGGGTGTATTAATGTTGTACTGAATTTCATAATGCAACTCGTTTTCAAAAAAAGAACATTGTAATGCACGCGCGTTTCACTACAACAGCGCCGTAATTTAAGGCCCTGGTTCCAAGATTGGTTTAGCTCGGTGTGTAAATGAAATGGCGTTATGGCTGTCTAGTTTGACGCACGAGATAGAAGATTCTCACGCGCACCGGAATTATGTCGTAAAAATGCAAATAAAATCGTATAAAATTAGAAATTAACTATTTAATAAAAAGTAATCCATCACTGGATGCAGTTTGGAATTTGACATTTCATGGTATATTTTTAACTATAATTATAATTGTTAATGAAGCGATAAACTGATTTTAAAGATTATTAGGAGGTATGTTTAAAGATTTTTTTGGTGCATTAAAATATGTACCTATAATTATGTTTTGGCTTCCATCACTGTATGCGAAAAGGACTTGAAAATATCATATTTTTTTACATGTCAAAATTATTTACGGTTTATGAGATACACAGCTTTAAAAAACCACCTTTTTGATCGTTTTCAGGAAATCTGGGCCTTAAAAAAAGAACTTATTCGAATTCACGTCGTATACTATGACGCCGGCCGCCATGTTCGATACGAGTATAGTATTGCAAAAAACTGTTTCAGAACCTTTTATAGAGGACTGATAACGACGGACGGACGGACGGACGGACGGACGGACGGACGGACGGACGGACGGACGGACAGACGGACAGACGGACAGACGGACAGACGGACAGACGGACAAACGGACAGACGGACAGACGGACAGACGGATAGTCGGACACTCTGCTTCGCCTCGTGTGATAAACCCACATTCGTGTTTTAATACCACTTATTATACGTCAGTTGCATAAATAACTATTAGATGATTACATAAAAACTTTTTAACAAAAAATAAAACCGTCTTCCAAAAATCAGTACAAAGTGAAAAATAACTTTGATTTCGGAAGTCGGTGTCTTTCGTTTTTTATTTACTTTCTTTTTTTTTTGCCACCGACTTCCGAAATCAAAGTTATTTTTCACTTTGTAGTGATTTTTGGAAGACGGTTTTATTTTTTGTTAAAAAGTTTTTATTTCTCGCTTTTTAGTGGTCTGTTTATAATTTGTATAAGTTACAATAGTCTAATGTCAATTGCTCATCACATGTTACAAAATATTGCTTTTCCCGATGCTGGGACGTTAATTGTTGAGGAGTTCTGCTGGTAAGAACCAGGAGAACTCCTCAACAACCACTCACCACACGCATTGTTTGACGAGCGGAAATTGCTTAGCAACCATATTAAAGTAATACAATCGCAACCCGTGAAATATTTATCATTGAGTAGTTCCGGTAGCCATCTGTGGTCTTCATCATCAGTTCCACTTCACCAAGTGGTGCTTTCCGAGAACAAATGCACGAGCTACTATAAAAAATACCCAAATCGCTATAGGTGTGCCTATAATATTTGAAGAGTTCCTTCAATTTCTCCAGGATAACATCATCAGAACTGGATTTTGAAAAAAATGGGACCATTTGGGAAGTATACCCTTTCCAACAAAAAAATAATTTTTCAAATCGGTTGGCAAGCGACGGAGTTATGCGCGAACAAACATAAAAAAAAAAAAATACAAACACCCGAATTGAGAACCTCCTCCTTTTTTAGAAGTCGGTTAAAAATCGCCTCTCCACACAGATTTTGACATCGTTAGCAACATCGTCGGCCCTCGAAATCGAATACCTTTGTGTGAATGTGAGATTAGTCGCTACGTGTGTACCTAGCAAAAGCTGTAGATAACCATAGATATTCTCAATACTTGATCCGTCTATGTAGTTTCAAAATTAAGATTCAAAAGAAAAAAACTCCCTGTGACATCAATCAATGATTATACTCTTTGATTCAGTGAAATAATTTTTATCAGTCTAATTTGACATGACTAAATAAGATAAGCAAAAATACCTAATTTATATCGCTTAGAACTTAGATTAGCTTAGAATGATTAAAATTTAGCGTGAAAGAATGAATGCGTAAATAAATAAATACGTAAAGATTGCATTTTAGCTGCCTTGGGTGAGACATGATAAATTTTAGTTAATCGTAAAACATGGAACACTGCAAAAGACGATCTTTCAAATACTGCATAGATGATATTACTTTAAAACAAGCCATTGGAGAAAAGGGAGTAAAAAAGTTACAAAAGTACTTTTGCCAAAAAGCCGCTTGTTCACGAAATCCTTTTTCTGATCCTTTAGGCAAACGTTATCTCACCCATCCAGAAGGCAGAGTAAATGATAAAAGAGAAGAACCTTATGATTTAGTTAACATGCAGGGGGACTCCAATACAACCAAACAAAGGAAACGTTCTCCCAGCAACAAAGAAAGGAAAACAGATGCTTGCCATCCGGAATGTTCATGTGTAGGCAAAATCATTCATATTGACACAATAGCACAAACCGATGGAGTATTTGAAACAAATAATAAATTTTTTAACGAAACAAATATTTTCACGCACTCAAAAGAAAAACACTCCAAGCAAAAAAAGAAATTGGATGTCGCATGCCCTTGTACAGAAAATGAGTTATATGAAAAAAGAAAAAACAAAGCACAAAGTAAAAGTCTGATAGACCTTAAACAGATTAAGAGTCTAATAACATGCTTATGTTATAATTCAAAAAAATTGTTATCGAATAAAAAGATACTTCATAAACCAGTAAAAACTAAACCTGATGCTTACAAAAAAGACAAAAAAGTCGCAATAAAGGATAAAAAGGATAATTGTTATGAGCCAGAATATCAAAGGATTTGCTTCCTAAGTAAAATAGAAAACAAGAAGTCGGCCAAGAAAACAGTAATACGTGAAAATATTAATAATTTCACAAAAAATGCTTGTGATCAAACAGGAGAACCATTAATCAAAATAGAAGTTGATTCTTTTAAGAAGTGTGTGTTAAACCCTAAAGAAATAAAGCACAAACTAACAGATCTAAGTCTAAAGAATAGAGGGAATTGTATTTGTCCTTCACGTAACAGTCGTCGAGAACGATACCTTTCAGAAAATCTATGTGAAGGAAGGATTTGTCAAAAAATGTTTAAAGATAAGAAAACAAATTTTACTTGTAAATGTCAGCACGATATAGATATTGGAGGAGAATGCACCGATAGAACTTGCGGTACTAACATTATTCAAAGGAAACATAATAAATGCTCCACGAGGTGTGTAAAATCGGCAAAAATGTCTGAGCCTCAGTTTGAGGTACAGTTGGACACCAGAAACATGTGCCTTTTAAATTCTGAAGAAATCAATCGAAAAATTGTTGAAATAGAAGCTGAGGCTAATGAAATTTGCCCTGGTGGAACGTGTGCAGTAGCAAAATGCGAAAACAGAAACTTATTCAAATGCAAATGTGTGCAAAAAAAACCTGAAATTACAGAATGTTCCGAAGCAACATGTGAAGATGAAGAAAGTCCAGTTGATCTCTTGTATTATTGGATGTCAGAATTAACCAGTAAAATAAATAAGAAAAGTACAAATAAGAGAATGAAAAGGGATACCTTTGATACAAACGAAATATCAAAAATAAAATCAATGTTTACTTTTATTTGTGATCGACTAAAAAGAACTTCAGAAATCTGGAATGGCTCAGAAGCTACTAAGAAAACGAGTTGTGCCTTGGCAGGTTTAAAGGAGCAAGACAAGCAAACAATGAATAAAGCAAATTATCACAGAAGGAACGGGTTAAATGTGCCGCTGAAAAAAAGTCGTCGTGCATACCCTATTAACGGAGCAAAACCAAAGAAAGGCACGGAATCCTCGTTGCGTGACAAAAAATCGAAATCATCCAGTGCATGTGGATGTGCAAAAGCACTGGCGAAACAAAAAAAAAAAAAATTAAAGGAAGAAGACGAAAAAATTAATTACGAGGACAGGAAGATACAAAAAGAACAACGTAAGCAACAAAAGATACAAGACAAGATAAATGCTAAACAAATGAAGGAAGAAATAAAAGAAATGAAAGAATTGAGCAAATACGATGAAGCAGGTGACACTAATTGTTTGGCTGACTTTTTTTTAGGGATTTTGAATCTGGGAATTGGTATTACACATTGTCTCCTATATGCATTGTATAAAATAATTAAAAACCCAAAAAGAAGTTACAGATATGTTCGACGATGTATGAAACATCCACGGCCAACATATGAAAAAGTGCAGAGATGGGCATCAAACAAGTGGAGAATCCAAAAGTTTCGCATGAGCAAATCAATGAAAGGCTCACGAACTATGAACATTCTTACGGACGAGTTTAAAGAGTCGGCAATGTATACTGCATTTTCTAATAAAGGTAAAACTAATCAGGAGAAACGATTATTGGAAGCTCAACACAAAAGAAGACAGCAACGAATTCGGAAAAGAAGAAAAGAAGCTTTGCATGGATGCCGCAATGTACTGCTAGTGACTATGAGGAAAACACCATGCTTGTGGGTTTACCACATATGTCCAGACTTTTACCCTCGATTTTTGGGTTTGAGGATGAATTTTATCAGGTTATGTGAAACGTGTTTGTTTTGTTTAGCTGTTGTGGTTTGGACGCCTTGTATTTTGTGTTGTGAACTGTGTCGCGGCTGCGTGTGCTGCTGCGGGTGTTCTCAGTAGCGTTGTAATACTTTTCAGAAATAAAATCAAAATTTTTAATATTTTTTATTATTGGGTACACCAAAAGATTCACTTGAACTAACAAGGATTGCCAGATCGAGAACTTTGACACTAGAAACTTTCTATCAACGTTGATGTCATTCAATAACTTCTCATTTATGTATAACTAGCTTCTGTCTACGACTTCGTTCTCGTGGAAGTCGTAAGACACCACAATACAGGGTTACTGGTAACTCTCTGGTCTGCGCCATTTCTTCTAAAATAGTTGTAATTAACTATTTTCATCTAAAACAATAAACACATTTTACAGATTGCAACACTCAACATAAATCACTCACTCGAAGGACATCCCTTCATTGTTCCTCAATTCTGCCATCCCTCAAATGAAAGAATTGAGCAAATACGATGAAGCAGGTGACACTAATTGCTTGGCTGACTTTTTTTTAGGGATTTTGAATCTGGGAATTGGTATTAGGCATTGTCTCCCATATGAATCAACTCAGCCTATCGCAGTCCACTGCTGGACATAGGCCTCTCCCAGGCTGCGCCACAACACCCTGTCCTCCGCCTTCCGCATCCAGTCTGTCCCAGCCACTTTCTTCAGGTCGTCGGTCCATCTAGCTGGGGGTCGTCCCACACTACGCTTACCGATACGCAAGTTCCAAGTTCTAATAGTAGTCCTTACCTCAACTTGGTCTACTTTGTCTTCGGCGTTGTTCTTTTGGCATTGTGATCTGAGCATCTCACGCAGCTGAGCGCGCTTGTCATCGGGGATCGAGTAGTCGTCGGCCAGGACGGCTGAAACCAACAAATTCATAAATTAACACGAATTCTGTAAAAAGACAGATGGCAGACGATGTTGTCTTGGAAGGTGGGTAGGCCTCTGGTGTGGGACGCAACCTGTGTCGATATCCTCGCACCATCTCGTGTTCCAAGCACGACCCCAAGCGGCGCAAATAACCTTATGGGTAACTGCAGTTTTGAGCCGTTTTGGGGTTAAAACGCTCGGGTCATGGGGTCCGAATGCGCGTCGACACTTCACGTGAACAGAGACCTGACTCGTTCTTTGGCCAAAGAATTAGCCCTGCCATTCAACATGGCAATGCTGCCAGTCTTCTGGGCACGTTTCCGGATGATAGCGATACGGATGAGTACTTCGACGCCAAGTGTGCTTTTGTTTTTGTATTTATTTATTTGTATACTTAAGTAGTTAGTTAGTCATTTAATTTTGTACCTGGCTCTATGTATCTCTGTAGATAAAAAGAAATCGGTTCAGTAGTTGAGGCGATAAAAAGTAAAAAACAAACAGATACCCAACCCTAAACTAACTTAAAACATTTCTCTCACGAGTGTTTTGCAATGAGATAGTATCGCTTAAACACAGTATAATAACTATACCACAACACCCTGTCCTCCGCCTTCCGCATCCAGTCTGTCCCAGCCACTTTCTTCAGGTCGTCGGTCCATCTAGCTGGGGGTCGTCCCACACTACGCTTACCGATACGCGGTCTCCACTCCAGGACTCGTCTGCTCCACCGGCCATCGGTCCTTCGACAAACATGGCCAGCCCACTGCCACTTCAGTCCCATATGCATTGTATAAAATAATTAAAAACCCAAAAAGAAGTTATAGGTATGACTGCGACTGGACTATTACTTTATATAGTGTATTAACACTATATAAAGTAATAGTCCAGTCGCTCGCCACCCATCATATTCGCGACACGCGCCATTCGTGTCTGCAACCGCTCCCGCCAAAATCAATTAAAATAAAGCAAATATTTAAGGGGTCCCCTTAACTCTTTAAACGTCGATTTGATATGCGTGTGGTGTGAGGGCCACTTTATTGAAACTCTTTGAAAATATGCTTAGGATTTAGTGAACATTCCCAAACAATTGTGAAAGTTGGAATCAGATTTTGTGAAAGTCAACTTTGCGAGATATGGACTGTAAAGTGGGGCCCTCAGTTCTCACATAGAGGATTGAGGGCCCGCCTGTACCTGACAAACTATGGACACTACAGATAAAGTCTTTATGCCAAAATCTAAGCTTATACCAAACAAAATTTGTGAAAACAAGATATTATCGCAAAACACTGTCCTACTTGGTATATCTTCGTTCAAAATGGGCCCTCAATCCTCACACACGTAAAAGTTTATCACGCAAATACAATGAAACCATTAACTTATAGCTATTGTTTGTAATCCTATAAGATACTAAATAAATCGTGAAAATTTGTGAAGCAAGAGCAGGTCACCATTTCTTGTTGTTTGAAAGTTATGACCTTGACAAAATTCGGGCCCTCAATCCTCCATTTATTTTGATTTCCGTTTGAATACGCTTATCGTATGAAAGATTAGACAAATACAAAATAGTCTCTTTTTGTGAAAAAAATTGTGCAACAAATTCGATACTAGAAAACAATTAAAAGACCCTTTATTGTAAATAAAAATCGAGTTTTATTTTTGTTCCCTGAATTAGGAAATAGGGTGACCACGATACGGTATTTTACTCTATATGAGAAAAAATCTTAAAATATATTATTTAGATAGATTAGGCAAAAAGCAGTCGGAAAATATTAGTTTTAGTTCAATAACAATATAAATTTTAAAATTAAATTCAAAGTTTTCAGGTTTTTTTAATGTTTTCTCAAACCATGAAATAGTAGCCGCCATTTTATGACGTCATTCGGCTGTGTGAATTAAAAAAGTGTCAACTATTAATTGATCAGTGTATCTCTTAGAGCAGGTATAGCTTTCACTTTAAAATCAAAATCTTTACCGTCCATACGTATTGTGTGTATAGAGTCATGAGGAACAGGGTGTAAAGTTCACTCATCCTTTATTGAAAAGGGAGGACCTCCTCAGATGGGTGTTGTCTCTGGTGGGCAACTGCCCCACGGTTAATGTGGGGTTGTTGTATACCTATATGCTAGTCGCGCGGTAAACTCTCATTGCGCGATGCAGGTTGCGGGACGTCATGTCCTTGTGATGCGTAGTTCGTATGTGGCGATGTAGATGCCGCCACATGTGTATTACAAGAAGTAACAGGCTAGAATGGAGATGTTACAAGCATTAAAACAACAAATGTGAAAATTAAACTTTTTATTCACTATTTATACATTACTATATAGATAAAAAAAAAAAAAATCCTAAAACCCTAATAAAAAAAACAAAACTAATTTTGGGCACTCGTGGTAACACGTTAAGGTCAGTGTAAGGTTGTATCTTAGTCAAAATATGATTCGCGACATTAATAATTATGTATTTACATAATTTTAACCAATTATATTATAAGTAAAAAGGTGTAGATAGGTTACATACAGGGTGTCCCGTAAATAATGGATAATCTCTTAAGGGGTCATTGTACTCATCATTATGAACAACTTTTACTATGGGACCAAACCTGAAATCGCGAAAAAAAATCAGCTGACCAGTACATTTATCTACATCAAACTCGTCAAAATGTAGGGAGCAGCTGATTTTTTTTTCGCGATTCCAGGTTTGGTCCCATAGTAAAAGTTGTTCATAATGATGAGTACGATGACCCCTTAAGAGATTATCCATTATTTACGGGACACCCTGTATACAACATTCGATATTCAGAATCGGCACACTTATGCACACATAAATAACTTAATATTGCAATAGCACACTAAATTACGTTTATACGTCAAATGTGGATGGCACGATTCAGTTATCGCGGGCGAAAAAGAGACAAATATAATTTGCGACAGTGCGTCGTCTCGTGTACTAGAAACTATATAGAATAATAATCAGATATGACATTTTACCGCAAAACCGTGATTTTTGCCTAAAAATTTGATTCACTCATGAGTTCATGTAGTAAAAGTAATAAAGTAGGAAAATTGCATTGAAAGTAGGTAGTAAACAATTAATGTTTTGATTTGAATATAATAGTGTTACATACACTATATGTATGTATTTAATTTATCCTAACTCATCATAACAAAAATAAAAATTACATTTAAGTCTAAACAATGTGCCACCATTTATACCTACCTACTGTCAGGCTGACTTGTCTGTTCTTAGGCATAATTTTACTCTATGATCAGTAATGACGTCTATCTCTATTTGACGTCTATTCTTTTCTGACGCCATATTTTACGAATATAATGTTTGATTTTTTGAAAATATTAAGATAAATAGTATACTAACGAATGATATGTGATTCCTTGAGTTTTAGAAATTTTTCTTGTATAATTTGTGCAATATCTCATAACATACGACGGCATTTTCGGTGTTTTTGGGTCACTTATAATGCACTCGGTACGTGAAGTGCATCCGTTGACGTCGGCGACGCGACACTGAGGTCCAGTTTGGTCACTTGTCTACATTTTAACGTGCCGCTTGCTGAACCCTTATGGCCTATCTACACCTTTTTACTTATAATATCATTGATTTTAACAATAAAAATAATTAATTACCTACGTACCTTTTACCGACTGCATACCGGTAAAAGTCCGAAATTAAAGATAGTTTTAGAATAATTCGGGGTTTTACTGCTGAGATTTGGTAAATAATAGGATTTACCCGTAAATCCTAATATTTACCGCAGTTCGCGGTTTTACACTAACATATAGGTAGATGAGTATATATCAAAACAACTTACATGTACTTATTTGTATGACTATAATAATATTTCCGTAGACAGAGAATTCTAGTAACTATTTTCGTAGTTTTCTCAATCAATTGACATGACATATATAATAAAAAGAACATCACTGTACTTTTTCTTTGTAGTAGTCGCATAGACAAACTAATGAGGTTGAACTCCAAAACTCCTCGATTTTATGTGAAAATGTTTGGAACATAAAAATCCTTAAATAAAATTAAATATCAACATTCACTACTCCAAGATAATTACCCATACAACTTAAATTACCCATATAATTTTGTAATGACACCTGGAAGGAAGTACTGGAATACTGGAATACTGGTATTCAGCTGCATCCGGTTAGACTGGAAGCCGACCCCAACATAGTTGGGAAAAGGCTAGGCAGATTGATTGACCTGGAAGGAAGTACTCTTAATAATGCAGATAGAAAATTTTACTCAAAACATTCCTTTATTTTTGAATAGAAAGCAAACTGCATTCAAAGATTTTCGAAATTTCTCTTCTCCCACAACCGGGAATCGAACCGTCTAAAATCTGAAACAATTATACCCTGTACTTTTATTGCATCGATCGTTAGGGTCAATTATAAGGATGAAATCTCTCTAACAAACATGATAAATTAAATGAAAGGAAAACCAGGAAATCTTAAATTAATTTAATTTTTTACAAAAAATGGTAAACTAACTAATTAGTTGCTCGAAATGGGCTCCATTCTCTTGGATACACAAATTTATTCTTTTAACGAATTCATTTCTAGTAACCTTTAATAAAGTGTTGTGGTGAATATTATAAATCGTATTCTGAACTTCAACTCTCAACTCGTTGTCATTCGCATAAGATTTCATGTAAATTTGATTTTTTACATATTCCCACAAAAAAAAATCTAATGGGGTGAGATCTGGCGATCTCGCAGGCCATCTGATTGTGCCGTTTGTACCAATCCAGGTATTAAAATGAAAGTATTGTCACCCTACCCTGCTACACACTTCAAAAATAGTTGATTTCGGTATCTATTAAGATTTTTAGTTTAATCGTTATTCTTATTAGTAACAAATAACATCAATTTGTTGCACAATTTTTTTCACAAAAAGAGACTATTTTGTATTTGTCTAATCTTTCATACGATAAGCGTATTCAAACGGAAAACAAAATAAATGGAGGATTGAGGGCCCGGATTTTGTCAAGGTCATAACTTTCAAACAACAAGAAATGGTGACCTGCTCTTGCTTCACAAATTTTCACGATTTATTTAGTATCTTATAGGATTACAAACAATAGCTATAAGTTAATGGTTTCATTGTATTTGCGTGATAAACTTTTACGTGTGTGAGGATTGAGGGCCCATTTTGAACGAAGATATACCAAGTAGGACAGTGTTTTGCGATAATATCTTGTTTTCACAAATTTTGTTTGGTATAAGCTTAGATTTTGGCATAAAGACTTTATCTGTAGTGTCCATAGTTTGTCAGGTACAGGCGGGCCCTCAATCCTCTATGTGAGAACTGAGGGCCCCACTTTACAGTCCATATCTCGCAAAGTTGACTTTCACAAAATCTGATTCCAACTTTCACAATTGTTTGGGAATGTTCACTAAATCCAAAGCATATTTTCAAAGAGTTTCAATAAAGTGGCCCTCACACCACACGCATATTCGATTTGACACCCAGGTGTGCAGATAATAATAAAACATAATATATATTGTGTCTGCTAATTGGCGTGCGCCAGGTTAAATATTTGTTTTATTTTAATTTAATTATTTATTTTTAAAGTATAACCAAATATTCTGTGAATATTTCAAGCGTCTACCTGTTACCATTATCAATATCGAGCAAAAAAATCACGTTGATTGTACGGGAGCCCCCTTAAATATTTATTTTATTCTGTTTTTTAGTATTTGTTGTTATAGCGGCAAAAGAAATACATCATCTGTGAAAATTTCGTAAATGTCAGGTTCGCGGGTGTATTTCTCAGAAATGGTTGAAATATATCTCAACATTTAGTACCTAATTAGTATCAAATTGTACCACTTGTTAAATAATTAGTACCTCGTGGGATCGCAAGTTATGCAATAGTTTCATACACCCGCAAACCTGACGTCAGCTTGGCGGGTGTCAGCTTGACAAAGCAGCAAATTGCTGCCAATTTCCAGTGAAAATGCAAGCATGCTCGAACATAGGTACGCCACAGAATAATAGTAGGTACTTACCTAATTGGTAGGAACCATAAGTACCTACCTTAAGTCAGTGAAATCTCATCAGAATTCGACAGAAATTGAAAAATTGATCTACAGCATGCACTGACCTCTAATAAACAAATACGCTGGACTTCATAATATCGATGTCAAAATGAAGACATTACCTATTGATTTTTGCCATATTGGAGCTGATAGCAACGTGAGCGTTCATGGAACAGGGAACTTATATTATATTAATTTTTTGACATTAGATATGGAACTAATAGGTATTATATTGTGGAAGGTTATTCCTCTGCTCTGGTGGTTAATAAATGTATTTTCTTTCTGCCTTTAAGATAGCGAATTTTATAAAATGCGCACCTACTCTCACGATAAAAATGATCTAAATATCACAAAACAGTAGTAAACACAAAATTCACAAAACAAATCTTATTTCACGATTTAGACTTAGAACCTTAGAGACGTACTTACCTATCCAAATAATACGTTGGCTATTTGCAACAATGTGTCAATTTTAGTTCCAGAGACGCTCGAGCTTTGCTTTGAATCGGCTTAAAAATCAACTGCAATTTCTTATAATATATATAGTCCAGCGTATACCTACTTAGATGATATTAGAGGTCAGTGATCTACAGCCATTGTTTGTCGTCCGACGAGAGCCAGAGCTGCATACGAAGTTCGCCGAAATTCGTATGCACTTCGGGCTTCGTCGGACGACCGGCGTTGCTTGCATTTGCTAATGACTGGATTCCAAGTTGTAGGCAGTCGGTATCCATCCTCCACTACACGGCAATATAAATTCTATTGGTTTTCTATTTGAGTTTATCTCTTCTCCAGTATCTATGTGCGGCTCAGTGTATCTTTTATTTAAATTTCGGTTACGTGGACAGGTACCTACATTCAATTCATCATACTTCATCATACTTCATCATCATCATTCACCATCCACATCATCAGGTTTCATTTTACTTGGAAAATTGTTTTTGTGCACCGTAAATGTGTTTTTTCTGAAATAAATTTATTATTATTATTATTATTATTATTAATTTCTCGCTGCTGTTTTTGGAGAAACTTGCATTCAAAACGCGATTTTTTATATTTGCACTGTTGTTTTATTTCATTCAGATGATTTTCAGTTAGGCCGGTTTTTTGATTCCGTGTGGAGTTTGACGCTTAATACACTGGTAGATTTTCTTTCTAAGGGTATTGTTTTCCCTTTTTGACGTGCGTTATTGCTGCATAATGTTTGTCCGCGTACGGAAAGAAGTCTGCGGCTCTTAGGCATTTTTGTGTTTAATCTATATGGGATTAGTTACAGAAAAAGATACTGTGAGCAACAATAGGCTTCAAAGTATAGACGTACCTATTTTCTTAGATGACGTGCATCACTCTTATTGCGCCTGCCGCTCCTGGATTTACATCCAAGTATGTCTTCAAAAAAATGCTCAAATTGTGCATGAAATGGCGAAACTAGGCTACCTACTTAATACACTTCTGCCTGCCCTCTCGTGGAATACAGGCGTAATGTTATGTTTGTGTTATATTAAGCATGAATTCTATTATAGGGTGTTGTACCTTGATAACCTCCAAATTCAATCATTGGTATAATAAAAATATGGTAATTCTGAAAACAAAATATCAGATTTTTAATGTCTAAGCAGGGTCATGTGTTCACGAATGAAACACTAACCGTCTTACTAATAAACACAGAATAAAGTTATTCCAAATTTAAACCTATGAAAATCTATGGTTATTCCTTTGTTATTCCTGATATAACTTTATTCCGTGTTTTATTTGTAAGAGGGTAAAAATTCAAAGTCTCATACACCTTTTGTTTTTACAGATAGAAGTCTAATTTTTTACAGACATATAGGTAATTTTATTAGGTATCGGATGGCATTTATAGTTTTTTAAATTAATGAGTAAGTGATCAGCAAAAAATTAAAAACTAAAAAATGGGAAATGTTTCAGACTGCAATCTACATGGTCTTCACATGATCTGACCAAGATTATGTCTGGACTTTAAAAGAGACTGTGACCTCTGAGTTTGTTTCGGCGTTTCTTCTCAGAGTAGTCAGATAGGAAACGTCGAACTCATCTAGTTTTAAAAAAAATATGCTTGACGTGTAAAAGTGTTTGTACAAACCTACTTACAGAAAATAAATCATTTATCATTTATCACTGTGTCCACGGTGGTGTACACAATGAAACACCCCAAATCAACAATGAAACATAATAATTAATAGTGTAATGATTTTTAAAATAATAATTACGAATAAGACTTTTTTCGACAAGCGACAGATGGCGCTAGTGATTGCACGAACTTTATACATCCGTTTAGGTATTCATTTGTAGAATACTATTATTAAAGTATATTTCTTTAATACAGTTAGTAAATAATTATTGTTTAAGTTTTAAAAGTTTATTTATAATAATCATAAGGCTAATCATAAGTCATGAAATTATTTAAGTTAGTCAAGTGATTGTGTGTGTGTACTGTTTGCTCTGATTGGTCGTTAGCCGGCTGAGTGTTCACTTCCGTTTAAAGTGGGGATCCTTCAGTGGGCAACTGATTTGCTAGGACAGAGTTCACAGGGTCAGTCTTTTTCTAGGCTTTGACCTGTAAGCATATCTGACGGATCCGTGCTACTTTTATTAAATTCATGATGATAAGTAATAACTGTGATAAGTGATTGTTAATAACCATGTGTTTTGGAATTAAGTGAATAAATTATATTCAATACTGCAATTGAGGTTTAGAGGCATGAGGAACAGGGTGTAAAGTTCACTCATCCTCCATAGAAAAGGGAGGATCCTCCGACCAGACGGGTGTTATGTCTGGTGGGCTACTGCCCAACGGTTGATGTCGGGACGTTGTATATATGCTAATCGCGTGGTAAACTCTAATTGCGCGATGCAGGTTTGCGTGACGTCATGTCATTGATGCGTAGTTCGTATGTGGCGATGTAGATGCCGCCACATCACTCCCCTCCGGAGACCGGAGGTCGATAGTGGGCTGAGTCGTGTATCTTGCATAGTTCACGGTGAGTCGGAACTGTCTGCGATGATACCCCAGTGAGTCGGGGCGGCGCTGCGTTATGCTCCAGTGAGTCGGAGTGTACAGCGCTGGGTTGAGGCTGAAGGTGATGACCAGGAATGCGCGTCCGCTGCATGCTGTGGTCAGGATACCTGTTGAAGCCGTGGATGCTGGCTGGCTGTGTGACTCGCCGCTCGAAAGCTTGAGGAAGTGATGCTGATGACGTCACGCTGAAGGAGTTGCACGAAGGCTGCGCTGACGTTCATGCTCGGGGTCACCAGTTTAGAGGCATGAGGAACAGGGTGTAAAGTTCACTCATGCTCCATTGAAAAGGGAGGATCCTCCGACCAGACGGGTGTTATGTCTGGTGGGCTACTGCCCAACGGTTGATGTCGGGACGTTGTATATATGCTAATCGCGTGGTAAACTCTAATTGCGCGATGCAGGTTTGCGTGACGTCATGTCATTGATGCGTAGTTCGTATGTGGCGATGTAGATGCCGCCACAGAGGTGTATGATTTCGTCACATCTCAGAAGTGGGACATGCCTACAAAAAAAAAAAAGCCTACAATAATAGTGACTTAAGAAATATTAGGTTATGTGTGCCTAAAGTAAAGCCAAGTGTGCTGTGTGCTAAAGGTTAGCCAGGTGTGCTAAAGGTTAGCCAAGTGTGCTAAAGGTTAGCCAAGTGTGCTAAAGGTTAGCCAGGTGTGCTAAAGGTTAGCCAAGTGTGCTAAAGGTTAGCCAAGTGTGCTAAAGATAAAGCCAAGTGTGCTTTAAAGTTTTTGTTTGGCCAAGTGAGCTAACAAAGACTTGGGCCAAGTGTGCCCGATACGAACAAAGCTATCCTGGAGCACGTAAGTAAAGCATGAATTTATCGATTAACTATGACCTAGATTCATCGATTTACTATTGACTAAGTACGTCAGATTTTAAAATATTTGGCCATGTGTGCAAAAGGCATCTAGGTATTTAATCAAATCTCAAATAATTCCTATTTTTTTTTCCTCTAATGTAATGATTGTGCCTATTTTTGTGAACCTCAAATAATTCTTCTTGTGGAGCCTTAAAAATGCTAACTAGCCAAGTAGTGTTATCTAAGGTACGTACAAGTCTGCTTTAGTTACTAGAGGCTATGTATGCCTATTGAGCCATGTGCGCTTAGTTGTTAGAGGTTATGTGTGCCTACAATAGGAAGCCAAGTGTGCTTTAGTTACTAGAGGCTATGTATGCCTATTGAGCCATGTGCGCTTAGTTGTTAGAGGTTATGTGTGCCTACAATAGCAAGCCAAGTGTGCTTTAATTACTAGAGGCTATGTATGCCTATTGAGCCATGTGCGCTTAGTTGTTAGAGGTTATGTGTGCCTACAATAGGAAGCCAAGTGTGCTTTAGTTACTAGAGGCTATGTATGCCTATTGAGCCATGTGCGCTTAGTTGTTAGAGGTTATGTGTGCCTACAATAGGAAGCCAAGTGTGCTTTAGTTACTAGAGGCTATGTATGCCTATTGAGCCATGTGCGCTTAGTTGTTAGAGGTTATGTGTGCCTACAATAGGAAGCCAAGTGTGCTTTAATTACTAGAGGCTATGTATGCCTATTGAGCCATGTGCGCTTAGTTGTTAGAGGTTATGTGTGCCTACAATAGGAAGCCAAGTGTGCTTTAGTTACTAGAGGCTATGTATGCCTATTGAGCCATGTGCGCTTAGTTGTTAGAGGTTATGTGTGCCTACAATAGGAAGCCAAGTGTGCTTTAGCTACTAGAGGCTATGTATGCCTATTGAGCCATGTGTGCTTAGTTGTTAGAGGTTATGTGTGCCTACAATAGGAAGCCAAGTGTGCTTTAGCTGCTAGAGGCTATGTATGCCTATTGAGCCATGTGCGCTTAGTTGTTAGAGGTTATGTGTGCCTACAATAGGAAGCCAAGTGTGCTTTAGTTACTAGAGGCTATGTATGCCTATTGAGCCATGTGCGCTTAGTTGTTAGAGGTTATGTGTGCCTACAATAGGAAGCCAAATGTGCTTTAATTACTAGAGGCTATGTATGCCTATTGAGCCATGTGCGCTTAGTTGTTAGAGGTTATGTGTGCCTACAATAGGAAGCCAAGTGTGCTTTAGCTACTAGAGGCTATGTATGCCTATTGAGCCATGTGTGCTTAGTTGTTAGAGGTTATGTGTGCCTACAATAGGAAGCCAAGTGTGCTTTAGCTGCTAGAGGCTATGTATGCCTATTGAGCCATGTGTGCTTAGTTGTTAGAGGTTATGTGTGCCTACAATAGGAAGCCAAGTGTGCTTTAGCTACTAGAGGCTATGTATGCCTATTGAGCCATGTGTGCTTAGTTGTCAGAGGTTATGTGTACCTACAATAGGAAGCCAAGTGTGCTTTAGTTACTAGAGGCTATGTATGCCTATTGAGCCATGTGTGTGTGTGTCTTTTACTTTAGTTATTTTTTCTCTTTCCCTAGACATTAATTTTACTTGTTTATTTTAATGAAATACTTTTAATTGGACATTACGTTAATGTAGGTACTAAAGTTTAAAGAGATAATTATTATAAAATGAGCTTAAAATTACATAAGTATGAAAATTATTCATGTGATGACAGTATGCCCTGGACTGGGTTATTATTATTGACTTACTAGATTATTATAAATGACTAATGGGACATTAATGTGACAAGTTACCAAATTGTGTAACTGTATTAACCAGTGTATTATTATGTTTGAGGCAAACTTCAGAAGAAGAGCCGCCTGTTACAAGACAAACCAGTAGCCCCTGTGTCGAACAAGGCAGAGACAAAGACGACACGTGCAAAGAAGCGATCTAAATGGAAGCGCAAGATGTCTACTTCGACCTCTTCGTCTTCAAGCATGATATCTGATACAACAAGTACACCACCACGACGCAAGAAACAGAAAAGGACATCAAGTTATTCTCAAAAAGAGGTACTGAATCTTTTGAATGTTTTTCAAGGAAAATATCATTTATGAATTCATCTACGCTGTAATAGCACTTTTCTAATAATAACCCTGAAGGGACTTTTAAATTTGTTTATAGGCATACATTTAATAGAATCAGGTATTTTACTATAAATATTTGGAGCAATACCAAAGAAACTCTTTTTTTTTAATAAAGCAGTTTTGCATTTGATTTGGCACAACAAATTCTCATATTGGGATTCGTTTTTACAAACAATGCAGTTTCTAATATGTACAAACATGGTAAAGTTAGTATTTTTAATTTTTTTAAAGTAAGGAACACAACTATCCGTTACTCTCAGACCACACATTGATCGTATACATCTTTTTTGAATCCTGAATATAAGTTCTCTATTAGTTGACTGTCCCCAAAAAAAAAAAAAAAAAACAACACCATATCTAAAAAAAAATAGAAGCGACCAATCCATGATATGCTGTTAATAGAATGTCAGCATTAACTTTCTTGGATAATTGAAATAATTGATATGTAGATTTACTCAGACACTTGGATTTCCATGTTAGTTTATTATCTACAGTTGTACCCAAGAACTTTGCATTCGTAACCTCTTCTACTATAGGGTTATTATACGTAATGTTAACTGGTGGATACTTACGACGCTGGTGGCAATGAATAACTTTTGTTTTATTTAGATTAATTACAAGATTCTTTCTGTCGAGCCAAACTTACAAAGGAGTTTCCAAGTGAGCAAAATTATGGTCGGCTTCTAGAAGAAATGTTAGCTCGTACGACTCGTAATGATAACTCATCTGAATATTTTTACGACAAGTTAATGCTTATACACAGGTGTCATATTACTGGTCAAAGAGTTGTAGATTGTATAACTCACGGTATTATTGATTGTCTGTGTCCGCGTTGTTCTTCGTAGATACGCAACGGATTTTGATGCGGTTTCCACCATCATTTAGATAGTTTGTTCTGGAAGGTTTTTATGTGTTATCCATGTATATTAAACATAAACGTAGATAGTATTGAAATTTGCCATCAAGTCGTGAAAAATAGGTTTTTTTTAGCACTTACATGGCGTGCGCTGACTAAATGGTAAGAGATACATAAAATTAATGTTCTATGGGATTGTATATATTAAAAAGTTCAACAGGAAAGTCTATGCAGAAAAGTCTGCATGTGTCTTTCTTGTAAGGATTATTCACAGTAACAATTTTTATCTTTTACAATTTAAAAAAAAAATATATATAAATTGTTATTTCCAAAGATAATTTGACGGTTATATTACTAATCCTTATCCAATAAAATACGTTAGTTTAATTGGGAATTTCATTACGATTAAAATATGCTTTGACATCGTATCATTTAATCGAGTGTAGAAGTACTGGTTAATATGACTTTATGCAGACTGCTTTACTGATTGGTTAAAATTGTACTGAATTACCATCCATAGCTTTATTTAAAGACGATAGTAGGTACGTTATTCTTTTGCAAAACTCCTGGGCTCCGTTGTAACGCCAGTGATTTTGAATTCCCTAGAAATTATCTTTCAAAACCACATTCAGCTATCTAACATATCACAATAAAACATATTCGAATTAGTTCGAAGTTTTTGCTTTATGTTCTTGTTATTCTGGAGATGTTTTACATATAAGGTTAATAGTAGTAAACCTGGTAAATGATGTAACTTACATTAGGCTACTTGTCGTATAGGCACAGGTAAATGTTACCTAGTTCTGTCAAATCTTTTTGACGCCATACCAGACACGTTACAAAGTTTAAGAGATGAGGCCAGCACCAATATCCGAGTTAGCCAAGAAAAACAAAAAGCTAATTATGATGCCGAAAGGCCTGTTAGTACCTATAAAGAAGGTTCGTGCAAAATCATCGAGTTTTAGGTAATGACCAATATAAAATTGCTGAAATTCTGGGATTTAATAAAAGTCAACATCAAATAATGTATTTCAAATAGGCACTTTTGAGCGTCAAAATAAAAAAAAATAAATAAAAAAATTGTTTCTAGCTGTCCCTTCCAAAATTTAGCGTTACCTACTCTTTAAAAAAAAAACTGTTTTACAATATTTTGTATACATTAATAAATCATTATTATGTGAAGATGATACAACTAGAATAAAAATTAATATACTTGTTAGGTAAAAATAATTAAAAATGAACAATGACAGATAAATTAATTATGTTAAAGATACATTGTAAAAGTATATACGATTTTCTTGAAATTTTAACAAGTAACAAGTCGTGAGTTAAAGTAATCACAGAATGTAAAATCAATGTCATAAAATAATAACGTCACGTGTCATACAATTAAATTAGCAACCAGTTTGATTTCATCTCGACTCTAGATTGTCCTATGAATAGGACCAGCATGTTTCCAAGCATTCTAATCCTGGATTAATCCTATAATTTGTATTATGCTTGTTTACAAAGCGTATTTTTAATATGAGTTTTGAATTTTCTTTTATTTAATTGCAATATGTCACAAAATATTTTGTTGTAACATTTAACACAGCAGGTACCCCATAAAAGATGTAAATAAAATAACAAAAATTCGGTATTCTTTAGCTAATCTGAAAAATGGTTGATCTATTTTATCTTAATTTCTAGTAGGTAATAAAATTATGTCTATCACTTATTTTAATTAAAAAAAAAAATAAAAAACGAAAAATAAACGGAAGAATACAATATAAAAGCATAGTTTCCGATGACTGTAAGACCATAAAAGTTCATCAAATAATAATAGTAGCTCATCTTCTGGTGCTGAAAGTAATAATGTTGACGATAAACCATGCCCCAGAATCAAATCCGAGATCAATGAATAACCGAATGTAATGATTATATAGGTATGTAAGGTTTATTTTAATTTAACTGTTATTGGAATTGTAAAATCGTGCGTCAGGAGATCGCACGATGTCGGATGGCCGAATGTAATGATTTTTAAAATAATAATTACGAATAAGACTTTTTTCCACAAGCGACAGATGGCGCTAGTGATTGCACGAACTTTATACATCCGTGTAGGTATTCATTTGTAGAATACTATTATTAAAGTATATTTCTTTAATACAGTTAGTAAATAATTATTGTTTAAGTTTTAAAAGTTTATTTATAATAATCATAAGGCTAATCATAAGTCATGAAATTATTTAAGTCAGTCAAGTGATTGTGTGTGTGTACTGTTTGCTCTGATTGGTCGTTAGCCGGCTGAGTGTTCACTTCCGTTTAAAGTGGGGATCCTTCAGTGGGCAACTGATTTGCTAGGACAGAGTTCACAGGGTCAGTCTTTTTCTAGGCTTTGACCTGTAAGCATATCTGACGGATCCGTGCTACTTTTATTAAATTCATGATGATAAGTAATAACTGTGATAAGTGATTGTTAATAACCATGTGTTTTGGAATTAAGTGAATAAATTATATTCAATACTGCAATTGAGGTGTATGATTTCGTCACAATAGTGTCTGTTTCATATTTTGTGTAATATTTAGGAAGTATGTATATGACAAAAATGCTGAGTTCATTCAAAAAGATTTTATTCTAAATCTTAAGTAGCGTAGTACTTATAAATGTAGGACATTGCACTCTTGTGCAACTTCTTCCCTCAAGCTCTTTCCTTGTCAGTGCATTAGAATAGCTCAAAGCATATTTTCCGTACGCGCCATACTAAAAAAAAAACTTCTAGTCACAAAAGTTATCAATTTCCATGAAAAATACATGAATCATAAAAGATAGTACACAACGTAGTAAAAGATAGTAAGAAATGTGCGATAGCAGAAGAGTGTTTAAGTCTCGATTAAAATGGTGCCAAAATCATCAGGACCAAATAAGAACAGAATGCTCTAGCTGTCAAACATTGCATGGGGGATTTCCGCGGTTTCTGGAAGGGCACCAAAAATGAAAACTTACGCCCTGGCCTTCCTGTGAGCATCGATGGTGTGAATGGCCCAAGTCCCCATTGGGTACGGCGACGGAGGTGCTCGATGCTGACGTAAACGGTCGGGAGGTGGGGACTGCCTTCCGGGCGAAGGACGTAGCTGAAGCCTTAGGGCTTATCTCGATAGGTAAGTCCCCGGGTCATGATGGCCTCAGCATTGAGCACCTACAGCACGCCGTACCATACATTGTTAGAGTTTTGGCTATGTTTTACTCGCTGTGTGTGAGCCATTCCTACCTGCCGGCCGACTTCATGAAAACGGTGGTAGTGCCTGTAGTGAAGAATAAAACTGGTGACCTTACCGATAAGAGTAACTACAGGCCTATTTCTCTTGCCACTGTAACGGCTAAGGTGTTTGACGGTTTGCTTAACGCACAGTTAAATAAATCGGTAACCCTGCACGATAACCAGTTCGGGTTTCGTCCCGGCTGTCCACTGAAAGTGCTATCTGTGTCTTAAGCACACCGTCAAATACTACACAGACCGTGAAACACCCGTGTACGCGTGCTTCCTTGATTTGTCCAAGGCTTTCGACCAGCGGGGCGAGCACGTGCGTACCCAAGACGTTTGTGACAAGACATGATAAATTATGTCATGTCTTAGAATTTGTCTTAAATGCTAGCACGGGTCAACCATGTGACATAATCTAGAGCCGCGACATGCCTTTCTTGTTGCTAAATTCATAGCGTGACATAGTAAATGTTTAAGACTATCTGAATATGCGGCCAAATAAAATCTTTTTTTTTCTTTTCTTTTGCTTATAACTCGAAAACGGTGTGTCCTATCGCAAAAATAATGAAAATTTGGCCCCACTTTTTGAAACTCATAAACCGATTATTCTTAACATGTAGGTAACAAAAAAAATAGTAGTATTTAAGTACCTCTGTATTTACTTAAATTATTTATTTATTTTTATTTTTTTTGTTGGTTTTGAGGCGCATTATATACATGTCTAAATATGTATTTTTTAAAATTAAAAAAAAAACCGTTTAAAAATATAAAAAAAATATAAAATAATTTATTTATTTATTACAATTTTTTTTTGGTTATCCTTATCACGCACAAATAAACCACCACCACACAATGCATGAAAATAATTTACTGCCATTTGGTGCAGAGTAATTAGCAGGAAAACATTATTTTTTTCAATTTTCAAATCTTATCACCACCTCCGAATGAACGTGATAAAATTTTTTTTAGTCACCGTCAAAATGTGACATTTGTGATATAATTGGTGCGCCCATATTAGCAAATAAGACATAATGAGTCCCAACTAAACGTCAAGAAGTTATGTCACATTCAAGAAATTATCTCACGCCGCCGTGCTAGCATTTAAGACAAAACAGTTTTATCGCCCAAACTATGATAAAATGTGTGACTCAAGCCATGTCACAGTAGTCCGTGCTCGCCGGGCAGGGTGGTGTTGACCTGCTGTGGAGCAAGCTGAGGAGCATAGATTTGCCACCGGAACTCATCAGCATGTTCCAGTACTGGTACGGGCACCAGTCTAATAGTGTTAGGTGGGCGGGGGCAATGTCGGATGCGTATCAGCTCGAATGCGGAGTCAGGCAGGGTGGCTTGACATCCCCTACCCTGTTTAATTTGTATATTAACGGGCTGATCGTGGCGCTCAGCAGCCAGCATGTCGGCTGTCACATTGACGGCACATGTGTCAATAATAAAAAGTTATGCTGATGACATGGTGCTGATGAGCGCTTCGATCTGCGGTTTGAGGAAGCTGTTACGAATATGCGAGGAATATATAGAGAGAGCGAGAATAGCTTGTTGTCACGGTTTATTGTATAACGTAAGGAAGAGCCAGTATATGATCTTTGAGACCGCTAGTGCGAAATGTCCGGAAACCATACCTCCGGTCAGACTTAATGGGCTTCCTTAAAGGGTTGACCGGTTTAAATACTTGGGGCATATTTTGACTGTCGACCTCAAAGATAACGCAGATATGGAACGGGAGCTGAGGGCGTTGTCTATTAGAGCGAACATGATCGCCCGCAGATTTGCACGGTGCTCTAATCAGGTTAAGGTTACGCTCTTTAGAGCGTACTGTACATCGATGTACTCGTGCAGTCTGTGGGCTCACTACTCTAATAGAAGTTACGGCGCCATCCGCGTCCAGTATAATAACGCGTTCAGGGCGGTGATGGGGCTGCCCCGATACTGCAGCGCCTCGGGTATGTTCGCAGAGGCGCGCACCGACTGCTTTCACGCGACCATGCGCAAGCGCGCCGCGTCCTTGGTGCGCAGGGTACGGGTTAGCCCCAACATCGTGCTGGCGATGATTGCGGGAAGGCTGGACTGCCCCTTCATCCGACATTGTTCCGGCAGACATGTTGCTGTACCAGTGTCGGAGAGAAGGTATTGATTGATTTTAATTTTGTTGGTCGATTGATATATTTTGATTTAATTTTATTGTATGATTTATTTATTTATTTTGACTTAATTTAATTTGTTTCATTATTTTAATTTAATTTGACTTGATTTTAATTTAATTTGTTTTTGTTATTTTGGTTTATTTTAATTTAATTTGATCTGTTTTTAATTTTATTTGATTTATTTTTATTTTTATTTGATTTATTTGACATGTCTGGCAATGGGTGTAATTTACCAGAAAATAAATGATTTTTTTTTTTTTTTTTTTACAACGAAAGTGTTTCATTGTGTCCATTGTGTAACTGTTTCACTGTTGACTACCTAAGGTTTATTTTAATAACCTCAAAGAAAAATCCACTAAATTGTAACATTTTAACATAAGATATATTCCACGTTAATCTACGAAATATGTTTAATGCTAGGTAATCATGAAAAATATGAAATTTTCTAACATTATTTAATGAAAAATCTATAAAAATTGCTGAAAGTACTTACATTTTTGTCGAAAAAATTAAAAATGCTCCGCAGACAGTCTTCTCCTACGCGGCGCCGCTGCAAACTGGGGTAAGGCGGGGGGTTCTCGAGAGTGTCCTTAAGGCTGCAGTCTTGCAAAATTCACTCGCGGCGAATTATTTGCGCAACTTTGTATTTTTTTTTAAACAAAAGTATTGAAATGACATGAAATATTATTATAGTACGTGAATAACCATAATATAAGTAATAGCTGGTAGTTTTTTTTAAGTTCATCTGGGTGGATTATGTTAGGTAAATCAAGCGTTAAATACGGCTCTTTCGCGCCAACAACGATTCGAGTTATGTTTGTGCACTTGCATTGGGCAATGCAAATTTTATTTAGAAAATCTGTTCAGCGCATAATTGTTTCCATATTCTTGTCTTCAAAATGCGCTGATTACTTTTTTTAAATTATATTTAATTTTCTTAATTCAGATGTCACAATAACATCGAAATTCTCTGTTTTTGTCTCTTAATAAACGGTTTGTTTCATAATAACAATGCATCGTATGCATGTAAAAGTTGGTTAATTTAATGCCAAGAGTTCAATAAAGCAAGTACTGAAAAAAATTGCACCTAAATCACCTTACTCTAACAATAATAATAATCTCAAAAGACCTCCAAAACAGAGTTTATGAACAAGAATTGCGAGGGAAATTTCTTAGTGGGTCGGAGCGTTTTGGAGGTCTTTTGAGATTATTATTATTGTTAGACTAAGGTGATTTAGATGCTATTTTTTTTAGTATTTGCTTTATTGAACTCTTGGCATTAAACCAACCAAATCTTACATGCATACGATGCTTTGTTATTATGAAACAAACCGTTTATTAAGAGATAAAAACAGAGAATTTCGATGACATTGTGACATCTGAATTAAGAAAATGAAAGATAATTAAAAAAAAGTAATCAGCGCATTTTGAAGACAAGAATATGGAAACAGTTATGCGCTGAACAGATTTTCTAAATAAAATTTGTATTGCCCAATGCAAGTGCACAAACATAACTCGAATCGTTGTTGGCGCGAAAGAGCCGTATTTAACGCTTGATTTACCTAACATAATCCACCCAGATGAACTTAAAAAAAACTACCAGCTATTACTTATATTATGGTTATTCACGTACTATAATAATATTTCATGTTATTTCATTACTTTTGTTTAAAAAAAAACACAAAGTTGCGCAAATAATACGCCGCGAGTGAATTTTGCAAGACTGCAGCCTTAAGCGATATAATGCACGATCTGGCAATGCAGCATTTTAGAAATATCACTAAGTTTTACTGTGTACCACTGTTTCATTGTTGACCATCTGACCCTATACCTATTCAGTGAAAACAAAGAAAGTAAAAGACACACATCAAAAGTGTCTAGTACGTTTTTGCTAGTTACTAAAATCAGGTTTTTTAATTATTTTTTTGTAACTCCTACGGATACTTTTTTTTTTGTAAATTTCGTCATTTGAAAAGGGAATAGATTTTGAATTTCGGACAAAAGATGAAGATGATGATTTTAAAGGAATACGACTTGGCAGAAGATTTTCATCTTCTGCAAAGTCGTATTCCTATATAATCCTGCAACGGGTTTGAGGCCAGATCAGTAAAATTTCTGAGTGGAATAAATACAAAAGAACGTTATTATGGAGAGAATACCTCATTTGAGCTGAGAATAAATTATCAGAGTCGTGGGAATGTTGGAAGCTGATTCTCGGCATCGTGCTGTGACAATATCTCTGGGCAGTACGCAGAATGTTATAAGTCGACTTTGGACACGTTTCCGCATCACTTTTGTAGTACCAGGTAGTACCAGTACCAAGAAAAATCAATATAGTCGGTTATATAAAAATCATAATTTTTATCAATCTGACAGATTTTTTTGATAAAAAAAATCAATATAGTCAGAAACGACGTTTGCGTATTATTTTATCTATCTTATAGTCCGGGAGGTACCGTTGCATTTCAGGTACCCATTTTACGCCGGCTGAAACCTTTTTACATAAATAGTTGACATCATACTGAGCTGAAAAAAAATAGTCAGCTGCACTGTGGAAGGGGGAATATGCGTCAGCTGCTCACATGAACTTGTAAAAAAACACGTAAATAAAAAAGTCATAGTAAGCCGGCTGATGTTGACATGGATAGTTTGATCTTGTATGACTAATAAGTAAATCGACCGTCAGCTGCTCAAGTAGCGGTGGGTTTGGGAGTGGGAGGTTGCGAAAGTTGTAAAAAAATAAATAAAAAAAAGTCTTAGTAAGCCGGCTGATATTGACATGGATAGTTGATCTTGTATGACTAATAAGTAAACCGACCGTCAGCTGCTCAAGTAGCGGTGGGTTTGGGTGTGGGAGGTTGCGAAAGTTGTAAAAAAAAAAAGTCATAGTAAGCCGGCTGATGTTGACATGGTTAGTTGATCTTGTATGACTAATAAGTAAACCGGCCGTCAGCTGCTCAAGTAGCGGTGGGTTTGGGAGTGGGAGGTTGCGAAAGTTGTAAAAAAAAAAGTAATAGTACGCCGGCTGAAACCTTTTTACATAAATAGTTGACATCATACTGAACTGAAAAAAAATCGTCAGCTGCACTGTGGAGGGGGGCATATGCGTCAGCTGCTCACATGAACTTGTAAAAAAACACGTAAAATAAAGTAAGTACGCCGGATGAAATTTAACTAGGCGATTCTTTAAATAATTTAAAGTACGAAAACAACAATCAGCTGCGTGCGTAGCGGTGGAAAGACCGTCAGCTGGCGCAGTAAAGATACCGATTATTCGAGCAATGCACAGTACCTTTCAGGGTCCAGCTGACAGAGTTCCCCTGCCCGCACCCAGCTGACTGATAGTTTTTGTAAACGTAACTATTAAACTATCATATTGTCAAATTTCAACCGGCATAGTGGTAATTAAATGCTAATGTCGGGACATGTGTAAAACTATATCGTAAGAAAACATTTTGTTTTTTTTTCTTGTTTTATTTTATACTAGCTTTCGGCAGCGGCTTCGCCCGCGTGTATTTCGGAAATTATCCCACGGGAACATACTACCGGCATAAAAAGTGTCCTAGAGTCAGTGCGGAAAGAGAAGCGGCTTAAGATTTGGTGGCGCAGCTGTGCTTAATTACCGTATTTGTGATGTTGTCAACACTGTTACGACATTATAGTGCGACATTATATAACGTCTAGATTATTATGAGGCTGTGTTAGAATATTGTAATGTTTTTAGATTCTGTGTTAATAATTGTTTTGATGAAATTTTTAGTAGTCATACATAATGTTAGTTCCATTTTACGCCACGCCGCTTCTCTTTCCGCACAGACTCTATCTCCTATTCCAGGTCATGGTCTATCCGCGTACCAAATTTCATCCAAATCCGTTCTGCCGTTTTAGCGTGAAAGTGTAACAAACAAACAAACTTACTTTCGCATTTTTAATATTAGTTAGGATTAGGATATTTAAACGAAATGCATGATATAAAATAATATTGACTGTAAAAAGGAAATATAATCATTTAATGTAAAGAAATAGAAATATAAAAATTAATGACTACATAAATTATTCTTTATGACTGGTATCGCAATCATAATCGTTCTCTGATAAATCATCATCAGAACTCTCCTGTGTTAAAACGTTCTCTTCATCTTGTTCAACTTCTTGAGCTCGATCCTCTTCACCATCATCTTGTAATGAACATTTTAATCATTAAAATTAGGCTACCAGAAATATACTAGCTTAAAGAAAGTGTCACTGACAAAAAATCCATACCGGCAATATTTTCGCTGCTATCATCCGTTATTCTCGTGACTGATGGGGGTACTTGATCTGCTTCGAACCATTTGAAGATATATTTCTCTTCTTTTTCTTCCCTTCCCCAGTCAGTGGGCGACAATTGAGAAGGGTCTTCAAGGTCAGCATGGCTCCAAAGGTGCGCTATGTACGACGTGCGCAGTAAATGCTGGCGTAGCTCGGATTTACACGGGGGGAAGATTGCCCCGCGCGTCGATATGATTTTTCATACTCATAATTATTTAAACAATCACCTAGTTACATTTCATCTGGCGTACCATAACTTTATTTTACGTGTTTTTTTACAAGTTCATGCGAGCAGCTGATGCATATTCCCCCCTCCACAGTGCAGCTGACGATTTTTTTTTCAGTTCAGTATGATATCAACTATTTATGTAAAAAGGTTTCAGCCGGCGTACTATTACTTTTTTTTTTTTTTTTTTACAACTTTCGCATCCTCTCACACCCAAACCCACCGCTACTTGAGCAGCTGACGGTCGGTTCACTTATCAGTCATACAAGATCAATTAACCATGTCAACATGAGCCGGCTTACTATGACATTTGTATTTGCAACGCAAACGCCCGGACTATTATTATTGGTTGAATCGAAAACCTAAGGCGATAGTCTTGCCCTGCCATGAAATTCAATACAAGCTGTAAAAATAAGGCCAGTTGCAAGTTGATTAGAATATTATTAGCCCAGTCAAACAAGCAATGAGATGGAAATATAAAATAGTAAGCTTTTCCCAGCTTCTTCAGTATTGTTCTGCTTATTTGACTGGGCTATAAAAGAGGAACGATACTATTAAACAACAAATTCAATTTAAAAAAATACTTAATTTTATTCAACAAAAATGATGATTCAATTTGATATACCTATAACATTATCGCAGTTGCAGTCGACAACAAAGGGTTTGCGTGCAAATTTCAGTAACAAGTAAACATGGACTCCATATAATTATAGCTAATATAAAAAGAATCACATGAAAAATCTGTTTCCAAAATGTAAGCAATGAAAGACATCTCGGGTAAAACATTGGGCATTTATGAAATACCCACAAACATGGTTTTTTATTACGCGTTTGCACATAGATTTGGTGACATTCAATTTTGAGAGGTCTCACACGTTTCTTTTTAAAATACTTCCGAGCTATAAAACGTATTCTATGTTTTATTCTTGCTGCTGACTCATACATTTGTTCCTCATCATGATAGAAACATGGGGTTTTTCCGGTAGTCTGCTTATACAGCAAGTTTCTGGAAAACTGCGTATAGGCATTCCGGCCGATTGTGCCAAGATCTACAACTGACTCGGCTGCCATCGCAGCGTCTGATGCATTTGCACTCTGCACCTCTTTCAAAGCACGTTTATTCAATTTGTTTTTTGTTTTCTGTCGCACTATTTTACATTTCTCTTTGAATTCATTTCTCTTTAGTCTTTCTTTTGTTTGCTTCTTTATTATTCGTTTATTTGTTTGTTCGTCCCTTTTCATAATTTTTTCATTTGCTCCTTTTAGTGCTTTTGCTTTTTTGGCTTTTAAAAGAGCTTCAAGTATTTTGTTACGCTCTTTTTCACATATGTCACTCCCACACACACAAGCTATAAGCTTTGCCTCGCTTGCAGTTAGTTTCGTCTGTGACGGTCTATTTTTTTCTAGATGTGTTCTACATATTTCACTTCCACATTTACAAGGTTGTATCTTTGCAGATCCACAAGGTTTGGGCCAGGTTGGAACAGTCCACATAGGCATTATTGAATATTTTGGCATACCATCACACACAAAGTTATATTTGCGCTCACAAGAAAGTTGTGGACAAAACGGATTTATTTTTTTGTTGCACGCAGCATCCGAGAAAAGTCCACTTTTACAGGTTTTGAGTGATGAACTCTCGCATCCTATTGTAGTTTTTAAGCTTTTGGATGTCTTTACCTTAGCTTTGCTACATTTCCCACGCGGACATACTGCTCGAAGAATTTCATCGGAAAATATAATACCAGCATTATCTTTATTTAATAGCATTTTCATGACAGATGGTGATATTTCTCCTTTTTTTATTGCTGAAATTAATGATAAAAGTTAAATTACGTATTAATCAACTGACCGATATAATATTGATGATATATGTTATTAGTAACGTAAAATCTTAAATTCTCATAATTTTGTATAGATGAGGGACTGAAATAGGCTGATAATTACCTGCTCTGATCCTCTTTAAGACTTCAGAGTCAGTGCCAGCACCTGTCATATGTGTGGCTATATCTGACTTGTGAACGATGATTTTCTTATGTCTTCTCTTAAGAAGCTTATTCAATGGCGATTCTTTTTTTGTATTGCAACATATATCACAGTTTACATCGTTTATTAATTTCATGACTGACGGCGAAATTTCTCCAGCTTTTCCAGCTGCAATTAATAAGGAAATATTTAGGAAATAAATGTGTGGCTTCGAGGAAAGTAATACATCATTGGACAAAGGAGTCCATTGTATAAAAAAGTTAAAAACATAGTAGCAGTTTAGTATTGAATACTTAGTAGTTTTTGATAGTTTTATGTAGGTACCTTCATCGATCATTTTTATATCACTAGGACTGAGACTGACGATTGCCTCATTAGCTTTTCCATCTTTTTTTTTCACAATTTTTGTTATCTTTGGCAGTAATTGGCGCTTTTTTATAGCTGAAAATAATAATAATGTATGTGCTTTACTGAAATTGAATTAACCTTTCCTTTAATGGCATTAACAGCACTGTCAAAGGGCTTCTCAATAGACTCATATGAAACTCGGATCTTGATGCAGTATGAAAAAATATTTTTACTAAAAACTAGAGCGAAAAAGAGCGTTTAACTTTATATATTTTTTTAGTTGCTTGGTGTATATTTTATCGACTAACCTTTATGAACCTTCTCTAATGTTTCTTCTTTATTGTCTGTAGGCTTTACGTTATTAACTACGTCATCCATAACAGATTGTGGTATCTGGCCTTTGTCTACCGCTGAAACATTGCGAATCGTAAATTAGTACTATTTTTGTCAGTTTCTTTGACTTAAAGCAAATTGGCTTAAGTTATTTTGCTATTGTTTTTATCCGTCATGATTACTTGTAATTCCTAGTTAATAAGACAACTATTATTTGAAACCTAATTATTGGACTTTACCTGTACGGAGATTGTCCATGATTTCGGCTTTATCTTTACTGCGACTGAGGTCGTCGAGTACATTGTCCATATCTTTTGATTTTTTAATTTCATCTATGTCTCGTATCATTTCCATGGTAGATGTCGACAAGCGTCCCTTTTCGACCGCTGAAATATCCATTATTATTATTAGGAAGCAAATAAGAATGTTCTTAGTTTTCTTAAATCATCTTAGGTGGCCTTTCATCACCATTGCTACACTGTTGGACAATGGCTTTCGTTATGGATTTTGGTTTTCCATCACGAAGCGGTTTGCGGCTGCCTATGATCTTTACCATCCCACACACCATCTTTCTCATTTAGTGGAGACCTATCCCTTGCTTCGCCTGTCGCCAAAAAGTAGCCGCCATAAGTCCAAATAGTGTGGAAGTTGTCTTTTTAACCTACTAATACGTAAACCAATTAGGTGATTCGAGATTTTCTAAGGACTCTTTAGAACATTCACTTCAAGAGAACCCCAGCAAAGATAGCTCTTTTTATAGTTTGTTTTAAAAACAAGATATTGTACCTAATATAATTTCTGTAAATCAAAACCTACATAACGTTATTACGTGATTTTGGACAATTAAACATTTTAAAACAATTGTTTCCTTCCTACTTGCGTGGCCATATCAGGCAAAAACTAAGCGGAAACAATGTATGTATGTATGTATTGTAGCATAATTAAGAGTGACATTTGAATATTTGTACACCATAAAGTTGTGGTAGAATGTTTAGAACTTAAACAAATATTAACACCATACGTACCATGTAAAACTACATTCATACAAATAAAATTCTATTCTATTCTATTCTATGTATATTGTTCTGTTTATTGTATGAAATAATAATTATTCGACATTTTAACCACTAGGTAGATACTGGTATCAAATTATTATTTCATTATGACTAACCTTTTCGCACCTTCTTCATGACTTCAGTCCTTTCGTCAGGATTTACATGGACAACTATATCATCCATGACAGATGGCGTTAGCTTCTTCTGTTTTATGGCTGAAATTAAGGTTATTGGATTTATATGTTTGTATAGCAAGTAAGCAAAGAGGAGATCGTGGCTAAGTAATCAGCCGCATGGGTCGTTCCCGAGCTACGCTTGCCGGGGTTGGTCCGTGGATGACCATCTTTACATACCGAGACTCCTCCGTGCCTCGGAAAGCACGTTAAGCCGTTGGTCCCGGCTGTCATTCGTGGATCTTTGACAGTCGTTACGGGTCGTCAGAAGCCCGAAAGTCTGACAACCAGTCTTACCAAGGGTATCGTATTACACAGTTACTGGGTTGTGAAGGTCAGATAGGTAGTCGCTTCATGAAAAATACTGGTATTCAGCTGCATCCGACTGGAAGCCGACACCAACATAGTTGGGAAAAGGCTAGGCAGATGAATAGGATTACAATTTCTATTGCCGGAGTATTTACAGGAGCATTGCCGTCCCAGAGAAAAAGCTGAATTGCAATGCCTGATGTGCCCCTTATTACACTACGGTGTATATATCCATGGCATACCCATTAACAAATCAGGTCACAAAAACGTGTCTGAGCGGCAGAATAAAGTTTAATTGAGATTATGATTGGAAGGCTTCCCGAACGAGAGCATTCATGAACAGCTTTAATGCTATTAGAAGCACTACTTCTACTGGTTCATCGAATAACAATCGCAGGAAGGTTTTTATGTAATCCGTACGCGCTACTATCCACGGTTTACATGTGCATCTGTGCCTACAAGTCGTAGCGTGTATTGGACTGTCCGGTATCGGGGAATTGCGCAAAACAACTGATGTCCGATATTGCTCCTGTTTAAAAAAAACTGCTCAAGTCTATTCCAATACTCGCTCCAATCTAAAGGGTCAAATTAAATTAGCTAGAGAAACTCCACATATGTGATGGGAATTGATTGGTATCATTATATGTCATTTGTTTACATATTAGTGATATTTTTACAAAAGTAAGTCGAACGGATCTTTTCGACCTGATAACGCACTTCAAAAAAGTCAAGCATAGGATCCGATGCAGCTGTAATTGAAAGACAGGCAAAAATGTAATCGCAGTGAACAAGATAAAACGAAAAAATACATGATTTGCAGATTTTTAGAGTTTTGCTAGCTAATTTAATTTGACCCTATATATGCTTAAACACATTGCGGTCCTACGGTCTGCGGTCTCCGGTAGACGTAACGTGTGTGGCCAATACACTAGAATACCTACTATGTGTCAACTTAGAGTTAAGTGACAACTTACCGGTACGGATTTTGTTCATGATTGGGGCTTTATCGTCACTGGTGGGCAGCATGATATCGTACATAACTTCTCGTGGTACTTGTCTCTTTTCTATGGCTGAACGAATATTGATAGAAATTATTAGCGGTGCATTTTAATTATTAAAATGCAATAGGTAAGTACCTAATAGTGTCATAATCGTTGTGTCAGTGTTAGTGCTGGCCGGTAAGGCGCGTCCTGCTTTTAGGCAACTCATGCGCTTGTATCTCCAATTGTTCAGAAACCACAGATTAATACAGATGGGACATTCCGCAAAATCATTTAAATACTACGACACAATAAAGTGCAATTCATGTCGCACTACGCTTATTACCTACAGTTATATTCACCTGCAAGTAGCCTCTCTTTCTATCGCGTAACTCCTATTAATCTGTGCAGAAACACAAACGTGGACAGCGGATAAAAAGTATGAACGAAGGGCAGGTGACGTTCTATGGTTTATGCTTACCCTCATGAGAAATAGGTGTGACGTTATGTACCTATGTATTTAGATAATTAAAATAACTATATTATCTTTTTCGTAGTACTTATTCGCAACCAGCGGCTGTGTGCGTGTATAAACGTACTCAAAGCAAAAGGGATATGTAGATAAAGATCGTCAGGTGGCGTTCTGTAGTTTCTGCCTACCCCCGTGGGAGAAGGCGTAAGTTTATGTATGTACCTATGTATGTAGTTTATCTTTTTCTGGTTATTTTCCGCAAACAGTAAACCAATTTTACCACTTCATCCTCATTAATTTGCCTAAAATGGTTATCGTATAACGAGTAATGTAAGGATAAACGCTGTTTATTCTGATTAAAGTAATTGGCATTTGCTATGCATGTTTTCAATCTAAACAATCATATCTGTTGGGACTTTTCAGAAATCTGTTTTTTGTTCAGGTGACTGCATCATTGGTCTAGTGGTAGCAAGAACCTGTTGAGCATGAGGTCCTGGCTTCGATTCCCAGTTTGGGCAAAGTTGGGCACTCATAGTCTATTCGCGGTGAAGCGATACAGAACCAACGCAGGAGAACGAACTCCTTTATGCTGGAGCCACACCAACGGTCAACGTCAATGCCTATCATCGCCATCAACAACGCGGTAATTGTTCCGATGATTATCGCGATAAATTGAGTGGCCACACTTGAGCGGTCAACATCTATACTCATTCAATTCGGCGAACGTCAATCTGCAATGTGAATGACGTTGTCAAATTATCGCGATAAGTTCTGGAAACACGGACAGCCTACATCCATTATCGCGATAATCAACGGCGTTTCCCGTTGGTGTAGCCCCAGCATTATGAAGACTAATGAAAAGTTACAACGATAATTTTGCTGATATTGTCATAGGTATTTGCATTGTCACTCGCACAGTTTCAAAAATAATAGTATTTATAAAAAAATCCTTTTAAATACCACACTTATTTTTAGTTGTTATATTCAAAAACATCTAGTTTGTCACACGTTATTTCAATACGCACAAAACACAATAGTTAATCTATGATATGATAGACACTAAAATTGTTTGCTAAGAATTAATCCAACAGTGAAAAAAGTTTGATCTTCAACTTGCTCAAATTATCTTATCTTATTTCCGCTGTTGGATTAATTTGTGGATAACGATGTTGGTTGCGTCATTACTTAAGTATCTTATGAATAAGTATCCTGAAGAAATAAAATAAAATTAAAAAGTGTTATTGGGGTTTTCTATCAGAAATTTGTCAGTAGCAGCCCGGAGCCTGGATTTGTGCCCCGTTGATGGCAATACGCTTGCCCTCTATTACATGGGACTTAAACAAAACTGGCGAAATGTGGGTGTTAACTATAGGTATACCTCTGCCCAACCCTGCGGGGATAACAGTCGTGATGTAATGTAACAAAACTGTAGGCTACTTACCTTTGCGAACCTTTATCATAACTGTTTCTTTATCATCACTAGGAGATACATCGGCGAGGATATCATCCAGAACAGATTGGGGCAGTTGCCCTTTCTCTGCCGCTAAAATTTATAATAATTATTATTGTTATGATTGGTTCCTACACAGTTTTTTTAGCGCGTGTCCAAAATCGGAAATAACGCCGCCGTTTTGCTTTATCAATACAATGTCTGTGAAGGCGTGTACGCACGAGCGAACAAAACATGGTGAACACGGATCATCTGAAGAAACTCAGGACCCTGTTGAACATTTAAAGTGTTCGATGTTCGTGTTCGCCATGTTTTTGTTCGTTCGTGCGTACACGGCTTAACAATTTCACAAATGTTTGCGAACAGCACAGAATAATAACTACAGTAGTTTATCTGGGCAGTGACCTTGATTTAATTAACTAGAGGTAGATAGATTAAATACAAGTCCGTCACTGTCACTGAGATTTCGAAGCGCGTCATTTCGGCCGTTTTCTATGAAGATGAACTACTGTAACATTACTATACTGTGCCAACAGCGCCCCCTCTCAATGTCATTCAGGCGGAAAAAGATCCTTATAGTATCAGTCAGGATAAGTAGCTAATATTGTACAGCTTTATCTAATTTGAGCCGTCAAAATCTAACTACCACGTTGTTTGCCAGAATACCCCTTATCGGATTACGAGTGAACCATCACAACATTTCTTCTACATCATGCTGAAATAGGAGCCTTTTGGCCTCGTACAGGACTTTGTTTTTTTGTTTGTTTTTAGGAGTCCCATTAAATACTTTTAGGGTTCCGTACCTCAAAAGGAAAAAACGGAACCCTTATAGGATCACTCGTGTGTCTGTCTGTCCGTCTGTCACAGCCAATTTTCTCCGAATCTAATGGACCGATTAGGTTAAAATTTGGTACACATATGGATTTCTGTGACCCAAACACGTACAGCTAAAGTAAATATATGAATTCTGAATATGAGAGTCACTTTTAGGGGGAAAATAAGAAAATTAAAAAAAAAAGTTTTGTAAACTGTACCGAGTGACATATCAAATGAAAGGGCTTACTATGAGGGTCTCAAATATATTTTTTTCATAATTTTAAAATTTATTGTTTTAAAGTTATTTAAGAAAATAGACGAAAATTGACCATTCCCCCCCCCTTATCTCCGAAACTACTGAGCCTAAAATTTTGAAAAAAATATAGAAATTAGTTCTATACCTGTAGATTACAGGAAAACCTATAAGAAGTCTGTGGTCTTAAAATAACATGGTAAATCTATATATATAAAAAAAACAAAGTCCTGACTGAGTCACTGACTAATATACCAACGCACAGCCCAAACCAATGGACCTAGAAACTTGAAATTTTGGACATAAATACCTTATATATTGTTAACATCCACTAAGGAAGGATTTTTGGAAATTCCATCCCTAAGGAGGTAAAACAGGGATGAAAGTTTGTATGAAAAATCCTATCCCTTGAGTTAATAGACTTGAAACTTAGCACGAATATTCATCTAAGTAAATTATAAAGTTTATCATTTTTAGTTTTCCTAAACTACCCCCTAAGGAGGGATTGGGGGTGTCAAAGTTTATATGGGGGAACTTTAACAAGCGGTCCGATTAACTCAAAACTCAGTTTTTATACTTGAGACCAAAAATTAAGACTAACGTGTATTAGGGTTTTCCAAAAATCTACCCATAAGGGGTGAAAAGTTAATTTTATAGCGGAGGATTTTATTGGGGGCTTGATTAACTCTAAAATTGGTGTAAATAATGTTTGAGTCAAGTGACCAGAAGATTTTTGAAATTCTTTAGGTATCTGTGTTCGTGAAAACAGAGATACAGTTTGTATAGGAGATGTTACAGTTTGTATAGAAGAATTTTAAAGCGCAGTCCGATTAAAAAAATGGTACTTTGAGTCAAGTTAGGAAACTTGCCAAACGAATTTTCACCGATTTTGACGGCATATAGCTGATGTTTTAAGGAGTAACTTAGGCTATTTTTATTTTAGAAAAATAATTAGGGTTCCGCGCAAGAAAATTAAAATCCATGAAATCAGACAACCACGTACAGCCCAGTACAAACTTACTAAGCCTCTGCTGTCTATTACGGCTATAACAACAAACAATAAAAATAAAGCAAAGTTAAAAATTTAAGGGGTCGGTCCCCATACAATAAACTTTTCATTTTGAAAAAAAAATAAAAATTTTAATCTAGCATGTGGGGTGTCGTGTCATTATTTCATCACCGCTGCTCTCAAAACGGTGAAGGAAAACATCGTGAGGAAACCGGCATGTCCTAGAACCAAAAATTCGAAGACATTTGACATCTACCAACCCGCACTGGGCCCGCGTGGTGGATTACGGCCCACTCCCTCTCACCGAGAGGAGGCCTGTGTCCCAGCAGTGGGAACATTATAGGCTGATTATGTGTTATGTGGGGTGTCATCGTCTAGAACTCATTGAGTAGAGTACAAACATATTTTTTTTTATCTTTTAAAATTAAGAAATAGGGAGCCGTAAAAGTTGTAAATTTTAGACCATTTTTGTACGAGCTCTAGCGCAACAATTCAACAAATTAGGAATTTGAAACTTCTTTATACCATGTAAGTACCATGAATACTGTATTTAATCAACAATACTGAAAACGGCGATTCATAAGGTATTTTGTTTAAACATGGGTGATTTTCTGCAACTGCAAAAAATAACCTTGTAATTCACAGTATCATTGTAAAATAAGTAAAAAGTTATCTTTGCGATTGTTAAACATATAATATGGTACGGAACCCTTCGTGCGCGAGTCCGACTCGCACTTGACCGGTTTTTTCTTTTTTTCTTTTCTTTACCTGTAGTCTACTTACCTTTACGTATCTTTTGTATAATTTTCTTGTTACTGTCTCTTTTATTTATAGTGGCAAGTACTTCTTCCTTGACTCCGGGCGTTACATACTTTTTTGCTATGGCTGAAATCAACAATAATATGTTGGTAGTAACTATAATGAATTATGTCAATATGCGAGTACCTACTCAACTTTAAGGCTACGTTTATATGTCGTTAATCGGTACGATATTTTACTGTTTATTATTGGTATCACATTGCAGTTTTATTCTGTATTTTTTGTATTATGAGCTAAGGTAGACCGCGAAATTAAAAAGGGTTGGTCTGTTTTCGGAAATCGGACGAATCCAGAGGAAATCTAATTTAGAGAGATGTATTGATGATTTTTATGGTAAAAATGATGTAACTACATATTTTTTATTGCTGCGAATCATATTTTATTCAAGATACAACCTGACACTGATTTGCAAATCGCAAAATACGCTAGAAAATTCGCGGGCTATGTTACGAGTATATTAGAAGATTTGGTTTCCGCACTAAGACCTTCATGTGGACCGTTGTGCATGACCATTTAACCTTAATCGTATGAACAGTGCTAATTGTTTACTGCTTGAAGCGGTTATTTGAGAGACTGTAATCATAACACTATATTTGTGTATATGTACCATGAATACTGTATTTAATCAACAATACTGAAAACGGCGATTCATAAGGTATTTTGTTTAAACATGGGTGATTTTCTGCAACTGCAAAAAATAACCTTGTAATTCACAGTATCATTGTAAAATAAGTAAAAAGTTATCTTTGCGATTGTTAAACATATAATATGGTACGGAACCCTTCGTGCGCGAGTCCGACTCGCACTTGACCGGTTTTTTCTTTTTTTCTTTTCTTTACCTGTAGTCTACTTACCTTTACGTATCTTTTGTATAATTTTCTTGTTACTGTCTCTTTTATTTATAGTGGCAAGTACTTCTTCCTTGACTCCGGGCGTTACATACTTTTTTGCTATTGCTGAAATCAACAATAATATGTTGGTAGTAACTATAATGAATTATGTCAATATGCGAGTACCTACTCAACTTTAAGGCTACGTTTATATGTCGTTAATCGGTACGATATTTTACTGTTTATTATTGGTATCACATTGCAGTTTTATTCTGTATTTTTTGTATTATGAGCTAAGGTAGACCGCGAAATTAAAAAGGGTTGGTCTGTTTTCGGAAATCGGACGAATCCAGAGGAAATCTAATTTAGAGAGATGTATTGATGATTTTTATGGTAAAAATGATGTAACTACATATTTTTTATTGCTGCGAATCATATTTTATTCAAGATACAACCTGACACTGATTTGCAAATCGCAAAATACGCTAGAAAATTCGCGGGCTATGTTACGAGTATATTAGAAGATTTGGTTTCCGCACTAAGACCTTCATGTGGACCGTTGTGCATGACCATTTAACCTTAATCGTATGAACAGTGCTAATTGTTTACTGCTTGAAGCGGTTATTTGAGAGACTGTAATCATAACACTATATTTGTGTATGTTGATATTTGATCAAGGAAAATAAAGCTGAGTAATTGACAATCAATAATTGTCCGTAAGCTATCACAACTGTAATTTTTAACAGCCATATGACATGACTATATCCCGAAAAATTGGCGTAGTTTGTCAATCTGTTCAACTATTCATTTTCCTCACCATACATGGAACCAATTTTCAAGACATTTAAGGACTAGGTACTTACTTTTGCGGACCTTTGCCATAATTTGGTACTTAGTTTCACCAGGCTGTACCTCGGCCATAACTTCATCCATGACTGCGGGATCTAGATGACCGTCTTCAACCGCTAAAGTTAAACCAAACACACAATTAATCACTACCTTTTTTACTCAATGATCTTCTTTTTAGTGGTATTTTTATTAACTATTTGTACCGTTTAAGTTGGTCATAGAAACTCGGCTAAAGATCCCTGACCAAATGGGTTAGGTTAGGTAAGTAAGAAGATCCCCATTCCATAAGACCCGAGATGGTGGCGTGTAGTTATCCACGCGCGCCTCTCTTAGACATAACGGGGCAACACCTCACTCCCCCTGTGGTACCAGGCCGGGGCAGCGGAAGTCACACTCGCACCCGCAGCCCCCGACGCAGGTGTACGAGGAAACACCGGGGTGGTTTTAGTCAGTAAGAGTCTGACAGACCCCTTTGCCCACCCCAGGACGGAGGACATCCATGAGAATTTCCACCACGACCAATAAAAAAGGAAATGGTAGTAAGAACTGTGATCAACCACGTTGAATAAATCCAAGTTGGTCGCAGTGCTCACGTCAGAGAGACGACCAGCGAGTCATAATTAGTGTATTGATTAGTATTTAAAAAAATAAAAATGGGAATTATTTGGGGATTAAACAATGCCATAAATAGTAAAGTCGGCGAAAGTAAATGCCATTTTATCAATGTAGTTCGAAGAGCAGACCTGAAAGGATTTTCTTCATGACTTCAGCCTTTTCAGTTTTTGCTGAAGCATCGTCGGTTACATTAGCAACGACAAGTGGCGATGCTATCTTCTTTTCTATCGCTGTAATTATAATTATTTTATTTTTCAGTTGTCTTAGAATTCTGATCTATACCAATATTATACGTAAGAGGTAAAATTTGTGAGTTGCTAGTATGTAGGGGGTTATCTTCGGAACTACTGATCCGATTCTGAAAATTCTTTCACTAATGGGAAGCTACAGTATTGCCGAATGTCCTAAAATATATTTTATGTTAAAACAAGACATTTCACGCGGACAAAGTCGCGGGAATAAGCTAGTAATTTATAAAAATAAGCAGAAACCGGCTATGTTTAGCATAATCAGCCCACAGCCCTTGACAGGACACCTTATTTCGAACATTTCATGTTGTTAACCGACTTCCAAAAGGAGGAGGTTCTCAATTCGTCGGAACCTTTTTTTTTTTTTTTTTTTTTTATTTTTTTTTTTTTTTTTTTTTATGTATGTTCCCCGATTACTCAAAAATGGCTAGACCGATTTGGATTTTTCTTTTTTTGTTTGAAAGGGTATACGTCCCAAGTGGTCCCATGATCATCAAGTCAGGATCTGATGATGGGATCCCATGGAAATCGAGGGAAACCCTCAAATTTTATGGGCACACCTATATCGATTTCGGTATTTTTTATAGTAACTCGTGCATTTGCTCTCGGAAAGTACCATTCGGTGAACTGGAACTGATGATGAAGACCACAGAGGGCCATCGGAAATACTCAATTATATCTAAGTATATAACAGGTTGCGATTCGATTACTTTAATATGGTTTATTCTCGTCAAATTAATGGTAATGGTGACTTCACCATGAGCTCCATTTCTCCTGGTTCTTACTAGGAGAACTCCTCAAAAATTAACGGCCCTGCATCGGGAAAAGCAACATTTTGTAAAACGTGATGAGCAGCTGACATTGGGTTATTGTAACTTAGATAAATTACAGACTGAACCACTAAAAAGTGAAAAATAAAAACTTTTTTACAAAAACAAAAACCGACTTCCAAAAAAAACACTACAAAGTGAAAAATAACTTTAATTTCGGAAGTCGGTGGCAAAAAACTAAAATACAGATCCAAAGACACCGACTTCCGAAATTAAAGTTATTTTTCACTTTGTAGTGTTTTTTTTGGAAGTCGGTTTTTGTTTTTGTAAAAAAGTTTTTTATAATTCAGTTTCTAGTTATAACAATAGGTGCCAGGGGTACTTTAAAATGGACAACAATTTAATGAAGGCATATTAAAATTTACCTTTATGGACTTTCCTTATAACTTCAGACTTTCTGTCACTGATCTTTACCTTGTCTTCGATTTCAGCTAGGACGGACGGCGGCAGTTGTCCTTTGTCAACGGCTAAAATTATAATTTTGTATAGGAAACCTTATGGTTAAACGAATGTGAAATGGTAGCCTTTTGTTTCAGTTGTAATATTAGTAGTTTCCCTATAAATAATGGTGCTGTTTGCAAACCACGATAATTTATGTCACTCAAAATGTGTCAAGAAAATATATGCATTGATTTTAACTTGACTCATTTTGACTGGAAACCAAATGCAACGTTATTACGACATCTCACGTCGCGTTGCGCAGCGTAAACTCCGCCTCGGTCACTACTATCTATGTTAGTCTACTTGCCTTTTCTGACATTCACCATGACTTCTTCCTTATTCTTACTTTTGTCTACATTAGACAGCACCTTTTCCGCGACAGGCGCAGATATTTGCCTCTTAGCAATTGCTGCAATATGAAATGCCACCATCATTATCTGCCTAGCCTTTTTGCAACTGTGTTGGGCCACAAAAATATAAAATGAATATAACACTAATACGTATTCTTCACTCTTTGTCGAAAACTGTGCGTCAGATGCAAAGTTTACTCTCTATTATCATCAAAATCATAGCCTTTTCCCAACTATGTTGGGGTCGGCTTCCAGTTTAACCGGATGCAGCTGAATACCAGTATTTTACATGGAACATCTGAATATCAGACCTCCACATTTCCACTATCCAGTCACTGGGTAATACGAAAAGACTGGTTGTCAGACTGTCGGGCTTCCTACACGTATCTACTGTCAAAATTCCACGAATGACAGCCGGGACCAACGCCTGATGGTGTGTGTTCTTGACTCTTCAATAAAACTAGTGGACTGTTCAACAAGTGTATAATGGTAAATGTAAAGAAAAACAGAACTATATAATAATCGGCAGACGAATGACGGACAGCGACCGGTCGCTGTTAGATGGAATTTTGAAGTGCACAGAAGGTCAGGGGAGCGCGCCGGACGACGCGGCCGCGCAGCCGCCGCTGACTCGCGTGGCCCTCGCTGATTGGCTCGCGCCGCGTCGTCGGCCCGCGCGCCTCCCGTACCCCGCCTTCGTCTCAAGCGGCACCCGAGTCCGCGCGTGGACAACGCCTTAACGTGCTTTCCGAGGCACGGCGAGGTCTTGGTATTTAAAAATGGTCGCACCAACCGCGGCAAGCGTAGCTTAACCTGATCGATCGACCCCTGCGGCTGTTAGTACTTAGCCACAAGCCCCTCAATAAGTTTACTCTCTATCATCATCATCATTTCAGCCGAAAGACGTCCACTCCACACTCTCTATCAATGGTACAAAATTGATTTGCATTTCATATGCATACAATCATTGACATTCTTGCTGCGTATGTTAGGTACATTGTGGAACTTTAGCAACACGATAATTCTGAGTAATTTTATTTAAAATTCCTTGACTTACATTTATTAATTTTCTTCATAATTACAGACTTTGTGTCTCCCGGATTTACATCATGAATTACATCATCGAGTACAGCAGGTGACAATTCACCCTTATCCACAGCTAAAATATCAAAGCACAGTTTAGTCGAAGTTAAACATTATTCGGGGTCAAGTACTAAAATTATAAGTTTGTTTCAGTCATACAATCTTGCTAAACAATTTTTAGAGCCCAATAGAATAACTCCCACTAGTGCCACATGCCTAAATAACATTTATACAAATATTATACCAACCCACAAAGAAATTATTAATTTATTAGACTCAGATCATTGCGGACAATTGATTACCATTCCAAATCTAAACAAAAAAAATACTAAAAAAGATATCACTGTTAATCCAAAAACAGCTGATCGTTTGGAATCATTTATAACTAAACTTTTGAGTAAATTACCACTTTTGTCAACTAATGATGACCCTAATGAACAATATAATGATTTTTTAAATATGTATTGCACACAATTTGATAACATTTTCTTTCCAAAGGCATTCTCTGTTTAACACTTGCTTCAGTGACTGGGCCACCATTGGTATACATAAAAGTAGAAAACGACTTTATGAGTTGTATGATGAACGGACTTGTATTAACACTGCTGAATTATTCTAAATTATTTAAAAAAGTTTGTTGTATGGCCAAGTCACGTTACTTGAGTACAAAAATTAAAAATAGTAGTAATGTAATTAAAATGACATGGAATATCATTAATAGCGAAACAGGAAGGTCAAGCAACCGAAGTAGTGACTACAGCCTTGCTATTGATGACAACATAATTAAATCAGATTCCCAAGTCGCCGCGGCCTTTGAAAAGTTCTTCGCTGAGATTCGCGTATCAACTACTAAATCTCTAAGGTCATCACCCACTGCTGCAGAGTCTTTACTTAAAGAAAACGTTCCAGTTTGTGATTCTGAGTTTAATTTCCAATATGTTACCTGTAGAGACATAATTAAAACCTTTCACACGTTAAATAATAGGTCTTCACCTATGAAATTGCCGTTTTGTATGAAAAAAATTAAACGAATTTTTTTCATGTATTTTTTATTAGTATTAATCGAAGTAATCACCCATGCAATCATTGCATCTTTGCCAACGCAGTGGCAGTTTATTGATGCCCTTCTTAAAGAAATCAGCTGGTCGGGAAGCAACAAATTCTTCAAAGGCATTTTGTACTGCCTCTCGGGTATTGAATTTTTTTCCCGCCAAGAACTTATCCAAATTCTGGAAAAAGTAGTAGTCTGTAGGCGCAAGGTCTGGTGAGTAGGGCGCATGACGGAGAGCTTCCAACCCCAGTTCTTGCAACTTGGAGACCGTCTGCTGTGCAGTATGAGGTCGCGCGTTGTCGTGCAGGAGCAGCGGAGACGAGCGATTGACCAATGCTGGTTGGAGATGTGCCAGCTTCTCCATCATTGTGTTCAGTTCTTCACAGTACACATCTGCAGTAATGCTCACCCCGTTTGGTAAGAAGCTGTGATGAATCACACCGGCGCTAGACCACCAAACAGTGACCATCACTTTTCTAGGGGTAAGTTTTCGTTTAGGGTGTGGCGGCATCTACATCGCCATATATGAACTACGCATCAATGACATGACGTCACGCAATCCTGCATCGCGCAATTAGAGTTTACTACGCGACTAGCATATATACAACATACCGACATCAACCGTTGGGCAGTAGCCCACCAGACACAACACCCGTCTGGTCGGAGGATCCTCCCTTTTCTATGGAGGATGGGTGAACTTTACACCCTGTTCCTCATGCCTCTAAACTGGTGACCCCGAGCATGAACGTGAGCGCAGCCTTCGTGCAACTACATCAGCGTGACGTCATCAGCATCACTTCCTCAAGCTTTCGAGCGGCGAGTCACACAGCCAGCCAGCATCCACGGCTTCAACAGGTATCCTGACCACCAGCATGCAGCGGACGCGCATTCCTGGTCATCACCTTCAGCCTCAACCCAGCGCTGTACACTCCGACTCACTGGAGCATAACGCAGCGCCACCCCGACTCACTGGGGTATCACCGCAGACAGTTCCGACTCACCGTGAACTATGCGGCACCCGGTTCCGACTCACTGGAACTACAACTGGCACTGGCAAGCATCGCAAGATACACGACTCAGCCCACTATCGACCTCCAGTCTCCGGAGGGGAGTGATGTGGCGGCATCTACATCGCCACATATGAATTACGCATCAATGACATGACGTCACGCAATCCTGCATCGCGCAATTAGAGTTTACTACGCGACTAGCATATATACAACGTCCCGACATCAACCGTTGGGAAGCAGCCCACCAGACACAAAAACCCGTCTGGTCGGAGGATCCTCCCTTTTCTATGGAGGATGAGTGAACTTTACACCCTGTTCCTCATGCCTCTAAAAGGGCATTGTTTAGGTGCTGAACCAGGATCCAACCAACTTGCTGAGCGCTTGCGGTTATCAAACAGAATCCATTTTTCATCGCAGGTAACAATGCGGTTCAAAATTCCTTCATTTGTGTGTCTGTTGAGCAGTGCAAGGCACGTCTCGACGCGTACTTCGCGCTGGCGATCATTGAGTTCGTGGGGCACCCATTTGTCAAGCTTTTTTACCTTGCCAATTTGACGCAAATGGACCAATATTGTTTTGACACTAACGTCGAAAGCTGCTGTTAATTCAGCCGTAGATTGTGTATCATCAGCTTCCACAATCGCCTTTAATTCGTAATTGTCGACCAAAGTCTTCGGACGACCGCGAGGTTCTTTTTCAGGTCGAAATTTCCAGAACGGAAGCGAGCAAACCAATAACAGGTGGTGCGTTGGTTTGTAGTGTTAGCTCCGTAAACGTCGTTGATGTTGCGTGCCGCTTGTGCCGCGTTGCTGCCACGACGGTACTCATATTCCATAATTACTCGAATTTTTAACGTATCCATGATGACGAAAAAGATTGAAATGCGATGAAAAAGTAACACTAATCAATAAACAAATGCCTACTTTTGGAAAAAAAATCCATGTTTTTAAAATAAAATTAATTTGAAATTAGAATTCTTAGCCAAACAAAAATTATTTTGATTTGAAATGGCCAGTACTGCAGAACGGCAATTTCATAGGTAAAGACCTAATATTAAAAAGACTGCTGATCTATGGGGTAATTCTGTGGACGTTGCTAAATCAATTATAAACATTGTAGCACCTACTTTAGCTGTTATTTTTAACAATTGTATTGACCGTGGTGAGTTTCCTGATCTTATGAAATATAGTAAAATAATACCGTTGTTTAAATCGGGTAGTACATCTGACCCTACTAATTATAGACCTATTTCAGTGCTACCTACCTTTAGTAAAATTTTTGAAAAAGTTATTTTAGATCAACTGCAAAGATTTTTTAATAAACATAAATGATTACATAACAAACAGTTTGGTTTTACAAGGGGTCGTTCGACTACTGATGTGTTGAACTTTTAGGTCATGTTTATAATGCATGGGAGGATAAATGCGATGTTTTGGACATCTTTTGTGATTTGTCCAAGGCATTGGACTGCGTTCTTCATGAAACATTAATCAGGAAACTGCATCACTACGGAATCAACGGAATCAACAAGAACGCCTCTCTTACTTAAGTGATAGGATTCAAAGAGTTGATGTTAACGGGAAAAGATCACCCGGATCCGTATTAACAATGGGGGTCCCCCAAGGCTCAATACTTGGCCCGTTTTTGTTTCTTATTTATATGAATGACTTGCCTTACCTCATAAAAGATTTTTTTAGCAAGAAGAAGAAATACAATGCATGTTACAATAATATGAAAGTACATTTGTGCTCAATTTTTGTGAATAATGACCCCCATGCTAGGAAAATCCTGTGTTATAGGGGCCATCCATTCGTCCGTTAAGATTGTTTTACAAAATTCGGGAGGTTAAAACGTGTAACAGCAGCGATAGTGTGTGAGTAAGCGCATGCGATGGGGTGTAATGGGGTAAGTGTATGAGTGTGTGATGTGTGGAGTGTGTGATTTGTGTATGAGTGTATGATGTGTGTCGTCTGTGTGTAGAGAGGGAAGGTGGTTTGGGTTGTCTGTGGGTGTGTAAGTGTTCGTGATACTAATAATTATTTATTTGTATAGGGGTTTCATCAGTGCTTCTGTTTCATAAAAGATAATCATGATATAGTGTTGTTTGCAGATGACACTTCACTTTTATTTAAACTCAAACGTCAGCAGCTGGTTACTGACAATGTAAATAGCGCCCTCGCAAAAGTAGTTTACTGGTTTAATGTTGATAACTTACTTCTTAACGAGAAAAAAACTAAGGTCCGTATTACAGAACGTCACTCAATACTCAAGCATTACTTAAAACTAGATTCAAGCCATTTGATTGGTTGAAACTAGTTCTAAACTAAATTTAAACAAAGATCAGTGCTTGAGTTTCCTTCTGTAATACGGACCTAAGTGTATTAAGTTTCCTATACCTCATGTTAGACAAGTAAAAACTAGTGTTCTCATAAAGGGTGAAGAGTTGATTCCCGAAGATACCACAGTGTTCTTGGGCATAACTTTGGATGCCAAACTTCAATGGGGCCCCCATATAGATAAATTGTCGAAAAAGCTTAGCGCTGCAGCATACGCCGTTAGGAAAATTCGTGATTTAACTTGTTTAGAGACAGCCCGTTTAGTTTAGTTTACTTTAGTTATTTTCATAGTGTGATGTCGTACGGTATTCAGTTGTGGGGAAATGCCGCCGATATTCAGACAATTTTTGTTTTACAAGGGTTCAATTCAACAAATTAAGTCCCAGACACTCCCTCAGAGATAAATTTAAAGAAATTAATATAATGACTGTGCCTTCTCAGTATATCTATGAAAATCTTTTGTATGCTCATAAAAATATCAATTTGTTTACAAAATACAGTGACGTCCATAATGTGAATACTAGAAACAAACACGAATTTGTTGTTCCTACAACCAGGCTTAAGAAAATAAGTGGTTCGTTTAGATGCCAATGTATACGTTTTTATAATAAACTACCTAACCAAATTCAAGAACTAAGCCTTAATAAATTCAAAAATTGTATAAAGCGGAAACTTTGTCAGAAAGCCTTTTATACTGTCAAAGACTATATTGAGGACAAAAAGGCTTGGGATTGAGCTCCAATAAATTTACACAATTAATGTTGATTTAAATACCTTTTTACATATTCTATACAATGACATGAATATTTACTTTGTAAAGTATTACTTATACTATTTTTAATTATTGTGAATGTGAAGACTACGTGGATCATTGTTTTTTATTTATTTTATCCTTTTCTCAGTTTTAGTCATAGTCTGACAGTTTGAGTAATTTATGCGGCCTACCCAAATGTCTTTTCTTTGGTATTGTTCGTCGAATCGTTAAGCTCCTTAAGTTTTGAGTTGAGCTGCACGATTACTGACAAATGCGTGCACTGACTGGACAGGTCCACTCAATCTGTGTGGTTCTTTCCTCAAAAGTCCATTTCAGACTGCAATCTACATGGTCTTCACATGATCTGACCAAGATTATGTCTGGACTTTAAAAGAGACTGTGACCTCTGAGTTTTTTTCTGCGTTTCTTCTCAGAGTAGTCAGATAGGAAACGTCGAAGTCATCTAGTTTAAAAAAAATATGTTTGACGTGTAAAAGTGTTTGTACAAACCTACTTACAGAAAATAAATCATTTATCATTTATCATTAATTTACATTTACCACTGTGCCATCTCCACCATAATCATCATTAATATGGTGTATCTTTAGAAAATAATCGGGTTTGTGTAGCGCCGTCTTTGACAATTGTACCTGTGTGTAATTCTCTTTTTAAAAATCGGTGTGTCAATGTAACGGCCATTAAAAAAGTTATGTATGAAACTAGAAGGATTTAGGTTCGTTGAGCAGTTTACCTTCACGTATATTCTTCAAGGCTTCTTCTTTATGATCGGGCTCTACATCGGCAACTACATTCTTCATAACATTTGCAGGTATTTTCCTCTTTTCTATTGCTGTAATGTTATTTTTATATTATTTCAATCTGACATTAACTCACACACACACACACACACACACACACACAATGTCTAGTAACAATATATTATGTTACTAAGAGGTCTTCTTGACTTACCTTTTGCTACTTTCTGCAGTACAGTTTCCATATCATCATCAGGCTTAACACCGGCAAGTATGTCTTCCATAACAGCCGGGGGAAGTTGTCTTTTGTTTACAGCTAAAATACACACATTAATTTTAAAACCAAGATTATTCACTTATAATATAATGATAATGATACTGATTATGTCGGTGAAGTTTTTCTAACTAATGCAAACTACCATTGTATAGGTATCATCATATTTTTGACTTACCTTTACGGACTTTCCCAAGGATTTCTTCTTTATTCTCACCAGTGCCAACATCAGCAATTACTTTCTCCGCGTTCGACGGTGTCACGTGCCTTTTAGCTATAGCTGTAATTAACAAAAATGATGAGATACTTGATGTCAAGAATAGTTCTTGTTTGCTTGCACCCATAGATATGAAAAACTATAATCATAATCATAATAATTTATTTGCATCGAAAGTAGGTAAGTACATAAAATAAAGCTGTTTACAAAATTGTGATCCCTGTACAATCTACCATAATGGCATGCAAACATTGAAAATAAAATAATAAAATAATACTACTCTACTATGAGTAATGAATATAACATGTTGATGGATGGAAAAAGAGAAGAAGGCCAAAGAAAAGATGGATGGATTGTGTGAGGAATGATATGAAAGAGAAGGGAGTGAGTGACAGCGTGACGGTTGACAGGAGAAAATGGAAGAAGAAAAAGTATTGGGCCGACCCCAAGTAACATGAGATAAGGGCAGGAAGATGATGATGAGATTTGAAAAACTAATTCAATAATATTAGTATGTGCGACACGAGTATATTTCATTTTAAAATCGTTCGAAATAAGGTACGTTTACTTAGCGAGTTCGAGCTACCAATCCCATTTTGTGTATTGTGTTTCGGGAACGGCGTAATGTTTCTTTTAGCCCCTGTTAGCAGCCACGTTATCATTTACTTTCTTTTCGTTCATATCATCTTTTCACACTATGAACGAAGAAGAAGAGTTGCAACGTCATATGCCTATAATATGACGTCATACTTATGCCTATTGTGATTTTCTTTAACTCACCTTGTTGGACCTTTTTCAGAATAACTGACTTATTGTCACCAGGTTGTACGTTGGCTAGTACATCTCCTACGACAGCGGGCGAAAGTTGTCCCTTGCCTACCGCTGTAATATTATCAACGATTAGTTTTACAGTAGATTTCAATTATTTCAAATGTAAATTATTATTTATTATACCACAGATTATCGTTTATATAATTACATCAAGAGTTACTCGTACCTTTCCGGATATTCTTCAAGACTTTAGACTTCTCGTCAGTAGGTCGCAGGTCGTTGACTAGTTCATCTATTTCTTTCGGTGTCATTTTTCTCTTTTCGACAGCTGAAAATTAAAATATTAGGTATACCAAATTAGTTAACTCAATAAAATTTAAGAACTGTAAAACCTAAGAGGTGCTACCCACATGTTGGAGTCGGTGCGATTCGGTACTGGCCGGGCGGCAAAATTATGTAGTTACTTATACAGGGTTATTGGTAGGTACTATGTCGGCAATCCATTAAACGGATGTAGGAGAGGTCATTCGGAACCAAAATGTCCCCTTATGACCCTAATGCAACTGTCAACTGCTGTTATAATTTTAAAAATTTATTTAAAAAAAACAATATTGTCTTGTTAACACTTTAATACATAATAATCTAAAAAGAAGTCCTGACTGACTGACTGATTGACTGACTCATCAACGCCCAGCCTTCCCTTGGACCTAGAAAGCTGAAATTTTGCACAAAGGTTCCCTTTATAATGTAGACAAGGAATAAGGAAGGAATTCCCGGTAGTAGGTTCCCTTGGGATATTTTCCGACATCCACGCGGGCGAAGCCGCGGGCAAAAGCTAGTCAACCATAAAATGATAATTATCTTTAATTGTTTTTAAATCAAAGCTACAAATTGTTAAAATTTTCATAATTTTTAGCAGGTTTTTGACTAAAATGGTCGATTTTTGCAATAAAAAAATGGTTGATGCACAGGAGTTATATGGGGTCATTTGGTTACAAATGACCTCTCCTAAATCCCCTTAATGGATTGCCAACATGTTACCAAACCCTGTATTTTACCGCCCGGATATACCGCGAATCGTGGCGAATCAAGCCAACCCAAATAAGTGTGTACCCTGTAGTGTGTTGTATTTATCTTTTTTCTTACCTTGACGGACCTTTCTCATGACCTGTGATTTAGTGTCACCAGGCTCTACGTCAGCATTAATATCATCTAAAACTTCGTGTGGTAGTTTTCTCTTGGCTATAGCTATAAACAAAATTGTGATCAAAAATCTAAATGATAATATTAAAACAAAAATCATTGATAGAATCAAAAATATATAATAGAATTAATAAAAATATCTACATCTATACTGTTACTAGAAAATGCAAGAAATACCTCGAAATTTTGCTAAAATCGGTTACTTGTGTTATGTTATGAATTTATGATGCAACAGAAAAACTTGTGGAAATTGAACATCTCGGAAAACACACACACGACACACAACACACATCCTCACCCTCTCTTACTTAACATTAGGTACACTCGGCACTTCTTTAGTACAATTAATATTAATTTACCTGATGAGCCATATTTACGACCAGGTTATCTGTATAACTATACTGGTTATTACTTGTACTTAGCTATAAATAAAAAACAGCTATCACCGCACCTTGTCGGACATTTTTCATGACTGCAGACTTATTCTCTCCCTTGTCTATATCTTTGAGCACAAGATTCGCAACGGATGGCGTCACATGCCGCTTCTCTATCGCTGTAATCAACAAATCAAAATCAACCTTAACCGTGAAATGATACACAATCTATAAAATACGTGTATTTTGTCTTTTTCTGTCGTTTAGTGGCGTCATTTACTAAAGCGAAAGTTCATCTGAATGTAAACGCGTTTGCAATGAGAAAGTTTCGATGTTGGCAAGCGGACCTCTCGCTGACAGAAAAATATAGAGTTACAGAAAAATGCTGATTCGGGACTTTGTAGTGTTAAACTCCTTCTTAGGTTCTCTACACCTTACCTTTTCGGATCTTCTTCTTTACTTGTGACTTGTTGTCACCGGGGCGTACAGTGGCAGCTATATCATCCATAATTTCGGGTGATATTTGGCCCCGTTCTACCGCTGTAATTGATAATATGTATATAAATAACCATTGCACTCGAAATAATTTTATTTCAAAATCTGTGTACTACCTTAATACCTACACCGCATACATTTTTACTTAGTAGATACACTATGCAGTAAAATGCTCAGCAGTTTTCATTGATACATTGATAATGAACTAAATCACAACTGAAATGGAGTCTTGAATTGCTTGCCACAGATAATTAATTCCATATATCGTGATTTCGTATATGCTATTTTCAACTGTAGGGATTTCAGTGATGATTCAGTTCAATAGTTAGATTTATTAATAAAATCTTTTGAGGTTTTGTTGTTTAAAGTTCGCTGGCCTGTTGTTTAAAGTTCGCTGACCCTAACCCTCTTACAAATAAAACACGGAATAAAGTTATATCAGGAATAACAAAGGAATAACCATACATTTTCATAGGTTTAAATTTGGAATAACTTTATTCTGTGTTTATTTGTAAGACGGTTAGTGTCTAAACACACTATGCCGAAGTTACGCGACCGAAGTTCGGCATGATTACGGCTGCAATGATATTTGAATTACTGACGACACACTATGCCGAAATTACGTTGCGTTCTAGCGTACGGCCGAACTTCGGTTGGGCGTAAGTTCAGCGGCAATTCGGCGGCAATGTATTCTGTAGAGCACACATTATACGCGACCGAAGTTCGGTTCGATTGCCGAAGAAGATCCGGGGCGGGGAGCAGCGGGAGGCAGGCATGCCCGTGCCCCGCGTGTCCGCCCCACGGTGCTATAGCTTAAGCTGGGCACTCACGGTCAGTTCATTTGGATTAAACAAATGGATGAACCACCAAAATACTAAAATACTTGCATACGAAATTGATTCGTGTTGCCTTGTAAATGAGGAGCATAATCGTATCAGCGAAACCATACTTAATTGGAAGTATTTTTATTTGCAAATACGAAAGTGCTCCTTATTTATATAACGACATGGCTCTATTTCGTATGCAAGTATTTTAATAAAAGTAATAACGGAATCCTAACAGGATCACTTTGTTTTGCGTCTGTCTGTCCGCCTGTTTTGATAACACGAAACGACGTCACGACAGCGTTCAAGACACTGAAGTTCCGCAACTGAATTTCCGCCGCTTAAGTTCGGTACTTATAGTGTATCATATCAGCCGAACACGTCGGAGCGTAACATCAGCCGCGGAACTTCGGTCGCATAACTTGGGCATAGTGTGTTTAGACACTTAATGTGCACAATTTATTAGCAATCTTTAGTTTATGTAATAAGTTTGAAGTCTTTGTTGTCTTTTCTGTGAGCCTGTTTGTCTGTTTTTAATGCGAATTGTATTTTAACGTCGACTTACCTTTACGGACATTCTCCATCGCTTTTTCTATATTATGACTAGGTTTTAAATCATCCATTATATTGTCCATGACGTGGGGTGGCAGCTCCTTCTTTTCCAATGCTGGAATTTGTATTAATTAATCAGTTATTACATTTTAAAAACCGCAAGAATTTAGGTATGTCCGAGCTCGTAATGGCTTTACCACCTTTGACAGAAACTTCTAGTAAATTAAAACCTCTCTAAAGTTAAAACTGTCACGTTGGTCTTAAAGCAAAAGTAGACCTTGACGATTTATGTTGACGAATATCACAAAAAACGCGCAAAATTCACTGCCGTATTTTGATAACTTTGGCGTTGATAAAGTTACCTAATTAGTATTATCTATATCTATACTAATATACCCTTAACGTGATAAAGGAATTTCGTGGTTTACCAATAGTGCTTAAGGTTGATGCGCCAGGGTAGCCCGCGAAATTCAAAATTTCTTAGGTTTATTGCAATTTGTAGGTCAGTGTGAGCTTGTATGTTGATTAAAATGTGATTCGCGGCCGTAGCTAATATGGCTTTACAGAATTATAATCATTAGAATCAGCAATACAACTCCATAAGTTAGCATTTACCTCAAATCTAGCGATTTCATGAAATCATGAGGTTTGAGGTAAATGCTAACTTATGGAGCTGTATTGCTAATTTTTATGATTATAATTCTGTAAAGCCATATTAGCTACGGCCGCGAATCATATTTTAATCAACATACAAGCTCACACTGACCTACAAATTGCAAAAAACCTAAGAAATTTTGAATTTCGCGGCCTACCCTGGCGCTTTCGCCTTAAAACATTAACTTCTCACGCGTCTTTTTATTTCGGTAAATTATGAGCCGAGCCGTCTTGTTGAATAAAATGTGTAATATTTATGGCTCGAGGACCTTTTAAAATATGTAAATACCTATGAATGTCGTGCTTGCCGTACCTACTTCTATATATACTAATATTATAGAGAGATAAAACTTGTGAGTTTGTATGTCATGTAGGGGATACTCTTCTGAACTCCTGATCAGATTCCGAAAATTCTTTCACAAATGGGAAGCTACAGTATTGCCGAGTGTCATCGAATTTATTTTATGTTCAAACAAGAAATTTCACGTGGAAAAAGTCGCGGGCAGTTACTATTATAATAACATTTTAGTCATTACCTTTGCGAACCTTCATCGCGGCAGTAGCCTTATCGTCACTGGGCTGTATACTGTCGAGTACGTTGTCCAACACAGTTGGTGGTAACTTTCCATCGTCCACCGCTAAAATAATCATTTTATTTAAAAATATAATAAATTATAGGAGAACAAGAAGAACAAAATGAATAAATACTTAATTATTTTTTTGTTTTATAATTGATAGTAGTACAAGACTTGGGCGACCCAAAATTAAAGCGTTACAGCCGTTTTCGAGAACGTGATTACAAATACATATATACTGAATGGCTTTGTTTACCGTCTTGAAAAACATAGGCTATAATAGGTGAACGGAGTAGTAGTCTAGTTTAAAAAAAAAAAAAAAAAAAAAACTAAATTATAATCATATAAATATGCTTATGATTTGAATTTCGATATTTTTTAACGATTTATTATTATTTTTTCAAAATTTCTGCTTTTATTGTTCTGCAAAGTTTATTTATTTATTTAAGGACTACTGAGATACATTACAATTATCTTCTACAGTAATAAACTTGCGTAATAAATACGTTATCCTGTAATGCATACTCAATTACAGGTAACCACAGTTTACACTTTTACTTTGAATTTGTAGTATTTATTGATACTTAGATCAATTTTTGTGTAAGCTATTAAAAAAAAAAACTAGGTACAGTGGTACCCAACTGATAAGGCGCGTCGTGAATCTTCGTTCGCACAGAATAAAATTGAAAGTATGGCGCCGAACATTAACGAGAGTGCTTAAAACTTACAATCAACCTTAGATCACTACTATAAGGTTCATAATACACTCCAGCTATAAGTTCCATCTCACTCGCAGGCGGCTGAATAACATGCCATACGCGGCGCGTTAATTTCTACCGCAAGCCGCGTTAAAGAACTTCGTTCCGAAAAACAATTAAATTTGCAGGCTGTGAGATAACACAGGTTAAAAATATAACAATAATTGGTTTTCAATGGCCAAATTAAGGCAACATTAACTTACTCATAGGAATCGAGTCTATGTACCTTGGCGGACGTGTTCAATCATTTGCGCTTTATTGTAACTCTTGTCTACTTTCCTGAGTACTTCTGCCTTAGCATTTTGTGTCACGTGCTTCTTTTCTATAGCTGTAAGTAAAATACAGCCCTTAGTCATTTTGTTTGTTACAAAAAATACCTTTGCATGTATGATGCCTATGTATAACCCTCCCTCCAAGGCAATCGGATATTAAAAAAAAAATACGTTTGCCTAAAACCAGTGATATTATAAAAAAAAAACATATAATTGATAGGCTTCAATAGATCACAGTGAAAGTCTTCTAAAGTGTGCCTTAGATGCTACGCAATCGCAGGATACAGCGAGCTACGCCGTAGCGTAGAGCGAGCTACACCGTAGCATAGAGCGAGCTACGCCGTAGCATAGTTCATGGAGCAGCTAGACGTAAAAATACGATGAAAAAAAAAATCACACAGTGAAAGTCTTCTAAAGCGTGCCTTAGATGCTACGCAATCGCAGGATACAGCGAGCTACGCCGTAGCGTAGAGCGAGCTACACCGTAGCATAGAGTGAGCTACGCCGTAGCAAAGTTCGTGGAGCAGCTAGACGTAAAAATACGATGAAAAAAAAAATATCACACAGTGAAAGCCTTCTATAGCTTGCCGTAGATGCTATGCAATCGTAGGATACAGCGAGTTACGCCGTAGCGTAGATTGAGCTACGGCGTAGCACAGTTCGTAGCGCAGCTAGATGCTACATTTTAATAGATTTTTACTCAATCGTTTTCATAATATTTTAAATGACACAATCTGTACATACTTAAGATTTTGTACGACATACCTTGTTGGATCTTCTTCATAACAGTCGAGTTAGAGACATCGAGTTGGACATTGGCTACTAATTCTTCCAAGACTGCGGGCGCCAGGTGGCCGTTTTCTACCGCTGTAATTAATATAATTTTCTTAATTGTTTATTTCCAGGTAGAAGAGCGAACAAACCCTGCTTCCTGGATGTCGTAAGAGAAATTACTATGTATTAGTCTTATTTAAAATTAATAGAGTCTGGATTAGTGCCCGGTTGATGGCAATAGGCTCGCCCCTATTACATGGGACTTAAAACATAACTGCCGAAATGTGGGTGTACTATAGGTACACCTCTGGCTAACCCTTCGGGGAATACAGGCGTGATATTACGTTGAGTGTTCTATAGCTACTTTTAATATAACTTGTTGGTCTCACCTTTACGGACGTTCTTTATAGCTTCTACGTTACGGTCAGTTGTTTCTAGAGCTGCCATTATCCCTTCCTTGACTGAATGCGTCAGTTTCCTTTTTTCTATCACTATAATTATTGTTATTAATTAATAAAAATGTATTATTACTTGATAAACTACACTTAAATGTTGCTGAGATTCCCTGACCTTCTGACGTATGATTAAAAAAAAACAATATTTTTGCAGCCGCCATCTTGGATTTACATTTTGACCAAATTCACACTTTCTTTCACTTTCAAATTCAGAGAGAAAGTTGCATGGAGGCATAACGATTTTTCGTTACGTGACGATTTCTACCAGTTCAGTCCTACCGCAAGCCGCGTTAAAGAACTTTGTTCCCAAAAAACATCACCAATCAGTCTTCATTGCAATGTATACTTTATGTCAATGACTTACAATTTGAATTGCAATACCTTCTCGAATCTTTTTTATGACTTCCGATCTATTGTCAGCTGGGCTGACTTTAGCCTTTATTTCATCCATGACATCAGCCGGTAGCTGTCCCTTGTTTAGAGCTGTAATAAATATTATGACGTTGTTATAGAAAATGAAAAATATTTACAAAATAATTTATCAAAAACTTGATACTTACTAGGTTTAAGGAAAAAGTTCTACATGGATTGAAATACTTATTTCCTCTAATCATTACCTTTCCGGACATTCTTCATGACTGTCACCGTATTTTCACCAGCACGTACATTGGAGATTACTTCATCCATGACGGATGGCGACACGTGTCTTTTTTCTATAGCTGCAAGTAACATTTTGTGATTTCAATTAGTTTTAATCTCCATTATTGAGACACGTTTAAAGAAAAAACCGGTCAAGAGCGAGTCGGACTCGCGCACCGAGGGTCCCGTTCCGATTTCTGTAAAAGTGTGCTATTTAGAGACATCGTTTCATTTGTATAGATGTAATCTTTACATAAACTTCTATCACATAATTTCAGATTTTTCTCATCCTCCTTTTTGTACGGTTTTTAAAAATCCTACAAAATAAATGGGTAATTCTTATTTCCTTTGAAAGTACGACGTCACCTATCTTTTATGTCCAATTTATGCTACCTTACAATATTTTTTGATGCGCAACGCCAGTCCATAATAAAATGGGCATTTTCCTTTCAGGGTGTGGTACAGAACATCAAACCGAATAACTTTCTTAAATTTTCAACTGTCACATACAAATTTCAATACTTACTCAACGCAAACGTATGGGACAGCTGGCTATTTTTTCACGATTACGATGTCGGTGCCATGGAAAAAGTTGTTCAGTTTGATGGTCTATCTATAATATACCACACCCTTAAATTTTCACCCAAAACGACACGTTGTATATACAGGGTGTAAGGGAAACCCCTCCGCAAACTAACAGGGTGCATTCAGCTCCTCATTTTGAATCATATTCCACCGGAAATTTTCTCAGGAAAATTTTCATTTTTTCAAAATTTTTTTTTAGTTACATTTTCATTATTTCAATGTAAAATTGCATTGTGTGTTCGCAGCACTCCATTTTTGTAATAAAAACTGCAAAAAAAAACCAGCAATGGATGTTGAAATACTCTAACCAACGATGCGTGAAATCAGCTGTTCACTTTCTGTCTAGCTACAGAGTTCATCGAACTCACCGCATACCTATTACCTACCCCTCCCAACCAGTAATAGACGCTCCGATTTGTGCACAAAAATACAAACAAATCAGGTTTATTGGATTCCCTTAACGTTCCTGAAAAAATTTCATGTACCGGTCATCTTAGTATGACATACTGAATTCACCCTATCGGTTTGCAGAGGGCTGTCCCTTACACCCTGTAGATATCATTGTACCTTAACTAACTTTGTAAGCATGAAAATGTTTCCACGACTTACCATTACGAACCTTCTTCAAGACTTTAGAGCTAGTGTCAGTAGGACGTATATTGACGAGTATATCGTCCAAGACAGCGGGAGCTAGTTGACCATCATCGACCGCTAAAATAAACATTAATAATATAAATTATTATTAAAACGTAAGGAACATTTAAAAACATTTAAAACCCAATTTGGTCAATATCAGCCGAACGACGCGCGACGTCCACTGCTGGAAGTGGGGCCCAATGCATTGTCTTATCATGCGCTGCCCACAAACATGGATCAATGCGAGCTTTAATATAGGACCTAGTGGAGTTTGAGAGGGCTAATCCACGCTACGCCTTCCGGCAAATGTTTGCTACTTAAACATTTGTCTGCCCCATCGGCCATACGTTCTGCGAGCAATAAGAGATAATAATCTATGACTATTATTGCTATTTAACCCAGTATGAGTTACCTGCTGGTTGGACCTGCTTTTCGACTTACCTTTACTAATTTTGTTTACGGCACCAGCCTTATAATCAGTAGGCTCTAAATTCTTCTCTATTTCATCCAAGACACTGGCTGGCAATGTCTTCTTTTTTACAGCTGAAATTGGAATAATTTTAATTGCTGAATAGAAAGCTAAAAATATGGTGTAGTTAAGATTATAGAGACAGCCTCTTACGTGTAAACGCAAATATTTGTTAGTAATATCAACTTTGGAAATCGATTTTGTCGTATCTCGAAAAATGGCAATTTTTTTTTTGCATCATTGAAATCGGAAAAATATAAGTAGGTGCTCCGTCGGATGTTCTGAGCAACGTTTTCCTATGATGTTTTTTTATGATACGACGTTGACTTTTTCTAAACTTTTGTCTTTTTCAAAATATATTATTTCAAAATGCTGTAATACCATAAATCCAACTAGTTTTAGAGATACTTACAGCAAAATCAATGCCTAGTCTACACTAACGCCCGGCAAATAAATGGTCGTTCTTAATAGCTGCTATAAGAACGACCACTTATTTGCGTGGTCTAGACTAACGTCCGGTTTCTGGAACGAAAATTAGCAACGCGTCAAAATTAAACGCAAGTCTATGTCGTTAGATGCGATTGGCTGTTGATAATTCAGTCAACCAGGGAAAGGAGGTTCCGCGCGCTTGACAATTTGTTAGCCAATTATTTATTGTAGTAGGAATAAAAATGTCTATCTTTCGTTGTGTCTTTTCTATATAACACTAGCGGACCCGACAGACCTTGTCCTGTCTGAACGATCCCTAGAACCAGACTGTAGCGCCACCTACCGGGCCAATTGTTTTCAAACCATACAGGAACCCATTCAAATATAGGTACACACAAAATTTCATCTAAATCGGTCTAGCCGTTGTTAAAGTAAGTATCCTATGTCCGTCTCCTGGTTCTAAGCTACCTCCCCACGTATTTCCAGCCAAATCGGTTCAGCCGTTCTTGAGTTATAAATAGAGTGTAACTAACACGACTTTCTTTTATATATTACTAGCTGACCCGGCGAACTTCGTACCGCCTAACAGTCAATGAATGTCGTGTTACCTTTTAGCTGAACTAATTTAGGCTTTGATGAACGTAATACAATGATACAAAATAAAAATACAGATAGATATAAAAAAGTATTTTATTATGATAAAATAATACACACAGAAAGAGCATTAAAAAAAATTAAGTACTTCAAACACGTGTCAGCAAAAAATGACTGAATTAAACGATTAAGTCTTTTCATTCCCACTTCCCGTTCCCCTTCTCTCCCTCACCACCCCGACCCTCCCTCTCCCCCTCACCGACCCCTTTCCTCCCCCTCACACCTCACCAGGTCTTCCTCCTCTCCTCACCAACTCCTGCCCCTTTCTCCTCCTTCCAGCATCCTCCCCTCTCCCTCCTCACCATACCTCCCCTTCCTCTCCCCTTCATTCACTCTCTAATTACAACCTCCCCTCGCCCGTTGAGGAACTTCTATTCAAATCTGCTTAATACACTTTTCAACCTTTTTAATTCTTTAAAAAAAATACAGACAAAAGTTTATTCACCCTTTTTAAATAGTTTACACAAAATACATTTCTGAACGCATGCATAAATGTCAATCACAGTATTTGACAGGATGACAGGAGGAAAACAAATGTTTGACAGGTACGAAACAAAGGAACATAATTAATTAAATGGAAAATGATTCATTTTCATAATTATGTATTCGTTAAGTTTTCATTGTTTTTAAAATGTATTCTGCTATTCAGGGCGGAGACAAATCCAACGAAACAAAAACCATGAAAATTGATCCAGCCGATCTCGAGTTATAAGTGTTGTAACAAACCCGTCTTTGTTTTATATATATAGATACTTAGAATAGATACCCCGTATATAGATTTGTAGTTTTCCCTAAAGTAAAAACTTAACTGCTAAAGTGAAATTATGAGTAATGTTCATGTTCCAGCACCAGTGTTAATGGTTTTTAATAATTTTACCTTCATTAAGCTTCTTAATGATTGTTGACTTTGTGTCATCAGGGTAGGCAAGTAGTTCATCCAGGACTGCTGGTGGTAGTTCTCCCTTCTTGACCCCTAAAATGTAAATGTTTCTTCTCTAAATTACACCTAAAAACTTGACCCAAAAATGTACAGTCAGAGAAATTAATTGTTTATCAAATTGACACATTTTCATACAACTGTCTAAGAAATGATAGTTGTAATTCGAATATACGGAAAATTTAACTTGGCAGCCAATTTGATAAAAAAAGTATTTCTCCGAATTTACAGTACCTACCTACGTACCCGGTCATTAATAATAAATTATGGTCTATATTGTTTCAGAAAGAGACTGCCATTTCTTAAGTATGAGTGACAACAACGACGCTCTACTAAGTCGATTTTCTTGTAAAATTCGACGTGCTTTATTATTTTTTTTAATTTTATTTAGCCTACATCTTAGCAAAGGCCTCCGCAAATACTTCCAGGCATCCTTTCCTAGAGTCACCTCGATCCAGCCCTTGCGGTACCCGTCTAGGTCGTCTCGCCACCTCTTCCTGGGTCGGCCTCGGCGGCGGCGTTTGCACCGTGTGGAGACTGATTGTTGCCCGCCCAATCACATCCATAATTTAATATTAATATACAGGGTGTAAAAATAACCATCACGAAGCCGTCATCTATGCATTCTGTACATCAAACTTAGTAACTTTGTGCGAAAATAATTGCTGGGAAATGACTTTTATTTTTAACCGACTTCAAAAAAGGAGGTTCTGTATTCGACCCGTATGTATGTATGTTTATATGACCGCGATTTTCTCAAAACGAATGAATCAATTTTGATGATTCTTTCACGAACGTGATCTACATACTTTCAGGAAGGTTTTAGATATGTAACGATGGTAAGTATTCTTATGTAGGTACGAGTTATTTGCATAAATATACTTTATCCGGCATTTCTAAGCGGATTTTGATGATTCTACTTTTCGTTCGTCATGTAATTTTATATTCAACTATAAATAGAAAAATAAATTTACTTACTTTAAAATAAGTAAAAACAGACTTCAAAAACCTAGAACGAATAAAATAACTTTCATAAAAAACTTAAGAGCTTCTGAAGTCGGTGTCTTCAATTCTTCAATGCACCTTAGCTTGGTACCTTACTACCACAACACTACTACTACTTCAGAAGTTGTTAAGTTTTTTATGAAAATTTATTTTATTCGTTCTACGTTTTTACGTTTTTGAAGCCGGTTTTTAATTTTTTATAGTAAATTTATTAATATTAAAGTAAATTTTTACACCCTGTTTTGAGTAAATGTGGTCATCAACTGGACTTCTATGTGACAAATACTTTGACCTGGGGGCTTAGGTACTACGAGCGAGAATAGCTGGCCAGAAGTTGAAGAGAGAGACGGAGCTTTAGACGACTTATAGCACCATCCTTTTTTCTCAACGGAATCATGATGGATCTATGATCTTTTTTCACGTCATAGTACGGCCCCAGTACTATGATTATCTTCTAACATTCACATTAGTATGTTCTATACTACATAAATACTGTCTTATCGTAGGTATTACGTTTACGGAGGTTCCGAATGATTTTAGGCTTCTTTTTAGAAGCGCGTGCTTCGGCGACTATTTCATCTGCAATGGTAGGTGATAAAACGTGCTTCTTTCCTAAAGCTGCAACAAAGATAAGAGATTTATAAAAATAATTTGCCAAAAAAAAAACAGAACGAAGTTTGGTCTGTCCCGACCTCAGAGGTGGACAACGAGAATAATGTCTAAAAGTTGTTTCGCTGTCCCCCCGTGGTGGCCAAACAAGTGGTGGACATCGGGAATAATCGACAAAGAAACAACTTTAACTGTAAATATAACTAACTTATACTCTTTCCAACCATTTATTTACTTATGACATAAGCGCCTATTAAGTTCCTTATTTATTGCCAAGCAACCATAAACGAAAAATGCAATACTTCTGGACGCTATGAAGTTCCATAATTATTTATTGACAGGCAACCATATACGACAAAATGCAATACTTCATGGACGCTATGAAGTTCCTTATTTATTGAAAGGCAACCATAGACGACAAAAAAATACTTCATGGATGCTAAAGTAAAATAAATGGTTGGAAAGATTAATGTAGTAATAGTAATGCATAATTTAAAACGAGCTTATGAACTGTATGAACATGAAAAGAAGACGATTTTGTTTACTTATCGACAAGTTCGCTAAAGCTACGGTTTCTAGAGTCTGGCCACGCTAACTCTGCAGTGAAATAAATGGGCAACCCCAAAAAGTTTTACGTTTGGTATCGTGTATGTAGATCTAATGATTTTGGTATTTTCCCTTTTGATTTTTGCATAATAGATTCTAAGAATGTTTTTTTCCGTAGTACAGACGGTGATGTCTTATACAGGTTTCCAAATTCTACCATTATTTCACTGCAGAGTTAGCGTGGCCAGACTCTAAAGACTACGGTGGTCGCCACATAGCGTCCGTAATTTACCGTCATATGACGTCACTGAAATGTAATTTATGAAAGTACAGTAAGACCGAACTTCGCGCAGAAGAATGCGCAGTAATATGTTTTAGGAACGAAATGGTGAGATGAGGCGAGTATGAGTGAGAGAACATGCGCGCAAGTTCGTAGTGCCTATGTTCAGACTCGCCAAGATATTTCGGATGTAGTGTAAGTTGGTGTGTTTGTTGACACTGTAAAGTCAAACTCCGCTGCCATCATTTTCATGACAGCCATCACTGCGGCCGTTATGTGGCGGCCACCGCTCTTAGGAAACCGTAGCTTTAACTTAAACTGATCAAAAAAAGTTTTGCACCATTTGTAATGCGAACAGTAAACAAAAACAAATAACTCGTGATAACCAAAACATGAGTCAAGTGTTTCTTAAGTTATCAGCAGCACTTAAGAATGTTTCTAGTTTCTACCCTCATAACTTTGTGGACTGTTTAAGTCTTAAAAAACTCTTTTTTTTTTAAACATGAAATTACATTTCTTAAAAATGGTGCAAAACTTTTTTTGATTAGTGTATTTAAGCATTAATAAAAAATAAAAAAAAATTGAAAAGAGAAGTGTGAGGGAAAACTTTATTTCTGTATAAAAAAAACCGGCCAAGTGTCGGACCACGCACAATAAAGGGTTTCGTAGCTGAGAAGAATTTAGGCCAAAAACAAACTTAACAACCTAGTTGAAAAACCTGTTCTCCTATAAATTGGTAAACATCACGGTCAATTCTCCAATTGCAAACTTAAGTTTCTAATCCCAATAAAAAAAAAATGGGATAATAGTACATTTTGATACAAGTGGAGTACGTTTGTTATTGCATTCGAGACGGAATTGACACCCGAGCCGTAGGCGAGGTTGTTTTTGAGCCGAGAACTGCAATAACACATGTCCACGAGTATCAAACGAAGTTTTTCAATACACTTTTGAAGAAATAAAATAAAATAACGGAAAATATTTTTGTCATGAATTATTAGGAAACTATGCTTGCTTTCGCCAGGTTGAAGGAGAAGCAAAGGTATAAAGCCGATAAACAGCCTAATATGAAAAATAGAAAATCCAAATATTTTCGAATTTAAAACACAAATAAATGATTTGTTCATAAAAGATTTTATTTAAATATTCAAAAATATTAACGCCGTAAAGACGCATACCTCTTTGCCGAGATAAAAAAAAATAGCATTCACCTCCGAATGGAGAGTTGTGAATAGAGGCATTGGACCAATTTGGACTGGTCGTATACCAGTCCAAATTGGTCCAATGCCTCTATTATCTATGGCAATTTTTATTCCCGCACACGTGCGGGAAAATGAAAAATCGCACGCGTGTGAAATACATTGCATTGTACACCTAATCATAGTGCGATATGAACCAGTTTTCGAAGAAGTGTATTGAAAAATTACTTATTAACGGTTTTCGATCTTTTCTAAGTACTTGTTTTTTACTTGTGCTGTGAGAGTTTGCTTCTTAACAAATTTCATGATTCTAGGTCGACGGTAAGTACTTAGGTTTTCATAACTTGCAAGAATAAAAAAATGTCGCATAAATGGCCATATTTTTTATTGCCATGATTTATTTAGAGCTGACCTACGTACTGATTTCAACTTCATACCTCCGCGTTCCTGAGAAAAACGGCCTTGACAGACTGACAGACAGACAGACAGGCGGACCATGAAGTGAACCCTAAAAATACCCAGTCTTCGGTGGGAGATATCAGTAAAACAAGTAGGCAAAAACAGTGTATAAGAAAAAGATAATTTAGTTTAAAATAAACATGTTTACATGACATTATGTACTCGTCTAATGTAACATATTATTACAGTGTGAATGGGGTTTACCTACTTAAGTCTAATATCCAATTTTCCTGTTTACTCTATAATATTTCATAACATTCCTTGTTGTGATAGAAATTAAATTACTAAATTAATATAGCATAACAATGAAGATCAAGCTCTAAAGTTAGCATTTTTAGGGTTCCGTACCTCAAAAGGAAAAAACGGAACCCTTATAGGATCACTCGTGTGTCTGTCTGTCTGTCTGTCTGTCTGTCTATCCGTCTGTCCGTCTGTCACAGCCAATTTGCTCCGAATCTAATGGACCGATTAAGTTGAAATTTGGTACACATATGGATTTCTGTGATCCAAACACGTACGGCTAAAATAAATAAATGAATTTTGAATATGGGGGTCACTTTTAGGGGGCAAATAAAAAATAAAAAACCTTAGTCTTTTTTTTAATTTTCTGTGACATATCAAATGAAAGGGCTTAATATGAAGGTCTCAAATATATTTTTATTTATAATTTTAAAATAAATAGTTTTAGAGTTATTTAAGAAATAGACGAAAGTTGACGATTGGGGGAATCGTCAATTTTCGTCTATTTCTTAAATATCTCCGAAACTACTGAGCCTAAAATTTTGAAAAAAATACAGAGAATAGTTCTATACCTGTACATTAAAGGAAAACCTATAAGAAGTTTGTGGTCTAAAAATAACATGGTTAATCCCTCAATATTGTGAGTACAAACTTACATTTACCGTTGGAATGTATGGGAAAACAAACTATAATTTTAAGTTTGTTCTTGGGATAATTTTTCCCAACTACGGAACCCTTCATTGCCCGTATTTGACTCGAGCTCAATATGTATCGTAATTTTATTTATGGGATAAATAGAAGGGGATATAATTTCATCACAGAACTATAACTGTTTACAGGAAACACGAGGAATGCATATGACGTACATGTGTGGTTTTTGATAATGACAGGAATCTAAATAATAATGAGAGTTTATTGTTGTGACTACATACCTATATTGGTCCACTTATTAACCCTACTATAGGTAAAGACAACAGCACATCAGGTTATACCAATCTGTCAAATTTCTCCAAATGACCTACCTTTAAATGTTCATAGTTATGTTCAAAATCGAATGAGAAAATTTGACAGTTTGTGGTAACTTGACCTGCTGCTGTGTGTACAGTGGGCTGCATCAATTGGGTACCCCAGTTATTGTATTAAAATTTTAATACAGCTGGGGTACCCTATTGATGCAGACCACTGTACATGGAGAGATCAATCTAACTAAACCAAAATTCAAAAGCGAACTTTTCGAAAATTAACTATCGGTGCTACTTATTCTTAAATATGCATTAATTTAGGGCTTTTAGGGTCAATTTACAACGCGACGTGACGCGTCGCGAAGCTGCGCGTTAAGATTGCGATACAATATCGAACTTGTTTACTACACAATAAGGTATACGCACAGTGCAGCACTGCGCATCTCAGAATATCACAAAAATGATACCTTTTCGTAGAAAAAAAATTCCATATTATGTCGCTTTGTTAAAAAGTGTGTGATGCGTCGCGTTGCGTCACGTCACGGTGTGAACTGCCGGTCGATTCTGTAAACATCTCACAGTGAAAACTTGGTGAAGTGAGTTTGTTTTTGCTACGAATTGACACTATTGACAGCTCACTCCACGCTCACTTCACATAAGTTTTCACGGTGAGATGGTTACAGAATCGCACTGCTGACCCTTGTGTAACATTTATGTTCGCATAACTCATCAAAATAAACAGCCGATTTTTCTCGCGATTTCAGGTTTGGTCCCACAGTAAAAGTTGTTCATAATGATGAGTACAATGACCCCTTAAGAGGTTGTGAGTTATTTAAGTTACCCCTTGTATATTCTATTTTGCCACCCGGCAGTTCCGAATCAATTCCACTCGCACCCTAAATTCGTAGCACATTATCAATCGGAATCGGTTTCATTTTGACAGTTCAACAACATTCATTGCGTTAGTTACACTCCCTAAGCACGAAGCCCGTACTTTCCGCCCGTGGTTTCGGCCTTCGTTACGGCGCGCGGCGGCGTTTTCCTACTCGGTATCACCTACTTATGGATGATTGGTTCGGGGCCCGAACGAAGTATGAATGACAACACGATCATCCCCCCTCCCCCTCCCCCCGACTCCCTTCTCCCGATGTGTTTTTGCCCGTCCGAAAATTTTACTTTTACACTTGTTTTGATGCATCGTCCGTCCGTCAGTCCGTCCGTCTAACACGGACGGACTTAGGGAGTAGACCCCCAGTGTTGAGAAGACAAATTTTTCGAATATCATATGAAACAATGGATTAGCAATTTGCTTCAAAATTATTCAGATTCCCTTCGATACTGTGTTACACAATTAGGGTTCTTGAACAAGTCTGTAATGTTACCCCTCGGAGTGTAATATTTTTGTGTTACTCTAAGCGGTTTCATTTGAACTTACCATTGCGGACTTTCTTCATAACTTTAGGTAGACTGTCATATGATTTAACATCGATGGCGGCTAAATCATCCGTGGCACCAGGCGCCAGTTTCCTTTTATCTGCCGCTAAATTGAACATAATTACATCTTTGTTGGTTGTTAGCAAAAGGAATTAATGATAATTATTAAAAACTAGTAGGTAGCTAGGTACTTAGTTCTGCGAACAGTAGTATAAAAGGTTCCGACGAATTGAGAACCTCCTCCTTTTGGAAGTCGGTTAAAAATGTATCCTATAAGTAAAAGTACTCTGTGAATGTATCCCTACTGCGAGCGGTGCATAGTAGCGCCATCTAGTGACCTTAATGTAAAACTAACCTTTTTACCTCCTCGCCGCGCCCCGTAGAGAATTCTGATAATTATTTTCAGAATTCTCTAGTTTAGTGATGGGAAGGTAGTCCCAGGTGCTCCATCAATCCCTACCTAGTAGTTAAAGGACCGATTCCACTGTTAGAAATCTAAAAGTGAGCAGTTTACTGCATTTTGAGGAGCTATACTGCTCATCACGCTGAGGATCCTCATCAGATCATCACCAACATTTTATGAGACCTACCTTACTTTACCTTGAAGTTACTACTTACCTTTGAAATAAAAATAAATACCATCGAAATCCGATCGCATATGGTGGGAGATAACCAGTAGCCCTCTTTTTAATGTAATTCAATCAAAAATCCCCGACGACAAAAAATTTCGTACAACCTGTATTATTTAATATTATTTTAAGTTTCATCCAGACCGGTTGTAAAAACCGACCTGTACAGGAGTACCAACAAACTGACAGAGGAAAGCTAATTTTGCCAGACTTGAAGCAGAGCCGCATCGCTCGCTTGGTCAATAACAATTTTAAAAGGAAACTGGGTCACGTGGTTGTTGACGTTCATTCCATACTAGGTAACGTATTCCTCTGTTCTCTCCCTAGAATGATACTAGCCTAAATATTTTTTCACGAAATAATGTTTTTTTTTCTACAATTTATATAATTACGCCAAAAAACATAACATATGGACATGACAGTTGTAGATAGTCCAAATATTTTTTTAACCTGGGAGAATACAGAGGAATACGACAATATGGGAACGCCAACCACCACGTGACCAATTCCTCTTAAGATTTGTGCGTGGTCAAAAAGACGTCTGTCTCACTATAAGGCTGATAACGCTGCTGGTAAAGTCAGGGAAATTAATTTTTTGTGGTGGCATCCACATCGCCATATGCGAGCACGCATCACATTGACGTCTCGCAAAATTCTGCATCGCGCAAGCAGAGTTTACCGCGCCACTAACATAATTATAAACAACGTCCCGACATCAAATCGTCGGGCAGTTGCCCACCAGAAATGACACCCATCTGGTTAGAGGATCCTCCCTTTTATATAGAAGATTAGTGAACTTTACACCCTGTTCCTCATACCTCTAGACTACCAACTCAAATTGGTATATCCAAATCATAACTGTCACTTCGACATTAGTATAAAATGGCTGTAACACAGCAAAATAACGCAGTGTTACAGTGTAATAATTAAATTCCCTGACTGTATTCTGATAGGGCCTGATAAGAATAACTAAACAACAGCTGCGTACAGTTACAGCGGCTATAACTGGTCATGGGTCATTTAATAAACACCTCTTTGTCATAGGAGTCACAGACAGTCCGCTGTGCAGGGGCTGCATGGAGGACGACGAGACAGCAGCTCATGTGCTTTGTGCATGTGTGTGTGTGTGCAAACTCCCCGGTGGTCGCCGCATACAGGGAAAAGTACTTCGGTAACCCAGGTACCTTCCGTGAGGTTGTCAGTAACATCAAGGCGCTGCTGGCCTTCTTGAGGAGCTGGGGTACCAGCCGGTATTACATATTACCTATTACCTAGGGCCTGATATGATGCCATGTTCAGCTACGGACGTAGACTAAAAACCACAAAGGGGAATAAGGCCTCATTTACGGAGACGCGGACGTCACGCGGCGTGGTGCGTGGGCGGGCTGCGGGCCGCGCGGCGTACTACGCGACGCGCGACGCCCCGCGTCTCCGTAAATGAGGCCTAAAAGTCAAAAACATAAAGCCATCCGAGTATTTTTTTTTACCTTTGAGAATTTTCCTCTTGATTTCTGCCTTCTTGCTTTTCTTGTCAGGTTCTAAATTGGCGACTATGTCATCCATGACTACTGGCGATATTTGCCGCTTCTGTAAGGCTGAAGACAGAATAGTTTTTATAGTAATGCAAAATATTGTGAATTAGAAATGAATATGTAATAGGAAAGCAGTGGTGGCCCACTGGTATCGGCCCTGACTTACGACTTCGAACCCAAGCAGGCGCTTTACTTTGTGTAATTTATTTCATCAACACTGCTCTCAAAACGGTGAAGGAAAACATCGTGAGGAAACCGACATGTCCCAGAACCGATTTGAAGACATGTGACAACCACCAACCCGCACTGGCTTCGCGTGGTGCATGGTGTGTCCCTGCAGTGGGAACGTTATAGGTTGATTATGTATGTAATAGGAAGTCTGAAAGTGGCGCTGGTGACTGAGTGAGAAGTTATGTGAAAATCGGTTGTCATGTGCTAAGCAGTTAGGAACATGCCGTGAGGTTGAGTATGACTGTGAATGGAACTATGTATGAGTAAGGTAAGGGAGCACCGAAGAAACGATATCCATTGTTTCTTCGGAATTGTGTGAAAGATGATAAGGCTAGAAAGGGGGTGACTTTGAAGATGACGGCTAATAGTGAAGTATTTATATGGGTAAGACATGCGATCCCAAATAAATTGGTATGAGGGGAGGAGGATGATAGCCGCATTGTGCCGATTAATGCCGACGCGAACAAGTGTGTGGCAAGCATAAAGGCTCCCGCAGACAGGCGCGATGCGTCTCTAGTAGAACAATTTCTATGAAAACTTTGTTAATGCTTTAACAGTTAACATTTTTAATCAAATAAATAAATTGTACCTTGACGTATTTTCGCTAAGACCTCAGACTTATCGTCACCTGGCCGCACATCGTCAAGTATTTCATCCAGAACATCGGGCGGTAGACGCCCCTTGTTTACCGCTAAAATATAAGATGTTTTTTAAATTAACTGTCCATACTTCACAGACGTAATGGGTACAGTTGTTTTATCTCACGAAAGCGGGTGAGACATACCTGTAGATGTAATGCGTGTAGACACGCGCTGACACATGCTCTTGTGTGCGAAACTGTAGTCAGCGCGCTCCCGAGCTTACGGACACAAAGACAGTGTGCATGTAACATTGACACGTACAATTATGGCTCACCCGCTTCCGTGAGATAAACAACTATAACGGTACCTAATAGCAAAAAAGATGGTTTTGCTTAATATGACCGTAAGATAGAACTGAAAACTTTTAAGAGCCGAGTATACGCGATTCAGCGTCACCAACCGACTGGAGCCGAGTATATGCGATTCAGCGTCACCAACCGACTGGAGCCGAGTATATGCAATTCAGCATCACCAACCGACTGGAGCCGAGTTTATGCGATTCAGCGTCGCCAACCGACTGGAGCCGAGTATACCCGATTCAGCGGCGAGTATAGCGATTCGGCGCCGAGTATAGCGATTCAGCGCCGAGTATATGCGATTTAGCGTCACCAACCGACTGTAGCCGAGTATATACGATTCAGCGTCCCCAAACTGACTGGAGCCGAGTATAAGCGATTCAGCATCACCAACCTACTGGATCCGAGTATAAGCGATTCAGCATCACCAACCGGCTGTAGCCGAGAATATGCGATTCAGCGTCACCAACCGACTGGAGCTGAGTATATGCGATTCAGCATCACCAACCGACTGGAGCCGAGTATATGCGATTCAGCGTCACCAACCGATTGGAGCCGAGTATATGCGATTCAGCGGCGAGTATAGCGATTCAGCGCCGAGTATAGCGATTCAGCGCCGAGTATATGCGATTTAGCGTCACCAACCGACTGTAGCCGAGTATATGCGATTCAGCGTCCCCAACTGACTGGAGCCAAGTAAAAGCGATTCAGCATCACCAACCTACTGGATCCGAGTATAAGCGATTCAGCATCACCAACCTACTGGATCCGAGTATAAGCGATTCAGCATCACCAACCGGCTGTAGCCGAGAATATGCGATTCAGCGTCACCAACCGACTGGAGCTGAGTATATGCGATTCAGCATCACCAACCTACTGGAGCCGAGTATAAGCGATTCAGCATCACCAACCGGCTGTAGCCGAGTATATGTGATTCAGCGTCACCAACCGACTGGAGCCGAGTATATGCGACTCAGCGTCACCAACCGACTGGAGCCGAGTATATGCGATTCAGCGTCACCAACAGATTGGAGCCGAGTAAATGCCATTCAGCATCACCAACCGACTGGAGCCGAGTATATGCGATTCAGCGTCACCAACTGACTGGAGCCGAGTACATGCAATTCAGCATCACCAACCGACTGGAGCCGAGTTTATGCGATTCAGCGTCGCCAACCGACTGGAGCCGAGTATACCTGATTCAGTGGCGAGTATAGCGATTCAGCGCCGATTATATGAGATTTAGCGTCACCAACCGACTGTAGCCGAGTATATGCGATTCAGAGTCCCCAACTGACTGGAGCCGAGTATAAGCGATTCAGCATCACCAACCTACTGGATCCGAGTATAAGCGATTCAGCATCACCAACCGGCTGTAGCCGAGTATATGCGATTCAGCATCACCAACCGAGTGGAGCCGAGTTTATGCGATTCAGTATCACCATGAAGGAGAAGGAGTCAAATACCTCATTTCGCCCGTTTTTCTTGCTTTTTGGTACCGATATCCGTCATGTCTGTTTTACATCAGTTCATTTAAAAACACTATTTTATGTTAAAGCAAGTTATCCTATTCATTTATATTTACACAATGGAGATAAGATCAGTAGATCTTCAGTATCTACCTTTCCGGAGGTCTTTCAGGATAGTAGACTTATCATCGTCTGTAGCTAACTCAGCTAGTACCTCATCTATTACAGATGGTGTCACATGTCTCTGGGTTACCGCTGAAATTAAAATTGATTAGTTTTAATTTTAGATGAAACAGTGGCTTAGTGGTAATGGCCGCGAGCAGTTTGAACTTCGTTCGTTTTACTTAGGTTCGGAAAATGACAGGCGCTTTACTTTGTGTAAATTATTTCATCATTCAGGGACTGGGTAGTCAACTTTATAAAGTGTTCAACGGTTGGAATGCCCCAGTGTCAAAATGTACATATAATCATGGATAGGATCATCATTATGATCATATGGTCTTCCCTGAATGGAATATTATAGGCTGATTATATGCTAATATGCTAATGAGAAAAAGTAATGGTGAAAACAGCGCGAGCGCATGGGGTGTTGCATACAATTTCCATGCGCTCCCTCGTGGTTGGGTTGTAGATACCTAGATAAGTATAGAATTAGGTACCAAAATTACTTGTCGCAATTAATGTAAATGTATGAAAATAATATATACTGTATGAAAATAAAGAAAATAAAGAAATAGGTGTCATTGGTTACTATTATTCGAGAAATATTTATATGATCCACTAAAAACTTTTTACGCTCCTCCTAATGATGCAAGTTTTTAATATTTGAGGCTCTTTTTAACTTTCTGGCATTTTTTTTTGGCTTTCTGGGTCGCGGTAACTAAGTTTGGGCACCCCGACCAAATGGGTTAGGTTAGGTTAGAACTGTGTTCCCCCATTGGGTGGGTTCCCGCATTGTCGAGGCGGGAGCTAGGGCTCAGCAGCCGTGGCTTGGTCACCCACGCGCCACGGAAGCGAAGAGGAACCCGCACAGGGCCTGCTCGTCAGGGATTTTGCAAGTAAGCCGACATCGTAGCGGCCGACAAGTAGGTTGCGGTGCCGCTTGGGCGACATCGCAACTGAGGCGGGCCGCGATGTCATATGGGAGGCATCGCGGCTGAGGGTTGGAGGGCGCGGCGGGTGAGGGGTGCCGGTATTGCGGTGCGCCACTCTCCCTTTCTTCGCGGCCTTGACGGAGTCGCCACCGTTTGATGGCGAAAACGGTAGGGCCGCAGTAGGAGTGTCGGTATGGCGTTGGCCGCTCTCCCTATCCTCCGCGGCCTAACCTAACCCGTCACAGCAGGACCAAGGGTGCCCAGACACGGTGTCGACTGTCACCCATGACTTGGTAGCAGTTTATTGGCTATTTAATATTGGATCCCATAATAGGAATTATATGAGGTTCACAAAAAGAGGCCCGAATATTTTATTAGGGAGCTCAATAATATTTTTAGGAACGCAAAATGGGAGTTATTAGAAATTCGATAAAATACTGCCCTTTTATTCCCGTTTTATATGAACTTACCATTGTGGAGCTTCTTTAAAACTTGAGACATTTTGCCCGTTGGACTTAATTTTTTAATAACCTCATCCATAACAGCGGATGATAGTTGTCCCCTTTCTACCGCTGAAATATTTTTTTTTCAATTGTATTATAAAAGTAAAGACATCGACATAAGTTTTGACTGTATGAAATCAGCGTAAAACTTATGCCGAGATTTTGAGCCCGCACCTTTTTACGCAACGCGTATCTACATACAGGGTGTAAGGACCAGCCCTCCGCAGACAGATGGGGAGAATTCAGTATATCACAGTAAGATGAGCGGTACATGAAATTATTTCAGGAACGTAATGGGAATCCAATAAAAAACGAACGTAGCGAACGGCAGCGGAGCGAGCCTTTCCGCCATTTTACGCCTCGTTTGTTAGAGAATTTCAACATCCATTGCTGATTCTTTTTTATTTTAGCTATTTTGTTTACATAAATGGAGTAATGGAGTATGGAGTCGATTTTACATTGAAATAAAGGTATAGTAACTAAAAAAAACGATAAAAAAAAAAAAATTTCATGAGAAATCCGATGGAATATGATTCGATATAAGGAGCTAAATGTACCGTGTTAGTTAGCGGAGGGCTGTCCCTTACACCCTGGTTATGTTCAATGCAACATGATAGATACCTACGCGTGAAAAACATAACATAACAAAATATATCTATACTAGCTTTTTCCCGCGGCTTCGCCCACGTGTATGTAACAACGTATCTCAAGGGAACGTACTACCGGAATAAAAATTATCCTATATCTGAACCCAGGTCTTGGCCTATCCGGTATGGCGTGAAAAGGTAACAAATAGACCGACAGACAAATAATACGTTGAAATACTTAATCTATACTAGAAAGGTTTATGTAGTAAAATAATGGTAAACAATCTTGATGTGACTTTTTAACACAAAAACAAATAAACTACTGCTTAAACTAATGATTCAATTGATTTAGTCATCATTATTGTTGTATTTACATTGGTTTTTAGTTGCATTTTATTTTAAACTGAGGTTTTAAAATAAAAAAACATTGTTTACCTTTATTTCACCAGGTTTAGGTGGTGAAATAAGTAGTAGTGTGTAGTAAACAAGTACCTAGTTTGTGTTATTTCAATAGCAAACCAGCTTGTATTGTTATTCTTACTTACCATCACGGACTACTTGCAAGGCTTTAGCCTGGTCCTCACTTGGCTGCTGTCGAGGAGGTGTTAAAATATCATCCACGACAAGAGGCGTTACTTTCTTCTTTTCAAGCTCTAAAATTGAATATCTTTGTAGTATAAAAAAGCATCAAACTGTTTCAAAGAATGAATTGTTAAGGACGCGCATTTCTCTAAAAACATGGGTTAAACACCTTTCACGTTTGAAAATTACCTAACACATATCACCAAGTGACCAAGTACAGCGTTATTACCTATCACCATTCGTTTTGGTTACGTCCACTGCTGGACAAGTGGTCTTAAGCTTCTTGCATCCAGCACCTTGGTTCTCCTGCGGACCACTTTTTTCCTGATTAGATCGCGCAGAGAAACTCCGCGTTATCATAATACTTACGGTTTATGATACTTTATTTTAATCCAAAAAAAATACAATTATTTATTTCTATGAGGAAAACTCGCTGGATGATAAAACTAAAATTAAGGACACTGTTACAAATGGGTAGTCAAATCATTACTTTTTAACACAAAGTATGTTTTTATTAAATAAAATGTTTTGCATTCTTATAATACTTCCATTTTCTCAATAAATGTACCTACATAATTTTATTTATAGTTCAGAATCGTACCATGCACATCTATCAACAATTCGGCCAAAAAACATTTTAAGAATGCAAAGCAGCAGACTCTTAGCTAAGCTGCGGACGGACAGACAGACAGACAGACAGAAAGACAGACGGATGGACATAGCAAAACTATAAAGGTTCCTTGTTGACTACGGAACCCAAAAAAACAATTACTTAAGTAGTAAAAACTTAGAATTTCAAAAATTTCAAAACATGGTGCTTTATTAGTCTTTTAAAAGTTGGAAGAGATCACTTTAGGTAATTGACTATAGAGTTGTGCTCCCTAACGACAGTCCTTCTACCGTACGAGTACATAATCCTCTTTATTTGTATAAACTTACCTTGTCGGATTCCATCTAAAACTCCTGACCTAGTGGCACAGGATCTTACACTGTCTAAAAGGTCATTCATGAAATCCGGCGGAAGTTGACCCTTTTCTGTCGCTAGAATGGGAAAGACAACTATCAAATTAGTTCCGCGTAGATGGCGCTAAGTGTTTGATACATTCATTCAGCTGGCAATGGCTTTCATTCAAATACTTTGCCGTGAGATGGCGCTAAAGTTTTTCTTGTCGCCGATTGGTCACTTTGTCTTCAAGATGACTTTGACAAGTGACAAACACAGCGCTCTCTTGCGGCGAAGCTTCCGGGAATCAAACCCATTGTAAAACATAAAAATTATGGTTCTTTTTAAGCTTTACCGATACATAATTACGATTCTATTAATATGTTGTAGGTACTAAGTCTGTGTATACTATTGCTGACCACAATACTATGTTTATTATACTTAGACTGTAAATTTAATTACTTTAACCACTGTCTCACAATAAAGATCTTTGATTTTGACTGTGACTTTAGACATCAAAATTTATTAATGCAATTTTACGATATTCATATGATTAAAAGTTGGTCTCAACTTTTTTTTTCCATTTTTCTTCTCTTCTATCTGTAATCAGCCCTTGAGCTTTAAACAGATTGGTTGTTTCTTCTTCACTGACAGTTCGAGATTGTTCACATCCTGCGATGCGTCATCTCGTTATTATTATTAGTGTAGGTTAGATTGACGCTATTCGTTCTCTTTTAAAGTGTAACAGCAAGTTTATTTTTGTCATTGGAGTCTTTCCTTATAATTCTTGTAGGACCCTTCTACAACCTCCTTCATAGTTGAGATTTGTAAGTACTCAAGAACTTCATTTGTCAACTAAGACCATATTTTTGTTTAATAAAATTATAATAATGTCGTTGACTTTTGATGAGCATAGTTACCTACTGTTGAAAACTGTTCAGTAACTAACCTTTGAGAACGTTTCTCAAAGCGTCACTTTTTGTTTCGCCTGCGCTTGCTTTTGCCAAAATATCCTCTACGGTGGATGGCGATACATGCCGCTTTGCTATCGCTGAAATTAATTAATTTATACTTAAGTTTATACTTTATAGAATGTGTGTGGTGTGTGATATTAAGTGGTGTATTATATAGTCGACCTCGTAAATTGGTTTTCTACCGTAAGGTTTTTTGTATTAAAAATTGTATAATTGCATAGCACATGTGTGAGCACTATGTGGGTGTGTGTGTGGTACGTACTTTTGCGGTACACTTTTCAACCTTATCACCGAAGTATTAAGGTCGAAAAGTAGTTCACCGCAAATGTCCGCGATGGTACCTACTATAAATAAACCTGCCGTTTACTGGGTATGTCTTTCACTGACTTTAATGTGCCCTGGTGGCTGAGAGTATTATATGCTCACTATAAAGTCTCGCTGGAGGTGCCGTGTGTTGGATGAAGTTCGCTTCAAAATGGTTGAGATGAATGGTGTTGATCCATGCGTCATGTTCGTGAACGGAGGCCGTCAGTAGAGACTGGTCATCACTTAGCTGCCACGGCTTATTTTAATCGTTCAGTTGTTTTTATTACGGACGCCTTTAACGTGCACGTCTTTCTTAATGAGGGTTTTTATGAAAATTAACGGCACCAGTTGGCGCCACTTTGACAAGAGGTCTTCCGTTTCAACAATTAATATAAAATATATGATGACGTTCATCATTCGTTTCATTCATTCGTTCATCATTCAGTCACGCACGACTAAAGAGAAATAGGCGCTTCGACGCTTTTTAACAGATGCTCCGACCTGGGGGTCTACTCCCTAAGCACGAAGTCCGTAGTTTCGGCCTTCGTTACGGGCGTTTCCCTGCCTACGGACAGATGATTGTTTCCGGGCCCCGAACGAAGTATGAATGATAACACGATTTGACAATTGTCCCTACTCCCGATGTGTTTTTGCCCGTCCGAAAAATTTAACTTTTACACTTGTTTTGATGGATCTTTATGTTAGACGAACGGACGAACGGGGCAAAGACGGACGGACGAACTTAGGGAGTAGGCCTCCTGACGTCACAGTGCTGCCTAAAATCCCTCAATGTTCTCACATGTATAATTTCAACATGAATGATGTACCTGACCAATATTTTGTCACAATATTTTGATTTAAAAGAGTATCCGTGGAGTTTCTTGCCCGTTCTTCTCCATAGGAACCTACTACGTGAGTCGGAAAGATGAAGCTGGTTGCCCATTCTTTGAAATTGGAAAATTTCATCTTTCTGACTCACCGACCCCTTGACAATTCAAAAGTGCATGTGATTTGTTTAGGTATTTGAAATAAATGCTTTGGCCTTCCTACGCGCCTCCGGCTCTAAAAAACACTCTCGGGGTAGGGCAAACAAGTACCACGTAGAGTCGCAATTGTCGAACTCGATTTTAGTTGTGTCAAAATTGTTTTTAAATTTAGAGAAAATTATTTAAGATCTCAAAAATAGTGATAGTTTAGTTCGTTGTACAAGAGAATGGGCGCCACTACCCATTAAAAATGTTTTAAGTAAGTATAATATCGACAAACCTTTACGGACTTTCTTCATGAATGTAGATTTATTATCAGAAGGACAAGCATCTGCTAGTATATCATACAGGACATCAGGTGACAGCTGTCCCTTTGCAACCGCTGGAACAAGGGCCATTTTTACTATGCAATATTTTAATGTCATCATTTTGCCGATGCGAGAAAGAGATGGTGCTATCTGTCCTACATCCTAATTGCGTAAAACACTTTCAATTACAATAAATTCAAAGGATTTTGAAAGAAATTCCTAATCCATTGCTTCATAGGTTTGTAAATTTCGTCTGCTTAACAACGTAAATAACGCAATGAATGTTGAACTTTCAAAATGAAAGACATTGCCATTTTAAGTCAATCTGCCTACCCTTTTCTCAACTATGTTGGAGTCGGCTTCCAGTCTAACCGAATGCAGCTGAATGCCAGTATTTTACATGGAGCGATACCTATCTTACCTGCACAACCGAGTTACTGGGTAACATGATACCCTTGGTAAGACTGGTTGTCAGACTTTCAGGCTTCTAACTACCCGTAATGACTGTCAAAGATCTGCGAATGACAGCCGGGACCAACGGCTTAACTTGCTTTACGAGGTACTGAGGCGTCTCGATATGTAATGTTGGTCACACATCCACGAACCGACCGTGGCAAGCGTAGCTTAACCTTCAATCGACCCGCGGGGCTGTTCTTACTTAGCCACGAGCCCTTGATGTGATACTCAGCAATAAGGCCTCTGCCTCGAATTTCGCGGGCAGCGGGGTGGCGGCGGCGGCGGCGCGTCTCGCATTGTCCCGCCCCACTCCCGCGCCGCTGTTTTCGAGAACCGGTCCATTTAAATGTACGCATAAGATCCTGCCGCTCGCTCCCGCGCCGCCGCCGCCGCGCCGCCGCCCCGCTGCCCGCAAGATTCGAGGCAGAGGCCTTACTGCTGGGTATCACACAAAGGGCTCGTGGCTAAGTACAATCGTTGTTTTAAAACGACCTCAGAAATGCATCTAACCACAGAACAGATAAAGAGTATCTAACAACATGGTAAGATAATTGCACTGTCTTGTAGCCCGCGAAATTAAAAATTTCTTACGTTTTTTTTCAATTTGCAGGTCAGTGTCAGGTTGTATCAAAATACAACCTGAACTGACCTGCAAATTTGCTAAAAAACGCAAGAAAATTACAATTTCGCGGTCTACAATAATAAATAATTATATACTATCTTTTACGACGACATTTGACAAACCTCGACGGATGTTCCTCATAATATATGCCTTATCGTCAGTTGGTTGTATTTTTGCGACTAAATCATTCATGACATGGTTTGGCATTTTCCTCTTTTCTACCGCTGAAAATATATTTAAATTATTATCAAGAATCACAATCAACTAAAAAAAAAAAATTATCGTCGTCGTCATTGAATGTTTTAAATAATAAACCCTACTTATTTGTACTGTGCGCACCGGGACACAGCTTAGTTCGGCTGCGGCCATTATTATAAATGCGTACAGTGTGACTATGTTTGAGACAATTGAGTCTGGTAGGTACCTATTAATTACCTCAGACCCTACTGACCGTAAACCTAGCCTTAATCACCTAGCACCCTATCCTAATGCCCTAACCTACCATACAAACCATACCAAATGTAAATTACGATGGTTTTACGTGCGGGAAGTTTGTTACAAGGAGATCTATTGTAACAGACGAAATTTGGGTAGGAATACCCCTATTCCTATCCAAATTTAGTCTTTGTGTACCTCGTGCAATGTACACAGGAAATGGTTTTCTCACTGCCGAACCCATAGAAGATAGACTCATAGGACCGATGATGGCTAAAGGTGTCTTGGCCACAGTGAGAGGAGTTACAGGAGATGAATGAAATTGATTCCAGCTTGACGACTGCTTTAATACAATAATTAACTTAATTATATACCAATTTTGTGGTCAATACACATTGATAGCTATTTACATTTGCGTTGTGTGTGTATCGAGCCGATGAAGAGAAGATCTCAGTGGGTCACTTCTTAGCGCTGACGGTGTGCCGGTGTTGCCGACACGTGAAACGAATGTATGTCGTTGTTTGATGCTGTTGCTTATTCACTGTTGGGTACCCAAGCAAGATACACGCTTACATAGTTTGTTTTAAACTCCCTGTAATCTTTTTGGTTATAAAGTAGTTATAAACCTTTAACATACCTCGGGACCCTGGGGTCGCGGACCTTTGGAAGGCATACGAGGGGCCGAAACCTACTAGCAGATGCCCCTTAGACTATTTTAAATGATGGGTAAGCCTAAGCACTAACCGATGATTATTATCCCTGAATGCACGATGCAAGTGCACCCAAGGACGATCCCCGGTTAGTGCAGGACTATTGCAGAATTACCTATTAGGTATTAGTAGAAGGAACCCTAGCTTTGGGCGGTTTCTGAAACTTAGGCAATGCTATTTTGTTCGCAGCCAATTGAGAAGGATTTAACTTTTATGAAATACGTTATGTTTTACTGGACGACGTAACATTAAATTTTATTTGACCTACCTTTGCGCACTCTCTCTATGACTTCAGACTTATAGTCAGTAGGGCGCACTTCGTCGAGTATTTCATCTAACACAGCGGATGGTAGTTGCCCGTTCTCTACAGCTGAAATATAACTATCACATAAGTATGAATCATAATTATTTCAATTATGTCGTCTCTACAATAATTTACTAGCGGGGAACTGTACGTACGATAATGATAAAATATAAAACAATAGCATTCAAGATGTGAAGAGAGTATATAAAGTATAAAAGAAGTATAAAAATAGGTGAAAGCACTATTAGTATCATGACGAATTAGTACCTATACAATGTGACGTCAAAGATATAATTAAAACCGAATTAGAAAATAATTGACAACCCTGAAGAAAAAAAAAGAAATTTTATTTTGGACCCATAAGTATACCAAGTCCATTTGGTGAACTTACCTTTGCGGACTTTTTGCAAGACCTGAGAATTATTGTCACCGGAGCGAACATTATCGAGGACCACATTCATCGCTGATGGTGTCAAGTAGTTCTTGGCTATAACTGAAATAAAATATTTTCATACACTTGACAAGCTATTTGAGGATTCATAGTGTAGTCGAGCTCGTAATTGCTTCACCACCCTAAGGATAAATGTCACTTGCTGGTCATAAAACGACGCCTGTATATTTATATGACAGTTAGATAGTTATCATAGTATGGCATGGGCATGTGATGCGGATGAATGAGGAAAATGTCGTGAGGAAAGTTTTGAGTATGAATGTCGATGGCTATAAGAGTAACCAAAGACACGACTGTGTGAAAGAGATACGGCTAGAAAGGGGATGACTACCGAGATGACGACTATAAAAGAACAAATATTTGTACGACCTACAAGTATTTGTTCCGAGTCTGGGTGTTTTTCTATCTATAATATGTATGTATTTACAAAAAAAAAATGAATATAAGTAGTTTATCAGCCATCTCGTTACCATAACACAAGCATTAGGTTGCTTAGCTTGGGACTAGATGGCGTTGTGTGAAATGTCCAAGTATATTTATTTATTTTTATTTTATTTATGGAAGAAAGAAACATGCTGCGCCGACCCCAATGGGATAAGGGCAGGAGAATTATGATGATGTGACAGTTCAATAGTTTCAAATTTAATGAGGTTATTACTTATCCACAGGCCCCTTTCCTTTGATAAACCTGTTAAATTAGTCGAATATGAATCTTCGTCTGACGAAGTAGTTGACGTATTGTATTAACATTTAAAAAGTTACCTTTCTTGACTTTTATCATGGCATCTGACTGATCGTCAGTTGAGCGTAAATCGGCGAGTATTTCTTGCATGACCGCTGGATCTAATTCCCCGTCATCTACCACTAAAACAAAAAAATATGTAGGTACTATTAAATAAAGGTATTTCGTTTAATTAAATGTTATAGTCAAACCTCGAAGCTCCGGCGCTCCTATGCTTGACTAGTCAATCCTCAGGTCTGACTTGAAGTCTTAGTCAAAGCCCAAACAAATGAAGTTTTTCGGCCTCTGACTAAAGAAGTTTCGTCAAACCTAGGAGAAGTGTCTCCTAGGCTTGACGAAACTTCTTTATTTGAATTTGGTCAGGCAAACGTCGAAACTCAATTGATTGAAATCGGGGTTTGACCAGTCAAACTAACTAACCTCAAAACACCTAAGTAGGTTAGGCTTGGGTTAGGGTTTTAGTCAGCAGGTCGACGGAGCCCCGCTACACAGGGCTCCTATTTCTGTCTGCAGGGTTTAAAGGAACCTAACCAAACCGTACCTCGGGGTGCCCCTCACATCGACGTTTGACCGAGTCTGCCAGTCGCTTCTAGGATCGACTAGGCAAAGCCCGAAACAGATTATTTTACTTTCGACGTTTGACTGAAAAGTTAGGAATTTCTATATTTGACTATTAATACTTTAGTCAAAGGCCGAAATTGGAATTTATTTCGGGGTTTGCCCGAAGGCTTTGGTCAAACCTAGGATAAACCAGTCATTCCGGGAAGAGACTGCATATCGACCTTTGACTATGACAAATACCTAGAAGATTTAGGACCACAAATCACTAATACGTTTAGCACTTATAAAACAATTGAAACATCGTTCTGTTTCGTTTGAAGATGACAGATGCAGAATGGCGTTTTAAATTGGTTTAGCGCTGAATGCATTTAGTAATTTGTGGTGCAAGTGGGCCTAAAAGAAAGCGGTGAATGGTCACACAATAACGGCTGTCCAAATAGCGTTTTTAGGGTTCCGATGGGCCAATAGTGCAAACACATAACAACATAGGGATAACAATAGGGGCAATAGGGGGATGGGGTCCAATAGGGCCGACGCCGCTGGGGTCGCGGGTAGTTTGAAGAAGTTACCGCGGCCCTGGCATAGGCAACTGAAGGAACACGGGTGGGTTTTAATCAGTAAAAGTCTGACATGCCCTTCCGCTCCACCCAGAGCGGGAGAAGTTATTTGATGATTTCCCACCCTTAAAAAAAAAAAAAAAAAAAAAAGGGTTCCGTACCCGAAAGGTGCCAAACGGAACCTTATTACTAATCCTCCGCTGCGCGCTGTCCGTGTCTCAGTGGGCTCTATTTCATGACCCGTAATTGGTAGACAGTTGAAATTTTCACAGATTGTGTATTTCTATTAATAAAAATAAAAAATAAAAATATTTTATTTACAGGCTACATAGGCCCACATTGTGTCTAAATTATCTTATGAACTATGTTAGTATTTATATACTTAGAACACAAAAAAAAGAGTTGTTAATATAATTGCCGCTCTAACAAAAAATAATAAAAATAAAATTAAAAATTACAGGTTACAAGAAACGTGTTTTCTTAACTGAAGTATTTAATAAAAAAAATGTAGTGTTAAATAGTCCGACTCGCACTAGGCCGGTTTTTTGACACCTTAATGTCAAAACCACAGATTTTCACAACGGCCGATATAATATGACGCAACCGCTTTCCACCGAAACCAAAGCTACAAAGCTACTCCATACCTGTTGTTGACGGTTGACCTTTTGTTGTGATAGCCAGTACAAGTGATTGGTTTTTATAATAAGTGTTTTTGGATGTTATGGTGATTTACTGATGATGATTAAATGATTTACGTACCTTTAAGAAGGTTCTGTATGATCTCATCTTTATTTTCGCCAGCGACTATATCATCCACGACGTAAGGTGACACTTGTCTCCTGTTAACCGCTGAAATTATAATTGAATAGATAGTAATTAGGAAATGGTTACATGGGATACATGGGATTTAAACTTACCTGGCGAAATGTGGGTGTACTTTAAGTTCTCTGCTTAACGCTCCGGGAATTGCAGACGTGATGTTAAGTTATATAAACCGACGTTCACACGGACGTAAAAATATCGCGGCGATTTTATTTCGCGCACTGAATTTCCAACGCTCTGCTTAGCGCCGAGATTTTAAAATCCAACAGTGTGTCTTTTCGACGCGCTAGAAAGCACTCAGTTGATGTTAAGTTGGATTCTCAACGCTCGGCTCAATAACGAGAGTTGAAAATCCAGTGTGCGATAAAATCCCGCCGCTATATGTTTACATCCGTGCGAATGTCGGCTTATAGTTTGACCGCTACCGTTTTACCGCGCCTTTGGTATGTGCGCGGCGATACGGAGGGTGGGGGGGGGTGGGGTTGGGGGTGGCAGTGCAGGCTACCCATTCATCAACGTTCACGGTGTCCTGCCCCCCGCCGCGGCCGCGCCGCCGCCGCCGGCCAAACTATAGTAGGTACCTACCGCTATAGGTATCACGAGAAACCAAAAGCAAAGATGATCGATTTCAACTTTAAAGAATATAAACTGACCAAAATTAGTACTTAACAAATAAAAATATGTATAAAATGTGACCCTTCACCTAACTATGCATGGGACAAAATAGGTCAATGCAATGACTAAAAACTTTTTTTATCCATCATGTAGATTATTAAAAAATATTGGACACGTATTTTTTATTTTATTACGTAATCAAAAGATTACGGCGATACATCGAGTGGCATCTTGCTATGCTCGGACTTTTAAGGCGACGATAACCGACTTTTAATGATTTTAAACTAAAGATCACGTCTAAACGAGTAGTCTTAATGGTTTGGAAAAAATATATGTTAAATTAAAGCATTTTTTTTATAACATAATATGTGAATATTTTAGATTATGTTTATATTATATAGTGTAATTAATTCGTAAAGTTATGTCTAACGCGGATAAAAACTGAGAATCACGCAAAAACCATCCAGCGTATTTTTATGAAACCAATAAACCATTACCGTTTAAAATATAATTTTATTTATCGTTTAGTATACGTGTTTTAATATAATACTTTTTGTTTTATGTATAATAAATTAATTATGCGTATAATTTGGGACAGCGCTCCTTGATGGGCGAGTCCTATTATGGGCTGGACGTACGACACGTTGCGTGAGCTCAGCAGAACACGCAAGCTAACCACTCAAGATCATTGGCATATATCTGCGCCTTAATTAGCTGCAGTAAAATGACACTTCTTAACTGTCATTTCGTTCTATTCTATTCTATTCTTAAAAAAATGGCAAGCAAAGCCGATGTCGACTATTCTGCCAATGTCTAAAGTGAGCTAGAAAAATGTTCTCATTTGACAGTAAAAGTGTCATTATACTGCAGCTAATTAAAAGTCCGAGCATAGATTTTAGACGTAGTTTGTTATAGTTGTGACGTAACTAGCCCCCACTCCCCAACTTTAATGCGTTTTATCTAAGTAATTTTTTATTAATATGACAAAAAAAAATACGTGTCTAATATTTTTTTATTATCTGATTGACGGACTAAATAGAATATCTTTTTTTTTTTACACAGGCATCATCACTATTGTAAAATAAATGTATAGTTCTACGCTATTAATATAGCATTGCATACCTGCACGGACTTTCTCCATGATTTCAGATTTATCATCGCTAGGACGTATAGTGGCGAGAATATTATCCATGACATCTGGCGGTATCTTTCCTTTGTATACAGCTACAATTAAAAGTTTTCAATAAACACAATGGATGCTGTTATAAGGAAAATCTTAGGACGAGATTAATAACTTTACTTAGCTCGTGAAGAAAGATGGAGCCAGACTTTATCTTGCAATTGTACTTTGACAGTTGTGCTACAATGACATTCAGAAGATTACTTACTTGGCGGATTATTTCATACAAATTCTGTTCCATTTTTGAATTTACTCGGTGAGTAGTGGCTATTCAGACTTTGTGAAATAGGCCCTTAGGGGCCGCCTCCACGAGCGAGAGAATTGCGACGATATTATCGTCGTGCTACGTATTTCTATACACTCTCTTAGAACGTGTCTCCACACGGCGATATCATCGCGGCGATAATTTGTAGGCACAGCGTGACTATCGCCGCGATTCTCTCGCTCGTGGAGGCGGCCCCTTAGTTAATAGGTTAATACTAATACCATGGATCTGTAGGCAGAGACTCCGTATGTGAATACAGAGTAGCTACCCACACAACCACAGATTCTACAACCACAGAGCTACTACACTCAGCGGCATCAGCCAACAAATGTCATGAGAACATTTGCTTCAGCAACATCAGCTTGCATTGTGCTTTTGTAGTGTCAATGTAAATGGCTGCCAACAGTTGGAAGAGAGTTGGAAGCTACTTTTTTCGACGAGTTCACAGCTTGGACTGTCTATCTAGATATATTCACAGATTATATTTATATCTTTGGTACGTGCTAAGTAAAATTTACTAATCTCTGCCATAATTTTGAAAAGAAACATATTGCGGCAATTCGATAATTGGACGAGAATTGAGAGTGAAACAAGGATACACATACGTCATGTTTGGGCACATTCCGCTTTCGTTACATGAGAGGGAAGAAATAGGTATATAACTCTCTCTGTCTCTCACACAAAATCGCTCATATTATTTATTTTTTAAGAAGTTTCACTTCTATCACGTGTAGTTACGGTGATTTTTTTACCTTTACGAAGGTTCTTGATAAGGTGTGATCTACTCCGACTTGCGCGTGCGGTGGCGAGCATTTCGTTAGCGACTGATGGTGTTACGTGCTTCTTTGCTATCGCTGCAAGTAATATTCAGTTTTATTTATTTTGTAAAACCTTGTTTTTAGGGTCACGTATAAATACAAGACCGCAACTTAGTTACGTAATAAGTTAGGTGTGTACAGGCAGGGAAACTAATAGTTTAGCAGATTGGCACACTACGTCAAATTACCATGTTATAGCCATTTCATACGACTGTCAAAGAATGGCGGTTGACGACTCCATCTGCGATCCAGGATGAAAAGCAGCTTATGTCATTTTCCAGGTTCCAGGCTACCTATTTGTCAAATTTCATCCAAATCCGTCTAGCCGTTTTAGCGTGAAAGCGTAACAAACAAACAAACTCACCTTCGCATTTTAGTTAGGATTAGGATTATAGAGGTTACGGATCAGACTCTTTATGTTATCATCATATACAGCGTGGCAGGGACATCGACGAACAACCTATTACCACAGTCTATACATCATACAGACGTCCGATGAAGCCGTCTTGACAGGGCAATCGTGCGGGGCGTGAGGGGCGAGACGCGGGAGGGGCGAGACGCGGGAGGTGCGAGCCCGAGCTGCATACTTCCACCGCTCGGGACACGATTTTCAGGGCTATCGTGTTGATTTTATTATTGTTTTATTTAATTATTATTATTTAATTTATGTACACAGAAAAATACAGAGATACGTAACATTTAAGTGGCGTATGGGCTAGGCGAAAAAATTTTTAGATCTTTCCGTCACGAAATTCCGTCACGACCCTTACGAATGTTTTGTTTTATATTCTAATATTTAAAAATATAACATATGTGTATAAAATTAAACGAAGGAAATAATAATGACATGGGTGTAATTTTCATGGTTTTTGAGTACAAGATGCAGTGGCGGATGCAAACATTTTCAATTTTTTCGTCATGGGTGTCATTTTCATGATTTTTGAGCTCGCTGAAAACGATAACGAGGTCAAAATGAAAATTCAAGATGGCGGCTGCGCAAATTTTCAAATTTTTCGTCATGGGTGTCATTTTCATGGTTTTTGAGGTCGCTGAAAACGATAACGCGTTCAAAATGAAAATCCAAGATCACGATTGCGAAAATCGTCAAATTTTTCATCATAGGTGTCGTTTCTTCTGCTTTGAAGACGCTAAAACCGATAATGAGGTCAAATACAAAATAAATTTTGACAAAAAAATTTGAAATTTTCTCATTCGCCATCATAGATTTTGATTTTGACCTCACTATCGGCTTTAGCACCCTCTAAAACCATGAAAACGACACCCATGATGAAAAATTTCAAAATTTTCGCAGCCGCCATCTTGAATTTTGATTTTAACCCCGTTATCGTTATCAGCGGCCTCAAAAACCATGACAATGACATTCATGTCGAAAAAAAAATAAACTAAAAGAGAGAAATAATAAAATAATTAAAAAAAAAAACTTAAGAAATAAGCAGGCACTCAAATGTCGTTTATAATAATAATAATCTTGATGACGATGTTGATCTCAAATAAACGAATTAATTAATTAATATCGTTTACTTGGGACAACCCTTGCTGTTGCGACAATGTCTAGACGTTGTCGGCATTTACCACGAGATCAAAGGCGTCGTCCTACTGTATGTTTTTATACTGTGCTATTACCATGGATTCAGTAGGTGCATGATTCTGAAACCCTTTGCGTTGAAATTTATCATCGGTTATTAAAAAAAAAAAATTGCTGTTCCTTACATTTTGACCGCGTAGGTATTGATTGCACTTTTGCTGGAAACAGCAGATTTTTTTTTGGGCTATCATTAATGCAAAAAGAATTTTTAAAGTCCGACTGGTAGTTCCAGAGATTAGCTCGTTCGTTCACCACATCCCCTTCCGCTACCTCTCCCTCCCCCTCTCACCCACTCTCACACCCCCTTCCCCCTCTCTCCCCGACCACCCCCTCCCCTCCCTCTCCCCCTATCCTCCACCTCCCGCTCACCAACCCTCCCCTCCGCCACTCCCCTCACCACGTTTTCCTCCTCACCTCACCAATTCCTGCCCCTTTCCCCCTCCATCCCTCATCCTCTCCTTCATCCTCCTCAGCACCCCCTCCCTTTCCCCGTTCCCCCTCTATCCCTCCCTCCGGGGTAGTTTTAAAAGCTATTCATGACAAACTTTATTACTTACTTAGGCAAGTATTAATGCCAAGTTTCAAGTCAATTGAATAACATTTTTCATGTAAATTGTATCTGTTCTCATCATATCTCAAACGATTTAAAAAAATATCGTTTGAGATATTTCCATAGCTTGACTCAAAGATTATTTACACCAATTTTCGAGTTAATTAAGCCACGCAGTAAAATCCTCCCCGTGAAATTGACTACCCTGAATACGAATACGAAAAACCCTAAGTATAAATACTGAGTTTTGAGTTAATCAGATTACGCGTTAAAAATTTTCCATACAAACTTTGACACCCCCCAATTCCCCTTTTGGGGGTAGTTTAGAAAAACAAAAATCACAAAAATCATAATTTTACTTAGATAAATATTCGTGCCAAGTTTCAAGTTTAGTAACTCAAAAATAAGATTTTTCATACAAACATCCCCCCTTTTCAACCCGTTAAAGGTCGAATTTCCAAAAACCCTTCTTAGCGGATGCCTAGGTGATAATAGCTATCTGTGTACGAAATTTCAGCCCAATCCGTTCAGTGGTTTGAGCTGTGTGTTGATAGGTCAGTCAGTCACGCGTTCCTTTTATAGATATAGATTTGTAACTTACCCTTACGGACTTTTCTCATAACTTGAGACTTGTTGTCATAATTGCGTACATTAAGTAGTACGTCATCCAAGACATCAGGCGAAAGTTGACCTTTTTCTACGGCTGAAATATTCATAATTATTTTCTTAACACTGCGGGACCGTAAACGAGAAACAATAGAAGTTTTATTATTTTATCTGCTATAGCCGTATAGCGTTCCTTAGAAGTGTTGTGGAAGGGCCGTGCTGCCCAGTTCCCATTTATATACCGATATTATGCTATACCGGTCCGGTACCTATATGAATGGGAACAGCTAAATAACAGACAAGTATAATAATAATATACAAGGTGTAATAGGGTTAATGACTCTCGCAAAAATAATTGTCATCAAAAATAAACATCTGTAACTCTGTTTGTTTGTATTTGGACATGTAGCAGGTTTTTTGAATTTTTTTTTGTCCGTCATGTAGATTATAAAAAAATATTGGACACGTATTTTTTTTTTTTTACGTAAAAGGTTACGGCGATACATTGAGTTAACATGTGGCATGACGTCACTCCTTGTTAGATTTTATACGTAGTTTGTTATAGTTGTGACGTAGCGAGCTCCTCGACTTTAAAGCATTTTTATCTAAGTTATTTTTATTAATATGGTATAGAAAAAATACAGGGTGTAAGGGACAGCCCTCCGCAAACTGATAGGGTGAATTCAGTATGTCATTATAAGATGACCGGTAGAATTTTTACATGAAATTTTTTCAAGGGAATCCAATAAACCTGATTTGTTTGTGTTTTTGTGCACAAATCGGAGCGTCTATTACTGGTTGGGAGGGGTAGGTAATAGGTATGCGGTGAGTTCGATGAACTCTGTAGCTAGATAGAAAGTGAACAGCTGATTTCACGCATCGTTGGTTAGAGTATTTCAACATCCATTGCTGGCTTTTTTTTTTGCTGTTTTTTTTTTGCATTTTTTTTTACATAAATGGAGTGCTGCGAACACACAATGCAATTTTACATTGAAATAATGAAAATGTAACTGAAAAAAAAAATTAAAAAATGAAAATTTTCCTGAGAAAAATTCCTGTGGAATATGATTAAAAAATGATGAGCTGAATGCACCCTGTTAGTTTGCGGAGGGCTGTCCCTTACACCCTGTATGTGTCGATATTATCTGACTGACGGACTAAATAGATTTTTTCCCAGTGTTCATCCCTATTGAAATAACTGAAAACATGAAAGGTGTCATTGACCTGATCATTATAAACAACTTTTACTGCGTGACCAACCATCAAATCGCGAAAAAAATCGGTTGTTCCATACATTTTCGAGTTATTTGCTTAATATTTTTTATAACAGAAATGTATGGATCAGCTGAATTTTTTGTTATAAGTACATGATGTACTATCGGCAAAACTTTTTAACACGTTCAGTTTAGCAAAAAATATCTGCGGAAGCGCAACTAGTGACAGACCATACCCCGTCCTGGTTTGGCCCAATTAGAGACAATATGCAGTTGTAGAGTAGAGAGCGTATGACAAAAAATAACAACAAACATTAAAAACAAATCAAATAAAAAAAACGTGCACTATTGGTAAAAACGCATGCAACGGGCGATCGAGTCGTGATCGAATCGCCATAAAGGTGAGCATGCGGAAGTTTGGCCGATAATACCTTATTGTAATAAAATCGTTTTGTAACAGAGCTTACAGGGTTGACAAACCTTTTCGTATGTTTGCTACAACTTCATCTTTATTTTTACTTCTAGGCTTTAGGTTGAGGACAATATCGTCCATCACACTTGGCGGAGCTTGCCTTTTTTCCATCGCTGAAATGATAGTGTTGATATTATGTCGCGTCCAATATTCATGGGAAACGTTGCAAAACATTGTTTCAGAAACATGTTTTAGTGTTGCGGACACATGACGTTGGCAATGTGGAATGTTGCAGAGTTGTTGGCAACATGTAAAGCCGTGTACGCACGAACGAACAAAAACATGGTGAACACGAACATCGAACACTTTCAATGTTCAACAGGGTCCTGAGTTTCTTCAAATGTTCAACAAGGTCCTGAGTTTCTTCAAATGTTCAACAGGGTCCTGAGTTTCTTCAAATGTTCAACAGGGTCCTGAGTTTCTTCAGATGATCCGTGTTCGATGGTCGTGTTCACCACGTTTTGTTCGCTCGTGCGTACACGTCTTAAAGTTTCGGAGGTATTTATGTTAAAAAAAGCTGTGTAACATTTGATGTTACAGGAAACAACGTTTTTGGAACAGTTTTCAACTTTTGTTTACCATGAATTTTGTATCATGTAAAACCTAACCCAAGGCGTGAGGCTGTTTTTTATCCTTACCTTTACCGACTTTTCCCACAATTATAGACTTAGTATCATCAGGGTGAATATTGTCGAGTACTTCACCCAAGACGTCACGTGGTAATTCTCTCCTTTCAACCGCTGAAATCAACATTTGCTTATTATCTAAATACTCGTAACTGAATGAGAGCTCATAAAAAATAACTTTATTGGTACCTAAATATTTATAATGCTCAAATATGTAAGGTAAGGTAACGTTAACTAAATCCAAAATAGTGAAGCTCTGTTACATGAAATGATGAAAAAAATGAATGAAATCTTAGGAGCGTCTAAGAAGGTTCCCTTTCTTTGTTTAAACCAATTTTGAACGGCATGGGAAGATACAGATTTCTCAAGGAAAACCGGTCAAGTGCGTGTCGGACTACGCAAAATGAAGGGTTCCGTAGTTGGAATGAAATTATCCCTAGAACAAACTTAAGATTATAGTTGAAAAACATGTTCTCCCATACATTCCATCAGTAAATGTAAGTTGGCACTCACAATATTGAGAGATTTACTATCTTATTTTAAGACCACAAACTTCTTATAGGTTTTCCTGTAATCAGTGGCGTAACTACAGGGTGGCAAGTCGGCAAAATGCCACGGGCCCCCAGCCGGAAGGGGCCCCCAGTCAGAGGAGAATCCCGACTCTCAACATTTTTTATGACACATTTAGTAAAAAAAAAATTGTTTTGTCTTTAATTTATCTAAGTACTTCACGTAGTGATTAATTAATATTAGTCTTACAAGTAAAAGAGTATTTTTCATGGGGGGTGGGGGGGGGGGGGGGGGGGTGGACGCATCCATCCGATGAATTTGCCACGGGCCCCGAACGGTATAGTTACGGCACTGCCTGTAATCTACAGGTATAGAACTATTTTCTGTATTTTTTTCGTCCATTTTCTTAAATAACTTTAAAACTGTTTGTTTTAAAATTATAAAAAAATATATTTGAGATCCTCATAGTAAGCCCTTTCATTTGATATATCACACGGTACAGTTTGAAAAACTTTTTTTAAAATTGTATTATTTGCCCCCTAAAAGTGACCCCCATATTCAAAATTCATTTATTTTCTTTAACCGTACGTGTTTGGGTCACAGAAATCCATATGTGTACCAAATTTCAACTTAATCGGTCTATTAGATTCGGAGCAAATTGGCTGTGACAGACGGACAGACAGACAGACAGACACACGAGTGATCCTATAAGGGTTCCGTTTTTTCCTTTTGAGGTACGGAACCCTAAAAGTATGCGCTTCGGCAATCATCGTCTATCTTCGGAAATACGAACATGTGGGACGATGAAAGTATAGAGTCGTTACAAACATGGTAGTATGTACTTGCCTATTTTGTATTGCCATGATTAATTACAAAATTATAGATTTATGCAATTCCAAAAAACTTTTCAAAACTTTTGAGCGAGAGGACATGATCTGTGACCGGAGTAGGTAAACCGACGGATAGATAACTTCATACAAACGCGCTGTGATAGGTAGAAAACTAGAAAACTATATAGGTATACTAGAAAACCGCGGCAGTACAAAACTCAGAACCTTTGACTCTGTAGGGGGTAACTCTGAGGAGTGACATTCGCGCTAATTTGGAAACACGTAGTTCACCGAAGCGCATAACTTTTATGGTTTATCTGTGGGTACACTGGGTACCACTAAAATTATGATGAACACAAACAAAAGAAAAACCGAACAGATTTTGTAACCTTTGCGTAGATTCTTCATAACTGCAGACTTATCTTTACTGGCGCGTATATGCGCGAGTAAGTCTTCTTTGATTGATGGAGACACGTGCCTTTTTGCTACCGCTGAAATTAGTTTTTTTTTATCAGAATATTTTTTTATAAGAACTTCAATGAGAACTAAAAGTGTTATATCTCAAAAAGTTATGCAAATGTAAAACTGACGTGAATTAGTAGGTATATCTATATAGGTAGTGAGATAGGATAATACGAGTAATATGTTTTATGTTGACACACCAAATTTCACACCATCACAAAGTTACGAATGCCGTTCAGCACTCACCTTTACGGACCTTCTTCATGACTTGAGATTGGGTGTCAGTAGGTCGTACGGTAGCGAGTACATCATCCAGGACATCCGGTGACAGTTGCCCAGATTCTACCGCTGCATAGAGGCAATTTAAAATTGATTAATGGAAGCGAAAATTTGAGCTGTAGGTTATGTCGTAGAATTAAGATATTTTATTGTTCGTCGCATAAAGTGTGTCAAAATGAAATGAAGCCGGTCATACGTGTGTGAATCGCTGCTGCAAACCTTTCACATCGATGTTGAGCTTTAGTAGGGATTCTCATAACTATAATGCAGTGTTATTGACCGAGCGTAGCGAGTGAAGCGTCTCTGCTTCAAGTCTGGCAAAATTTGCTTTCGTCTGTCTGATTGTTGCTACTCGTCTACAGGTCGTATTTTACAGCCGATCTGGACGAAACTTGGTACAGGTTTTATGACTTTATAGATTTTTTTTGTCGTCTGGGATTTTTGTTTGGAATTAAATTAATTAATTGAATTTACTTCCTCCAAAAAGGGGCAACAAGGGGCTACTGGATATCTCCGCCTCATGAGATCCGATTTCGATGGTTCTGTTTTTATTTGAAAGGTAGCTACTTTAAGTTAGTCTCATAAAAGTTTGGCGAAGATCTTATAAAAAAAACATTGTAAATGTTTAGTTAAGTTTACTAACACAGTTGTTAAAAAATATTATTACTAACCTATTGAGCCCATTGTTACTTAAGTTAATGAAATATAAATATATAAATAAAAAATACCTTTTCGAATGTTCTTAATAACTTCAGCCTTATTATCCCTTTTCTGTAGATTTCCGAGGACCTCATCCAACACATACGGGGACACTTTTTTCTTTTCAAAGGCTGAAAGAGTATTTTGTGGGTAGTCAATATTATGTTCAAAATCAAATAGGTACATAGAGTATATTTTCTAAATGGACATATTTACCATTACGGACTTTCTTCATCACTTCATCCTTGCTGTCTTTCGGGCGTACATTCTTTAGAATGTCATGCATGACATCGGGCGGCAGAATCCCTTGGTCTACAGCTAAAATAATTAGGTAGGTAATGTTTATTTATGTTACAAATGTTTCGTATGAATTGATAAAAACATTCAATAATAACGTGTATTCCTGTTGTTCCCCCACCGTGTAGGTTGGAGAGTGCACCGGGAATTTAATAAAATAATATTTTTATTGCCGCTGTCCCATCTCCACCAAAAAGATCGGTGAGGACAATGGGAAAGAAAAAAAAGGTATTCGCGTTGTCCTCACTAGTGGTGCCACGGCGCGGCGGCGGTGGGGACAAAGGGAATAGGTACACGCAATCATAATTGCTTGTAGACAGAAGCAAAGTAGTGTCGTAAAGTTCAAGATACGAGCTGCGGGGCGAGCACGGGCGTACCCAAGACGTTTGTGACAAGACATGATAAATTATGTCATGTCTTAGAATTTGTCTTAAATGCTAGCACGGGTCAACCATGTGACATAATCTAGAGCCGCGACATGCCTTTCTTGTTGCTAAATTCATAGTGTGACATAGTAAATTGAAAAAATTAAAATGTTTAAGACTATCTGAATATGCGGCCAAATAAAATCTTTTTTTTTCTTTTCTTTTGCTTATAACTCGAAAACGGTGTGTCCTATCGCAAAAATAATGAAAATTTGGCCCCCCTTTATGGAACCCATAAACCGATTATTCTTAACATGTAGGTAACAAAAAAAATAGTAGTATTTAAGTACCTCTGTATTTACTTAAATTATTTATTTATTTAATTTTTTTTTGTTGGTTTTTAGGCGTATTATTTACATGTCTAAATATGTATTTTTAAAAATTAAAAAAAAAACCGTTTAAAAATATTAAAAAATAGTAAATTATTTATTTATTTATTACAATTTTTTTTTGTTATCCTTATCACGCACAAATAAACCACCACCACACAATGCAAGAAAATAATTTATTGCCATTTGGTGCAGAGTAATTAGCAGGAAAACATTATTTTTTTCAATTTTCAAATCTTATCACCACCTCCGAACGAACGTGATAAAATTTTTCTTAGTCACCGTCAAAATGTGACATTTGTGATATAATTGGTGCACCCATATTAGCAAATAAGACATAATGAGTCCCAACTAAACGTCAAGAAGTTATGTCACATTCAAGGAATTATCTCACGCCCGCCGTGCTAGCATTTAAGACAAAACAGTTTTATCGCCCAAACTATGATAAAATGTGTGACTCAAGCCATGTCACAGTAGGCCGTGCTCGCCGGGCTGAATTACGTCCAATTCTTATCACTATTGTTTTATTAATATTGTTATATTTATGTTACCTTTTCGAATCTTGTTTACAATTTCAGGACCATTGTGACTAGCGGCGGCATCAGCGAGGACATCCTCATAGACAAATGGCGAAATGTGTCTCTTTGCTATGGCTATAATTCATAAATTTGTATTAGATATATCTAAAAAAAAAATCGTTGTGAACTGTTAGCAATGCAAGCTTCAATTTAGATTGGAGGTATACTTAGTAAAACAGTAGCATTTAAAAAAAGCAATGCGTTAGGTAAGTATTTCATTCAATTTATCTTTTATACCTTTGCGGACCTTCTTTATAACTTCAGACATCTTATCTTTTGATTTCACATTGACGATTAAATCATCTAAAACAGCAGGCGAAAGCTTCCCCCTTGCTACCGCTAAAATTAGTATTTAATTCCAATCATGCACTATTTCTTTAAATAATAACGACTCCGCAAATATTTCCCAACAATTGGTATAGCCAACATTTAAGCCCTACCTTTACGAATCTTCTTTAATACTTGAGATTTATTTACAATATCGTCTTTTGAGTCACTTTTTTTTAATCCCTTTAACATATTCAAGAATTTTGACGACATTTTTCTCCTTACTACCGCTGAAATAGAATTTGTATTAGTGATGAGAACTTTACGGAATGATAGTACGATGGAGTAAGTTAATAAATATAAGAGATGTAGTTACAGTTAGAACGAGAAAGGAAGGTATGCGATACAGCCGGTCGATTCTGTAAAATCTCACCGTGAAAACTTAGGTGAAGTGAGTTTGTTTTTGCTAGGAATTGAGACTATTAACAGCTCACTCCACGCTCACTTCACCTAAGTTTTCACGGTGAGATGGTTACAGAATCGCACTGCAGTAATCTTCGTGTTTCCGAATTAGTACGATCGTCGCGAGCGACACAGAGTAAATCCAGACAGAGGCAAAGCTTCTAAGTTTTAAACTGCCGCGCTTCGTAGTAGTGCACCTACGCGCGTCGTATTTCCGAAGATGAGACGATGATAGCCGAAGCGCATACTTTTCTGGGAGATGATGTACAAGTTACCTTTTCGGACCTGTGCCATGACTGACTCTTCATCTTCAGGGCGAATTTTTTCGGCGATTACTTCTATTATATCTTTTGGTACTTGGCTCTTTTCTAAGGCTGAAATATTGTTTATTTCTATTACTGCTTTGTATTATGGATAATGACAAATTTTTTTTTTGTGCGACATTTAGATTATTAAAAAATATTGGCCACGTATTTTTTATTTTTTTACGTAATCAAAAGATTACGCCGATACATTGAGTTAAAATGTGGCATGACGTCACTTCTTGCTGGATTTTATACGTAGTTTGCTATAGTTGTGATGTAGTGAGCCCCCACTCCCCAACTTTAATGCGTTTTATTCTAAGTAATTTATTATATAAAAATAATAATAAAAATATTTATTTCATAAAACAAGAACACATTACACTGTATACATTGAAGATTTTACATTTAACATTTGTCACTATACGCACAATTAATAGACTCTATCCCTTAAACTAGGTCTAGCCTGTATTTTAAGAGATAGGGTTCAGCCATATGGTTACAGTAAGTAATTGACATTCAATAACAAGTTAGACAGTGTCGATGTTACGTAATCAAAAGTAAAATTCTATGAAATAAAAGTTGGTAGGTTTAATTGTGCTGTGTATGTGAGTGAGAGTTCGTGTACGTGCGTGTGTGTGTATATGTGCAGGGGTGTGGGGGTGCGTGCATGTGTGTGTATATGTGCGTTGATTTAGTGATTGTGTTTTTTCAAAATTCAAATTCAAATTCATTTATTAATTTTGTGAACACAGAGTAAAATTCAGATGTTATATAAAAAAACAAAAATGTTGGTCCATACTATGTCCCGCCAGAAGGCATACAAAATAGTTTTAGTATGTCGAATGTTACATTAAAAAATAAATAAAATCAATAAAATGAAGTCAATTTCATGCAAACACTAATATATAATAATAATTTTGTGTTTTTTACGAGATGTATGCGAGAAGATTCTCCGTTGTTAAGTAGTCCTGTTGTAGTAGCCATTGAGTGATTATGTGTTTTAGTGAGTGTCTGTTTAAATCAAGTATGTTTAGTATTTTGTGTAGTTTCTTATATAAACAAGTACCACACACAAACACACACAACAAAAACACACAACAAAGTACAAGTAGTAGTAAGTAGTAGTATTATTAAGAGCGTTGTTGCATTTTTCATACGTAAATCGAGAACTTGGGAGATTTTGAAGTGATTTTGGTCACATAATTTATTTTTTTAGCTTCTTTTGACTTCAATCATCGTAATTATCATATATTTTTATTTAAAGTCTATTAAAAAAAACTTGTTCAAATTGAATTATTGACTACGAAAACAGTCGATTTCGAAGGCGCGATTTCCAGATGACGCGCGAAGGCTCAACTTTGAACTAATCTTACACCAATTATTACTACTAATTAAGAAGGTAAAGTGGTATTCATTCGAAGAGGCATAAAAAATAATGTATTGACATGACATCAAATATTGACTTGACAGACATATAGGTATTTATTGTTTTAAAGTTATTAAAATCTAACAGACTTAAAAAAAATAATATGTACAAGTATAATACAAAAAGGAGGATTTTTCGATGCCCCATGATTTCCCATCATAGGGCATCGAAAAATTCATCCGCATCACTGTCGAAAGGAAAGGTGCCCAAAAGGCTGGCAGCATTGCCACGTTGTATGGCAATGCTAATTCTTTGTCCAAAAAATAGACCAGCCCTTTGGTCACGTGTAGAGTCGACCAACCGTTTGGCGATGTCCCGAAAAACCAAAAGGGCACTCGGACCCCATGGCCCTAGTGTTTCAACCCCAAACGGCTCGAACATATAAGTCCCAATAAGATTGGAGTATTTGCGCCGTTTGAGGTTTTCCGCACCTGCAGCAGCTGCCCCAGCACAGCCTACCGTGCTAGGAAGATGGGATGGCGCAAGGGTGTCGACACACGTTGCATCCCACATATTGTAATTACAATATCAATAATACAATATAATTTGGTCAAAATGTAAATCCAAGATGGTGGCTGTGAAAATTTTTAAATTTTTCGTCATGGGGATCGTTCCCTTTGTTCTCGAGGATGCTAAAGCCGATAGTGACGTTAAAATGTAAATCCAAGATGGCGGCTGCGAACATTTTAAAATTTTTCATCATGGGTATCGTTTTCATGGTTCTTGTGGGTGCTAACGTCGATAGTGTAGTCAAAATGTAAATCCAAGATGGCTACAAGAATTTTGGAGGATGAATATGGAGAAAAAATTTATATCAGATTTTTATTTGAACACAACATCACACTCTCACATCATCATCACATCTCTCATCTCTACTGCCACAATCTCTATTGTGCATCCGTGACAAAGGAGACGGAAACCATGTCATATAAACTTGGGCCTGGGCTTGGGTTGTAAAAAGATGAAATTGGTGTCAATTTATAGCTACTATATTATTAAACCATCACTGAACATTTTGCGGATTTTCGCGGTCTGAGTTCCGAGTTAAAAGAGATGTAATAAAAGTGAGGTTACATAACGATCTACATATAGGTACTTAACAGCTGATTTTTGAAGTTCTTCAGCTCGACGACCACGTAAACTACAGCCTCTAGTCACTTTGCCACAATTTACACAACGATCCATGGTGCCAATATGAAATCAGTAGGCTGGTCGTAATATACAAAATAACAAGTTCAAGTCCAACGTTTATGCGGGGTTCTCCGTACCGTGTCCGGTGTGGTAGCAAGGTTCGTACAAGAAGCAAGATCAGAAGTCCGCAGAAAGAAAACATTGGTCGAGGAAAACATCAATAAAACTGTGGGAAATATACTCAAATCGCGACCGCACTAAACGATACGAAACGAGTGAGGCATAGATAAAGGCACTATATAAAGGTGTGTCCAAATATAGAGCGGCATTTGAGCGCGGCTGCCACGCGCGGCTAGCCGCGCTCTGATCGGACAAGGGCCGCGCGCGGCGGTGTTGAGCGTAATATATCTTCTCGTCTCACATCAGTGATGACCGCTGGCACTGAAACGTGCTCGCTCACAACATAATGGGTCTCAATCATAATCAGCCTATAATATTCCCACTGCTGGGACACAGGGCTCCTCTCGGTGAGAGGGAGTGGGCCGTAATACACCACGAGGACCCAGTGCGGGTTGGTAGATGTCACATGTCTTCGAATTTTTGGTTCTAGGCGGTTTCCTCACGATATTTTCCTTCACTGATTTGAGAGTAGTGGTGATGAAATTATTTACACAAAGTGCCTGCCTGAGTTCGAAACCATGACCTACTCGTATGTCGGGATCGTTACCATTGGGCCACCATTGCATTGCTCTCTTGGGCCGCATAGTGCAGTCAATCATCCCTTCTAGGATGATTGACTTCACTATCGGCTTCATCCTCGAGAACTATGAAAACGACATCCATGACGAAAAATTTTAAAATTTTCGCAGCCGCCATCTTGGATTTTAATTTTGACTTCACTATTGGCTATAGTCGAAATCGAAAACTATGAAAACGATACCTATACAAATCCTTACCACTTACCACTGACGTGCGACGTGTGGTCGACTGTATAGTCATTAGGTCGACTGGGCACGTACAATACCTGCCTAGGCTAATAAACATTGTAAAACCAACCCCACACGAACGCAGCAGTACTATTATTTATTCTGTGGCAGCGGGGTGACCTACCTATTTGAAATTTGAAAACAGTAAACCAAACATTTGCGCATGAGGCGGCTTTATGTATTTATGTATTATTGTTGGTTCAAATTCAACTGTTTTATGAACTTGATGCGGTTGCTAAACCTATAATGCCGCAAGAAAAATAAATAATTATAGCTAGCGCGTGGCGTCTGTATCTACATTGAAATAGGGCTTAAATTCAACTGTTTTACACAAAAAAACGATGATTTTGGACAACAGATGGCTCCGCTGTTAACAAAATTTTATTCTGATTGTGTTCTCCCAGAAATTATAGATCCAAGGAAAAGTCAATCAATCCCCTTAGACAAATAAATAAAATAAATAATAAATAAACATCCTTGGATTTTCTTCATCCATATTTGTATAAATTTAATTAAAATACACTAATAATGTTTTGTGGACAGTCTTTTTATTTTCTACGTAAACCTCTAGCTTTTACTTCAAAAAAATATAGGTACGCCATAGCTACAGATCAAGATCGTTTAGTCGTCGCAGCATCGCAACTGTGTGCCGTACATGAGGAAAAACGCACACACGCGCACTCGCTACGCGGCGTCGAGCGTCAGATGTTTAAAATCCGAGCGCGAAAATAGGCGACCACAGCCTTAATATGATAAAGCAAAAAATACGTGTCTAATATTTTTTTATCATGTATCTGACTGACAGAATAATGACGGAATAAATTTCTTTTTTTTTTTTACTCAGGCATCATTCCTCAGTATCGCATCCGTTTTTGTGAAGAACGTAAACAGTAGTCGTGTTAAAAGCAGCGATATTATTAAACATAATTATTATAAAAGTTGGTACTGGTAAGTAAAGAAGGTGTGCCATACATCTCTCACCTCTGCCTATGCTGTATTGCCGTTCGGACAAGGCGTGATGTTATTTGTGTCATGTTATGACAAAGAACGTACCTTTCCGGACTTTCTTCACGACATCCGACTTATCATCGTCAGGGTTGACATGTGCCAGTATATCATCCATCACTGAAGGCGGTATATGTCCCCTGTCTGCCGCTAAAGTTAACGGTTCATGTTAATGAAAACGTGACGGTGAATATTGATATAAATCAAAATATATGTCTATGTAAAAACAAACCGGAATTCAAATAATTGAAAACCTCTTAAGAGGTCATTGTACTTATCATTACGAACAACTTTTACTATGGGATCAACACTAAAATCGCGTCTGGTTTGGACGACGCGACACGAATCGGAACCGCGTCGAACTAAGTCAATCTGCCTGTATATGTTTTTTCCAACTATGTTGGGGATGGCTTCCAGTCTAACCGGATGCAGTTAAATACCAGTATTTTACATGGAGCAACTGTATACCTGACCTTTACAACCCAGTTACTGGGTAACACGATACTTACCCCTTAGACTGGTTGTCAGACTTTCGGGCTTCTGACGACCCGTAACGACTGTCAAAGATCCAAGAATGACAGTCGGCACCAAGTCATAACGTTCCTTCCGAGGCACGGAGGAGTCTCGGTATGTAAAGATGGTCACCCATCCACGAACCGACCGAGGCAAGCGTAGCTTAACCTGATCAATTGACCCATGCGGCTGTTATTACTTAGCGATGAGCCCCTCACAACACAACGCGTTGAACTAAGTATTCGCTTTTAAATACATGTAGGACATAGGTAAAGCTCTTTCTAATCGGCTCAAGCCGATTCCGCGTCGACAAATAGGTACTCGACAAAATTTAAGGAAGAGCAGATTATTTGGTCACTATTTCAGGTTTATTCACGTAGTAAAAGTTCTTCATAATAATGAGTAAATAGGATTAATTAATAGATTTTCTCTTATTACCCCTTGCCACAGATTAATACAGATGGGACACTCCGCAAAATCATTTAAATAAAAAGCGACTCTTGCGACGACACAATAAAGTGCAATTCAGGTCGCACAACTCTTATTACCTACAGTTATGTTTAACTACAAGTTGCCTCTCTTTCTATCGCGTTTTCTTATACCTTCTGACCTACTGAATTAGCCCCGCGGACGGGGCCCGCCGCGTACCTACTTGCAGCTTCATACCTAAACTTGTCCCATCAGTATTAATCTGTGCCCTTGCATAATTTTTTAATTACCTTTATGAACTTTCTTCATGACTTCAGAGGAATCGTCACTGCCGCTTACATCAGTTAGTATTTCATTCATCACTGAGGGTGTTATGTGCTTCTTTCCTACCGCTGAAATTAACATAAGGTACATAAGGTTGAATATCACTTGCACGTTGTTATCGTCAAGTTCTATTTTTGCTTTAAGACCAATGGGACAGTTTACAAGTTGTAACTTAAATAACGTACAATCTCTTAAGGGGTCATTGAACTCACCATTATGAACAAAATTCCAAAATCATGAAAAAAAATCAGCTGTTCCCTATATTTTGGCGAGTTGGTATGCGAACAAACATAAATGTAGGGAACAGTTGATCTTTCTTTTCGCGATTTCAGGATTGGTCCCATAGTAAAAGTTGTTCATAATTATGAGTACAATGACCCCTTAAGATGTTGTGCGTTATTTAAGTTATACCTTGTAATAGTTTCTGAAGTTACAATTTACTGGAAGTTTTTGTCAGAAGTGTAAAGCGTTTATTTAGAGGAGCTCGTGGCTAAGTAATAACAACCGCACGGGTCGATCCATCAGGTTAAGCTACGCTTGCCGGTGTTGGTCAGTGGATGGGTGACCATCTTTACATAATGAGACTCCTCCGTGCCTCGGAAAGCTCGTTAAGCCGTTGGTCCCGGCTGTCATTCGTGGATCTTTGACAGTCGTTAAGGGTCGTCAGAAGCCCGAAAGTCTGACAACCAGTCTTACCAAGTTACTGGGTTGTGGAGGTCAGATAGGCAGTGGCTTCATGTAAAATACAGGTATTCAGCTGCATCCAGTTAGACTGGAAGCCGACCCCAACATAGTTGGGAAAAGGCTAGGCAGATTGATTGTAAAGCGTTTATTTATTTATTTAATTGCTCTCATGCACATCACACATTGTTGGGAAAAGGCTAGGCAGATTGATTGTAAAGCGTTTATTTATTTATTTAATTGCTCTCATGCACATCACACATTGTTGGGAAAAGGCTAGGCAGATTGATTGTAAAGCGTTTATTTATTTATTTAATTGCTCTCATGCACATCACACATTGTTGGGAAAAGGCTAGGCAGATTGATTGTAAAGCGTTTATTTATTTATTTAATTGCTCTCATGCACTTCACACATTGTTGGGAAAAGGCTAGGCAGATTGATTGTAAAGCGTTTATTTATTTATTTAATTGCTCTCATGCACATCACACATTGTTGGGAAAAGGCTAGGCAGATTGATTGTAAAGCGTTTATTTATTTATTTAATTGCTCTCATGCACATCACACATTGTTGGGAAAAGGCTAGGCAGATTGATTGTAAAGCGTTTATTTATTTATTTAATTGCTCTCATGCACATCACACATTGTTGGGAAAAGGCTAGGCAGATTGATTGTAAAGCGTTTATTTATTTATTTAATTGCTCTCATGCACTTCACACATTGTTGGGAAAAGGCTAGGCAGATTGATTGTAAAGCGTTTATTTATTTATTTAATTGCTCTCATGCACATCACACATTGTTGGGAAAAGGCTAGGCAGATTGATTGTAAAGCGTTTATTTATTTATTTAATTGCTCTCATGCACATCACACATTGTTGGGAAAAGGCTAGGCAGATTGATTGTAAAGCGTTTATTTATTTATTTAATTGCTCTCATGCACATCACACATTGTTGGGAAAAGGCTAGGCAGATTGATTGTAAAGCGTTTATTTATTTATTTAATTGCTCTCATGCACTTCACACATTGTTGGGAAAAGGCTAGGCAGATTGATTGTAAAGCGTTTATTTATTTATTTAATTGCTCTCATGCACATCACACATTGTTGGGAAAAGGCTAGGCAGATTGATTGTAAAGCGTTTATTTATTTATTTAATTGCTCTCATGCACATCACACATTGTTGGGAAAAGGCTAGGCAGATTGATTGCACATCACACATTTTACAATAAATATTAGGCTGTTGGTTTTTGTACATGAACCCTGTCAGGACTCACACACACAAAAACAAAATGTTGGTTTGCTGTTGAGTGTTTGGACGTTTACGAGGTCAACTTTACCTAAATATGTATTTAGCTGACGTTATTTTAAAATAGAAATAGAAAATGTAATCCTATTCATCAGCCTTTTCCGGGTCGGCTTCCAGTCTAACCGGATGCAGCTGAATACCAGTATTTTACACGTAGCGACTGCTTAACTGACCTCCACAAGCCATTAACTGGGTAATACAATAGCCCTTGGTAAGACTGGTTGTCAGATTTTCGGGCTTTTGACGACCCGTAACGACTGTCAAAGATCCACGAATGACAGCCGGGACCAATGGCTTAACGTGCTTTCCGAGGCACGGAGGGGTCTTGGTGTGTAAAGATGGTCACCCATCCACAGACCAACCACGGCAAGCGGAGCTTAACCTGATCGATCGACCCGTGCGGCTGTTATTACTTAGCCACAAAGCCCATTGTCACAGACCACAATTAGCTACAAGCCAAATTGTAGCTTGCAATATTATGTTATCGACAAACAAATATGTAATTATTTACCAAGACTTACCTTTACGAATTTTCTTTATCACTTGCGTTTTACTATCACAGACCTTTGTACTTGCAACAATATCATCCACAATACCAGCCGACAATCTCCCCTTCCCTATGGCTGTGATAAATTAGTTTTTGAGTACATATAAGTATCATAATCTGGCTAAATAAGTTAAGAAGCAACGAAATTTAAAAAAAATATTGGCATGGCAGAATAGCTGGGGGGGTGACATTACCTCAACCAAAGAACAGAAAACCTCAACACTGATGCGTGTGACGCGAACCCGTTTTCCCGTTCCCTACCAAAAATCACTGAAAGCGCCTTAAGAAGTTTCCACTTCAAACATACATGGTCAATTTATGGTTCTCAAATAAGTTGGATCCTGTTAGATAATTTAGAAAACATGTCGATACGAACCTTTCTCGATTTTCTTTACAACTTCTGACTGACTGTCGCTCGGCTTACTGGCGAGAATGTCATTCATGACACCCACTGGCACGTATCTCTTTTTTAACGCTGTAATTATGGTTTCGGACAAGATTGAACGTCATTAAAGAAGTGTAAAGAACAGACTGCCAAAATGAATTGATAGAAAAAAATCAAAAATAGAACAAAATTCCGAAAGTCAAGATCGGCTATTATCCTAAGGTCACTGACCTTGACCTCAGGACATGCTCAGGATCATTAACCTTCAAATAAAGGTCAAATTTAAAACCAAACCTAACCTCGGGGAGGCATGGCTCGAAATGGCGATCATAAAACAGAAAGCGACGGACACCCCGAGGTTAGGTTTGGTTAGGGTACTTTAAACCTTTTACACAGAAATACCAACCGCGAATTAGACCAACAGCAAATTGGACTTTCGGAATGCTAACCTTGACCTCAAAGACAATGACCCTGAGGTCAAGGTCGCTAACCTGAGGAGAATCATGGATCTTGACTTTCGGAATTTTGACTCGGATTTTCGGAATAACCTTTTTGGAGCTTCGTGATGACTGCACTCGTGTTGTCCTTCGGACGCACATTAGCAAGTAATTCAACCAGAACGGCACGTGGTAGTTGCCCATTTACTACCGCTGGAATTACAAAAATTTGTTTGAATGTCGGATAAAAATACGAAGACGAATAACAGTTTCATGTTAACTTTCTCGGTACCTTTGCGGACTTTTTTAATGACATCAGATTTTCTGTCACTTCTACATACATTCATAAGTTCATCTTTCAGGACAGAGGGAGTGACATGCTTCTTTTCTATAGCTGAAATTGAAATAAATGACTAAAGGCTTGAAAAATTGAAATAAATCACAAACTCAGTTTTATTAAACAAAAATTACCAAAACAACAAAAAAAGCCCGTGTTTCCATCACATTTTTTAAAACCTCTTATAAAATTCTGAACGTATACGTTCAGAGCAGTTTATGGGGAAATAATTTTCTAATTGTCACGTTCATGAAAAACGAACATTATGTGGGCGTCCAAGCAAAAAGGGTCCAGTAAATTCTAAATTCGGTATCTAGAATAGTCAATTGATCACGCAATGGTCCAAATGAAGGACTAAGTGCGGAAACCAAATCCTTAACATAGATAGGACATAGTCAATTGATAGTAGGTACATAAGGATTGAAAAAATATTCAAAAACTGGCACATATTTTTTTTAACAGACATTTGAAGTTGAAATTCTGAAAATGCTTGTAGCATTTTCAAAGTTGCAGTAAAAAAAACAACACACATCTACTTGCTTGTTGGTGCTTAGAAACATCGTATAAAGTCATTTACTATAGTGAAATTGTAGATAATTGAGCATTTATTAATCAATTAAAATCGCGAAATGCAATTTTTTCACCCAACTTTACAAAACTTCTTTTATCTTGGAATCTAAATGCCGAGAACCTTAGAAGAGGACCAATAACTTTTGAGAAACCTTTTTGCTTCGACGCCCACATATATTTAATTACTAGCTTTTGCCAGCGGCCTCTCCCGCGTGGATGTCGGAAATTATACCACGGAACCGTACATTTTTCCGCGATAAAAAGTAGTCTATGTGCTATTCTAGACTATAATCTATCTCTGTGCCAAATTTCATTCAGATCCGTTCAGCCGTTCTGGCGTAATTGAGTGACAAACATCCATACATCCATCCATCCAAATAGCTCGCATTTATAATAGTAGTAAGATAAATGTGTGATTTGAAGATCTTTTAGACGAGACTTACCTTTACGGGCTTTCTTCACAATATCATACTCTCTATCACTAGGACGTAAATTGAGGAGAATATCATCCATGACAGAAGGTGTCAGGTCTCCTTTTTCTATTGCTGTAATAAATATCTGTATATATATATATGTTTTATATAAAACGGGAACGCAGGGCATAGCCAGTGCAGCCGAATATGCTAGCCCCATGAACGAATTAACCACTGGACCCGATATAAAATACAAATGTATGAAAACTTGTTCAACTACATTACATTTGCTTAAATTTTGTGATAAATAACAATGAATGTAATAATGAAGGTAACTGAAACTTTCAGTGGCGCCATCAGGATGGAATTTGGTGTGGACAAATGTGCAGTCATGCATGTAAAGCGAGGGGAGATTATGGAATCCGAGGGAATTCAACTCACGGATTCCATATACCTTAGATCCCTCTCGTCATCCGAAACCTACAAATATTTGGGTATGTCGGAAGCGTTAGGTATCAACGTTGCTGGCGTGAAGCAATCGTTGAAGGAGCGCTTCTTTGGCCGCCTGAAGAAGGTATTAATCAGTCTTCTTTCAGGCGGGAACAAGGTGCGCGCCTTCAACGGTTGGGTCATGCCGGTCTTGATGTACTCTTTCGGCATACTCAAATGGACTCAGACTGAACTTGATGCCCTGGATAGGAGGGTCCGTACACTGCTGACCGCAAACCGGATGCATTACCCACGATCATCGGTGATGAGACTGTACATCCCGCGGAAGTGCGGGGGTCGAGGCTTTTTAAATGCGAAGACCCTCCACAACCGCGAGGTGTGCAGCCTCAGAGAATATTTTTTAAAAGCCGATGTGGGTATGCACCGTGATGTGGTCGCAGTGGACAAGGGACTCACCCCGCTCTCCATGGCTAAAGAGAACTGGCGCAAACCTGTACTACTTACTACCGATGACCGCAGGAAGGTATGGCAAAGCAAGGAGCTTCACGGACGCTTCTATCGGGCTCTTCATGAGCCCGGTGTAGATTTCTTAGCGTCCGTATCCTGGCTACGTTTCAGTGACCTTTTTGGGGAAACTGAAGGTTTCGTTTGTGCAATTATGGACGAAGTTATCTTGACGAATAACTACCGGAGATATATTATGAAGGACGGGACGGTTGACGTATGTCGGGCATGCCACCGTCCGGGTGAGTCCATCAGACATATTATATCGGGTTGTTCTCGTCTGGCTAACGGCGAGTACTTGCACAGACATAACCAAGTGGCCAGGATTATTCACCAGCAACTTGCTTTGAAATATAAGCTTGTGGACTCTGAGGTACCGTATTACAAGTATGTGCCCGACCCAGTTCTCGAAAATGACCATGTCACGTTGTACTGGGATCGATCTATCATTACTGACAGGACTATTGTAGCCAATAAGCCTGATATAGTGGTGATAGATCGATTAGCGCGCCGCGCAATGATTGTTGATGTTACCATTCCACATGACGGGAACCTCGTGAAAGCTGAGAAAGAGAAAGAAATAAAATATCTCGACTTAGCTCACGAGGTTGTTGACATGTGGAATGTGGACTCGGCTGTCATTGTGCCGATAGTAGTAACGGCCAACGGCCTGATAGCCGATAGCCTCGACCAACATCTTTCGAGGCTCTCGTTAGGCGGTTGGATCAAGGGCCAGATTCAGAAGGCAGTACTCCTCGATACGGCTCGTATTGTGAGGAGGTTCCTATCTCTGCAGCCCTAACCACCGGTAGCTTGGACCCTGCTCCCGACACCGGCGGACCACTATTTTTTATATTTTTAAATGTTTTTTATTTATTTTTTAAGAAATATTTAAAAATGTATTTTATATGGAAAAAATATAAATAAACGAAATAATAATGTAATAAAATAATGTATTTACAAGTGAAAAGAAATAGTGCTGCTTCCGCCGCTATATAGTTTTTACACCATTTAACTGAACATTTAGTCATTTTAGGGAGATGTTTTGTTTAGTAGTAAGTGCTTGAGACGACGACGCAAAAACAAGCGACCAAGGCTAGAATTCTGGTTACTGACAAGACCGGTAAAGGTACGTCGCTTCGTATGTCGGGTTCAGTAGTTAACGTTCATGGCTGGAACTTCGCCGCATGCCGCGCCGTTCCGTTCGGCTTCATAGGGAATATTTATGTTTAGTAACGAAAACATAAGTATTTGTGGTTTGAAAGTAATATCGTTTTTATATTTTGGCTAGACATTACTTATTATTTTACTACAATGCCTAAATATTCACAGAAGTGGTGTGTGTGCGTTCTAGATTAACATAATTTTTTTGCATAACTTACTTGCATTATTTGAAGGCGTAATAACAGATTTAAAAGTCATTAAACCATGTTATATCTGCGTCTTAATGTCAAGTACTGGTGAAAATGATTTTCCTCTAGTTTTCTCTATGATTAGCTTCTTTTAGGAAACCATATCTTAAGACGAGACCAGACGATCGTGATTAGGTAGGAGGTAAGGTGGCAAGAAACAAAAATAAACAGTTGACAAACAGAAGCATTTGAGACAAAACATTATATGCTAAACCAATTTTTCTTTCTTTCACAGCAACCACAATAATAGGTACTTGTATACCAAATAAAAAGGGTTCAGGAACAAAATCCGTAGGTTTGTTTGTAGGATATTGAACGTGTATTACTTACCATTACGAATTTTAGTGATAACATCTATCTTACTCTGCTTTTGACCAGCGAATATATTATCCATGACACATGGCGGAACGTGCCTCTTTGTTATCACTGTAATTTAAAACCATGGAGTTTAACAAAACAAAACAAAACAAATTAAACAAATAACCAAAAAAAAAGCTATGGTCGGACTTCAGTAAAATGACACTTCTAATGTCATTTTTAGGTAATTTCCGAAGAAAGTTCGCTATCAAATGGGCTGACTGTAATTTGGCTATCATTTTTTAACGATATGACAGATAAGAAGTGTCATTTTACTGCAGCTAATAATTAAAAGTTCGAGCATAGAGAGGACGTGAAACACCCGGTTTGAACGAAGTTCTTTTCGTTTTCGCACACTTGCAGGCCAGGCGCACCCCGCATTTTAGGTATGAAGCTACAAGTACGCGGCGGGCTCAACTTGTCGGACTAAGGCCGCGTTTCCACTGACGCGGAGCGGGGCGGAGAGGAGCTTAGCGGTGCACGAATTGACCAATCACTATGCTCGAAATCTCCGCTCCGCTTCAATGGAAACAGCATGAGCGGGGTGGAGCAGAGCTGAGCGGATATTCATAAAAAGCGAGACGATGCGGTGCGGAGGACAGCAGGGCGGTGCTGTGCGGAGGACAGCGGGGCGGTGCGGAGCGGGGCGGTGCGTGACTCGCGCGCAGTGCCTCAGTCATCGTTACGTCATTAGGTGCTCCGCTCCGCCTCACTCCACTCCGCTGACCACTTTTCACCGCTCTTCACCGCTCCTCTCCGCCCAGCTCCGCTTCAGTGGAAACACTGACCACTTTTCAACGCTCTTCACCGCTCCTCTCCGCCCAGCTCCGCGTCAGTGGAAACGCGGCCTAATTCAGTGTGGGCTGCCGCGCACCGGCCGGCTCGCACGTTTGTTCGATACTCGCTCACGCGCCGCGTTGTAAAAGAAGACAAACTTAACGAGTCAGATAGATAGATAAAACATTTATTTGGTGCACACAAAAGACACACAATTAAAGTACAATTAAATGAATATAAAAACAAGGTGCCAAAAAAAAAAAAGAATAGAAGAAAAAATAAAAATGACACTATGCCATACAAAATAAAATTGATAACGTGTACACAGTGCGGTGTGCGTCTCAACTTCTCAAGGTTGCACCAAATGGGCGTCCAGCTCAGCATGTGTCAAGAGATATAGGAGCTACGCGATAGAAAGAGAGGCAACTTCTAGGTGAATAAAACCGTTGGTAATTAACGCTGCGCGACCTGAATTGCACTTTGTGTCGTAGCAAGAGTCGCTATTTATTGAAATAATTTTGCGGAGAGAATCTTCTGTACTTGTACTATTATGTATTTTGTGACACTTAGCGAATGAGAGTCAGAACATTGAGATTCAATGTAAACTAGAGCAGCTATCTTAGATAATATACATCTACATCGAGCCACCGCGTGGCCGGTCATGAGACAGCAATATTATACTTTTTCTAGGTTATGTGGTATGAGAAATGAGGTTTAACGTAAGAAATCTTCCATATTTTGGACTGAAACCCATGTCACATTCGCACAATGCAAAAACTGTCCAAAAATGTTAAATTAATCGACGCAAGATAAATTTTGTAACAGTGCCATGCAAAAATTCGGCACGCCGTAAGGGACAGAAATTTCTCAATTTTCCTAATTATTTCGTATATACCTATGTGTCTCACTTCCATACTTCACACTGTAATCATGGCAACGTCTAGATGTATAATGTCATTGGCAGCTATAGTGTGCCGCGGATGTCAAATGTGACAACCGCGGTGTACGTGTAGGTATTCAGAGTCTCAGAAGTTTGCTGTCCCGAAAAACAAGTTGCGCAAAAATTTTGCTCGCGGTGTCTGCTCTCTAGTTTACATATATTGAACCTCAATGAGCTAGAGTCAAGCTCATTGAAGTTCAATATAACAATTTTTTTGGTCTAGCTCCTAGACCGAAAAAATTTTAACTTGTTGTCCATCACGACACTTTTTTTTTACATAACAAAAGTGCGAACGGAGTACGAAAGTGCGTGTGTACGAGTGTAACGTGCGATAAGGAACTTCGTTCCAAAACTTTTTCTTTTTTTAATAACAGTGCGTGATGTCACTATATTACACATTTTCAAGAAAAAATCAATACGACCTTTACTTACCTTGTCGGACCTTCTCCATGACTTTACTTTTAGTGTCTTTTGGTGTTAAATTGGCAAGTATTTCACTTACAATATCAGAAGGTAGCTGCCCCTTGTTTACCGCTAAAATTATACGATATTCATTTAGTCTTATTTGATATAATATGGCACAAAGAATAGCCGTCTGGAGTTCCCACTTACCTTGACGGATGTCCCTTATGATTTCAAATTTATTGGTACTCCTGTCTACTTTGCCAAGAACATCATCCATGTCGCAACAAGTGATATGTTTCTTTTCTATCGCTGAAATTATTATTAAAGGCTCACTGTAGAATTTGCCAGTACCAAGCCATAATATAATGGCTGAAACAACTTTGTGTTTTTAGCGCGTCCACTCTGATATAGTTTGACCGATGTACCGCGCCTTAGGTATGTGCGTTGTGAGACGGAGGGGGCAGTGCAGGACGCTCAATTGCCAGCACGGGCAGCCCCCCGCCCCCCGTCACTACAGCGGTATGGGTAAAACTATACTCATACATACAGTCTCATTCAAAATTTCGATGACCAAGAATAGTTGTGCGTAACATGTGTGCGTAACATACAATAAAAAATACAATGAAAAATCCTTTCAATTTGACAGTTCAACATCAGTCTTTGCGTTACTAGGGCGAGCGCGCACTGCGGTGCGTTCCGTTAGTTCTGCCGCACTGGGCGGGGCCTACAGTAACAAAACGCATGACCGCAGTGCGCGCACTTCAAAGACATTTATTCACAGATTATGCGTTAGAAAAACGCACCGCAGTGCGCGCTCGCCCTTAACGTTGTTGAACAGACTACTTTTTTCAAAAATATGAAGCAATGGTTAGGTTTTACTTTCAAAATCATTCTGATTATGATTGAAAGACGCAATTGGGGCGCTATAATATTTACGCCCGATTACTGTTCTATTATTATTAGTACGCCCAACTACTGTTCTATTAGCTAAAACACTTCATCTAATAACTTTTGAGAACCTGAATTTGTTGACGAAATTGAATAGTATATGAACTACTTGGTAATCCAAATTATTTCATAAAATCCTATCCAATTTACCTTTTCGAACCTTCTTCAGGACTTCAAATAGACTGTCATTGGGGCTCACATTTGCGAGCATATCATCCATGACTGCGGGAGACAGTTGTCTCTTGCCTATGGCTGTAAAACAACATACACTGGCATGAATTTTATCTTATGAGCGGTAATTTTTGTCCTTTTTGTACCTCAGAATGAATGGAATTGAATGGGAGTTCACATTATTTTTGATTAGTGTGGACATCGGTTGGCTTGTGATGCTGACGAATTAGGAACATATCGTGGACTTCGTGGCCCATGGGACTTTTTTTTAGTACGTACCCGTATGTGCATGGTGTGGTTTAGGAGTAGAGGAAGACCAAAGAAACGATGGATGGATTGTGTGATTTATATGGTTAGAAAGGAGGGAATGGAGGTGACTGCTGATATGATGGCTAATTAGTGATGTTTGGATGAACAAGACATGATGCGCCGACGCATATTGAATTGAGATCAGGGCAGGAAGAAGATGCAATTATTTTAGTGTAAGGCAGCGGTCGCCATTGGATGATTGGATGGCGGTATTTTAAGTCTGAATATAATTATTGGGGATGAACAATAATGTAGACGACGACGTTCCACCGAGTACATGAGGCGCGAGCGCAAATCAATCAACTCAGTGCCCTGCAAGGGTAGTCACAATGATTTTCAATATCACAATCTCAATAAATCAATGCCGACTTTCTGATCGAACTCCATGATCTCCCTTTTTGGCGGGGGGCCGCCTCCTCAGTACTCGGGGTACGTCCAGTTGACAGCTGTCAAAATCGTTCACTGTAAGTTTGGCATCGTAAAGCCAAATGCGCCGACAAACATAATTTCTTAGCAAAAATTATGAAAAAACTGTGATGCAAAATAAGACCACAATATTATTTTGCGGTCTGATTTTTACCGCCATTTTTGATGCCCTCATCGGAAATCTAGGACTATTTTTAAAAGTTAAGATTGCAGGAAGAAGTGGAGTCATAATTGTTACTATTTTACTTTATGAAAGTTTCTTTCTATAAAATTTCAGACTTACCATCTCGAACTTTTGCAAGAACATCGTCCGGCGTGGCGCAGGTAGTGTCGTGTTTCTTTGCTTTTGCTGAAATTATAAGGAATGTCACCCATCAACTACAAAGGTCTCCTAGTCTTTTCTCAACTATGTTGGCGTCAGCTTCCAGTTTAACCGGATGCAGCTGAATATCAGTATTTAACATGGAGCGACCTATCGCCGCAGCGAGTCGTCATGAGCGCACGTGGCATAAGCATCGATTCTTGGTACTTCGGGCCTTTAGTTTATAGATTATTTGTTATTAAAAAGATGTAATGGGACAAAGAGAAGACTCTGTATTTCATAGACAAATATAGGAAAGAACTGTTTTATGGGAACCAGGTCATCCAGAATCTTGACTACGAGTGGCAACGAATCTGGAACACGGGCGAGCAAAGAGTTCGAAACAAGCATGTTACACAGAGTTTAGAACACGGCGTAATGTAACATGCTCGCTGCGAATGATACATTACAGCCCGTAACACCGGTCAGTACCCACATTTTGAATATTGTTGTACTGTACGGGAAGAAGCAGCATGGGTAGGTCCCCTACAATAACAATGATGTTGTAGAAAAATAGATTAAGTTCTAAATTATTATATTTTACAAATAGACTTATAATCGATTCACCTTTACAAATCTTTTTCATAGTCGGAGCACTGTCTTTTTCTTCTAATAATTTACGGAGTGGTGGACATTTTATATTCTCCTTCTCTAAGTCTGAAACTGATATTACGGTATGACAGAAGTATGATCAATAACCAGACAGACTTTGTGCTGTCCAAATGTCTAAAATTCATACAAAACTGCTATAGAAAATACACTTTCAGTTTTAAGAGAAGCCCTGCAGTGGGACCATAATATAAGAAAGGTTTTATGAGTGGACAGTGGTTTATGGAAGGTTTTATGTATGACGGGCTGGTATTTTTATTTTAGTTTTGATTTACCTGGTCTGTGCTGTTTCCTGGCTTTACATTGGAACATAACACCTTTTGTAGATAATCTCCTCCAAAAATTTGTTATCCGTGTGTTCATATTATGTTGCAGGTTTATTTTACGTAATGGATTTTCAGATTCGGGAAATATTTCATCCTTTTCTTTCCCTGAAATTAAATTTATACCAACCGATGTTTCACGATGAAATTTTCCTAATAAGTTTATCTTACAGTAGGTTATCCTCACGATTTCTCTTGTCGTCCTCACGTTCATAGCGGCAGCGTCTAGAAATTGGCATCGAGTTCGGGTACTTCGAAAGTTTCTTCGGTAATACACTTTTTCTTCCTTGTTTGATTAATTTTAGGCCTGGGGTTACTATGGGTTCCCTATTCTCCTGTGCCCAACTCGCCGGACAATATGGGCGTAATTTCAATTCTTTTTTGGGCTTTTCCTTTTCTGTAATTACATCAAAAATAAAGAAGTCGTAGATACTTTCAAATCGCCTAGTTAACTAATGTTTACCTTATTTTATGATATTTATGAGATTACCTTTAGAGAGCTGTCTGATAATATCTGACTTCGTGTCAGTACCAGTATCTTTTTTTCTAGTTTCTTTAATTTTATTTCTAATCAGATTGTCCAAAGATGGCGTAACTTCCCCCTTTTCCATGGCTACGATAAACATTAAATTTTAATTATTTTAGTAATTTTAATATGGTATGGTATTACATTCTATAGAATGTAATTGAGAGCATACTTACCTATATCCATCGCTTTAATGATATCAGGGTCAACGTCTTCTTGTTCGTTTTTCATTCGTTTCTCATATTCCGCTGGTGTTTCTGTATCTTTATTCATCATCAATTCCAGGACAGAGGGCGATACTTGTCCTGCTGTGATGGCTATAATGAAAAAAAATTTGTTTGTTTGCTTTAGCAACTACTAAAAATGGGTCCTCTGAATTTCAAAACAGATATCTTGCATCAATGTTTTCTTATAACCATAATTATTGAAAGAAATCACGTACCTATTATGGTAAAAATGAATGATATAATTTAACCTAATTAATTGTATTTCGATAAACATGGCCACTGGCCAGCCAACTGTCAATTCAGCTTGCTTAGGCATAGGCATATTATAAGTCACTTTTGTACGTCAAAATTTTCAAAAAAACGAGAATTGATTCTAGTCGCCCCTTCCAAGAGGTCCTAGCCACCTTTTTAAGCTAGATGGATCGACGACCTTAAAAAGGTGGCTAGGACAGACTGGATGTGGAAGGTGGAGGACAGGGTGTTGTGGCCAAGTTGTGGCCCAGCCTGGGAGAGACCTATGTCCAGCAGTCGACTGCGATAGGATCAGTTGATTAACTTGTATCTATCTATCTATCTATATAAATAAAAAGAGAAGTCCTGACTGACTGACTGACTGATTGATTGACTGACTCATCAACGCCCAGCCCAAACCCTTGGACCTAGAAAGCTGAAATTTTTCATAGAGGTTTCCTTTATAATGTAGACAAGGAATATGAAAGAATTTTTGGAAATTACATCCCTAAGGGGTCAAATAGGGGATGAAAGTTTGTATGAAAAATCTTATTCCTTGAGTTAATAGACTTGAAACTTGGCACGATTAATCTAAGTAAATTATAAAGTTTGTCATTTTTAGTTTTTCTAAACTACACCCTAAAGAGGAATTTGGGGGGTATCAAAGTTTGTATGGAGGACTTTTAACGCGCGGTCCAATTAATCCCTCAAGTGTCGAATGCACCCCATGTGTGCATAAGAAAAACCATTAAAATACTAGGTATATAAGCTTATATCACACTTATATAAACGTAAAAAAATATCATCCGATGGAAAACCAATCATCATCATTAGTAGTGAACCTATGGACTTCGCAGCTAACCTCCCCCCCCCCGCGTGTCAAATGCACCCTAAGTGTGCAAAAGGACAAACTTTACATAGTAGGTATATAAGCTTAGATCACATGTATATAAACGTAAAAAAAACATCATCCGATGGAAAAAATATCATCATCAGTAGTTGCGTACCCCCGTTAGTACCCCGTACCCCGTTAGTTGCACTCGCTGGGGTTTTGTGTCTAAAATTTGCAAAACTCAGACACTTGAGGGGTTAACACAAAATTTAGCATTTATACTTGAGACTAAAAATGAAGAATAACGTGTATCACAGTTTTTAGAAAATCTATCCCTAAGGGGGTGAAAAGGGATAGTCAATTTTACAGGGCAGGATTTTACTGCGGGGCTTGATTAACTCGAAAATTGGTGTAAATAATCTTTCAGTCAAGGTACGGAAATATCCCAAACGATTTTTTAAAATTACAACCCTGGGGACCCCCCCAGGGTTGTAATTTTAAAAAATCGTTAATAAAAAACTATATTCCCTGTTTTCACCCGAAAACAGGGAATATAGTTTACTTGAAAAATCTTATTCATTTGGTTAATTAACTTGGAACTTGGCACAAATACTTGCCTAAGTAAGTAATAAAGTTTGTCATTAATATTCAAAACTAACCCGGAGGGAAGGGTAGAGAAGGAGGAGAGGGGTGGTGAGGAAGGCGAGGGGGAGGGTGATGGTGATGGAGGGAGGGGGAGGGCGATTGGTTGGTGAGGGGGAAGAGGAATAGGAGGCTGTGGTGAGGGGGAGGGTGTGGAGAGGGGGTCGGGGGGTAAGTGGAAAGGGGGTGAGGGGAACGGGGAAGCAGTGAAGGGGGTGTGACAGTGGGAGGAGGATGTTAGCGTGAAGGGGATGCGGTGAGGGAGTGAGAGGGGTAGGGGGTCGGGCATGGGGAGGAGGAGGATGAGAGCTTTACAGGGAGAGGGGGAGGGATGAGACGGGGTTAGGAGTGAGGGAGGGTTGAGAGGTAGGGTGAGGGGGGGCGGTTAAGAGGGTGAAGGGGGCCGGAGGGGTGATGGGGGTTGAGAGGGAGAGCAGGTGGGGTGAGAGGTGGCGTGAGGGGGTCAGAGCTTCCCTTTATAATGTTCTTATTATTATTGTTATTGTTATTTTCTTAGTTATGTAGACAAGGAATAAGGAAGGATTTTCGTTCCCGTGAGATATTTTTCGACATTCACGCGGGCGAAGCCGCGGGCAAAAGCTGGTTTCATTATATTCGTAAATTTCTGTCAATTTACCTTTACTGATTTCATCCAAAATCTCAGATTCCCCGTCTTCAGTACCTAGTTTGGCGAGTATTTCCCTTTTGCTCATTGGTATGTTAGATTTTTTTGCTGCAAATCTTTTAAAGAGTGGTTTTTGTTTGTTTTTATTTAAAATATCTTCTATGACTGACGGTGATACTTGTCCTTTTTTTATAGCTGGAATTATTAATAAAAAAATTAAAATACAAAGTTAAAAGTACACTAGTTTGTATGTGTATAAATAAATAAATAATTAACTTATTTATTCCACATAAAAGAAATGGCAGTTCCTAAGATTTAAATCACTAGATTTGCCCTCACCGTACACCGTGAGAAGTTCCTGATGAAAAAACCCAATAATCGAACTCTGGACCACATAATCTGCAGTACCGCTTGCGACCACTAGATCAACGAGGCAGTATTAATCGAGCATTTAAAATGATAAGTAACTAGCTGCACCCCGCAGTTTCACCCACGTAGACCGGTGTGTTAATCCAGGGTGTGAGCTACCTCCAAACAAAATTTTATCAAAATTGGTCCAGCCGTTTGAGCGTGAAGAAGTAACAAACATACAAACACACCCCCACACACACACTCACAAACTTTCGCCTTTATAATATTAGTGTGATCAGTTGTAAGACAGTTTCTTTAAATACCTTTAGCGACTTCTTTTACGATTTCAGCTTTGCCTTCACATGTGCATAACTTATCAAATATTTGAGCTATAGTGTGTGATTTCACAAGATGTTTGCATTCCAACCTTTTTAAGAATTCTCTCGCTTCATCTTTATTTAACATCAATTCTATGAGATACGGTGATACCTGACCCGATTTTATAACTGAAAAAGAAATCAAAGTAATTATTACATTATGTATGTATATTGCCTTATAAGTTGCCTAGGTATAGTTAACTCGTAATACATTGCTTTACAACTTTTGACAAAAAACTCACAGTAATTTGAAACTTCAATGTTCAAGTTGAAACTACACTCCCGGGCTCCTAAATCGAGCCACCCTATACTTTTTGTATGGAAGTTTATGGGCATGTTTCACCACCTAGGCTGGTTCCTATTAACTTACTTGGCAGATAATTTCATACAAATTCTGTTCTATTTTTGAATTTATTCGATAAGTAAGTATTGGCTATTCGGGGTTATTCCACAAATCCTCATTGCCGATCCTCATCAATGGGGATTTGTGAAATTTTTGTACACAAATTCCCATTATGGTCTCTATGAGGCGTTAATGGGGATTTGTGGACAAAAAGTTAAGTTAATTTGTGTAAATTACTTACTTAGATGTTACGAAAGAAGTTACAAGTATTTTTATTACAAGTATTTTGGCAGCCTAAGGCTGCATGTCCACCGGAAACGGAGAAAGAGTTTAGATTTAAACTCTGTAGCGGAGATAAGACACTATCTGTATAAATAAAAGAGAAGTCCTGACTGACTTACTGACTGACTGACTGACTCATTAACGCCCAGCCCAAACCTTTGAACCTAGAAAGCTGAAATTTTGCACAAGGGTTCCCTTTAAAATGTAGACGAGGAATAAGGAAGGATTTCCCGGTAGCACGTTCCCGTGGGATATTTTCCGACATCCACGCGGGCGAAGCCGCGCAGGAAGTGCTAGTTGGTTATCTCCGTTTCTCCGCTCCGTAGCCTCGCTCCACTCCGGTGGACAGGCAGCCTTACACTGAAAAAAAAACTTTACATAAGTACCTTTAGCAATATGGTTGACAATTTCATCAATGCCTTCATCGGTTTTTAGTTTGTAAAATATTTCATTTTGATCCATTGTTTTCATTCGACTCCTGCTTTGTAATCTTTCTAACAAATGACTTTTCTTAAACCCGAGATACATATCATTGTTTATCACCATATCTATGAGTGCTGGCGATAAATCCCCTCTTTGTATGACTTAAATGAAAATAACAAAATAATAAAAATAAACAATATTTACAACTAAAGACGTTTAGCGATTCAAAGTTTTATATCTATGGCTAGAAAAAAAGTACCTACCTAGTAATTGTTTCTTTTGTCTATGATGTACATCATGCAAGAGTTCAATAAACCAGAGTACATTATTAAATAAAAATAAAATTAGCTGAAAATATGTACTATTATATTAACAACTACAAACTTAATAAAATCAGCTCTAAAGCATAACTTTAGCATAATCAGCTTAAATTGTTCCCACTGCTGGGACACAGGCCTCTTCTCTTCGAGAGTTAGTGGGCTGTAATAAGCATAACTTTGCTATTATGTAATTGGATGAGATAAACATCAGTATTTATTTTGCATTTGTTCCAAAAGTATTACGTTTGATTCCCATTGGTAGGTGTCGGGTTTATCAAATATGAACATTTTTAGCTCTCCAGTCATTTGGATTTCTTCTAAGTAAATGGCACTACGCTTACGCCAGATTACCCTAATTACGTAACACACCATCAATCGGAATCGGTTTCAGTATGACAGTTCAACTACATTCATTGTGAACTTTCTTCTTTCACATCTCTGCATCCAAGCCAGTTGAATTCAAAATGGCTAAGATTAAATTACTTTTTTACTTACCGTTTCGGATCTCATACATGATTTCTGCCTCGCCAATCTGGGTGCCCAACTTGTTGAGTATTTCATTCATTGTCATTGGTAACATTACTGCTTTGCTTCCATCTTTCATAAACTTTACATCCTTCCCTTTATTTGTACATAAAGTCAGCATTTTATTTAATTACAGATTATCATGCAAGGAAATATATTCAGCGCCAAACTTTAAGTAGGTAGGTACTGATAAAATGATGATAAATGATAAGCAGGTACAGATAAGCACAATAAGTGCAGTCGAACTCGTAATTCTGTGGTTGAAACTGCAGACCGTTCACAGTTATGTTACCTCTGATTTTGCATCATTGTCACAGTCATAGTGGTCTTTATTGTTGATAAAGTAAGGTTGCTTTTGGGTTGCTACCATTGACAAGTCTGTTAAAATCACAGTAATCTATATTTTCGTTGCAATAAAGTTGCTACTGGGTTGCTACTATCAGAGAGCTGAAATAACTGTCTGTATCTAACCGTCACATTGGTCTTCAAGCAAAAATAGACCTTGACGTTTTACTGACCTAACATTCAACCTTAGGGTGCTAAAGCAATTACGAGGTCTACTGTACAGTCAACCGCACTTCCATAGCAACATGTTTTTGATAGAGTTTTTATTTCGTATAGTTCAAGTATTACTAGAGAGGTCACCATTTCTATTTTCTCTCTTCAGTTTAAATTGACCTTATGTATTAAAATTACAACTGTCATTCTTTGACATCATCATCTTCCTGCCCTTATCCCATGTTACTTGGGGTCGGCGCAACACGTTTTCTTCTTCCATTCTCCTCTGTCAACTGTCACGCTCTCATTCACTCCCTTCTCTTTCATATCATTCCTCACACAATCCATCCATCTTTTCTTTGGCCTTCCTCTGCCTCTCCATCCATCAACTTGTATATTCATCACTCTTTTAGTCACATGCGTTTCGTCTCTCCTCATCACATGCCCATACCAACCCAAACGATTTCCTTTCAACTTTTCTGTCACTGGCGCCACTTTCAAACTTCCTCTTATATACTCATTTCTTACTTTATCCATTCTCGTCACTCCACACATCCATCTCAACATTCTCATCTCCGCTGCATGCAATCTTTTTTCATCCGTCTTCTTCACTGCCCAGCATTCCGATCCATACAGTACGACAGGCCTTATCACGGACTTGTAAATTTTCCCCTTTAACTTGAGGGGCATCCGTGGGTCGCAAGTTGTTCCTGTAACCTGTCGCCATTTCATCCATCCTGAGTTGATCCGGTGTGTTACGTCTCGGTCTACTTCGCCATCCCCTTGGACAAGCGACCCGAGGTACCGAAAATCGGAGCAGATCGGTAAGGGCGTTCCGGCAAGAGACATGGGCACCGGACCCGAGAGGCCGCCAAAATCACAAAACAGATACTCCGTTTTGGTCCGACTTACTCTCAGGCCAACGGTCTCCAGTCTTTTCCACCACACCTCCAATCTACTCTGGACCTCTAGGCCGCTCTCGGCAACCAGCACAATGTCATCGGCGAACAGCATACACCAGGGAGCCTCTTCCTGGATGTCCGAAGAAAGAGCATCCATTATCAGCACGAAGAGGTAAGGGCTGAGTGCAGACCCCTGGTGTAAACCGACAGCCACATCGAAGCTGCCAGTAGTGCCCACTGTAGACCGGACTTGGGTACTGCATCGACTGTACATCGCACGAATCAACTGCACATACTTCCCTGGCACACATTTCTCCTTAAGTGCCCACCACAAAACTTCACGAGGTACTCGGTCGTATGCCTTTTCGAGGTCAACAAATACCATGTGCAAGTTTTTATGAGCACCTCTGTATTTCTCGCACAGCTGGCGAATAGCAAAAATGGCATCTGCTGTTCCTCGACCAGGCATAAAACCGAATTGGTTTTGCGAAATTTCACTCTCTTCTCTCAGTCGCCTTTCAATAACTTTCTCCCAAGCCTTCATACTATGTGACATTAGCTTTATTCCTCTATAGTTGTTACACTCCAGCACATCACCTTTGTTTTTAAAGATGGGCACCAGCGAACTGTTACACCATTCGTCAGGTATGGCTTCTTCTAGCAACAACTTATTGAAGAATAAAGCTAACCACGTCCATCCATCTACCCGTAATAACTTCCATACTTCTACTGGTATTCCGTCCGGACCTATTGCTTTACCATTCTTCATCCCATTAACTGCTATTCTCACTTCATCCATACTAATCATTCTCACTAACCCCTCATTTACTGGTTTATTCCCAAGCACACCACTCCAGTCATTCTCCTCATTCATCAGTCTTTCAAAATAGCCCTTCCACCTATCCTTAATTTTCTCATCATCCGAAAGAACTGTTCCAGTTTCATCCCTTATACACTTTATCTGACAGACATCCCTCGTCTTCCTCTCTCTAGCTCTAGCAAGCCCGTATAGATGTTTTTGGCCTGCTGGATTATCCAGTGTGTCATAAAGCTTGTCTTGGGCTTTTGCTCTCGCTATGGCCACAGCTTTCTTGGCTTTTTTCTTTAGAGCATCATACTCACTCTTTTTTTCTGCTTTCAAACTAACATTCTCATCTTCAACACTCTGCCATTCCTTGAACTTTCTCTTCTTATTCTGCAACACATTCTGTATTTCTGTCGACCACCACCATGTATCCCTATCTATTGTACCCTTTCCTTTCGTCTCTCCCAAAATATATTTCGCTGCACTCCTAATATACCCCGCCATTTCATTCCAACATTCATTTACACTTCGATCATTCATGTCCCCCATATCTATTATTTTATCCACCACTCGCTCTTTAAATTTCTTCGCACAATCATTCTTCTCCAGCATATGCCATTTTATTTTGGGTGGAGGTCGCTCTTTGTTTTTATTGGGCTTTATTTCTACGACCATTTCCATAACTAGGAGTCTGTGCTGTGCCACGAGGTCTTCTCCCGGTAGCACTTTGCAGTCTTTGACGTATTTTAAGTTCTTGCGTCGTACTAGAAAGTAATCAATTTGCGTCTTGTGATTGCCACTTTTGTACGTAATTAGGTGTCCGTCGTTCTTCTGGAACCAAGTGTTGGCTACTGCCAGGTCAAATGCGGTAGCGGATTGCAGCAATGTCTCTCCCTCGTTATTTAGGGTACCAAATCCCCATCCTCCATGCACTCTTTCATAAACCCCTCTCATTCTTCCCACATGTCCATTAAAATCCCCTCCAACTATCAATTCTTCATGCACCGGAATGTTCATCAAAACTGTATCAAAGTCCTCCCAAAACTTCTCTTTCACCCTTTCATCACATCCTACCTGCGGTGCATACACACTAATTACATTCAGCATTACATGTTCTAACATAACTTTTACAACGATTAATCTATCATTAATTCTTTTTACCTCCATCACGCCTTCTTTCAAATTACTGTCTAACACTATTCCCACTCCATTTCTTTTCCCGTCACTTCCACAGTAGAAAAACTTGTATCCTTCACCGATTTCTCTCGCTTTCGTTCCTTTCCATTTTGTTTCTTGCAAACACGCCACATTTATTCGCCTTTTTTTTAAATACATCCGCTAACTCTCTGGCTCTTCCAGTCATCGTCCCAACATTCCAACTTGCATACCTCAATCTCACTTCCCGAGCTCGCTTCTTACGTTGCCCCCGCCCGGGGTGGTGCAACAACCCTTGTCCACTTCCCGCAGGAGCCGGGTGCTGCCCCTGCGCGTCGCCTGTGGGGTACGCCCTAGCCCTATCGCGCATCATATCTTTAATCATCATTGTTGCTGAAAGTTTTGGCAAAATTTTACAGTCGGCCGCCAGCCTGACACCAACCCTCCTTGGGAATGCGATTGTTGATGGTTTGCCCGCTATCGCGCGGGTGACCCATAGTGCTATATGGTATGCAATGGGTCATGAGCTCCCTTAGTCGCCTCTTACGACACCCACGGGATGAAATGGGGTGGTCATATTCTTTCTCCGGGACCGACACGGATACTGTCATTCTTTGACAGTTGTATGAAATTCCTATAACACGGTAAATTGACATAGTGGCAATTTGCTGGGGAAGCGCCATGGTAGCCCGCAAATTTTTTGCAATTTGCAAGTCTATTATTAGGTAGTATGACTCGGGACTGGAACAAATATGTATTTACAGAACTAGAATCAGTAATACAACTTCTTAAGTTAGTATAATCCTCAAATGCCAAGATTTCATAAAATAGTTATTCAATTGGATTAAGTTACTGGTCTTAAAGAGTTATATTGATGACTTTACTGATTAAAATTCCGTAAATACGTAAGTACTTGTTATGGTACGCGAATCATTATCATTACATCACATTATCACACAACCTAATATCTACTGACTTGCAAATTGCAAATAAACCTAACACAATTTGCATTTCGTGGGCTGGCACTTTCGCCCCAACAATTAATTTCTCTGACTGTACGATAAAATGTTTAGTAAATAAACAAAATACTCACATTTGTTTCCCTGTTTCTTGGTCTTCGCATCACTAGAGGGTAATATATTCTCTATTTCAGTTTCTGATTCCAAATATGGTAGGCTACTCTTTGTGACTACTGGATTGTGTTTTGTACCATCGACACTTTTTATATTTTTTATCATCTTGTCTGTACGTGGTGGCGGCGGGATTTTCCTCGTATTCTTACAATTACCTGAAATAATATTTACCAAATCTAGTCTTCCAGACTGGCTTCTTACTTTAATTCCTATGTTTAAGTAACAACTTATCCCTATATTTTATAAAAATTAAGAAAAATTGCAATTTTTGCAAATTGTGGGAAATTAACCCGAGCTAAATGACGTCAATGAAATGGCAAAAATTGGGATTTTTTAAATTTTTATAGTAAAGACAAGAAAAAAATACCTAATCTAAGTTTCCACCATTGACTCGAATCACACAATTACAGCGATTTGGCATGCTTAAGAACAGTTCATCAAAATCACTTTCAGGAATGGCCGCCCACGTTCTTTCTAACAAGTCGAAAAGTTGTTGTGGGATATTATGCACGACTAGCTTTTGCCCGCGGCTTCGCCCGCGTGGATGTCGGAAAATATCCCAAGGGAACCTGCCACCGGGAATTCCTTCCTTATATTCCTTGTCTACATTATAAAGGGAACCTCTGTGCAAAATTTCAGCTTTCTAGGTCCAAGGGTTTGGGCTGGGCGTTGATGAGTCAGTCAATCAGTCAGTCAGTCAGTCAGTCAGTCAGTCAGTCAGGACTTCCCTTTTTATTTATATAGATATCCATACTCGGCAGAGCTCTTCTTTGGAGCATATCCCATGCGTGTTCAATTGGGTTGAGGTCTGGTGACTGAGCAGGTCACGGCAGAACGTGATCCAAGCATCGGTAAGAGTGCGTGTTACGACTCTAGTCGTGTGTGGTCTTGCATTGTCGTGCATTAGTAGAAACCAATCACTCAACGGGCTTCGCAAAGGGATAATCACGTCTGAAATAATCCTATCCGCATAAATCTGAGCATTGAGGTTGCCCCTGATCCAAATGAGATTGGTTCTTCCACCGATCCAAATACCGGCCCAAACGATTATTGTTCCCCCTCCATATTAATGAACTTCAGAACACAGTGGTCAAACCGTAACTTTTGAGTCCAACATAACTATGCAAAAAGAGCAGATACAATCCAGACCAATAACATCTGTTAATTTAAATAAATTTAATAACACTTTAATTTGTAAGTTAAATGATCAAGAACTGAAAATGAACAATGTTCATTTAAGAAGATCACAAAAACCATCAGCCCTAAGTTTCTATTTAGTGACTGGGCAACTAAAGGACTCAGGAAAAGTAGGGAAAGACTTTTCGAGCTGTATGGCCTTAAGCCTTATATTAACACGGAAACTTTTAATTAGTATGTTGCTACTTACTCTAGAATTTTTAAGAATACTTGTAAGGCAGCTAAAGCCTTATACATTAGCAACAAGGTTAAATCAGCAGATAATAAAATAAAGACAGTTTGGAAAATTATCAACAATGAAACGAACAGGAACAGAAAGCATAATATTGATTACACACTGGAGTCGTCATGTGGTCTCATTTCCTATAGCAAAGAAGTTGCTCAAGAATTTGTAAATTTCTTTACCAGTATCCCACTTAAAACTACTGAGGTCTTAAACTCCTCGCCCTCGCTCTCTTTTGATTTAGTAAGGGCGACCGTTTCGGCCTGCCCGATTGAATTTAACTTTAAGCATATTAACCCCATAACAGTAATAAAAGCTTTTAAGCAAATTAAGATCAAACTGACCGAAGATCTTTGGGGAATGTCCATTAAAGTCTGTACCTCCATAATTGAGACTATAGCGCCTTACTTAACCTTCATATTTAATTTTTGTGTAGATCAAGGAGTTTTCCCGGATTTAATGAAATACAGTAAGGTAATTCCACTTTTTAAATCCGGAGACAGTAAAGACAAAAATAATTATAGACCAGTATCCGTGTTGCCGGTTTTCAGCAAGGTGTTTGAAAAGGTAATGCTTAATCAAATGCTCAATCACTTTAACACGAATAAAATACTTCACGATCAACAGTTTGGTTTCACCAAAGGACGTTGTACGACCGACGCCGGTGTAACCTTATTAAAACACATTTTTAACGCGTGGGAAGAGGCCCAAGACGCCATAGGCATTTTTTGTGACCTCTCCAAGGCATTTGATTGCGTCGATCATGAAACCTTACTCTTGAAACTTGAGCATTACGGACTTGGAAAACTTGCCCTCAGTTTAGTAAAATCTTATTTAAATGATAGACAACAGCAAGTTCAAATAAATGGTGTCAATTCACTCTGTTTAAAAGTTAAAATGGGTGTTCCACAAGGCTCGATATTGGGCCCTTTCCTCTTTTTAGTGTGTATTAATGATTTACTCCATTTATTAAAAAATCAACCACAAATGGTCCTATTTGCTGATGATACTTCATTAATTTTTAAGGTAGATAGACGTGCTACAAATTTTGACGACGTTAATAATGCCCTACTGCAGATCCAAAATTGGTTCACTGCTAATAATTTAGTATTAAATGGGAAAAAAACTAAGTGCATCAGATTTTCTTTACCAAATGTCAAAAGTAGTGATTGTGAGATAGTATTGAATCAAGAGAAACTAGAATTCGTCGATAAAACCGTTTTCCTGGGGATAACGCTCGACTCAAGGCTACAATGGGGTCCTCATTTAATATCACTTGCAGGACGGCTAAGTTCAGCAGCTTATGCTGTCAGAAAAATCCGTCAATTTACTGATGTAGATACCGCGAGGCTAGTCTATTTTAGTTACTTTCATAGTATCATGTCTTACGGTATTTTACTTTGGGGACGGGCTGCAGATATCGAGTCCATTTTTATTCTGCAGAAACGAGCCATCAGAGCCATATATAATCTTCGCAGGCGCGATTCTCTAAGGGAACTGTTTAAGGATATTAACATCATGACGGTACCTTGTCAATATATCTACGAAAACATCATGTACGTAAGAAAAAATTTACATCTTTTTAATAAAAGAGGTGAAAGGCATAATTATAATACTAGAAATAAGGACCTATTAGCTCAACCAGGTTTCAGGCTGGCTAAAGTAGACTCATCGTTCATGGGGTACTGTTTAAAATGTTACAATAAAATACCTCCACACATACTTCAACTAAATGAGACGAAATTTAAAACTTGTATAAAACGCACACTATGCAGGCAGGCATATTATAAGTTGGGGGATTACATAAATGATAAAAATGCTTGGCTCCATGCTGGTACTGCTCCACAACCTCAACTAATTAATTAACATTTGAAGATACTGTTGGAACTGCTGAAGATTGTAAGAATAGCTTTGCATTGTGTAGACTCAATCACCATTGTATTGTATAATTGCTTAGCACATGTGTGAGTACTATGTACCTACTCTAAAGCTACCATTTACTGGGTACGTCTTTATTTGACTTGGATGTGCCCTGGTGGCTGAGAGTGTGTCATGTTCACTCTAATGCCTCGCTGATGGTGGCGCATGTGTTGGATCATTTAACGAATCCATACGTCAGGTTCGTCAACGGGCGCTGTTGGTGGAGGCTGGTCATACCTTAGCTGCCACGGCTTGTTTTAATTTTAATTTTGAATTGTTTTTTTTTTTTTTTTTAATACGGACGCTTTTAACGTTCATCGTTCTCACATGTATAATTTCAACATGAATGATGTAACCAATATTTTGTAACCATATTTTGATTTAAAAGAGTGTCCGTGGAGTTTCTTGCCCGTTCTTCTCCATAGATCTACGTTTTGGAATGGGCAACTAGCTTCAACTTTCTGACTTACCTACTGACCAACTCTTTGACAATTCAAAAGTGCCTGTAATTGGTTTAATTGAAATAAATGCTTTGAGTTTGAGTTTGAGCTTCCTGACAAAATTTCAAACATTCTTGGCGTCCAGAGGTCCTCCAAACTCGAGTACGTCTTGTATCCGGCCTCATACCGAGATTCATCGGAAAAGCAAACACAACGTCAGTCTTCTTCCTCCCAATTTGTGTTCGCGAGCCCATTTTAAACGGTCCCTGTGATTGCGAGGTTTTCTCAGCGGCCTTCGGGAACGCAGTCCCACTTCACGTAAACGATTTCGGATGGTTTGGTCGCTTATCAATAAGCCTGAAAAACTGTGGAGCCTCGTACCCGTCGAGCAGTATTTTGGATGTACCGGTCCTGTCTGCGAGTGGCGATGCGAGATCGTCCTCCATGTCGCTCGGCCACGCTGCCCGTGATACGATAGCGATAGCGTGTTCAGAGGCGGGTTATGACGCTCTCTGTAGTGCCAAGAGCAACAGGAATATTGCAAGCTGGTTCCAGGCAACGTACTGTACGTTGCCTGGAACCAGCTTGCAATATTCCGACGGCTCTCATCATTTCTTCTCGTGTCAAATGATGTCGTCGCTCCATATCGATGTAATTTTTTTCAGTTCCGATGCAGAAATTGTAATGGTTTTGTAAAAACGCTGTTACAATGCGTTTCAACTAAGAATAGGAATGACCTTGCGCCATATTGTGAAGATTTTGCAAAATAGCATTTTGTTTACACATTTGCAAAGTCAGCAGTGACATATTTTAACAAAAACAAATTCCAAAAACAGAACTGAAATGGATAAGGATAACACTACAAAACTTTGCAAGCCCTAAATTTCTAGCTTCAGTTGACAGTTAGAGGTCAATGACTTTCTTATTCTTAGTTGAAATGCATTGTACACACTTTTTAGGAATCCTGATTGGCAGTTTATTTTTTAAATCAAAATTTAAAGAATTTTTTTTTATTCAAATAGTGAAATTTACTAAAAAGAATCAATAATGATGCAAAAAAGTTCAAATAATAATCCTCAATTGCGGCGATACTCTAAGACGTACATGATCCCTAGACACTTTTGATGTGTGTAAGCAAGTGTATGTAAGCGCATTACTTCAAAACGGTTGCGCATATTTGGCTAATTCTTTTTTTTTTTGTTGTGTTTGTAATTGTCACGACAAGGTTTGCATAACAGATTTTTTTTGAAAATTCACTGGAAATATCGGAAATTTGTATGGTATTTATGTATGAGAACAGACAACACACAGCCTAAAATCACTGGATATAGAGACAAGAAATTCACCCGGGCGACGCTGGGCACGAACAGCTAGTTATAGATAAAAATCTGATTCATATTTAGAAGACGTCTTGGTCTCTTCTTACCTATAATTAGCTTCGGGTATATTTTGGATTAGCTTTACATATAATTACTATCACTTACATTTACTGCCTTTCCTCACAATTTTAGTTTCAGTGCCACCAGTACGTCTCTTGGGATATATTTCATGCAGTTTAGTTCCTGGTGACAAATAGGGTTTGGTTCCTATCCCTCTTAGCAGAGGCTTACTTCTTTTACCACACTTTTTACAAACTTTTTTATCTTTATTTAAGACCATGTCCATCCATGATGCCGAATCTTTTCCTTTTTTCTGACCTTAAAACAAAATTCTAAAGAGCATCAAACCTTGTTGGTATAAGTACGAGTATCTACACTGTCTGCAAGTTTTTCAAATAGTGGACGCAGGGTATGCCAGTGGCCCAATGGCCTATCACACTTTCTTTCACAATCCAATTTGAATTTTCATATGTTTGAAAAATTCATCTGCTCGACAACGTAAATAACGCAATGTACGTTGTAGAATTGTCAAAAATAAAGACATTGCAATTGTTATTGAACTGAAAAGTCTTTATTAATGCAAAAGCAGGGAGTACTTCGTACTTCGAAAACATTATATTTAATCAATCTAAATAGAAATTTTTATTTAATTTCAATAGGGCAACATAATATTTTTTTTTAAATACCTTGATCTTGTCCTGTCCATAGGAGATTGGGCGATTCTGCCCTGGATCCCAATTTTTTTTTTTTTGTGGGTGGGAATTCATCAAATGACTTCTAACGCTCTGGGTGGAGCGGAAGGGCGTGTCAGACTTTTACTGACTAAAACCCACCCGTGTTCCTTCAGTTGGCTATGCCAGGGCCACGGTATCTCTTTTGATCAACCCGCGACCCCGACGGCATCGGCCCTATCGGACCCCATCGTTTTGCTAATATCCCTTTGAGGCGCTCGTGAAACACAACGGGCCGTCAACCCGGGCCTGGGGGCCTACTCTCTAAGTCTGTCCGTCTTTCCGTCCGTCCGTTCATCCGTCCGTCTGACATTACGATCCATCAAAACAATTGTAAAAGTTAAATTTTTCGGACGGGCAAAAACACATAGGGAGTAGGGACAACTGGCAAATCATGTTGTCATTCATACTTCGTTCGGGCCCCAAACCAATCATCCATCCGTAGGTGATACGGAGTAAGAAACGCCCGAAACGAAGGCCGAAACTACGGGCTTCGTGCTTAGGGAGTAGGCCCCCTGGTCCTTACCGTACGGCGAGCTACCCACTACTCGCCGTCCGCAAGCCCGCGCCTACGGTGGCCGGGAATCAGCTACCGATTCCCGCCGCCCAGGGCGTCTCCTGCGGCGACTGAGGGCGTGAGGTTGCCTCTCCCTCACGCGTTCCGCCTCCTCCTTCGCGAGCATTACTGCTTCGCAGAAGGCGGTGCCGGCCTCCGTCCGTTTATCCGTCTGAATTAACGATCCATCAAAACAAGTGTAAAAGTTAAAATTTTCGGACGGGCTAAAACACATCGGGAGTAGGGACAACTGTCGTATCTTGTTGCCATTCATACTTCGTTCGGGCCCCGAACCAATCATACATCCGTAGGTTATACGGAGTAGGAAACTCCCGTAACGAAGGCCGAAACTACGGACTGCGTGCTTAGGGAGTAGACCCCCAGGTTCGGACGCGAGAGATCGCCGCCGCCGATCGCCTCCGTGAGAACACGGCGGTGCTCCGCCCAAGCCGGGCAGACCTCCACTGTATGCTCCACCGTGTCCTCCAGGCGATCCACACAATGGTGACACCCGGGCGTTTCCTCCCGCCTTATGCGTAACAGGAACCTCCCGAAACAACCGTGTCCGGTGAGGACCTGCGTAAGGTGAGGACGCCGTGGCGCCTCTCCAACCACTCCTCAAAGAGGGGACTTATCGCCGCGATTGTGGCGTGCCCAGCGCTGGGTTGCGACAGTCGCACTCTCCATGTGGCCATGAGATCCCGCCGGAGCTATGTCCGCTGTGCCGTGATTTCTCGCGGCTGCGGAGTTACGTCCCGTCGTTTCGCCTCCTTGCGCCACTCCCACACGTGCGCGAGGACTTTTGCCTCCAGATCCCATGGCGGCAATCCGGCAAGGAGGCTCGCCGCCTCACCGGAGACCGTGCGGTAGCCCCAAAGGCCAGAACCCAGGCTCTTCCAGGTAAGCCGTTGGGTCCGGGGGCGGTATTTTTGGCTCCAATTTATGCAAACCGGAGCTCCTTTTACGTGGGGCATTCCGGTCATTGAACGTGCCGCGGCCCAGGCGGCCGGCGCGCGCGGCGATTTGCGCCCCTAGGACGCGGCGCCCGCGTGCACCGCACACCCTGCACTATAGGTAAAGCCGCCCCTGTTGGGCGCCAATAATTAAGCTACGGTGCCCAAGTTAACAATTTTATGTTTTATTTTATAATAAATATTTCCAAATGAGTTTATTTTCCAAACTAGCTAGTTTGCTAGTTTGTTTGCATTTATTCCAATAACGGACTGTCTTAAAAATTAATAAATCGCAAACATAAATCAACGATAAGTACGAGTATTAAGGTTAATAATAATCGGAAGTTCATGTTATTTAACAATGAGAATTTTGTTCGTGATCCTATATCTAGAGTACCTACTCTGGATCGAATGACAACACGGTATGAAAATATTCAACACCCGAATAAATGAAAACAAAAATCATGAAAAGAGGTCGCAAAATCTCAACACACAACTTCAAAAATAACTTACATTTACACATATTCTTACAACTAGTGCTCTGTTTGAGGGCCGCATTCGGCGCGGCCACTTTCGACGTTTGAGTAGCTGAGTTCATCAAACCTTAAATCACAAAAATGTGTATGAATTTTATCATTAGTAAAATGACATTGTTAAGTTCAAAACTGTTAAAGTCAGTTCCGACTTCTGTGATGTAAATAACAAGAACAGTTAGTGCTTATCGGAAAATGTTAAGACTACCACTTAGGTGCAGCGCAGACGACAGACTTTTTGTGCGATCGAGTCTGTGGCGCACAAAATGTATTAATAATAATTAATACATATTTCACGCGTCACGACGCCGAGCGCAGTCGCGATCTACGCAGGACTCGCCTCAGTGGTGCCTCATGTGAACAGAACTTTAAAATAATTCGCTCTGACCATTAAGGAACTACTTCATTTAAAACTTACATCTACGACAGCATTGCTTGGGTCGGAAATCTGGCAGTTTTGTTCTTGATTTGGAACAGGGGCCGAGACAGACATTCCTTCGCCCTTCCTTCCTTGGTTTATCTATCATCAATTTTATAAGCGAAGGCGATATGTGGCCACTCTTTATAACTGAAAAGAAGTTTGCATTTTTACCTAATATAGCTTAAATCTTCCATGTATCTTCCATGGAAGATTTTAGTACAGGACATTTTTGGTTTGTTGGTTGTTATGGGCATGTGATGAGGAGATACAAAACGCATGTGGCTAAAAGAGTGATGAATATACATGTTGATGGATGGAGAGGCAGACGAAGGCCAAAGAAAACACAACCACACACAATCCATCCAGATTGTGTGAGGAATGATATGAAAGAGAAGGGAGTGAATGATAGCGTGACGGTTGATAGGGGAGAATGGAAAAAGAAAACGTGTTGCGCCGACCCCAAGTAATATGGGATAAGGGTAGGAAGATGATGATGATGGTGCCCGCCGGCAGCGTCTAGAGACGACAGTACTAGTAATATTCGTGGTACTGAAAGTGCGTTGAGCGCAAAACATTCATCACGGACCGCCTTCAAAGCCATCAGTTTAGTACGTCATTTGTGTTGTAATGCGTGCAGTAAAAAACACGCTTGGTTTGTATTAAAAGTTTTGACAATGCCGCCTCCTAAGTCGTGCCCTATAAGTATTTATTTATTTGTATACCTATGTATATCACTGTATAATTATGAACTAATAGTTTACAATTTGATGGTTTGACATGGATAGATTTTAAACTGTCGAAAATTAACACTTTATATTGTAAACAGTATCGTACAGTCACAATTTATTAAGAGTTTACAATCTCACGAGTTACAATGTAAACTAACCAAGTTCATAATTATCCGGTGACATATATACTTTATTGTACACCAGAAACAGGTGCCCGGACAGGGGGTCGTCTAGCACCTATGTGCTGGTCTGGTCCCTGGGGTGGTCACGGAGTGCAATGTGTTCTGGTGCGCCCCCAGAAACTGTCAGTAGCACATAGTGACGTAGTGACAAGGAGGCAACATATCCTGAGATGCTTGAGAAGTGGAGAGGTATTCCACGAATATCAGGACAGTCCTGGAAGTACGGTCAAGATCCCTACCCGTATCTTACTGGAATACTTCATTCCTCCGAGCACATTTGCTCTTGTGAGTCTCCACTCAAGCCGGCCAATAAAGGCAAGAATGAGGTGGGAGTTCTGTTCCTCATCAGTGTTCACTCCAGCCGTTGAATAAAGTTGGTGAGGAACAAGACTTTTCCCGGGAGATTTCGGGTTCGTGGGGTCAGTACTGCCCAACAGCTCGCCACATGCTGCCCTACGGGCTTATGGATATCTCTTTGTCTGGCTCTTTACCCTAGACTTTCGGCAAAGTAAACTCTAGCGGCACAGACCTAGAGGTGAAATAAATTGTTATTATATTAAACTATTACTAACTAATGCCGCCTCTGGCGGCGGCCGCTGAGGCGTCTCCGTTTTCAGCAGTATGTAGTATTGATAGGAATGTATTAAGTCTGGTAAGCGTTGTAACCTATTGGATATATGGATGTAGCGAGTGAGCAAAGTCACAGCTATTTTTCAAGTAAGAGATTGCATTACTAACTGGTTTTCAGACATTTTCATCATCATCGTCATGCAAAATCAACGTTTTAAAAAGAAGAACTTCCTTACCTTTACCGACTTCTTCCAAGATTTCAGTCTGACCATCGCAGGTGCCTAACTTCTTTATTATTTTATCCTTATTTAATATTCCTTTTTTAAACTCCGTGCGATTAATATTCTTAATTGCCAGTTTTATGAGGGATGGCGATACTCGACCCTTTTTGATGGCTGGATGTTAAAAAACAATTTTAAAATTAGGAAAAAAAGCTCGTAGATTAAATACACATCGAACTTGACAAAGAGACTGTCTTTCTGTTATGAGTGACGGAGATGACGCTCTACTTAATGGAATTTAAAAGACTCGCACTCATTTAGGCGAGCCGCGCCGCATTGCAACGCATTGGAAAAACCCCCCTGCATCACTTTAGTACATTTTGTATGATCCATCACTCACTACAGACGCAACTTACTGGCTGATCGGTTGCCAGGCGAACTGTTTCCAACCACCTAAATTGGTCTCATTAACTAAGCTAGGGCACCTCCACCTTAAGTTAAGTAAGGTTAGGTAAGGTTAGAACTGTGAACAATCGCTCGCGAGCCGAGCGAGCAAAGCTAGCGGTACCGCGGTAGCGGCTGGTGAGCGCTACATCCAAGTAGGTCGCAGTTACTTTGCTATTTAGTATCTGATGCCAATTTTTTGAGGATCGGTTTTTGTGTGCCTTTTAGTCAGTGCTAAATAAATGTATTTTCTTTATCTTTCAAATACAAGGTACCTTACCTTTACTGATTCTCTTCATGATTTCAGCGTTTCCATAATCAGTCCCCAGCTTGGCAATTATGTCATATTTGTTCCATGGTTCTCTTTTAACTTTACTTGTCAAAAGTTTCAATTGTGATGGAGATACTTGATCTGTCTTCATCGCTGTAGTTATGGTTTAACAGTTGTACCAAAGTTCAAAACAAAAACTAGAAGTGTTACCATAAATTCCAAGTCATATTGTGAACTATACACTAATTCTGTGACTATACTGACTAAAAGTTACCCATAAAATAATTGGTTGGCTAACACATCACAGGTTTTTTTGCAGCGGTACAATTTTTTTTTTTTTGACAACCTTATTTCACAATGGCTAGCACATAACAGAGTGCAAAAAGGTTTAATAAACTTACGAGTACCTTCTTCAATCTTTTTCATAATTTCATCTATACCCTTAGGAGTGCCGAGTTTGTCGGCTATGTCCTTCTTGTTCAATGGTTTCAAAAATGGTTTTTCCCCAAATTCTTCTAAAGATGGAATATCATTTTTGTTTAGAATATTTTTAATCTTTGATGGTGTTATTTCCCCCTTACTTATAGCTGAAATCAATATTTCGCAAAAAGCTTTAGTAAACTTGTACCGTGTTCAATATTTTTCATAATTTCATTCCAATCCTTACCCTTAGAAGTGCCGAGTTTGTCGGCTATGTCCTTCTTGTTCATTGGTTTCAAAAATGGTTTTTCCCCAAATTCTCTTAAATATGGTATATCTTTTTTGTTTAAAATATTTGCAATCATTGATGGTGTTATTTCCCCCTTACCTATAGCTGAAATCAATATTTCGAACGTTTTTATGATCACAAGTACATCTGGTTATGTTTTTACATATGTTTGCTGACCTGTCCACCACCTGACCACCTGACCACTTGATGCTAGAAATTGACACTAATGACAGCTCACTTCAAGCTTACTTCACCTACGTGTTTACGAGGTATTGTTTCAGAATAGATCGGCAGGTGCCTAAGTTTTCGTGCTAAGACCCCATTAAGTTCCCTTACCGGTTTACCGGTTTTATTACCTTTCCGGATTTTGGGAAGGATTCTGCTTGACTTGTCAAGTATTCCATCTTTATTTCTTAGAGCTATAGGCATGCTGGTTTCGTTTGTCTTCATTGCTAAAATAAAAATTAATCTATATTAATTAAATAACTAACTGAGTATCTAATCAAATTACATTTTCCTGATAGTAGTAGTACCTACCTACACTGTCGGTTCCAGAAGTATCTGATGAAAATGTAAACAAATGCAACAGAAAACGTACCTGTGGATACTAATAAGAATAAGAATAACATTTATTACACACACAAGATTCATGATAGGTACACAAGAGCAGATGTACAAAACAAAAAAAACACGGATATCTACTACATCTACACAGATCATATAACCCTGTCTCCTAAATTAGTTAGTCCAGTAGTCGTGTATCTTAGGAGACAGTGTTAGGCCATACAGGGCAGTTTAACATGTAGGTATAGGTAGCTGCAGCCCAGAGTGTTTAGCGCGAGGGAGGTTAAGTCACATTTGTGTGCCGGTGAGTCGTGCCACTTACAAATTAAGTGTTTGATTTGTTTGATTTGATTATTTGAATACTTATATCCTACTGTCTTATGGTCGCAAGTGCTACTGCTGAGCATGAGGTCTTGGGTTCGATTCCCGGGTTGGCCAAAGTATTATTGGACTTTTCCATCTGGAACTTCTCAGTAGCAGCCCAGAGTCTGGATTTGTGCCCGGTTGATGGCAATAGGCTCGCCCCCTGTTACCTAGGACTTAAACATAACTACGAAATGTGGGTGCCTCTGCCTAACCTTTCAGGGATTACAACAGGTGATGATGTTATGTTATGTTATACCCAAAAATGTAAATTTAAATCACCTTATACATTTTTCATTTGACAAAATTATTTGATGATAATTTTATAACTTCAATTTTCGTCGATGATTTTTCAATTACGAGTCAAATAATTTACTGTTAGAAAAAGTGGTGAAATATACAAGGTGTAACTTAATAACGCACAACCTCTTAATGGGTCATTGGGTTACTCATCATTATGACCAACTTTTACTTGGGGAACAAACCTGAAATCGCGAAAAAAAAGCAGTTGTTCTCTAAGTTTAAGTATGTTCGCATAACTCGTCAAATGTAGGGAAAAGCGTTTTCATATTTGGTCCCGTACTAAAAGTTGTTCATAATGATGAGTACAATGAGGTTGTGCGTTATTTAAGTTACTTGTATAACTGTCACATTGGTCTTATAGCAAAAATAGAACTTTTTATGACATACAACTGACATTCTTATGTACTTACCATAAGTTAATTTCAGCGGTTGCTAATTTCCCTTTGTGGGTTGATTGCGTACGAATTTAACTTGAACAGGATTTGTTTAGACTTTCATCAGGTAGGTATATATTTGGAACCTTACATACCTTGCGGATCTTTCCATTTCGGGTTCACATTAGTATCTAATTTTACAGTTTTCTTATCTGGACAAGGCGAACAACCAGTGTTGACTTTACCCATATTTCTTGATTCAATAATATTGTTTACTATTACTGATGATGGTAACATATTGCCGGTGTCTTTATCAATCATCAGTTTCATCATAGATGGCGTTACTTTACCTTCTACTATGGCTAAAATCAAAATAATTCCTATTAAAATGTGCAACTCTTCGATAAGTTATGGCTAAAATACAAGGTATAGAATAAATTCACCGATTCTTCAACCAATCAGCGAGAGCGAACCACGAATTTGACACACACTGCTTGCATTCGCTCTGCAACACTAACCACTAACTGATAGTCCTTTGATCGTCTAATGGCTGTGACGTGTGGCCATCACTATTATTTCCTGCAAATTTAGCTACAAAACGGTCGAACAGCCTCTTTCGTATGCCAGCCGCGCAATGGCTAATCTGCTATAGCCAATATAATATATACCACTAATACGAACTTTAACCGCTTTGAAAAACGCTAGTGAATGTGCCACGTTAAGCTGTATGCTCAGCCATCTGAAGGAGACTCCAAGGGCCGTGACTGTTAATGTTCCTAATTCTTCTAGTATGATTGGGCTGTGATTAGCGTATAATATTTTTCCTCTCTGCACCGCTATACTCCCGGTATTATATTTAAATATACCGAATCGCATCACCACTATACATATGTATGCTGGTACCCTTTATAGGTAAAATGGGGCTAGTTTGATACTACGGGTTTATTTTGATAACAACTTTCGTCTTTTGAAAAAAATTATATCTGGACGAATCAAAAGTTTTTCTTACCTTAAAAATGCTCAGTAACCATACATACACCAACAAAACCTAATTCACACACCGAACAAAATTAGTTTTTTTATCGAAAGTTGATATCAAAGTAAACCCGTAGTATCAAAGTAACCATTAAACATTTGACAGTACAAAAAATACATTTATATAAAATACATATTATATATTAAGTGCTAACCTTTAAGAGTCTTTTTTATGTCATTTCTTGAACTTTCTGTATCAGAAACGGCAAGATATAAGTCTTGCGTATTAGGTAAATTCTTCAGAGGCTTAAAATCTTGTTGTGAAGACTTATTTAAAAAATACCAAGATTTCAATCCAAATTTCTTTATCACTTGACTCACTTTATTACCTAATGTTATAATGGTCGAGCTAGGTTTTTTAATGATTGAGCTAGACATTTTGCAACTGAAGCTAGGTTGGTAGCTAGGTTTATCATTACTAGAGCTAGATGTAGTCACAGCAAACTTTCTTTTGGCCTTACATTCTTCTGCACTCTTCTTGTTATATTTTATTTGTTTTGAATAAGTACTTGAATCTTTTGAGGAACGGGAACTAAGAACAACGTTTTGTTGTTCAGTCATTGGCATTCTTTTGTATATTTTTTTACTTTCAGAATCGAAAACATAGGAACGTGGTATTTTATCATATGTAATTAACATTTTATCTTCTACTGGTTTAATTTTCTGAGATAGTTTCGTTCCGATATATGGCTTCGCCAAATAAGTTTTCGAATAAAGCATTATAGTTTCAAGTTCTTTTGCTTCTTCTTGTAAAGCTGTTTCAGCTCTTTCTATTTTGTCTATAGCTGCATTAGCCCTTTCCATTTCTAATTTTAATGCATTACCTCTTTCAATTTCTAATCTTTTTGCATAAGCTCTTTCAATTTCTGATCTTACTTCTTCAGCTCTTTCAATTTCTAATCTTTCTGCATTGGCTCTTTGAAATTCAAATCTTTCTGATTTAGCTTTATCAATTTCTAATCTTAATGCATTAGCTCTTTCGATTTCTAATCTTTCTGCGTTCGTTTTTTCCAGTTCCAATTTTAACGCATTAGCTTTTTCTAGTTCTAATTTTAATGCATTGGCTATTTCCAGTTCTAATTTTAATGCATTGGCTCTTTCCAGTTCTAATTTTAATGCGTTATTATCTCTTTCCATTTGTAAATTAAAAGCATTAAATCTTTTCTTTTGAAATTTTACTGCAGGTCTAAGATCTTTAATGCCATAAAAAGTTCTTAAATGTGAAGCACTCGTAAACGCAGTAGTAGTTGAGTTTTTCGGTAAATCCTGACCATTGTCGGAATGAATTTCAGAACACAAATAAGTGGAGTTTTTCTGTAATGTGTCTTCTCCGTGATAGCCTTCTATTTTAGTAGTAGTTGGCATGCCATGTTTCAATTTATATAACTTATCTAATATTGTTGTTCGTTTGTCATATTTTTGAAGCATGTTCCTCAAGTGAGGCATTATCTCGTTTGCTTCTTGATCAACATCCTGACGTAATTTGTTACGTTTTTGCGTTCTTAAAATTAAACCAGATTTGGGCGTTGACGTATCTTTTGGAACATTTAGTTTGTGAGTCTGTTTTGGGTCGAACTGTTGCTCTCTCTTAAGAAGTTCCATAGCAGTCAATAATAAAATATTGATATTAGCTCGCCGATCTTTTTCAAATGTTACGCGCGAACTTTCGTTACAATGTTTATTTCTTCCATCGCTAATACTGCTTATTAGGATTCCCTCCTTTTTTTTGTAAATACCAATCGATTCTGCGTCGTGTAAACTACGTTTCCTTTTCCACATTAATTTAGAGTTTTTTGTTTTTATTTTAGTTGTGCTCAATGATTTTGATTTCATTACCGTTCTCAATGTGGATATTGAAGTGTTCTTAATTTTGTTTGTAGTATTTCGACCATAATTTCGCTCTTTTAAGTGGAATGCTTGAGGGTAATCCGGAGGGATATATTTCCCCGATAAATAATACTTGAGACTGTGCGAAACCCGTTTCTTGTTATTAATGCCACAAAATTTCGTTGATTTTAATGTGAGCCTTCTTTTTTTTGTGCGTTTATTGTGTTTGTGCTGATCACTCTTACCGAAGACGCATGAATCAGATTGACATTCGCTAGTGTTGATTTTGTTAAATGATCTAGTAACTACATTCATAACCACTGACTTACTAGTTCCAAAGACAGGACGTTTAGATCTATGCATTTTCGTAGATTTTAAATATTGTTTTTTAGCATTTTCATTGGATTCTTTCATTAAATCAGCCATATTGAAAATTTTGAATACCTATCGTTTTTATTTACATAAGTTCATTGATGGTATAATGCTTGACAAAGTGGATGTTATCATCATTTGTTGAGATTTGTTATCCGCTTGCCTTCTGAAAACAATATGTAGGTATGTAACCTATGTATCTATTATTTTTTTTTTTACACGAGGAGAGTTGCGAGACTATTAGCACTCATGACAAATGTGTACAGTCGAACAAGTTAATTGGTTTACAGGCACCTAACTTTTACTACTACTTTTTAACCGACTTCTAAAAAAGGAGGAGGTTCTCAATTCGGATGTTTGTATTTTTTTTATTTTTTTTTGTTTGTTCGCGCATAACTCCGTCGCTTGCCAACCGATTTGAAAATTTTTTTTTTTGTTGGAAAGGGTATACTTCCCAAATGGTCCCGTTTTTGTCAAAATCTAGTTCTGATGATGGGATCCTGGAGAAATCGAAGGAACTCTTCAAATATTATAGACACACCTATAGCGATGTGGGTATTTTTTATAGTAGCTCGTGCATTTGCTCTCGGAAAGCACCACTTGGTGAAGTGGAACTGATGATGAAGACCACAGATGGCTACCGGAACTACTCAATGATAAATATTTCACGGGTTGCGATTCGATTACTTTAATATGGTTGCTAAGCAATTTCCGCTCGTCACACAATGCGAGTTCTCCTGGTTCTTACCAGCAGAACTCCTCAACAATTAACGTCCCAGCATCGGGAAAAGCAATATTTTGTAACATGTGATGAGCAATTGACATTAGACTATTGTAACTTATACAAATTATAAACAGACCCACTAAAAAGCGAGAAATAAAAACTTTTTAACAAAAAAACAAAACCGACTTCCAAAAATCACTACAAAGTGAAAAATAACTTTGATTTCGGAAGTCGGTGGCAAAAAAAAGAAAGTAAATAAAAAACGAAAGACACCGACTTCCGAAATCAAAGTTATTTTTCACTTTGTAGTGATTTTTGGAAGTCGGTTTTGTTTTTTTGTTAAAAAGATTTTTTGCTGCAGTGCAGTGTGCTGTGTAGTCAATTCTTTCACATCACTCTCTCAGGTAGGTATGCGTATGTCATAAGCTCAAAAAGTTAAATTACACCCACAATAAAAATAAATATTGGCAGTGTATTAGAAAGATGATTATTTTTATCTGTATACCAAATATCTACAAGCTTGTTCGACTGCACTTGGACTTGTCTTGGGCTCCACTGTACTATCACACCCGCGCGTCCGAAACTTCACATTGGTGAATCATTTGGGTTAGGTTAGAATAGTGACCATTACCTCTATTGCCGGTGAATCATTTGGGTTAGGTTAGGTTAGGTTAGAACAGTGACCCTTAACGCGCGACGGCGAGCGAGCGAAGCGAACGGTGCCGCGGCAGCGGCCGCCGAGCGCCATATCCCCTCTATTTTTGGTGAATCATTTGGGTTAGGTGAGGCGGTGAATGTCTCGTATATTAGACGATGAAAGCCTCAGGGTCATTGACCTTGATTTCAAGGTCAATGGTACTCGTACTGTACATTTTTTTTTTTTTCGGCGTCTATTATTTTGCGCACTTTGTTGTTTTCAATAATACACTAAAAAAGGTCTATTGTACCCAAAAAAAAATAGCTAGTATATAAAATCGCCGGGTGCGTTTGTACAGTGGTTCCGTACAAAATTAAGTATTGAATAACCAATATTTACACGTAGGTTAAAGAGCATTTCTTCTCAAAGAAGTAGGCATGGCTCCACAATTTGGTCACGGTAGCTTACAAAAACATTCATAGATTTTTGACCATTAATTTTGGAATGGAAAATAATTTCATTTATTATTATCATACAAATATCCGAACATTGGTATTAAAAGTATATAAATCTGAAAAATAAGCAGGATAAAGTATTCACTTCAATTCGATAAAGGAAAACCGAATAATAAATTAAAATATCGCTTACCAAATATAGTAAAAAGTAATTTTATTCGCTAAATACTGATGCATGGTTTCGAACGTAGCGTAATATGACCAGTCGCCGGGTGGTACCTACGAGCATTACTTATTTGCGCGTACAATACCATGCAACCAACACAATATTACTAAAAATAAATAAATCGTCTACTTTTCGTTGAGACACGAGATACGAGTAGGTACTAAAAATGTCAAACATGACGTTGAGCACACAACCATAGATAATACACTATATAAAACCACAACTCACAGAGTTTCGATACTGCTGCAAATGATATCATTTTAAGGAGGTTTCAATGTGTACCCGACCCGTATCCTCTTATTTTAGAACGGCTTAAAATAAACGTTTAAACGTCAAAATATTAAACGTTAAACAGACGCTAATCATTACTTAACTTTAAGCAATGTATTACATAAAAATAAATAAAATTCAAGTGTCTGTTTGTAATGTCAAAATAAAAGTTTTTTTACTAAATGCATATGAAAGCATAAGGTGCAGCGCAGACGACAGACTTTTTGTGCGATCGAGTCTGTGGCGCACAAAATATTTAATTAACATTTCAGGCGTCGTCGTCTGGGTTATACAGGGTGCCCCGTAAATAATGGATAATCTCTTAAGGGGTCATTGTACTCATCATTATGAACAACTTTTACTATGGGACCAAACCTGAAATCGCGAAAAAAAATCAGCTGACCAGTACATTTATCTACATCAAACTCGTCAAAATGTAGGGAGCAGCTGATTTTTTTTTCGCGATTCCAGGTTTGGTCCCATAGTAAAAGTTGTTCATAATGATGAGTACGATGACCCCTTAAGAGATTATCCATTATTTACGGGACACCCTGTATATGAATATGAATATATATTTATGTAAACAAATATTATAGGCACTTATTTTATTTTAATTTTTACATTAATGTAATCACGTTCTCAAAAACGGCTCTAACGATTTCGATGAAAGTTGCAATATAGGGGTTAAAAATGGATCTAGCTAGGTCTCATATCTGGGAAAATTCGATTTCTCCGCATTTTCACGCAAAAAGATAAAATTTAGTTTTCTCTATTTTAACTCGAGCAGAGCTTGGTCACCTAGGTACTTATAGAATTATAGACCGTAGCACTCACCTTGTATCAACACTCTCGCGTTGTCCAAGCTCGGTCAATATACATGTGGCGATTAACACCTCTTTGATTGTTAGTAACATCTCTATGGGATTTTGACACTAGCTCTGCTATGTCAATTTGTCAGGAACTGAAGAATTATTTTTCCTGTATTTTAATTAATTCAATTATTCTTATTAATTCTTTATTGAGAAGCCAATCGGCTAATTAAATTATATTGGCATGAAATTAAGGTTTTATTGAGTTCATATCGGCGGGAGCAGCTATTTCCCGCATTTGGTGACCCCGACGTGATTATGATCGTTTCCGGTTGACAAAGCAACATCAGAGGGGCAATTCTCGTACCTAAAAACGTTCACAATCTCATGCCAGCGTCAATCAAAATGTCAAAAATGAAGGTAAACGCTATACAATTTCTGTCAGATTGAGTCTTGAGATGATATTGCGAACGTTGTTAAAAATACGAGAATTGCCCCTCAGGAGGTGAATTGTGACCAGTAGCTATAGTCCAGTAAAAATAGATCGATTTGTATGGAGTAGATTGCAATAAATGCTCTTTGGGTGATAATTCAGAATTAAATATATAAATAGCTGAAATACATAAATTGACAGTAATCCCCGATATTTTTTTTATATATAATGAGTTATTAGCAATTATAGCAATAACATTAAATTTAAGTGGGAACAAAAAATGGACCACTGGTGATTTTGTACATGACTGCTCCTTTTCAAAAGTTTTAATTATGGAAATAATTATCCCCGGTCAAAATCAACATATTAAGTACCATATTGACTATTTTATATAAAATAAATGATAACTTCAAAACAGTAATTGCCTAGAGAGTGAAATTTTGTCAAAGTATTTAAATAGTTACTACAAATAACTAGGTAAATTATCACCAAGGTGACTATTATACTTTTTTTTTCGTGAAGTTAAATTTGTATTTAACCCTTGTACATTAAAGACACCCAGGATATTTTTATGAATCTTACTACCAACAATTTTTGTCTACTCAAATTGGAAGAAATCCCCTGAATATCTGTAAAGGATTTCTAATAATTAAATGAAAATCAAACACTCGCGAGAGGGTGCGCGCGGGCGGCGCGCGGGGGGCGGGTGGCGGCGGCGGCGTCGCGATGCATCAAGCGGCCGCGTCTATTACATAGGTAAATTTTATTTTGGATTCGTGTAATTAGACCACATGAGTAAACAAAGATGTGGTGTTTTAAAATGTAATAGTACGCACGGCTACAGATCAAGCTTACACTTCCAGTATATGCTGATCTCGCATTGTATACGATTTCCTAACAATGCGTGGTCAGTGTAAACTGGAAATGTATAGCTTGATGTGTAGCCGCGTGTACCTACTTCTAGGCAAAATATTAATATCAGCAAAATTTAAAAAAAAAAATATTTTGGAACAATAACACAAGAAGTAGGTACACAAGTAATACGATGATAGCTGCAAAAGTATAAACTGTAGCGCAGCTAACAACGTCCTTCTCAGATACAGAATGGAATAAATGTTCCATGCAAAAAGAGAGTAATAGGTAATTTTAGTACTTTAGATAGTTAAAAAAAAAGGGCGATTTGTACCAATAGTCGTCGGATTTGTACTATTACTCGTCAAAAGGACCCAGTCGTGTTCAATTTTTTGTGTTAATGTGAACTCTCAGACCTTGAACATACTGTACGTGTTTGTTAAGAGTCTAAGAAACAAAAGGTAGGTAGAAGACTGAATGCTAAGATTTACTAAAGGTAAGGTAAGGTTGTAGCAGAGCAGGAGGTAATAAAAACAGCAAGGTTAATTAAATTGTAACATATTTTTACTTAAAAATTTTAACAGACGTCTGGCAAAAAAATATGAGCGATCAGAATAACAGAATCAGTTTTTGTCCGGAATTAAGTCTGTACTTTTGACTCGATGGTTGAGCCGATCAGACGTCAACTCCATGCCCAAAAGCTCTAGGCGGTCGGTAACTAGTACAGATGCTCCTCGGAAAGTAGGAGATAACTGAAACTGGCTCCTTTTGGCAGTGAAAAGACACACCTTTGTTTTCAGAGCATTGAATTTGACCAGATTGCCATCTCCGGCATTGTGGAACTACAGTACAGGTACATGCATGTACAAGGCGTGAATTTTCGACAAAGATAAAGGCTGATAAGTTTGCACAAATGGCAGAAATTTGTCTAGACCGATTTAGACAGCGATCAGAACTCCTTGCTACCAGAAAGGTATAGGATGCCAACTTGGCCTCAATTCGTCCAACATGGTCAAAACGCGCCTTCCGTAACACCCGTTCGCAATACTTGGCGGGAGAATTGAACGCTCTTTTAACATTGCGCGAGCACGTTGACTGTCGCACCTGTCATTACGGGCTAAAGCCCAGGCCTGGTATGCCTGCTCTGTTTGCAAATCTGCTTGTGCACAAGACGCGTTGTACCAGGGCTGAGGCTCGCTGCCAAGTGGAACGTCAGAGAATTGGATAAAATATTGCATTCCCTGACGTATCACGTATACGGGCCGAAGCCCAGGCCTGGTATGCCTGCAGTTTTACCAGCACCTGAGCAATTGTTGAAGGTTAAGTTCATTAATTGAATGAGAAAAATTTACAGTTTGTAGTAACTTGACCTGCTGTTATAATATAATAATATTTTACCTGGTCACCGTAAAAACGTGTTAAGAATTCACTTGCTTCCTTGCCAGACGCTTCTGTTTTTGCCAAAGCTTTTGCGACAGTCTGTGTGCCTTCCGGGTTGCCCTCCGACATAGGTAACGATTTTATTTGCTATATTTCGGTTTTGCCGAAGATATACGCTGGAACAATGTGGCTCAACGCATGACATGTTCTTAATGGGGTGATGCCTGCTATATGGAAGTCGGCTTATGTAACACCTATCCATAAAAATGGACCGAGAAATTGCGTTGAAAACTACAGACCTATATCCAAATTATGCGTGTTTGCTAAAATATTAGAGAGAATTGTGTACAGGCAAGTTTACTCTGCTCTTAGGCTTGGTTTCAGCGAACACCAGCATGGATTTTTGGGTGGTCGGTCAACAACTACAAACCTCGTTCTCTGTAGTGACTTCTTGTCAGAGGCTATGTCTAATCGGTCCCAAATCGACGTCATATATACAGACTATGCCAAATGTTTCGACAGAATTGATCACGTCGTTCTCATGCGTAAACTTCTATCGATGGGCATTAGGGGTAATCTCTTCCGTTGGTTTAAATCGTATGTGGAGGACAGGTGTCAAACTGTTGTGCTGAATGGGTATTCATCAAGATCAATGCGTATCCCATCTGGAGTTCCTCAAGGATCCTTATTAGGGCCGCTCTTATTCAATCTGTTCGTCAACGATATTGATTCCTGTTTCCTTCACTCTAAAATACTTCTGTATGCGGATGATATGAAGATTATGTCAAAGATATCCTCCTTATCAGATGCTCTAGCATTGCAGGGGGATCTAGATAGGTTCCAGCACTACTGCAGCACTAATAAGCTCCATTTAAACGTCTCCAAGTGCTGCGTGTGCTCCTTTACTCGGAAGCCCGTACCTATAACATTTGACTATAAACTATTAGGCAGATCCTTGACTAGGGTTAACACAGTCAAAGACTTGGGAGTTGTATTTGATTCAAAACTTTTATTTGATCAGCACATAGATAGAATCATTAATAAAGCATCAAAATCACTAGGGTTCATTTTGAGAGTCTCGTCTGAGTTCAGGAGCATCAAAACCATTAAAATCCTCTACTGTACTTTTGTTCGCAGTCATCTCGAGTATGCCTCTCAGGTCTGGAATCCCAATTACAACATATATATCAATCGATTGGAAGGCATACAAAGAAAATTTTTGAGGTATATTCAATTCCGTTCCAAAACTTATTCTCTCACTTATCTCCTACGGTGTAAAAGATTCCATCTACTTCCTCTTTCTGAACGTAGAAGAATTGCAGACTTGGCGTTTCTATTTAGAATTGCTAACGGTTCAACCGAGCTTCCCGAATTGCTGAATAAAATCGGACTGAGGGTTCCTTCTACTTTTCTACGCAATCCTTATTTATTATATACTCCTGTGGTAGGAACGAATTACAGACGAAACTCATACTTCATCAGAGCGAGTCATACGTATAATGAGGTCTGTCGGGGCGTTGATATCGATATTTTCAATACTAGCATCTCAAAATTAAAAAGGACTCTTTGTGGTTTCTTTTTTGATCATGTAAACTAATTGATTAGAATTTACGCTGTTTGAAACTAATTTTACTCAAATACTGTTTTTGCTTATCACACTGTCTAACTTCTCAAGTTTTTTTTCTGTTTATATGCTCTCTTCTATCTGTGAAAACTTTTAATTGGCCTTATTTTTATTATTCTCAATCTTGCAAAATATTTAGCTGTAAGTTTTCCAAAAACTGTAAAATAAAATAAAATAAAATAAAAATAATTTTCTCTTTGGAATCAACTGGCTTCTTTCCAGAATCAACCAGATTAGGCATGTGAAGGACCCGCCGGATCCAGTGGACCAGTTCGGCCCAGTGGTGCTAATCATTCTAACAACTTCCACAACCTTTATGACCCATAAATTTATCTTAGGAAGCAAATTCATGATGACTTAAACTAAACCGTAAATGTATTAAGTAGTTACTACTGCAAAATATAATTTTCTAAAAATTTAATTAATGTTGTGTGTACAAAAGCGTTAACAACTATGTTGCGGTCACAATAATAGTTATTATTCGCATTTTGTGGCATAAAACACTAAAATACCTAGAATTTGGCGGGTTTAGAGGCAACTATTAAGCGTGTCCCAGTAATCGTTACAATAGTACTTAAAATGACGAGATCTGGGTCAAGTAGGAATTTTTAGGTACCAATAGATGTCGCGTTCGAAAAAAAATCTTTTTCTGATTAAAGTGTTCCAAATTTCAAGTTATCGTTAGCAAATTAACTTAACTAATTCATCAAATAATCAGACTTACCGTAGACCCAACTAAATTTTTGTCGGACACACTTTTCAAGTAAAATATTTCAGACGTTGCAATATGTTACCAAGAATAGGTTGCCATAAAATCGGCAAGTTTAATGTTTAGTCAATGAGGAGAATAATACTAGAGGCGCAGCGTCCTACAAAATAATTCAGAAAAACGTACCGACTTACCGACTTGTACGAGTTTAAACACGTAGCTTTGAAACGGATACATAAATATGTCAATCTGTCAAAATAATCTATGTTTGTCTCACTTCTTCTACCGTCAAACTAATTACGTTGGAATGAGACAAGACATTGTTACCCGAAAAACGGCCAGAGTTGCCAACGATCAACATCATTTCCCAAGAATTTAATGAAGGTTTTCATTGAATCAATTATAGTGAAAGATTGTAATATGGAATATTTCAATGTGCTTCTGATCTTTAGGTACCCTGGAAAACAAATAAGAGATCACTCTGTCTAGTACTGCACCTATTGACGCGTTTATGATGAATGTACATAAGTTGCGATGAAAATTAAATAACGTAAATTACTATAGTTTATCTGTTTCGATCCATTTTAATAGTAATAAAAACCGGTCAAGCGCGTGTGGGCCACGTAAAATGAAGGTCTCCGTAATTGAAAAGAATGTATCCAAAAACAAACTTAACATTTGTAGCTGAAAAACAAGAAATCCCAAAAAAAAATGTTTATGCGATAAAATGACAAAATAACGGTTTTCGGACTTTTTCCTTTACTTGTGCTGTGAGACCTTGCTTCTTGCCAAATTTCATGATTCTAGGTCAACGGTAAGTACCCTATAGGTTTTGATTTAATTGCGAGTATCAAAATATGTTGCATAAATGGCCGTATTTTTTTACTGCGTAGACTTAGAAGCTTGATTTTTTTAGAGCTCCAAAGGATCATAGACGACTTACGTATTTGATATTCATTTTAACTTGATACCTGCACGGGTTCCTGATAAAAATGGTCTTGACAGACAGTCAGACAGACAGACGGACAACGAAGTGATACTATAAGGGTTCCGTTTTTAGTTTTGAGGTACGGAACCCTAAAAAAGTACGTCATTTAAAAGAAATTACGACGACTGTTCTGGGTTTCACTACTGAGTTAGATAAGTTTGTCAATCTTAAAAATTCTGAAAGGTATCTTGGATTTATAAACTAACTTGTATTTGATCGTAGTTTAACAATTCGATTTAATAATCGATTACTAATCACAGTAATCACATCACACTAATATTATAAAGGCGAAAGTTTGTAAGTGTGTGTGTTTGTATGTTTGTTACTTCTTCACGGCTGGAACGATTTGGATGTTTGGTAAGTAGATAGCTTATACCCCGGATTAACACATAGGCTACTTTTATCCCGGTCTACGCGCAGGGCGCAGCTAGTTTACTTTAATTGAAAATGAACCGGTTTATTCTCGCACAACACACCACTATATAACACAATGTGATCTTAAACAATCTATTATTTTTCATTTAAAAATATAAACTCATAGTCATTAGTCATTACGTATAAGATTATTTATTGCTAATAAAATTAATTTTGGTGGACGATGTAGTGATATATTAGGTTAAAACCTTTGACATACTTACACGTGACATGTGTTACTTTTGTATTCAGTGACTGTTTGGGTACTTTTCCATTCAGTGAGTGTTTGGGTACTGTACAGTATGTTTAATCCAAACAGACTACAATAATAATTTAGACTTACAGGAACATACATTCGTCATTCACTAAACTCCCAAAAGTCGGGCAAAATCAAAATCGTTTTTACTGGTAACACTGATGGCAAAAACAATGTTTGTTAAATTTTTGGATAATCTGAACAAAATTCAGCAAAGTTACTTGTGAAATGTATTACCACTTGCCTTAGTAATCTTTTCAGACCGTGACATACAAATTTTAATCGCACATTTCACTATTTTGATATTTTTATCGCTAAGCAATTGCTCAATTGACGTCAAGCTGACAACTGAACTCGGATATGCCTGCGGACATATACGATGTAGTAACGCTTCGGCGCCGTACACTACTGATCTAGTACTATTAACATCATTGTGTTTAGTAGAAAAAGATATTGATGTTTTTAGATAATTAGACGACTACTGGGTCACTGTCGACTTCACCCGCGTTTACCTTATATTATTCGAACCAGAAGGCGGTAGTTGATAGAAAAAATGCGCTTATCTTGAATGTAAAGCGCATTTATTATATCCCATAGGTATAACTGTGTACTGAGTTTATTAAAATCCTAACAATAGAATAATTTCAGATTTTTCTCTTTGCTGACGTAACAACAACAACGTCAGTATCGTGTAGTCGGACAATCCTGGCTTTTCGTTCCGGTACAGTTTCGTGCAATTGTCGCGCGAGTGTGTAGATTGCAGAGTAGGCATGGTATTATACCTTTCGCATTTTTGATTTGTGTACTACTGTTTTCGGCAATTTGTATGTAAAATCACTGGCACATTATCCGAGAAATGAAATTAATTGTCTTTCCGAAGCTCACTAAAACATAGAGTTTTAAAACCTTTACTGCCAACGGTGACAGAATCACCATCTAAGGGCTTTCCGCATAATACGCAAGACATAATAAATAAGTACCAAAAATCCGGGCGCATAGTAAACAATCTCATTGCGTAATGAGAAGAAAATTTTCAGTAATTATTTGAGCAGTTAAATAATAGCTCCATCTTTTTCACATCCGATAACTTCGTCCCTCTCGCACACCGACGCGGGGGATGCAAGGCGCTCGGTCAAGGTTGGCATTTTATATTGTGTAGGTAATTTAAGTTTTATGCATTTTGCGAAGAATCCTTATCACTTAATCAGGGGATTATGACACTTACATATGAAGAATGAAAATGTTAATGCACAGCCTAAAAAATATTTCAAGTGTCTTTTATGTACAATATACAAAACATGATAAAACACTTTTTAACTATGTTCCTGAGAAGTCACCAAGGTGAAAACTGAACATAGGTTCGAGGCTAACGTTTAGAATGTATAAACAGAAAAATCCCCGAAAGTTAGATTTTTTAAGTCTCATTTATCACACCATGAAAGAAAAAATCTCGTAATGTTAAGAATTTTGAACCCAAACCGAGGGATTACTTATGTACTATAATTTTAGGCTGGCTATAGACGATAATCTTACTTTTCACCTAAAGTGTGTTTTTTGTTTAACGTTAAACAGTAAAAACACAACTTTAGGTATTTCTGAGGTTCCTCCGACCATATGAACACAAAATTGCCACGAATGCATACGTAAATAACTATACTATTATTTCAAAACCAATTTACTAAAGTGTCTTTAATGCAATCTCAAACACTATTTTTACTGGACTACTAGACAAGCAAGCACCGACGCCGGGGCCGGAGTGCCACTTCCTATGTCAGTCGGTGATTTTTCAAACGAGAGCAGGAACCATATTTTGACGTTGATTTCGACGCTGCCGACGCTCAACCAGAGTTCTGTCCCGACACTGTGACGGTCTGTATACGCCTTTTTTCGGAACTTGGGTTCATCTATGCTACGAAAATTTCATCGCGTTTCTGAAGTTCAGATTACAACTTGCAGTTGGTACCTAACGACTGCAATCGCCGGAACAACTGCCCAAAGTGCATAATCGCTTTTTGCTGTGTTTTGAGTGCAAGTGTTTGTAACTGATCCGCATCTTTAAATGAAGCTTAACATCAATTTAATATTGCTCAGCTGATTGATCGAAAATTGATTTTGTAAAAATTTGTATATTTTGTTATTTGAATTTCTACCTACTGCTAACGTTAATTTCTTTTGAGTTTGGTACTGTAGTTATCAAAATTGATTTATTATTATTTGTTTGTTCTGCGGTGCTCGGGTGTGTGGTATTATTGCTACTAGGTTTGTACAGGTTTTGCATCATGGAGAATGAACAGCTTCAGGCACAACTTGAGCAACTAATGGCTGAAAATGCAGCATTACAAAAGCGGCTAGGCCAAAATGAGGTGGAGGCAAAGGTATGTAGGGTAACAGTGAAATTACGTTCATTTTGGGTTGACAAACCCGCAATTTGGTTTGCACAAGTGGAAGCCCAATTCCAAATTGCTAATATTGTTGGTGATACTACCAAATACAATTATGTAGTAGGTCACCTTGATCAAAGGCTGGCAGGTGAGGTCGAAGATTTAATAACCAATCCTCCAGCCGAAGGGAAATATGAAAAACTGAAAGAAGTCCTCATTCAACGACTTTCAACTTCCCAAGAGAAACGAGTTAGACAGCTTCTAAGTGATGAAGAGCTCGGTGACCGGAAACGATCACAATTTCTTCGTCACCTTCGCTCACTTGCCGGGACGTTTCTTTCAGATGATAGTATCATACGCCAACTTTGGTTGCGCCGTTTGCCTCAACAAGCTCAAGCAATACTAGCAGCACAGGCTGACCTCAATTTGGATAAAGTGTCGGAGTTAGCTGATAAAATCGTTGAGTTAGCCCCATCACCTGTTGTTTGTTGAACGTCGACAACTTCAACTTTTTATTTGGCTGCATTGGCTCAGAAATTGGAAGATGTGACTAGTCAAGTAGCTGCACTCTCGAGACGGCAACACCGTCCCATTCGTGACCGGTCTGCATTTTCTGGCAGGTCATCTTCCGATAGAGCAGCGAACAATTCCAAGCGATGTTGGTATCATAGGAGATGGGGTGTTAAAGCAACTAGATGTACTAGGCCATGTGATTGGGAGTCGGAAAACCCAAAAAGCGGTCAGTAGCGGCGGCACCTGATTGCGAAAACATCGGTCGCCGCCTTTTTGTCACAGACCATGTGACCAGCCGCCGGTTTCTAATTGACACTGGGTCAGACTTGTGTTGTTTTCCGCATCGCTGGTTATCGTCACGCAGGCAGCCTACTGATTATGAACTAAGTGCCGCTAATGGAAGCAGTATACAAACTTTTGGTACAGTAACCCTTAAATTAAATTTTGGTTTGCGCCGCGTTTTCACTTGGCAGTTCGTTATAGCCAACGTCAGCACAGCCATTATTGGTTCTGATTTTTTGGCATTTTATCATCTTTTACCCGACTGCCGAAATAAGAAATTGGTCGATGGCACCACTGGACTAACATCTGCTGCTTCTACCGCTAGTTTTGATCAGCCCAGCGTACGAGCAGTAGCGTCTGGTAAGTCAATATTTACTCAGCTTCTAGCAGAGTTTTCAGATATCACTCGACCTCCCGGCCTCCCTAGAGTCATCAAGCACGATACAGTGCACTACATCAAGACCACAGACGGACCCCCTGTTTTCTGTCGACCTCGTCGTTTGGCGCCACAGAAATTGGTTGCGGCTAAAAAAGAATTCGAGGAAATGGTAAGATGCGGGACAGCTCGGCCGTCAAAAAGTGCTTGGTCTTCACCATTACATATGACCGTTAAAAAAGACAATTCCTGGCGCCCTTGCGGCGACTATCGCGTCTTGAACGCCAGGACCGTACCAGATCGATACCCGGTTCGGCATATCAATGATTACGCCCATAACCTCTCTGGTGCCAAGATATTTAGCACACTGGACCTCGTTAAAGCTTATCATCAAATTCCGATTTTTGAAGAGGATATTGCCAAAACTTCCATCGTGACCCCGTTTGGCCTCTTCGAATTCCCGTATATGAGCTTTGGTTTAAGGAACGCTGGCCAAACCTTTCAGCGTTTCATCGATGAGGTCACACGGGGTCTCGAATTCTGTTTTCCTTACGTAGATGATATCCTCATATTTTCCAAAGACGAGTTTTCCCACCTTCAACACCTGCGCGTCCTTTTCAAACGCCTGCAAGACTACGGAGTGGTGATAAACCCTTCTAAGTGTGTCCTAGGTGTCAGCGAAGCCGTATTTTTGGGTTACCATGTCAGTGGTGATGGTACTCGCCCTCCTCAGGATCGAATTCAAACGTTGCTGGATTTTCCGCCACCTGAGACAGTACAAGGCATGCGCCGGTTTCTGGGTATGCTTAACTATTATCGTCGATTTGTGCCTCGTGCAGCGCAATTTCAGGCTCCTTTTCAACTAACAGTAAAGGTGCAAAGCCATTCCCATGGTCACCTGAACTCTTGCAACAATTTGATGCTTGTAAAAAGAGCCTCTCCAACCAACACTGCTGCAACATCCAATCAGCAACGCAAAGTTGGGTTTATTTACTGACGCATCTAGCGTTCACATTGGGTCCTGCCTTCAGCAAAATCTAAACGGCCAGTGGTATCCACTTTCTTTTTTCAGCAAAAAGTTGACTCCGCAGCAAACACAGTGGCCAGCTTATTACCGTGAATTGTTAGCGATCTATGAAAGCGTTCAACATTTTCGTTACATTTTAGAAGTTCAGCATGCAACAATTTTCACAGATCATAAGCCACTTTTGTACGCCTTTTTACAGCGACGTGAGAAACTTCCACCTCCACAACTTAACCAGCTATCATTCATTAGTCAATTCACGACCGACATCCAGTACATTAAGGGTGAAGACAATATCGTGGCCGACGCTATGTCACGCATTGACATAGACGCCATCACTTTAGACCAAGATTTTGAAGCTTTGGCTAAGTCGCAGGCATCAGACCAAGAACTTGCTAATTTATTGCAAGGTGGTTCCAGCCTAACACTCACCAAAATCAATACATCAGGGACAAAGACTCCGGTTTACTGTGACATATCTACCGGTAAGCCACGTCTCTATTTGACCCCTTCCTTCCGCCGTGCTGCTTTCAATAAATTGCACAATTTGAGCCACCCTGGTGTTCAAGCTACGACTCGTTTGGTGGCAGAGCGTTTTGTTTGGCCTTCGGTTAGAAAGGATTGCCGAGATTGGTCCCGATCTTGTGAAGCATGTCAGCGCAGTAAAATATCAAGACACAATTCTTCCCCTGTCGGTAATTTTGACATACCATCTGGTCGTTTCACGCATGTCCATATCGACATCGTTGGTCCTTTGCCCGTCTGTAACGAATATCGTTATTGTTTGACTGCAATAGATAGAGTGTCCAGATGGCCCGAGGTTTGGCCCATGCGATCCATTACCGCCGATGAGGTAGCCGAGACTTTTACTAAAGAATGGGTACCTCGTTTTGGCGTTCCGTTGGTTATTACTACAGATCAGGGTTCTCAATTTGAGTCAGATTTGTTTCATCGATTACTGCAGCAATTCGGTACCAAGCGCATTAGAACCACTTCATATCATCCCTGCGCAAATGGGATGATCGAGCGAGTTCATCGGCAGCTCAAAGCAGCGTTAATGTGCTATAATGATTCTTGGGTGAGGTCCCTACCGATGGTTTTGTTAGGAATGCGTTCGGCGTTTAAAGAAGACCTCAAAGCCACGGTAGCGGAATTACTTTACGGAGAGACTCTTAGGCTCCCTGGAGAATTTTTGGTGCCTCCTTTAGCATCTGGAAGATTTGAAAATCCTGGTGATTTCGTTGTTCAGCTGCGACACAAAATGTCATTGGTACGTCCATTGCCAGCTAGTCGACATGGTGAAACATCTTCATTTATATTCAGGGATTTGTCGACTGTGACTCATGTTTTCCTTAGAGACGATACCATCCGAAGAGCGTTGCAGCCACCCTATACTGGTCCATTCCAAGTCCTGGAGCGTTCGTGTGATGGGAAGACCTTTACTCTAATGTTAAAGGGCAACAAGACCGTCGTAAGCGTCGACAGACTCAAACCGGCTTTCACTCTCTCTCTCGAGACTCTTACGAGACTGTTAAGCATCCAGGAGGGACGTGTTTTTAACACTGAAAGTATAGGCCATCGGCTCGTGTGATGTCGTTCTTTCGTAAGTATATGGCACAGTTAATTCTCATGGTTAACCTCTCGTGAAACCTTTAGAGACTGATAGGCATAATGCGGCACCCAAGGTAAATAAATTTTTAGGAAAATGATTTAAAATAAAGACAAATTGTTAGGTTTATCAAGAAACTTACTCGAATTTCAAGACGACTCCGTTTTCGCTTTTCCACTCGATTTTCCAGATCTCGCAGACGCTCGTTCAGCTCCTCCATTTCCTTGTCTCGGATTCTTCGATATTTTTCCATTTCGTTAAAATTTTTCTTAACTTTTTAACGAAAAACGTGATCAGCGCGCGGCACAAAAAAGTACAATGATTGACAGATGCCAGGACAGCACGCGCCAACGGGCGGACCACAGATAAAATATTTTTATTTTTTAATATTTTTTTTTATGATGAAGGTTTTCATCTTTAAATAATGTGATTAGCGGGTATGAGAAGTACAAACTACATGTGTACAATGAGGACGAGATCACGAAGCATAATTAACTGTTACTATCAAGCGCATTCACATACAGAATGACAACACGGTTTTGCCACAAAGAGCATTATGTATGGTTGAAACGCAATCGACTACCTACCCTCAAGTACAATATTTTTTTCTCATAACTTATAAAAAACACGGTTATGGGATAATTACCTCGTCAAATACAAACTACGTAAATTAATAAGGGGGTTCCACTGATCAAAATATAAATCAGAATCATTAAGATTGTTTTTTCATTTCTGCATACATCTGTCCAATTCTATAAAAATAAAATTTTCGATCTTTGATAATAACAGTATATTATGCAATTAGTGAATAAAGGACGGATTTAAAGCGAGGGCCATAGATGAATAACGAGCTAGTGAAGGATCCTAACCATTGAATCACGACCGTAGGGAGTGATTCATGATGATTGAATCCTGAGCGACGCGAGTGATTCATGGCCCTCGATATATTTTTTTTTTTTTTTTTTTTTAAATCCGTTTTATTCAAGAGTTGCATACTATACTTTATACCATGACTACGAGAAAAAGAAAGATTTAAGTGAAAATAGACATATAATGAAGAAAAAGGAAAGTTAAATTGGCTTTGATGTAAACCAGTCGTGATTTTTTGGGTAGCAAGTGTTAGCCGTCGTTATTATTTTGTGAATAAATGTTAAACAATACTGTAAATGTTATATAATTGCCTATTCAGGTATTTGGAGATTTAATATTTTATTTTGTAAAGTTGTAGCCATGTGCCCAAGTGATGTTTTGTTGTCTGTGGCGGTTTGGCGCCCACGGGCTGTCAAACATAAAAAAACCTTCTTAACTTCACTTGGAAGCATGGCGATCAAGCGGGAATATCTTCATCACTAGAATGCATTTTTAATCGATTAGAACAACACTAAACAAACACAAAATTAAAGATTAAAGTAACACTAAACTTTGTGTTCGTACAACTTACAGTATTCAAAATAGCGCCAATTTACTAAGGACACCAAAAAAAACGTCACCAAAAAATTACACACGTTCAAGTACCTATGACGTACTAAGGTTCCACATTTGATTTTTCACGAACTGTACCGGTTTTCATATGAATTCAGCGATAACATCAATCATCAAATTGGCGGGACCAATGTTTTAATCACATAACTTTAATTTGGCACTTGCAATTGTATTGAAAATTGAATATATACCTATACATAATTATGTAATACCAAGTCTGCAGGTGTCAATTACCTGTCTCTGAGTAGTGCTTCCAGAAGGTCCCGCCACTTTGACGTCAATGTGGCGGGAACAGGGAAGTCTTGACATACTTCCTTTACCTTTACAGATACAAATGTCTTGTTTCGGGTACAATTAGTACATATTGTAGTGTTACAAACCCTACATATTTGTTTATGATGTTTAAACCTTTTCGCTCTCTAAATAGTTTGTTTTGTCAGTCGGTCTTTTTAAAATATGTGCAGCTGTGCACGGACTGCTATTTCCTTCTTTTAGATTTTAAATTTCGTTGACAATTGAATTTAATGGTTTTTGACACAAAAGAAGAATGGCAAAATGGGTACCGAACCAAACTGGGTCAATTTTAAACGTTTTCGTCACTCCGATTCCCGTTGCCTTACTGATGTGCACGATTTGAGTGAAATATTTTTTTCTGTGAACTAATCAGGCTTTTGGTATAAGCCCTATACTATATTTCTTATTGATCCATGGATATTTGATAATACGACCCCCCCCCCCTTGTAACCACGCATAGCGCCTTATGATTAACCAAGCCAGATAAAACTGGTTTCACCCACGGGGCAGCGACCTAACTTGCCAGCTCCGCTATGTGATCCTGCAGCTACGAAATTCATTTGCCCGAATCCTTGGACCTACTTCAGATAATTTAATTATTTATTCAGTAGTTAAATTTTCTATGTTGTCTAGAATTTTTCATAATTTAATGGACCGATTCATTTATTTGTTACTCCTCAAATTATTATAGCAATTTAGCTAGATTTGCATATCAAATTGTCGAATAGTTCTATAAGTCGAACCTACTAGCGTTGCAATCCTATATAGGTCAATTTTTTTTTATTTTTACCAAGTCTCTTCTCGTTAAATTCAACAGCTAAATCATTATAACCACTAATTATTTATTGTTTAAAAGAAACCCAAATATCATTATAAAACTTTGTTCTTTTGCTTAGATTCACCTAAAAATCGGAGTACATGTATTTTGTACATACATTTTACCTTTCATTTTGTATTTTTTATAAAAATTCGCGGATTATTTATATTTAAAAATTATACGTTTTTATTGTGGCATAACGTGTTGTTTCTTTCATTTTTATGCTACAATATGTAGTACAAACACTTCCATGTGATACATTTTAAATTGGGGACTTGATCCCGCCATTTTGACGCTCACCAAATCGCGTCACAAGTCGCATCGTCCGAGGTCGTCAATGTCACAAAAGTTAAATAAAATTAGATATTTTGTCCAGATTTTTATTAAAAGAAAAAAACTATAATAATTTATCTTTATCCTTGACACATACAGCAACACACACAACCTCTGCAAAGCTCCATACACAATATGCATGGACTCCATACTAAAACGGCTAAAACAAATAGTAGAATATCCATAAATTGTTTCCAGGTATTCAGCAAACTCATACAATGAGGGTAAAACCACGGACACATGTAATATACTCGTAAACAAGGCCTCTTTCTCATAGATGCCATGTAAAGACTACATTGAAAATTAAGTGGTTCTCTCGTACGTTTAGTTTTAAACTTCTTCATTCGTTTCTTAGGGTCTTTATCAGCCATGTGAACCAAATAGTTCGTTACAGGTATAGCTTCTAATGTAGTAACAGCCGCCTTTGCTGCTGGCATCTTTAACATTCTTTGTTTTATTCTAGACAATGTCGAAAATAAACCCAATCCTTCGGCCCTAGCTTGTAAAGCTTGCGCTACACCAGCAGGATCTTTTACCGTCTCTCGTGCATCACTCCAAGCGTCTCTTGGATGTCCAACCGCTCTAAACATAGATCTCGCAATGTCGCAAAATGCCTTAGACCCAAAAGTGCCTAAATCTATTAATGATTCTGCTATTAAACTAATATCTCCCTGGTTCTCAGATTTCTTGACTGATTTCATTTCACGCTTATCTTGTTTCTTTCTCATTTTGTTTTCGTTTTTAAGAGCTTTCTTTCTTTCTATTGCACGTTTCTTTCTCGCTTTCTGATACAATTTCTCTTTTAATATAGCTCGTCTTGCCATTTCCTTTTCACGTTCCGCATGTCGCGCCCCCTCTAAGAGTAATTCGGGCATTTTTGAAGACTCTTCTTCACATATATTACTGCCACAAACACATTTTTTTAATTTGACAGCCGCCCGTGACCTTTGTTCGTGATATATTCTATTCCAATCTTTTTTGCATAAGACACTTCCACATACGCAAGGCCTTAACTTTTGGGTAAGCGCTTCAGGTGGTTTTTTAGCTTTCTTACCTTTCTTCAAGCCACGACAAATGCAACACTTACATTTGCTGCCATGAGACTTTGCCGCAGCTCTCCGCTCTTTTTCAACCGACTTCTTAGTTTGCGAGGTCGATGCCGGTTCCGGTGCCTTTGTTTTTTTTTCAGCTTTAATGCTTTTGCCTTTATGCTTGTTTGGTTGATTTATTTGGTCCATAACTTGGTTCGAGTTAATAATAGTTGCATTCCCTCTATCTATTATCACAGTCATAACTGGTGCGTCCACGTTTCCTTTTTTACTAGCTGAAATGAAGATATGGATTCGCCATTAAAAACTTGAATCCATGTTAAAGCGAAAGATTAACGGGAAAATGTCTTTAAATAGCTTCGCAATTGAGAGTAAGTTTTAAATATTATATGGGATAATAAAATTTAATACAGGAAAAACAAACAAAAAAGAAAATTGCAACCCCGATTCCACACATTGACCTAAACGTTCGCGACTTCGCGCCAAACCTAATAAAATAATGTTACGTTACGATACGTTTACGTACATTTATTGTAACTGGCTATACTGAAACCGAAACGTGATTATTTGAAATTCTTTCGATACAAAAAAAAAATCCAAAGTAGCACCGTCTATTTTCTGTTTTATACGATTATACGTAAACACAGTTCCTTATTGTGCAGTAAAATAGCTTTAAATCAAAGGTATCTAAATATGTTAAGAATTTACTAAGCTAAAAATTTATTTAATTAAAGCATTTTGTCATAAATGTACATTTAAATGATACGCGTTTAGTTCCGGTGCGCATGAGAGTCTTCTATCTGACGCGTCAAACTAAACATAGCTATATAACGCCATTTCACTTACACACCAAGCTAAACTACGATGTATCCTCTTATGGGAGCTCAACGACCGTTCGCACGACGCTACAGTATTTTTATGACACGAAGTGACGAAGTGCAAAAAGTGAAGTGAAATGAAGTGAAATTTGTGGTTACCAAGTGTACAATGACGCTGTGAATGTGTGTACGCTGTGACATATCATGTTCATGGATCATCACATATGATGTCAAATAAATAGATTAAAATACAGACAGACTTGATATAACCAATTCCTAAGTTTGTATCATCAAAATCCACTATCGATAATATAATAATTTGTTCTGAAAAAGAATCGAAATTCTTGTTACGCCTCAGCTCTAATATGAATATGCATTTGACATGTCTGTGTCGTGCAAAAAGTCCTTCCGTGAACACAGTGTAGGAACAGTTGCTGCGAGAGCATTTGGCTAGAACTTCAAAAAAATTTAAACACCGATTTTTCTCAACAAACTTCTTCCCGGGGGGGGACCAATTCTGCTAAAATATTGAAATAAAATGGCATATTGTCACCCAGCGACACGCTGTTGAGGATCAAAATAACCATTGTTGATAGTCCGTTACAATTTTAACTAACCTAATTAAAGTAACGGAGGTGGCCCGACTAATTTTAAAAAAAAACAGCATACATAAATAACTGCTTTTAAAAAGTTATTAAAAATTTAACTTTTTTTTGTCCCATCCTGTATAGAGTCAGGATATTTATATGTATGTAGGTGGTACAATACAACTGCCGAAACTTCAGGGAATACTGGCGTGACGTTATTTATTTATTTTTACTTCAAGCACACAAATATATAGAGGTAGATCATGCATTTTCTACGTGGAATTTCGTAAAAAAAATATGGGTTTTCCCCAAACAATTAAGAATTATTTGAAAAATTGCTTACCTGCTCGGGCTTTCTTCATAGCTTTAGACTCTTTGCCAGATGAGCCCAATTTTTTTAATACTTCATCTCTGTTTACTATTTTCATATTCGCTTTGTTGACGGTCATTTCAAAAAGCGGCTTATTGTCCACTGCTGGCCTTTTTGGTTCTTCTTTTCCCCGTTTTTTTTCTTTTTTCCCTTTTTTCTCTTTTTTCTCTTTTTCTTCTTTTCCTACACTTTTTTTCTTTTCCAGGTCTACCATAAAAGGTTGGCATACTATTTTGCACGTTTCACAAACCCCTTGTTGGTTTTGTTTGGTGTTTTGATTTGCGCTTTGAGCAAGTATTGATTGGCTATCGAGTTTTTTGAATTTTTTCTTTGAATAAGGCATAATAGTCTCCATTTCCCTTTCAGCTTCATCAAGATATTTGCATATCTTTTCTTTTCCAATCATTTCCATGCTTTGTTTTGGTGTTAAATGTTTACCATGCTTTTGTCCTTTGAGATTTTTTAGAGTACAATAACATTTGTCTATAAATTTATTGAGTTTTTTCTTGTTGTCTTCTTTCTCAATTTTAGGCACGGTTGTTATTTCTGCAATTGGACCTATAAAATAAAATATTTTAGTCTTTCCAACTTGTAAAATGGACGCAAAATCTATACAAATAAAAATAAATTGCCGAATGTATGTAAGCGCATCACTTCTGGGGGCTTACTATGAGCTCTTATAGCAGAGCAGAAGTGGAACGGTTCCAGTGTCAGAGAGAGACGAAGCTATATACGCCCTATAGCACCATCCTTTTTTAACAACGGATCCATGATGGAACCATGATGTTTATTCACGTCATCTTACGGCCCCAGAACTGTTGCACCTATTTGACTAATTCTTTTTTGTAGTGTTTGTAATTGTCAGGGCAGGATTTTTTTTGGAAAATTCACCGTAAAAGTCGGAAATTTGGATGGTATTTTTGTATGAAAATAGACAACACACAACCTAAAACACTGGATGGACATGAAATTCACCCTGGCTTCACAGGGCAGGATCAGCTAGTTTTAAATAAAAGTACCTTTTTGTTTTCCTACATCGCCCTCTCCCCTTCTTTGTACTCGATTCAATTTAGTGTTCTTTTGCGTTCGATCGTTGTAAAATTCCACACAATTTACGTTAGTACAAAATGTTACATTATTTCTATCTGTAGGTCTTTGAGATTTTTTGCGTTGCTGTTGTGAATAATCCTTGTATTGAACCGACTTTGTTTTAAAACTCCTCTCTCTCTTCTCTTTTCTAAGGGAAAGACGTGTAGTGGACTTGTATCTTGGGTTATCTGTACCAACACCGAGAAAGAAACATTTATTATATTTATGCCTTTATACCTACCCGCGATCATTACGTTCGGATATTGATTTTATCTATATTCTAAAGGAATCCCACAAATGGGATCGGATTAGAACAAAATATTCATTTTATCCGCGTAGTGGGATCCGATTGTGGGATCTGATGGGAATAAGCCCTTGAAAATGTTATGCAACAATATATTAAGTATTTTCGTGTTGTTAATGCATGTATGCTTGTTTTCCTATATGCATGTTGGGTTGCACGCTTGCTTAAGCGTTTCTAATTTCGGAAACATGATTATTAGGAAAAAAACAAACAAGGAAAAAATAATCTGGTTTTTGTTATCACGGAAAAACGTTTTGTTTGCAATTTAAATGATCTGGGATTAGAACTAAAAAAAATTTAAACAATAATAAAAGGTGGAATTAACGTTTCAATAATACTCGGCGTTTTAATTTTGAAAGTATCATATTAATGTAACCTAAATATTTTATTGCACAACATTTTGTATGTCATGGGTTTTCAATAAAGCCACAAATACACTTGGTAAGAAAATGTCCCCAACATGACGCGCAATGCTAAATCTACGTGACGCTGCAACGTTAGCCTATGTCCCACAATATGCTGCGCAACATCTTGAGACGCATTACGTGACGTGTAACATGTTGCTATTGCTCCCGCTCTGAGAGTGAACGCACGTGTTGCACGTCACTGCCGCGCTATTTCTCGCCCAGTGTAGTAGTGTGCCCAACGTGCCCTTCAACATGATGTGTGTAGTGCATTTCAATATATATTTAGCGTTTAATATAATGTATATTTAGAATGTCTATAACACTGATTAGTCTAGTGTGGGCTGCAAAATGTTCCGTGACATTCTCTCGGGACATTCACGTAGTTGTTCAGCGGCATGTTCCGCAACATGTCGCTCCATTTATCCCCTAGTGTATTCGTGACTTTAAAGCCCCGTATTCATGGTAAACATTTGTTTAGCAACAAAGTTGAATCAACGTGTCGCGGAGTTGCTGTCAAGATGTTGCTGGCAACACTGCGTGTTGCAGAGTTGATAGCGTCATGTTGACAAGCTCTCGCCCGACAAGCGTAAACATCAGTTTAGCGAAAATTGTTGACGTGTGTGAACGTGTTTGCATCAGTTTATAAACATGGCAGTAGTGTGGAGTAATGATAAAATAATGCAACTAATAGAATTATTTCAATCAAAACGATTATTATGGGATTCTTCTATAAAAGAATACAAAGATAGAAACAAAAAGAACGATGCATTCGAAGAAATTTCTCAAGCCCTAAATATACCCAAAAAAGATGTGGAAACTAAAATACATGTACTGCGTACTCAATTTACTAGAGAGAAAAAAAAGTTGTCGGCAAAAAAAAACATCAGATACAGAGAACACAACAACACTACCTCCTCGGGCAACATTTTAACGCAGACTGGCGTGTGGACAACCTGTATTGATTTAAACATAGTTGCTAGCAACATTCTCGCCGCTCACCAACAATGTTGATCAACTGTTCCTAAACAAATGTTTACCATGAATACGGGGCTTAAGCGTACACCGAGAACATTGTTGAGCCACAATCACGCAACAATGTTTTCCGCAACATTTGTTGTTGCGAGATGTTGTTTTGTTTATTTAAGCATATTGCCAGCAACACTTCACCGTTCCATGTGGCCAGCAACATTATTTCCCGCAACACAAACATGTTGCTGAAACAAAGTCGCGCAACTTTATTTCCGGTGTATACGAGGCTTAACGCCCAGGGCCTCAAGTCTGCTATTACAATAGTGTCAGAATGGTCTATCATTGATTTCATAATGCTAGCCGTGAAAACCTGCAATTGGCTTCATGTTTCTTATTGCAGTATATTTATTGTTTTTATGTAAAGCTGTTGGTTTTCCACATGATAAATAAATAAATAAATAAATAAATAATTGTTGATTTTGACAAGTTTGGTAATCTACTAATATAATGGCGTCATAATGGCGTCATTATGACTTTCCAATGGTCAACAACTGACACTCCATTGTATGAAATTATGAATTTAGCAGATTACGAACTTTTAGCAAAATAAAAACTTTTTTACAAAAAAAAAACCGACTTCCAAAAAAAACACTACAAAGTGAAAAATAACTTTAATTTCGGAAGTCGGTGTCTTTGGATCTGTATTTTAGTTTTTTGCCACCGACTTCCGAAATTAAAGTTATTTTTCACTTTGTAGTGTTTTTTTTGGAAGTCGGTTTTTTTTTTGTAAAAAAGTTTTTATTTTTCACTTTTTAGTGGTTCAGTTTGTAATTTATCTAAGTTACAATAACCCAATGTCAACTGCTCATCACGTTTTACAAAATATTGCTTTTCCCGATGCAGGGACGTTAATTGTTGAGGAGTTCTCCTAGTAAGAACCAGGAGAACTGGAGCTCATGGTAAAGTCACCATTACCATTATGCATTTTGACGAGCATAAACCATAATAAAGTAATCGAATCGCAACCTGTGATATACTTAGATATAATTGAGTATTTCCGATGGCCCTCTGTGGTCTTCATCATCAGTTCCAGTTCACCGAATGGTGCTTTCCGAGAGCAAATGCACGAGTTACTATAAAAAATACCGAAATCGATATAGGTGTGCCCATAAAATTTGAGGGTTTCCCTCGATTTCCATGGGATCCCATCATCAGATCCTGATTTGATGACCATGGGACCACTTGGGAAGTATACCCTTTTGAACAAAAAAATAAAAATCCAAATCGGTCCAGCCATTTTCGAGTAATCGGGGAACATACATAAAAAAAAAATAAAAAATAAAAAAAAAAAGGTTCCGACGAATTGAGAACCTCCTCCTTTTGGAAGTCGGTTAATGACAATGCAGTGACAATGGGATCGTGTTGGAATGTAAAAAAATCGGCCAAGTGCGTGTCGGACTACGCACAATGAAGGGTTCCGTAGTTGGGATTAAGTTAATTATCCCAAGAACAAACTTAGCATTACAGTTGCAAAACATGTTCTCCCATACATTCCAACAGTAAATGTAATTTTGTACTCACAATATTGAGAGATTTACCATGTTATTTTAAGACCACAAACTTCTTATAGGTTTCCTGTAATCTACAGGTATAGAACTATTTTCTGTATTTTTTCAAAATTTTAGGCTCAGTAGTTTCGGAGATAAGGGGGTGGGAATGGTCAATGAACTATTATATAATGGAGTATTTGAAACCCTCATACTAAGCCCTTTCATTTGATATGTCACACGGTACAGTTTGCAAAACTTTTTTTTTTAATTTTCTTATTTGCCCCCTAAAAGTGACCCTCCTATTCAAAATTCATTTATTTACTTTAGCCATTTACTTTAGCCATATGTGTTTGGGTCACAGAAATCCATATGTGTACCAAATTTCAACTTAATCGGTCCATTAGTTTCGGAGCAAATTGGCTGTGACAGACGGACAGACAGACATTCACACGAGTGATCCTATAAGGGTTCCGTTTTTTCCTTTTGTGGTACGGAACCCTAAAAATAGCAGACTTGGGGCCCTGATTCCATGACTTACCTTTAGCCGTCCTGGTTACATCTCTATTCTGGTTTATATCACTTTTAGTAGCGTTTTTCAATTTAGCGGCGCAAAAACATCTTTGTATCTTATGTGATATTCCCGTACCCTTGCTTTGAGTTTCACCATACGCTTGTATGTCAGCAGGTTGGGGATGACTTCGCCTAGCTTTTTTTCTGTCATGATATGATATGGGTCCCGTACGACAAAAACCACGGCTTGATGGTTCTTTGAAAAACTCAAAGTTAAGACGTACATCTGATCCTACACGAAGGGCTTGGCAACGTGAACTTTTGTATGGATCGGTGTCTTTGTAAACTCCCGCTTTAATACTTAAATCTGATCCTAAAGTAACAGCTTTATCCCGTCCTTTTTTTTTTTGTTTTTTAAATTCTGCTAAACACTTTTTATAGCAACTAAACTGAGAATCCATACTGGTGGTATCAGAAACCTTGGAAGAACGTTTTAACCGCTTACTAGTGGTATCAGAAATCTTGGAAGAACGTTTTAACCGCTTAACTCTCTTTGAACATTCGTCTGCATCGCATTCATTAGGCGGGCATTCACTACGTCTACGTTCTTTGTCATCGAGGGCACGGTACTTATTATCCGGTATATTTTTTGATTTAGAAACTTTTACATTTAACGCATAAAATGATCGATAAAATGGATTAATCTTCTGTGTATTCAGTAACCATCTCATTTTATCTAAATTAAATTCGATGCGAGACCTAACATGGGGTCGTCTTGAAAAGGAACAACTTTTTGGCAAATATTTGGCGCTTTGATTCCTTAAAAGGTCTTCTGGTAACTTTAATTTTAAAGTTTCTCCTCCATACGTCTTATTAAGAATTTTACATCCTGATCTTGTTATATCATGTCTGTTTTGTTCGACTTGTACAAATTGCGTCGTTATGGGTTGATGCCAACGAAATTCAGGTTTCGGTTTATTTTTCTTTTGAAAGCACCTCTTAAGTAAAAATCCGACGTTGGATGGCTTGGCTTCTTTTCTAATTTCTTTCGCTTGTGAAAGGTCATCTTTTACAGCAGCTCGTTTATTTTTTGTGTCTTTATCTGTCATTCTACTGACCGTTGATATTTCACTAACTCTTTTATACTTTTCTACTCGATTCTTGACTGTGGTATCCCCAATGAATGAAGAGGACATGAAACGATATTTTAAAATTTCTTTATTGAAACTATTGTTTGCTCCTTTACGGGCTGCGTGACGTGAAGGTGAAAAGGAACGTGCAGCTTTTACATCTCTTTGATTATCTCTCACTTTCTGGTGTTTTTTTCTTTTATGTTTTAATAATCCAGATTTAGTACTTTTTGCCATTGTACTACCACTAAAGTCGCTTGTTACACTCACGACCGATTTTCTTTCAAGTCTGTTTGTGCTGACGTAGAGATTGTGTAATCCTTTAGTATCCCGCCGCTTACTTTCATCGTAGCACTCATATGGATCACACATTCTTGGCATGCAGAAATTTGGCGCACACTTATAACTGCTCAAACTATAAGGGAGTTTACTTAGTCTTGTACGAATACTTTTATAATCGCATATCTGAGAATTTGGCAAAGGATATGAGGTTTTTATACTTTCCCTGATTAAATTATTTTTGTTTTCTAGCCCCTCTCCGTTTATTTTCTTTTGAAACTTAAAAGCATTAAAATATCTTTTAATCGCGGAAAAAACAAAACTTCCCTTTTCTTTAAGTTTTGCTTCTTCGTCTATTGATGTATGGTGGGCAGGTCGCTTGAATTGTTGAGACCCTATTGTGTTCAATTTAACTTTGTTATGGGTATGTTTATTTAATAAGTCTTCAGTGGTTATAAAATTATCTTTGCTCTTGTAGCGCCATATTTTTAAATTTGACTTGGATCCAACTCGCATTACTCGTTGTTTTGAGCGACTCGGCATAATATTGATTTCATTATAGTCTTCATTTCTTTTTTTTAGCTTTACGGTTTTCGATGTTTTAATAAATGTTGATCGAGATCCAAGATCTCCAGAACTTGAATACTTATGCTGTAATAGCATATGACGCAATTTTATAAGCTTTTCACAATTATATGGATCACATTCTTTAGGAATACATAAGCCTGGTTCCCATTCATAAGGTAAAAGCTTTGATCGTTTATGATTATAACGAATCTCTGCTCTGTTAGTTGTAACAGATTTATTTTGCATGTGCATAACATATTCATTTCTATTCTGCCAAGGCGAAAGCGTTTCTACTTTCTTCTTGTTTTTTTTCAGTAACTTTAGTGTACAAAGGCACCTTTGCAAAAAGGGTTCGGTATAGGTTTGCTTTGTTTTAGCATATTTGTTTGTTTCTGAAGTCTCATGACGAACATGAGGCTTATAAACCTTGTTTCTATTCTCATGTCTTTCTGATTTGTCACCTGAAACTTTACATTCACATTCTATGTTAGATGACTGGGGATGACAGTCACAGGATTGTACTGGTCTTGATGTAGATTTAGATACGGACTGTGATGTAGAAGCTAATTTAGACTTTTTCGGAGAAACGTGACTAGCAGCTCGACGACTGCGTTGTTTGATTATTTCTGCGCATTCATAAGGGTTGCAATCGCCAGGCGTACAAAAATATGGTTCACACTCGTACGGTAGAAGCGAGGCTTGGGTTGATGTTGCAGGTGGTACCACGTAAGCAATTCCTGAAGGTTTGAATGATCCCATTGTCCTCTTCGACACGGCATGCTTTAATTTTTGTTTTTTCTTTGGCAGTAGTTTTAGAGTACAAAAGCAACGTTTTAATCTGTGCCCCATTTGGATGTTTTTAAATGATTGTGATGACCTCGACTGAGATGATATATTTTCCCGAAAACTGATATATCTAGTTCCATGATCCATATTCTTTCTTCGATGCTCTTTTTGTTTAATTTTCTTTTGGTGTCCTGATACCAAATCTTTTTTTTCATCGTCTTTCACGCAAGGGTATGTATCTTTATAAAATTCAATGTCAAAACTAAAACTGGATGTAATTTTGACAGCTTGTCTATCGGGGTAAGAGCACTTTTCCACTATTTGGGGAGGTGGTTCTTTTGAAACGTATTTTGGTTTTCTTATAAAATTTTCTGTACTTTTTGATTGTTTATGTTTAGATTTAGTGCGCGATCTAGAGCTTGTTTTCTGAGAAAAGGCAGCACTCCCAACCGATTTACGTCTTAAAGGATCCATGCTCGTCATAGCAGATTTACCTCGAGATTTTGATCGTGATAATAATATTTCGGCACATTTTTCAGGATCGCATTCATATGGTATACACATTAAGGGTTCACATTCTCTCGGGAATGGCAAATCGTTTGCCTGGCTAGCAGATTCTCGGAAATAAGATTCTTGACTTGCTTTGGATAAAGTTCCAGTAAATTGCGTATTGCTATGTTTGTGTTTCCTGCGCTGTTTTATCCTGCCGATGGTTGGTTTCATACGATTTTCTCTTTTAGCTTTAACGTGTTCTATGGGTTCTTCCAAATCTGCCTCCTCAGTCTGGAATGATTCACGTCTAGGTTTTTGACGGCCTTTTTTTTGTCGTGTAGGTGGTGAAGCTACTTCATGACTTTTGATACGTTTAAAACGAGACTTTGAAGCTTTCTGCTTTGGAACAGATGTTAATGATGAAGTAGATTTTGTGGAAGGTTTACATTCACAAGTGGCCAAATTAGATTGAGGTGGAACTTGCACCCGAATACCTTTTTTTTCTAATCGCTTATCTTTTGCCACAACTTGTAGCTTTGCTCTGGGTTTCACTTTATGTGTAGCTTTCTCTTCCTTTATCGTTAATTGGGTTTTTGCTTTCAATTTTGGAATAGACGTCATTGAGGCAGTCGATTTAGTTCTTTTATGAGCTTTTTCTTGTTTTCCAGTTCCTTTCTCAAACTTTTGTCGTTGTTTTGGTGAAACTGGCCTTTTCCCTTTTATTTCCGATTTCGAAAACGATGCCGTTACTTTGTTTTTAAGAATTGTAGTAATTGGGTGAGAAGATTTAGGACTAGATCCATCTTGGACCTGTGAGTCTCTTACTTTTACTTTTTTGGTCCGGGAGATCATTGAAATATGAGATCTGTCTCTTTTTGTCTCAGAATGTCGGGTTCGATATTTTCTTTTCCTCGTATCTCCAACGCCTTTAGCTTTAATCTTTCTGAGACATTCTTCAGGTACACATTCTTCTGTATTACAAGTTCCTGGTTCACACTCTACGTCTTGGTTCTCCTCATAAGTTCGTTTTTTTAACAACTTTTCTTTAAACAATATTATAGAATCTTTTTTTATTTTAAAAGCTTTTAGACTTCTTAATTCTGTCCCACTGTCTTTTGTAGTGCTGCTTTGTATATTTTTTAATGTTTTTCTTGGTCTTCTTGGAAGCTTGGCAATTTTAGTTTCTTGGTCTATTGTCACAACTTTTCGAGCTTGAGTGCTTTCTGTAGCCTTCTTTTTTGAGCGAATTTTTTTTAAAGCTTTTTTCGAGCGAGTTGCCATACTACTCAGCGATAATGTACACGCACAAGGTTCAGAGAGATGTTTTTTCATTTTTAAACGTGTGGCTCCCATTTTTGAACTTATTTTTGTACTTAGTTTGTTCCGTCGCTTTCTACCTCTTTCTTCAGCTTCAGCACAATACTTAGCTATGTCTTCACAAGTCACAATGTGCCTGTGAATCCGGTGATGCTTATCCTTTTGCATACGTTTTCTTATTTTCCTCAAAGTTTCACAAGAGCAACAGCTACAGCAACTATTTAATTTGCTTGTATTTGCAGATCCCATCTGCCCTCTATCGACTAAATCAACCATTTTGAATACCGCACTACTTTTATCAGTGCTCGCATCGTCTCGTCTCTTCCTTTTATGTTCTAGACTTATCTGATCACTGCTTGCACTTGATAACAATTGATTCCGCACATCATCGTAGACATCGCGAGTTCTTATCAATTTTTCAAGCAACTTCCTCTCTCGCAACGGTAAAAATTTACCGTAATAAAGTTTGTCAATTTCGGTTCCTCCCTGTATTATTTGTTGAACTTTAGGTTCCTTGGATCTGCTCCGATATACACAACTAGTACAAGAGCAACTTGCAGGGTGTATGCTGAACGCCTTCATTGTGCAATTATTTACAAATTAAATTACACATTTCCAATTTAACAGTGTTAAAACACACCGTATTCCAAAAATAAACTTCAATGCATAACAATACAATTTTCCGGTGACGTCACTAATTTTGTAATATACAAAACCTGCAAAATTAAGAAATTGATTACGTGAGTAGGACATAATACTACTATGATTCAGTGACATTATTTGATCTGTATCAGTGCAACGTTGGCATTTCTCGAGAGTGAGGATCCTACGTGTATTTTTTAAAAGTAGTTATATTATGTAACTCATTTAACGTAAAAACATATTAATTTACTTGCATTGATTTGTATATGCGTATTTACTTGTCATATTTTTTTTAAGTTTACATAACGCGTCCTGTAAAATGTCGTTTTTCGAGATAGCACGTTTTTCTTTTTTTTCAATTCAATTCAAATTCTTTATTGCAATCCATAATGTACACATACAGGTGTTAAAATACATTAGAAGAAACAATTATGGACCCTGTCAGGCACAGCAAAATTATAAAAATAGGTAGGAGAGAGGAAGAGCGCTTTTATCAACTTTCCATAACACCAAAACAAAAAAAAACAAAAAAAAAAAAAAAAAAAAAAACAAAAAAAAAAAATAGAAATAATATTAATATTCAAACAATTAATATTCTCGCAAGGATATGAAATTTCCATATAAATGCCTACATAACCTAAGTTTATCTTGGACATCACTGACATCGTTGATGAAAAACCTCGTGATAAAGCTTGCATTCTATAATCTAAGTTTGCCGTCGCCTGCGGAATCGTGCATACCTTAAAGGTACGATTCATAATAATCTTCCAGTTCCACTATAACCTAACTCTTTTGCTTTCAAGATCAAGTCGTCTATTTCACATAATTATGTCTAATTATCTTAAAATTTCTATTTAAAAAATATAACAAGTGTAAGTATTATTATTTTTTTAAACGAACTTTTAGGCTGGATATCATCTAGGACCAGAGTCCTTGTCAATACGAATCAAATGAGCCCAAACTCGATAGGGTTGCGCCGTTTTATTACCGAGTTCCCATGGCCACCTTCCGACTCTATCTTCAGATCAGCTCCATGTCATAATAATATTGCACGTCATCCGATTTACATGTGCATGTAAAATTTCAGCACAATCGGAAACCGGGAAGTGGGTCAAGCAATATTATATTACCGACAGACAGACAGACACTGTGACAGGTGGTAAAAGCTTGTAAAAAGTAGTAGCCCCATCGGTATCAAACACCGTATTACCTAGAAGTCATATTTGTTAAACGTACCTACATACATTGCTTGTCGAACTAAAGACCTGTCGCACTAACGACCTGTCGAACAAGCGACCTGTCGAACTACTGACATGTTTGTCGCACTAATGACATACACTCATGTGCGGCATAAAACATGTTAAAGATTTTTCACTGATTTCAATTTTGTATTGATCGTAATGGATGGATCCAAGATTTAAAGTTTTGTCTAGAGATTGTCTAGAGAGTCCACGAATGACAGCCGGTACCAACGGCTACACCTAACATATAAAAATCGCAGTACGTACCCTTATAAAATATACACTCCAAATATTGGAATGCAGACTCCAGGGCAACAGCAGAGTTATTTTTTCAACTATCATAATGAATTTTGTAATAACATCTTTGAATTCTTTACAAACTACGTAATCAAGGAAATTCTAAACAAATTCACATTACAACGCGATTTGGAATATAGTAAATAGAAATTTTAAGTAAATATTCTTTCTTTCCTGTCATCTCATTCTCTAAAATTATTTTCAATGGAACGGATTCGTGTCAAAGTGACAGTAACTATAAATATAGGTAATATATTTTTTTCTCAATGTTTTGGTTCTTTAGTCAGTAGCGCAGTAGCAGTCCACCCTTAGAGCATTTAAGGTTAAATGCTCTAAGAGTCCACCACAACCCCCCCCCCCCAAAATTTTGAAATTACGGCGACTGAAGTAGCTGCGTGTGTACGTATATACGTACACACGCAGCTAGTGTATAGTGCCGTCGTAGACGTATAAAAAAGGAGGTCTCCGCGTCATGCATATCCAAAGTGAAGCACCGTACCGATCTATGTGTGCGTGATTTGAGTACCAGCAAAGACGCCGTCGCTCGTGTCACGTAATGGCGGCCGGTCGGCATACTATGATGTAAATGTGTGCGTGAGGCGTGTTTGTATAAACGGCATACTTACTGTGCTTCACTGTCGATATGCGTGGCGCGGAGTCCTCCTTTTTTTATAAGCCCATGAGTGCCGCTCTACCTACGGAACAAATAGGCGACGGAAGATGATGATGATGTGTAGGTATGTTTACGCACAGAGTTTTGCCTTTTTAATTAGTTGCAAAATAAATCGCCGAAAATTACGTCATTCTTAATTCGTTGGTCATGTAGCTCTAGGTCACGCAGCCGCGCAGGTAAGTGGTTTGATAAATACTACTTAATCTGTGGTTTGATAGTAGGTAGGTTGACATTCTGTGTTGCCAAGTAATAAAAAAAAATTGTTAAGAATCCATTATTGGATCCGATAAAGGAATCGATAATCAGATGCAAAATTATTCACTTTTGTTTTGTTTGTTATGTACCATACCTATCGATTTAACCCCCATGTATGTTCTACGATTTTTTGTAGTTTTCGAAATAGATAGTGTTGAAAATAAATCTACATTAAAAACGCAATATATTTAATTGTCAGTTTCCTTAAATTAAATATCAAAATTACAACTTCTTACAAAACGATTTCTAAATTAATAGTCTCTGAGTTACTTTAAAATACTACTTTCTCAATGAGTCATCATCAGGTTCTCTTGGAATTGCTTTAACTATGACAGTTACATATGTGTAATTCGTTTTATCGGATTTGAATTTGTTGGCCTTTTCTATAAAGTGATCTATGTAAGAAAAGTCTAATTCGTTTTTCATGTCATGTCTTATATCTCGCAGAGGTTTTCTCACATGTTTGATAGATTCTGTTGAGTGGCTTATAACCTCATGTGCTTCATGCACAGAATTCTGTGAACTTTTAACTGTTTTGGTTTTATGTGCCGATTTAACTCTCATCAGCTGAGATTTATTCTTATTCGCTTCTTGAAGTTTGGTATTGCCTCTTTTTTTCTCAAAAATACATGGAAAATGTAAGTCAAATGTTGCAAAGATATCTTCCAACCAGTTAATAAAAAAGAAGTAGACAAGAAGAAAGACTACGATCATTGTTAGGAACAAAATGCTACCACAGCTGGATCTCATGGAGTAGCACCCCGGTGAGCAGCACGACGACGTGGAACAAAAACACTGCTTTGAACAACAATAGACCAAGCACAAGGGTATCATAGCCAGTGCGTGGATAGCCGTTGATACCCAGTTGTGTACTGCTAGAATAGCCATACGTAATATATCTTCCACTGCAAGCACTATTGTCATTACAACGCGTAGTACTGTCTGCAAAGTGCAAAAAATTGGCACAGCCAGCAACGAATAACACATTTTGATTTTAGCTCACTGTGTTATAAATACTCAAAGGTTTTATGTTGACAATATTTTTACAATTATTTATTAATACATCACTTTTGGAACTGTGTCGTACTTTTGATTTTCCGATTTTAATCTTGGATTTATATTGTTATTTGTATAACAGTATTTAGCTTTTTTTTTTGGCTTCTATAAACTGACTGAAACTGACAGATTATGGACAGATTTTATAATTTTATGATTGAGCAAGATTGAGCATTTTAGCATAGACCATGGGCCGTACTATATGACGTGAAAAAACAGCATGGAACCATCATGGATCCGTTGAGAAACAAGGATGGTGCTATAAGTCCACTGACCTCTATTGTACAAGGGTCAGTGTATAAGTCGTATATAGCTCCGTCTCTCTCTCACACTGGAACCGTTAAACTTGTACCTTGCTATAAGAGCCCATAGTAAGTGATGACCTTATACATTCGGCAATTGATTTTTATTTGTATAGATTTCCTTTTTTTTGCTTCCATTTTACATTTTTTAAGAGAGCTCATAGTAAGCCCCCACACTCTAAAGAGTACATGGTTATAAAAATCGATAGAGTCCACCCAAGGAAGTTTATAGCCTACCTATATAGTACTTATAAATCCCATGATATGTATCATTATGGCCCTAGGCTTCACAGTTTGGAGCTCAGAATAATAATTGTTCTGAGGTTTGGAGACCCCTGCCCTATTTAAATGAGAAGTCCTGACTGAGTGACTGACTGACAGAGGTTCCCTTTATAATGTGCACAAGGAATAAGGAAGGATTTCCCGGTAGTACGTTCCCGTGAGATATTTTTAAAGCCAACCCCCCCCCCACCCCCCCTATCCTACTACATATACCTACCTATTATATTTGAAAGACTGTATGTATCTATGTATGCATAATAAGCCACTATTGCCACTGCTGAGACCATGATTCCAACTGTCACAATTCTTTGGGAATGTTCCCTAAATCCTAAGTAACATTTTCAAAGACTTAATAAAGTGGCCCTCACACCACACGCACATTAGAAATATGCTGGGACACAGGCCTCCTCTCAGTGATAGGGAGCGGGTCGTAGTCCACCACGCGGGCCCAGTGCGGGTTGGTAGATGTCACATGTTTCCGAATTTTTGGTTCTAGGACATGCCGGTTTCCTCACGACGTTTTCCTTCAACCTAAACGTTGCAGAGCATGAAATAATTTTTATACAAAATAAAGTGCCTGTCGGGGTTCGAACCTAATATACAACTCGTAAGTCGCGGTCGTTACCACTGGGCCACCCTTAGAGCATTTTAGGTTAAATGCTCTAAGGGGCCACCACATGCTCTCATGTGTTTGTTTGTGAATTTGTACGTTTGACACACCGGTAGACCATGACCGGTAAGATAAGGAATAGGAAACTTTTTATCCTGTTCCTAGAGGATACTTTCCGTGTGACTGTATGACGGAACCAAGTTAAGAATTTCAATGTTGAATAGCATAAAAAAACTAGTTTGTAGGTACCTACTTAAGTTTAATTTCTACTCATGAAGATCCGACATAATCTAAGGATCCGACATATTAACGAGCTCGAGCGATTCCGTGTTCTGTGCAGTCATCCAGTAATATTAAACCCAACGAATTGATTAAACCAGGATCTTTTGGCGCTCAAATGACTGATAGTGGGGCGCTGTTGGAAAACATCTGTGCGAAAAATGTATTGAAAAAACAAGGTAGCGGTCTGTGGCTGTGTTAGTTTCCATTTTGGCCACGCGCCAAAATGGATCCTTATACAATTATATATATTTTTAACTGAAACCATAGAGATATAGAAAAAAAAACAATTTAAACCCATGACGTTTGGCATATCTTTTGTTCGTTGACAGAGAATATCTGTTCTCTGTCTACGTTTATGTCTTTAGACATATTTTTGTAATAATTATTTTTTTATGTATTTATATAGTTTATTTAATAAATAAATACTGCAAACCGATGAAACGAACTGGATTTATTCTTTCTCGACCTCAAAAAGATAAAAGGTAATATAAGTACACTGCAATTAATAAAGCAGTTTAGAGTTTAGCTAACCGAGACAGTAGGTGCCTAAGTGGATTTTTCATAAATACCTCCATGAAAATATCCATGAAAATCGGACATAAATCCAAACTCTGCTACTAGCAATTGATGTTGGAAGACCCCAATTACATTTTACCCCACCTGTGAATCGAACCCAGGACCTCATGCTCAGCTCAGCGCTTGCGTTGCGACCGCTATACTATTGTCGAGGCAGTTTAAGTAAACATTGGAACTTAAAAGTAAAAAACTCGGTTGAATTTGATTGAATGTGATCTTTTCTCGAATTATCTTTTTTTTTTGTATTTATCCTTCTTGATCCTGATAATAGTCTAAGAATCGTTTTTAAATCAGATTTTTTTTTCCAGATACTCGGTAAACCATGTGTCGAACAGCTCACGCGGTTCTATCAACCGTAATATGCGGCATACAAATGTTAGTGAGGGTCTTTATGACCGTGATCCTCATGATTGAAAATGTAATAAGAATGCTCCTGCAAACTTTATACAACTTTATATCATTTTTACTGCAAATGATATCACTTATACCGATTTGTGTCGTGTTCCTACTGACGGCTAGGCTTAAATGTTTTATGTGCGGTGGTGGAGGGCCTTGCCCAGTCGGAGCTAGAGGCGGCACCTGCGACTGCTTAATGTCCTTTATGGCTGTCGTAATTATCTTCTTTATATTCAGAGCCACTGGGGTGCTTGACAAGGTATTCTACGCTTTAGGTTATACCAAAGCTGAAGCACCCGCATTCATGAAATTTATCCCAACGCCTGGTGAACTGACAGAGTGCTCAAGGAACGATACTACAACCGCTCTTTCTGTTTCTACTATGGGTATGAGCGAATGGCTTAAGAAGTATAGTCATCTATTCACTACTCCTACTTTGGGTAGAAGGTTAGGTGAAGAAAATACGGATATATGGGCACTATGGACAGCTGATACAGAGTCATCGACAGGTGATACTAGAAGCACAGAATCGAATTGGACCACAGTGCTTTATTATTTAGCATAAAATTACAGTAATAAATAATAAATGTGGTATCTGTCTAATAATTGTAAGTTGCGGGTAAGCCGCTAATAAACAGTTGGTTCGTTGACTTGGTGTTTCTTTGTGTGCGCTCCCGAAAATATTCATTAAATACTACTGGCGACGAGTAAAACGGAGTTAAATTACCACTAATAGTTAGTGTTGAGTGTTATTGTGAAGTTACAATAAAATGCCGATCGGAAAAATAGAACAATTCGATTTATCGAGCAAAAAATGGTTGGCATACATTCGACGCGTGGAACAGTTCATGGCGCTCAACGAAATCAAACCTACATTACAAGTGGCTACGTTAGTTACGTTAGTGGGTGAAGCTACTTATGATCTGATGTGTGATCTTTGTGCGCCTGACAATCCGGAGACCAAAAGTTTTCAGGAGTTAGTGAACATAGTCGGCGACCATCTCGAACCAAAGCGCTCAGAGATAGCTGAGCGGCATATATTTAGAATGAGACGTCAGAATGGCGGCGAAAGTCTGAGCGATTATTTGCAAGTTCTAAAACATCTAGCCAGCACGTGCAACTTTAAAAGTGGTCTTGAAGAAAATCTACGAGACCAATTCGTGTCAGGTCTAGTGAGCGATGACATGAGATCGCGGCTCTTCGCCGAGCCGACACTGACGTACAAGAGGGCGGTGGAGTTGGCCTTCGCACTCGAAGCGGCTGACCGGCATGCTCAAGCGAGCGGCACGTGCAGCGGAGCAGCGCCTGAGACGTCGACGAGTTCCGGGGCGCCGGAGACAATGCACCGGCTCTCAACGGGACGAGGTGCGGCGCGCGCTGCGACCGGCAGCAGCGGCAGCAGCGTCGAAGGGACGCGCGCCTCGGCCGCGCCCGCGAACGAGACACAGCGCGCGACGCATCAGCCTTGTTGGCGGTGCGGCAAGGGTCATCGAGCAGTCGTGTGTCGTTTTAAAAATTATTCTTGTGACGTGTGCGGGCAAAAAGGCCATCTTAAAGTTATGTGTAAACGAAATCCCCGTCAGGGCGAGGTGCGGTCGTCGAGGGCAGGTCAAAATTATATGGCTAATAGTGATAGCGACTTGGACTCAGACCTGAATAATCTAAATGTGTGCAATAACAGTGATCGGCCATACAATGTGTGCGTAAAAGTGAACGGTAAGGCGATGACGTTTGAACTGGACACTGGCAGTAAGTTGTCTGCAATTAGTACTCATTCATTAGATGAACACTTCAAGGCGTTGCCACTTATTGCTAAGGATGTTTGTTTACATTCTTATAACGGCACTCGGGTTGAAGTGATCGGTTATATTGTGGTTAATGTGGAGATCGGGACACACTCGGCGAGAGATTTAAAACTATTTGTCATTAAGAATGGTGGACCACCTTTGTTAGGTAGATCATGGTTGAGTAAATTAAATATCGATCGCATTCAAATTAACGAATTTATGATGAACTTATCAGATGACAAATTAGTAGATACGTTGCAAAAAGAATTTCCCACCGTGTTTGCCCCGGGTCTTGGCACATGTACCAAGCAACTTTCATTAAGATTAGGTGACATGACTCCCGTGTTTATTAAAGCGAGATCATTACCACTAGCTTTACGTAAACCTGTTGAACTAGAGTTACGACGACTCGAGGCAGAGGGTACTATTCGTAAGGTGGATTACTCTGATTATGGTACACCCATTGTACCGGTTATAAAGAAATCTGGTGAAATACGTATCTGCGGAGATTATAAGGTCACCATTAATCCAAAGTTGATTCGCGATCCGTATCCCATGCCACGAATCGAGGAGTTATTTGCTGCACTAACTGGTGGCGAACTGTATTCTAAAATCGACCTAACCAACGCGTACCAACAGTTATTTTTGGATGAGAATTCGCAGGCTTGTAGTGCAATAACAACGCATATAGGCACTTTTATTTACCTTCGTACTCCTTTCGGTTTGACATGTATTCCCGAGAAATTCCAGAAATTTATGGAAGAAACGCTAAGGGGTTTGAAGGGAACGGCTGTATTTTTGGATGACGTGGCGATCACAGGCGCCTCCAGGTCAGAACATATAGATAATTTAAGGGCTGTGTTGTCTCGCTTACGTGAGGTCGGTTTGCGGATTAAACTTAAAAAGTGTAGTTTTATGAAAGAAAGCATTACTTATTTAGGCTTTATTATCGATAAGCAGGGTTTGCATCCAGACCCAAACAAAATAAAAGCCATCGTGGATGCACCACCACCAGAAGATTTAACTCAGCTCAGATCATTCCTTGGTATGATTAATTATTACGCCAAGTTCATACCGCAGCTGAGTACTATTTTACATCCTTTACATAGTTTGTTGCGTAAACAAAGTGTTTGGGTCTGGTCAGCAGATTGTGGAAAGGCTTTTCAGGATATAAAAGCGGCTATTCTTAGTAGCAAGGTGTTGGTACACTATAATCCAAAACTGCCATTAGTACTAGCCGTGGATAGCAGTTCATATGGTATCGGCAGTGTGCTGTCACATCGCTTTCCTAACGGCGACGAGCGTCCGATTTGTTTCGCGTCACGGACGTTAAATGCAGCCGAACGATCATATAGCCAGCTGGACAAAGAGGCTCTCGCAATTATCGCTGGCGTGATCAAGCACCATCAATATATTTATGGTCGCCATTTTATTATTAAAACGGATCATAAACCCTTAACTTTTATTTTTGGATCGAAATTTGGGTTGCCGCAAACGGCAGCTAGTAGGCTGCAAAGATATGCCACCAGGCTGGCGTCTTATGATTTCGAGATCGAGTTCGTCAAATCGAGTGACAACTGCAATGTCGATGCACTGTCGCGACTGCCGCTGCCATATGAACGGAAACATTGTGATGACCTGGGTTCGGTATCATATATAAATTATGTCGAGGAATCAATCCCAATCAGTGCAAAGGAGGTGGTGGCATGGACACAGAAAGACAGCGTTTTAAATAAAATAAAAGAATATCTTATCACTGGCTGGCCAACAAAAATAATAGCCGAGTTAGAAAAGCCTTATTACCACCGGAAAGATAATTTAGTGTTGGATCGTGGTTGTATTTTATATAATCACCGGGTAGTCGTGCCGGAGCCATTGCGAAAATCAGTTTTATCCGAATTACATGAAGGGCATTTAGGGGTAGTTAAAATGAAAAATATAGCAAGGAGTTACGTTTTTTGGCCAACATTAGATGTCGAAATTGAGAGTCTCGCTAGAGATTGTAGTGCTTGTCGCCAGCAGCGTGACGCACCTCCACGTTCTCTGTTACATCCGTGGGAGTTCCCCGCACGACCCTGGCAAAGACTACATATCGATTTCGGCGAATTTCAGGGTAAACATTATCTCGTCACCGTGGACGCTCATAGTAAGTGGATCGAGGTACAGAAAATGACTAGCACTACCGCCACGGCGACGATAGGTAAACTTAGAGAATTGTTCGCTCGTTTCGGTCTTCCCTCACAGGTTGTGAGCGACGGCGGGCCGCCTTTTGGGTCTGCAGAGTTAGCAAATTTTTTCACACGAAATTTCATCACTCACACTATTACTAGTCCCTATAGGCCGGCGGGTAACGGAGCGGCAGAGAACGCGGTGAAGTTAGTTAAGCGCGCAATGAAGAAAGCGGCGCACGAGACGGTCGATGTTGATACGGCAGTCAATAAATTTTTATTTCAATACCGTAATTGTGAACACATGACTACAGGCATCGCGCCTGCTGAGGCGATGCTGGGTAGGCGGCTCCGTGGTAGGTTGGACGTGCTGCGGCCGAGCGCCGAGCGCGCCAGCGAGCAGGCGGCGGGCCGCGCCGCGCGCCACAGCCCGGGCACCGAGCGCCACGCCGCGCCCGGCGACCACGTGCTAGCGCGAGACTACCGCGCGCGCGCTGACAAGTGGGCGCCGGCCGTGGTCACCGCGAGAGAGGCGCCGCTAACCTATCGAGTGCGTTGTGCAGACGGTAAAGAGTGGAAAAGACACATTGATCAATTGCTACCCGTAGGGACGTCTCGCACCACTAAACGGCATTCCGTGTTTACACCCGATGATTCAGACCGCGTCATTATAGAGGATAAGTTAGAGGACACGATCGTGGACGATACCGACGGTCAGGATAGTAGTTCAACGGAACTTACAAAATCCCAAGAAAACATTTCTAATGCCCCCGGAGCCTCAAATCAACAAGTACAAGTACCGAAGCCAGGTCAGCTATTAGGTAACAATGAGACTCCTGAGAAGTCAAGTACGCGCCAACAACGCGCTTGTACATTAATTAAGAAGAAGTACAAATATTAATATTATGATAGGTATTTTAATATTATTGTGTAAGAAGTATTTGTAAAACCACTCATGGATTTGCTGACTTTTTTTTTTTAAACCATTGTTTTTTTTCTCTAAATTAATGGTACCAACTTTGTATGTTTGATAAAAACCTACTCTGAAATTTATATGTTATCTTTTGTTTTAAAATTGTTTACTTTTTTTTCTCTAAATTAATGGTACCAATTTTGTATGTTTGATAAAAACCTACTCAGAAATTTATATGTTATCTTTTGTTTTAAAATTACGTAATTTGTTTGTAAGTAGTTTAGTAACGTTACAGCAAGACTTTCACTCAAGGACAAACGCTTTTCAATTTATAAGCGTAAGACTATAAATTAGTAAAATGCAGTAGGTAGTAACGGATCCTATTCCTTGAGCGAAATAATGCTTTAGTTTATAACTTAGCAGATATCAGTATTGTATACCTAGCATAACAGTTGCTATACAACAGCTACAGCGATTTGTTTATGTAGATACCTATTGATACAAGTTTCTATGTTCGTGTTTTTTAAGAGGGGACGTGTGGTATCTGTCTAATAATTGTAAGTTGCGGGTAAGCCGCTAATAAACAGTTGGTTCGTTGACTTGGTGTTTCTTTGTGTGCGCTCCCGAAAATATTCATTAAATACTACTATAAATAAATAATAAAATAAATAAATACAGTTTGGTTCAAAGCTACTGATTGTTTTTTTTTTCGTGTTTTTCATATACAGGGTTTTTCGTAGAGGTACTTATTCCGAAAATAAGAAAATCGAAACGGAGTAGGTAACTGATTATTTCTAAAGACATCTAAGGGTGCGTTTCCACTGACGCGGAGCTGGGCGGAGCGGAGCGGAGACGTGCAGGAATCGACCAATCATAATGGTTGAAATCCTCATCGCGTCTCTTGCCTCGTCTGTAATTGGACGATTCCTGCACGTCTCCGCTCCGCTCCGCCCAGCACAGGGTGGCAAATGCTATACATTTTAATTTCTTACTATTCAGCGCCGTCTATCTACGAGAACATAAATTAAAAATGAAAAGTGTTGCCAGCGTACATCCATGAAGCAATTTTTAGTACATTATAGTAGAAGTGTACGCGTATAATCTTTGATTTTGATGTTTTTGAGTTAGTTATTATTTTTCGTATTTTTTTTTTGCATTTGTGAAAGGTCCCCGATCATAGTATTGTATTCATGTTTTGCTCTTATTGATCAAAAAAGAAACTATTAGTAGAATTTACAAATATGAAATGACTATACAGCCACAGGGTGACAGGCTGATGTTGACATTTCATTGCAAAAAATTTCTGCGGTTGCGTTGCGAATATTTTTGTAAATATTTCGTTTGCTTGCCAATTTTCAGTGTAATTTACGTCAAGTTTAGTTCATTGCTACGTATTTAGTAAAAATCTTGGAAGATAAACGTTCCCATCGAATGTCTACTTTCTAAATCACCACGACTTGAGCCCCCCGTGCTCCTCGGTGATTTAAATGCTTAGGCCCTCCAAGTGCTCTGTGGGCCCTCCGTAAATAGGAGTTTGGACCATATTTAAGTGTTTAACTCCGCCCTTAAGACGACCACTTGACCAAGTGTTTTGTGTTTATACTTAAATAACCATGTCTCGAAACAATGTTGTGTACCTATTGCCTACCTGGCTGCCCAGTCATCAAAGATGACGGTAAATATGATGTTCTTTTTCTATCTACACAATGTATTGCTGGTTTGAGTTTGAGTGCAATGTTTTGTTTTACATAATAAATATGAACATGCAAAATTGGTATTTATTTTATTATCCTCGAAACAACAAGTTTAGTGTCGAATTAGCGTTACCGAGTTGAATAATGTAGAATGGTTGAAAATTCTGTTGTAGTAAAACTAAACCTAAAAATTTAAAATCCAGTTTGTAGAATTTTCAACCATTCTCCATTAGACAACTCGGTAAAGCTAATTCTACTTGGTACAATATTATTTATGTAGCTATGGTAACGTACCACGTGACATTAAATAGTGTATGTCCCCGTAACTAGATGGCGTTGTCTAAGAAAAGCCTAAGTTGCCAGTCTATCTCAGTCTTAGAGCATTTAACCTATGGAGATGGCATAGCTGAGCGAACCCCTCTGCCAAAGTCGACTGGCCATATGGCCATGCACGTTATATAAAACTAATTCATTTGGCGACAGCTGTCATTGTGTATCGTATTGTGTCGCAAGAAAGTGCTCCCAAAAAATGGTGAATTGTGCAGTTTCCTCGTGCGAAAAGCGATCTGCCACTTCAAATTTGCGAAACCATGGTGTTTCTTACCACATGTTAGTATAAATAATACATTCAAATACTTTTATTTAAGTACAATATCGAAATAATCGTTGTTGACATTACGATAGAAAAATACAGTGGTACGTTGGTAGCGCAAACGTAGTACAGGAAGGAATTAAACGAATTTGCATAGTGCAGGGACAACGTGAATGAATGATTGATACAATAAATGATTTTTACTGTATCAAAGTCAGGTTGAAATTTAAAAAAATATTATTTATAAAATATTAACTTCAGTTCTTTGTGAGTCGATTTAAATTATTTTCTTTTGTAGGCTTAGGCTATTAAAAAATAACAGTTAGTTCGTTTCGAATGTGAGTTTTTGCAGCTCATGCAATTTGAAAAAAAATTAATCCGCGGTGGAATAATTTAATAATTATTCCACCGCTTTCAAACCCCAAACCGCTCAAAAATATAATTACCGATAAGGTTATTATACTTCCGCCGCTTGAGGTTTTCCGCAGCCGCAGCAGCAGTGTCAGCATAGCACGCCGAGCCATGAAGGTGGGATGGCGCAAGAGTATCGACACACGTAGCGTCCCACACTAAAGGCCTACCCACCTTCCATGGCAATAATGACATGCCGTCCGGTCTCTTGCCATCGTCGCGTGCCAAGCCATTGGGTTCTAATACAGCTGGAACGCCGACGGTGACAAGGGCTCGTCGGATGATGTCATTGATGTTAGCGTGCCGCGCTTAGCGACCCGCAATTCGGCTGCAAGACAGGCCGTGGTGTCCGAGGCTGTTGACAACTTCGCCACAGTGACCACGCTTCACACTGTAATCATGGCAACGTCTAGATGTTTAATGTCATTGAAGTAGACTATGGCTATGAAGCCACTATGAACTAGCCCATGGCTATGAAGCCGCTATGAACTAGACTATGGCTATGAAACACCCGCATGTTTTCCTACTAAAATATCAAACACCTCATTTAGTTTATTTAATTAGTTAGCTAGTAAAGACCGAACTCAAATAGTTGTAAAAAAAAGAAACCGAACGGGTAAAAGACGTGTATTTATTAGTATTTATTCTTTTGCCAGTTATCTATCCCTTGTGTTGCACCTACCATGTTTTGTCTCTGCATCACCCTAAGGTTGACTGGTAGAAAATGCCTCAGGCATTAAGTTCGCCTTTGTACAGTATTTTTTTACTTGTGCATAAAGTTTTAATAAATAATAAATAAATAAAAATAAAAGTGTTATTTTTAACGAAATAATAAAATTGGCTGTGTTGTTTTATTATTTATATTCTACACTTCCTACTTTTTTGACACGTATACCTACAATAAGCCCGCATTATAAAACGGGGCTCAGTATGCATCCCGAATTGCCGACCCTAAATGCAGAATGATAGGGAAAGGCACTGCAGTGCGATTCTGTAACCATCTCACCGTGAAAACTTAGGTGAAGTGAGCGTGGAGTGAGCTGTCAATAGTGTCAATTCCTAGCAAAAACAAACTCACTTCACCTAAGTTTTCACGGTGAGATTTTTACTGAATCGACCGGCTGGTCCAGCAATATGTTATTTGAAAAAATATTTGACTCTATAAATAAATACAATCGTTCTTTTTCTAAAGCACTATAAATTTTTTGGTCATTACTGGCTACCTACGTAGTTTCGCAGGCATTAATCATATTGCGTATTTTTGTGTAGGTACACACGACTACACACCAAGCTATATACATTTCCAGTTTACACTGATCTCTAATTATAAGGAAATCCTATACAATGCGAGATCAGCTTATACTGGAAATATACAGGGTTATTGGTAAAACACCAGCAACCTCTTAAAGGGTCATTGTATTCATCATTATGAACAAGTTTTACTATGGGCCCAAAACACGAAATCGCGAAAAAAAAATCAGCTGTTCAGTACATTTTTATCTACATCAAACTCGTCAAAATGTAGGGAGCAGCTGATTTTTTTTCGCGATTTCAGGTTTGGTCCCTCATTAAAAGTTGTTCATAATGATGAGTACAATGACCCCTAAAGAGGTTGCTGGTGTTTTACCAATAACCCTGTATAGCGTGATCTGTAGCCGTGCGTATACATACAAGAAATTAAAATGAATGAACATTTATTCATTCATTCATGTAATGAAATATCACTCATTGTTTGTGTCACATCACTAGCACTGTCAAATTTTCTTAGTGTGCTGTATGTGTTTTCCTCGCCCCCCGCATAAAGTGGCAGAAAATGTTGTTCGGTGATTCGCTGCTTGCCATCTCCATAGTTAAATGCTCTAAGATCTCAGTATATATAATAGTAGTCTATGCCGCCCAGCTCCGCGTCAGTGGAAACGCGGCCTAACACACCTGCGATAAGAGATATTTAAATAAACGACTTGTAAAGAAGCTTCACTAAACTTCATCGGTTTAGGAATACCTAGATACTATATACAGGATGTTTCTTTTAAGGTGTCAAGCCAGTGTGAGCTGATAGCAGAGTACCATACCTATCGATTTATGTATGTTCTACGAGATTTTTTTTTGTAGTTTTCCAGTTATAATTTTTTTTCGATATATTTCCTGATTCAACGAGATGATGGCTTTAAAAAATTATATCTTTTTTTTGGGTCAACTTTGAACAAGAATGTACTAAATAGGGCATTATTTGCTGAAATCGGTCGTTTGAAAGTAGTGTATAATAATAAAATAATAATCTTGTGATTTTTACATTTTATCATCTTATTATTTTATTTATTTCCTTTATTTCATTGGTATATACATATAAATTACATTTTTAAATGTTGAAATATAAAAAGTATAAAAACATTTAAAAATATAAAAAATATTAGCCCACCGGTATCGGGAACAGGGCCCAAGCTACCGGCGGTCAGGGCTGCTGAGAGAGGAACCTCCTAACGATACGCGCCGTGTCCAGAAGTACCGCTTTCTGGATCAAGCCCTTGATCCAGCCGCCTAACGAGAGCCTCCTCAGGTGTTGATCGAGGCTCTTGGCTATTATGCCATTGGCCGTCACGAGTATCGGCACAATGATTGCTGTATCCACATCCCACATGTCGACAACCTCGCGAGCCAGGTCAAGATACTTAATTTGCTTATCTTTTTCGGCTTTCACGAGGTTCTCGTCATGTGGTACCGCTATATCAACAATCACCGTGCGACGCTCTAATCGATCTATCACCACTATGTCAGGTTTATTGGCAACAATAGTCCCGTCAGTGATGATAGACCGATCCCAATACAACGTGATATTGCCATTTTCGAGAACTGGGTCGGGCACATACCTATAGTATGGTACCTCTGATTCAACAAGACTGTATTTCAGAGCAAGTTGCTGATGGATAATCCTGGCTACAAGGTTGTGCCTATGCTAGTAGTGTCCGTTAGCCAGACGAGAACAGCCAGAAATAATGTGACGGATTGATTCCCCCGGACGGTGGCATGCCCGACAGATGTCAACCGTGCTGTCTTTCACAATATATTTCCGGTAGTTGTTCGGTTTCCCCAAACAGATCACCGAATCGCAACCAGGATACGGACGCTAAGAAGTCTACATCGGGACCATGTAGGACCCGTTAAAAGCGCCCATGAAGCTCTTTGCTCTGCCATACCTCCCTGCGGTCATTAGTATCTAATACTATAGGTTTGCGCCAGTTCTCGTTAGCTACTCCTTAGCTAACGAGAACTGGCGCAAAACAATTCGAACTGGCGAACTGGAGCGGGGTGTGGCCCTTATCTACTGAGACCACATCTCGGTGCATCCCCACGTCGGCTTCTAGGAAGTATTCCCTGAGACTGCATACGTCACGGTTGTGCAGGGTCTTAGCATTTAAGAAGCCACGACCTCCGCACTTCCGCGGGATATACAGTCTCATCACCGATGACCGGGTGATGCATCCGATTTGCGGTCAGCAGTGTGCGGACCCTCCTATCCAGGGCGTCAAGTTCCGTCTGAGTCCATTTGAGTATGCCGAAAGAGTACATCAAAACCGGCATGACCCAACTGTTGAAGGCACGCACCTTGTTTCCGCCTGATAAAAGACTATTTAAAACTTTATTCAGGCGGCCAAAGAAACGTTCCCTCAGCGATTGTTTCATGTCAGCAGCGTTGATGCCTAACGCTTCCGACATACCCAAATACTTGTAGGTTTCGAGTGAGGAGAGAGATCTTAGGTGTATGGAATCCGAGAGTTGGGTTCTCACGGATTCCACAATCTCCCCTCGCTTTACATGCATGACCGCACATTTGTCCACACCAAATTCCATCCTGATGGCGCTACTGAATTCCGTTACCTTCAGTAGCTCCATCAGTTGCAAATTGTTGGGGGCAAAAAGTTTTAAGTCATCCATGTAAAGGAGGTGAGATATAACCCGACCACCTCTCTTCAATCGATAGCCTAGACCTGAATCCTCCAGCAGTGTGCTTAGAGGATTCAAGGCTGCAGAACCTAAGTGGACTCAAACTGTCGCCCTGAAATATACCTCGCTCGATTCTTATCGGTTCGCTATTCCTCTGGATATTTCGACATCCTGGATAGCGAAGGACCGTCCTCCACTGCCCCATACACGACATCAGGAAGGTGCGCAAAGTTGCATCTATTTTATACAACTCCAGCACCCTCATGTGCCATGTATGTGGCACCGAGTCATAGGCCTTCTTATAATCTATCCAACATGTCGACAGATCCTTTCTGGAACGACGAACCAGCTGGTTAATGGTCATATCGATGAGGAGCAGCTCCTTAGTACCACGGGACCCGTTCCCACATCCATTTTGAGAGGCAGACATGATGGAGTTGGTGTCTATGTGTTTGTTAATTTTAGCTCTCAAAATGGATGTAAGAACCTTATAGACCGTCGGTAGACAAGTGATCGGTCTATAATTTCTGGGTTCCGCAGTACTACCTGATTTATGGAGCAGGTGGGTTATTCCTGTTATTAGGAACTGGGGCAATGATCCTGACTGTAAGGCTGACTGGAACTGGGATGCCAAGCGGGCGTGCGACCTTTGGAACCACTTTATCCAAAAGTTGTGCAGCCCGTCCGGCCCTGGAGATTTTCAGTTAGGTAACGGGCGGACCGCACGAGCTACATCTTGGGGGCTGATGGTAAGTGCCCCCATTTGTGGTATATGATCGCACGCTCGCTCGACCTCCCTAGTCCAATCACCCCCAGTGTGACTGACAGGCACCAGATGTTTCGCCAGAACGAACACATGGCGTCATCAAGCCCTATAGACCCACCTTTCATCGCTCTGGAATGTGCGATTCTGAGTGTACCGCTCCACTCTCCGCCTGTACCGACGAATACGGTTTGCCCATGCACAGATCTTCTGCTTCAGGAAGTCGATCTGTGACGCAGGTGAAATAATCTCGAGGACTAATATCCGTCCCCGAGAACGCCCGCCTCACAAAGCGCATCACTCTAGGGCGAGTATTGCCCTCCCTGAAATAGATTAGCTTGCCGATGAGTGCTCTAGCTTCACCTATACGACGCTCATTCCTGCACTGCCAAGCTGGTACGGCTGGTTTTGGTCGTGGTACTCTGTCACTGTTAGGAAATTTAACATGAGCCACACGACATGCCGCAACAGCTGCACAGTACAAGATTGAGTGGGTATCGGCGAGGTCTTTGCTGCCATCAAAACAATTTGACAGCTGCGAGTCTAGAGCACCCACCAGCACCTTGTTTTTCTTGTGCATGGGCAAACGAGGTAAACGTGGTCTAAGTCCAGGCGGAGTGGAACGGTACTCCCGGAAAGAATCCTCCAAAGCGCTCCTCAACTGTACATTGCATTGGGAACTCACGGATATAGCCCCGCTATCATCCTCTTCACCAACGCAGTCGGGTCGCGGTGAAGCACTTGGTAAATTTTGCAGTTGCACCGCGACCATAGGCGAAACAGATGTAACATGACTATTCCGTGATTCGAGAAGTAGTCGATCAAGTACGACGTCATCCAGCATATGGTTACGCTGGATGACCCGCACCTGATCCGACATTCGTTGCGCCGACACGTTGACAGCCGGCTCAAGCCCCTGAAACAGAGAGAGCATCCGACCACGGTACGCAGTCAAGTTACTTCCCCCTCTGTAGCCCCAAAGTATGCGCGCATGACATTTTCGTTGACAGTTTGTGTCCACCTCATGCGCTGCACACTTCCACCGAGAGCGGGGACCCTATCAGAGGCCGATGGGCCTCGGGGTCCTAAACTGGCCGGTGGTCGGCCTCTTCCACGTCGACGTACTGGTGGTGGTGTCGTCGGCGGTGAGAAGTATTCGTCGCTCGAGCTCGACGCAACTGCAGTGGCCGGTATCACTTGACTCACGTCTGGAGCAGGTTCAGTCAGCATTGAATTGGTATTATAATCTCCATATTTTTCTCTTCTAGTATTATTGTAAGTAAGTTCTTCTTGTAATCTGGTACAGTATTTTTTGGTTTTTATGCTAATTTCGGGTTGGAAGGAATGACGTAAGAACACATTATTTATTTTATTATTATCTTTGCATGTTTTGGTCAATCCTGACATTTACCTATTCCTCTACGTTTAAGTAGAGCTCAGTTGATAATAAAAACATAAATTTTATACCTACTATCCATAACCACTTGATGTGAATGAGGGATCGAAAATAACTCGAAAACTACAAAAAATCGTAGAACATACAAGGTATGGTACTCTGCTAATCAGCTCACACTGGCTTGACACCTAAAAAGAAACACCCTGTATATATTTATTATTCGTAGTTGTATCTTTTCATTAGTTTATGTATGCGCAAACAATATAATACAACACGACCACATTTTAAACGTCATTGGTTACTATGAACGTAACATAATTATCTTGTGTAAAATTGCATTGATCCTGAAAAATTCATCTAACAGAAGAATCAATAAAACACATTTTAAAATCAAAATAATTTAATGAAATCAACATAAATATCATCATACCACATGATAATAATTTATTAAATAAAAATATAATACTGTATTAAATTAACATTAGAAATATAAGTGCACAGAAGGAGTTCAAAATAGCCGTTTTGATAATTGGTGCTGAGTTATGGGTGATACAATACAAGAGCCTACAAAAGTACGAGACACTCGAGTTTACAAATAACAAAAAATAAATTTTACTACATTAGAATTACTTTTTTACTAGGAATTGAAAGTTGCGTAATGAACTAGAAAAGTTGATACTTAAAAAGAACATCAGTTTTAAGACAAATAATAATGATATTAGGGAAAATCAGATAGCTGCAACAATCAAATCGTGCACTAATATAAGTTTGCTGGAACACTGTTAATGTATGGACGGTCATACGGACGGATGCACCAAAATAAAAGATGTTCTTAATACAACAGAACCCAGAAAACAGAAAAACATTTTAACAATCAAAACATCTAGTCAGTTTAATAGACCCTTAAATAATTATTTGCGTTACAATTCAAAATAGTACCTATATTTTTAGTTAATAACGTTTGGAAGTTGATTTCACAATAAAATTGACTCGTGAGTTAAAAGCTAAGAGGAAAATATAAAACTAAATTATAATCAGAATTCGAAAATGAAGAATAAATTCCGACAAGGTGATGTCTTAGGCCTTTGTGGTGGTTTAATATATAGCACAATTGTACGAAGCGTTGTGTCCGTACTTTCATCCAGGCGAGGTGAAGAGTTACAGTTTGTATGCTTGACGCATCATCAAGTCGAAGTAGCAATCATTGTCGATCGACACGCTGATGCCGCTGTAGTAGTTCATGAATTCCTCCAAAGTCACCTGTGAGAAATTTAGACTTCTATTTTAGAACATTCTTGAATAAGTAGGTGAAATGAATGTCAAATTAATTATTATTACTGTGATAAGAAACTAGCCAGAAAAAGGAACACAACCATAAGAGCTAGGACAGGGGTGACGGAAATCCTCACTAAGTTAGACCTAATGAAATGGAGATGGGCGGGTCACATGTTACGGAGCCACCAGGATAAAAGGAGTAAAATTCTGACAGAATAGTACCCCAGAAATGGTAAATGAAATAGAGGTCGACAACACAAAAGATGGGAGGACGAACTCAATCTCACAGCAGGTGCAAACTAGAGAAGAGTTGCAAAGGATAGAAAGCAATGGAAATCGTTAGAGAAGGCCTTTGCCAAGAGGCGCACTGAACACCGCGATATATTATAACTCAGGAAAGAAAACATCAACAAGGAAAGTAGCACAAGAAAGGGGTTTCAGTTAATAGAGGAGAAAAACGCAAACATTTTGCTCCGACTTCAGGTAACATCCGACAAGGGCAGGAAGATGATAATGACAGTTGAATATTCAAGACGCCTAAAACTAAACAGTATTGCTGTTCAGGGCCGTCTTTGCTATTGGCCACTGGGAAAGTGCCCAGGGCCCCGCGATCCATGGAGCCTCCTAGTTCCTGCAAGCGTCGTAGTCAAAAGAAAAGCTAAGTAAATCTCAGACGGGATGCTAACATTTTTAAGAGGTACATACTACGTTTTCTTAGTTCCCAAGCTTTTCTGCTTATGTCGACCAAGTAACTACTATTTCTGTATGAACGGTCAAAAGAAATCCTAACCTATCCGAGGCGAGGTGCTATAAATTTCGGGATCGCTCTTGCATACTGCATTCTCCATATACTAAAGTGACCAGGGCCTCCAATAGATAAATGACGGCCCTGTTGCTTTTCCAAGTTTTGGTAACAGCATCCCGATTCAGAACCTAACAATGACATCATCGTGAGGTTCTGAATCGGGAAAGACAATCTCATAGTTTCATCAGTTTTGTACTCGTATCAAAATTGACTTGCGTGTCCTAATTTTTGGACGATATCAAAAAGTGCTGGATCGTACAGAAGGAAAGAGTTCAACTTGAAATATGAAACTGTCCTACATAATTATTGATATAGATATTGGTAGTAATATTATTAATGTCTTACTTTCCCATCCACCTGCCCATCAGACTCAAAGTTGGCGAGGAATTTGTTCAGAATAACGTCTGCCGTCTCTTCACCGCTCATGTATCTGGAATTTTAATAAAGAAGATATCAACAACATGTCCTAAAACCCTTAATACATGTTTTTATTTTTCATTTACTTCGAGTATGACACGTTGCACGACGTTGACTAGAAGCCGACACCAACCTAATTGGGGAAAAGCTACGCAGATGATGAATGACCACGCTTTCTGTAAAATTTTGAGAGCATGGTAACATTGGCAACCCAAAAGGTAGTCTTTTTTTTGGGTTCTCCTTTTATCTGCAACCGGGTTTCTAGCCAACAGATGAATGTCTTTGTGTGAGATTATTAAGATCACATTAAGAGTTCAGTACTAAGTAAACTTTAAATTTTCACTGTCTCTGGTCCAAGTTTGTCAGGATTTCCCATCTCTCTGTCATCGCGCCTCCAGATATTCGCAGGACTATAGCCAGCCGCATCGCGAGGGTGAAGCTCTCAGGATGACCCTCGCCACCCAATGCACAACTTTAACCTAGTGCCATAGAGGCTTAAAAGCCGTAAAAAAATATTTTGGTTGCGCGAGTCCGATGGCAACCCCTCCACAGAAAGATGTGATCTTTGGCAAGAAATACTTGAACCTCCCGATTTCTTTATTGAACCATCAGAGAGCCTCCCATCTGGGCACAAGTTACCGTGGCCTACTTGGAAAACCTTAAATATACTTCGTTCCCAAGTAGACCGCAGCAAGGATAACCTCCACAAGTAGAAAATGGACGGCAACTCCTCCTCCTCATGGACGGCACAGATCTCCGGTGTGTACGCGGCGGCGTCTCTCCACAGACAATGGCTCACCTCCCATCTTGCACCGCATGCCCGGTCCTATGCACACGTGAGGACCTAATGGCCGCGTCAGCGAACGGTATTCGCGTTGCTGAATTTTGGGACAAACTTTAAAACACTGTAAGTATTTTTTTTTTGTTTTTTTTTGCCGAATAAGAAGAAGAAGGCGGATCCCCTTGTCTGTTTAGAATGTTCTTGGCTAAGACATTGCTATGCTTGCTCAGTCTCTGTTTGTATGATTTGCATAGTTCTCCTTTCACTGTTGGTATCTTTAGGTGCTCGTGCATTTCTGTTTCTGACAATGGCAAATTTTGGAACCAAAGGTAAAGTAAACTGTCAAATTTTTCTCATTCAATTTTGAACTTAACCGTCAACATTTTAAGGTTTAAAATCATTTGGAGAAATTTGACAGTTTGGTATAACCTGATGTGCTGTCGTCTGTACATAACTATAAATGTTTGTTACCTGGGGTGGGCAGTAACGCGGTAGACTCCTCGTATATCCTCGACGGTGATAACGCCATCTCCGGTCTTGTCCAGCTTCTTGAACGCTTGTTCCACAATGGCCCGGCGTGAATCTGACATGGGGGGCTGGAAACATTTATCATTATTTATTTTAGACCCACAATACCAGTGGACAGAAGTGTGTGGACGAGGGATAGGTCCACTTATGGGACAGTACAAGCTAAAAAAATTCTGCGAAATTTTCTACCAGTTTGTTAGGTACTTTAGCATGATATAAATAAATAAATTGGCTGTTTATTTATCTGTTTTTCCTTTAAATACTACAATTACTATTAATACTATAAAGAGAGAGAGAGCGAATTTTGTGAGTTTGTGTATATTATGTGGAACCTCAGGAACCACAGCTCCTAAGTCCTATTTGAAAAATAACTTCACCATTTGAAAGGTTCGTTATTCCAGATGGATATAGGCTTTAGATTATGTGCATATAAACAAAAAGAAGTATTTAATAGTGCTAATGAAATACTAGCTCGAATTCATGCAAGCCTAGTATTTTTTGTCAGGTTACTGCTCAGAACTTGTGCACAACGTGTCGTGAACAGAATAGCGTCTTCACACGCGGTTAAATAATAATTTGACATGGCTTTTGGGTAATAGATTAACAGGCTTTCGAAAAGGAAGCAGATCTAATTTTTCGATAAAACCAATCAAAGTTTTATAAAAGCCCTTTCAGATTATGGTTTTCCAGTTGAAAATTACAAAAAGGCAGCTCTTGTCAAATAATGGGACACTTCAAGCTTAAATAAATAATTAAATTAAATTAAATACTTACACGAATATGTGCTAGGAACTCGTCAAGGCTTATGGAGCCACTCTTGTCAGTATCAAATGTTTCAAACAGCTCTACTGCGTCCTGAAAGAAATACAAAAAAATCCTCTTAGTAATAAAGTCTTAATGTCTGTAGACTAGACGTTACCTACAGGCTACGATACTTTCACAGATATTTTCCCAACAGCAACCCTGTGATTTTGACAGATTTTTCAGTAGTAGCAACCCAACAGCTACCATAATAGAGTGAGAACACTGTGATTTCGACAGACTTGTCAGTGTCAGCAACCCAATAGCGACCATAATGCAGTGAGAATAAGTATCACTGTGATTTTGAAAACAATTTAAAATCAGAGGTAAAACAACTGTGAAATGACTGTATTTCGTGACTCGTTTCAAATATAGCTTAGTGTCAGTCAGATAAATCTATTGTTTAGCAGATTAGCAATCATAGAGGCACAACTCTAAAAATATTCTATTCATCCATCTTCATTCCTCTATCATTCATCATCTTCGGATGATGCAAAAAAAAATGGCCGCTAATCAACGAATTAAGAATTCATAGTGAAGGCTCCTAAGCGCGCGACGCAAAGACACTGCTTGTCCCGCGACACGCGGTGTGAAAAAGGTGCGATTCGCGTCGCGAGTCGCACATTTTTGAAGTAGGCTTGATGGGTTTTGTAGTTGAGATGAATATTTTATTTGCAAAAATAAGTCTTCTTCTAAAGTTATTACTTATTACGATTGTAACCTAAAACTATTGACTTGGGATCCAACGATACACCACACGCTTCTTTTTTTTTTCCTCCTCGGTTAACTTGTATGGGGAGAGATACCCCTAATTGTTTTCTACGTAAGATTACTACACCATTGTTTATTTCGTTTCATTGCTTTGCGCAGAATACACCTTCTTTCTTTCCTTAAATATCGTGCAAAAACTTAAGTCTCCGAGTGAAATGACTGTGTACTCAGACCAAATAAAAAAAATTCAAGACATCGCACTGCTAACAATACTGTGAAGCATGCGCAAAACTACACCTCGATCTGTGCATAACTTATACGCTCATACACACACATTTACACCAAACTACAACTAAACTACACCTCATTATGTGCACACATCTTTTCGAAACCGGCCTCACGATCGGTTGACAGCGCTGTATCTTGGTTTTTTATTTGGTCTCAGGCTGTGTTACATGCGGTCAGACGGACAGACATAACGAAATTATAAAGGTTCCGTTTTTGTCATTTGGCTACGGAACCCTAGAAACCAAGCTCAGCTAACGGCCCTTTGCAGACCAGTGTATTTTTTGTTCAGACGAGAATGCTGCGTCCCACGTTCCATTGTATGAGTAACATTTATGTCACCCGAGGGCTTTGCAAGGCCAGCTGAGGGGCTTCTGTTTACCGCTGGGATGCAGGTATCGAGGTGGGTGGGTTGGTGCGGGTGGCAGACGTAATTAGTCTTGTCTCAGTCAGGTCAGCATGTTAAAGGGGACGTTAACTTATCTAACTTCCGAGCCGCCATTAAGTTTGAATCGAAGTATAGGTTTTTGTCAAGTCGGCAATAATTTTGACTCTATTTAGTTAAGCTCGATTAGTTTTTTTTTCATTTAAGAATTAAGATTTTTTTAAGATTGAATCGAGCCGCCATTATGTTTGAATCGAACTATAACAGCAGACTATTTCATTTTATTGTTTCTGTGTTTTTGTTGTTTCTGGATAAGTAAAAGTTCTGTTGTTTTTGGATAAGTAAATGGTAGGTAATGGTATTACCTCATGGCTGAGTTCCAGTCCGGTTTCCTTGATTCCGTTTAAGAACTCATCCTGGTTCAACTGCTTACTACCATCGTCATCCATTGTGCGGAAGATCCTGCAAAAGTATAATTTTACGCTTATTAATAATTAAATCGAAATTATAAGGCATTAACTTTAAATCAACTAAGTACTTCCAAAAGTATAGCTCTTGGCTGCTTCATGTAGTACAGACAACAGCACATCAGGACCAAACTGTCAAATTCCTCCAAATGATTTTAAACCATAAAGTATGTTCAAAATCGAATGAGAAAATTTAAGTTTGTAGTAACTTGACCTGCTGCTGTGTGTTTACACAAAACCTTCTAACTCTCGTATCAGCACGCTATAGAATACGCTAGAATAGGTATGGATAATGCTAGAAGTTTCCCTGTATGATTGCATCAGAAATTAAGAGATCGGGCAAAGAACCAAGGTAACCGACATATCCCGAAGAATTACGTGGGCTGGGCACAACGCCCACACAACGGATGGCAGATGGAGCCGAAAAGTTCTAGAGTGTTGCGTACCGGAAGGTGCAGCGTGGGTAGGTCCCCCATAATATAGACCGATGACCCGGTGAAGGTCGTCAGACGCAGTAAACACAGGGCCGATCGCTGTGTCGATATCTAGCGTAGGATGCAGGGTTCGCCTAAGTCTACCAGTGAAATTTTTTCGGCCGAATGTTATAATGATCATAAGATTACCCTTCAAAGTGTATACTTACCTTCCAAGTCCCAGGATGCCGGAGGCTCCTCGTGACAAACAGAGCAGGCGCAGCTTCTCCAGAGGGTCCGTGGCATTCGTCAGCGCACGGGCCGACTTCTGCATTAACTCCTCCTCCTGCCGTGACGTCGCTGACATCGGTCTGTGCCATGCTACTGTAAGTTACAATAAAAAAATATGTTAGACAGAAAACCCAATAAGGCTGCCCGACCTCGGGATCAAACTCAGCAAGACCTACAGACTGCTGAGCAGTCTCGCTTGTGACTAAGCCGACGTAAAAATATCGCGGCGATTTTTTTTTGCGCACTGGATTTTTAATGCTCTGCTTAGCCGAGAGTTGTAAATCCAACAATGTGTTTTTTCGACGCGCTAGGATGCACTCTGTTGTTATTAGGTTGGATTCTCGAAGGTTGGCTCAACATCGAGAGTTGAAAATCCAGTGCGCAATATAATCCCGCCGCGATATTTTAACGTCCGTGCGAAGTCTGCTAATTGACCAACGAGGCAATTCGGGATTTTCAGCGGCATCCCGCAGTCTAGATTTGTGTTTGTTTGACGCAATATGCTCACTGCCTATTGGGTACTTATCATTACTGGCGAAATGTAGGATGTTTACCTCTGCGTAAGTGTATATGAGGCCAAAATTTTAGGGGAGTTTATGGTTAATATATATACGTATAATATAATATTGAGATGTATAAGTAAATAATATAAGATAAGATAGAATATACAGGATGAAATTTTAATCGTTTTAATCCTCTTAAGGGGTCATTGTACTCATCATTATGAACAACTTTTACTATGGGACCAACCCTGAAATCGCGAAAAAAAATCAGCTGTTCAGTACATTTATCTACATCAAACTCGTCAAAATGTAGGGAGCAGCTGATTTTTTTTCGCGATTTCAGGTTTGGTCCCATAGTAAAAGTTGTTCATAATGATGAGTACAATGACCCCTTAAGAGGATTAAAATGATTAAAATTTCACGCTGTATAATATAAGATTGAATGTATAATATTGAGCAGTGGTGGCGCAGTGGTAACTGCCGCGACTTACGAGTTGTAGGTCGTAGGTTAAAACCAGACAGGCGCTTTACTTTGTGTAATTTATTTCATCACCACTGCTCTCAAAACGGTGAAGGAAAACATCGCCATCGTGAGGAAAACAAACATTCGAACACATGTTACAACTACCAACCCGCACTGGGCCCGCGTGGTGGGTTACGGCCCACTCCCTCTCACCGAGAGGAGGCCTGTGTCCCAGCAGTGGGAACATTATAGGCTTATTATATATAATAATATTATAGAGACACTGAAATATGCGGCTTATTTTTATAGAGACACTGAAATTATTCTACCATATTATTATGCACCTATATTCTGGCAAATAAATAAATTTCATTTCATTTCATTGTGTTATGGTTATTATTGGATTTCGCAAGCCGAAGTTGGAAGTGGTTGACTCACTACATTGCATAATAATAAGGGCTTAAATTTTAGCTCGAATCTAATTGAATAATCCGAAACACTATATCTAACAGTAGATCTATAAATAGCATTTTTGTTTTCACCCTGTACAATTATGGCATTTCTGAAGGCCATGTAGGCCGCAAGTTGAATGCTGATATCCAACCGTATCTTGTGGGACCGTAATCCGAGCCCACACTTTCTAGAAAAAGCAGTTATAGAATAGTTTTGTTTCAGTCGCGCCACGCTTTACGCATGGCCGTTAGTTGCCGTTAGGTCTATAACCTCGGATAACAACAGAATAAAAAAATAAAGTACAAGCTTATCCTTATTACCTACGTTTGTGTTTGATCTTGAATATTTTATTAACAACAACTGTGAAAAGTCTGAGAAGTTAAATGGTATTAAGGCGAAAGCGCCAGGATAGCCCGTGGAATTCAAATTTTCTTACCTATGTTTATTGCAATTTGTAGGTCATTGTGAGGTTGTATATTGATTTGAATATGATTCGCGAGTCGCGATCGTAAAAAATTATGTATTTATGCTGGAATTATAATAATCATTAAAATAATCAATACAACTCTCCCTACGGAATTGCTATTTCATGAAATCATGACATTTGAGGACAACTCTAACTTAGAGAGTTGTATTGATTAGTTTAGTGATTATAATTCTGTAAATAGGGACTCATACTTTAATCAACATACAACCAGACACCAGACCAGACCAGACCATCAGACCTGCGTGGCAATTGCGTAACACTATCAATCGGAATCGGTTTCATTTTGACAGTTCAACAACATTCATTGTTTCGAACATAATATTATGAAGCAATGGGTTAGCAATTTGCTTCAAAATTATTCAGATTCGATTGATAGTGTGTTACGCAATTAGGGTGCGGCAAAATGCAAAAATCATAAGATTTGCATTTCGTGCGCTACCATAAAGCGCTTCCCCCGTTTTCATAAAACTATCTGCGGAGCCTTTACCCCTGATTTCAGTAATCTGAGAAGGACTCTTCCTCCTGCTTTACATACTTAACATTTAAAGTAAAACGTGAATGAGTTACTTTTGCAAAAAATAAATAAAAAACAAATGCCTATCCTAATGTAGAAACATTCAGTAACAACAAAAACAAGATAAAGATCGCCCTAATCACAGTAAATATACGGTGCCCTAATCGTGCGTCGTTTAAAACCGTCGTTTATAATTGTATTAATTCCTACTGAAGTAACAGTATAAAATAAACAATACACATGAATATCAATAGACGAATGGATTAAGGAAATCTCCATCAATCTACGGCAGTTTACTGAAACATTAATCTTGGCTTATTTACAAAACAAGGAGCTTACGCACGCGATGGCGAACTTTGTGATAAAATCAAAAACAGTTCCTTGACCTACATTTAACCAGTTAAGGGCCCGATCACACGTACCACAACAACAACACGTGGACGGACGCTATTTTGTATGAAAATTAATAGTTTATTCACCCACATTTGGCCGTCAAAATCAACTGTGTGAGCGATACCGACCACATCAAGGCCACATCTCAAACACAACGTTCCGACTGTGTTCTTTGAGTCAAAGCGTGCTTCCTCTAGGAGCGAAGCCACACTGTGCACTGGCTCCGTTGCGTTGCGTTGCGTCGTCACATCGCAATAATAACAGTCCTGTGGCCTATATGTGAGACAGCCCTACAGGTAATAGCGATAATTAGATAGGCAAATCAATTCGATTATTATGTCATCAATATCGTCTCTTTCAATACGCAAAGCAACGCAACGGAGCAGTGTGGCTTCGCTCTACGAAAGCCGAAATCTACGTGTCTGCAAACACTAGCCACAACGTAACCACATCGCAATTACTAGCGACAACGCAACCACATCGAAATTTTGTAGTTACCACAACAACGAAACTACAAGAATCTGCAGCGACACCAATCGCACGTCCCTGCTTTTCCACATTTTGTCGCTGCGATGTGGTGTGGTTATGGTACATACGTGTGTATGAAAGTCGCAGTTCACATCTGTTGTTGTTGTTGTTATCGTTTTATAAGTAAATGCATTAATTTGTTTCATTTTGTGAATAAATAAATTAACTATTAATAAAGAAAATACAAAATACTGCTGCGTTTTTCAGTGAAACTATTCATTAAAAGTAGGTAATTAATTAGACACTAATCAAATCATCATCTTCATTCTCCGGCACTTATTCCAATTTATTTGGGGTCGGAAGATAGACAAGCCAGATACTTATTCATTAAAATATTTTAAAAACGTAATGCGGCAAAAACCTCGTTGCCTGGTAACAGTTCCCTCTGTTATCAACTGCTAATGCGGAAAAATATTACAAAACGAAATTATGATAAGTATGTAGATTACTACATACTACCTACCTACCAATACTGAAATAAAAAAAAACCTTTAACATTTAATTAAGACTCCCTTAGACAGATGCGACGAAACTCTAGTAGAACAATGGTGCCGATTCTGTTGTGCACAAACTCAACTTAATTTAGGCTATTGCTAACTTTTTCTTTCTATTAAAATAAGAAAGAGACGGACGTAAATTAGAGCTGTCAAATTTAGTTGAACTACTATTTTCCATAGAGATTTAGACGACACGTAAAAACATGTCGACTAAAAACACGGTGAAGCGCAAGGCGTAAACTAGTTTGACATTTCTAACTTAGTTCATAGCTATAGGCGTCCTTTTATCGCGCTGCCTGTTAAAAGATAACGATTCTCTAATTTTGGTTTAGTTATTGAACAAAAGAATCGGCACCCTATGAAAACTTGTTGGATTGGAAATTATTCTACCAGAATCGCGTCGACTCGCACCGTCGCATCGCGCCTATCTGCAGGAGCCTTAATACGAGGGAGAAATTCGATAAGTAACACTTGACCTCGAAGCCCTTATTGTAAGAAAGTTGAATAAACTTCCTTGAATTCGTAAGTCTTCGATTTCGATGAAAATAAAGTGGTCAATCGTCTCGACTCCGAACTTCTACCGAGATATCGAACAAAGTAATTTCGATAATTAAACGCTTTGCCAGTCACACCTGTCGCTGTCTGGCAGGTAATTATTTCTCGTAGGTCCCGCATGACACATTTTTATCGTTACATAGGGGTTGGTAACCGAGGCACGAAGTCAGCCCTACCTACCTACTCGGTCAAATCGATACAGTTCACAGTTCACAACACTCCGTTGTTGGTTCGTATAAACTGTTATCATCAATGATGTATATACGTCATTGGTCCTTATCAAATACCTATTACACCGGTAGGAAATCAACCAGCTGTCGTTACCAAATTAATTAGGTATACTACATCTAGTAATTCTCCAAGGGCTGGTTTTGTGATCCATACCTAGTTAACTCAACCAATAGTTAAAAATAGTACTTAACTAGGTAGGTAATGGTTAAATGGTGAAATGTGTTTGCTAAAATGCAATTAGTTACGTAGGTACTATTTTTTAACATGAATGAGTTATTAAGAATGAGCGTACTTATTCATGTAAAATATAGTAACTAAACTAATGGCATTTTGGCAAACACATTTAGCCAAAATTTAACTTAATTACTATTTTTAACTTATTCTACGGATCAAGAAACCGGCCCTGTTTAAGTTATCTTTTCGATCATTATCTTATAGTTCCACGCGTAAGTTAACCTAAAAATAATATTGTGAATGTTAGTTTATTGAACGGTGGGACCGGGACCTTAATTTTGTTAAGAAATAAAAAGGTTGGTCCAACCATCATCTCATCTTTGTCATTAACACCCAAGATGCTATGCTGAAGTGAGCATATGAGTACAGTATAATTTACATTAGAAGACTAAGTACCGAGTACTATAATATGTAGGTAAGTAATATTTTTCTAATAAGTAACTATTAGAATAAAAGGAGCGACTATTCATTGAATACCACGAGAGAACTAAGAAGCCACCTATATTACACGAAAATCGTTTTAGTCAACACCGGCAAACAATAAACCATTTATAAAATAAACAAACTTACTGTTTGATGCGGTTTTAAGTTTGCCAAGATACATTTTGTCCAACACTAACTATTTAGGTATAACAACACACAATGACACAACACACGTAATCAGATCCTGGCACATAACATATTTTTAAAGACGGTGGGAATACAGGGACTATACGTCTTTGAGCCTTCGACGGTCACTACTGACTGCCGCCCGGCGCCCGGCCCCCGGCCACCGCCTGCCGCCACCCGCCAAGCAAGACTTCACCAGCCAGGCCCAGAGGTAGGCAAGAGGCAAGACTCAAGGGCCAGCGTCTACAAATAGGGTGGCGGTAAGTAAGACGGAACACTTACAAAGTCCAAAAGCGAAAAGTTAGGTACCTACAGAACACATCAAGCTATACTACAATCTGTCAAATTTATTTAATAGATTTTCATGTATATCGCTAAAGCATTAGGTTCCAGGTTGATTGGGAAAATTTTACAGTTTCGGGTGACTTGACCTGCTGGCGTCTGTACATTACACAATAAACAAGAAGATCCTGCACCTACCTCGAATTCAAGAAAAGCAGACAAAATGCAATGCAATCTTGGCTTCGTTAAAAACATATTGAATTTGAAGACACAATGCTGAAGCCACAGTTGTATGTACTTACAAGTTGATTGCGCAAAATAAAGATCGCTTCAAGAAATTTAATATAGATAAAATACTTAAAGACAATTAAACCACTTAGTGTTACGCCTTCCCCCCTAAAAACCCATCGAGATGTCGTGGGCAGCAATTAAATAATACGATGCAAAAAAAAACGTTAACTAGAGCGTAAATTCGGTCATAGAATTGGTCTAGCAACAAGAAATAAAAAGGGGGAAAATGGATCAGTTTGAAAGTGGCGCCAGTGACAGAAAAGTTGAAGGAAATCGTTTGGCTTGGCATGGGCATGTAATGAGGAGGGACGAAACGCATGTGACTAAAAGAGTGATGAATATACGTCATGTTGATGGATGGAGAGGGAGAGTAAGGCCAAAGAAAAGATGGATGGATTGTGTGAGGAATGATATGAAAGAGAAGGGAGTGAGTGATAGCGTGACGGTTGAGAGGGGAGAATGGAAGAAGAAAACGTGTTGCGCCGACCGCAAGTAACATGAGTTAGGGGCAAGAATATGATGATGATGTCAGTGACGATGAATCCAATACTGAATCTGAGGAGGGATCAGATTCAAGTGAAGACGAAGGAAGTGATATTTCCATGGAAGTTCCTTCCACAAGTAATGACGTTTTTATGGAGGGTATATAGCCGTCATCATAAATGCAAAATAAAAACATTATATCCAATATTTCATTAAACCTATAGTATTTTGCCTTGAACCCAGAGTGGGATCAGGAGAAAATAAAATAGGTAGGTAAGTACTTACTTGACAAACTACAAATAAGAAGTAATAAGTAATAATAAGTATGCATATAAACAGCCCAGAGCCATCGATCACTTAAAACATTCACACTTGACAACCTCCATTTATAAAAATAATTATAGGTACTTATGGAGTCTAAATTATTGTCGACTTGCATTGACTTATACAGGGTTATTTGTAAAACACCAGTAACCTCTTAAGGGGTCATTATACTCATCATTATGAACAACTTTTACTATAGGACCAAACCTGAAATCGCGAAAAAAAAATCAGCTGTTCAGTACATTTATCTACATCAAACTCGTCAAAATGTAGGGCTGGAGCAGCTGATTTTTTTTTCGCGATTTTAGGTTTGGTCCCATAGTAAAAGTTGTTCATAATGATGAGTATAATGACCCCTTAAGAGGTTACTGGTGTTTTACAAATAACCCTGTATAAGGACCCATTAAAATAGTTGGGCAAATTTTCACGGGGTGTTCTACCCATGAATATGAACAACTTTTACTACACAACCTGAAATCGCGAAAAAAAAATCAGCACACACACACCCTGTGAAAATTTGAATGGGACCATAGTCTATATTACAGTAACAATGTTTTTATATCAATGTCGACTTGACTGTATAATATTTGAATCGTTTAGTAGAAAACTAACGTGGTATTAAAATGTACAGTTATCATTTTATCATAGTTTGAATTCAGAACAATGCAGTGGATTTGAACGGCGAACGTTGGTAAAAGCAGTTATGAATTTATTTAAATTGTTGAGCGGTTACGGGCTGCATTCTGTTTGTTAAAACTTTTAATTTTATAGTCTTTAGATATCTCAGGCAGAATTTTAGAATCAAGGCTTGAGCAAAAAAAAAAACTTAAATGTCACCCAAATCAGCACTACTTACATGTACTTAACTGATAAAGTACTTATGTGCTAATAGTCCATGTCAGGAAATAGTCTCATTAAAGAAGACATCAAAATGGCTTCGATATGAATCAAAACAATGGGATGGAATCATACTGGAACATCGATCTCAGTTAATGGACCGTGATAAGGAAATGTACCTACCTATCTAATATAGCTTTAAGCTATGAACTAGTTACATAAACTGTCGATACCAGATGGACATGATGTAATTTAATGCAGTATGTTATGTATTATGGGCGAGGCTATTTCCCACACTCCAAAATAAAAGCAATGTTTTTTTTTTTGAGTTGTCAAACTAGTTTTCATTGCGTGGTATTTTGAGACAATGCTGTTATTCCCGATGGGTAACACCCTGTCGTCAACACTGCTGACCTACCTACCTACTACCTACCTATGCATACATACCGCAAGAGTGCATTTAAATTAAAGATGACGTGATTTTTTTTTATGCTTTAATTACGATTCTCAACGCTTGCTCAACGCACAACAAATAAGAACTGGTCAAGAGCGAGTCGGACTCGCGCACCGAGTATTCCGTCCCGATTTCTGAAAAAGTGTGCTATTTAGAGACATCGTATTATTTTTCCTGTAATCTTTAAATAAACTTCTATCACATAGAATAATTTCAGATTTTTCTCTTTGCAAACTTCGGAGATAAGGGGGGGGGGGGGGGGGGAACGGTATATTTTTGTTACATTTTTCATCAGAAGTCGAAAACTATGCGGCCTAAAAAAATGAAAAAAAATGTTTGAGAATGTGCAAACAGCGCTCTTTCATATGATACCCCACATGCCCTAGTAGCCCCACTTTTATTTTTTAAGACCCCCTTTCAGTCCCTGTTGCAAAAAAAATATAAATATTGTAATTTCTTTCTTATTTGCAAAATAGTTGGGTAAACGTCATCTAAACCTATTTTAAATTTCAAGTTGATAGCATTAGTAGTTCTTGAGATATCCAGCTGTAACAGACAGACAGACTGAGTGACACCATAAGGGTTCCTTTTTTACCATTTTGGTACGGAACCCTAAAAAATGTAATGATCGTTTAATAAAGGCAAAAATTCCAAAATGGAATCCGGTAAAATTTAAAACGAACTACGAGAGAGCAGCTATGAAAGACATTTATTGCCTCAGTTTTTCCATCAGTTGTGCTTATGGGTTGCTATTATCATTAATTTGGGCTAAAGGTTGAGAATTTAGTCTGATCAAAAGAAAAATAAAAAATATATATCGAGATAAGTACTCAAGTCAATTAGATAGAGTATTAATTTATTTGATTTTCTTTCGATGCAATATTATGTTTACGCTGTTAAAAAAGAAGCATTTTTTATTTTGATGTTAATTTTGTGCGGTTACCTATAGTCGTAATTAAAGCATTAAAAATGCACTCTTGAAGTATGCTTAATCGACTTATGTTGCTGACCGTACATGTAGTTTTAGGTGGTTGGGTGTTATTAAGGGGGAAAAATTTTCATAATTTTTGCGATAGGACTATTTGATTAATTTATAATCAATGGATAGGACACACCGTTTATAGGCAAATGAGAGCACCCCGTGACCCCGATTATTCCGATCGTACCAACCTATCACTGCTACTTTTACACAACATGTAAATTGATACAAAATGATTTATTTGATTGTCTCCTTTTTCCTAAAATACCTAAGAGTCTAGTAGATCTTGCTCAGTAATTAAGGTTTAAAAAACTGAAGTGTTAATCGACTTCTGTTGCTGACTGTACAGACGCCAGCAGCCAGCCATCCGAAACTGTCAAATTTTCCCAATCAACCTTGAACCTAATGCTTTAGCGATAAAGATGAAAATCTATTGACAGATTGTACTAGCTTGATGTGCTGGCGTCTGTACTACTTAGGTAAAACAATCAATTAGGTATAGAAAACTTGAAATTTTTAATATTTTCCTTACAAGAAGTCAAAGTTCGCCTGCACCTTGAGAATCGCATCTTCTCCGGGGCGCTCCGGAAAGTAGAGCCACAGAGCACTTTATAATAGGTACTGGAGTACAGCCAAGGCGCAAACACCTATTAGGCCTATGCCTCGAATCTTGCGAGCAGCGGGGCGGCAGCGGCGGCGGCGCGGGAGCGGCAGGATCTTATGCGTAAATTTCGGTTCTCGAAAACACCGGCGCGGGAGCGGCGCGGGACAATGCGAGACGCGCCGCCGCCGCCGCGCCGCCACCGCCCCGCTGCCCGCGAAATTCGAGGCAGAGGCCTTACAGCTGCGCAGCGGGCGGAAGCTGCCCACCCCGCACGCCGGGGTAGGGCAAACACGTGGAGTCGGGGTTGGCCTTGACCAACTCGGTTCTGTGACAGTTTTTTAACCTAATCTACCCTATTCGGGTTTCATTAAGCTACACCTTATAAGGAATTAGGTACATTTGACACAGTTTTTCAGTTGAAAAAATGATCGTAAACAAAAATGTCTCATATTTAGGATGTTCTGTCTGTACTTACGATAGAATCGAGAAATTAATGATTTGCGAAAAATAAAATAACATTGTCAAACATTTTTCTAAGTCGCAAACGCCTTTGTAAAAGGATCCGGTCGACACAATTAGGAGGCAATATTTTCATTATTTTTGCGACAGGACCATCGATTTACAAAAAAGGGAAGATTAGGTAGGTACGCGCTCCTCGACGTGGACCGCAGAAATCAGGACCACGGGCATAATTGACCTTAGTCAATCGAACTAGCGTTTGTGTAGCACATGTGTAGCACGATAAGTAATATTAAATAAATAAATTAAAAAAAAAAAATTATTTCGGATAACTAAAGAACCATAAATTGTTAGTAACAAAAATTAGAACTTAAAACACTATTGTTAGTAACCAATTTAAAGACAGACAAAAAGACAATTAATGACAAAACTGAACCTACACAACGAGAAATGGACACTATGGTATCAGACTTCTCACAAATGGATATTACCGTAATTGTCTAAATAAGCAGCAACAATGCTGCCTTTCTGTGTTTTTAAATGTGCACAAAAATAGTAGTTCAAAAACCAAAAACAAATTTCACGGAATACGTCTATGTCCGCGGGATTACTTTTCACCTTCGGCATATTTTTTACGACAAACGGCTGGTCGTAGACAAAAAACACTGTGATGCTTTTAGCCTTATCTTTAGGTGTTCTATCGATAGAATCGAGACTAACGATTTTCAAATAAAACAATTTTTTTTTTTTATTTCCGTCTTTCACTCCCACCGCTTTCATCAAATATTACACAGGTAGGAAATCTGCCAGCTGTCGTTACCAACCTAACTATAAGAGCGAGCGCGCACTGCGGTGCGTTTCCGGTAGTTCTGCCGCACTGGGCGGGGCCTACGGTAACAAAACGCATGACCGCAGTGCGCGCACTTCAAAGACATTCCATACTTCACAGATTATGCGGTAGAAAAACGCACCGCAATGCGCGCTCGCCCTTAATTCTAAGTTTAAGTTATATTTCGATCATTATCTTTTAGTGCCATGCGTAAGTTAACCTAAAAATGATTGTGAATGTTTTGAAGGGTGGGGCTGGGACCAGAACCGTTTAATTTTGTTAAGAAATCAAAAAGGTTGGCCCGACCGCCATCTTTCTCAATATCACCCTAGATGACATATCAATATTAGGCCGAAGTGAGCATAAACGATAAAAGTATAATTTTAGAATATAAGACCAATACTTAGTTACCTACTACTACATATTAATTATAATTTTCTGTTAAAATTAGAGCAACTATTACCTTAACAAAATACCACGAGGGAACTAAGAAGCCACCTCTAATACACGAAGAAACGTTTGAGTCAACACCGGCAAACTATAAGTAAACCATTTATAAAATAAACAAACTTACAGTTTGATGCGGTTTTAAGTTTGCCAAGATACATGTCCTCAGAGTACATTGTATTGATGTTTTCCTGGTTGTCCATCACTAACTATTTATCTACACACAACACACGTTATCAGATCCTGGCACTTAACTGCCGCGCCCGCTAGAGAGCCAGACTCAGCCAGAGGCATGAGAGGCAGGCAAGGGCGTCTACAAATAGGGTGGCGGGAAGTGAGACGGAATACGAGTACAAAAGCGAAATGTAAACTTTGCTACGGCCAAACCTGCGCGTCAAATAGCGGGACGCGGGCCGGGAACCGGGAGCGTCAACAACGCGAAACTTACGTGTACACCTGCGCGACTACAGCGCAAACCGCGAACTTCAATTTTAGTGAATAGTCACCGAAGCCGCACGTCTATAGCTTAGTTTAACAACTAATTTGTTGTGTTATGTTTCATATTCGTCTATCAATCGTTTCAATTGCGAGACATGAAGTCTCTATCATGCATCAAACTATTTTTAACCGACTTCAAAAAAAGGAGGACGTTCTCAATTCGGTTGTATGTTTTTTTTTTTTTGTATGTTTGGTACCTCAGTACTCCGTCATTTGTGAACCGATTCGGAAAATTCTTTTGTTATTTGAAAGGCTATACTTCCAGATTGGTCCCATTTTTATCAAAATCCAGTTCCGATGATGGGATCCATGAGGAATCGAGGGAACTCCTCAAATATTATAGGCATACATTACCTATTTTGGTATTTCATCAACAAATCAAGCGTTTGCATTCAGAAAGTATCATCTGGTGGAAAGTGGAACTGATGAAGAAGACCACAGAAAGCCACGGGAACTCCTCAACGATGATAAGTATTTCACGGGTGGCGATAAGATATCTCGATTAATAGTTAAGCGACTATGACGAAGCTTTAAATAAATGGTTCTGATGAAAATGGTACCATCGAACCGATCTGATGAAGAAGCCGGAAGGTAGACATCGGAACTCGGTATTAAAACAATGTATCCTTGCCGTGTTTGGGCTTATTGGAATCGTCATGATGTGCACTCTGGCTATAAATGATTCAAATTGCGCTAGGTACTTGAGTGTATGTTATGTTATTTGTGGCCTTGATTGTCAGAAGGCAGATTTCGTTGATTTGTGTGGGGTAGGCACCACAAAAAAGTGAAAAATAAAAAAAAATTACAAAAAAAAACAACCGACTCCCAAAAAAACACTACAAAGTGAAAAATAACTTTAATTTCGGAAGTCGGTGGCAAAAAAAAACGAAAGTAAATAAAAAACAAAGACACCGACTTCCGAAATTAAAGTTATTTTTCACTTTGTAGTGTTTTTTTGGGAGTCGGTTGTTTTTGTAATTTAAATTATTTAAACCTTCTTATGACTTAATTTTAAATTTTGTACTATAAGACTAAGATATACTAAGATATACTTAAGATAAGGTATAAGATTTTGTGAACTTAACAATTTTGTAAGTTTAAGATCGATAATCAAGAAGCATTCCTCCATTTCTTTTACGTGCATTTAATTAGGTTTATTTTTCCATGATATGAATAGACTGGAATAGGTAGATACACGATACTATATAACCGTACGCTATGAGCGTACTTCGCCAAATACTTCAATGGTACGGACTCAATAGATCGCGTCCGGAAAAATATTAAATCAGTATAGTTTTTTTGGAAAGCCGGGTATTTTAATCACGAAAATTGTGTGATGTTTGAAGGTTGACATTGTAAAGCGCTAAGTATTAACATAATAAATTGTACAAATTTTAGTTACTATTCCTAAAATTCTCGCTTTGAGACTAGCTCTACACACGTCTGACCACAAGACGTGAGTGTCCCGCTTTCCAACGCGGTCTTCCCGCGTCACGGTCGCGCAGGTATGCGAGGCGCCGTAAGATAACACGTGCAGCGTCAGCCGCGCGACTGACGCTCCCGCTTTGCAGTCGCTTTGGTCGCTCCGAAGCTTATTCTATCGTCCACCCACTAATGTAAAAAGTTTTTTTTCTTTGTTCTTTCTACTTCGCAGCAATCTGTCGTCAACAACAATAAGCTACAAAGTAATCCCCAATAAGCTTACTCTATCGTCCACCCACTAATGTAAAAAGTTTTTTTTCTTTGTTCTTTCTACTTCGCAGCAATCTATCGTCAACAACAATAAGCTACAAAGTAATCCCCAATAAGCTTATTCTATCGTCCACCCACTAATGTAAAAAGTTTTTTTTCTTTGTTCTTTCTACTTCGCAGCAATCTGTCGTCAACAACAATAAGCTACAAAGTAATCCCCAATCTTTTTGGTCGGGCTAAAGTGAGTGCGACCGCCATAGAAATATTATACCTATGTATAATGTTGATATAATTGATTTACTTACTTACAAAAATCAATCTTTAGTCGATTCTGCAATAATCGATATATCGTAGGTACTTATTATATAAATCCTACCCACCATTATTATTACTTACTTCATGTTTGAGCCTTGATAAAGACGGACGTATAACCTTCCTAGTGACTTATAATTGGCTAATAATAATCTATACATTTTAAAAAGCCAGTAACTCGTTTTATTGAAGTGTTAGAACATAGATTTCCAACAGGTTATGGGACCAGATTACGTTTTTACTGCAATATAAGTGGTTAAAATTTAAATAAAAAATACGGGCATTGTTAAGTGAAATGGACGTGATAAAAAAAAGTTCCAATGTTATCGTCGAGTAGGTGACGGCATACACATAAAAAAAATTAACAATTTTTGATGATTTGATCATCGAATTGTTAGCCGGCACGCCGCCGCCAAACCACGCCACGCGAGGTAGCTCATTTGTTCCTCAACCTACCCCCATCTTATGATTGCGTGATAACTGCGATCGAAACTTTATCGGAGGATAAGTTAATGCTAGCAGTCGTTAAACCAAGGCTTTTGGATCATGTAGTCAAGTTTAAAAATGAGTCCAGTGATACCAGTGTCAAAAGTTTTTCAATTTGAAGGGAAAATGGACAGGAATTTCGAAAAACAAAATTCGATAATTCTCAAAATAATAAATGGCAAAATAATAAATAATAAATAGCTTCAACTAGGAAGTTAACAAGCAGAAGAATAAGTCTCAGTTCATGAAGTGTTATCACTGTGGCCGCAAGAAGCATGTGAAATGCAACTGCTTCTACTTCAAAAGAGCAGCAGCAACAGCAGCAGAAAATATGGAGAGGACAAGGACGGTCCAGGCAGTTGGAATCAGTGAACCATCCACGTCGAGCTATTTTTCTGGCTTTGCTTTTATGATGGCAGACTATCAAGCGGATCATGATGGAAGCACAGTTACTTTCCTGTTGGATTCTGGAGCATCGGACCATATTATAAACAGGGAAGATCTTTTCATTAGTCACACCGTCTTGCAAACGCCATTAAAATTTCTATTGCTAAAATGGTGAATTTATTTCAGGGAACGATGTATGTGACCAGCAACATGGGCGTTCAAGAAGTTTTGGAGGACGTGCTCTTCTGTGCTGAGGTACAACATTCATTTTCGTCCAGCAACGAGCCCAAATACTTAAGGATAATAAAACTATCATGCAAGGTATGATCAAAAATCATTTAATTGCTATAAACTTTATGGCATCTGTAAATAAGTGTCAATCTGTTTCTCAAGTATGCAGCAGTAAAAATATGTACAAATTATGGCTTTGGTATAAGTAAAAATTAATTCATCGAAATAAAAAAAAATAATAAAAAAATGTAATGGTTGATGACACCAGCCAAATCAAAACAGTAATACCAGCCTGTATGATAAGTTGTGTGAGGCCTGTATAAATAGGAAACAAAGTCGACTTCCGTTCATATCAGGTCAAAAATAAAAGTCATGTTAAACAGCTATTATTTATTGTGCATTCAGATGTTTGTGGACTATTGTTACTGTTTATACCTACCTCCAACTAAAAACTACCTTGTAAAATTGTGTTGATGAGTATACGCAATACTTTCCTATTTAACCTATAAAAATCAGACAAGTTTGCTGTTTTTAAAGATTTCGTGGCTAAAAGCGAGGCTAAGTTTAATTTAAAATTAGTCAACTTGTACTGCGATAATGGTGGCAAACATTTATCGACTGAAATGAAAGGTTATTTATTGTGTAGAGAGAGGGATATCAGAAAAAAATATCATATCATTTAATAGTTCCGAGAACACCACAGTTGAATGGCGTTTCTGTATGTATGGTCAGAATCATTACTGAAAAAGCTCGCTCAATATTAAACAAAGTGTTTTGGGGTGATACGCAGTATCAACTGTTGTTTATTTGATTAATTTGACCCCAATTAAAACTTTGAAAGTTTTCAAAAACACCATTCGAAATGTGGCATGATACAAAACCTCGAATAAAAAAAAATTAAGGTTCAACTGTTTACGTTCAATAATAAAAGCAGTAAGACCAAGTTTGATCAAAAATCATGGAAAGGGATACTTGTGGGTTATGAACCAAACGCTGTAAAGTTTGGAACCCAGTGTGCGAAAAATTACATAGTAGTCAGGGATATTATTGTTGATGAGACTGGATTTTTTAAATCCAGGTCAATCCTCAAGTCTGAAGGGAATATTAAAAATTCTCACGGCAAAACTGATGATGTAATATCCAAGTCAGTGCCGGTCAAGTCTCATAGCTCTGACAGTTCTAAATCAGATAATCATACGTCTATGGTCTAAATCTGATGAGCACTGTAGGGAATATTAAAAAAATAAAAAAAATAAAAAATCTCACGGCAAAGCTGATGATGTACCTAATATCCAAGTCAGTGCCGGTCAAGTCTCATAACTCTGACAGTTCTAAATCAGATACGTCTATGGACTAAATCTGTTGAGCACGAGTGTAAAATTCGCAAATTAAACCATGATAATTTAATTGAATCGTAGCACATAGTTGATAATATTCTTTCTAATAACCCGTCTTCACCAAAAGAAAACACAAATAAAATCCAGACGTTAAAAAAAAAAAAAAAAAAAAACAACAGGCCAAAAATCGTCCGCGTATTTCCTATAATGAAGACGATGATGATGATTGCCATTTTGTGTGCTCAGTCTATTCTATGTAAAATAACAAATTCATTACAAGAGATCAAAACAGATCTCAGTGGGAAAGTGCAGTAGGGACGAACTAAATTCTCTAAAGCTAAATAATACTTACTTGAACTTTTACCAAGACCTGAAAATAAAAATATTGTCAATTTATTGTAAATGGATATTTCCTATAAAACATGATGAATTTGGAAAACCTTTAAGATAAAAAAAAAAAAAAAAAAAAAAAAAAAAAAAAAACACTACTTGTTGCAAGGGGTTTCAGTCAAGAATACCTCACGGACTATAATAAAACTTTGGCACCAGTAGCATGAGTAGCGATAGCAGTTTTAGATGTATCTTGCTTTTGTGAATCAATTTAATTTGCTAGTTCATCTTAGGGATGTCAAAACTGCCTTCTTAAATGACGAATTAAAGAGATGTGTTTAAATTAAATAAAGCACTTTACGGGCTGAAACAGGCAGCTAGGTGTTGGTTTGAAGTCTTTGAGAGATCACTTAAAGAAAAAGGTTTTCAAAATTCTTCATTCAAATATTTGCTAGACAATGGAGATATATATACCTAAGCATATAATTATGTCATTTTATTTAAAGGTGTTTTAACATAATAGTATGTGCTGATATTGAAACAATTAATAATTTTAAAAGGTATTTAATGAGTAAAGTCAAAATGACTTTTTTAGACAGATTTAAAAGAAAAAAAAAATGTTTCTTGGTATAAAAAATTACAAGCATGTAATGAAATAACATTAGATCAAAGTGCATACAGAACGTGAAACAGTATTAAATAAATTTAATATGCACTATTGTAAACCTATCATAATCTAATAATAAAATCATAAGACTTATCTGTCATACTCCCAACTTCTTCATAAGTTCAAGCTTATTAGCTTGGAGAACCGGCGCAAATACCTGGAGGCTAATGTGCTTTTTGATATTGTCCACAATCATTTTGATGCCATTGATCTGACGAGTAAGCTGTGTTATTCTGTCCCCCGAACGGTTCATGTGCGTCAGATTCGTGCGCGTACTCTGTTCGCGGTTAGTTCTTGTCGTACAAACTCGGGCTTACGCTGCCCTATTCATAGAATGTTGGAATCCCATAATTCAAATTTCAAATTTCATTGATATAGATATATTTGCATGCTCGAAAAATAAGTTTAAATCTAATATTATAAAAATTTTATCTGAATCTGAATTGTAATCTTATTATTATTATTATTTATTTATTGCATAATTCAAGTAAATGAAATGAATTTGTTTATAATTGTATCTGATCGGATTTGGTTTTGTAGCTATAGCTAGCTTTATAGTACTTAACTTACTTATTTATTTAATTCTCAAATATTTGTTTATTTTATTTTGGTATTGCTCGCCTAGTGGCAACCATTGATTATTAAATATGTTTTATCTGTGGATAATGCAGTGGACTGCAACATTACTACTCAAAGTTTTGTTAATCATATGTGTATATATATGTTGTAGTTGTTTATTATCCCTTAATAAATAAAATAAAATAATCTATGAGGATAACAATGGCTGTATACGCATTGCAAATAATCCAACCAATCACAAAACCTAGATAAAGTATCATCTAGCTAAGGAACAGATTGAAAAAAATGTAATAAAATAAAATTACATTCCAACAGTTCAGCAGTTGGCAAATGTTCTGACCCGCTATCACTTTTCAAAAGATGAGAAGTAAAATGGGCTTAGAATAAGATACTGATTTAATGTTTTGTGATTCTACATAATAATGATTTATGATTAATTTAATTATTACTAAGAATAATTTAATGAAATGGTTTGATTAAGGTTTTCTGGGTTTTCCTTAATCCTTGGCAGCAAATGTTGGACCATGAGATGTATTTCCCAGCAAACACTAGGAAGTGAATATGTTCCGGTCATTTAGGTATTACTTTGATTTATTTTGTTTGTATAATTAGGTAGATCAATTTTTGAGGGGGCGTGTTGATATAATTGATTTACTTACTTACAAAAATCAATCTTTAGTCGATTCTGCAATAATCGATATATCGTAGGTACTTATTATATAAATCCTACCCACCATTATTATTACTTACTTCATGTTTGAGCCTTGATAAAGACGGACGTATAACCTTCCTAGTGACTTATAATTGGCTAATAATAATCTATACATTTTAAAAAGCCAGTAACTCGTTTTATTGAAGTGTTAGAACATAGATTTCCAACAGGTTATGGGACCAGGTTACGTTTTTACTGCAATATAAGTGGTTAAAATTTAAATAAAAAATACGGGCATTGTTAAGTGAAATGGACGTGATAAAAAAAAGTTCCAATGTTATCGTCGAGTAGGTGACGGCATACACATAAAAAAAATTAACAATTTTTGATGATTTGATCATCGAATTGTTAGCCGGCACGCCGCCGCCAAACCACGCCACGCGAGGTAGCTCATTTGTTCCTCAACCTACCCCCATCTTATGATTGCGTTAATTAATACATATTTAATCAGTTTTTATTTTGAATTGAGTTTTTGTGTTTAATATGGGTCAATGACCTGAAATAAATGAATTTTAATTTTAATTTAATTTTAATATGGCGTCCGCCATCTTGCAGAATCTTGCGCCATCTGATATCATAATTTTGCATTCTGCGCAACGGTTCGCACCTACGCTCCTTCCTTTAAATATTTTATTTCCAGAATTATTTCTCAAGGGCTCGTGTGTTGTGCACTTTCTAGGTACCCTTTTATTTCTTTGTCATGGTCTGGTCTAGACTCCGGAAATGACTGGAAAACAGTGATGAAATGTTCGGCAAAGATGTCTAAGTCTGATGTTACCCACTCCTCCGTCCTTTTTTCAAGAGGTATCTGGCTGTACGGTCGTTTTAATTTGCTAGTGGCTTTCCAGAGGGAGTAGTTTCTTTTTCTACAGGAGATAGGGTTGAGAGAACATTTTGAAGGTTGGTACTTATCGTGTAAAACGAACATTGTCAAATCTTTTAAACTTTTAGCCTTTTTAGGTTTTTTGCACTCACTGCTGAGCCTCTTTGTAGCACTTTGTTTGTTTGTTTGTATGTATATGGTTCCCTGGTATGCGAGCCTCATCCATCTTTCTTTGTATCAGAAAAATGAAGTGGTTAATCGGCAACAATACAACTACCTACTTCAATTTGATCCTTGTCTACCAGAACGAGGTCCATTGCGTAATTTTATATAAGCAGTTTACTAAACCGTTAAATAACGAGGTAAAGCGACTTTAAATTATGTCATAATAATGTAGTCCAGCGGGGTAATTTGTAAGTAACACACAGTTGGAGTCCGTTTTATTTGGACAGTTCAACAACGTTCATTGCGTTAAGTAGGTATTTACGTTGTTGAGCAGACAAATTTTTCGAACATATAAATAACTAGCTTCTGCCCGCGACTTCGTCCGCGTGAAAATTATTTTTTGCTCGACCCACCCCGTCGCATCGCATTGCCTACCCGCGCTATTACTTCGTTTTCACTTAGCGTTCTTTCAGACTTTTTTTCATTTTGCTCGGCACCTAAGGGTCCTAGAGTGATGTTAAATATGCCTTCTATAAGTTTGGGCTATCATTATTGCAAAAAGATTTTTTAAAGTCCGACTGGTAGGGTAGTTCCAGAGATTAGCTCGTTCTTTTACCACATCCGCTTCCGCTACCTCTCCCTCCCCCTCTGACTCACTCTCACACCCCCTTCACCACTTCCCCTTCGCTCTCTCTCTCTCACCACCCCGTCCCCTCCCTCTCCCCCTCTCCTCCACCTCCGGCTACCCAACCCCTCCCCACCCCTCAGCCTTCACCATGTCTTCCTCCTCTCCTCACCAATTCCTGCCCCTTCTCCCTGCGTCCATCATCCTCCCCTCACACTCCTCACCACCCCTCCCTTGCCCCTCCCCCTCTAACCCCTCCCTCCGGGATAGTTTTAAAAAACTAATAATGACAAACTTAGGCAAATATTTATGCCAAGTTTCAAGTCAATTAAAACCAAATGAATAACATTTTTCATGTAAATTGTATTCCCTGTTTTCACCCCCACAGGGGTGGAATTTAAAAAATGGTTTGAGATATTTCCATAGCTTGACTCAAAGATTATTTACACCAATTTTCGAGTTAATCAAGCCACGCAGTAAAATCCTCCCCTGTGAAATTGACTACCCCATTTCACCCCGTTAGAGGTAGATTTTCGAAAAACTCTGACACACATTATTCTTTGTTTTTGGTTTTAAGTATAAATACTGAGTTTTGAGTTTAAAGTGGGAGGGGTGCTGATTCTCAGCCTAATTTGAATAAAGGACTTTTGATTTTGATTTTGATTTTGATCGGATTGCGCGTTAAAATTTTTTCATACAAACTTTGAGACCCCCCAATTCCCCTTTAGGGGGTAGTTTAGAAAAACCAAAAATCACAAAAATCATAATTTACTTAGGTAAATATTCGTCCCAAGTTTCAAGTTTATTAACTCAAGGAATAAGATTTTTCATACAAACAATATCCCCCCTTTTACCCCCTTAAAGGTCGAATTTCCAAAAACCCTTTCTTAGCGGATGCCTAGGTCATAATAGCTACCTGTGTTTCAAATTTCAGCCCAATCCGTTCAGTGGTTTCAGCTGTGTGTTGATAGATCAGTCAGTCAGTCAGTCAGTCAGTCAGTAACGCTTTCCTTTTATAGATATAGATAATAATAATAACCCCACCGCCGTATCTCTACGTTGACGTCGTGGTGGGGCTTGCGCGCTCCGATCTCTGGGCCTGTGCTAGTAGAGTTCACTTTGCCGAAACAGGTCTAGGGTGAGGAGGTCAGTCAGTAACGCTTTTCTTTTATAGATATAGATAATAATAATAACCCCACCGCCGTATCTCTACGTTGACGTCGTGGTGAGGCTTGCGCGCTCCGATCTCTGGGCCTGTGCTAGTAGAGTTCACTTTGCCGAAACAGGTCTAGGGTGAGGAGCCAGACCAAGAGAGATACAGAAACCCGCAGGGCAGCATGTGGCGAGCTGTTGGGCAGTAGCGACCCCACGGACCCTATCCCCCGGGAGAAGTCTTGTTCCTCACCTCTCGCTTGCCTTTATTGGCCGGCAGGAGTGAACAATGACGGGAACAGAGCTCCCACCTCATTCTTGCCTTTATTGGCTGGCTTGAGTGGAGATTCGCAAGAGCAAACGTGCTCGGAGGAAGGAAGTATTCCACTAAGTGTTTGTAGGGATCTTGACCATCTTCCGGGCTCTGGGATTGTTCTGAGAACCGTGGAATACCTCTCCACTCCTCACAAGCACCTCAGGACATGTTGCTCCCTTGCCGCTACGACACTAAGTGCTAGCGACCGTTTTCGGGGGCCCATTATTGAGTGTGCAAGTCACCCCCTGCAATTATAGCTGTGTATTGTATACAAAACATTTTAGTCAGGCAGGGGCCATAGTGTTTCCATAGTTCTAGGTAACCAGTCCACAACCACCCAAATCCATAGCCCAATATGTTTTGGTTCCATGTTCTGCAATGGTCCTGCACCGGCCGGGGGTTGTCCTTGGGTGCACCTGCATACTGCATACAGGGATAATTGTCGGTTGGTGCCTCCTCATAATTTAAAATTGTCTAAGGGGCCTCTGCGAGTTGGCTTCGGCCCCTCGTATGCCTTCCAAAGGTCCGGGACCCCAGGGTCCCGAGATATGCAAACATATAGAAATAATAATAATAATAATAAATATCCTTGGACATTTCACACAACGCCATCTAGTCCCAAGCTAAGCAACCTAATGCTTGTGTTATGGTAACGAGATGGGTGATAAACTACTTATATACATTTTTTTTTTTTTATATGAAGCAATGGATTAACAATCTGCTTCAAAATGATTCAGATTCCGATTTATAGTGACGCAATTATGGTGCAGTTCATCCGCATAATCTCTGCAGTCTAAATTGGCTTACATTTGGAACCTACAATGTTGTAAATGCTCTCCAGAGCAAGTGGGCAATATCGATTTTGATTTGATCTGTAGTTTTGAACCTTACATAACTTCCGTTTCGTGTGCCAAAGTCGCAAATACCTTTTGGGTCATGTGCCAGCACCAGCAACATTTAGAATATAAAAATCTATGATCTATAAGGTATGGAAACCTTTTTCATCGACGTGTATGGTAGATTAATTATATAAACAAAGCCATATTCATAGATCGCATTTTCACTAGCCCTTTATATTTTTATAATAAAGAAAACCTATTAAAGCCAGAATACCGTAAAATTAGTGGAAACACCGAAAACACGCGCTCCAAGTTAAATTAATTTATTGTTATAGTTAAAACAGTTCAAGGCAATGGAATTAGGGTTGTCTCTAGCTCAAAGAAACTTCCTAAATATAATCTATCGACTGTTTTTGGTCAACACATCGCAGCAGTTTTTAGAAGCTGACAGAATACCTACCTAGTCGGCCTCGACTCAGAAGCCAAATAGGGAAAAGAAAAAGATTTGACAACGTTATCGCAATTACTTACTTATTTATATGTTTGTGTTGATCAACCTTCCAGTTTATAGTAGGTAGGTACCGTCTATTATTTTTCTGTATTATACTTTATATACTTTGGATTTTTTTCTATAGAAACAAGTAATCATGTTTCGGTTTTAGTACAACAGTAGACAATATAGTCAAATAACACTTAAGGAAAATCCAAATGATTAAACCATTATTACATTTGGTTTTAGAGAAATTTTAAAAACTCTAAATTAATGGATGTATTCCCTTAAAATGTGAATGTGGCATTAAGAGTAGGAGAAGACCAAATAAACTATGGATGGATTTAAATGGATTGTATGAAAGTAGATATAGCTAAAAAGGACTAGGTACTTGTTATAATTTTTAGCGTAACTTATGTCGACGACAACCCTATATACTTCACCGCTATTTTGATTAATCAACACAGAATTCTTATAAAAACTTGATGGATGGTATCAACGCTGGCGTCGTGAAAACTGTAAAACGTATGAAAAAATACTGTTATACTCATATATTTCTATGGTTAACCTATTCAACACAAAGTTTTTGCTTTTGATACGAATAAATTACTTAGAATTTGAATAAAATGTCAACACATTTTTATTATCTTCGTTTTACCTGTAGTATAAAGTTGCTTTATTGAATTAGAATGGTAGACGATGCTACTAACCCCTGGGTTTTGGAAACAAAGCCTATTGATAGCCGCTACTAGTGCCACCATTGAGAAAAAAATGTATACTTAAGTCGGGAGATATGGAATATTTTTGAAAACTATGCACAAAAACAACCACACCAAGTTTGTACACTTCCCGGTGTTCGATTGAGCTGAAATTTGGCATACGTATATAAAATCGGTGACAATGCAGTATTTTGGTACAATCGAACTGATCTGATGATGGAGCCGAAAGGTGGGCACAGGAACTCGGTAATAAAACGACGCAGCCTATCAAGTTTGGTCTCGTTTGATTCGTCTTGACAGGGACTCTGGTCTTGTGAGCTATGAATTTGTTTAAATGCAATAAATATTTTTTTTATTTTTATTTAAAGATCATATCCAGACTAATAAAAGCTTGTTTTTTTTTTAAAACAAAAAGCCCCTATGAATAAAGCTACAAAATAAATACGCTAAATTCTTTCTAGAATTTTTTTTCTATTACAAACTGTCACAAGTAGGTCTGTAACATTTTACTAGATTTGTTCAAAGGTCATTGCCTCCAACTTTATATTGGAAACGCCGTGTAGTGGCGATCGCGTGCTGTGATCCAGATCCAGCCCTTAGCACGTAATCAAACTAACAATTAGGTACTACAAACTAGCGAGTTACTTTAGTTTACCCGCGAAGTTTGAAGGGAAATTGTTAGTTGGTTGCGCGGTTTAAACTTAGATTAGTCAGATTAGTTTTCATTGTTCTTTGTGTTCTTTTTCTCTTCAGCGTTTAAAGTAGAGGAGACCTAAAGGTGTCAGTGGTTTGTACCTATAGGTACTGCTGCAACGCTCATAAATGGGTGCCATTGCTTGCACAAAATATGTACTTTGATATTTTCACAAATCTATGTAGCCGCTATACCTATGTCCCAGAAAAAGAATTACAAACACAATTAGGTAGGTACTTACATGTAAAATATGGTTAGACTGGAAGGCGACCCCAACATAGTTGGGAAAAGGCTAGGCAGATTGATTAATTGAATTAGGTACATGAAAGTAGATTCACATTATATAGGTAGTATAAAACAAAGTCGCTTCCCGCTGTCTGTCTGTCCCTATGTATGCTTAGATCTTTAAAACTAAGCCACGGATTTTGATGCGGTTTTTTTCAATAGATAGAGTGATTCAAGAGGAAGGTTTATATGTATAATAAACGCAGGCGAAGCCGCGGGCAAAAGCTAGTAATCAATAATTTAGCTGTGTAGGTACTGCCCGCCTTTGATTTTAATAGAATTTTGAGGCTATAAAAAAATCAATAGGTACATTTTAACTTTTAACCCAATTCAGTAAAGATTTTGGAATCACAAATCAGAATGATGCATCCAAAGATCCAACAAATAAAACATAAAAAAAAAAAAATGATAATGATGATAATGATAATGATATAAATCGATAGAAGATGGAAGCTGTTCTCGCTTCCATCTTGGAACCAGGTACGTAAAAGATTACTATTAAAAGATTTTCCGCAATGCTCTCTGCATTGCGGAAAATCTTTTTATAGTATTTTCCGGGAGAAAGAAGTTAATGAATTCCGCAGTATTTCAGCATTCTCAAGAACAGCCAAAGAACAGCACCCTAATTGCGTAATCAATCGGAATCAGTTTCACTTTGACAGATCAACAACATTCATTGCGTTTCATTTACGTTGTCGAGTATTCGAACATAATTATGAAGCAATGGATTAGCAATTTGCTTCAAAATGATTCAGATTCCGATCGATAGTGTGTTAAGCAATTAGGGTGCTGAACTGCTGAGTAGGAAGGAATCTAGATAATGTTTCCCGGAGTGTCATTTTACTTAAGCTTACTCAGATGCCTATGCGTTACGGTTGATTATGATATATCATCTTCGTTACTTAAGTAGCTTTTAGGTTACATACTTTATTAGGTACTTCGCTAACTATTACGAATAAATAACTGTTCGCAGATATGTACAACATTAGACAGGTACCTAAGGAGCGAATCAATCAAATCTGCAAGTAGCCTTTTCCCAACTATGTTGGGGTCGGCGTCCAGTCTAATCGGATGTAGCTGAGTACCAGTATTTTACATCGAGCGACTGTCTATCTGACTTCCACAACCCAGTAACTGGGTAATACCAGTAACACGATAACTCTTAGTAAGACTGGTTGCCAGACTTTCAGGCCTCTGACGACTCGTAACGACTGTCAAAGATTCACGAATGACTTCCGGGACCATTCCGAGGCACGGAGGAGTCTCGGTATTAAAGATGGTCACCCATCCACGGACAACCCCGGCAAGCGTAGCTTAACCTGATGGATCGATCCGTATGGCTGTTATACTTAGCCACAAGCTCCAGTCCTAACTAGTACCTAAAGAACGAACCATCATTTATTTTACCAGAGATATTTGAGTACTGAAACTCAATATAGCCCGCATTCTCCTTTGACTTTAATTGTAGTTAACTGTAGGTACTTCGCTTACTATTACGAATAAAAAATAAGTTTTCATAGCCTACAGAATTGTATATGTACAACATTATACAGCCTCGCCTACCTTTATCCGTGTAAAATTTTTATAGAAAGACTTATCATCACGCCTGAATTGAGGCTGAAAAGTTACACTCGATTTTGATTCTGAAATGAAATTAAGCCTATAGAACTCTAGGCTCAATTTCGCGTGGACATAGTCCCTTACAGTGGACAGGGCACATTGCTCACAGAACAGAAAGCCGATGGGGCCGAAAGGTTCTGGAGTGGCGGCTGCGTACCGGAAAGCCTCCCACACAAGGTGGGCTGATGACCTTGTAAAGGCCGCAGGAATCCGCTGGTTGCGGGAATCACAGAACCGGTCGAAGTAGCGGTGCTTGGCGGAGGCCTATGTCCAGCAGTGGACGTCTTTCGGCCGAGATGATGATGATGATTATAGCCACTACCAGAAATTTGATTCGGCTACCAAGTAGGTTTGACATTACTGTTCAGAAGTGCATTAGGTACCTACACCAGGAAATATACCAGCATCTGTAAAAATATCACTGTGAAAACTAAGATGAGGCGAGATGTTATTCAAGCTGAGGCTTGACATTTGACAGCTTGACAGCTTGCTTGACATTTGACTTCATATATAAAGTTGTCACGTTGAGATTTTTACAGAATAGATCGGCAGAACATAAATACTTAGAACTATTATTACTTACTAGCGTATAGAACCGACCGCAAGACAACTCATTTAGTCACTCGTACTACAAGTTTTGCGGTCTAGCGCTGCATGTTTTATAATTTGGTGAGACGACACTTTCGGTCTTATTACAAAACAAGGTTTTTCTTCTGTCATGATTTAAAGTCTTCATTCTTTTCTCCATGATCGAGCCAGTTTTTGTAATAAGAACCTAGCTGTGATAGAAATACAGTTCTTTATACACAACTGACATCTTAATGTGTCGGAATAAAGTTCGAAATTCAAAAAAGGGTCTATGGTATAACCTGGGTTTGAAGATGAACCTTGTTTTGTAATAAGCGGCTAATAAGAGCGTTAACGTCGCGCGCGCTGGCAACGTCGCATTTATAAAGGTTTTTTGGGATTATTTTAATAAATTTAAATCAAATGACAATTTCCTCTGACAAATTCTTAGATCGTTGGTATTTATAAGTATGTATGCTATTTTTTTACGGTTATTTTGGTATTTACTCTTAGAAAATGAAATATTGTCAATTATTTTCTATTATTCTATTTTTATATAGTAAATATCAAAATAACCGTCAAAAAATAGCATACATACTTATAAATACCAACGATCTAAGAATTTGTCAGAGGAAATTGTCATTTGATTTAAATTTATTAAAATAATCACGAAAAACCTTTGGAAATGTGACGTTGCCAGCGTGCGCGACGTTAATGCTCTTAAGCGCTGCAGCGCACAGCCCGCCCAGCTGTCATCCTGTTGTGACACTGTTCTTGCTTCCGGTAGCCTCTGTACGCAGTACTATAGCTCAATGGCAGAACATCCAAAAAATATAAATGTTGTGGACTAATCAAAAATATTCAAAACTTACCACTATCCATGACGTCGTTTTTATCTCCTTTCCCTTTGGAGTTGGAGGCGTTGTCGTAGTTGAAGCAGGCTGCGAACAAAATGTTGAAATTAATTACCAAGCTGCACAATAATATGGATATAGGGTAGGTAGGGACAGGTTCGTACGACCGTCAAGGTTCTACAGCGTGTAGGTATGAGAAAGTGGTGGTCATAGTGAAGGGTGTAGTGCATACCATCAAACTTTCTCCATGGGACAGTCGTCGCATACAAAACTTCAATACTTACTCGACCCAAAAATGTATGGGACGACTGGTTATTTTTTCGCGATTACGATGTTGGTCCTATGGAGAAAGTTCTTCAGTTTGATGGTCTGTACACTACACCCTTAATTTTGACACCATGTATAAATAGGTCTCCATAGTTGCTCCCGTAAAAGGAACGAGGCTTCTCTTTTTAAAAACCACTTCATCATCCCAAGCACAAGGTAAGACATCGAACTTCGGGTGTGTTGGAAATAATCCCAAAAATATTGCATTTATGTTTGTGCGACATTGACCTACATTTTATCTGTCTGCGCTTTACTTCGGAGAACAGTGATGAAACGACGCATTTGTGGAACGTGTGCTTTAATTTCTGCACCCTTTCGTGACCTTGCCTAGCCTTGAAGACAATCGATTTCATAGACAAACAATACGTTCGACACATTATTTTCCCACAACAAATAAGTGAACACAATAGTGATCACAAAGTATATATCGACCTACGTTAACCTTTTTGACCTGTTTATCCAGAGAAGACACATAACATAACATCATTATCGACCTATGTTAACCTTTTTGACCTTTTTATCCAGAGAAGACACATAACATAACATCAGTATCGACCAATGTTAACCTTTTTGACCTTTTTATCCAGAGAAGACACATAACATAACATCAGTATCGACCTATGTTAACCTTTTTGACCTGTTTATCCAGAGAAGACACATAACATAACATTACGCCTGTAATCCACGAATTGTTAGGCAGAGGTGTACCTACAGAAAAAGACGAAGGGTGTATATGTAGAGAAGACTATTTTAAAAGACCTTTCCCAAATGTTGGGGTCGTCTTCCAATCTAACCGGATGCAGCTGAATGTACTTATTTTACATGGAGCGAATGTCTCCACAACCCAGTTACCGGGCAACACGAAACCCATTATAAGGCTGGTTGCCAGACTTTCGGCTGCTGACTATCTGTAAGTACTGTCAAAGATCTACGAATGACAGGGGCACCAATGGTTTATCGAGCTTTTCGAAACATGGAGGATTCGGGAGTAATAGGTAGATAGATAGAATACCTACGCTATAATATGATGTATTCGTAGCCAGATCTTAATTGAAGGCCATATTTAGAACAAGCATGTGTTCGGTAATTTCATGAAATGGTGGTGTTTGATGAAATGGCCAGCTAAAATTGACCAAATCATTTAAACATTTAGTCGTGCGTTTAACTGTTCATCGTCAAACGTTGAGTACCTATTCAATGATCTGGCCCCAGACCTGGCTGGGGCCATATGATATAAACCTCAAACTCCGTGATGGATTAATAGCCTGCCTGAAAACGTTATCCAAGGACATAAAACTTTCATCATGCAAAACAATACGTGCTACTGCATCACCTTCGCATGACCGGTCAACTAGATAATCAGATAATTACATTATCATAATATAGGTGGATACCTACCCTGAAGTATAACCTTCAGATATACATCTAACTAATAATAAATACGGAACTGAAAGGCATTGAAATCGAATCGATCATTATGAATTTCATGTTAGTAATTTACCAATTAGGTATAATGTATCACCATTAACGAGTTATGGACAATACAGGGTGTAAGGGACAGCCCTCCGCAAACTGATAGGGTGAATTCAGTATGTCATTATAAGATGACCGGTAGAATTTTTACATGAAATTTTTTCAAGGGAATCCAATAAACCTGATTTCTTTGTGTTTTTGTGCACAAATCGGAGCGTCTATTACTGGTTGGGAGGGGTAGGTAATAGATATGCGGTGAGTTCGATGAACTCTGTAGCTAGACAGAAAGTGAACAGCTGATTTCACGCGTCGTTGGTTAGAGTATTTCAACATCCATCGCGGGTTTTTTTTTTTTTGTTTTTTTTTGCAGTTTTCTTTACATAAATGGAGTGCTGCGAACACACAATGCAATTTTACATTGAAATAATGGAAATGTAAATGAAAAAAAATATGAAAAAATGAAAATTTTCCTGAGAAAATTTCCGGTGGAATATGATTCAAAATGAGGAGCTGAATGCACCCTGTTAGTTTGCGGAGGGCTATCCCTTACACCCTGTATTATACTCCCCATAGATTAGGCATGGCGGACAAAAGAACTGAAATTACCTTCATAATTATACTGTCCTACAAACAGACACACCTTCTACGGGCGGGACATTTAAATGTAGGACGGAAGGAGTGTTTTCAGCTGGCTATCCACTTCACTACATAGTATAAAACAAAGTCGCTTACCGCTGTCTGTCTGTCCCTATGTATGCTTAGGGGCCGCCTCCACGAGCGAGAGAATCGCGACGATATTATCGTCGTGCCACGTATTTCTATACACTTTCTTAGAACGTGTCTCCACACGGCGATATCATCGCGGCGATAATTTGTAGGCACAGCGTGACTATCGCCGCGATTCTATCGGTCGTGGAGGCGGCCCCTTAGATCTTTACGCAACGGATTTTGATGCGGTTTTTTTTAATAGATAGTGATTCAAGAGGAAGGTTTATATGTATAATAAACGAGGGCCAAGCCGCGGGCAAAAGCTAGTATATTATAAATACGGCAGTATCTGTCTGTTTGTCAAAACGGATTTCTATGTAGACCATGATCTGGCTTAGAACATAGCCTACCTTAAACTACCTACCTACATAGATACCTTTTATCTCGGTAGTACGTTCCTGTTGGATAATTTCCGACCTCCACGAGGGCGAAACCGCGGGTAAAAGATAGTTATAAATAATGGCCTACATATCTGACAGCCGGTGTCACCCAGAATGTTGCCATGCATAAATGAGGCTAGACCGGACACATTTGTCGTGCGTCAGACTTTCTGTGGACAATGCCGGTTTCCTATGTCCGCGGCCGCGGTCTAGCGAGCGAGGACGACTGCTTAAGGCGAGTAGTGCTGCCTTTTACCGCAGTCGGGTTTTTAAATTTTTTTAATTACTTTTTTTTCCATTAATAAGTACCTAAGTATTACATCGTGGTGGCTGGTTTGGGGTGGTATGTGTAAAGTTAATGTGGGTGTGTACATGACTCAGCCTAACCCTTCGGGGATTACAGGCTTAATATTATACATGTTTATGTTAAGTAAGTATCTAGAAATATTGAATTACTTAGACAAGATGAACAAAAAAAAAATGACCTAACCTAATCTTACTACTATTACAAATGCGAAACTTAGGTGTGACTGACCCTGGCATGGCCACCATCAGGGATTTTAATTTTGATAACACAAAAACAAGTGCGTATCGGACCACGCACAATGAAGGGTTCCGTAGTTCAAAAGAATTTATCCAAAAAACAAACCTAACATTGTAATCCCAAAAAAATTTTTTTGTATAAATTAACATTAATATTATAAATTAACAATTTTTGGACTTTTTCCTTTACTTATGCTGTGAGATCTTGCTTCTTGCCAAATTTCTTGATTCTAGGTCAACGGGAAGTATTCTATAGGTTTTAATTTACTTGCGAGTATCAAAATAATAGTAGCATAAATGGCCATATTTTTTATTGCGTTGACTTAGAAGCTTGATTTTTTTAAGACTAAGGGATCATAGACTTACGTATTTAACATTAATTTCAACGTGATACCTCCTCGCGATCCTGAGCAAAAGGGTCTTGACAGACTGACATACTTGAAAATATTTTTTATGTGACAAAATTATAAATTAACAACTTTCGGACTTTTTCCAATATTTGTGCTGTAAGACCTTGGTTCTTATCAAATTTCATGATTCTAGGTCAACGGGAAGTACCCTATTAGGTTTTGATTTACTTGCGAGTACCAAAAGATGTCGCATAAAAGGCCGTATTTTTTTATTGTGTTGACTTAGAAGCTTGATTTTTTTAGAACTCTAAGGGTTCATAGACTTACGTATTTGATATTAATTTCAAGTTGATACCTCCACGCGATCATAAGAAAAAGGGTCTTGACAGACTGACAGACAGACAGACAGACGGACAACGAAGTGATCCTATAAGGGTTCCGTTTTTTCCTTTTGAGGTACGGAACCCTAAAATTAGTCGGAATTTGTCGCCAAATATCAGAATTTGTCGGTCAATGGTTCAAAAGTTATAAGGGTTCATAGGTGGCCGATGTGGAGAGCATCTCCCCAGCTTGGCTACATTATATCTCAAAAACTAGGCCAAATAGCGAAGATCTGTTTTCTCCAAAATTTCTCGCCAAGTCATAGATAGATGGATGGATAAGATAAGATAAGATAAGATAATATTTATTTTGTGAAACATGAGTATAGGTACAGGTCTTATAATATTAATTTGAGGTAGGCTACATGTTTTGCCATTTATGGCGTACAAAATTAGTCCTACTGGACCAACAAATACAAAAAAAAAAGAAAAAGCAGAGAAAGAGATTACAGTGCAGTCATTTGAATTCATTTGAAGTCATTGGATGTTTGTTACTCAATCACGTCAGAACGGCTGAACGGATCTGGTGAAATTTGGCACAGAGATAGATTATAGTCTGGAATAGCACATAGGCTACTTTTTATCCCGGGAAAATGTACGGTTCCCGTGGGACAATTTCCGACATCCACGCGTAAGATAATAATAAATTAATTATTTTTCTATTTATCATTAATTATTTTTATTTATTAATTTGTGTAAATAAATAATGTTTTATTAAATTCGGCTTCGTTGTAATGTTATTATACGTTATCTAACGAACAAAACAAACACAACACTCTGACATCACTCATCCATCATCATGTCGTTTATTATTTACCTGAGCCATAGACTTATAAAAAAAGATGGACTCCGCGCCACGCATATCGAAAGTGAAGCACCGTACCGATCTATGTGTGCATGATTTGAGTACCTGCAAGTACGTCGTCGCTCGTGTCACGTAATGGCGGCCGGTTGGCATACTATGATGTAAATGTGTGCGTGAGGCGTGTTTGTACAAACGGTCCGGCATACTTACTGTGCTTCACTTTCGATATGCGTGGCGCGGAGTCCATCTTTTTTTATAAGTCTATGACCTGAGCATATGTTTTTACGTCAATCATCATAAAATTCAAGTCATCGTCATATAAAGTGTACCTAGTTACCTACAAAATGAGTCACCGGTGTGCCTACGCTAAGAAAATAGTCTGACTAATACTGACTGTCATCGCCCGCGAACAATCTAGGCGATTAGACTTTATTAGAAGTAAATGCTCTAGAATGCTAGATTCTGGATAGACTAATCTAAGGTCTATACACTTTATTAATTTAAACAATTGAAGCGGTAATCAGAAGTGTATAGTGTAATGCACCAATGGGATGCAGCGAGTCGTATCTTGGTCTTGGCTCATAGATCAATGCAGCTTGACTGCAGATTTTAGTTTCACCTGTGACCGTCTGCAGCCTGACAAGGATCTAAGATTTCCCGAAAATAATTAGAAGAGAAACGACGGACATGTTTACTGCTAGGTCCAGCCTAAAACGAAAACACTGAAGAAAGCTCAACCTTACGTTGAAAGTTTCTGTCATTGCTGTATTTCATAATGATTATTGTTTGTAGTTCTATACTCATACTCCGTAAGTAGGTAAGTAATACCTTTTAAAATATTTACTGATAAACAACTCTTTGTTTAGGTACTACAACTCTACTTACATATTTTCTAATTTGCCATCAATTTTCTTCAAACTGTAAATAGAGGTAGTTACACTCACAAATTGTTTTTTAAACACTTACTTAGCTTATACATAAAATTTCCCGTGTTGAATAAAAATAATGTGATTAATTAATTACCAAACAAAGGTTCCCACTGTACCCATACATTTACCTGTTTCGCGCCATTTCACAAATTAAATAGGTTACGTTTGTGGCTGGAACTAAATTCAATAAACAACCCTGTCGAGCAACAATCACCCATAATATTTTGACACATCGATATTAGATTTTATTGCAAATAAACTGTCATTTAAACTTGAGAATCCAATAGAAAATCTTATCAATATTTTCTATAGACTTACCTAAATGCTTCTACTGAGTTGGTTGAAAGTGAGGCAGACACAATCATACAGCCAGAACCGTCCAGCCGTGACTCTATAATGCCTATGGAGTATGGACGTTACCGACAATACTTGTCACACGACGCAAAATCGATCACCAATCAAATTGACTTTAATTATGTAGGTATGTCGAACGATACGGTATGTTTTACCGATGTAGGTATTTATTTTTATTTTTTGAAACTAGGTAAACGCAACAAATGTTGTACAGCCGAGATGAGAAGATGGAATGACGCATAGGCATTGAACGTTTGACAAAACGTCCTTGTTCCTTATTTAGAGAATAAAGACTGCATGGTCGCTGCAGTAAGTACCTACTTTTTAAATAACATAATGTTGTGCATATAAAAACAATAATATGTAAAATGTATTGTTATGTTTATGCACACTAGTGACATGTTCTACAGCAAAAGTATTTACTTTAGCATAAATCTTTAGATGGATAAACATGAAATCATCGAACAAAAGAACTATAGAAGTAAATACTAAACAATACAGTTCAGTAAGTGGGGATAAAGTATAAATTATCTGAGATTACGAATTCAAAAAACTACTGCATAATATTCGTCCAATTGATATAGTAATCATTATTGTTGTATTTAAATTGGCTTTTAATTGCATTTTATTTTTAAACTGAGGTTTTATAATAAAAAAGATAAAAAAACACATCAAGATTGTTTTCCTTTATTTAACTACCTAAACCTTTCTAGTATAATTAATTATCATAATTATTCATCCCATTCCCATCTGCATCTACTATAAAATAGGTAGGTACCTACCTACTCCTGTCAATCAATAACACTAAATAAGTACTGAACAGTGAACACCCTGTATAATATTACTTGTTGTCTCTGATAATTATATAATTTCCATTCCATTTCCATATTATTTTCCAAACGACGGAACTTCAACATCAAAAAAAGAAAACACGTTATTACCGTTTCATAATATTGGAAATCACAACGTACAATATCTAATAATTAGGTATGTAAAGAGTTTCATATCAAGCAAACACTAGTACAAAACCATCCATCAACTTTGCCTAGAATAGAAAAAAAAGACAATTTGTGATTGTGAACCTCCACGGTCATTATGAGACACGCAGTTGGTAATTATGATACCACGGTAGATAGTTTATGGTTTATGGTATCGATCCGAGGTCGTCTGTCGACAAATACTTACCTACTTATGTTTTCAAGGACAGAGCCACCTCATGCATAATTTACCTCACAGACATATCTAGGGTGTGACCTCCAAGACATCTGCAATGCCGCAGTAGGGTTCCTTGGAGGGGAAATGTATGCCATGTATTTACCTACATACTTCCTTTCTTCATCTACTAATTTGCTGTACTTGTATCCAGGTACTTAAAAGTACCGCACTATAGACCACCTAACCACTTTTATTTTCTTTTGTACCGTGGGACGGTGGGACGTCCAAGTGCTGAGACCTCAGTCTGGAATACGACCTAGAAGGCTTACCATGGTTTGTCATGATAAATTGTCATGCTCACTACTGGATGGAACCTAATGTTAGACTACTTGGTAACTAATAATGAACTATCGTTCTCGGGGCATTGTAACCTACATCTAAGACTCAAAAGAGAACCAACGAAGCACGATAAATTTTGTGTTTTTAAAATTCCTATATAACCAAATGTTTAAAGTTAAATCATTTGGATTTTCCATTATGTGTTATTTGACTATATTTGTTTACTAATAAACTAAAACCTAAACATGATTACCTACTTGAAATTTTTTCTACAGAAAAAAATCCAAAGTAGCACCTTCTATTTTCTGTTTTATACGATTATACGTAAACAGTTCCTTATTGTGCAGTAAAATTTGCTTTAAATCGAAATTCAAAAAATCTTAGTAAAATCTTAGTAATCTTAGTAAATCTTAGTAGTAGCTAAAAATTGATTTATGTATAGAATCATAAACCTAGGATTTTTTGTTATATTATTAGAAATTTTGACAAATTCAAATCTAGGTTTTACAAACAACTTCAGACCTCTGCGATGCTTTTTCAGTCAGATATCGGCGATAACGTGTTTTTGACCGTTTCAATGGCGCGGCTCCTGAAATATAAACCTAGGATTTTTGTTGTATTTTTACAAATTTTGACAAATTCAAATCTAGGTTTTACAAAAATCTTCAGACATCTGCGATGCTTTTTCAGCGAGATATCGGTGATAACGTATTTTTCACCGTTTCGATGGCGTGGCCATGAGGTTCTAGTCTTACAGCTCCTGAAATATAAACCTAAGATTTTTTGTTGCATTTTTGTAAGTTTTGACAAATTCAAATCTGGGTTTTACAAAAATCTGAAGACGTCTGCGATGCTTTTTCAGCGAGATATCGGCTATCACGTTTTTTTCACCGTTTCGATGGCGCGGCCACGGGGTTTTAGTCTCAATGGTGCGGCTCCTGAAATATAAACCCAGGATTTTTTGTTGTATTTTTACAAATTTTGACAAATTCAAATCTAGGTTTTACAAAAAACTTCAGACCTCTGCGATGCTTTTTCAGCGAGATATCGGCTATCACGTTTTTTTTCACCGTTTCGATGGCGCGGCCACGGGGCTTTAGTCTCACAGCTCCTAAAATATTAACCCAGGATTTTGTTCTATATTTTTACAAATTATTTACAAATTGAATCTGTTATTTACCAAAATTTCAGGTCTGTGCAACGCTTAGTTTCTGAGATCTCCGTGGCCGCGCGGTTCTCCGCGTTTCGATGGCGCGGCCACGTTCAAACCCTTCTAACTTTTTAACCATAGCTTTGACAAATTTGTGGTTTTGGGAGTCAACTTTTACAAATTGTTACAAAATGTTGGACGTGTGTGTGAACTGAGGGTCCAGACTGAAAAATGAAGGACAGTCACACAAGTTGCGTGGACTGAGGGACCACAGTTTAGTCGTTATATTTTTTTATCTTTAATGCTCTGGGGTCTGTAATTTAGTAAATATCTTTACAATTTTTTTTACTAAATGTCTGTAATCACAAAACCTTCATTTTTAAGATACTCTCCGAGATCTGGCTGATGTTGTGTGAGCAGTGTGAGGATTGAGGGACCACACTTTATGAGCTGTAGTTTTTAATATATATTTGTTTACAAATTCCCAGATTCGTTCTACAATTGTTTTAAGACTTCTAAGCTAAATCATAGGATTAAAATTTTGCGGATTCCAGTCTGGACCCTCAGTTCACACACACGGCAGTTTTTTTTTTAACGCTTGGGCCGCGCGGTTGAAATGAACACGCTAAACCTTCGTCAGATCCTCTTAAAGAAGCAGAAAATCTTTCAGATCGAGAGACTCGGATTGACGAAGGACACTCATTTATGTGTAGGCTATTTGAAGACTGATAACCTTTTAAATGTCATTAGCAATTTACTTCTTCTTCGTAGCTTAGCGATGCCAAAAATAAGGATGTAAAAATTAGAGTGGATTACTGATTTAGGATTGAGGTAAAGACCATTCTGTGTCCTTGTGGCTGGCCACGAACCAGGTGGACCCTTGACCAGGGGCCATATGACGTGAAAAAACATCATGGATCCGTTGAGAAAAAAGGATGGTGCGATAGGTCGTATATAGCTCCGTCTCTCTCTCTCTCACTGGAACCGTTCAACTTCTGCCCTGCTTTAAGAGTTCATAGTAAGCCCCCTGGCCCCCTGCACATTAATGGGATGTTTCCCGGAAGCTTCGTCGCGAGAGAGCACTGTGTGTTTCATGTGTTTGTCACTTGTCAAAGCCATCTGGAAGACAAAGCGACCAATTGGCGACAAGCAAAAACACATAGCACCATCTTACGGCAAAGTTTTCAGCAAGGAACTCCATTGACAGCTGAATGAAAGCAACAAACAGTTTAGCGCCATCTACGCGGAACTAATTTGGCAGTTTTCTTCTCCATTGCGTAACACAGTTTCAATCACAATCCAAGGGTTTGCAGGAAATTCCTAATCCATTGGTTCATCGATTTGAAAAATTTGTCTGCTTGACAGTATAAATAACGCAATGAACGTGGCTGAGCTGTCTAAATAAAAGAGATTGCGATCAATTGTCATTATAAGCTTACAATCAACTTTCAATGTTCGTATGTAGGAACCTAATGTAATTTGTCCTTTTTGCAAGTTTTTGACCTAATTCCCGTTTGGCATACGTAGGTATATGTAAAATTGGTGACCATGCAATATTTTGGTACCACCGAGCTGATCTGATGATGGAGCCAGAAGGTGGCCACAGGAACTCAGTAATAAAACGACGCAACCCTATCGAGTTTGGGCTTGTTTGATTGGTCTCGACAAGGAATCTGGTCCTAGATGATATCCAGACTTATTAGTCTTAAGTAAAGCTTGTAGGTACCTAGGTACTTACTTAAGTATTTTTAGGGTTCCCTTCCTCAAAAGGAAAAAAAAAGTGATCCTATAAGGGTTCCGACCCTTATAGGATCACTTCGTTGTCCGTCTGTCTATCTGTCTGTCTGTCTGTCTGTGTGTGTGTCTGTCTGTCTGTCAGTTTGTCAAGACGCTTTTTCTCAGAAACGCGTGGAGGTATCAAAATGAAATTAATATCAAATACGTAGATCTATGGTCCCTTGGAGTCCTAAAAAATGAACCTTCTAAGTCAACGCAGTAAAAAAATACAGCAGTTTATGCGGAGTGTACTACGTGAGCACGACAAATGGATGTGCGATTAACGCTTGTGCGACAAAACTGTACTGCGACTCACCACAGTTCGAATGCACGCTTGTGCGACACACTGAACCTCGACATCACGCTAGTGCGACAAACGATTGTGCGACAATAGTTCGACACTACGGTAGTGCGACAAACGATTTCATTTCAACCGCATCTTAATCAGCTTATAATGTTCCCACTGCTGGAACACAGGCCTCCTCTTTGTAAGAGGGAATGGGACCTAATCCAACCACGCGGACCCAGTGCGGGTTGGTGGATTTCACGTCTTAGAATTTTTGGTTCTAGGACATGCTGGTTTCCTCACAATATGTTCCTTCATTTGAGAGCAGTGGTGATGAAATAATTTACACAAAGTGCCTGTCTAGGTTCGAACCTACGACCTACTACCTACCTACCTACTTGCGAAGTCTCGGCCGTTGCACTGGGCCACCTCATTTCAACCGCCTCGTCCCCATATTGAGAGGATAGTGGGTGCGTACTGGTCGGTTTGTTGCCCGCTCTCGGCGGACCTCGGAAAGAAGTCTACCTACGTATAAGTTGTACAAAGCATGGTCTTACACGGAGCGCCTATGCGTTCATACCAACTGTCAGGTATTCCGCGCTGGCTATTACATTTGCTTCCTGCAAGAGTGCCCTGCATAGGACTCTCAGCGACGGGTTCTAGTTTATATATTGGGCAGCATCTCTTTGCAGTAGTATTGGCTATTCTGGCAGTACATGCCAACGTCTTAGGGGGCTCTCACCTTAAGTATCATATTATAATATTTAATACACAGTTTGAGTCTTCAATTTCGCACTAGCGTGCTGTCGAGGTCCAGTGTGTCGCACAAGCGTGCATTCGAACTGTGGTGAGTCGCAGTACAGTTTTGTCGCACAAGCGTTAATCGCACATCCATTTGTCGAGCTCACGTAGTACACTCGTTTATGCGACATATTTTGAACCTCGCAAGTAAATCAAAACTTAAGGGTTACATCCCGTTGACCTAGAATAATGAAATTTGTCAAGAAGCAAGGTCTCAGCACTAGTAAAGGGAAAAGTCCGAAAATTGTTAATTTTATCACGTAAAACAATTTTTTTTGGCATTACAAAGTAAAGTTTGTTTTTGAGACAAATTCTTTTCAACTACGGAACCCTTCATAGTGCGTGGTACGACACGCACTTGGCCGGTTTTTTTTAATGATTACGCAATTACTCCAAAATATCTTGGGCAAAGAGTATAATAATAATACGGTTAGTCCCGCTATGCTCTAGTCCCGCTATGCTCGACTCGTAAAATACCTACTAAAAAGTTTCGCTATGCACGAAATCACATTCGCGGGCAGTGATGAAGAAAACTGTTAGTGTGTTCGTTAAATTTTGTGGGTCCAGTATTGACTTACAGCTCTATTCTTAAACATTTCGCTCTGAAATTCATCTGTCATTGATTGTCAGAACGAGACAAAACAAATTTTAACTTACAGACGCTTACACTTATACGAATAGCGCTATAAAATAACTTGAATTCAAACACTTTTCTTTCCAACTGTACCTGCCATTGTTTACGTAGAATCGAAGAATTTCGTGCATAGCGAAACTTTTTAGTAGGCATTTTACGAGTCGAGCATAGCGGGACTAGAGCATAGCGGGACTAACCGTAATAATACACGGAAGGGTCTTGGGCATCCCGCACCTAACTCCCTGGGTGCTTAGGTGCGGGATGCCCAAGACCCTCCCGTATATTATTATTATACTCTTTGCCCAAGACCGCTTCAAATGACGTACAATGTAGGAGACCTACACTATGCATTGTTTCTACTGGTTGAAAACGGGTTCAAAAAGAGAGAAGGAAAAAAAAGAGGCTTGAAGTCAATGTACGTAGTAGGTACCTACTACAATCTGTCATTATAGTCTCAATGGGTACACACGGCTACACATCAAGCTATGCATTTCCAGTTTACACTCACCTCTCATTGTAAGAAGATCCTATACAATGCGAGATCAGCTTATGCTGGAAATGTATAGCTTGATCTGTAGCCGTGCGTACCTAACTGCGTAGAACGTCCAGCAAATTGACTAGTTGTAGCCAATTTAGGTCAGGTAATGATCGGTGTTAAACCGTGTCAGGTAGAGAAACACCACGGTGTATAGAGGTTTGTGTCTTCAGTTGCAGATTTTTTACTACGAAAACTACTTACCCAACCCCTTTGGTGATTATTGCGATCAAGTCAAAAGTGTGATCAAAAACGAAAATAATGGAAACTGTTAGAACATTGAAACTCATCAAAGTCAGTATTCATTTTTACATAGGTAGGTACAGGGGCGGATCTATATAAGGGCTTTATGGGCTGCAGTCCAGGGCCCGTGGATATAAGGGGCCCCCAGACCCCATTGAAGACAGTGGACAATGTAATGAATTAAAAAAAAACTTAAATATTAAAAATTCCTACCATAAGTTTAACAAATCAATTAATTACCACTAAACGCCCATGTGGGCGTCATAACAATAAATATTTTATCGAGTCTCTTTCAGTGTCCCGGAACGGGTAAAAGTAACTTTCTTTAACCCATTTTTTAACCGTTAAACCATGTGCAATATCGAACAGGACGAGTGATTCCCCGTCACTTGTTCTGGTCGTAAAGGGTATCCCAAAACTTACGCAAGATTAGAGTTAAATAGAAAACATAGTTTACTTTTCTTTTAAATTCAAATTCAAAACTTTTATTTCGAGCAAAGACTCTTAAAGGGTTAGTAACATTGTGCCTTAAAACTAAGTGTTAGTAAACAACACGAAACGACGGCACATGTAACTGACAGCAGTGGATTATATACGGACAGTCCACTCTGTCAGCAATCATTTTCAGAACCCCGTTAGGGCTAGCCATGACTCGAGCTACCATCGACAACAAGCCCACAACCACTCGATTTTTGAAGAGGTTCAACGCTGGATCAACGAAATTCAGCCACATTTATGAAAAAAACTCATGGAAAATTTCGACAAAAGAGTGCGATGTGCCAGCTAAGCCGTGGAGGCTATTTGACCGCAATGCTATGCCATACCTAACCTTTGCCTACGTACTTTATGATTCAAGTACCTGCACCCTAATTGCGTAACACCATGGGTAACACATTATCAATCTGAATATTACCGTATTGCTATACTATCCTAAAGATTTTTTTAACGTTGCCTATCACACTAGCTGTGAAGCGGAGCGCTCTTTCTTCAGGATGTCGTAAATAGAAAACAAATATAGGACAACAATGTCAAACTATCGACTAAAGACTTGAACTACGGAACCCTTCATTGTGCGTGGTCCGACACGCACTTGGCCGGCTTTTTTTTCAAACCGTGTACCTAGTTCATCATCATCGAAAACGGTTTTTGACAAAATGACAATTATTTACTTAGTTGATTAATTAGACTTGGGGGCCTCCAAGTAGTATTAGCCCAGGGGCCCACAAACTCACGGTCCGCCCCTGGGTATAAACCACGCATTTTAAAGAAATCAGATAAGTAGGTAATTTTAACTTTGTTACAATTAATTAAAAATATTTTTGGATTTATCCGACCAAAAATTGTAAATAAAATATTACGAGAATTATTTTTTTTAATCTTACCCGCCATGGAGGCACTGCTCATTCTTCCGCGTGTAAAATCAATCTTGAATTAATTATCAAACTAAATCACAATAAAATCTAATCTAACCTACCTACTACTAATGATTGACAGCAGAACCATATTTTTTATTTTTTAATGACGGCCTTCATAATTTAATTACGCTGCCAACAGTTTTACGAACATTGTGTTGTATTGTTATGTTTTGAGAAAAGGCCAAATTATAATTTATAATAATTTTGTTTCAACTTAGACTTAAAGATTATAACGTTTATCTTCAATAGCATAATAAAAATTAATAAAACATCTCACATTCATAAAGCGCAGTTTGTGGAAAATACCATAAAGTGAATACACCTTATGAATTAGTACATTTAGAGTACGTCACGCGACAGACGTCAACCATTGGCCTGTTATTAATTTATTTTACGTACCTAGTGGAAATGTGGATGAAGTGTGATGGCATTGAAACACCACGTGAAAAGTATCAAAAATGAGTTTATTCTATAATGGATTAAATCAACCGTTTTCATTCTCCTGCCCTTATCCCATGCCATGAATTACGTATCTTTAAATTGACCTTTATACCTTTTTGGATAGCTTACAGAATAGGCAAGTTGTTTTTACGATTAATTTCATAGTAATTTTTTTGACAAGACAAGTTTTCCAAGCTTAAAATGAAAATATTTGTATATGTATTTGTAGATGTTATTAAATCACTCATTATTTTAATTATTTTGTTGATTTAAGTACTTTTAATTATGTCCATAGCTTAATTGAAGTGCCAGCTACAATGTCATTTTTTAATGGTACCCATTCAATATGTACTTTTTTTTTAATTGGAATTAAATGTCAAATTTTGGGTAAATATCGAGAAACCCTTAAAATTCAAATATCTTGAAAACTATTGAATTTAGGACATACATAAAGGGGGGGTTCAATTTGTTGCATTCTGGCCCCCTCCTCAGCTCCTGACGGATATACGTCGAATTACAAGTAACCCTAATCACTATATAGTATACCACAAAGTCGCTTCCCGCTGTCTGTCTGTCTCTATGTACGCTTAGATCTTTAAAACTACGCAACCAATTTTGATGCGGTTTTTTAAATAGATAGAGTGATTGAAGAGGAGAGGAGCTCGTGGCTAAGTAATAACAGCCGCACGGGTCGATCCGTCAGGTTAAGCTACGCTTGCCGGGGTTGGTCAGTGGATGGGTGACCATCTTTACATATCGAGATTCCTCCGTGCCTCGGAAAGCACGTTAAGCCGTTGGTCTCGGCTGTTATTCGTGGATCTTTGACAGTCGTTACGGGTCGTCAGAAGCCCGAAAGTCTGACAACCAGTCTTACCAAGGGGTATCGTATTACCCAGTTACTGGGTTGTGGAGGTCAGACAGGCAGTCGCTCCATGTAAAATACTGGTATTCAGCTGCATCCGGTTAGACTGGAAGCCGACCCCAACATAGTTGGGAAAAGGCTAGGCAGATTGAGAGTGATTGAAGAGGAAGGTTTATAATGTATAAAACATGCGTGGGCAAAGCCGCGGGCAAAAGCTAGTTGTACATACATAATTATATTCTACTAAAATGGAAAAAAAAAATATTAAAAAAAAAGTAAAAACCGGCTTCAAAAACATAACGAATAAAATAACTTACTTAAAAAACTTAACAGTTTCTGAAGACACCGACTTCAGAAGCTGTTAATTTATTTATTTATAAAAGCCAACAGCATATACATTGTACATTCATACTAAAAATTAACAGGTATGGGTTCTTATGAATATACCAATTACTGGTGTACACAACATTCACTTATTATTGTTAAGTTTTTTAAGTAAGTTATTTTATTCGTTTTAGGTTTTTGAAGTCGGTTTTTACTTTTTTAATATTTGCATGCCAATTATGGCGAAATAAATTATACAAAAAATCTATTGCGTCGAGCGGTGTCGTCACGAGAAATGGCGTAGCGTATCCTAAGTAGATCAACAGTCACTGGCCTCAGGCTGTCAGTCTATGTCATGTCAGTGTCAGTTTATAGTCGCTGTTAGTTTATTTATTTCTTTCTGAGTTTCTTTTTGAATTAAAATACCAAATAAGTTGAGTAAATAATTTGAATCTGTTTACTGCACGTAGATAACAATGGCGCCGGGAAAAAAGGGTCATGTGCACGGCAAACGTTCAAATCATCATGTAAAGCGAGAGTACGCAGAAAGATTAACCGAGTTGAGTTTAGAATCCTCAGAAGAAAATAATTCTGATGGCAGTGACTCTGATGGTGAAGGTGTTGAACCTACGTTTCCTGTTAGCATGTGGGACTTGAACCACTGCGATCCAAAGAAGTGTTCCGGCAGAAAGCTTTCACGACATAACCTCATCAAGAATTTAAAACTTGGTCAGCAATTCCGGGGTCTAGTGTTGTCACCTGTTGGCAAGCAGTGTGTCAGCCCAAATGACAAGGACATTATTGAAAAATTTGGACTAGCTGTAATAGATTGTTCATGGGCTAAAATTGAGGAGACTCCATTTGATAGAATGAAATCACCAAATCCAAGGTTATTACCATTTTTAGTTGCTGCAAACCCAATAAATTATGGAAAACCGTATCAGTTGAGTTGTGTAGAAGCCTTAGCAGCTGCTATGGTTATCACAGGACACAAAGAAGAAGCAAAATATTATTTATCAAAGTTTTCATGGGGCCATTCATTCTTAGAACTTAATTCGGAAGCTCTTGAGCTATATGCAGCATGTACTGATAGCAAAAGTGTGTTAGAAGCTCAAGAAAAATATTTGGAAGCAGCTAGAAATGAGAAGGATGACCGGGAAATGTGGCCCCCAACCGAATCTGATACTGAATCCGAAGAAGATGTGAAATCATAATTCAACACAATATTTTTATAGAACAATCCATTTCAAGGCAAGTTATGCAGAAAATTGAGCAACATTGTAGTATGGTAAACAAAAACTTCTCTGCATTATTAAAAACTAGCGACCTGCCCCCTGCTTCGTACAGTTTTTACTTCTTTAGAGGGCATTTTTCAAAAAAGCATCTTTTCATTTAACATTCTTAAAATTTGGTCCAGTGTGAGTAAGAGAGGTGACAAACTGCGACAGACCTCTTAACAAAACATCCAGATTTTTTTATTATAAGTAAGTTAAATATTAATATAATAAATGTCTAACCTTCCGGAATAAATTCTCAGATTACGTTGGTAATAATGTAAAATTGTCGACTGCTGTACACATTACAAACTGTGACTAGATTATGTACCTATTGTGTAGGTAAATAAATGTGTAATTACTAATAAAATAATCATAGAAATAAGTGATATTTTTTGCATAATTCGTTAATTATGTATTTATATTTATTCCTTTTTCCCTTTATGACACTATCAAAGATAGTTGTGTGTTCTGTGGCCATCAGTATTATAATATAATACTGATGTCCACACAACACACAACTGACAGACAGAGCACTATATGATAGTGCCGTAGACAGAGAATTCTAGTCTTCGGATAGTGCTCTGTGGTGGACATAATAATTATTATGGCTAGTCTGTATAATGTTGGTGAAAATACAATAAAATGTCTTTTCATACCACTCACTTGCTCAAAAAAGTGACATTCTATGCCACAAAAAGCGAACATAACAATACCTCAGAAGAACGACTAAAGCATAGAAGTAGTGCTAAAATAGCAACTGAACTCAATATATTTGTTTCATTTTGACTTATGGAGCCGCTATGATGTTAAAGAAGGACACGTATACAGAAGACGTTTCAAAATTTTGTAGGTTGTCATTCATTTTATTTCGACTAGTGATGTACCCACTAAATTTCAACGTCGATAGAATTTACAATAACATTCTTTCTTATACTGCCAAGAACACACGGCTACACATCAAGCTATACATTTCCAGTTTACACTGACCGCTCATTGTAAGGAAATCCTATACAATGCGAGATCAGCTTATACTGGAAATGTATAGCTTGATCTGTAGCCGTGTGTACCAAAAATTTTAAAGTAACTAAGCATACTTATGATCCCAATACTTAATATATTCGTTCAAAATGAAACAATACTTTAAGTAAGAACTAAATAGTTCGTCATCATCATCACCAAAGTCTTCCTTGGTTCCCGACAGCTCTTCATGTATTAAATCTGACCCGGCTAAACCCGAATGTATTTAATTGCCATAATGACTGATGAGTTTATTGAAAAGAAGTGGGAGACATTCGGTTTTGCAAATGTTTTTAGAAACTTACTTTCTCATATTTATTTGAATTTTATATTACATCATAGTCTACTCAACAAAGTCTAGGGAACAAGGGTATTCAAAGTACCTAATAATTTTTATTTTAATACTTTTTATGTGTTATTATTAATCATTATTTTATATCAGTAGAAGCGTAATTTAATAGAGATTTGAATTATTTGATTAAATTAAATGGTTGTTACTGAAAAAATAAAATTTATTATGAAAATTCAAAATGGTACCAAAGCGACAAAAACTTTTCGTACATAAAAAAATAAATAACGACCAGATAATATTTTAAATAAAAAAATAAAATGCCTAGCAACTTTAATAATCTGTTACGCGAATTCCAGCCCACACCATAATACGGATGAACTTCCTGAGGATTCTTGGCTCTGGCGACCAGGAACTCGCCAAAAGCGCAGTCTTCTTGAATCGGGATGGAATCCAATTATTTCTGAATTTGTTATTGTCATCTGTGACAAGGATTCCTAAAACGAACAGTTCTCAATAAAATTTATGTAAGATTTTTTATCATCATTTTTATTTAGGTAAATAGTTTTATTTGTATGTCTTACCTGTCTGATGTGAGATGATTTCACGAGATGTCAATATCAGTGGCGATTCATTAATCTGTACCGATGTACTAGGTCCTGTTTCAACTTCCATTGCTACGGGATCCTACAATTACGTATTTTTTATTAAAAATAAATAAATAAATTTGCACACGATTATATTTCCGACCATCCCAGTCGGAAATATAATCGTGTGCAAATTTAGAAGAATAATATCGCATCAATGATATTTTTAATATAATATCATTGTATCGCATATATCAAGTGAACATATTTCTGAAATGTTATACCTGTCTTCATGTTAGATTGCTGTTGATGGTGAGCGGTTCTTTTGATTTGCAGTGCTGCGCTATGTCCTTCTTCGCAGACTTCCATAAGTATTTCCTGTAATGTAGATAATAAATCAAGTTTTAATTTGAACAGGATACTATTTATTGCCAGTAAAATACCTTATCATAATACTCGATGAATTTTTTATCATGCACCAAATCGAAATGGGAGATTGTACTCATCATTATGAACAACTTTTACTATGGGAACAAACCTGAAATCGCGAAAAAAAAATCAGCTGTTCAGTACATACATTTATCTACATCAAACTCGTCAAAATGTACTGAACAGCTGATTTTTTTTCGCGATTTCAGGTTTGGTCCCATAGTAAAAGTTGTTCATAATGATGAGTAAAATCTCCCATTTCAATTTGGTGCATGATAAAAAATTCATCCTGTATATCAGACCATTTCATCTGTTCTATATATAACAAATAATGTAGGTACAGCATGTTCTCTAAGTGACGACTTAAAGAACATGCTACATCCATTTCATAGGTTCATTACCAAATGAATACAAAGTAAAATGCTTGGAGCATATTATGTGGCTGAGTCCAATTTCGTCTACCAATACAATTTATCTTTTTTTTTTTTCACATCGTCTAGGAAATCTGTAAAAGAAAAGTATCGACAACATTATTTACATCACTATGGCTGATCAAGATAACCCCAAAACAATTTCTGAATATTCGCTAATAACTTCTATTGGAATAAATAGGTATTACGACTGGTTTCAGCTATAAAGTGACACAGCAATATTTGTTATGTATTTATATTCGTTTATCAGATCATATGCAACAAGAAATTGAACAAAAACTTACCGATGGAAGGTCAATATTTATTGTTCATTTTATTTTCGCTATGAATGGGACTGGCAGCCCCCAACCACATAAGAAATTGCTCCACAGCGTCCGCACACTCACTGTTTGTAGTTAAACAAAGAATTCATGCAATTTAACAGTAGAAATATTATTAAAACATCGCAAAACCAGGGAAGATTACGACAAACACGTAAACAATGAACACGCGAATAAGTCAGGTAGTTCAATGAACGAACTGTCAGACATTGAAACAAAGTACTATCAAATTTGGCCGCGTCATACTATAACTTTTTTAACCAAATGACAATTGATCTTGTGACCATGCCAAGAAAGTAAAACAAAGAGTAGGTAAAACATTCATCTCTTTCCCACATCCTTTATCGTACCTAATAATAGAACGGGAATAAAGGTAGTTACAGAATTCTGTTTTTAGCCTTCCTTCTATAACTTCTATGCTTTAGTCTTAATGCTCTAAGGCTTTAGTCGTTCTTCTGAGAACAATACTCATTTTTAATCTGTTAAAAACAGGGAAAGAAAATTGAACTGAATTTCATTCATCCTCTAGGGGGGGGGGGAGAATGTGATTTAAATTTGGAATACTTACCGAAATTTATACTGAACTACATCTGTGTTTACACTATTGAGTTTGTATATAAAGCATTATACATCTTTTTGAAAAAGGAATACGCATTTATTATGCAGTTATGATTATTAAATAAAATTACGAAAACCGACGAGGCCGTATGAGCTTGATGCCTTTGCTTTTCCAAACTTCCGGCATCTTATCATCGTCCGTAACTCACGATGCACCACCACCACTATCTTATCTCCGACGACGTATACTATCTACAATGAAACGCAAGTTTCTCAGACGCAAGAACAGAGAAATACTCAAATCATCAACAATAAATGTACCAAACAAAAATGTAACTCTCTCTATCAATAATTGCACCAATGTTTCGAATGTTAACTTTTACTTTTAATTGTCATTATTTTTAATATGCTTATCTCTATTATTATTGTGTTAATTTTTTCGCAAATGGTACGAAAAGTAGAGTATTTTCATCGGTGATAAAGTTGTCTTAGTCTTGGGTGAACTTAAATCCCTCGCTACACTCAGGACTCGTCATAAATCCCTCGCTTCGCTCGTGATTTAAGTTTTTATCACCCTCGCTACTCTCGGGAGTAAACCTCGAGTCCTTCGTTACGCTCGGACACTGCTTTATCCCCTTGGTTAATAATCTACTATTTATTATTTATAGTTAAACTCGAAAAATATTGTGGTTTCTGGAAAGTTAAATTGAGATTCCTGTTCGCATTCTATTTCTTAGAACTTCAGTCAGAACAACAGTTGCATTTTGTGTATGTAAAAAAGCGCCCTCTATTGGGCCACTCGAAAAGCATACATGAAAACTGTCGACCATCCGTTGAACACAAACTGACAAAAAGTTTCGTACTACGTTGGCTAGAGGGAGCTTCCGCCTCCCATTCAAAGTTCGTTTTTTTTTGCTCTGGGATTCGAAGTTTGTCTGTGCGTGCCGTGCCGGCCCTCGCTCGCTCTTTCGCTCAGTTTGTTTTTGCTTCTCGAGTATGTGAGTCGGTTATTGTTCGGCGCAGTGGCTGTTTGAAACTCGCGAATAACTTATTTCTCACTTACTTTATTGTGTGCTATGTTTGTGAATATATTTGTGCTGTGTGTGGTGTGTGTGTAATTAATTGGAAGTTGGAACTTTTTGGAGGCTGTTTCCTCTGGAACTTCGGTAAGTTTGTCCGTTGACTTCATGCAACCTGTCACGCAGGTGTCTCGCAAGTCGCAAGTCACTAACCTCTGATGAATACCTAAATGCTGTCTTTGGATGCGTCGCCGTCGATTTGAACTTGATTTAAGTTGTGATTTGTAGATTTGATAGATTTCTTTTAAAACCTAGTTTATCCTTCTATATCGTCGTTGTCCGTCGTAATTTAGCATTTGTAAGTAACTATTCAGTTTCGCAGGTTCCACTCCTGGTCCTCGTCGATTGTGAGAATCGTTTGTTTGAAGTTCATTTAAAACAGCATTGGCTCAAACTAAATTGTAAGTAAGTACCTACGCTAACGTGGATACTTCAATAAATTGCGGGATATGCCAATTTATTTAAAAAGGAGAGCGAATATTTAACCCAGAAAAGTTTAAGTCACAGAGATAAGGGAATTCACTTCCTGTGTTATGAGCAGTGAATTACCTTCTAAACTCGTAACTACCTGGCTACCTAGGTCCCGTAGACCGTAGTGAGTTCATCCATTGATCAATAAGCTCAATTTTCATTGCCACGGAACGGAATGGAAGCGATTTTTTGTAAGTACCTACATGCTTTTTATTGAAATTAAATAATTGAATCTTATGTTAGTTGTGTAACGATATGATACCTACCTCATCATCTGCCTGCCTTTTCCCAACTATGTTGGGGTCGGCTTCCAGACTTCCAGTCTAACCGGAAGAAGCTGAATACCTACCAGTAGTTTACATGAAACGACTGCTTAACTGACCTCCAAAACCCAGTTACTGTGTAAAACGGTACCTACCTACCCCTTGGTAAGACTTTCCGGCGTCTGACTACCCGTAACGACTGTCAAAGATTCACAAATGACAGCCGGGAGCAACTGCTTAAGATGCTTTCCGAGGAAAAACCCCTCCGGGGTTTTGGTATGTAAGATGGCCACCCATCCATGGACCAACCGCGGCAAGGGTAGCTTAACCTGATCGATCGATCCGTGCGCTGATATTACTTAGCCACAGGGTCCTCAACTAAATCGGTAGGTATACCTACGAGCCAAAAACCAAGACGCCCCTGCGTCAGCTCACAGGTCCCAGGCTACCTACTGTTACCTATGGTCGTTAGAACCAATACTCGATTGCATTCAGTTTGACCGATTTTAGCCCATAATTTTGGGCACTACTTAGGTATATTCAGTTCCCTATTTTTGACAGCGGGAGAAAAAAGATATAGACTAAGAGGTCACTGGATTTTTCATAACGATCATGGATACGGCTAGATTTACTTCGATGGGTTGTAGAGTAGTCCCCTAATGCGAATGACGTCGGTCTGCCTGCTCTGAGTGGTTGCAACTTCGAGTTATAGCGCTTACAAGAGGCGTCATTGTTGCGAAAAAAAACGATCAGAGAAATGGTCAGTTTTGGTACACATTGAAAGTATGGCGTGTCCGCAGATGAAACAAGTTGGTCTGCCGGCTCTGAGTGGTTGCATTTCAGAGCTATGATGCGCGCAACATTGTTGCGAAAAAAAAAACGATAAGAGAAATGGCCAGTTTTAGGACCCATTCGAAGTATGGTGTCTCCACAGGTGAAACGAGTTGGTCTGCCGGCTCTCAGTGGTTGTATTTCAGAGCAATCGTTGTATATGCAAGACGCTTATTTGTGGAGAAAGCCTAAAAAATACATCGAAAAAGGGGACAATAGGCGAATTTTTCAAGTGCACGCCGTCCGGTGTCGTACCCCCACCCTACACCTGCGCCGAGAAACACCCACTGCGCGACCGTCCCCCCTGTAAAGGAATAGGGAAAAAGCCAGAGGTGTCAATAAGAGAAATGGTCAGTTTTAGTACCTATTCGAAGTATGGTGTCTCCACAGGTGAAACGAGTTGGTCTGCCGGCTCTTAGTCGTTGTATTTCAGAGCATTGTTATACGCAAAGCGCTTAGTTATAGCAAAATTCAACTTAACGGTAATCAATAAAATAAAGAATGAAATCGAACAAATCCAATTTTTAACAATTCAACTTATTACTTTGGGTAAATCACAGATTAATAATTTTGTAGAATATAGCTAATGAAACAACTAAAAAAAAATAGAATGTTAGAAATAAGTAAATATTTAACTCTAAGTCTTAGCTGTAATCTACAAAATTATTAATCTGTGATTTACCCACAGTAATAAGTTGAATTATTAAATATTGGATTTGTTCGATTACATTCTTTATTTTATTGATTACCCTTAAGTTGAATTTTTCTATAACTAAGCGCTTTGCGTATAACAATGCTCTGAAATACAACGACTAAGAGCCGGCAGACCAACTCGTTTCACCTGTGGAGACACCATACTTTGAATAGGAACTAAAACTGACCATTTCTCTTATTGACACCTCTTGACACCTCTAGCTTTTTCCCTATTCCTTTACAGGGGGGCCGGTCGCGCAGCGGGTGTTGCTCGGCGCAGGTGTAGGGTGGGGGTACGACACCGGACGGCGTGCACTTGAAAAATTCGCCTATTGTCCCCTTTTTCGATGTATTTTTTAGGCTTTCTCCACAAATAAGCGTCTTGCATACACAACGATTGCTCTGAAATACAACCACTGAGAGCCGGCAGACCAACTCGTTTCACCTGTGGAGACACCATACTTCGAATGGGTACTAAAACTGACCATTTCTCTTATCGTTTTTTTTTTCAACAATGTTGCGCGCATCATAGCTCTGAAATGCAACCACTCAGAGCCGGCAGACCAACTTGTTTCATCTGCGGAGACGCCATACTTTCAATGTGTACCAAAACTGACCATTTCTCTGATCGTTTTTTTTTCGCAACAATGACGCCTCTTGTAAGCGCTATAACTCGAAGTTGCAACCACTCAGAGCAGGCAGACCGACGTCATTTGCATTAGGGGACTACTCTACAACCCATCGAAGTAAATCTAACCGTATCCATGATCGTTATGAAAAATCCTGTCACCTCTCGGTCTAATAAATAAGATAGGTAAGTACATCTGGTAGGTACTTTCTAATAAAAACTGAGTGCAAAACTGGCTTGCGGCTGTCACGTAACATGAAAATTCTTGAATTTTTAAAATGACTGTCTTTCTGACATTTTGTTACTTGTGTCCTAGTGTCAAATTTTTTCACCATGATGCGGTGTTAATGTCGAAATTTTAAAATGCTAAACTAACCATTTTATTTAAATCGATTGAGAAATTTTATTATTTGGTATGGGAGGCGATAAGTATTAAGTAACATGTTTGGGAATAAACCATACAAAATTGTTGTGAAATAGTTTATTTATTTCTTACCCGGCCCTTAGGGCGAGCGCGCATTGCGGTGCGTTTTTCTACCGCATAATCTGTGAAGTATGGAATGTCTTTGAAGTGCACGCACTGCGGTCATGCGTTTTGTTACCGTAGGCCCCGCCCAGTGCGGCAGAACTACCGGAAACGCACCGCAGTGCGCGCTCGCTCTTAGTGGTGGACCGGTGTGGCTTATTGTTCTAGTCTTGTAAGTGAGTGATTGCTTTGTTAACTTGGAACTTGCCTTGAGAATCGTAGATTATAGGGTGTCTAGTAGTTGGCTCTGGACTCAGGTAGAGATTCCCAGATGACTCTGCTCTGGAGTGTAAATCTGGTGCAGTCTCACATGATGTGATAATTGACTTAGTACATATATTGTCTACTGCTGTACTAAAACCGAAACATAGCACAGGTATATTTTCTGTTTTATACGATTATACGTAAACAGTTTCTTATTGTGCAGTAAAATTTGCTTTAAATCGTATGTTAAGAACTTACTAAGCTAAAAATCGATTTAATTATAACATATTGTCATTATCGAAGCGTGGTTTAGCTCGGAGTGTAAGTAAAATGGCGTTTTGGTTTGACGCGCGAGATAGAAGACTCTCACGCACAGAGCTGTATAAGGGTATTTATGACAATATGTTATACTTAAATCGATTTTTAGCTTAGTAAGTTCTTAACATACACAACCAAAAAACCATAACGTCATTTTACTTACACTCCGAGCTAAACCACGCTTCGATATATTCTCTTAATATTAACATATCCTTAATCATATCACATTATACCTAGCATCAAGTTACAGCCAATGACATAATAGCCAAGAACCTCGACCAACACCTGAGAGGGCCCGATAGTTCGATACAGAAAGTGGTATTTAGGCACCTAGGTGCTCCTTGAGGTCGAGGGTCTCCCTAGAGCCCGCACAGGACTCAGAGGGCTTAGTGCGAGTTTTTATAAAATACTAATTCGACCGCGTAACGTTTATGTAAGTCAATTATTTAGTATGGAAAAATTGTGCTTCCCATGACTATCACCGGTCGAATAAGTATTAAAAGTTCGCACTAAGGTTACTGTTCCCGATGCTGGCAGGATTTTAAGTTAGTAGGTATTTTAACAGCAGTAGGTATGATAGTAGGCTGATTCCTGGCTCAGGCAGAAGCTGTAACAATAAAATCTCTCAGACAACCAAAGTTTTTGTTGGTTACAACAAACGATTGCTGTTTACTTACCTCAAAAATTGGTTTCCTTAGATTTGGGCTTTAAACATGCGTAGGTCTACTTCTAAATATGGTTAATTACCTGGCTATTAATTATTATTTTCTAAGTTAGTCTCACTGTTAGATTGACGGAATAAAACAGAAAAAATGGGCTCTAGTAGTGATATTTACTTTGTTGTAATTTTCAGGTAAATTGTGTTGTGACGCAGTACACGAAGTTCTATTGAACTGTTAATGTGAAATGGTATTCGTTAAAAAAAACTCACGCATACTCGCCTCTAATATTTTAATGACAAAACCGGCAGAAAAGGCAATGCAACAATGAAGCCATTACAAGGAGACTCGGTGATCGACAACAGTTGCTCCTGCAATTCATGTGATTCCAAAAGTGAATCAGATCGCCAAACATTAAAGCGATTGCTTGTGCAAGAATCTACAATAAATAGATTATTGACTGGCAAATATTATATTCATATAAAAGATAGTAATTTATTGTACAAGTTGATCAAAACGAGAGCATTGTACGATGCCCTCAGAAATCAGTTGCTCTCCACCACTGAAAGCAGCACAGCTGATTTAAAGCCAAGACAATCTTCTAGAGAAATTACAAAAGCTTTCGTGGAAGCTAAAAAGAGAGATATTACCACTTTGGTGGATTTAGTGGACAAAGGTGATGTTATTGGATTGAAAAAATTAAGTGAATGTTGTAGTTGTTGTACATGTAGTTCAAAATACCGATACCACGACAGTGTTCAGAAAGGTCGAGGGAACAGACAAGCCCACGCTGGTGGATACATCACTTCAAGATCTAGTCTTGTCTCAAAGCAAGAAACTAGTGAAGCGAAGAATATTAAATCTGACCCCTGCACGTGTGCTTGTTTTAAAGATGAAAATATCAAGACATCCAAAGAAATAACTGAGAAAATCCGACCCGGGCAACAAATCATTGAACGAGATCGTCTTTCTACAGCTTCGAATAACCACAAATTGATTTCTCTTACTAAAGGCAAATTGAGAAAATCATATCATAAAATTAAGCGGGCCAAAGCTTATCCGTCTCCATATATGGAAAATATTGGCGAAGGTGGAAATAAAACAATAAGAAAATCAAAAAAAGTTCAAGAAATTGCTGTTATAAAAACCAAATCAATAGAACTGTTAAAGCTTGCTCAGAAAACAATAATAGACAGTTTTGAAAAAGATCGACAAACTTTAAAAAAAAAAGAACCTGTCGCGTATTCAATGGTTGGGAATACTGCAGAAGAAAGTATGATTCATGTTAAAAAGACCGCAACAAAATCAAAAGACCAAGTTAGTAAACGTCAGGCACAGAGTCCAAAATTGAAAAAAAAACTTGCACATCTTAGATCAAGACAAAAAAATCAAGGTCGAAAAGAAAATACAAATGAATGTATGTGTAAAATAAGTGACACTTCAAGCACATCTAATACAAGTATTTTGAAAGAATCCCCATTTATAATTAGCAACGGACGCCAAAAAAATCACAAAAGAGCGAAAAAACGCAACAATAAGCTTTTGCAGCAAGCAGCTAATTTAGCTGAATCAAATATAGAGATTTCAAAAAAGTCTAAAGAATCCTACGCTTTTGGGGAATCAAAGCAAGTACAAAAGTCAAAAGAAAGCAAAATTCCACCACAAAAAGATCCTGCTGAAATTGTCAATAAAATAAATAAAAAAATGCCTTTCAACTCTACTCCAGGGAACGAGCCAATCAAATCTAATACAATACCAGGAATCCAAAGATCACTATCGATAAACTCGATTAAAAAGAGTTATCCGGCTAGCTATAACAAAGCATCGTCGAATTCATTTAATAACATAAACAAAACTAAATTGAAATCAAGATCATCGGTCTTAATTCGTAAAAGACTTAGATTGTTATCAGCGCCATTACGCTTTAGGCCACATCCTCAAATAAGTGAAGATCCTCGCCTGCGCAAGGAACTAGCTCGTCATAAAAAACTTCGTCTTCTAGAGGAGGCACTGCGTGTATCTGAGGATCCTCGTCTTATGAAACTTTCTGGCCTTAAACAAAAAAACGTAAAGTCTGGAACCCACGCTCTTAAGAGGTGTCTCTGCACGTTAAAACTAAAAATAAATGAAACCAAATCTAAGATAAATATCTCGATCGAGAATCTAAATGTCAAAGATAAGCAAATTATCAACTCAAAACATTTCCTATCGCCCGTGAAAACTTTGTTAAAAGGATCTGTTTTAAATCTTCAGGACTCTAAATATATGTTAGGTCATGCAAATAAATGTGAGTGTTTTGATGCAAATATAAGTAGTGAAGAAAAAGGAAGATACAAGTATCAACGTGGTAAATCAAACAATCGCCTTATGACAAAATCAGCTATAAAAGATGCATTTATTACGACAGAAAAATCTCGGAAACTTCAAAATCAATCTGTTCAAAGAGTAATTAATATAACTTCGAAGCAACAACAAGATATAGAAATCTCTTTGAAAGAACTAGAAAATAAAAAGCCTAACACTTGCAATCCAAGAATTAGTATAGAATTATTTAATAAAGGTTATTCTAATAATGGTCTTAAAATAACCCAAAGCAAAGTAAAGTTTGTATACAAATGTGGCGACGGAACCAAGCAACTACCAAACAAGCAATCACAAACAAGCAGTTCTTCTCAAAGATCCAAATTTACGAGTACTAAACTCGGTTTACGTAGATGCTTTTGTACAGTACAATTAGGTAAGCAAGAAAATAAAAAATATTATAAAAAAAAAGTTTCTAAGGTAACAACTATACAGTCAAACAGTAAAGTTGATGGGTCTCAGTCTCAAGCTAAACTTAAACTAGTGAGGCACGATAAACTGCCATACAAATATGACTTCACTATTTGCAGTCCCAAAAAATATTTTTCACGTCAATTGAAGGATGCATTGATCAAGAGGGAAGAAAGAAATTCGACAAAACGTATTAAAACTAAATTAAGATGTAACTTTATTCTAACTTCCCGATCAATGCAATTACCTAGATCCAAAAATATACATTCTATTTTAGTAACTCATAATAGTGAAATTCTTACAGCTCAATTGAAGAGAAACAAAACAAAATCATCTGACATTTCGGCGCACCGAGTAAGACCCATTTTTTCAAGAAAGATCTTTAAAAGCAAGCGTTCTTGTCGTTGCTCTCCGATTGACAAAGACAACAAAATTAATAAGGATGCTAAAGTCCGTTCTTCGAAAGACTTACACAAATCTATGCAATTGCGGAACAAAAAAGAAGAGCAGAGTTTATTACTTGGTCTCACAAATAAGAGGGGTTTATGCACTTTTAAGTTACGTAATAAAGGAAAACACTACAAGAAAAGCAGTGTTGCAAAAACTGGTACAAAATCTAACATAATTGCATACAAAGTACATCCGAAATTTCAAAAAAAACGCACAAAACTCACTAAATCGAAATATTCATATCAGCCCTACAAATCAAAATATTTGGAGCCGTTTATATTAGAAAAACATAAAAGTAACACCTTTAAACATTTTGGAATAGTAACTGAAAAAACTAAAATGAAATCAAAGTCAAGTGATACACGTACGTTAAAAAGCACATCAAAACTTTTATTTTTAAAGTCTGATTTGCAACAGCGGAATACTTCATTACAAAGGTTTAAGAAAATGAGGAAATACTCTGAATTATCCCACGTGCCTCAACATGCCAGGGATTTGGATAATTTATTAAAACAAAGTGTCAAAATAGGTTCTAATTTTAACTTCAATATAGAGTTTAACAAAGGCTTAACTTCCGAAAACAATGTTAACCAAAACAGGTCAAAGAACATAAACTTTCATTTTTTAAACAATAAACAGGAAAGTAACCTTCTTACCAAAATATATAGTTCTAATCGAAATACCCACCTAGGTACTAGAAGAGTTAGTCCTTCACCAAACAGGTGTTTACGTACATTAAAAATATCAAAAATGGATGAACAGCGTCGAAATAGTAAATTGCTATTACCATTTGGAACAAAGAAACTCACACAAGTTTATGCCTTCAGTACAGTTGCTTTTGCCGAAAATAAAATAAAAACACCAGAAATGTTAAAAGTCGATCATGATTTTCATTATATCGATTCTTATTATCCTACCTACTCCAAGAACGCGTCAACTCACAATAAACAGTGGCAATATTACAAGAAAAATCCAACAATCGGGTTGTCCATATCAATGATTGCATTTAAAACTAAAAATGTACAGGCATACATTCGTGAAAGCAAATATAAATTACTGCAAATCAGCTCAAGAGATCAAAGTATACTTAATTTTGATTCAAATGAGTCGGTGCGATTTGAAACAGCATTCAGTTGTGAAATTGATTACCTGAAAAATATCCGTTTTAAAAAAAGACGGCTCCCAAGAAGTGCACATTCACAAAATGATACGCTTGCACTAAGACAACGCACACCGCAAAATCCAGAAACGGCAAAGGCTCAAAATGTAACGCATCTTTCTCAATTAACCGGAGTTCAACCATTACTTAGAAGGTGTTATTGTACCATGAACATACAAGTAGCTCGTCAAAAGAGGAAGCTATTGGATTATGAATGTGAGCCAGGAATCTGTATATCAGGCGAATGTGACCCGTACGAATGCCAAAAATTGATAATGAAGCGATTAATGAGAAAAGTTTCAAGAATGTCTGGCACTGAAAGCAGATCAAGAAGCCGTTCTAGTGAGACATCCTCAACCGGTTCACGTACGAAAAAACTTCAATCAGGTTTTGGTGAACCAATACATCGTGCAAGAGGCCACGATCCAAGATCAAGACCTACCTACCCTCAGGGCTTAAAATACCAGACTTTACCCAGACTTGCTCAAGCGCCAGCAGCAGCACCAGCACAAAGGCAAGCTGTCCGAGTTGGTTCTACTTTTAGTTTTGGTATAGAATTCTCTAAAGGCAGCTCAAAATCAGCACCTACTACAGATTTTGTCAAAGTACCAAAACGCCAGATATCCTCCAGATCTTCTATAACAACTCCCAGACATCGTATGGATAGAGGTACAAAATATGGTGGTCGCCGACATCACAGAGAAACCCAATCGATGATGAAACAATTGCGTCATAGAGCTTCCAGTGTTACACCAATGTTGAAAAGATGTTTTTGCACATTAAAATTACAAAAAAAGGGAAGACAGCAAAAAGAAAGGGAGTTACGAGGAATCGATCATGGTACATCAACACCTCCTAAATTTAGTGTCGAAAAACCTATTCTTAGAACAACTGAAAGAGGTCAGAATACAAAGAGAAAACGTAAGTTTCCGGAGTTATTACCATATGAATGTGAACCTGGTATTTGCGTCCCTGGCGAATGTGACCCTTATGAGTGTTTGGAGTTGATAAAAAGAAGGAATAAACATACTAAAGACTTTGGAACAGACTCAATGGCATCGATTAAATCCAGCTCAAGCATGACATCTAATCAAAAACGAAAAAAGAATCGAATACAGTCAAGAACTATTCGAGCAAAACAAGTTAGATCTAGAGAAACTTCAGTTAGATCTAAGCCTTCTGTAATGTCTATAGACAGGCAAGGACAAGACAGGCAAGTCCAGGACAGGTCATGTAAACCATCGAGACAAGCTGTCAAAATCAGTTCTAACTTTAGCTTTAACATTGAATTTTGTAAAGATAAGACTGGTCCCTGTAATGAATCTGATAGGCCGCCATCGGAGGTCTATGTACAAAAGACACCAAAGGAAGTACGAATAGTTTCAAAAAATGTAAACGCTCATAAAAGGATGAGAGAAAGCTCTTCACAACACCGAAAACGAACTCGTGATGACAATTCACAAATAGGTATATACCAACACGGTCGATACACAATGACAAGTGGTTTCCTCAAGCGCTGTTTTTGCACTGCAAAGTTAAAAGAAATGAATGTTGACGCAGCACCTGGCGCAAGACAACATCGGTCATTAGCAAAATTGAAACGATGTTTCTGTACTCTTAAATTGATGTCTACGTCTAAAAGACGCCGACGAGGTGGTAACAGTGGTAACGGGGGACATGAAAGAGGTACTCCTACATTAGATAAACGAGTTGGTATGACGCAAACACGAGGACGTGCTCCACCAATTGAATGTGGATGTGAAAGTGAAGCCGCTGCCAAGACGCAAACAAGAGGACGTGCACCACCAATTGAAAGTGAAGCCACTGTCAAGACGCAAACCAAGGAACCTTTTCCAGTAATTTTACCATATGAATGCGAACCTGGTGTATGTGAGCCAGGTTTCTGCGATCCTCATGAATGTATAAAATTAATAAGAAAAAGATTAGCAAAAGAAAAAAATACTGGCACTGCAGGACCAAGAACCACATCAACATCATCGTATTTTTCGTCATCAAGAACAAGAATGACACAATCAAAATCAGCTTGGCCAAAAGCAAAAATGACACAATCGAGAACAGCTCGGCGCCGAGAAAGAGGCAGAAGACGAGACTATGTTCCTAGAGAAAGGGATCTTCAAGAAACAGTTGTGTCACCAGTGTCACCACAAAGGCAAGCCGTTAGAATTGGTTCAAACTTTAGTTTCAATATAGAATTTTATAAAGACAAGGGTTCTAATAAACTCGACTTGCAAGCGGCTGCTCCTTTAGTTAAAAAGTCTCGACCGATACGTATGAGAGATAGGGGTCATGGTGCATTTCTTAGAACCAGAAATAGGGGGTTAAGAGAAAGACGATTTCCAGCATTAAGTCGTTACTCTCAGATGGACCGAACAACAAGTAGAGACATAGGTTTGGGCCCAATATTAAGACGGTGTTTTTGTACATTAAAACTTCAAAAACAATCTAAGACCAAAGGCAAGACCAAAGCTGTGACCAGAGCCGCATCCAAAGCCGTGACCGAAGCCACGTCCAAAATTGAGGCCGAAGTTGAGACCAAAGCCGAGACCAATGCCGAGAAACAAAAGGAAACCGCGGACCAAAAAAAAAAACTGTCCAAACAAAAAAATAAATGCCTATGTAATAAGACCAATAAAAAAAATGAATGCACATGTACTCCTCCTATAAAAGAGGTTGCAACTTTACACACTAAAAGTGTCATGACGGTGAAAATACCTAGGAGAAGGAAAGCATTGCCCTATAAATTAAAACCCTACGAATGTGAACCTGGTATTTGTGTGCCTGGTGAGTGTTTAAAACTGATTAATAAACGACTCATGTACTCATCAGGAACATCGACCGATGGACGTGGAACAAGTTCAACTTGGAACATGATAAACTATGGTCGTGGAAACCGACACAGAGAAAGAAGACCACATAGAGAAAGTAGAGCATATAGAGAAAGAAGACCGGAATCTAGAAGCATAGAATATAGAAGTACCGTGGTTGAGAAAGCTTCAAAACAGGCAGTGAAGCTAGGATCAAGTTTTAACTTTGACATAGAATTTATTAAAGATAAATCACACGGTGGCCCTATTGTAATATCAAGGCCAATAAAGCGAGACGCAGCATATGGCAAACCCAGAAAAACTACTAGCAGATCCACAGAATGGCGATCGACTTATTCTAGAAACCAAAAAGTGCAGCTTTCACGGGCAAATCGAGTTAAGGATTCTCAAGGTTTGGGACCATCAACACGCTCTACAACGACTGGAACTGTAGCACCGTTCCTGAAAAGATGTTTTTGCACATTACAGTTACACTGTAAAACTGAAACCCAAGGATGCCCATTTGACTGTTTGAGTTATGTTTCAAAAAGAGAAAAAGTAAAATCCCAAGCAAACGAGAGGAATTCGTATACTAGAAAGCATGATCAATTTCATGGCAGAAAACTTGAAACTTACGAATGTAAACCTGGCGAAAGTGACCCAAACGAATGTACAAAAAGAATAAAAAGAAGGATGCAGTCTAAACAGGCTGGTACTGAATGGTATAAATGCCGATCAATATCTAGCTCTACAGATGGAGAAAAAAACAATATACCTAAAAAAATAAAAGCCAGATCTTATCCAAGTCCGAGAAATGTTAAGACTTCTCGATGCGATGATCAGTGTCAAGATGTGACTGGAAGCCGATCAGTTTCTAGCTCATCATATGAAAGAAAACATAGCCCTAGAATAAAAGCTACAAGTCGGAGAAATGGTAAGACTACTCGATACGATGATCAATTTCAAGTTGTTACTAGTCCTAAACGACACGCAGTACGTATTGGATCTAATGTCAGTTTTAATGTTGAATTTTTCAAAGATAAGTCATCAAAGGTTCCATCTGTGCGTGAAGTTACTAAAATTATCAAAAAAGATGAAAAGAAAAGTGCTAAGAAAGGAACATTGGCAAAATTAAAAATTACCAAGAGAGGAACAAGAATTTCTGATCACAGTCAGAATTTAATAAAAAGTGATACTAAAGGAATAGGCACATCTTCAATAAAAAGATGTTTTTGTACGTTAAAACTTGAAAAGAAGGGAAAACTGCGACATATTACACCAACAAAAATAGAACCGTCCTTTAAATGTGTGTCCACTCACACTAAATCAAAAACTAAAGCTAAAATTGAACCAGTAGCTCGTGAAATAGGTATTAAAATTAAAAATTGCAAATGCAACACACAGAAACCAGGTCAGTGTAAATGTTATGATAGTCATAAAGAAAATAAATGCAAATGTAATGCTATGAAATCATGTACATGTAGAAAAAAAAAAAAAAACTGCAAATGCTTTGAATCATGTGAATGTGAAATTGAACAAAAGGCGGAATCAGATGAGTTTCCATGTAAAAAAGGCAAAGAATGCAAATGCTGCAAATGCAATACTTATACTCTGAAATCAAATGGGTATCGATGTAAAAAAGGCAAAGGTTGCAAATGCTTCAAATGCAATACTCCTGCTCTGGAACCAAATGAGTTTCCATGTAAAAAAGGAAAAGAATGTAAATGCTGCAAATGCAATGCTACTCTGAAACAAGATCAGAACTTTATTCCAGTGAGAAAAAATAAGTGTGAATGTAATAAACCACAAAAAATGACAAAAAAAAAGAACTGCAAATGCCATGAATCATGTGCGTGTGAAACAGTTCAAACGTCAAATAAGAAAACAAAAAAGAACTGCAAATGCCATGAATCATGTGCGTGTGAAACAGTTCAAACGTCAAATAAGAAAACAAAAAAGAACTGCAAATGCCATGAATCATGTGAGTGTGAAACAGTTCAAACGTCAGATAAAACAACATTGACGAAAGGAAAGTACGATCCATTGCAAAAAATTTACCCTCGTGAATGTGAAAAAGGCGTATGCGAGCCAGAAGAATGTTGTCCGTATGAGTGTCTTAAAAAGGAAATTCGACGCATATCTGGAACACCTGATATGCACACGAAACGTACCTCACGTGTCTCTCAAATGGCTGCTCAATTCCTACCGGGTTATACACATAAAAGAACAAAATATAAAGGAGAACTTTATTCACCAGAAGACATAGAAACTATAGTAGAAGAACCTCGATATCCATTTTTGCATAGGAAAGCTGCAAGACAAGGCGTAAAAATTTCTTCAGACTTTTCTTTTAATATTGAATTTTTCAAAGAATTGTTACCTCCTGTGGTGGACGACGTCAAAAAAGGTCGTGATAAAAAAAGTGCCCACCATGACGACAGCAAAGATTTATACAGCACCGAACCACAGTCACGACTTGACGGAACAGAAACTTCATCGTCGCCTGTTGCAATGTTAAGAAAATGCTTCTGCTTATCAAAATTACAAAATTTGATTCATCCTCAATCCTTTGCTGTGTGCAGAGTAGAAGAAATAAGGCCAATGTCATTTTTTCAACCAAGAGAATACTGGGTCCAATACCAAACACAGCAAACAAAAAAGTATTTTAAAATGAATCCTCAAGAACTAGAAACCATAATGTCTTACGCACCCAGTAGATATGATAAAATTAACAATAATAAAGAATGCCGTTTTCGCCAAACTAATTTTGGTCGTATGGATCCAACGAAAAAAGGAGCACACCTAAAGCGTATACCTAAACACTCGGAGACCAAACAATCTACTTTAAAAAAAATGTTTTATTATTGTAAGAATCTATTCACGAAACGATCTAATAAACAAAATATCAAAAATTCGGAAGGATGCATGGAATTAAAAAAAAAAGCAACTAATTTACAACCACTGATTGACATTTTGAAACCTTCTAAAAGTGAACGTCATCCAAATAAATCAGCTATTGCAGATATAAAAAAATCTAAAAGCCTCAAAGTGGCAAGGGTAAGTGGAAAGGAAGGTTATAAAAAGAAGTATTCTCGATTTCAGTCTGGAGACTACCAAGCCACTAAATCGCCAAATACTGGCATAAAACTCAAAAAAAAATGTCAACATTGTCAAATCAAGTTCAAGCATGATATTCCTATACACGAAAAGGTTCGTTTAACTACGTTGCGTACTAATAAAGCATTAAAATTTAAGTCTAACGATGCCATAGCAACAGAACAAAAAAAAGATAACAAACCTGTTTCATTTTTATTCAAAAGTCTAAAATTTAAAGACTCTGAGCATATTAAATACCTTAAATTGTGCTCTTGTTGTGGAGGCATTAAAAGAATAAGAAATCTTCCATTCGCTAGCAACTTTTTAGATAAAAATAACAAATTATTGAAATACAGTGAAGATGCAATAATAACTGTTATACCGAAAGATTTAATTGCGGTACCTACTAACACTAATATACTTGAAGAGGAAACTGCGTTAACTCAGGAAAATCAGAAAAGAAATAAACAGGCCTGTCCACGCTGCTCTGTCTCTAAGCCAAAGACCAAGCAAGGTAAAAAAAGTGGCCTCGGCTTATGTGGAAGTATAGTATGTAAAAGAGAAGCTGAAAAACGTGCAGAAAATACGCACCATGCAGAATGTATAAAATGTAAACGTATACGTGGAACGTCGATATGCCCTGCTGAATCCGAGAAAGAGGACCCTGCGACGGAATCTGGGTACTATAGGGCTCCAAAACAAAAAAAGAGGAAGAAAAATTTAGAAGAAGAAACTAAAACCCGTGGAAATTTTCATAAAGCAGAAGACAAAGAGATCATAGAAAAAAAAATAAAAGAAAAATGCAAGTCAAAGAAACTCACGAAATATAAAAATACTCCTGGCTCTCTGCTTGTAGCTGAATCAGTTTCAGACATTAGTAAATTAAAATTAACGACTACAGGAGACATTTTAAGTAATTTGCATAAAGCAGTCTCAGACCCACAAGGCACATACCGAAAATGTCAGTCGTATATACGCGATCCTATGCGCGCATGGAATAAATTCCAAAAGCCGGATAACAACGGGCCAGGCGTAGAAACTCTGCCATTTTTAAAGTTAAGATGTCAATCAAGGAAATGTGTAAAGGAGGGTGAAGAAATACTCGAGCATTATCCTGTAGCTAATTTGGCGAAACATTGTAATAATGCAGATCGAAAAAAAGGATTTCATCCTAAAAATACATCCTGGCGGCGTCGTCCAGGCTGTGTTTTTGGGTGGAGTCCATTCATGCTCTCGTTAAGAAAGAGGCCGTGGCTGAGCGCGTACTACAAGTGCGCTGGGTCTTACCCGCATTGTCTTACTATTCCTCAAGTATGTAGGCAATTTATGGATATAATTTTATTTTTGTCAGCAGTTGCTGTGTGGTGTCCTTGTCTATTGGGCATAGAGTTATGTAGAGCGTTGAAGTGTTGCTTTTAGTGTACGGGCTAGTTTGGTGTCAGGAATAAATTATTTTTCATTTGTTTTTTTTTTTGTTTGATTTTAGTGTAGAAAAGTTTCTTTAAAGCCAGTCAGGTACGCTTCGTATTTGGTCTTAATAATCAATAATCACCAAGCCCGTAAAATGGTGGTCCGACTTTACTAGACCATTAATAAAAAATACAATGATGTTTGGATTCTATGAAAAAAAATCATTTATGTTGATAAACACAACGCTTGGCTAAATCCAGGAAAGTTATCATCGATTTCTTGCTGAGTAGCTATCTACAAGAAACAATAACCTAAATGGGGTGGTAATATGCACTCTTGCCGTGGCTAAGTAATAACAGCCTCAGGGAACGATCCGTCACGTGAAACCGTTGGTCCCGGCTGTCATTTGTGGATCTTTGACAGTCGTTACGGGTCGTCAGAAGCCCGTTGCCCGAAAGTCTGACAACCAGTCTTACCAAGGGCCCACCCAGTAACTGGGCTGTGGAGGTCAGATAGGCAGTCGCTCCATGTAAAATACTGGTATTCAGCCGCATCCGGTTGGACTGGAAGCTGACCCCAAACATAGTTGGGAAAAAGCTAGTCAGATTGATGGATTGCACATAATATCATAATAGAAAAAGGTTTGCGATCTCTATAAAATTTTCAAATAAATTACCCGCCATTTTTATTAGAGAATATAGGGGCTTTTTCCATTCAGATAGACACAATAATTTATTGTGTCAGCATGGTCAAAATAGTGACGTCCAGAAGAAAAATCTGAATTCCTCATACCCAGGAGTATTCAAACATTCCCCTTGTATGTTCCGCGATTTTTTATAGTTTTCGAGTTATTTTTCTTTTTAACCGACTTCAAACAAGGAGGAGGTTCTCAATTCGTCGCGTATATATTTTTCTACTAATTATTTACAGTTTTCTGCCAGTGGAGCAGATTTTTTTGACATGATCGTTTGAATGTTACCAAGTCACAAACAAAAACCGAAAAATACACACCACAAAAAAAAAAATTTTTTGAAGCTCCACCGGCAGAAAACTCTAAATAATTACAAAAACAAATATAACTCGAAAACTACAAAAAATCTCTGAACATACTTGGAATAAATATTTTCGAGTAGCCCATGAGGAATTCAGATTTTTCTTTTGGACGTCACTATTTGGACCAACCTGTATATTTTACAACAGACCGATAATCGAGAGAATGCATTCCTGACTGCTGTCAGTTGGACAATTTCTAGTAGTAATAAGGATCAAATTCGCAAAACACATACTCGTTAGTATGAAACTGTCAGGTGTCTCAACGGCCGGGGTGTTACTATGCGTGCCAAATAACAATAGTACTGTCAAGACGACATTTTGTTCCGCAATACTATGGCAATACTCGCGAACTTCATTACCAGTGCGTACTAATTTGACAGCTATCGTGTGAAGTTGGCAGCAAGCGCGATCCTATTCTTATTTGGCATGCATAGTATAGTGCCACAAAGATCTTTTGGCGCTCGAATGAAGTTGTCAGGGGGTGCTGTTGGTAAACATTTGTGCAATTGTTTTGTGAAATGTAGAGAAACAATAAGATGGCGGCGTTAGTTCCGATTTTGGCCACGCGCCGAAAGATCTTGAATATTCTTTTTCTTTTTACCTCTATCAAATCATTTATAATTTCATTTCGTACGCATATATATATAACAACGAAAAACTTGCAATCCACCCGCAAACATTTGCATAACGATTCATTTCTCTGACTCATCAAGGAAATACTTATATAAATTAAGTATTTATATTCTTTTTTTTTTTCTAATTATTTTTCAGGTATGAAAAATATAGGTAAAAAACTAGCTAGGCTATTTGAGCTGTCTTAAAGTTTAGGGATTATTTTAAAATAAAAGAAACAAGCCATGTTTTATATTTCTTTATCTTATGTGTAACAAGCATCCTTACCGTTATTAAAAAAACAAAATAATATTCGAACGGATTGTTTAAATGTAATCCGCCTAACAAATAATATCGGAGCTTACCTATCCAACCTTTTAAATATTTAACATACTATCACGAAATCGAGTTTCAACGGTACACATTGCGTTCAAAGTGCGAAAACAAAAGAGAGCAATATCGACCAAACCCTCAAAAGTGAGAGGGAGACCACCCTCTTTATGAGTCAGAGGGGAGGACCCTTGCACGTAGATATTGCGGTACCTACCCTTAGTACAGTACGAGCCATGCACTCTACACTCATATCTATCGATCTGGGGTTTTGGCTGATCTGCTATTAAGGTTGTTTTTTTTTTTGGAATGAAATATTAAGAAGAAATAATTATCTAAGTATACCTTACATGCTACTTGTTAAATAAAGGATTATTAGATTTTATTTTGAAATAATGAAATTATGTAACTATGAGTTGGATTTTGTTTAAACTTCGTTCACACGTAGTATGCACGCTTTTAGGGCCCATGTTATTTATATTCACATATAACATGGGTCCTAAAAGGGTGCCCTGCGCACTCCGTTGGTCTAGTTGGCGCGACAAGCAGCAATGTGTTTGTCGATTTGTTCATTAGCATATTTCTACGTTGTTATGTCGCAGCTGTCACTATACCAGCGTAAACCAGCGCCGGAATTGGTAACTATACAGTAAATTATACCTAAGTACATAAATGACGCATTAAAATGCTTTAGTAAGCTCTAAAACTTAATTAGGAATATTATTTCAACTGGAGTAAGTACTTAAAGTAAAATTAATAAACAAAATGTTAGAAAGACATTATATAATTACCTATAAGCAAACTTTCGTGTCAGGTAAGTTCGTTAGGAACAAATTGGTATTACTTAATCGTATAAAGTTGTATTAATTTTATCTATATCTAAAGTGTAGCAGTAATCCTTTAATAAATCTGTATAATTAATTAATTATTAAAACGAACCTTATTTTAATTTACCTTTAGCGGCGCGGCGAGTGGAAGACCGGTTCTTTCGAACACTAGTTAGATCCGACTGATAAAAAATTAAAACTCCAACGGATTTTAAGGACTTCATTTAAACATACTGGTTTTCATTTATTAAGATTGTTTTGTCACATAATAAGATGTGGAATTTTTTGTAGGTATCATACATACTGTGATAATAACTATCAAATAAGATGGAAATAAACCACAAGTTACCAGCTAAAAATAGGTGCTTTCAAAACTTCAAACTTCTCGTCCGGATTAACTAGGTCCTCACCTATTATACATAATATATATAATTATACGTATACCAGAAGAATATAATACTTAATCACCTGTGCCTCTACTGTACAAGCAATAAGTATAAGCTGATCTCGCATTGTATAGGATTTCCGTACAATGAGATCAGCTTATACTGGAAATGCATAGCTTGTTCCCTGTCATCGTCTATGAACACTTGCACTAGCGTCAGTTTAAAAAAGCGCCAAACCAAGTTGTTTCCCTCTTTAATGTCAGCTTAAAGACCTCTAACAATGTTCGCAAAAAACTTTGGCGTGACTCAACAAAATACCTTGTCCCAACTTTTAGGGGAGCCGAATTGCATTGCACTTTACCATATTTCACTCGCGAGACCGAGGATATCGTATTTTTTTATTGAGCCATGTTATTTATTAATGTTATTGCAAAAATATATTTTTATTATGCCATCTTGAGTTTTGGTGTTTGTTTAAACTTGTTGCTTCGATTGTACAGTATTGAATGTGCAAGTTTACCATAAGAAAATGCTATAAAATTGTGTCGGTAAAAACATCAATCAAAATTTCAATTTCTATAAATTTATAAATATCGGTTTCGGTTAAATGTAATGGGGCTTATAAAATTGAAGCAACAAACGACTTGAATCGTATCACACTGTGTTTAGACTGCAAATTGTATTATTGTTTCAACTATACATGCATTAAGTTGAAGCAACAATAAAAGTGGCACCGTCTAAAGTTCTAAACAAAATGTTGCTTCAATTTTATTGTATGACACAAAACTTGCATTGTGTAGGACGCATATGCGGTACGGCTCTAATAATACTTCCATATCCTAAGGGCGCGTCTTGCCTACAATTATCCCCCCCCCCCCGGTCTACTCCTGACGGTCTACTCCTGTAGCCCAATGAAACTTGAGGCTCCAGGGGCTAGTGTGAATCTTTGGGTTTATTCGAGTAATCGAGTCTGGTCAAACCACGCTGTGGTTTAAGGCTACTCTTTCGAAAAAAGCTTAAAAACAGCGTGCAGATGAAGCAGTTTTTCGCCGGAACCTACAGAGAAATTACATCTGAAAAAAATTGTTAGTAATCTACATGATATGAATCGTAATTTGGTTTAGCCATCATTTTTGAGTAATGATAATATATGTATAAATATCCTGCTCCACTGCCCACGTCATATTAATATGGATACACAACGTCAACCCCACTTTATTCAGCCATTTCAACATCTCATTTAAATAACTATTGTGGGGTGTTTTCCGAGAGCTTTGTAAATATGTGCGTAAAACAACTATGAATTTACATGTAATATGTGATCATGAAGCAGAACTTACATATATAGCCAAATGTACTGGTATATGTGTGTGTGTACTGGTAGGTACACCTCTGCTGGCCCCTTCGGGGATTACAGGCGTGATGTTGTGTATGTTTAAACAATAATATATAGGTACAGTAACAAAGGATTATATTCTATGGTAGAGTTAATTTACCTCACGAAAGCGGGTCTTGAAGCCTTTATGTTGCTAATCATAAGGTTTAAATTGCAATAACTAACCCGCTTTCGTCAGATAAATTAACTATAAATATAGCCTTGTATGAGTAGACTGCAACGTTGATAGAGACAATTTAGTGTCGATCAACAATCATTTTGCTCAGCTTATGTTATTATCAATCTCATTCTGAATAGTGTTCATGTGTTTTCTCGATCAAGGTTTTTGAATTTCGTCTGTATGGAATTATCTACACAACATCGACTGATTTTGTTTATCAATTAACTCGCTAGTGCCATTGTTTTCTATGTTTTCTATTCTAGTAAATTATTGGGATCGCGTAACAATCTGTATTGCATACGTAGCGATGATGGTGTCATTTTTGTTCTAGACTTCATGGAGTACCTACCTGTCTGACAGCTAGCTGTTAGTATTTTAATGATAACATAATATCACGCCTTTTTCCCCAAAGGGTTAAGCTGAGGTGTACCTACCTATACTACACCTGCATTTCGTCAGATATTGCCATCAACCAGGTCAAACGGGCACAAAACATTCATGCTAACTTTCTAGGCGGACTATGTCATCATGTGTGTGTAAACAATAATATTAAAATAATCTATTATTTACAAATTATATAACAATATCGAGAACGGGTCTTAGCGCGATATTCCTTTTTACGAGGTAAGCAAATCGCGGAAGTTTAAAAAGTTTAATTTACAAATTAATTATTAGGAGAGTCGTCAAATAATAATATTATCAAGACACATATTATAAGTTATAATTACATTTTCGGGTCGGTTATCGTAACATGGAACGCAAAATTGGTAGTGATAACAAAACTTTGGTTACACTATTTTAGAACAAAGTTCAAGTGAAGTTTAAATTTTATATTAGCACCAAATGATGTCCTCTTTATTGTTTTGTATTGTTTTAGAAGCACTTATTCAGGTTCTAATACTTCTAATACCTTTGAATCCTATCTAATTTTAAAGAAATCTGCTTTATTCCAGTAATTTCTAGATAGGTAGCGATACTTACATTTTTTTAAAGAAAACTCAACATATTGTTATGCGGTCAGGTTTTCCCGCCAAAACACACGCCATGTTTTCAATATGGCGATGGCGGCGCGTCGAGCGGGTCTCTTTACGACTTCCGTGGAAATTATAGCCGCATACGTCGTGTACTTTAAACTTTTATAGTGTTAGCTCACTGATACTTTAATATTATTATTACCAAAAAGCGCGAATATCACACATGTTTTGTTTTACTTTGTGGGTTCTTTTGTCGTAAGTATTATTATCGCGTGTCATTTTGTAGTTATTACCTCTTCCTGCCAATTTATTCCGCAAAAAACTCACGCTTGGGAAACTTATGTGAGATGAGGTGTCAATAGGTGGTGGAGGTGTCAATCCCTAGCTAGAATCAGGTGGAATCAAACTCGCCTGGCCTCACCTAAGTTTTCACGGTGAGATTTTTACACAATAGACCGTCTGTGTTGTATCATAGTTAAAAAGTCGTTAAGGACAACCTCAGAAGGCATGGGCAAAGTCCCTCTCCCTTATTTAGAACTTTAACAGTAGTTAGAATCAGGGGCTCCTGGCTATGTAATAACTAATAACAGCACGTTAAAGGCTCTTACAGACAGAGGCGATATCGCGTCGCGACGCGATATTTTTCTATGGATTTAATATCGAAATATCGCGTCGCGACCGCGATATCGCCTCTGTCTGTAAGAGCCTTAAGCCGTTGGTCCCGGCTGTCATTCGTGGATCTTTGACAGTGCTGCGGGTAGTCAGAAGCACATCAGAAGCCCGAAAGTCCTTACCAATTGGTATAGTATTACTCAGTAACTGGGTTGTGGAGGTCAGATAAGCAGTCGCTCCACGTAAAATACTGGTATTCAGCTGCATCTGGTTAGACTGGAAGCCAACCCCAACAGAGTTGGGAAAAGGCCAGACAGATGATGAACAATAATAAGTACCTAGTTAGAATCCGGTGATTATTAAAACATGCACCTACATTTGAACTTTACCTGTGCCATCTTTACCTTTTTTAGCAATAATCTATATAAATAAAAAGAGAATTCCTGACTGACTAACTCATCAACGCCCAACCCAAACCATTGGACCTAGAAAGCTGAAATTTTGCGCAGAGGTTCCCTTTATAATGTAGACTAGGAATAAGGAAGGATTTTCGTTCCCGTGGAATATTTTCCGACATCCAGGCGGCGAAGCCGCGCGGGAAGTGCTAGTACAATATATAAAGCCAGGTTTAGACCAACAACCTGTCACTGCGGCTACTGCCCTGATCAACATGCGCGACGCGTTGTCTATACGTGCCTTAATGCATTTCGTCTTGCTTACTCTTTGTACATACGTGTGTATGTTTGTCTATTAGACTAGCACTCGTCCAGCTTATTATACATAACATCACGCCTGTAAACCCCGAAGGGTTAGGCAGAATTATAATTAAGTAATAGATATTTTAGTTGCTGTGTAAGCCGACGTTCGCACGGACGTAATAAAATCGCGGCGATTTTTTTTCGCGCACTGCATTTTCAACGCTCTGCTTATCGCCGGGAGTTGAAAATCCAACAGTGTGTTTTCGCCGCCCTGGGATGCACTCTGTTGTTGTCAGGTTTGTCAAAGGAGTTAAAAATCCAGTGCGCGATAAAATCCCGCCGTGATTTTTTTACGTCCGTGCGAACGTCAGCTTAGTCTGTGGAATCTAATGGTGGGTACACATTATTAGCGAAACGTAACATCCTGTACTGTTAAATGACTGTACTGTACTGCAAAATTTCTGATTACCTGTCATCATCATCATTTCAGCCGAAAGACGTCCACTGCTGGACATAGGCCTCCCCAAGCACTATATCTGTGTATAATTTTGTAATCACGTTCTCGAAAACGGCTCTAACGATTTCGATGAAACTTGAAAACTTTTCACCCCCCGTAAGGGTCCTTTAGATTTACGGGGGGCGAAAAATCGATCTGGCTAGGTCTAATATCTGGGAAAATTAAAAAAAAACCAGCCAAGTGCGTGTTGGACCACGCACAATGAAAGGTTCCGTAGTTGAAAATAATTTATCCCAAAAACAAACTTAACACTGTAGTTGAAAAACTAGAAATCCCAAATAAAAATATTTTTATGCGATAAAATTACAAATTAACGATTTTCGGACTTTTTCCTTTACTTGTGCTGCGAGACCTTGCTTCATGCCAAACTTCATAATTCTAGGTCAATGGCAAGTACCTTAGAGGTTTTCATTTACTTGCGAGTATCAAAATATGTCGCATAAGTGGCCGTATTTTTTTACTGCGTTGACTTAGCAGCTTGATTTTTTTATAGCTCCTAGGGACCATAGACCTACGTATTTGATATTAATTTCAACTAGTTTTATTTATTTATTTATTTATTTATAATACCTTAAACCTATCATTACAGGTTGCCCTAATACGATAGTTAAGTCTACATATTTAAAATGAATATACTACCTATTATATAAATTTACAATAAACTAACAAACACCTTAATTTAACTAACTATAACATAACACACCTACCTCCACACGTTCCTGAGAAAAAGGGTCTTGCTTGACAGACATACAGACGGACAAAGAAGTGATCCTATAAGGGTTCCGTTGTCCTTTTGAGGCTCGGAACCTTAAAAAATTCGTAAAAATAAAAAAAAACTAAGAGACCATAGCTTGATCGATTTTTCGCCCCCGTAAACTCCTATATTGCAACTTTCATCGAAATCGTTAGAGCAGTTTTCGAGATTACGTGATTACAAATATTGCTCATTTAATATTATACCTTTGCCGTCGACTCGAAAAGTCAATTATTAGAGAAGCCAAAGTTACAAATAATAATTGCTCCACCTTTGGTAGGTTAGTTTCGCTTTCATGCGATTACAGTTCGAAGCCTGATCCGCCTTGTTTTATCTTATCAGATAGCAAAGATGCCTACTCCCAATCTCCTTTAATAACGTTATAATACTATCCTTTAATGATATTCTTACTAGTCGTCGGAGCTGGACATAAACAACGAGGAGCGGGTCGACCGCGCCCTGGACTTTCTGCTGCTCACAACTCATCAGAGCGAAGAAGAAAAGAGTTGAGAAAGCAGTTTAACCCCGCCAAAAATTCACCGGTGAAGCTGGACCTGACCCAACCTGGCGGCGACGTCTTTGAAAGATGCCCATCCATTGATAAATGTCACCCGTCTTCACCACAATTCCATTGTTTACCTTAGGATGCATAGATCCGGTACGGCTCTAATAATCCTTCCATAATCTAAGGTCACGTCTTCCTTACCATTATCGCGCTCCCCGGTCTACTCCTTGATATGCAATGGTATCTGTAGCACCATGAAACGTGAGCCTAGTGTGAATCTTTGGGTTCATTCGAGTAATCGAGTCTGGTCAAACTACGCTGGAGTCGGTGCATTTAATTTATTTACGAATCGTTTAATAATCTCACTGTACAATGCGATTCAACTAAGAATAGGAACGTCAATGACCTCTAACTGTCAACTGAAACTTGAAATCTTAAGGCTTGCAAACTTTTGTAGTGCCCCTTATCCATTTTAGTTCTGTTTTTGGAATTTGTTTTTGTTAAAATATGTCACTGACTTTGCAAATGTGTAAAAGAGGTGCTGTTTTGATAAATCGTCACAATATGGCGCAAGGTCATTCCTATTCTTAGTTGAAACACATTTGTACAATAAATATTATAGGAAAACTGGTAAAGTTTTGTCAAGATAAACAACAAAAAATAGTTCATTAAGTTCCCCAAAACACGACGTATGTTCTTCTAATCGTCTGCAGCCAAACAAAAAGATTAGGTTGACTCACGAAGTTGTGTTAACAACTTATAGTCGGTGAAACGGATCGATTGTATGATTCATTCAGGGCTCCCCTCTTGCCAACTTTCGTTTTGTGGTGCAAGTCACAAACGTTTGGTGTTTTTGAACTTTACAAAGAATTTGAAGAAACTTCAGAACTCAACACAAGATCTACATGAATTTTGTTATAAATACTTTTTAGCGAGGTGTACTATCGGGACAGATTGAGTCACACCCTAAAGCTTCATTTACACGGAGCAAGTTTATTGCCTGTGGCATACCATAAAATTGAAGGGAAAATATCTGGCACCGTCTAAACAATACGTACAATATTGTTGCACGATACGGGCAACTTTAAAAACTGGTATAAGCATGTACAATAAAATCGCACAGCACAAACAATAATTGCTCGTACAATAAAATCGCATTCAATTCTGGCATGATCTGACATTTATGCTGTCATTGAAATATGAGTGCGGTGAGTGAGGGTGTGGTAATCGTTGTTGCTATTCTGAGGCGAGAAATCAAATCAAGAACAACTTGAAAAATATCTTGAGAAGACGTTCAATAATATTAAATGAAATATAATTTCTAGGCAAAACTTGCATGCAATAATCGCCTGTCAATTTTATTGCCTGGTGTAAGTCGCATGCGATTTTATTGAATGGAAAAACTTGCATTCAATTATTGTACATGCCATTTTATGGAATCGCATGCGTGTAAACACTTCATGCAATTCTTGAATGTCAAAAAACTTGAACGTGCTTTATGGCGTGCAATTATTGCTCTTGAACGTTCCAGAAACTTGCACCGTGTAAACGGCGCTTAAGGGTTCCTTTTACCATTTTGGTACGGAACCCTAAAAAAGGATATATGCGCACACGATAGAAGTGAAAACTTATAAGTATGATATCTGATGACGACTGGAACCGAGTACCATTACTACCATTTATGCAATCAGTGCAGAGTATACGCGATTCAGCGTCACCAACCGACTGCAGCCGAGTATACCCGATACAGCGTCACCGATCCGAATATGACGGTTCAGGGGGCCTACTCCCTAAGCACAAAGCCCGTAGTTTTGGCCTTTGTTACGGGCGTTTCCTACTCCGTATCACCTACGGATGGATGATTGGTTCGGGGCCCGAACGAAGTATGAATGACAACATGATTTGCCAGTTGTCCCTACTCCCGATGTGTTTTTGCCCGTCCGAAAAATTTTACTTTTACACTTGTTTTCATGGATCGTAATGTCAGACGGATGGATGAACGGACGGACGGAAGGACGGATGGATGAACGGACGGACGGAAGGACGGACGGCCTTAGGGAGTAGGCCCCCTGTTTCGGTCAGTCTTCAGAAAGAGCGAAGTTTGCCTAAAGACGGTTTCACTCCAAAAAACGCAAATCTCTATTAGTTGTACCAGACACCAAACATATTAATTGCAAGCATAGCGGATAAACACATTTGTCAGTGGCTGTCCGATTTTATTACCTTCCAAGTACGGCCGGCGGTGGCATTACCGGGAACTTGCGGGTGGTGTACCAAAATATTTAATGTTTTGCTTGCCAAATAATTAGCTCGAAAAGAAAATTTTGGCAATGAAAACTGTATTTGTGTTTTTTTTCAATTTTATGAGTTCTTTTTATTAGCAAGGGATGACATAAGTTGTATTGCACAAGGAGTACATTCACGATATTTTTTTTTACGTAAAGCAGTAAACTTAGTAGTAAGAATGATGGCGTGCGTTATATACAACTTTCAAGCAATTATTCTAATTCCTAATTTATTACCTTGACATAAGAGTTACATTGCAATGACTACGTAAAAAAGTTTTATCGTGTCTATGCTCCTTTATTGCTAGTTTGACGACAGGAATCGAGTCTCATGAAATTAACTTAGCTTATTAAGTTTTAACCAAAATATATTTTCTCGTGTTGGCACTTTAGTACTAGTTACTTTAGGTTAATCTGCACTTGTGGAGGTTTTATCAAACATGTAATACCTAACTTGAAAAAAAAAATAAAAAACCGGACAAGTGCGAATCGGACACGCACACGAAGGGTTCCGTACCACCGTACAATATTTAACACTACTTTTATTTTTTTAATACTTCAGTTCGAAAAAATACATTACCCTTTAATTTTTAGCTTTATTTTAATTTTTTATTTGTTGTTATAGCAGAAATAGAAATATACACAATCATAAAATTTCTAGGCAACTGTCTACCTATTACGGGTCATGAGGTACAGCCCGCTGACAGACAGATGGATGGGCGGACAGACGAACAGCGGAGGCTTAGTAATAGGATTCCATTTGGCATTCGGCATAAAAAGAAAGAACGAAAAACAACGCGAACGCGGAGTAACTTCCTTAAATGAATCCAAAATCCAAACAAAAATATAACTTGTCCTGCTTGACCATCTGCACAGCTCCTGTAATATCCAATCTAACCAAAGAAACCATACGCAGACCTATAAACTGTCCAGTATAAAGACGACTTAAGCCCACATATCCCACCCTACCTATAGCCATAGTAACAGGTTGCTAGTCCATTACTTACTTACTTTTCTTCGCTGACTTTTACAGCCACTATAAGCCTGCTACATTCTATTTTATACCCTGGAATCAGCAATGTAATTACAAATACGAGTGATGGAGAATCTTATGCAATTGTTTAAGTATAATGGAAGACTCTGTGTGTAATACAGTACCTGGTTAAATGTATTTTCGTTTTTTGCCCCCGATTTTGTAGTGTTGTTTTTGGAAGTCGTTTGTATTTTTTTGTAAAAAGTTTTTATTTTTCAATTTTTAGTGGTGGTACCTACCCCACACAAATTCTAATACTTAATTACTTACCACTACCTGCAAAATAAATTAGAACATCATCCACATAAAAACTGGGGGGAAAATACGTATTATTGAAGCTAACTCAAAAACTACCCAAGCAATGTTAATAAATTTTATATGGGACCAACTTTGAGGTACACCCTCTCGAATAAAATAAAAAAAAAATCAAATCGGACTACTCTGTAAAAAGTTTTGCGTGGTAAAACATAAAAATATATCGTGTCGACTTGGACCACCTCCTTTTTTTTTCGTTGGTTAACAAATACGAGTGATGGAGAATTGTTTAGGTATAAAGGAAGACTGTTTGTATACGGTACCTATGTGATTAAGGTTTGTAACAGGGTGGCGGGAACCTGATGGAAAGTAGCCGCCACCTCTACTTATAAATAAGACACCTGCAACCACAGAACATATAAATGCAGAACCGATATTTACCCTAGCTACCTAAGTTGCTAAATATGTATCCTGCTCATATAATTTCATCGGCAACCAAACGTTTCCAACCGGCATTGCAAAATATGGTAGGTGGCAAAAATTTTTATGTTGGTTACCATCTTGAATGAGCCCTTTCACATAGATCTCTGCCACTACTGAATCTAAAAACAAAACCTGAACAAAAGAATACATTTCCCGCCCTACCACCCTTGGGAAATCCAGTTTGATATAGGTACCAGGTACCAAGTGACCGACCTTGATACATTCACAGGTATCATCCACATTAAGATGTACGTTCGCGTGGTTTAATTTCATCCACGCGGCCAAAACCGCGTGCTAAAGCTAGTCTCTACATCTATCATGACGATAGCTCGCTTGCTAGCCGACGCCGCTTGACCGGCCGTGTATGTAATATGTTTGCGCGGACTACCCGCTACTTTATTTATGCTATTGTAACATGTTTATAATAAAACGTACATTTTGTAACTTAAACATTAAATATTATGTGGGTCCATACTAAGACTTCCACATACCTAGACACCTAGTAGATAAATATATTACAAGTTAATTCATGTCAACGCAAAATAAGATAATAATAATATGTTTTAATGTTTGTAAAGGCGAATTATAGTGTATGTAACAAAATTAATCACGATTTGTGTGCAAATAGAATAAGATCATTTGTAAACACCACTGTAACATCCTTTTTAGTAATAAAGACCTTGAAAAATCAAAATCTACATCTATACAAATATTCTATATATATAAAAGAAAGTCGTGTTAGTTACACTATTTATAACTCAAGAACGGCTGAACCGATTTGGCTGAATATTGGTGGGAAGGGTAGCTTTGAACCAGGAGATGGACATAGGATATTTAAAATAATAATAAAAAAACGGATGAAACGTGGTATAACAACGGCTGGACCGATTTAGATGAAATTTTGTGTGTATATTTGAATGGGTTCCTGGATGGTTTGAAAACACAATTGGACCCGGTAGGTGGCGCTGTAGTCGGGTTCTGGGATCGTTCAGACAGAACAACGTCTGTCGGGTCCGCTAGTTACAAATAAATAAAATTGAAGTGTCTGTTTGTAATGTCAAAATAACAGCTTTTTACTAAATGCTTATGAAAGTAGTTACGGTACTTATAAAAAAAAAATTAAACATTTTTATCTGGCTGTCTGTTTGTTCTGGCTAATCTCTGAAAAGGCTGTAGCGATTTTGACGGGACTTTAACTTGCAGATAGCTGATATTATAAGGAGTCACTTAGGTTACTTTTATTTTAGAAAACGAATTAGTGTTCTGCTAAAAAACCCATTAAATTGTGAAAAAAAACTGATTCAAATAAGGGGAAGTATTGACATCCACGCGTGCGAAGCCGCGGGTATCAAGCTAGTAATTTACTTAGATGGTTTTGATTGACTTGTGAGTGTCAGAATAATATGTCGCATAAATGGCCGTATTTTTTTATTGCGTTGACTTGGAAGCCTGATTTTTTTTTTAACTTTGGAGAATTGACCATGACGTATGTATAGGAGAACATGTTTTTCAACCACAATGTTAAGTTTGTGAATAAATTCTTTTCAACTACGGTTCCGAGACGCACTTGGTCGGTTTTTTTCGTATTGATATAGATATCTAATTTCTGTTACTTTACATACCTACCCTTTCGTAGTAAAGAACTTGCAGTTAGTTACAAAATTATCAACCATGTGTACGTACCCCTGTCCACAACCCCATAAGGGGACAATTTATCAAAATTCAAAAATCAACAATATCACCGGAGCGCTGTCACACACACGTGCCCCTTCTCTCCGCTACTTCCATATGTCATGGTGTTCATCACACACGGTGGCTTTATATTCGACGTGCGATGGATTATGGGAGCCTGGTAGGTGACTAGGTATGGGTATCTAGCGTATGCTGACTTGCTAGTAGGTAATACAGTAGAAAAGTGTCCTGAATGATTTTTCGTGATTAGGTAAATAAAATGTTGGCAATAGTTAAACCACAGTTAAGTAATGAGTTCAGTAGGGGTAAAAATTTAATAAATTTATTAATTAATGCAACACCAGTTACATCACAGAAACAGAACAAACAATAATACAGAAATAAAGTTGAAGAAAAGTTCCACGAAAAATTAAAACATTAGCCCCAGGAAATCTTGAAAATCCCAGGTTTTGGGTTTCTAAAAAAAAAGGCTGGCTAGCTGAAGAGCTTCACCAGCCAGTGAAAAAATCGCATTGAGGATAAGCCTTGTTGATGATTGTAAAAAAAAAATATCACTAAAAACGTGCAAAAAGCTCACAGCCGTATTTCGATAACTTTGGCGTAAGAAGTCATCTAATTTCATGTTTTTTCCACCACCTACTTTTTCTAACCTCCTATTTTTCTGTTTTCCGTAACATTACTTCTGATTTGCGTAAAAAGTCCTGAAATCTCGAAATATTCCGAACTTTCGCAAAACAGAAGTAATGTTATGGAAAACTCAGAAAAACAGTAAAAATTAGTGCGTTCATTGTTCTTTGTTGTCTTTATTTGAGTATAATATTAAGTATGTGACTTCTTATTTACGACAAAGTTATCAAAATACGGCAGTGCTTTTTGCAGGTTTTTAGTGATATTATTTTTTTTTAACAATCATCTACATGAATAGTTTATCCGTTTATCATCAATCCAATTTTTTCAGTGACTGGTGAAACTCTTCAGCTAGCAAGACTCTTTTTTCGATTTTTTTTAGAAAACATTATTAGTGGTGGTACTTTAAATGTTTTCTAAGTATATAAACTTATCCAAAACCCACGAAGACGACACTTAATACATATTTCCCTGCAGTCTTTTACAAAATTCTAAGTGGTATTTTTTCAAAATTTTCTTTTACTTACCTACATCTAACAAAACCTTGAAAAGTTGAAACTCGATATATAGCTCATTCTACAGTCCTTTGTCACATGCATCATACAAGTCACAATTTATAAACCCAAGCCCGATACCAAAAAAGAGAAAAACCCAAAGAATAATTTATCAGTAACACAGCCGTTAATCAAAGGATTATTATCTTTTTCATACGTGCCCCGTGTACTCTGAAAGTACTGAAAACGTAATTAGTGCGTATTGGAGTCACGTACCGGCCAATGCTCGATTAAATTCCGACCAAGTTACTGCTGATAAAAATAATTCGAATAATAATACAGCTAAAGAGTTTGTTGTTTGGATGTTTGAACGCGCTAATCTCTGGAACTGCCAGTCGGATTTGAAAAAATGTTTTATGTATTTCATAGCCCAATTCTTGAGGCTGTGAGATATCGTTTTATTTTTCCTTTTTTTTACATTTTTCATCAAAAGTCGAAAACTATGCGGCCTAAAAGAAATTTAAAAAAATGTTTGAGAATGTGCAAACAGCGCTCTTTCATATGATACCCCACAACCCCACTTCGACTTTTTAAGAACCCCTTTCAGTCCCTGTTGCAAAAAAAAAAAAAATTTTTTTGGTTCTTTCTTATTTGTAAAATAGTTGGGCAAACGTCATCTAAAACTGTTCCAAATTTCAAGTTGATAGCGTTAGACAGACAGACTGATAGCATGAGTCACACCATAAGGGTTCCTTTTTTACCATTTCGGTACGGAACCCTAAAAACTCAATAACACTATTGACCCCACCTGGGAATCGAACCTAGGAACTCAAGTTCAGCAGTCGATTTTGCTGTGTAATTTTGTGTTCTATTTTCTGGCCTCCAAGCAGTTAATACGACATTAGTTCCCAATTTTAATATTCCTAGAAGCCTTAATTTGCTAATTTCATTGATTAAATTAGCTAATATTGTCTGCTCAGAGCTAAATTGAGCTTATGCTATCAAAATAAAAAAACATCAATCAATTATTAAACAACGTCAACGTACAACAACGTCGGGAAACAAGTAGGTACCTGTTTACCTCGTTAAAAAGAATATCGCGATATTGTTTTATAATGTGTACAAATCGCGAAAGTTTAAAAAGATCAATCAATTACTTTTTATTAATAAAATAAATAAACATGCTGAGATAGTAGTATTACAAATGTGGCAATAAAATCGCCCTCCTGGATACAAACAGTGGAAGTTTTTGAATAAAATATTCATCTGTAAGTATATTTTATAGTTTAGCTTTAGGGGGTGTGAGTCCTGAGGCCCTCTCCGAGGCATGGGTTTTCCATTTTGTAAATGGATTTCAGAATTAAAACACTCACTTAGGGGACTGTCTGAGCATTTTGATTAATTGTATCTATTGATAGATGAAGGCAGACAGGTACTGTCGGATGCAGAAGTTAAAACGTACCTATTTAAAAAAAAATTGTTGATACATTTAAACTTCTTTTTTTTAAATTTAATTATGTCATATCTCTATGTATTTTACTGTGTACTATACAGTAATTAAAATACATGTGCAAAACTAAATAATAAAAAAATAAATAGATATTGCCAGCATTATATTAGAAAATCATTGAATTTATTTCTACATCGCCTATAGTTTTGCACGCTTCAGAAATATTTCAGTTATGAATTATTTTATGTCCCCAAATGTATTACATGGCAGTTATATTCAGAGCATATAGGTCATAAGTGCGGCAATAATCGTAAAATATCAATGTTTATAGGCACCCCTATGTGCGTGACGATTTAAATAAACCATGTTTGCTACGATTTTACGACTGTTTCTGATGATATAATTATACATTACAATTTAATGTTACATAATTACGTGACGCTGTTGTACATACTTAGTTACGGTTCAAGAGTAATTAAAGACAGACAAATTCGTAATCCGGAGTCACACGTAAGGATTTTTCATTTGTCTGTCTCTTTCAAAATTCAGATGAGAATATTTTTTTTCTTGTTTCATACTCTTTAGAATGTGATTTGTCAGTAGGTAGTTGGGTTTTAGTTTTTGAACTTAAGTACTTTTTATTTAAATTATTTTGGGGTTACAATTTCGTGATAGAGTATTTGCAGAGCCGCTTTACATTTTTTAAAGAAGAATAATTATGAAAATATGTTTGGCTAAGGCGTGATTTTTGAAATTATTTCTAACTAGCTTCTGCCCACGACTTCGTCCGCGTGAAATTTCTTGTTTGTGGCCAATCCTTATGAAAAAATGTCTGCACTAAAACAACACTGTGATAGTAAGAAGGCACAATGTCCATGAGTTTTCTCTTCACTGAGAGAAGGAGAGGTCCCTTCATTATTTGTTTCATCAACCAATAGCTCTCTACATTTTAATTGATCCAATTATTTCCTCAATTCCGAAACCTCAAAGCACTTCCTTAGTTCTAAAAGCTCTTCTTTAGCTCATTATATTTTTAGATATTAAATCCCGAAAAAAGAAAGTTCAAAGCAACCTACTACCGAAACCAAAAGATAGACTTCAAACAAATTCAATGATTCGTCACAATATTGGGATTATATCGGACCACTTTGACCCTAAGCAGCGAGACGGTTAAATCCCTGAAACATTAGGCTTGCCCTAATCCTACCTATTCCCGTTTGGACCCGATTGTCTAACAAAGAGTTGTATGGGTCCGCACGATAAAGGGATTAAAATTTTATAAAATTTATGGGGTGGGATTACGCGCGTCGGCGTGTGAAGGGTTGATCGTGTTCGCATTAGAAATAGATTAGAACTGGACTGAAACTAGAATAGTAATAGAATTAAATATTAAGCTCTTTCAATTTAATAATCTGACCTTTCGCACCGGGGTCTTGTTATAATTTGACCCCGGTGCGTGTCTTGGTGTCTCTTTGTAGAATTATAGTTATATTGTACATGTGTATCAGAAAGGTGTGGTACAGACCATCGCACTAAACAACCTTCTCCATGGGACCAACAACGTAATCGAAAAAAAAATATCAGCTGTCCCCTACAAAACTTCAATACTTACATAATCGACCCAAATGAATGGGACAGCTGATAATTTTTTCTCGATTACGATGTTGGTTTCGTGAAGAAAGTAGCACACTCTTAAATTTGACCACATCTTTCTCATAGAACCTGTATGATGCAGTGGAGAGATTTTAACGCGAATTTATTGCCTACAGTAGTTAGTAAGTAAAAATACTGGTATTCAGCTGCATCCGGTTAGACTGGAAGCCGACCCCAACATAGTTGGGAAAAGGATAGGCAGATTGATTGAGTTAGTAAGTAAAAAAAAAACCGGTCAAGAGCGTTCCGTACCATCATTTATATGTAATTTTTGTTTAATGATTTCTGAAAAACTGTGCTATTTAGAGACATTGTTTTATTTTTCCTCCAATCTATAGGTACATAAACTTCTATCACATAGAATAATTTTTAATTTATTAGGCATTTTTTTAAACATTTTTCATAGAAAACAATGCGGCCTAAAAAAAGAAAAAAAATGTTTGAGAATGTGCAAACAGCGCTCTTTCATAATACCCCACATGCCATAGTAATCGCACTTCGAATTTTTAAGACCCCCTTTCAGTCCGTGTTCGTCCGTGTGAGGAGCTCGTGGCTAAGTAATAACAGCCGCACGGGTCGATCCGTCAGGTTAAGCTACGCTTGCCGGGGTTGGTCAGTGGATGGGTGACCATCTTTACATATCGAGATTCCTCCGTGCCTCGGAAAGCACGTTAAGCCGTTGGTCCCGGCTGTTATTCGTGGATCTTTGACAGTCGTTACGGGTCGTCAGAAGCCCGAAAGTCTGACAACCAGTCTTACCAAGGGGTATCGTATTACCCAGTTACTGGGTTGTGGAGGTCAGACAGGCAGTCGCTCCATGTAAAATACTGGTATTCAGCTGCATCCGGTTAGACTGGAAGCCGACCCCAACATAGTTGGGAAAAGGCTAGGCAGATTGATTTTTTTTCAGTCCGTGTTGCAAAAAAAACATATGTATTTTTGTTTCTTTCTTATTTGCAAAATAGTTGGACAAACGTCTAAAACTGTTCCAAATTTCAAGTTGATAGCATTAGTAGTTCTTGAGATATCCAGCTGTGACAGACAGACTGAGTCACACCATAAGGTTTCCTTTTTTACCATTTTGGTACGGAACCCTAAAAAACAGCAAGAATAAAAAGGAGCCTTTAATGTAAGTGTTTTCTATTTTCATCACGACCTCACAAAGTGGACTTGTAAACAAGGCTAACTTTTATTTACAAAATCATCAAAAAGACTCAGATTTAGGATTCACATACAAAGTCCAACTATACTTAAAGTAATTCTATAAAGTTTGATGATATTACATACATAACCCCCACACAGCAGTGCTCGTAATAATATTTAATTTGCTAACCCTAACCCTAGAAATCTAGGCATTTCTGTAATGTAGGCAGTTTGTAACAATCCCCAAAGTCCGGAATTAGGGTCACATTTGTAAAACTAAGTTAGACCAGGCGTGGAATAATTTAGATTTTATGTTGTGTGTTTACATGACCCCAAGAGATTTCAGTTTCTTTGGCTTAATCTGCCAAATGGACGCGAGTGAAAATTAATGTTTGGGTACAATTCCATATTCTGACGAATCCTGTCTGCGGAAGCCTTTAGGTAGTTTGGGGAATGGTGCTCTAATTACTATAAAATTTACTAATAAGTAGGTGAAAAAAAAGGTAAATAGTGTTGTTATTTTAAATTGCATAGCGTCTTGATGCTGAGTATAAGTAGGTACCTACCTAACATACAAACTTAAAAATTAAAACGATATTTATTAACATTAAGTAGAGATCTACCTAATGTTAATAAATATCGTTTGTAAAATATTTAACAAAAAAAATGCTTATTAATAGATAGTCTGAAATACTTGTAACTGTTCATTTCAGCTTGTGCTTGGAAAATAAAAAGTTGTAAGTATTTTTTTTTAGAACTCGTATGTGCCTTATTTAAGGCCTGGTACTGCACCTACAAATTATGTTCGAATTAGGTAAGTACTAGGTAGCTCTGAAATGTCTAGTTAATTTGCGGGTTGGAGCGACAACCTCACAAAGTCTTTGATGCGGTTGCGTGCCTCTAAAAGGTGTCTCGAATTCCTAATTAGTTTAGTGCTGGGCTAACTCGCTTGTGAACGTATATACCGACATGATGGTCGTTCTTACTTATTTCATAATTACGAGATTAAAACTAGTTTATTAACTAATCGCTAGACCACCGGATTTTCTTCTTGTTTTAGGCAACTTTCACTCTCCTTTGTTGATAGCCTAATATTTGATGATTCCATACAGAATTGGGGTTTATTTTGTTTTTAAATTTAAATGGAGAAATTAAAAAAAAAATACTTTAAAATATCAGCTACCAGTCTGTTCCCAAATGGTGTCAAAATCAATCTCAGGTAGCTGCTTTCCAAACGTGTAGCGTTACTTATACGTTAAAGATTAAATAGAAATAAAATTAGAAAAACCTTCTCAAGGGATTTCTTTAAAGATACCCAATATCCATAGCTCATTCAAATCTAAACGATCTACTATCACGTTAAATCGGTTCTGGTTTGTAATTAACTTTGATTTGGGTGCGAATACGAACAAAAAATGTTTACCTGGAACCTTGGCAGATTAATAGGAACCATTTTTATAAGAAATAATGAACATAAGTGAGAAACAAAATGAGAGTAATATTTTTTATACACTGATCACGTAAAGTGAAGGCTCCCCTGGCGCGACGCGCTCTAGTAGAAACATTTCTATAAAAACTTATTCCAGAATCTCGTCTTCTGTCGCGTCGCGCCTGTCTACGGGAGCCTTTTTACTTCTGGGGTTGCTATTTACGTTATCACATTATGTATGTGGTATTTTGGCGAACAAAATCTAACCTAACCCTTCGTATGGCCAGAACGCAGATCTATGTGAAACACAACGGCTTTTTAATCGTTAATGTAAATACGAATGGTCAAGAGAAAGACTGATACATCAAACACTGAAAGCGGTATCCTTACTGATTAATTGATTTTTTTTTTACTGATTCAGGAGAACTTGTATGCCAAGTTCTCCTGAATCAGTAAAAAAAAAATCAAGTAAGTAAGTACACTTACCTATCTATGCACATGGCAAGTTCCAATAGCTAAGTCGATACAAAAATAAATTAGAACACAAAAGTAACGTTAAAGATCATTGTAAGTATAATTCTAAGAATTAAACAACAAACCTTTGCCGAACAAAAATAAAGATGGTTATCATTTTCATCCACAGCCACTTATCGCGCAAACTCACAATAATGAGTTCATAAAACTTATCTCTATCACTTAAACCTATCTAAATTATCTTTATTATATCTACCAAGAGTTCTTCATCTATTCAACTATATCTAATGTACTCCGGCTGCACCACATCAAAGTCAATATGTTATTATGTGTACCTCTAAATTATCTTTTATTTTGTACCTAATAATTACAAAAGAATGTACGGCCGGACGCGCCAGCCCTGCTTTATGAAAAAGAAACATAAAATTAAGGTGCTAAGGTAAAAAATGAAATGTATTAGTTGAATCAATTATAAGGGCATCTTCATGAGATGGGTAAACTGGTTCTGGAGCAGCCTCCCGATGGATTGGACTAGCTACTGCTGAACTACTTTTTTGAACGAAATATTTTCATTAATTACTGTTTGTAAGTACGCCTCTGTGACTGTTTGATTAAAAACTTGGAGCTTATAGATTAGTTTTAAGTTTCAATCACTTAGGTAAAGATGCAAGATTAGTTTCACAGGTAGGTATCGTTAATCAGAGTTTTGTTTACTTAGTTTATATTTAAGTCTGTTTGTGTTTAAATAAAACACGAATTTGAAGCTGCTATTCTTTATTGCTAAAGTATGTAAATTTTTTAAATTATTAAAACTTTTGATTAAAAAATTCTTGACCTTAAAAATACTACATTGATAATTCAATCTAAGTTCTTTTAACGCAAATGAATTTCAAAGCACAGTTGTGCTACACTTTTTGGTGTTGGCCAAAGTTTCACATTACAACGAGTCTTTCGCTCGTAACTCGTAAACCTCGGGGTCTAACGTAGAACAATTTATTTGACGTTAGACCTCCAGACTTTTTATGGGGTTCGGCCTCGGGGCGAGAACAACCCTTTTTGCAATAACGTACTTGTGCACTGAAGAACAGGAGGGAGAGTAAAATATTTCTCTATCAAAGGCTCATGGTGTTTGCAAATAAAGAAGAGAATGGTTGAGGTTATCTCGCCCTCTTTCACTAAAGTTTTCATCAACTTTTTTCTATGCTCCCTTCGATTTATGGTTGGTTATATAGCCTTATAAACATAAGTGGTAAATTCACTGCTAAGGCGACGATAACGGACTTTTAATGATTTTAAACTGATCACGTCTAAACGAGTAGTGTTAATGAATTGGAAAGATATATGTTTTAAATTAGAGCATTTTCTTAATAATTTAATAGGTGAATATTTTAGATTATTTATGTTTATATTACATAGCATTTTCTTAATAACTTAATAGGTGAATATTTTAGATTATTTATGTTTATATTACATAGCATTTTCTTAATAACTTAATAGGTGAATATTTTAGATTATTTATGTTTATATTACATAGCATTTTCTTAATAACTTAATAGGTGAATATTTTAGATTATTTATGTTTATATTACATAGCATTTTCTTAATAACTTAATAGGTGAATATTTTAGATTATTTATGTTTATATTACATAGCATTTTCTTAATAACTTAATAGGTGAATATTTTAGATTATTTATGTTTATATTACATAGCATTTTCTTAATAACTTAATAGGTGAATATTTTAGATTATTTATGTTTATATTACATAGCATTTTCTTAATAACTTAATAGGTGAATATTTTAGATTATTTATGTTTATATTACATAGCATTTTCTTAATAACTTAATAGGTGAATATTTTAGATTATTTATGTTTATATTACATAGCATTTTCTTAATAACTTAATAGGTGAATATTTTAGATTATTTATGTTTATATTACATAGCATTTTCTTAATAACTTAATAGGTGAATATTTTAGATTATTTATGTTTATATTACATAGCATTTTCTTAATAACTTAATAGGTGAATATTTTAGATTATTTATGTTTATATTACATAGCATTTTCATAATAACTTAATAGGTGAATATTTTAGATTATTTATGTTTATATTACATAGCATTTTCTTAATAACTTAATAGGTGAATATTTTAGATTATTTATGTTTATATTACATAGCATTTTCTTAATAACTTAATAGGTGAATATTTTAGATTATTTATGTTTATATTACATAGCATTTTCTTAATAACTTAATAGGTGAATATTTTAGATTATTTATGTTTATATTACATAGTGTAATTAATTTGTAAATTTATGTCTAACGCGAATGAAAAAACTGAGAACCATGCAAAAACTATCAAGCGTATTTTTTATGAAGCTTTCACCATTTTAAAGATAATTTAATTATTTATCTTTTACTTACGTGCTTTAATATAGGTAATACCATTTGTTTTATGTGTAATCATAATAATAAATTTGGGACAGCGCTCCTTGTTGGGGGAGTCCTGTTACTGGGTGGACGTACGACGCGTTGCGTGAGCTCAGCACAGAACATGCAAGCTAACAAACACTCAAGGCCATTGGCATATATCTGAGTCTTAATTCGAGTCTGCATTGCGCGTTGCGCAGCGACGACATTCAGTCATACTATGACTTCAATTTGATGTCAAATATTTCGATCTCGAATTTAAACCGGATATTATTAGTACTACTATAACGCGTCCAATACAATTTTCCGGCACATGAATTCACATAATTTACCACGGTCACCTTTCAATTATTGGCTCTACCATGCCTTTGTATTATGGTGCTAAACGCAGTACCTTGATTTTGATCCAGTTTGCGGTAGATCTACTATTAGGATTCGATTGTTCAATATTGTGACAATGTTCAGTATAATTTTATTACTCAAAACACGTGTAATTGCCAATTGTCCATATCATCATCTTTATAATTTAGGGAAGTTGTGTGTTGCTTTAATGGCAGAGCAGCAATATGCAATTGCTATATACAAAAAACCCATAGAGAGGTGTCTCGAATTTAGCAACATACTCGTATTATTATTATTAGATTTAACTGAGCAATTCTAAAGTCATTACTTCGCCATTACCAATTGCTGCCATCGCCTACAAACACCGTTAAGCAATTCAGACTACTATTTATAAATTGAAGAGTACATTCGCGTGTGAAGATATAATCAGGGTTTTTACCTCTACGATTGTTTAGAATTAAATTGGCGTGATTTTCATCTTTTTTTCGTCTTGGTTGTCGTCACGAATTACTTTTTTTACCCTTTCATCGTTATCTATGTTATCTTCGTATTCTTTCGTAAAACTATCTTCGACTGCTAAAAAGTAGGTAATTAAGATTGTTTTTTGAGATCATACATCGATTTTTGTACTTATTCAAACTCCTAAACAACTTTCTTGTTTGAAAACTTTAAGCGTGTTTACAGACATGTGAGTAATCCACTAAAGTAAAAATATCGTAGGTAATTGTTACCGTTTGTAACCAACGCCTTACGCCAATTTCAATTTGTTAGCACAAACAAATAACAGAACTCTTTTGTTTTATCAAAAGGAAGTCCAGGTAAGTCCCCTGGAAAGCGATCCAGTTTCGCGTAAAATTTTCCCGTACTTTATTTATAGACTATACGCGTTTTTAGCATCGATCCCTGACTCCTTGGCGAGTCCTTGCACGGTTTCGTTTGAGAGGATAAACTTTAGATGTAGATCCTATTCCTGTTTATTTACTTTTGTTTTTGCACTAAAATGGAAATCACTATTTAGTCATTCAAGACTTTCAACGCCTGCAAAATCGTATCTAGTTTTATCTGTTAATAATTAACAAACTCAAAGTGCTATCTGAATTTAGGTTTCTAAAACAGCTTCAGTAACTTTGCAAAGGTCAGTGTTTAATATTGCCGTAGATAGAACTTCTCCAGTTAAAATTTATGTCGGAATGGTCACGTCAGCAGCCCCATGTCGAGACTACGAGAGGCTCTTTCCAATCACAACCGAGGCATACCTCAGACGAGATGAACCTTCACAGAAAGTTTGTTGAGGCGTGCTGAATAATAATATTCTACGCAATTTGTTATACCAATAGTTCGTATATTATTTTAGTAGAAAGTTTTAGTTTGATTTATTAATAGTTAGCCTTTTGTAATGGGCCTTGATATATCGTAAAATGTTTGATCATCATGTTTGTTGTTAGTATCTTCCTCGATAGAGAATAACGAATTGATTCGCAACGTCATGGCTATTTCTATTTTTACTTTGGTATTCGACAGAATCTTTGTTTTTCATCCCTTTTCCCATTTCACCATTCCAGTGTTTTCTTGACAGCAAAAGTGCTTGATCCTTTTGCCTTATTTCTGTTAACATTGTATGTATTGAAACACTTACGGTCGCTGGGCGCCGCGACGCTCCATCCCAGCAGAGCTCCAACGAACAACACTGTAACCGAGAGTAAAGCCATTTCTGCACTACTTACAGTAATTTAGTCAAATAGGTTTATATAGGGGTGACCGTGGACGCCCACAGTCCATCATTAGCTCCATACGACACGGCCTTGGCAATTGAATAATCGTATCAATGGTCCTATTGAAATCTGTGACATTGTATGTCGGTGCATGTAGTTCTAGCGAGTCTTTTGTTTCAGCGATTGTTGTAGTCTGATCTTTACTATCATCAGTATTATCTTCATTCCTGGAAGCTACTGTTTTTGTTTTCCTGTAGAGCATATTATGTGCCAGTTGAAAGTAAGGTCCTTGATAAGATTCCAGGTCGGTTGCTGATGTTGTTTTGTTTTTGTCGTTGTCTTTTGCATTAATTGCATGCATGACAGCTACATTCTTGATAACATTGTCTTAAGGCGAAAGAAACCTAAGAAATTTTACGACCCTGCTACCCTGGCGTAGCAGGGTCGTAAAATGTCTTAGGTTTTTTGCAATTTGAAAGTCAGTATTAGGTTGTATGTTGATCTAAATATGATTCACGGCCGTATCAAATATTTATTTATAGAATTAATACTAATAAAAATTATCAATACAACTCTCTACGTTCATATTATCTTAGTACAAGTTTAAGTTTATAAGTTTATTTATTTTCGTAATCAAGAGATTTTACAAATACATTTTAGAGGTCCTCTTTTAAGTAAGTATGTAGAAATACCTGTAACAGAAGACTTAAATCATCAATACAACTCTGTTTCAGATTACCCTATTGAATGACTATTTCATGAAATCATGAGATTTGAGGCCAATTCTAATTTATGGAGTTGTATTGCTGATTCTAATGATTATAATTCTGTAAAGCCATATTAGTTACTTACCGCCGCGAATCATATTTTAATCAACATACAACCTGACACTGACCTGCAAATTGCAAAAAACGTAAGAAAATTTGAATTTCGCGGGCTACCTTAGCGTATTACCCTTAATGTTAAGTGGTTGTTTGTATTAAAACGTTTCGTTAACTATTTCGTTGCTTACTCAAATTCGATATATATTTTTAGACAACCCATAATAGCCAACAGCTTCAAATGGTAACAAGACACTAATAAATCACGTCTTTTGTATCTCTAGCACAAGGATGTAGCACTCAAAAAGGTAATAGTTCAAATGTATATCTTCACGTCGTGTCAATGTTCTCGTTAACATATTCAATTCATTGACTAACACTGGTAAGCAGTAGTTTTGTTTTATGAAGTTTCATACCTGATTTTGTATGATTCTGCCACGCTGATTCCAAATCTGTTGTTAGTTTTTCTCTAGCAGCTCTAGTTTTTGAAATATTAACATATTACATTTTTAGCGAAAAATACTCGAATTATAAAATGAAAAAAATTGTTTCTCTAACCTAACATGGAAAACAAATTCTTTTATAAGATTTTCTTGCATAAATCGAAACGTCAGCCTTGTTTTGAATGCTCCAGCAGTAATCAGCCATCATATTTGCATTCCAACGACCCTGGTATCGCTCTTGCATCGTGCGAATGTCCTGATGAAAGCGTTCTCCCTGTTCTTCTCTTAAATCACCTCAATTTTCTGGGAAGCGGTCTAAATGGCTGAAGAGGAAAAGCATTTTGATGCTAAATGTTACATACCTACTAGTCTTTGAAAGTGGAACATGAGCTGCTCAATGTGTTTAATATAGTCTGGAGACTTTTTATTTCCTAAGAAATTTTGCACAACCCAAACAAATTCAATCCATGGAGATTTCTCTTTATCTGTCATACAGTCCATAAAATTTTGATCCTTTATTAGTTCCCTGATTTGAGGACGTACGGACGATGCGGTTCGGACGTACTCGGGAAAGAAAAGTCACTGTCCTCATCATCACTAAAAACTAGAGCTGCTAGAAAAAAACTGAGGGCAGATTTTAAATCAGCGAACTCAAATTACTAAGAAGCAGTTTAGAAACTTCATAAAACAAAAAAAAAGTTAAATTTTGTTTACCAGTGTAATCTACTTTATTCAGGTTAGATTACTCTTGCCGCGGTTGGTCCGCGTTTGGGTGACTATCTTTACATACCAAGACTCCTCCGTGCCTCCGAAAGCACGTTAAGCCGTTGGTGCCGGCTGTCATTCGTGGATCTTTGACAGTCGTTACGGGTCGTCAGAAGCACATCAGAAGCCCGAAGGTCTGACAACCAGTCTTACCAAGGGGTATCGTATTAAGTAAGGCTAGGCAGATGATATTGATCAGAATAATTAATTAAATTACAGTCTTGTTTATACTTAGTTCTTTGTTTTGATATTCCTAACGAACAAACTTTTGCTTTGCGTCCAACAGTTTGTTACCATGTAGTAACGGCCGGTTCGCGTAAATCGATATAAATGCGTTGCCAACCGTCTTTTGTTAGGGGATGTTACCCCTAAGTGCATGCCACCCTAGCTGCACGGTGGTTACAAGCGCTTTTTGTGATGCAAAGCGCTTTTTTAGTCACGTTTTTGTACGAAATGATTTTATATTTTGTGTCAACAAGTGTTGTTAACTTTTTGTTGTTTGTTAAAAAAATCTTTTGCAATTTTATTCGCTCTTCTCGCTAAAGATTTTGTATTCGCAGTGCACAATAATAAAAGGTATAATCCGAAACCATTGAAATCAATCGATAGACAATGGGTTCTAATAAGCCGCTTAGACCTTCCCAGACTTAAAGCCGAGACTCTTCGCTCGCTTGGTCAAAAAATAACATGTCCTATTTAAGAGAGCCGGATGATCTGTAATTGAGGACCCTCCTACCTCAGCCTACCTCAGACACCTTTTTCTATTTAAGATTGTGCATATTAACCCAATGCCTAAAATAAGATGTCGAGATAAATAAAGAATTATAATTATAAATGTTTATTTATCTTAGCCTTAGAGACAGCCCTGCGTTTCTCTCTTCTCGAATATTAACTTTACGCCATAATAAAATATTCGCGCGAAAACGCTTAAAGCTTATCTCTGGCGACATAACCACTTGCAATGTGCTAAGGTGGATATAAAATAGTGTGAAATACAACACTTGTTCAGAACCTGCGCTCGCATTGTAAAGTCATTAACTTATTGCTGTTTCGTTAAAGTAAAGTTCCATCCAAGTATTTAGATACAGAGTTTCTGTGCTAAGCGTAGCTATAAATTGTATCGCACAGGTTTTAATGCTTTTTTGATGCTTTTTCTTTAATAACAAACAAAATTAAGAGTTGATAAATTGGAGATTCTAAATCAAAGATGTACACTAATATTATAAAGGCGAAAGTTTGTGAGTGTGTGTGTGTGTGTTTGTATGTTTGTTACTTCTTCACGCTCAAACGGCTGGACCAATTTGAATGAAATTTGGTATGTAGATATAGCTTATACCCTGGATTAACACATAGGCTACTTTTTATCCCGGTCTACGCGGGTGAAACCGCGGGGCGCAGCTAGTAAGCTGTAATAGTTATTTATGCAACTAACGTATAATAAGGGGTATTAAAACACGAATGTGGGTTTATCACACGAGGCGAAGCCGAGTGTGATAATAGTATCACATGAGTGTTTTAATACCTAATTATGTACAGTTGCATACAAGACTTTATCTACATCCATGTTAAATCCTCTATATAAGGTTCTGAAACAGTTTTTTGCAATACTAATACTCGTATCGAACATGGCGGCCGGCGTCATAGTATACGACGTGAATTCGAATAAATTCTTTTTTTAAGTTACGGCGCTGTTGTAGTGAAATGCGCGTGCATTACAATGTTCTTTTTTTGAAAACGAGTTGCATTATGAAATTCAGTACAACATTAAAGCACCCGTTTGGATGCTATTATGGTTACCATGGTTACGATGACACTGGCTGTTTTAATGTTGGCAATAAGCTAACTGTTTCAGAGACTTTTATAGAGGATTTATGGCATGGGTGTAGATAAAAGTATTTACAAGCTGTTGGCCCCGGCTGTCATTCGTAGATCTTTGACAGTCGTTACGGATAGTGAAAAAGCCTAAGTCTGATAACCAGCCTTACCAAGGAGTATCGTGTTACTCAGTAACTGGGTTGTGGAGGTAAGATAGGCAGTCGTTCCATGTAAAATACTGGTATTCAACGGCATCCGGTTAGACTGGCAGCTCACCCCAACATAGTTGGGAAAAGGCTAGGCAGATTGATTGCCTTGACGGTTCCCTGAAAAAAACTTGAGATCCGCATCTGCATCCCTGATCGAAAGTTCCACAAAGTATTCATTGTGGAACATTCGATGTCCGCCATCAAAGTTGCGTTTCAATTTACTTAAGGTAATATATTTTTGTTTTCTCCCCAGACTACTTTCTGCAGTTAAGCGTAAACTTGGCTCATAATTCTGTCGTACTCCGGAAACTCTTTACAAGTTAAACTGGATGTTTTCACTGGAGTTCCCGAAGAGTTTTTGTACGTTTTACGACTGAGCATCCGGGCACTGGGCATGACTCACTCAATGATGTAGGATCTTGTCATGTCGGCAAACATGCTCTACGCTCGGAATAAGGAAGTATTTGGGATAAAACCTTCTCGAATTCAAAAGTTCAGTTCCTTTTGGAAGCGTGTAATTTAATAGGATTTCTTTGAATAACAGAATTTCAAACACAACTGTTATGCATGTGTTTTGGCTAAGCAGGAGCTTGTGGCTAAGTAATAACAGCTGCACGGGTTGATCGATCAGGTTAAGCTACGCTTGCCGCGATTGGTCTGTGGATGGGTGACCATCTTTACATAACAAGACCCCTCCGTGCCTCGGAACGTTGATCCCGACTGTCATTCGTGGATTTTGACAATCGTTACGGGACGTCAGAAGCCCGAAAGTCTGACAACCAGTCTTACCAGGGGTATTGTATTACCCAGTAACTGGGTTGTGGAAGTCAGATAGGCAGTCGCTCCATGTAAAATACTGGTATTCAGCTGCATCCTGTTAGACTGGAAGCCGACCCCAACATAGTTGTGAAAAGGCTAGGCAGATGATGTCGGTAATTACAGAAACAATTAAAAAGCCATTGTGTCTCGCGTAGATCTGCGTCATGTGAAGGGATCACAATACCTGAGGCGCGGCCCACACTGAAGCGACGTGAGACGAGGACAGGACGCAGACGCGGCGTCCCTTTCACGTAACTTCATAGGAAATGTATTAACGCGGCATAAAACATACAGAATGGACATGATGCAGACGCGTCGCTTTGCCATCTGCATTGCCGCGTCTGCGTTCCGTCTTCATCTCACGTCTCTTGTGTGGTAAAAAAGTCATAAGGCACACGGTAATTAAAACACCTTAAACATAAATCTCAACGCCTACCAACTTTTCAAAGCCAAGAAAAATGTTCCACACAAACGGGGTACAAAAGTGCCCCAGGCGTTAATTTGCCCCAGTGCACCCCCGCTGAGCATCGCGCTAATCTCATTAGCAGTCCCGCGAGTGCATTCGCTCAAATGGACCCCCTACGTCTGACGATTTGACAAAAGACATCCGGAACATCTAGTTTGACGACTCTCTGCCAAGTGAGTTGGTCGGAACCTGTCTAAATATGATTATAGGGTGGAAGTCGGTGGGCAAATGAGTCATAATTTAACTGAAGTGAACGCGTGAGCATGTTGGCGGAAATGCGTTTCACAAAAATCATTTGGGATGTCTAGGTTGACGACGGCTCTGTTGCCTTTTGTCGAAAACCATGAACATTTGTTAAAACGAATTTTGCTTAGCAACACCTTTACAACTTTTAGGTACTACTACTACATGCATATTGCATAGTGCTTTAGGTCCTTTAAACTTAAATGCAATTTTGTCGGGTAGTCGTGTAAATGTTAAAATTATTTGTTGTTTAAAGTGAAGTGGCGAACTCAATTCCAAGTTCGCAGTCGCGAGTCGCAACTGTGACTCATAAGACGTATGTGCAGATTTAAGCTCTTATTCATTACATGGTGATATTGAACAACTTTCTGCCGCCATCAGACAGTTTGTCAGACTCTCTGTAAAACTTGTAAATTCGATTATTGAACGGGAAGGGGCTGGTACTACTTCAGAATTTAAATGAGGTTTTCAACGTTTTTTTTTCTGAACAAATCTGGAGATTCATATTCAAAAACTGACATTATCTATTGCTTTTTAGGGTTCCATACCCGAAGGGTCTAAACAGAATACTATTGCTGTCACTCTCGTGTCCGTCGTCTGACACACTGGTTTTACAGTCAAATTGCTGGAGCTACAGTCTGCAAATTTCACAGTAGTAGCATCTTGTTAACCCAAAGCCATACAAATTGTCAAAAAATATTGTGAAATGTATTTAAGTAGAGCTCCCATACAGATAAAGGGGGGCGCGAAATTTTTTTTGACCTACATCATCGAGTGGGGTATCGTTGTTTAGAGCTCATTGAGTTGATAAATACTGTATTTTTTGTTTAAAAAAATATTGGATAACAAAGGAATGAGAAGCCACCAAAGTCAGCTTTTTTTTTTACAAAATTTTGTTCCGAAGAATTTTTTGACTTCCCGTTGACCTATGAACTTGAAAGGTGATAATGTTTATTATTACGTATATTTTACTAACAGGTACTAATATATCGATAAATCAGATTTAGTACAGAACCGCCTAAATGTGCGAAGTTACGACACGCACTTGGCCAGTTTTTTGATTTGATGGGATTATATTTGAACTTTACTCTCAGTAATACTTTTTGAATCAAATTGAATTTGTTTATATCAACCTGAATTTCTTCTCATTAAATATTTATTTTGTTTCAGGTCTCCTTCAAAATAATTCAACAGTCTACACCAAATGTAAGTCCTTAACGTATTTTACATGCAAATAAACGTAAATAAATCACAGTAAAGGATCAATGAATCAAATTGGAGTCCCATGATGGACGCCAATTGCTTCGCAATCAAATGTTAGTCTGAATCCAAAATTAATGTGAGTACGATGTTGAATCATTTGTATTCAGAAAGCAATTAATTGTTAGTTTAACATATTTACGATACAAAGTTACAACATAAATTATTATAAGGGGTATTCAAACCAAGATTCGACTCAAAAGATACGTGTAGATTCCGTAAAATTCTTATTTTCTTACATTCCGTAAAATTCTTATTTTCTTACATTTTGGCAATTCACAGCTAAATATCAGTTTAAAAAAATATTGACACTATTATTGACCTATTAATATTAACCGCCATTATTCATAAAAAAAGCCGGTCAACAGCGAGTCGGACTCGCGCACCGATGGTTCCGTTCCGATTTCTGAAAAAGTGTGCTATTTAGAAACATCGTTTTATTTTTCCTGTAATTTTTACATAAACTGCTGTCACATAGAATAATTTCAGATTTTTCTCTTTGCAAACTTCGGAGATGAGGGGGGAACGGTATTTTTTTTTACAGTTTTTCATCAGAAGTCGAAAACTATCGGGCCTAAAAAAAGAAACAAAATGTTTGAGAATGTGAAACAGCGCTCTTTCATATGATACCCCACATGCCCTAGTAGCCCCACTTTGATTTTTAAGACCCCTTTTCAGTCCCTGTTGCAAAAAAAAACATAAATATTTTAATTTCTTTCTTATTTGCAAAATAGTTGGGTCAATGTCATCTAAAAGTATTCTAAATTTGAAGTTGATAGCATTAGTAGTTCTTGAGATATCCAGCTGTGACAGACAGACAGACAGACAGACTGAGTGACACCATAAGGGTTCCTTTTTACCATTTTGGTACGGAACCCTAAAAACTAAAACGCTTTATAAACATATTTTAGTTACAGTGTGTTTTGTCAATTTCTTGCGAATTATGATTTGAGTGTAAAATACTCGTAAGAAGACAAAATACTTCTATTTATTAATAAAAGGGTAAATATCTATCGTCTTAAAATTCCAGCCTTCTTTCCGATAGGACCCATGATTTCTAAACGTGATACAGCACAGCATATCAACATAGACGTACAGATAAAACCATACATATCTAAACATATAAACTATATTTATGTTTATTACTTTATTCGTTAGCCATAGTCATATGGCAGTGGCTCGGCCCGGTGAGTCATTTACAATTATCGGGTAGTAGGGTCAACCCAGGGGTGATCCCACCCCCGATTCCAAATTAAAATTCCTGACGTGACGTCCAGAAATAGATGATCTAAAATTTGAATACATAATGAATATGTAGATTTTATTAGTAATGTAAAAAATGTAATAAGATTCGATGTAACGATTTTGTAGGCATGTGTCGTTTATATCTGATCGTGCGTGAATGGGGCATGCACGTGTTTGGTTTATTCTTTATTACTTGTTCTTTGTTCTTTACTACTTACGTTTGTAATTTGAATTTGCTTGTGGTGAAGTTTCTTGTCTATAATCGTCTAGCTAGAGCTCTAGACTATTCTTAAGTTTGAATATTTTACTTTTACAACAAAAAAGTTACAACCACGTAATTTTCTCCATTAACTTTCCTAGTAATTTCGAGTCCCAGACATCGCGTCATCTACATTTCCAAGTAACACAAAACCGCTACATTTTCGTAACTCCTTCGTCCACATAAATATTTAATAGTAATCTAGATCCAACTTCGTCTGGTTTAAACAAACGCATAAGTCACACGACATAGCGTGCGGGCGCGCGCGGTAGTGGGGGGGCAACATGGCGACTAATTGCAGCGATTCACAACTACCGTCCAACCGTAGAGACGCCGCTTGATTGATTATTATTGTCCGTAAGCGATATGGAAATCGCTTAAGCTTTTAGACTATTACGGGACCGCCATTATTGTTCCCCGAAATTATAATAATTTAGGGTGCTTGCTGCTAAATAACGATAAAGACAGCTATTATGTTTGGTAGGAAATGTTCGGCTTTTCAATTACGGCCGGTAATAGTTCGATCTATTAAGTATTCTTGGAAACCTTCCTCACGTACCAGAGTTCAATTATATTACCTACTTACATGTATGTATAAAGAGAAACTTTTATATTTATAAGGTAAATCAACCAGCACCGTAATTGCGTAAAACACTATCAATACTATTGGAATTGGTTTCATTTTGACAGTTCAACAACATTCATTGTTGTCGAGCAGACAAATTTTTCGAACTGAGGAAGCAATGGATTAGCAATTTGTTTCAAAATGATTCAGATTCCGATCGATAGTGTGTTACGCAATTAGGATGCTGTTCAGATTTTGTGAATAAAATTTTATAGCTACCATAATTTTAAATTACGATTTGATACCAAGCCAATGAAACCAAATACTGCTTTCAATAACGTGGTAGGCTCAATCATTCATACAAAACTTTTACTTATACTATAAAGAATTTATAAAAATAATCGTCACGACTTATGCAAGCTTCTCGAGTGAATAAATCGAAGCAAGTCTAAGTCAGTGACGAAGCAACATCGACCGGAGTGCAATGCTTTATCTTTTCAGACAGTCGGCGCCTTTACTTAATGTATTTCCGATTAAATCGTTTAGGCGTATGCTCCGTCACTTCCGAAGACTGCGGTGAAGAGACGAGGCTACTTATAAACTTGCGAATGTAGAATTGTTGACGAGGAGCTGGTAACGAACTTTGGGACGGTACGAGGGTACTTAGTTAGGTTCTCTAAAATTTCGATAGTAGTCCTTCTGGAGACTGAGGCACAAAAAATATGCCAAAAATTATAAATGAAGCGTCGCAATTTTTTTTTACAGTGAGTTCCTGAAATACATCAATCTGCCTAGCCTTTTCCCAACCATGTTGGGGTCCGCTTCCAGTCTAACCGGATGCAGGAATACCAGTATTTTACATGGAGCCACTGCCTATCTGACCTCCACAACCCAGTAACTGGGTAATACGATACCCCTTGGTAAGACTGGTTGTCAGACTTTCGGGCTTCTGACGACCCGTAACGACTGTCAAAGATCCACGAATGACAGCCGGGACCAACGGCTTAACGTGGTTTCCGAAGCACAGAGGAGTCTCGGTATGTAAAGATGGTCACCCATCCACGGACCAACCCCGGCAAGCGTAGCTTAACCTGATGGATCGATCCGCGCGGCTGTTATTACTTAGCCACGAGCTCCTGAAAAGTACATATTGGTCGGAACAAAAATCTTGATTGAATTGATCTACTGACGTTTATTACAGGAAATGTTCGCAAAAAAAAATAGAAGCAAAAACATTTTACAAAAAAATTGACCACTTGTATGAATAAACCAGACTGTCCATTCTCTATTGGTCAAAAAAAGAGGGACGTCAAAACAATTTTTTAAAAGGCTAAATGAAATACCTTCCCTCAATGTTACCAGCTCCCGGACTACTTATAAAGTTGCGAATAGATCAGCGAAGTATGTGGAGTCGCCGAGTGTGTATATCGCATGCCAGGCAACGTGCTTCGCATGCTAAACTCCCATTGTCCTTGGCTTGGGAATCTGTGCGTTACTTATGTTCGAACCACAGTATCGATATAACATGGCGTGAATTATGATTCACGTGTGAAGATCCATGTTCGGTGGATGCCATATAAATGTAGATTCTAATAAGGTAGATGGTAGAGGGACCTTTTGTGATAGATGGTTATTATTTAGCCGTTTGAACTGGCTAGCAAAAATTTAGGAGACTGATTTATTTACATAATAGTAGCTTCACAGCTAACAGTGAGTTATTACTATTACTATTATTAGTTATTACTATTATTATTCTAAACATTGCGGTAATTACGAAGTACACAGAAAAATAAGATATACAGAGAGTGGCATAATTATCTGGGGCACTACTAGTGCCCCTGCCAAGACGAGCCAAAAACAAAAAACAGTCGGACACGAGCCAAAAACAATAAACAGTCGGACATTCTACTTTTTCCCTAACTCTAAGGCCTAACTGTACAAACCTGTACCCTTATTGCGTAACACACTATCAATCGAAATCGGTTTCATTTTGACAGTTCAACAACGTTCATTGCGTTATTTACATTGTCGAGCAGACAAATTTTTCGAACATATGAAACAATGGAGTAGCAATTTGCTTCAAAGTTATTCAAATTCCGATTGATAATGTGTTACGCAATTAGGGTGCTGGTTACCTACAAGTTGTAAGGTTAGTAGTGTTAGGCCTTGTAGAGTTCGGTAGCATGGCTCTACATTAGATCTGATAACTTTTTAACAGTGATTTAAAAGCGTTATGTGAGTATTGGCAAACTTCTTTACATGAATTGTTTTTAATAAATAATAATAATAATAAACTATTTATTTTCAGGTAACAAAGACCCATAGATACATACCTTAACCTAAGCATACATAATATAGTAACAATTTTATTTGTAAATAAAACTTAATAATTACTATGTTAGTTTCACTTAGTTGCACTAAGTCTTTGTGCGTTGCTTTGTGTTGCACAAAGTTTTTGGTGGGTTTATATAATAATAATTATTAAATCAACCCCCAAACATAACGGTTTGTGAAAATTACACAGGGCACAAAAAATCATGCAAATAAACATAGTTTCTTGAAAATGCGTTTATTTGCTATCTTTACAGCATACTAAAAATCTTTACGCACAGTTGATTTTACAGCACTCGTGAGAAACAGCTAATAACATGCTCTTTTAATCTTTAAATCCACACGAAACGAATCCGTTCTAACACTCCTATAAGTCTCAACTAATTACGCCAAACACTTTTGCCGAAAAGCCTTAAAGGTCGAAAGGCAAGAGAGTTTTAATAGGAGAGCAAATCCTGCTTTAATCCGGATTATGCCTCGGAAAGGAAAAATCTCGACAAGGAAGTGCGAGGTTGCCGAGACTTGCCGAGACTCTTACGAACTTATCGCGTGTGTGTTCTGAGCTTTAATTAGACTTCGGTCTGAGACGTAGCTTCAATTTAGTGTTCTAATTTCGAAACTGTTGGTCTTTTTTTTTCTTTTTGGAAAAGCTGAAGCGGTCGGCGAAGTTCACTGTGTTTGACAAGTGACGATATTCGATGAGATGTGTACTCGGTCTAAATAAACGAAAGGTGATAGAATGACATGTTTGTAGCAAATGTAGCTGTTCTTAGAATTGAGATGTGATAATGTGTGCTTTCGAACATCTGACACACAGCTTTCGTCATAACCAAGGTAAGTAAATCAAATAAAACTCCCCTGAATAAATATAGGAACTGAGTAGGTGCTAAGATGAGTTAATATTGCTTCATTAATTAGGTGTTTTTTTAACAAATTATACACAATTATGTAAGTCTACCACAAGTATACCTAAATGCATATATCTTTTACCACAGATTTGCCTGAACGTACATTCGATTGATCTGAAAATCCAGTTTTAATGGTATATCCACACTAAACCACATAAGCCACAACAGAGGAATCATTAGGTAACTATGTGTATTGAAGCGCGAGTTTTTCTCCGGCCAAAGTTGAGCAGAACTAGGTTTTAATTAATGGTCTGTTAAACGAATGCTCGCTTAGTTCTGAGCATTTTATTTACGGCTAGTTGATCAGTTTTAATGTGAAATGCTTTTTGGTAAAGCTGTTGGCTAAACTCGACGGGTGAAAAAGTTTATTGTTATGGGTTTACGTCTGAGCTAGGTAGTTATGTTTTTTGTGCGGAATAAGCTTTATAAAATTATATAATATTAGTAAATGTCGAGGTATTATGAGGGCTGTCGCATTTTATCACCTCTCTCGCTCACACGGGACCAAAAAAAGATGTTTTTTTACATAATTATTAAAAACACATATTTAATAAACTCAGCTCAAAAATTATTATATTTTTTTGAGATGTGTTTAATAAATACCACAATAAAAATGTGTTTTAATACTTACCTTTAAATTAATATTATTTATAAGTCCTCTACTTAATTGATTAAATTTTTCATAAAAGCAGAAGATGCTTTTAACATTCTTAAATAATTTGGTCCTGCGTGAGCGAGAGAAGTGAAAAAATGCAACAGCTCTCTTATGGGCCATTTAATTTTTTTAATCATCAAACTTTACTAAGAACTAGGCTGTTTAACCGGATGGAAAAATTAAGCTATTTAGACCATAAAGTACCTACCTGTCTACCATAAAACCATCGCATTATAACATTAAAATGACACTTTAAAACACTCCATTAGAAAATTCTATTACGTTACAAGAATGGCAGTCAGTCCCAAAAGAATTTGGAGAAAAATGAGTAAGTAAATGAGCCGTTGACGCATTATGTCAACAAAGCCTAGCGAATGCGATATTATGAAAAGGGTCGTCAGCTGATTCGTGACATGATGAATACAGGCTACACAAAGACGCAGAAATGATCTACAGTACAACCTATTTCATTTTGGGAAAAGGATTTTTATGAGCAATTTCTTTGGTTGGCTTATATGGATATCAGCGGCTTAGTAAGGATATTATATTACTTATCTGTTGTATGCTGGTGCCGGTTGCCGTATGTATACATGTATGTTTCTGATTGACATGTTCAAATTAACTGTATCTTATTACTTACCACATTATCATCGTCCTGCCCTTAGATTATGAAATTTCATAATCTAAGGTCCTGCCCTTATCCCATGTTACTTGGAGTCGGCGCAACATGTGTTCTTCTTCCATTCTTCCCTGTCAACCGTCACGCTATCATTCACTCCCTTCTCTTTCATTTCATATCATTCCACACAATCCGTTCATCTTTTCTCCCTCTCCATTCATCACTCTTTTAGTCACATGCGTAGTATCATCCACACCACATAACTCTTTGTTCTCTGGCACATACTTAATTAATATAATCATCACAGTCATCATCTGTGAATTGTTTCCCATATCGTGTATTGTTGAGGTTAGGGTTAAGTGTAAGTTATTTGGTGGATTAGTGATGTATAAAATTAGGTGATATAAAGCAGAAAATTACATGAAAATTGTCTTTGAAAATTGTAAAATTATTCATTGCATTGGCTCTAGCCGCTATTACATATCTTCACTGTCCTGGACTTACTTTACTAATTAGTCGTATTACCCAGGGTTGTGGAGGTCAGATAGGCAGTCGCTCCATGTAAAATACTGGTATTCATCTACATCCGGTTAGACTGAAAGCCGACCCCAAGATGATGATGATGACTAGTGAACGGTCTAAAGGACACTAAACAAGACACAATAGAAGTTTTATTTTTATGACTTCTACAGGGTGGCCCATAAGTCCTTTAAAATGTAAATTCAGAGCGATATGTAGCCATGATCGAGGAGTTTTTTACACCAGCGTTGCAGAATTTTCCAGGCTACAATACGCGGACCTGGTTTCAATAGGATGGAGCGACGGCCCATACCTCTAACACCGCTATGCCCGTCGATCGTCAACTTTTCCCCAACAAAGTGATCTCTCGAAGAGGAGACATTTCCTGGCCACCACGTAGTCCGGATCTAACCCCGATAGACTTTTTCTTATGGGGTTATCTGAAATCTAAAGTGTATGACAGAAACCCGCGGTCAATTGAAGCCCACAAAAGAAAATATTCAAAGAGAAATGGCTAACATCACAGAACTGACTTGCCGCGCAGTCGTCGATAGTTTTAGACGTCGCTTACAGGAGTGCCGTGATCGTAACGGTTTACATTTGGATGATGTCATTTTCAAAAAATAATTCCCTTTTTATAAAGGTTAATACGAAATAAAAAGGTATTTCTTATTGTTATTAGTTTTTTTTTTAATTAATTATTTACATGTCTAAGGACTTATGGGATGGGCCACCCTGTATTTAACCGTTAATGTTCTTATAAGCAATTAGCTTTTGCCAGCGGCTTCGCCCGCGTGGATGTCGGAAAATATCCGTCGGTAACATACTACCGGGATGTCCTTCCTTATTCCTTGTCTACATTATAAAGGGAACCTCTGTACTAAACTTCAGCTTCCTAGGTCCAAGGGTTTGGTTTGAGCGTTGATGAGTCAGTCAGTAACCAGACCAAAACCAGTCCATCGTTGTCTCCTGAAGTTAGTCAAACAACGCGATGTAGTCTTTTCAAAGCCAGCCCACACGGCATAGCGTGCACAGCGACTCAGATTACATCGTATCATGTTAACTGGAAGTGAATAAGAAACGTGGCACTGCTGTCCCACGCACTTTAGAATCAGTGGCAGGTAATCAATGATGTTCCATTATGATTTGATGTAATTATGAAGGTTGTTGAAGAACAGCGAGTTCATTGCTGTTTGAGTTCAATGACTAAATTAAGACATTCAAAACTTTTATCATGTTTCACCCACTAATCTTTCTGCTTTGGAATGTGTTCCTATGAAATGAAAAAGTCCTTAATTTCATGCATTATGCACTATTTTCATATTTGTAGTAGGTACCTATGGTCGGACTTTTAGATGCAGTAAAATGACACTTTTACTGTCATTTCGCTATGAAATGGGAACATTTTTTATCGAAATGACAATAAAGAAATGTCATTTTACTACAGCTAATTAAAAGTCCGAGCATAATGTTTGGGTTAAGTTAACATAGATTAATTTAATTAATTTTGTTACTTTTTTTTTATTTAGTTTTTCTTTTTCCGCAAGAATCCCCTGTTCCAATAACCATACTAATATCATAAACTAGCTGCTGCCCGCGGCTTCGCCTGCGTGGATGTGTACAATTCCGTATTTGAATCGAATTTTGTTCACAATTTCATGGGTTTTAATTTTTGCTTGAAACCCAAATTGTTTTTTCTAAAATAAAAGTACCTAGCCTAAGTTACTTCTTATAACATCAGCTGCCATTGAAAGTCCCTTTAAAATCGGTCCAGCCGTTTCGGAGATTAGCCGGAACAGACAGACAGACAAAACTTTTAAATATTTTTTTTGTATTGAGATTTGAAGACCTGGGTTGAGGAACTTAGGACATTGGATACTTTTTATCCTCGTAATGCGTTCCCATGGAATAATTTCCGACCTAAAAGCGGTCGGAGCCGCTTGCAAAAGCTAGTGTAGGAACTTACTTATGTATAAAATAACTCTCACGTGTAATATTATGTAGGCTTTGTCAAGAGGATGCTGAGGATGTTCTGCAACAACAGAATTACTTATCCTATGATAACAACATGCTGAAGTGATCAATAATCCATTTCCAAGCTTGGTTCTTCAGGCAATTTTCCGCAACAGCCGCCTTACGTTCAGCATTGCAGGTACACGCAAAACAAAAGTGCTTATGGTAGACTTTATGGGGAAACCTTTGCAACACAAATGGTCGTTTACGGTCTTTATTCTACTCTAAACTCAGCCCTCTTGGTATTTACGTGCCTATAAAAAAAAAACCGGCCAAGTGCGTGTCGGACCACGCACACTGAAAGGTTCCGTAGTTGGGATGAATTTATCGCAAAAACAAACTTAATATTTTAGCTGAAAAACATGTTCTCCCATACATCGATATACGTCACGTCAATTCTCCAACTGCAAATTTAAGTTTGTAATCGCAAAAAACAATTTTTTTTTTTGTGATAAAACTACAAATTATCAATTTTCAGACTTTTTCCTTTACTTGTGCTGTGAGACCTTGCTTCTTGCCAAATTTCATGATTCTAGGTCAACGGGATAGGTCAGGCATAGGTTTTGATTTACTTGCGAGTATCAAAATATGTCGTAGAAATCGCCGTATTTATTAGGGTTCCGTACCTCAAAAGGAAAAAACGGAACCCTTATTACTAGCATATGCATGAAGCTTCAATATTGTTAATTGAAAAAATGCTAGTACAAGAGTATATTTATGATGACGCAGATATTCTGTATTTCTCATTCACCTGGCGTCCTCAACCTGAAACAATTGCCGTCTGACCTTTGGGGAATCTAGATGATAGCACTCTAGTAGGTGTAATAAGAGTACCTTATTACCCCTACTCAAGTGTTATTATAGTACCAAAAAATTCTGAACGTTAAAAAACATAACAGCTAAAAAGAAATGGCTGGCTTCAGCCTCAGTTAGAATAAATAACACACGGGACGCTACCCGACCAAGTTGCTGAGACAAATACCTCCCTGGTGGCATATTGTGTTTTCACTACCCAGCTTGGCCACGATTTACGCGTCCATTCACCGTGGAAAGTGTGGAAACTTACACTACCCACGTTAAAAATTTTGAAGGAATGTTGGACGGGAGTTTTGGGTGTAGTTCTATGTTATGGATGCTTTATTTGTGTGGAAACAGTATTTTTCATTTGTTTTTAAAGCAAAACTGCAGAGGTGGTATTTTTAGTTTCTCTCTCTGTTTTTCTACCTGAGAAGTATCTAGTAGAATAGTGTATGTCCTGTAGATGGAAAGTAACTCCACTCTTGGTACTTATCAAAAATAGGTATATCGATGATGGAATATGTCTTGTGTCGGTGTGTGTGGGCGCTGGGTGGTTCAGTTTGGTCAGTTCCAAGTACCAAATGTTTTAAGAGGAGCTCTAATCCTGCCGACAAACTGTCTCGCAATTTGGCAAGTTTGTACAATTTGTAAAGTGTTTGGTTCAAAACCAAATATAGGTATATATATATTTTTTTGTGTTGATAAAGTTATTACATAATAGTGTTTTGGAAAGATCTTTTAATAACTGCACAAGATACAGTTCTTACCTTTGATCCATCTTCCATGAAAATATTGACAATTAACCTCTGCAATTCATTCTCGTTACAAATTACAATGAAAGTCGACCACAATCCACAACATAGACGAAAGACTTCCAATCCATAAAATGAGCACATACGAGTAACTTTAATCACATTAATATTATGAAGGCGAAAGTTTGAAGAGAGTGCGTCTTTGTTACTTCTTTACACTGAAATGGCTGGACCAATTAAAAAATAAATAAAATTTATTAATAAGTAGGTATATTAAATATATTAATAATAATAAAATTTGGTATGGAGGTAGCTGACACCCTGAATTAACTCATAGGCATACTTTTTATCCCGGTCTAGGCGGGTGAAACCGCGGGGCGCAGCTAGTATCATAATAAAAATAACTGTCGCCCATACGCTTTCTTACGAGCACGATATAAATAGAAGTAAGAGGTAAGAGATAATTAACGCCATGTTCCCGTGAACTCACGGGGTCGGGTGCTTCCCATGCGACGGACCGCGACGGCTGCTTGCCCCATTGTATCGATATACACGGCGATGGGATATCTCCTGTTACGTTATAAAAGATTCTTTATAGTGTGCTAGCTGTTGCCCGCGGCTTTGCCGCTTAGAGGTCGGAAATTATCCATGGAACATACTATTAACCAGGCTAAAAAGTATTGTCCTAATCCAGGTCAAAGTATAATAATGTTCAGGATAATGTAGATGTATTAGGTTTTGTATTTCTTCGGAATACGATACGAAGACATGGTAACATTTGTTTCATATTTTTGGAGAAGTCATGTTCCTGACTTTTTTCTGTGTCTGTCTCGTTAGGTCGCAAATCTGACTGTTCGTTTTTCTAACTTAAGCACATTGGTAATTAAGAGCATATTAATTACCGGATCAGAAATAGAACCATAACACAGCACCTTCTTTTTTTATCGTCGGTTAAAAATACTTAAAACTTTATAACACCAAAAGTTACGGATTATGAAGTAGGTATGTAGATAAAGCCGGAAACGCAAAGTACCACCTTCGGACGCCGCGTGTTTCCTTTGGGAAACACAGGCAGTGAGGCAGTTCTTTATTCGGAGACCAATGTGTCCGCCAGGAAACACATTTTTCTATGAATTCTAATACTGCAACGGATCTTTCTTCAAAAGGCCATGTTATATTATATTACATTAATTGGATTTTAAAAGAGACCATGAACTCTGAGTTTGTTTCAGCATTTCTTCTCAGCGATCAGTCAGCTAGGAAATGGCGGCGCCATATAGTTTTAAAATATTGACCAAAATTGACGTGTACCGCTGAAGTGTTTTATAAGATCTACTTAGAGAAATAAACACCGTTTTATTATTTCTTTGCTTTGAATACCGTTTTGTTTAAGACTGGTCTCATGAGCGTGGGATGTAGAAAAATTGTTATTGGTTTGTTAGCAATGTCATTTTAATATTAGGTTACTGGACTTACAGGAAGAATGTCTTTAGTCCTCTACTCCATGGTGAGAAAATAATAATATAGAGATATTAATAGTTTATGATGTTATTCACTGCAATTATTATAAAAAAGGACTCGCGGTTACCCGTAATAGATCGTGGATTCGTGGCATTATTTTTCCTGCATTGTTAGGTACATACGGCTACAAGTTATCATTTCCAGTATAAGCCGATCTTGCATTGGGTAGGATTTCAGTACAATGAGAGGTCAGCTTATAATATGTAGCAAGATAATGTAGCCGTGTGTACCTAAGGAAAAAATTTGTAACAATTAAAATATAGAGAAGCCTGTTGGTTGGTCTCATGTGCCACGCCTGCTCAGAAAAAAGTTGATACAGTTTAAGTAAAAGTAGAAGATACCTGTGAAAGATCAACATCATGTTCCAAATAGAGCCCAAAACAGTTGGCAAGTAACCATAGCAACCATCAAATAGTAATTCCATCCCATCCCTTACAGATCAGCCGGTCCCGGGTAGAAACTCCAAAGGAAACCATCTCGTTATCATAGGATTATATCCGTTTAAAAACAACCCAAAATCCCTTCAAAGGTCAAACTCAACAATGCCTACCTACTTAGAGAACTTAATAATAAAATTCAGGATAACCAATAATCCAGGGGGACCAATAATCTTCGCAGTACCATTTTAATTAGAAAATTTAAATTTATTTTCAAGTTGAGATACCAAGTGTTTCAATCGAGTCAATTACTCGAGTCGGGTGCTTGATTGGTACTTAGTAGTTCCCGTTGACTGTCACAACGAGATTTCGAGAGCCCTGGAACGGATAATTTATTTTAGAAGATTGATTTTCGAGATGTTGACAGAGTTATTAAGAAGATTACGATTTACCTTCGATAAGTTGATGTTTAGGAGCACCCAAAACATAAAATATTACTAATTAAAGGGGAGAAACGTATTTTGAAGAACTGACAGACATTGAAATAATTCCAGTGTTTCTTTTTGTTAATTTTAGCACAACAAAAAAAGTAGGGGTTATGAAGTGGAGGATTAAAGCTCATCCACATCTTAACACTTCCACTTTTTTAGAAAAAAAGCATGAATCCAACAAAAAATTTGGGCAAAGCATAGACTTTGACTGAATAGCCTTAAAAAGGGCAAGTTTAAAGTTCACGAAAACAACAAAACGAAACGACAACAAACGAAATCACAATAAGGCACGAAACGAACACGAAACAACAATAAGGCTCCCGCAGACAGACAATTTCTATGAAAACTTCATTGAAATTGTTCTGCCGAAGTCGCGTCGCGCCTATCTGTGGGAGCCTTAGTAGCATGAACAATCAAACAATATTAATATTAGGTATCTAGAATCAAATTACCACATTAATTATTATTACTATAATAACTAAAGACCAACACAATTCCAGCGATTCATGATCTAATCACATAATTATCACGTCAAATAGTAAATAGAATCGTAGCTAGACAGGACTATATTATAGGCAAATAATAGTGCTAGCCTGAAAGCTTATTACCACAGAATAGATAAATACAGAAGGCCAATGCTCCATTACCACGAGCCACAGAGTTAATGCACAATATAAATACGCAAAGGAGGGTACTGTGTTTATCAGCCTATGTATGTTTCTTTGTGGCGCTTTAGATACCAAACGCATGGGCCGATTCTGATGATCGAAATGACTTAATCATAAATGTAAGAAAAAAATTTGATAAGAAAGATGTTTTTTATATTTCTGTGAGAAGAGGCCTTTGCCCAGGAGTGGGACAAAAAAGGCTGACAAAAAAAATTGTAGAGACAACTACTTTTATTGCACGGCTATCTGGCGGAAGGTATACTTACTATTATTACTCATTTATTCAATCAAGTTACGTGACTCACACACAACAGACAATAGAATTAACATTATAATACAATACTAAACAAAACAAAAACCACTACACTGCCAACACTTACAATGAAGTGTCAGCTATCATCATCAGCACTGCTGATGATGATAGCTGACAGGCTGACCGCTGTTGGGACTGCCGCGCACCCTGCGCACCAGGGACGCGCTCCGCTTACGCATCGTTGCATAAAAGCAGTCGACACTAGCTTTGGCAAACATGCCAAGGCACATACCGTGTCGCGGGAGCAGCATTAAGGCTCTTACAGACAGAGGCGATATCGCGTCGCGACGCGATATTTTTCTACGGATATAATATCGAAATATCGCGTCGCGACCGCGATATCGCCTCTGTCTGTAAGAGCCTTTAGGGCTCTGAAGGCGTTTTTTATATTGAACGCGGAGGTCTTCGTATGCTTTTTAGGTGTGATTCACCCACAGGCTGCACGTTTATAGAATGAGGTACTTACAATAGACTCTGAAAAGTGTTTGCTTGACCGACTTGGAACAGCATGCAAAACTGCGGACTATTAGGGTAAAAGTGGGATAGTTGCCCTAGGAGGTTAGATGCCCCAAAATTCAAATTATGACTTGCAAACGTTCTAAGATTGCAGTTAATACTTATAAGCAAAGAACACCCCCCTCCCCGCTAGTGTGCGATCGCCAACCGCTGTGATCTGACGTGTTGTGTGTTCATGGAGAAAGTTCGACGGGCTCGCTCACAAAGATCGCGGATTACGTATGTTGATGTTTTAGAAACGCGTGGAACTTTTCATTTCCAAAGGTAAGTGATATTATTTTATTATTATTTGCAAGTGTATAGTTTACATATTACCGTCAGTATAACATTATGTCATTTTTTAAAAGGGATTTTTTTATTTTAATTGAGGCATCTATCTCTATTGAAAAGGATAGACGCCTCGTATTTTGTGAGAATAGATGCCCTATGGATTAAGTTGATGTTTGCATGTCATGTTCCCATTTCTTCTTTTCAGAAATGCCTCGCAAATATATTAGAAAGGTTGGAGTTCGTCCACGAGCTGAATGGACGCAAGAGGAAGAACTAAAAATATGAAAATTATACCAAAGTGAAGAAGTGAAATATACCTAAGTGAATAAACCAAAGTGAAGAAGATATTTTTTTTCTGAAGCTGATTAGTGAAAGAATATGAAAATTAAAAGCAAAGTGTAATGTGCCATTGCTAAATATTAAAATAAAACTTGTTAATTATAAATATGCTTTGATTTATACCTAAGGGCAACTATCCTCATAGTGACAACAGCATCGGGGCATCTAACCCATATAAGAGGCATCTATACTCAGAACTAGTACTGTAACCTTTTATTTTTATATATTTATAAGCAATAGCTGCATTGAATTTCTTTTTAAAATATAATAAATAAGAGACCAATGTAGTTACGATTACATTGAAAAATCTGTTTAAATATAATTTATTTTGTAAGAAAAAAAAATCAATTTCAAAATGTGGGGCAACTATCCCACTTTTACCCTATGTCTACTGTGGTACAGTCCGCGAGGCCAAAGCTGGGCTTTGCATTTGTGTGAGTGCACATAGATAGTGTATGTGTGACGTCGGCCTAGAGCGCGACGCGTCCTATGCTTGGTTTATACTGCTTTTTGGCAATCGGCCTGAGGCGCGGTGCATCCCTCGCGCGACGCAACTCGCCGCGCACCTTCCACACTTCACCTCTTGTACTGCATTCACTCAAATGCAAAGCTCAGTTTGGCCCTCGCGGACTGTACAATTACTTACGTACAATTAATTACGTTAGACGCGTGTGTATATTGTGCGTGAGTCTTCCCTCGTTCTATGGAGCCGGCCTTCTGGACCTATCTGTTTTATGGTATTACACTCATTGGGCCGATTATTCGATCATGCTCGACGTGAGAGCATTATCGTATTACCTGTACAGTGTCAGTATTTCACAATCAATGTGCACTAATCTGCACAGTTTCTAGAATTTATGTCTCGATTTCTCGAATGACCATAGTTATCTATAGCTATCTGGGCTAATACATATTATAAATTGCGATAGTTGGACAGGCAATTGGACTGTCTACGAGTATATCTGCACAGAATATTAATGTTACAGGCGAAACGACGCCCTTCGGAAAGCTCAGTATGTACCAGTAGGCAACAGTCGAGTGCGCGGCAGTAACGCACGAATCTACCGAACGGCCGGCCGTAGAGATAATTAATTCAAGGTCACTGCCCAGATAAACTACGGTAGCTTTATTTTTCTATGGTAATACATTGAATATTATAATACCGTTCTCTTAAGGGGGAAGCGCCAGGGTAGCCCGCGAAATTCAACTTACTTACTTTTTTGTAATTTGCAAGTCAGTATTAGGTTGTATGTTGATCAAAATATGATTCGTGACCGTAACAAATATGTATTTACAGAATTATAAAAGCCGTTTCTTTACATACCGGTTGCTGTTACGATTATGAAAAAGGTCTTACCTGTAGACTTTTCATTTATAACTTTGATAGCTACAATAAGTTCAATAGTTTGCCAAGCCAGTGGTCAAATATTACCTTGAATGCTCCGTAATTATCTTGTACGCTAGATAGCACAAAAAGTTTAATGGAATTCCCAGGCCCAAAAGCGTTTTGTGGTTGTGAGTGCTCGACCGAATTCTAGGCGATTTTCAACTGAAACGACAATTTAATGTCGATTCGGAATTATATCGAAGTATTTTGGGAAATAAAATTACCAAACTGTAAAGAGCTTTAGAAGGCTGAATAAATTATTCAAGAAACTGCAAAGAATATTGATAACAACTATAAGTAAAAGTACTCTGTGATAACAACTTTAAATAAGTTATCATTGACTTGATTTCAACATGACTATTACAGTCGTGTTCATTAATAGGTATATTGGCCCTTTCAGGCTTCAAAAATATATGAACGTCAAAAAGTTCATAATATTGTGACAACTCATTAAATTGTGATCATGATTTAGTTTTACGACTTTTCCTTTGACTGTTACTGAGAAAAAGCAGTCACTTATTAATGAATCTAAATCTTGACCACAATTTAATGATGCTTTAGTTGTCCCAATATTATGAACTTTTTTGACGTTCATATATTTTTAAAGCCTGAAAGGGCCAATATAAATGAACTCGACTGTACTAACCCGTCACCTGTCGCAATGTATTACCTTATGAACCTTTATGAACCCATAGGTTCATGTCAATGTGTGCTCGAGTGTCAACCGAACCCCACAGGTTCACAACTGTCTATTTTACGAGGTTTCTCCTTGGTTTCTTCTAACGCACCCCATGTGTGCGTCTGACATTATTTTAAGGGGTAAAGAAAACGTCATTAAAAAAATTAAGTTGTAACGCAAAACATACCTACTTATGTTTTAGAAAAAAAGCAGTAAGTAATAAATAAATTATAGTATATTATGCAATTAGTGAATAAAGGACGGATTTAAAGCGAGGGCCATAGATGAATAACGAGCTAGTGAAGGATCCTAACCATTGAATCACGACCGTAGGGAGTGATTCATGATGATTGAATCCTGAGCGACGCGAGTGATTCATGGCCCTCGATATAAATCCGTTTTATTCAAGAGTTGCATACTATACTTTATACCATGACTACGAGAAAAAGAAAGATTTAAGTGAAAATAGACATATAATGAAGAAAAAGGAAAGTTAAATTGGCTTTGATGTAAAGCAGCTGTGATTTTTTGGGTAGCAAGTTTTCCACTATATCGGCCGCCCTCTCGTTCATAAACTCAGGTGTTAACACATCTTCATCACTAGAATGCATTTTTAATCGATTAGAACAACACTAAACAAACACAAAATTAAAGAGTAACACTAAACTTTGTGTTCGTACAACTTACAGTAAGTATTCAAAATAGCGCCAATTTACTAAGGACAGCAAAGAACACAAAACAGTTTTTATTCTAATGCTAAACTCCTTGTCGAAAATGTCGACCAATCAAATTGAATTTAGAACACATCAACATAGGTCGAATACAAAGACTACACTTACACTAGATACGGCAAGCCACGACCAATCATGCCCTGCATGTTCGACTGTTCGTACTAAAAAAGTCTGTTAGCTAAGTGACGCTTAGCGATTGAAACAATTCTGTTTACGTTGAGCACATCACTAAATGGCTGGGGTGAAGTTATCGTAGGTATAAAAAAGATGACACGTTCGGTTTTCATACTATCTAATAACATGCCGTATCTAGCCTAGGTACTCTAAATCTGTGGTCGAATACATTGGTGTTTTCCATTTTCAAACATCAAAACAGTGAGTAAAAGTGCTTTTTATTCACTGTTTTCAGTAAATAAAATAAGCTTTTTAGAGGGGGAATGGTATAAAAGTTATTTTTCTAAAAAACATATATTACTTAATAATTTCATGTTTGGTAAACAAATTGGGAACGCAGGATAGCTATTTTTTAACCCTGGATCTCATTTCCAAACTCTCTTCTTGTAATAAAATTGATCTTGTTTTATTTATTTTATTTTATTAGGAAACTCAACAGCTTATAATTAAACTTACATGCGTTATGAATGTTCACCCCACTATCAATGAAACAGCTCAATGCAGTTGCGCCAATGTTACAACAACTTATCATCATCTTACAGACTGCATACACTGCTCAGTGATAGCGAGATGATGACAATTATCACTTAAGCCAATAATAGAGTTTCACGGCATTGATAAAGCTAGGTTAACTAGAAAGTAGCGAGAGAAACAAAAGAAAAAAACTTAAACAAGTATAGCCATCAATAATAGGTAAAATGCGGTTGTTGACATATTACACATTCAATTAAAGTTAAAAGTGTGTACCAAATACTATGACTATATTAATTAACAAAAGGAAAAAGAAAAACTAAATACTAAGTAATTTGCCACACAGCAATTGGAACGTGCTATGTTGAAATAGGTACATGAATATAGCGTTTATTAAAAATAATTTTATTAAAATTAAAAACCATAAAGAATGAGTTAAAAATTATATAAGAATGAGTTATGGCACAATTTGATTACTAAACAATATCTGCTTGACTTGATTCCGGAATGATTGTTTGGATGAATGAAATATATCGACACTTTCAAAGCTTTCAGAATAGATGCGAGGCAGTCGGGTCAGAACAGCATTTCTCCCGTATTTCGTACGGCAGCCAGGGATACTGAGTAATTTTGTGTGTCTGGTACGTGTTTTCGGGGTACAGAAATTAATACATGATAGCAAATCACTGCTGTCCAAGCGACCTCGCAGGATATCAAAGAGAAAAAGCATATCCAACATCTTACGCCTATCTACAAGGGGAAGCATATCATAGTGTTTGCAGTCTCGTGCATAGGAATCATGACGTTTCCGGGATTTATAGTTTAGGAATTTTACAAACTTTTTCTGTAAACTTTCTATTCTTTTAGTGTAAACATCGTATTGAGGTGACCAGATTGGGCTACAGTACTCCAAAATACTACGCACATACGCAAAGTATATTATCTTTAGACTATGACAATTACTAAAGGGCTTACAAGTACGCATTACAAAACCAAGGTTACGAGAGGCTCTATTGGTGATAATATCAATATGTTGGTCAAAGAGCAATTTGGAATCCAACCGTATACCAAGATCCGTGACAACATCAACCCTTTCGATCGCATTATTATTAAATCCATAAGGATACTTAGATGGGTATTTAGAACGACTAAAGGTAATGCATTGACATTTCGAAACATTGACAGTAATATTATTTTGCTGATAATACTCGAATAATGCATCAAGATCACGCTGTATCAGTTCACAATCAGATCCGGATTTTACACACATGTATATTTTCATGTCATCAGCGTACATGAGATGTTTTGCGGATCTGAAACATGACTGAATATCACAAAGATATGCGCAGTAAAAAAGAGGACCCAATAAAGATCCCTGGGGAACACCTGAGGGGATGTTTACGAAGTCAGATTTAAAGCCTCCCATAACCACAGCTTGCGATCGGTTCGACAAGTATGACTTAACCCATCTCAGTAAATCTCCATGGATCCCAAGCTTTTGCAGCTTTGCCAACAAGATCACATGATCCACACGATCGAATGCTTTTTCGAAATCCGTGTAGACCACGTCAACCTGTCCACCGGCTTCCATATTACGCAAAACATAGTCACAAAACGTGGCCAAGTTAGATGCTGTGGACCGTCGCCTAACGAAACCGTGTTGGCTCTGGCCTATACCGTTTGAGATGATAGGATATATATTATTATAGATAATTCTTTCTAAAACTTTGCTAAGTGTGTTAAGAATAGATATTGGACGATAGTTCTTTATATCCATCCTAGGCCCCTTCTTATACACTGGCACTATATGAGCTGTTTTCCAAAGGGAGGGACAGACGCACTCGGCTAAAGACTTTTGAAATAATAAAGCTATGGGATGTGCTAAACTATCAGCACAACTGTGCAAGAAGATAGGAGGTAATCCGTCGTTACCGGGTCCTTTTGTTGTATCTAACGTGCGCAAGGCTTTAAGTACGGTGTCCTTGGTGATATAGAGGTTAGATAGGACATTAGCTGAGCCGGTCAGTTCATTAGAAGTACTCGTAGCTGCTGCAGAGTGCGTGGACGGGTTAACGAAAACACTGTGAAAGTATTTATTAAATGCTGTACAAATTTCACGACCTGACTCAAATGTCTCGTCATTTAAAGTCATTGTTTTTGGATATTGACTACTGCCTCTTTTTCGTTTAACGTAGGTCCAGAAAGTCTTCGTAGAATGTGTTATCGCTTTCTCTGTCTGAGTTATATAGCTTTGAAAAGAGGATGCTTCAACCTCGTGTTGTCTAGAACGTAACAATGCAAATTCGTAGTAGTCCCTGGGATTACCATATTTTTTCCATCTTTTATGTACTTTAATTTTCTCACGAATGATTTTTATGAGCGAACGACTGTACCAAACAGGGTATTTATGACTTTTCGGTTTATTAACTAAGGGAATGAAACGATCCACGCCAAGCTTAACTTCTGTGTAAAACAAGTCAACAGCAACGTCAACCGATTCCACTGACAATTTATCATCCCAATTTATCCCATTAAAGTGTTTATTCAGTTCCTTATAGTCTCCCTTATAATAATTACGACGTGGTATGTGCACTTCCTCAAGGGGTGTTAAGAATAATTCAGTTGCCTTTATGACAAGTGCAGGATGATGAGAGTCTTCTTGGAGCAATGGATCATCGCTTCTACTAACAAGGAGGGGTAAAGTTGAAAAACATAGATCTAAAATCCTGTTATTAGTATTTGTGTTAAGATTGTATTGAGATAAACCGAGAACACTAATTTCATCTAAAAAGGAAGCAGCAGCAGTTCTTATTTGCAGCGAAAAGTTATTTAATATAGAATAGCCTTCATCATTCCATGCCAAACAGGGTAAGTTGAAATCACCAATAAGAATAAAGTTATCATTACTATTCACAGCCATTGTGTTTGTTATAACTAACCCAATGTCATTCAGACGCAATGGGATACCAGATACATCAGGGGGTATATATACAAGAATAATATGCAAATCTTCCCGAGTACCAACGCTTCGAGATGAGAGTGTAACATGCAACATCTCCACACCAGCACACTGAAAATCCTGACGTCGTCTGGTGTCAAATTTACGATTGACGCAAATCATAACACCACCACCAGTTTTTTTACCAGTTGAGTTAAGATCACGGTCTCGCCGGAATATTTGATATCTGTTATCACATAATTCGGTGTCAAAAATGTCATCCTGCAACCATGTTTCCGTAAAGATTAAAATGTCATACCTAGTGCGTAAAATACTGTTATACAAATCCAATACCTTAGTTCTCATCCCACGAGCATTTTGGTAGTAAAAACTTAACTGTGTGTTAGCCATCATTAATTATAGGAAAGAACATTTATAAAATAAAATAACACAAGATATCTCGACAGTTGAGAAGGCATTGGTTTGAGGGGCAATAGCATAAACGTAATGTAATCGAAACCATGAGAGGAAGTAATATCAACAATCAGTAAAACAAAACCACGTAACAGTACAACGTTTGAGCAGTGGTAAACAAACAGTATAGATCGATTTAAAAGGTAACAATGTTGCCGATTGCACTCGAATTGTGGGTAATTAGTGAAAACTATGTCAAATGACAAGCATAAACCTACGATCATTGTGCCAGAACTCATTAGTGTAAGTATGTGAAGCGTAAAACTAGAGGAAAGATAAAATAAATGATCTCGAAAAAAATCTATATTTATGATTACAAACAACTTCGCGCTACTATTATGTGTGTAAACATCAACTAGACACGCGTCTACTGATAAACATAATTGACACCTTGTAGCGTAGTTATTGTATAAACTATCTATAACATTAAATATAAGTATATAACTATTGTTAAATTCAATAATAAAAAGTAAATAATCCACTTCCTCAAACTTAAGCAACTTCCTGAAACCGATTTCAGTAATACACGCAACGCAACATAATACGATTGTCTTCCTATACTTAGGCCAAAATTGGTAACTCCCAAACTACATAACACAGCAATCCTAATCCAATAATCGTTTACAATCTTTCGGAATAGCATTCGGATAACAGAATCGGTATTCCTTTAAATGGCGGTACTGTTGGACACAGCGTTGTTACGAGTAATCAAATATTCAACACATTCTATTAGTGTGGATGGTGGGGATGGTGAGGATACTCGCATGCTCATCGTGCATATTTCATGAGAGAATTACATCTACCACTGGCGATATCCGATTGATTAACAATCGTGGACATGCTTTATTAACATATTATGACTTGTGTTTCTGATGGTATTTAGACGCTGGATTTCTGTTATAGTACCTATCTGTAATTGATACGATCATAAATTACATTTCTATGGATACAATGTTTATTCCGACTTGAACTAACTGTATTCGGTGATGATTTTATGAATGAACTAGCTTTTGCCAGCGGCTTCGCTCGCGTGAATGTCTGAAATTATCGCACGGGAAAGTACCACCGAGATAAAAAAGTAACCTATTCCAGACTGTAATCTATCTCTGTGCCTTTCATCCAGATCCATTCAGCCGTTCTGGCGTGATTAAGTAACAAACATCCATTCATACACGTTCGTATTTATATTATCATCGATATATATGTACTACGACTATATATATTATTAAGTAACTAGCTGCGTAGACCGGGATATAAAGTAACCGATGTGTTAATCCAGGGTATAAGCTATCTACATACCAAATTTCATACAAATCGGTCCAGCCGTTTGACCGTGAAGAAGTAACAAACATACAAACACACACGCACACTCACAAACTTTCGCCTTTATAATATTGGTGTGATAAGTTGATAACATAAAAGTTTGCGTACACACAAGGAAACAAAGCCATACGCAATTCCAGATAACTATCAAAGTCTGATGAGGCTTATTATACAAAAGTTTAAATTCAAAATTGTCACCGTCAGCTCCCGATAGGAGCGTTGTCTGAGCGAGTGTACGTGTGGCATACAAATGTCCTGATTCCGAATAATGGGACGAGCAGGCGGCCGTCATAACACGATAATGTGCCTGACTGTACACGGCTCCAGACTATTCAATAATTTATCGGATGGACACCTTCTGGTAGGTTTGTGGTTAAGCTTACTTAAATATGTGGACTACTACGGATGAAGTACCTTATACTTATATTTTTAAAATGACTACGGAATACTTATGTATATCTACCTTCTGTGACATTTTTAACATCTATGCAGTAAGTAGGTACTGTATAGAAAGTCTAGCTACATAATATAGTGGAAGATCGTATGCAGTGTGTATCAGAAAGGTGTGGTCTTTAAGGATGTTGTGCATACCATCAAACTGAACAACTTTCTCCATGGGACCAACATTGTAATCTAGAAAAAAAAATCAGGTGTTCCATACATTTGGGTCGAGTAGGTAGATATTGAAGTCTTGTGGATGACAGATGTCGAAATCGGTTGCAGTAACAAAATTAGGGCATTCCGATAGTTTTCATATAAGTAAGCTATATCCCTAGGGATATAACTACACAATCAGAATAACCCTATAATCAGGCACTTTATACAGGGTGTCCCGTAAATAATGGATCAAACGTAACGGGTAGGTAGCTTACCTAATTTCCAACAACTAATTTGAATATTTAAAAAAAAACCGTTACAGTAACCAGGATATTAATTTTTTTTCGAATTTTACGATTTTGTCTTCCAGAATTAAGCTTTTTTAATGCTGTCGCTGCAAATGATGACATTTTTAGGTATGATTTTTATTTAACATTTCTGAATAGCTTACTAATGTTATAAGATACCATTTTTTTGAATACCGTTTTATTTGCCTTAGAAAAAAAATCTTGAGTTGAAAAGTTTTTTCTTTACGATGTTAGGACCAAAATTGAAAAAATTCTCCTGTAAAAAAAATGTATGACACCGAAAACCACCATTATTTTAAAAACTTGTACATTTAATAAGGTTTGCAAATTGGTATAAAACTTACGTCTAGTCTTTATCGTTACAAAGATATTGCTATGAATGTGATGAAGACAGAAAATAAATTAAATTGGTACTATTCCATTTTTTCATTTTCGTAATGGCTTATGCTTGAATGCTTGTAATCGAAGCAGGTAGTTAAGCGGCTAGCATATTCCGACCCGATGACGTCATCTGTCCGGAATTTGGGACCGCTACCTGTGGCGGAGTTGCACCTCAGTCAGCGTGAAGGGGATAGATAGCGCCGCTTTTGTATTTTTGGTAAATTGGTATGAAGTTGTACATTCTAGTCCTTGTCGTTACAAAGATAATTGCTATGAATCTGAGAGGTGCTCCAAATCAACGTTAATAAAAAAAATAAAAAAGTGTGTACATTTAAACTTTTTCTTTAAAATGTGTAACTGTAGTATTTCAGAGGCAATGTTCATTGAATTATTGAGGCGTATGAAAAGAATTAGGAGGCCGTACTAAAAAAAACAGTTAGTTCAAATAAATCGTTTTATTTGGTTTTTACAATAGATGTTCGAATTGCCTTCCCTCTACAAGAATGCAAAGTCTGCATCTCCTAATAAAGGAAGCTCTTATCCGACGGACAAAACGGCTTTGGTTTATTTCTGATGCAGCAGATTGGATGCGCTGTCGTAATTCTTCTTCCGACGTTATTGGATTCTTGTAGACCCTGTCTTTTAAACATCCCCAGTAAAAAAAATCTAGGGGATTTAAATCCGGAGATCGCGGAGGCCACAAAATTGGTCCTAATCGGCCGATCCATCTGTCCGGATAACTTTCATCAAGGTGCGCCCTTACTGCCGTCGCATAGTGAGCGGGGCACCCATCATTTTGCAACCACATTGCTTGCCGTACGTCTTCTGGAACGTTTTCTAATAACCTTGGCAACTCATTCCTTAAAAAATGGAGATAATATTCGGCGTTTAGAGTAGCTGGTAGTTCAAAGGGCCCTATTATTTGCCCATTGATTATTCCCGCCCATAAATTTATTTTAAATTGATGTTGGCTCCTGTCCTCTCGCATCAAATGTGGGTTTATCAGCTGCCAACTGTGCAAATTATGCAAATTTAAATATCCATCTCGGCGGCATGAAGACTCGTCACTCCATAAAATCTTGTTAAAAAACTGCGGGTCCGCCCGAATCATTCTAAGCATCCTTTGGCAAAATTCTATTCTTGGCTGGTAATCACGCGACGTCAGCGTTTGAACACGTTGCACGTGATGTGGGTGCAATCGGCACCGTTGTAGCACTCGATGCACCGTCGATCTAGAAATTCCTACGCGTCGCGCTATGACGCGAACGGAGACTGACGGATCTTCCTCGATTTCTCGAAGAATGACTTCGTCATTAACTTGTCGCGGTCGTCCTTCACGGGTACCACCAACTCCGGTGCCAAGAATTCTTCCCTCAAGAAGCGCGTTATGCACTCTAATAAAGACGCGATAATCGGGATAACGAACCAGGTTCGGGTATCTTTCACGGTACAATCTTGCAGCCGCCCTGGCATTACCTCTTGCTTCTCCGTAGATAAAATGCATTTCGGCGTACTGCCGTGGCGTGTACTCATAACGAGGCATTGGGCTGAATAAGGTTTCAGCGCTACTGCACACACGTACAAGCACACACAAACGAATGTTTTCGGAGTCCGTAGGATCGCCAAGTCGTTTGTCCAATACGCAAAGAGTTCCAAATCGATAGGCAAAGCAAAGTCCAAAAACACAGCACAAGTCAAATTTTACAGAAGAAAACACCGAGCCACTGACCGGGAGCGAAAGTTGTCTGACGTAGCAACTCGAAGAGAGACTAGTTACAACTAAACTAATAAAATCAAGCAACAATGAAGCCTGTACGAGTGAAGGGCGCAGGAAAGAACAAAAGAACCTGCGCAACTTCATACCGATTTAACCGATTTACCAAAAAGCGGCGCTATCTATCCCTTTCACACTGACTGAGGTGCAACTCCGCCACAGGTAGCGGTCCCAAATTCCGGACAGATGACGTCATCGGGTCGGAATTATGCTATCCGCTTAACTACCTGCTTCGATTACAAGCATTCAAGCATAAGCCATTACGAAAAGGAAAAATGGAATAGTACCAATTTAATTTATTTTCTGTCTTCTTCATCACATTCATAGCAATATCTTTGTAACGATAAGGACTAGACGTAAGTTTTATACCAATTTGCAAACCTTATTAAATGTACAAGTTTTTAAAATAATGGTGGTCTTCGGTGTCATACATTTTTTTTACAGGAGAATTTTTTCAATTTTGGTCCTAACATCGTAAAGAAAAAACTTTTCAACTCAAGATTTTTTTTCTAAGGCAAATAAAACGGTATTCAAAAAAATGGTATCTTATAACATTAGTAAGCTATTCAGAAATGTTAAATAAAAATCATACCTAAAAATGTCATCATTTGCAGCGACAGCATTAAAAAAGCTTAATTCTGGAAGACAAAATCGTAAAATTCGAAAAAAAATTAATATCCTGGTTACTGTAACGGTTTTTTTTTTAATATTCAAATTAGTTGTTGGAAATTAGGTAAGCTACCTACCCGTTACGTTTGATCCATTATTTACGGGACACCCTGTATAAAGAAAAAAGGTACCTATTTCCTTTATAGTTGAGGTTGCATAACTCGGCTACAACCATCTTACTGCAACAGATGCATTAGTAGGCACAGAAGGATGCTAGTCTGCAAATCAGTCATCCAAACGCTAAACCTATCGAGTTTCATAATACTGTAGGTACCACAGCCACCAACAGTTACCAAACTAACTACGGACGTATCATTCGCTGACAACATGAACAATAAGATTAGACCATGAACTCTGCTGGAGTTGTCCCAACACTAACAATGCAAGTCTCAAGATGCACAATTTAATAAACAGAACAAGAAGCGAACTTGGGGAACTGGGCTAAACATCGGCTAACTTAGTTAGGCCGGTCCAGTGCGCAGCAAATTAATTTTGCTTGTGATCTCTGATGGAGAAATTTCCTCTACTCCCGAGCATAATGACGATATAGTCTGTTTTATAAATATCTGATGGAAATATTAAGATACGGATCAGAAAAAGTACCGGTGGATGCCCGTTTGTAATGCCACTTACAAAGTGAGGTCTTTGATTTGTGTAATTATTTGAATAGGTAAGTTAAAACTCGAAGTTGAGATTAAATTTAAAACCACAATTTTTCAGCATGATTTTTCAATTACAATTTAATAGTGATATTCAATCATCCGTCCAGATTACAGGCCACTCCCTCTGGAAAACAGGAGGCCTGTGTCCCAGCTGTGAAAGCGGCTGATTATGCAGATACTTTCGGAACAGATCATACCTACTAATGGGTGTAGTTTATGCAGCCTATAGAATAGTTTTCTTGCTATAGAAACATTGCAAGCTTAGACGTTGCAAAGCAGTTTGTTAGATCGGAGTCTGTGGCTAGTGCCTTCCTTGCAATGTCATCATCCTAAGTTTTAGACAATGTGAAGAGAAAACTTTTAATTGGCTGACCTCAACAACTTTTGAGTACCAGGTTCACTTTGTCAGGTGATTAAACTAACCTCAACATTTTACTTTAAGATAGATTAGGTGGCACTTTCTTTTTTTTCGTGGCAGCTATCTAATAGCAGCCAGCGTACAAGATTTACTTCAAGATTATCTTCTAAGCAGATCATAATAAAAAACGAATTAATATAAAACTAGTATGTCAGACCATCCATTACAAAACATCCATATTTGTGTTACTATGTTAGTAAAAACGAAATCATACATGTGGAATGCGATAGTCTGCCAAAACATTGTTGCCTCTTTTAGCTCTTGCAGAATGCTCAAAACATATTTTCATTGTATAACTTTTATAACCCAAAAATGTCTCAATATAACTCGTAAAATGTTGATAGACATCTCTTAGCTTGTTTCAAGTCGTCTCGGAATAGCAGACAAACTTGTTCTCGCTGTTCTCGAACAAGACGACATTGTTGACATCTCGACAAGTTTGTTTGTCAGTCTGTCGGTTACAGTTACAACTGAGTATGTGATACAAATAAATGTGGTGTTAAAATGATTTAAATCAATAATGATTCCTTCGTAATGAATGTTGATTTAAGGGTCGGTTACAGGAAATCGCCACGAAAAAAAAAAACGTCTGCCTAGCTCAAGAGTTTCACCAGTTAGTGGAAAAATCGGATTGAGGATAAGATAACCTTGTAGATGATTGTTAAAAAAAAATGTATATCAATAAAAACGTGCAAAAAGCACTGCCGTATTTTGATAATTTTGGCACAAGTAAAAATTCAAAAAAGTTTGACAACCTGCATCGCCTTTTTTTTGGGTGGGAAATCATAATTTCCGACCTCATAAGTAAAGGTTTATCAATTTCCCAGCTTCAGCATTCACAACGATTTCACTATAGTCGCCGCGTTAATAACTGAGTCGTCGGGATATAAATCATTGATATTAGTCTCGCTCGCTCGCACTTATAGAGCTTGTAGAGTGAGAGTGAGAGTAATGATGTGCGATAAGACGCAATGCAAGGCGTTGCACATTCTTATTGCTACTGACATTTATGGCCCGACGACTCAGTTCATAACGCGAGTATTATAAAAGTTCACTGACCAAATATTATGACGTCAATCTGATAACAAAAAAAAGAAACCAACCATTATCTCTTTTGCCAGAGTCAACAACGGAAATAAAAGGCAACAACGCCATTGTACCGTGTGACGCTTCAATAATCTTCACACAAAAAACTACCCTTGTCACAACTCACACCTGTCAAACTGTAATAGGATGTTTCATGCGCCATTGATTTATACCGCGAAAATTAAAGCTCATTTACACGGTGCGATTTAATTGCATGTGTCATACGTCATACGTACAATAAAAGTTGCACCGTGTAAACCGTGTGTTTTTAGACGATGCCAGTCATTTGTTGCTTCAATTTTATTGTATGCCACAGGTAAGAAACTTGTTTAGTGTAAATTGGGCTCAATCCTTTAAATATTTATATAGCCATCTTTTTCTGATTGAACCGGTTTGAACCGCATCATTTCATTTAATATGTTGTGCCTTGTATCGTTTGTAAAGTGTTACGCCGAATTAATTGGCGCATCTGGATGCCTGGATGCAAATTACGTTTTTTTATTATTTCGTTTATATTTTTTTAATAAGTTGCTGGCAATCTCTTTTGGGCTTCCGAGGATTTAATAACATGAAGTTCTTGTTTGAAATTGTTTTTTGTTTATGAGTGAAGACTACTGAAGACACATTATACACAAATTGTTTCAATATAACATTGGCTACTTAGATTGGCTACATAATTAGCGGTTATAAGCTAAAATTATGTGTGTAAATTTAGATTTTTTAGGAGCACTTAAACCTGTAAACATTTTTTTCTTGTTCTCTTATGTTGTGTGCCTCTGCGGGCCAAAAACCTCCCCTTTCGCCTTTATAACCACTCCTGTGCGATCTCACATAACCTTCATCATCCTTGCCCATCTATCCTAAACAAACAAAATAAACAGGCAAACCATAGTCATCTTAGCCATCTAGTTCTTTCCCTAGTCTTCGTAGACACCTCAGTTATCTGGCGGTGTAGTGGCAAGCCCGATTCGGCAAGCCGCTTAAGGCGAGTAGTGCTGCCAACAAGGGATACCATTGAGAAAAGTTTGGATTTAAGGAACATTTTGAAACCTATGCTTACATTTTTAGTTAGAGGTAGAATTTTTTGTAAGTAGAATTTAAGGCTCAGGCTCAAAACGTCTCTTTCGCATAGTATCGCTTTCGCAGAAGGACTCCTTCTCAAAAGGTCGATGCCTCTTTTCGCAGAATATCTCGTTCGCAAAATGTCGCATAACTTATAAAAACATTTAGCCAAGTTTAAAAAAAAATGTTGTTTTTTTTTCCAATTTCTTATTAAATGTTTACAAGTTTTACAACATATAGGTAAAAGCTATGTTTGAAGTTTCCTAATGCGACATTTTGCGAAAGAGATATTCTGCGAAAGAGGCATCGACCTTTTGAGAAGGAGTCATTCTGCGAAAGCGACATTATGAGTAAGCGACATTATGCGAAAGAGACGTTTTGCGCCTCAGCCGAATTTAACACTGCTAGGGCTTCAATCAAATCTAAACCTAGTGTTGATTTTTTATATCACAAAATTTTACCTCATCTGACTAAAAATGTGATAGGAAACAAAATGTTCCATATCTCCAGACTTATGATTTTTTTTTCTCAATGGTGGCGCTAGTTGGCAGCACTACTCGCCTTAATGTCCTCCTGCGGAATTTGCACAAACTTGAAAATTTAATGAATAAGTCTCGGTGTTCCTGGTCTTAAGACCAGTTCTATTAATTTAAAGCCTTTGAATATATTATGTTTAAGATGTGTCTGCACGTCTTGGTGCAATTTGACTAATGTGTGGTTATAAAACGCCGGGAGTAAGTGGATTAATCATGTTTTAGTTCGTTTATTTGCTACATTTGCTTGGCAGTAGAGTAAGTATTTTATATATATAGATAGAATACTCTTTAAGCACACCATAAATTATATTATTTCTGTGATCTGAAGAGAGAAGTTTGAATTTTTGCTTGTTTTCTATTAAACTCTAAGGTTGAGTATTTTAGGAGCTGTGTTTTATAGCATAAGATATACAAAATTCGTTGACAGATATGGCTTTTTTTTGCCATATCTATAGGCCCGATAAGGTGTTCTGCAAATTTGAGTGCACGGCAATTCACCTCTCCTCTCAAGACCTAGGTACCTATGTAGGTAACTTATAGGCAATCCTAATTTACTAAATATGTTATTCCCCCTTTCTACTTTTAGAAAAACATTTTCCATTCACAGAAGTACAGTCGCCGCCAGATATTCCTAACCATTATCGTTTGCGCCATCCACTTAGTACACATTGGCACGTTACAAAGAAGGGTCTTCGTCCATTTACACCTACATTATTAATTTAAATTCTACTTTTAGACACATTCGTTTCGTTTAATCTTCCTTACATTACATAATTAGGAGGCTAAGTAATAACAGCCGCAAGGGTCGAACCACCAGGTTAAGCTACGCTTGCCGGGGTTGGTCCGTGGATGAGTGACCATCTTTAGATACCGAGACTCCTCCCTGCCTTGGAAAGCACGTTAAACCGTTGGTCCCGACTGTCATTCGTGGATCTTTGACAGTCGTCACGGGTCGTCAGAAGCCCAAAAGTCTGACAACAAGTCTTGCCAATGGGTACCGTTGCCCAGTAACTGGATTGTGGAGAGCACATAGGCTGCAGTCGCTCCTTGTAAAATACTGGTATCCAGCTGTATCCGGTTGGATTGGAATCTGACCCCTACAAAAAAAGGATAAGGCTAGGTAGATTTTTGGCGACACGCCCCCCTGCTTCGCACTGATGACTGATCTGACGACATGGATTACAAACTTAAATTTGTCGTGATGTATATCAATGGGAGAACATATTTTTCATCGACAATGTCAAGTTTGTTTTTGGAATAAATTCTATTCAACTACGAAACCCTTAATTGTGCCAGGGTCCGACATGCACTTGGCCGGTTTTTGTTTGCCCCAAAATTCAGCAACGCGAATACCGTTCGCTGACGCGGCCATTAGGTCCTCACGTGTGCATGGGACCGGGCATGCGGTGCAAGATGGGAGGTGAACCATTGTCTGTGGAGAGATGCCGCGTACACACCGGAGATCTGTGCCGTCCATGAGCCCCCACTTGTGGAGGTTGTCCTTGCTGCGGTCTACTTGGATACGAGGTCTATTTAAGGTTTTCCAAGTAGGCTACAGTAACTTGTATATCTATCACACTGAAATAATATTAAAAATATTATAAATAATAATATATATTATTATTATTATATATATCGGCGCAACTACAATAGTTCGTCAATTAAAAGACTTGATTTGACTAAGTTTAATAATTTGATTGTTTTAAATTAAATTCAAAAACTATTGATTGATTATTACAATGTAAAATTTACGTTAAACAACATGTTTCTACTCCTCTTATTTAAAAACATTAACAAAATAATTAATTTACATAGTCAATACTTAACATAAAAATGTGCAAGTGGGGCGATCCCTATAAATACGGCCGCACTGTGAGCGCTCAGGTCATTCTTGTTCGAGCCGCTGGACAGTGCGGACCTCTCTGGGATATCGTCACGCTGTCAGTTAAATAAACGAAGCTTTGAAACAAGTCGTGAAGTTTTCTTTTGAAGATCGAAGATGAGCGACCACCATGAAGACGACATCAGTGACGTCAGCTATGCTGACGTCACACTTTTCAAAATGCTACGGACGTATTTCCTCCGTCAACGTATTTCCTCCGTCATCAGAAGTGGGATTGCAAGAAGCTCCTACCCAAGCCGCTTCCTCATCAGCTCGTTCACCACCTGATCAACCAGAACCAACCAATACACAGCAGCATGTGCCTATGTTCGTCACAAATACACCATTGGAAGCAGTAGTAAAATCAAGACCGCAAACATACGCTCACCATGGAATGCAGATGGATGGAATACCACCACAGTTCATGATGCAAATGATGGAGATTATGCAGAAAATTTCGGAGCGCCTATGTGCTCCGTCCACCGAATCAAAAGTAAGGATCAAGGACGTCTACTTACCGTCTTTCGACCCGGACGACCCCGCAAGGTCGCCCATGATCAGCTGCCCCGTGCTCCACAACCTGGTGAACAGTTGACCGTATCGGAGGGAAACGAATCACCTACTCACCGAGACGCTGCAGCATCAACCGAGCCTATTCCAACGACCTCACGAGAAGAGCTGTAAGTACAGCCAAACCACGACCTACTGGGTGAAGACAACCCATCAGAAATACGGTAAGACACTTAAATTCAATATTAATAATTCCAAAAAACCCTACGAGAACTTTTACCACATCCGCGATACTCCGAGAACCCTATAAGAACCTACGAGACACTTCGAGAACCCTTCGAGAACCTCCGAGAAACTTCGAGAACCTCCGAGAAACTTCGAGAACCTCCGAGAAACTTCGAGAACCCTTCGAGAACCTCCGAGAACCTACAAACCTTAATACTTTCAATCATACAAGATAGTTGTGTGATTATGAACTAACAGAATGCAATGCACGTTGCTTAACAGATATCCAACTCAAAGAAAATTTGTCTATGCTTATAGGTAATCGCAACGAGAATCAACGAGGCTGGTGCAGAGCGCGCACCGCCTGTCAGTATGGCCGTATCGGCGCAACTACAATAGTTCGTCAATTAAAAGACTTGATTTGACTAAGTTTAATAATTTGATTGTTTTAAATTAAATTCAAAAACTATTGATTGATTATTACAATGTAAAATTTACGTTAAACAACATGTTTCTACTCCTCTTATTTAAAAACATTAACAAAATAATTAATTTACATAGTCAATACTTAACATAAAAATGTGCAAGTGGGGCGATCCCTATAAATACGGCCGCACTGTGAGCGCTCAGGTCATTCTTGTTCGAGCCGCTGGACAGTGCGGACCTCTCTGGGATATCGTCACGCTGTCAGTTAAATAAACGAAGCTTTGAAACAAGTCGTGAAGTTTTCTTTTGAAGATCGAAGATGAGCGACCACCATGAAGACGACATCAGTGACGTCAGCTATGCTGACGTCACACTTTTCAAAATGCTACGGACGTATTTCCTCCGTCATATATATATATATATATATATATATAATAATAATAATAATATATATTTATATATAATATATAAATAATAGCTCTAACAACATTATTCATAATTAATCATCTCGTGGATAAGAACAGTCAGCGACAAAAGTCGATTATCACTTCTACTTTCACACATTATCTTATTGACACAAAATACTACGATAAATATGTAGTAATTCAGCATTTCATTTACCTAAATCATTTCAGCTAAGAGTTAAACTTAATTCTTTTAATTTCAAACTTCGGTTCCAATTTTAATTACTTAAATATTAAGCTCAATAATTTAAAAAACTGAAGGGTAAATCGACTGTTGTCGCTGACTGTACCTACAGCTTCAGTTCACGAATCATTAGTGAATAATAAACAATACCGTTTCATTACCGTTTGAGTATTATAACATAACAAAAAGGTCAAAATCCTTTCTTTTGTCTTCTATTAAAGCTTTTCCAACTAAGCAACAAAGATCTTTTGTCGATCTCCGTCATGGTTCAGAGGTGCTTCATTAATTTCAATTATCTGTATTTAGCCGTAATTCTGTACGTTGATTTTGTTGAATGGAAGTCAGATGAATGATACTATTTATAGATAGGTAGATTCGAAACATGTTACCACATCGACAAAGGAACTGGTCTTGTATATGGTAATGAACGATCCGTCCTTTTACGAAGTAACTATAGCCTGTTTCAAAAGTATCTGATGAAAATGTAAACAAATGAATCAGAAAACGTACCCTGTGGATTTGAACTTGTAGTGCCAGTTACAAATTAAGTGCTTTGATTTGATTATTTGAATGCCTACTCAACCCGAAATTATAATTTAAAATCACAAATTGACGTTTATTTTACCTAAGTTTTCTTCGATGATTTTTCGATTATAATTTAATTATGATAATCAAACAAATAGTGTTGGTAAAAGTAGTTGAAATCTTTTAAATACAGATGAATGTGTCACTAACTCCCTTTTGTGAGTTATTGCGTAAGAATGTAGCAGGGCAGGCTTTTCTTTACTTTTTATTTATTTATTTGGTTGGTTCACCAACAATTGTTTACACTGGTTTTATGCTAAAGATAACATGCAAAAATGTGGCAACAATGCAACTATTACATACAGGTAAACTCCGCATACATAAAGAAGTTATTAAGAAAAAAAAAGTATTAAGTATTAAGAAAAAATTATAATTGTAAGTCCCTAATCTAGTTTTAAATTTACATAATATGCAAAAGTCTAAATGTATTCTAATAATAAAGCTGAAAAGTTTGTTTGTTAGTATTTTTGAACGCGCTAATCTCTGGAACTACCAGTCGGATATGAAAAATTCCGCTAGGAGCCGAGCAAAAAAGAACGCTAAGCGAAAACGAAGTAATAGCGCGGGCAGGCGATGCGATGCGACGGGTTGGGTCGGTGGAACGAGAAATTTCACGCGGACGAAGTCACGGGCAGAAGCTAGTAATTAATGTAACAATAGCAATACAAGGTACTTATTATAATTTACTAGCTGACCCGGCGAACTTCGTACCGCCTAACAGTCAATGAATGTCGTGTTACCTTTTAGCTGAACTAATTTAGGCTTTGATGAACGTAATACAATGATACAAAATAAAAATACAGATAGATATAAAAAAGTATTTTATTATGATAAATAATACATACAGAAAGAGAATTAAAAAAATAATAATTAAGTACTTCAAACACGTGTCAGCAAAAAATGACTGAATTAAACGATTAACTCTTTTGATTCCCACTTCCCGTTCCCCTTCTCTCCCTCACCACCCCGACCCTCCCTCTCCCCCTCACCAACCCCTTTCCTCCCCCTCACACCTCACCAGGTCTTCCTCCTCTCCTCACCAACTCCTGCCCCTTTCTCCTCCTTCCAGCATCCTCCCCTCTCCCTCCTCACCATACCTCCCCTTCCTCTCCCCTTCATTCACTCTCTAATTACAACCTCCCATCGCCCGTTGAGGAACTTCTATTCAAATCTGCTTAATACACTTTTCAACCTTTTTAATTCTTTAAAAAAAATACAGACAAAAGTTTATTCACCCTTTTTAAATAGTTTACACAAAATACATTTCTGAACGAATGCATAAATGTCAATCACAGTATTTGACAGGATGACAGGAGGAAAACAAATGTTTGACAGGTACGAAACAAAGGAACATAATTAAATGGAAAATGACATAGAATTAATAGGCTAATTACTCTAAGGAAAATGATTCATTTTTATAATTATGTATTCGTTAAGTTTTCATTGTTTTTAAAATGTATTCTGCTATTCAGGGCGGAGACAAATCCAACGAAACAAAAACCATGAAAATTGATCCATCCGATCTCGACTTATAAGTGTTGTAACAAACCCGTCTTTGTTTTATATATATAGATTATGTAAATAGATTTCCTTTCAAGCGAGATGATCTATTTAGGAAGATACTTGGCTTTCAATTTGCCCAAACTTTCAAAGTACAAATCGATTTGATCACTGCAGCTATTTACAACCTTGCATAACCTTGCTTTAGGGGAATTTGGCGCCTAGAACCATTCTTCTCTGCGGGCGGGGCGGGCCGAGTGGTGATATTGTAACCTGAACAGAGTGTGTTTACACTTTTATCAGATAGTTTTGGGACAGACTACTTGTATTCAGATTTGTATGCTTACAATTACTTAGGCTTCAACAAGAATAGAACATACTTACCTACATAAATACGCCCGTTTGGATTCCCCGAAGGAGTTTGGTTTTGTTGATTTACACCCACATTTCACCAGAAATGTTTTAAGACCCACTTAATTAGTGAAAGGGGTGAGCTCAGGCAAAAATCAATACTCTAGTGTGTTACTACGAATTTCTTAATGGAAATCTTAACTACACTAATCAAAAAAAATTTTTGCACCATTTATAATGCGACCAGTGCAAGGTAAACAAAATAACTTGCGATAACCAAAACTTGAGTCAAGTAAGTTATCAGCAGCATTTGAGAATGTTTTTTATATACACTCATAACTTTGTGGACTGTTTACATCTTAAACTCTTTTTTAAACAAGAAATTACATTTCGTTTATAAATGGTGCAAAACTTTTTTGATTAGTGTAAATGCAAAAGTGAGTTTGTTTGTTTGTGATTTACGCTAATTTTGCTGAACGGATTTGGATGAAATTTGGGAAATGGGTAGACCATAACCTGTGTTAGGACATAGGATACTTTTTATCCCGATATTCCCACAGGATCAAGACTTAAGCGGGTCAAACCACGGGGCGGAGATAGTTAATCAATATTTTTAAGCACCACCGGGATATCGAACGTAGGATCATCAGCAGCAGTCGCATTTACGACTCACAAAACATTGAGAGGCTGTTAAAAACAAGTGTCACTTACGCCTGATTTCCACGGTAAAATCAAAATCAAAATATTTGATTTCACATAAACCTACAGGGGCACTTATGAAACGTCAGAAGCTAGGTGCACGGTTCTAAATTGTAGTTTCCTATGGAGAAGAGCCGGCAAGAAACTCCATGGTTACTCTTGGTTGGTAGGCTTTAAGGCTCCCGTAGACAGGCGCGACGCTACTATTGTAGAGCAATTTCTATGAAAACTTCATGGAGATTGTTTTACTAGAGTCGCGTTGCATCTTTCGTTCGGCCTACAATTACCTGTTTCAAGCCTCGTATTCACTAGGCAACATTTGGCGCGCGACATGTTGAAAGTTTGCGCAGAACTTTTGTTTAGCAACGTTGTCTGTCTACGCATGATCAGTCATCGACAACATGTCGCCACGTCGCGCGCTGTTGAGCAACGTTGCGCGTCAATTGTTGCCTAGTGGATACGAAGCTTCATGCCATAAGTTGAAATGTTTATACGATGCAAGTCATTTGTTGCTTAAATTTTATTGCATGCCACAGGCAAGAAACTTGTTTAGTGTAAATGGGACTTTAAAAATGCTGTTATCGGTATTTGTAACTTCTATTAAATCACCGTAAAAGTAGGTAAGTAGGGTAAATATGTTCGACCGCATTGATGAGACTATCAAACGGATATTGTGACATAGATTTACTATGTCTATAAGTAACAGCTTCTTATTTATTGCTTACGATTATTTACATAAAACACGACAAGTGACAAGTTTTCTTATATGTACGGAATTTGGAAGCCAACCATGTTCACAAATAAGTTAGGTTGTATTACTTTCTGAAATAACGGTCCATGTTTTTATGAAGAAAAATTAGGTAACGACAAGAAATAAGTAAAACCTGGATCCGGATTCCGGAAGTGTTAATATCGGTAATTACTGTTCTCAATTATATCTTCACAAACTCATCATCTGCCCGCCTTTTCCCAACGTAGTTGGGTAGGGGTCGGCTGCCAGTCTAACCGGAAGCAGCTGGATACCAGAATTTTTCATGGAGTGACTGCCTATTTGACCTCCTTTTGGAAATTTTTTTTTCCTAATTAAAACGGTACAACACCAATTACATTATTAAACATAGAAACAATTATTACGATAAATATTATGATGAATTATATAAATAATCAGACTTTCGAGCTTCTGACGACCCGTAAAGACTGTCAAAGATTTATTTATAACGGACATCCGGGACCAACAGCTTACCGACTAAATGCTCACAAACTAAATGATGACTAGAAATGATTTAAATACTCGAAGCGTAATAAAAATAAACGTTAAACGTAACGTATAATAACGTATTGTGTTCATAGTTCAAGGGCAGTTCACGGGCAAGGTCATTATAAAGCGGGAGCGGACTGATGTGCCGCGGTTTGTTAACGCTTCGTTTACCTCTCTATCTGACGTCACTCAATTGTCCAAATGTCCAAGTTATCTGGCTATGTTGCATTTAAAAAAAATAATTCATGTCGCCTCTTTGCGAGAAAAACGTGACATTTCGGAAAAGGTTTTTTATTATTATTCGATAGTTGAATATTCGATTGTAGAATCTTTTTGTGTATTTTTAAAAGTTTATTATATAACTCATTTAATATAAATTTAATGTTAATTTACTTGTCATAATTTTTTCAAAGTGTAAAAAATAAAATAAAAAAACGACTTCCAAAAAAGTTTCTTGTCGACCTGTGGTTTTTTTTTTTGTATAAAAGTTTTTGTTATTAATATACAAGCATGCTTCATTATTGTTAATTCAAAAAAATGTTAGTATATTTATAATGACGCAGATATTCTGAATTTCTCATTCACCTGACGTCGCAGGGTATTGAAAACTTCCGTTCTATTTAAAGGAACATTCGCACTCATTAGAAAGTTTGCTGCATGTAGGTATCTTTAATCATGGTCTACTTTGCCTGAAACAATTGCCGTCTGACTTTTCAGCCTTTGGGTAATATATAGATTTTTGCAGAAAATTATCAACTTCCTGGACAGAAAGTTCAAAACGCCTTTAGAGGAATGTTGAAATGTCCCACGCAAACGCCTCACTGAAATTCACTTAAATATTCTTTAATCAAAGACTACGTAGCATTTGGAGATTTGCAAATAGAAACAGATTAATAATTAATAAAAATATTTTAAATTATAAATGTTCTGATCGAAACTTTTGTAACAATTTGCCAGATTGGATACACATTACCCAAATAATATACTTAGGCACAGCGATATTAATTCATTTCCTATTGCCAATTCTCATAAAACGTGGCCGAGTCATTCTAACGTATTTTAATTTTAATAAACCCTGAAATTAGCAGGTAGAAAAAATGCAGTTAACTATTAAGAATTTCATGCATTTTAACACTAGCACGAAGTTACAAGAAACTTTTAATGGATCGCTTACTATGAACGAAGATAGCGTGTGTAGATAGCTATAACACACCTTAAAGTGCTTTAAACAATGTTTTAATAGCTTAAGAAAACTTGCAACTGAAAAATTTTCCACGTTATAATTAAACTTGATTTAGGGAAAGGGTTTCTCTATTGAGAAACTGTCAGTAGTAGATGGCCTGGAGTCTGGACTTTTGGCTGGCTGGTTGCAAAGATTGGCCATAATTTATCACACTAATATTATAAAGGCGAAAGTTTGTGAGTGTGTGTTTGTATGTTTATTACTTCTTCACGCTCAAACGGCTGGACCGATTTGTATGAAATTTGGTATGTAGATAGCTTATACCCTGGATTAACACATAGGCTACTTTTTATTCTGGTCTACGCTGGTGAAACCGCGGGGCGCAGCTAGTTATAATATATACTAGACTTTACAGTTTAGCTTATCTGGTGAAATATAGGTTTAGTTGGTATACACTTCTGCCCACTACTTTGTTTAATACAGGCGTGCTGTTATATCAAACCGATTAGACTACTTCCTCCAGAAGTCTTTCTTCAAAGTTTTTTTCAGAGAATGACGACATTAAAAAGACTTCTACGCATATTACATAGCCAAAAAATCCAATTCTTTCTCGTGACAAGTCAATCCATCATGAAAATCCGCAGGCTTCCCTTATCCATCACTCAGTCAAAGGCTTACTGGGGCTGACTCCGAAATTGGATCAACATCAGAATGAATAGTTCAACGCCTCTTCAAGTTAGGCTATTTCTTACTTATAAGATCTTGGGAAGTGGAACTTTAAATCTTTTGTAAGTTTTATCTTTTGGCCATACTTTATACAACCATCTTTCGCCAGATATATTTTAGTTCCTTTCAAAAACTCAACTAGCCTATTATAGGGGCGAGCCCATATGAAAGCTCCTACAATAGATGCGATTCGCGTCGCGCCTGTTTGTTTGCCTTTAACCGGTCACAAACCCAGACTGCTCCTGCTTCTGTGAATTTCCTAATGAAAAAAAAACCAAGAAAAACTCAATAATCCTGCCTGACCTAGACCTTCCAGGCAGTCAAAATGAACTTACTTGGAATTTTAAATCTTTTACAGTTTCTTTATGGATTTTAGTAAAATGTGGTCTTGAATAAAACATAGTGAACTCATGGAATAGCTCACAGCCTCACACCGGACCGTAAAGTATCACAATACCAAGCTGCCTCCGAACCGGTCTCTAACTGTATTCTGCGATAAATCTGAATTAGTGATGCGACGTTGCAAGACTCGAATAGCTTTACGTGATCGAGTGGAATAGTCGAATACACGATGCTTATTCGACTGACGTTAGAAACCTAAACTGCTTGAAATACAAGACAGAGATACGATTTGTAATTCATTGTGTTTGGCAAGCTTGATTTAGAGCAAAATTCTATATTTATTCAAAGGTTTCCGTAACAAACGGTAGTCAGCTCATGTAGTATTTAACATTTAAGGGATTTGGTGAAGAAATGTTTCTCTAAGCCTTTACTAGGCTTAGGTCGCTCGAGTGAGCAAGACTCAGACCGTCAGACGTATGTAATCCGATTCTAGCTGTTCTACAAGTATACGTTCGAATGATCTTTCTATCCGAATACAGTTCAATGAGATTGCGAATGACTCACTACCATAAAAAGTTTTATCGATTTAATTCGCATAGCAATTTACACGTCACTATTAAAATGAATGTTCTAAGCAAAATATAGACAAAGTGGTTTTAATACGACGATGAACAAATATTTCTGTTGGCGTTTTTCGTGGAATTAGTGAATGAAATTACTACGCCATTTTTTTGTGCAGATAATACGAGTTTTATGTAGTATTTGCGTGTGGAATATGTGGACATTAAAAAACTTTGTTGTCAAACAAGTCAATTAACCTTACTTACACATGGATGATTTAAAATAACGTGTGTGTTGCTCGTATAAAGTTTTGACCTATAACAGCCACATGTAAGTAGTAGGTGTACAAACAAAAATATACTGTATTTGTGATATTTACACAATTAAAGCCTCTTACAGACAGAGGCGATATCGCGTCGGCGACGCGATATTGCGATATTATATCCGTAGAACAATATCGCGTCGCGACGCGATATCGCCTCTGTCTGTAAGAGGCTTTATGGTCCCTCTTCCTATGTTGGATTGCGAGTTCTTTCAGTTTATATAAAACGTAACAAAGTTGTTGACACATTTTATAAGCTACATGATTTATTTGTAACCTTTTTTATTCACACCAAAAAGAAAAAAAATGCCATCAATTAAAAACATATCGCGTAGATTTACAGCATGGCAGCATGGCCTTGCAACCGTTGCCAAAATTAAAATCCAATTCCAAAACTGCAATTACGGTGCTGGCAACTCATTTTCCATTTTGAAAATGGATTCGCTATTTCTAAGTAGAAGAGAATTAGAATATAGCTTAGCTTTTATAATTTATTTTATTCACTTTGCAACGTAGAATATGTACTTAGCGAGGTAAATCTTGCTAACTGGAATACTTGTCGGGTAATATATAACACGTTCACAGCCGCATCGATATACAAAGTTGGGTAAGGGTAAGTTTAGACGGACGGTTTTAGAATGTTCGCTGGAAATGGAAATGCAAACGGTGTATCAATCACCTGGGATTCCGGGTTTTAATTGTATTGTTGGATTTGGGTAGAACGTTTTAAAATAGCACACATGTATCAGTGACGTAGGGTCTGCATGTTTAATACGATTCGTATCAGTTTTCCTTTACAAACATTGTAATTAATTGTACACGGATTGTTTGCCGAAGGATTTTATGGGCTGGCTTTTATCTTGAATTTTCGGAACGAAGTTCTTTAACGCGGCTTGCGGTAGGAATAAACTGGTAGAAATCGTCACGTAACGAAAAAGCGTTATGCTCGGAAAAGTCAGTTTGAAATGTCAAAAGTTTTTGTTTTTAATACAGAGCCATCTAGTACCTACTTATCAGTTTTTATCTTCTAAATACTCATACTAGATGTCTATGTATTAACACATAGTATACCTACAGCGAAAGGAACTTCGTTCCAACCGGGTATTTCACGACAGCTCCTGACTTTTTTTTTCCAACGGCAGAGAATTTTTATAGTTCCTAATTTGGGAGTCAGCTTGTTTTTCCACATTCAAATTTAAAGATGTGTAAATAAATATATAGATTTACTTACTTCATTCTAATATGAATGAAGCCTTACCCAACATAAAGCTCAAATAATAAGAACAGCTCAGTTTGTTCAATGGTCAATCTACATGGTAACTAGTTAGTCAAGACAATTGTCGTGGCACAGTATTGTTTCTACCTTTATTACTCCGTTAGTTCGGCTATTATTGTGACAAATGTGACTTAATGTTGTGACCAACTTAACTGTGAGCACACGGCTTTATATTATGGTAACTTTGGAGTTTATTTCAAAGGGGTGAGGCTTGAACTGTGTAGTCTTAGCTTAGTTTAAACCTACATGGTCATGCTCATTAGGAAGTACAAGACACACCCCGCTACAGATCATTGGCCTGGAAGTAGTATAGGTCTATAAAGGAAAGACCTAGATTCGATGCATAGTTTAATAATAGACCTAAGTATATAGAGCTTTCAAAGCTTTAGCTAAATGAAGCAGCAATGCATAAATTAAAATTAATAAGTAGGTATAACTTACCTTTGTCATATCAATACAAAAAGAGCATAATATAGGCACACTAGAACTAGATAATTCCTTCGGTCATAATATGACCGAAGGAATTAACAACACAGTTGGGAAAAGACTAGATGATGATTCCTTCAATGCACGTAATGACCATACATTCGCATTTGCATGTAATCTCCATAGGTAAGGTATAGATACAACTCTATACTTATGGTTCCATCAGTGGTATAGCTACGTAAATATCACTGTGTGGGCACAAAATGCTATCATTTTGTGCCCATATATAGATATTTCGGTATCGACCTATCCATGTATAGTCCTGTCGCGCCACTGCTTACGTCATCGTCTATAAAAGGGCTAATGACAAGTCTACCGTATCATTTCACCCTCTGGCAATTCGAATTAAAGTCATTGCATCCGTCCATACTAAGGTTTCGTCAAGGGCTTCACTTTAATTAACCGATACTCTACACTTTTTAACAGTACAGAAGCAGTCTGCAAACCTGATTACATTTAATTTTAAACCCTAATTTAATATGTTAGGGTATAAAATACCTTGGGGGTTGAATTAGGGAGGCCGGAGTCAATTTGCATACGAGTAAACCAGTTTTGCACGCGTCCATTGTCAAACGACATTTTGGTATATACAAGTGTGAAATATTTTACGTATAATATTTTTTAAATAAATTTTACTGATTTGGATTTGCATGATAAAGTGATTAGATTCTTTATATAGGTAGAACTAGACTGAAATTAGATTTTAGTATGTACCGGCTAAAAATCTAATTTTAGTCTAGTTCATTTTATACAAATGATATTAATGGTAACGTTAATTTTATTCATATGGACACATGAATGGACACATTATAGATTATTATTCTCCAAATATGTAGAATTAGTTTTGTTCGTGTAAGGCAACACTTGCTCAGAAACACTTAACCAGTCATTAGTTCTGGAAACGAATATATCGCAGCTGTGGCTTATACGAGTCCTACCACGAATCGCCTCCTTAAATTAGGATTTCATGATTTTTGGGGACTGCGATATGACCACCTGTGACAAGGACGGGGCCCGTTTTGTGTAATCCCCTGATGTGACGTCACATATTTTGAAATTTTAGGTCCCGCGTAGTGTTAGTGAAAACGGGCATAAGTTTTTATTTCTACTCATAAATACTTACCCAAAAATTGAGCTTTTAGAATATTTTTTGGATGGATACTTATAAAAAAGAGTACTTACATTTCATAAATTAAAAAGTCTGTGGCACAGTGGACACACTCAGCTCGCGGGCAGCCGGTCCTCCCTTTGCTTTTGTGCCACCGTTCCTCTTTTGTTACCAGTGTACTCTTTGCTGGACATTCCACTCGTTAGAGCACGCTTCTGGGGAGATTCAGCTGTTAGGTTATTTGGATTTGAGATTTTTTTTTATTGTTAACCTTTGGGTTGATGTTTTAAAATCGTTCAAATTTAAGTCGCAATCTCATGCCAGCGACAATCAAATGTCAAAAATGTAGGTAAATGCTATACAATTTTGACAGATTGAGACTGAGTTGAGATCAAAATCAAAAGTCCTTTAAAATCAAAAGTCCTTTATTCAAATTAGGCTGAGAATCAGCACTTTTTGAACGTCAAAATTACAGTAAGACAGTCCCCACAAAACGCCCGCCCTTCACCACTTCCTAGTGCTTTAGCTGGGAAGAAGAAGTAGCGGAACAAACTCCCCAGCAGCACAGCTGTCTGTTCAGTTAGAAGAACTAGATTCTATACAATAGTACCTATGCAAAATAATTTACGCAACACAATACATTAAATTATATTTTTGTCAAATAAAATAAACAATTTTAGTACTTAACTCATGTAACCTGTCATTATGTAAGCTGATCCTGGAGAAAGAACATAACATAAACATTGTCTTGAGTTAATCACAGCGACCAACTATTCTTATCGTTTAAGTAATCGTTGATAGAATAGTATGCCTTTGAACAAAGATTGGATTTAACTTTAATTTTAAACGCATTAAAAGGCAAATCTAGCAAAGAAGAAGGTAGCTTGTTATAAAAAGTTATACCAAGACCAACAAATGAGTTATGAACCTTATGAAGCCGATGAAATGGAGCACGTAATTTGTCCTTATTTCTGGTGTTAATATTGTGAATATCACTGTTTTTACTGTACAAATGTATATTTTATAGATTGCGAACGTTGGTAAAAATACGGGAACTGCCTGTCAGATTTTGAGTAAATTTTGCTGCCAGATCTTTAAAATAACCGACTAAACCAACTTCCAAAAAAAAAAAACACTACAACGTGAAAAATAACTTTAATTTTAGAAGTCGGTATCTTTGGTTTTGTATGTTCGTTTTTTGCCGTCGACTTTTGAAATTAAAGTTATTTTTCACTTTGTATATATTGTCTTTTTTGGAAGTCGGTTTTTTTTTTATTTTTATTTAAAAGTTTTTATTTTTCACCTTTTAGCTATAACTGTGATACCTACCCTACCCCACACAAATTCGAATACTTACTTCAAAATAAATTAGAACATCATCCACATAGACTAAGTGGGGAAAATACGTATCATTGAAGTTAACTTCTGAAAGTTTTACATGGGATCGACTACAAGAACTTCGAACCCTGAGAGGGTTATAACCCTGAGTTCGAACCCTGAGAGAATAAATCAAGAATCGTTCAAATCTCTGTAAAAAGTTACGAGTGGTCAAAGATAAAAAAAAGCGGCCAAATGCGTGTCGGACCACGCACAATGAAGGGTTCCGTACTTAATCCCAAAAACTACATTGTAATCCCAAAATAATTTGGGATAAGTACATTCTTTTCGACACGCACTGGATCGATTTTTTTTTTTCATTTTTCATTTAATATCGAGAAACATTAGGCAGTGGCGTGCACAGAGATTTCAGACAGGGTATGCACGGTTAAAATAAAATTAAAAACTTAAGTACCAGTTTCAGCTTCTTTCGGTTGGAGTCCCACCTACTAGATACGGGTAGGGTATCTAGTAGGTGGGACTCCAACCGAAAGAAGCTGAAACTACCCAGTACCTAGTTACCTACATACCCGACTCTTACCACACGGCGCCAATAGCTTCGCATGGCGTTTGTTTGCGACCACCACAAATATCCAAGTTATTTAAATCTGACCATCCGTTGTAGGTATATGTAGATCCAAATATATGATATAATTTTTATGTTGATTTGTACATAAAATGCAAGGTAAACAGTACAATATGTTTGTGTGTAAGTACACCTATAACTGTTAGCCAGTAACAATTATCATAATACTTTTTAAGTAAATAACGAGTAAGTAGCATTAGCTTTTTTTTGTGTTAAACCAAACCCCGGGTACAGACGGACCCCTTTGCAATCAATTTAACTTCTTCCTCAAAAGATAACGTCGAAAAAGCGGCAGATTTTAATTTATTTGAACACACTTGGCCCGCACAGCTCTCACGGGTATAATTTTTCGTTTTTACAATAAACTTACTAAATAATTACTTAGACAATCAATCACTTCCGCCCAGAAATACAACCGAACAATGATATTAAATCAATCGAAACAATAAATATGCCGAAAAACATAGCAATTACGAACTAATACGAACAAATAAATTGGTTAATCCGACTAAAAAAAGTTGATCCTCTACAATCAACAAATAAGCGGTGCTTTTACGGCGTCTCAATTTGGTCGGTTTGCAATGTAAGCTCTGCTTCTAAAACTCCAACACGCGCACACATTTTCACGCACACAGTCACACTTTTGCTGTGTACTACACGAGAATTCGCGGAATGCGTTGTATGAAAAATAAGCAAGACGTAGTAGTGCTTTTGCTCACACGGGAGCGCTGCCTGCGCGGTGATTAGGTGGCGCGTGTTCGCCGCTCCAACGAGTTAGTTCCATAAAAAGTAATAGATGGCGCGGAATCGCATTATAAACACGGGAATTCAATGACGGATTTTAAATTAGATTAATTAGATACCTACCATGTTTTTTTTTTTTTTAATTTAAATAGTTATTTATCATTTAGAGGGGCATGTATGTATGTGACTACAGGGTATGCAGAGCTTATTTGCATGTATGGAGTACACGCCACTGACATTAGGTAACTTCTCCATACTTCCGAAACGAAGCTCTACAGAATACTACCTCCCGTAGTCCCGAGCAAATTAAACTAAATCTGTAGATACTGGAACAAATCGTCGGTATTACTTAGGCAGCTAACACATTAGCGCAACCAAGCATGGCAACCAATCCGACGGCTGGTAACCGTTTGCGTTAGTCAGTCTGAGTTGTTCTTCTGAGGTCTGACATGCGTGTGGTATGTCACGGTACTTACATACTAGTGGCGGCTACAACTTGACTGCCTTAGGCGCTGTCTGCACAATACATGTATGGACAGTAAGGAAACTACGTACAGATGGGAGAGACCCAAGCGATAGTCGCGGTGCTCTCTCATGCCGGGGCTACACTATACGGACATCGCCGTTGATTATCGCGTTGAAGGTCGATAACCGTAGGTGTAGCCACCACTACGGATATAATTTGACAACGGTATTCACATTGCCGATGGCCTTTTTAATAGTTACTATACTCTATGGCCTATGGACGAGGGGTGTGAATTCAATGAGCATTGACGTTGACCGTTCAAGTGTGGCCTCAATTCATCGCGTTAAACAACGGAACAATTACCGCGATGTTTAAAGCCTTTAAAGCGCATATAGTGTAGCCGCGGCATCACTATAATTATGTATTGTGGCTTAGGGGTCTCGTCGATACGCGCGCCTTTGTGTGTGCCGTTTCGAACGTTTGTTCGTAGTTTCCCTACTGTCCATATTTATATTGTGCTCTCTGTCTAATTGATACGTCACAGTACAGTTAAGTTAGCTGGGCTACTGGCTTGATCCTTATGGACCGGTATATCGAATTGTATGCAGGATTGAAGTTTACTTCACACTAAAGATTTGCTCGGAAACTTCTGGTAACAGGAGCCATTTCTAGCCTGTAAAGAAAAAAATAAAAAAATAAATATGGTGGTATACGTCCCAAGAATAACCACTGAACTGATAAAGGCTTCCCACAGACAGGCGCGACGCGAATCTTTTGGGACAATTTCTATGAAAACTTCATGGGAAGTCGGGTTACGCCTTAAGTTTGTGGCCTATAGCTATTATTTATTATTAAAATGTCCCGTATATTTTACTCCTCAATAGACTCAGCATTTTTACGGTGACCACTTTTTAGTTTCCTTACAACAAATAAACAAAGCGCAGCTTTGGTCTAAAAAAAGCCGGACAAGTGCTGTCGGACCACGCACAATGAAGGGTTCCGTAGTTGAAAATAATTTATCCCAAAAATAATCTATGGTGTTGTGAGACCTTGCTTCTTGCCAAACATGATTTTAGGTAAACGCGAAGTACCCTTTAGGTTTTGATTTACTTGCGAGTAGGTATCAAAACATGTCGCGTAAATGACCGTATTTTTTTATTGCGTTGACTTAGAAGCTTGATTTTTTTAGAACTCCAAGGGACCATAGACTTACGTATCTGATATTCATTTCAACTTGATACCTCTGATGCGTTCCTGAGATAAAGGATCTTGACAGATAGACAGACGGACAACGAAGTGATCCTATAAGGGTTCCGTTTTTTCCTATTGAGGTACGGAACCCTAAAGACTAAAAGTCAAACCAGTATTAAAACACTTCATTTCACATTATTCCATTGTTTCAGCAATTTTAATTCTCAATTTCCTAACATAACTCGGTAAACATTAGATTTATTATTACAAAAAGAGAACATTGTAGGAACCACCCTGACTATGTATTTTCCATTTGAGTTTGTTCTTGCTACCGCGGCTGTTTTGGTCCGGGGTTACGGGCGACGTAATAAGAGCCAGGGCCTATCTCCGGATACAAATTACAAGGCACGTTGTTAGGCAGTGCAAGAGGTTGAAACCAAATAACGTAATTTTCCACTAAGTTGATTAAAGTTCAGATAGATGTCCTATTGTTGCAAACTAGATTGCCTTTTGTGGCACTAATTGCTAAGCGATGAAACTTTAGTGGGTAGTTTAGCGTAATGATTACGAGTTTCGTGTAATTGGACCAGGTTTTAGTGTCGTGGCTTTTTATAGTAATGGTGGAGCAGAGAACTGGTCGATCCTTCAGGTTAAGCTACACTTGCCGCGGTCGGTCCGCGGATGGGTGACCATCTTTACATAGGTAGGTACCGAGACTTCTCCGTACCTCGGAAAGCACGTTAAGTCGTTGGTCCCGGCTGTCATTCGTGGATTTTTGACAGTCGTTACGGGGTCTCCAAGCAGTGTACCATAGATATAAGAAAGAAGGAGATGTGCCTAGTATGTTAAAATGTATCGGAACCATGTGTCTCCACTTTTTCCCTTTGTCACTTTCATGATTTTAAAGACAAATACGGTAAAATGCTTTTACTTTCATGTTGAAAGTGATTCCATGGTTAACATGGCTTCGGCTTTTACAAGAAACCACTGAACAACACGGCTTTCTTATAAATTGTCACGGTCACAGTCGAAAGCGCACCAGTTCGCGGAGACGGAATTTGTACTATGAACGGCACATACTGAGCATGTCGCGCAGACACATTTTCGCCCGGTTGCCACTTCTCCTGTTTTTATATTTCTATGAGTGTTACCAAAGGTTATCCCAGTTACTGGGTTGTGGAGGTCAGATAGGCAGTCGCTCCATGTAAAATACTGGTATTCAGCTGCATCCGGTTAGACTGGAAGCCGACCCCAACATAGTTGGAAAAACGCAGGCAGATTCGATTGGTGGAACAGAGAAAAGTATAGAGTCAATCTGAATTCTCAATGCTTTGAATTTTTGAAGCTTTTCTAACCACACAAACTCACGTCTCCTTTCCATGGGGGTAGGCAGAAACTCCAGAACGTCGTTTGCCACGTTTCTAATCAGTAATTGTGAAAGTAAGTCCAGAAAAAAAGTCGGGAGGTGTCGAGACTCTTGGGACACCCGCTTGGAACGAAGTTCCTTACGCGCGCTGTATAATACGAGTATGTAACACAGAGCCATAATCGGTGAGTTGCAGAAACGAATTTTAGTTTAATGGAGACTTTAAATTGATGCTGTCACTTTCATTTTGATAACTAATATAAGGGATGGCATGAATTTCAAGTATCCATTAAACTAAAGTTCGTTTCTGCTGTTACTATGGTCTCAAGTTTAAAGTGTCAAAAGTTTTTGATGTGTACAATGTACATCTTTCCTCTCGCTTTCCTGCAATCTGTGGGAGTGATTTCGTGAAAAAGGACGGAAGTGTGTAACAGGAAGTGAAAATATATTTCTAAAAGTTTTGAGTGACAGATTGAAATGTTGCCGTACCTTTTATGTTCCTTAACATCACTACACAGTATAAAACAAAGTTGCTTCCCGCTGTCTGTCTGTACCTATGTATGCTTAGATCTTTAAAACTACGCAACGGATTTTGATGCGGTTTTTTTTAGTACATAGAGTGATTCAAGAGGAAGGTTTATATGTATAATAAACGCGGGCGAACCCACGGGCAAAAGCTATTTTTGACTATAAAGTAGGTACTTTACTTATACCAAGGTGGGATGTCAGATGTTACACATCATTACGCGGCTACTGTAAGGATTGCTCGTTTTTTATAGTTTTTAGCAAGCTAAAAAAAAAAACTATACTAGATGCCTCTGTATTAAAAAACTGTAGTATGAATGAACGCTTATTCGTTAGAGGTAACTTCTACCAGTCAACTCCTACTTACCGCAAGGCGCATTAAAGAATTTTATTAAAATAGCTACCTACTTATTACTTCATGATTTATTTTGTTATTGTTATTAACTTTTTATGCAAATTCAGTTTTCATGTATAATTTAATTTTAATTTTAGTTTCTACGATTTAAATATTTAACTTTAAGTCTAAATGTATCAAACAATATTTTTTGCTGTGCCCTGAGAGGGTCTACAACTGCTCTTACTTAGCTTTAAGCCTTTTGTTAATATCTTATTTAACCTTGTGGAACGCAAATAAATGAAGAACTTCGTTCCAAAAATCAACAACAATAACAAGGTTTTGTTAAACTTATCTATCATTTTCGTTCTATAGGTATTGTTGCATAACTAATGCTAACATTATCCTCTTTATATCTAGTCGCACAATAATAACGGTGCAACTATCAACATTCTTAGAATATCTAGTGCCGCTTACTCTTTAACGATTGTCATCGATCTTCCATCATGTCGCCTGATCGCCTCATCTTCCAGTGACTGTCACAAAGAAAAGGGGATAAAATATACCCTCACTTGAGCACGAGCCTTGACGATGGCCATTCGTCTAGGTCCTAAACTCAATGTGCTTACTTTTGCTTTTCAGTGATCTCTGAATATTTTTCGGTTTTGTGACTTACGCCGTACCTATTCAGTGGCCTTAGTGTAGTGCGAGTTTTTATACTTTCTCGATCGCGTTTACGTTAGCGTTAACTTACGTCAAATTGTATGGAATAATTGTGTTTCCCATTATTGTCACCAGACGGCGGTTATACGATTTCATTTCAGTACAAATTGAAGTTATCGTTAGGGGATGCGCTGTGGTAGCCCGCGAAATTATTTTTTTTTTGGGTTTTTTGCAATTTGCAGGTCCGTGGCAGGTTGTATCTTGATCAAAATATGATACGCGGCAAGATACAACCTGACACGGACCTGCAAATTGCATAAAACGCAAGAAAATTTGAATTTCGCGGGCTACCACAGCGCATGCCCCTTAACGTGATCGAATAAGTATAAAAACGCACTGAGGCCTCTATACTACTAATTGGATGCAGTACAATTACTAGAATGTGGGCCAAATTAGGAAGCATAAATATAGATCTTTCTTTCTTTTAGATATTGAGGAGGCCTTGACCTATTACTTAATATTTACAGTCAATGTCAAATAGCATTTCATCCCTGTATGTTGTAATGTCAACAGTATACTTATGATGATAAATAGTACCTACACAAATAAATAAACAAAAAGTGTATTTCAATGAGGCTATCAAAACGCACTTTTGAACGTTAAAAATTATTATGAGGAAAGAGAAGAATTTAATCTAGTAGCCCCTTCCAAAAAAAATGATTTTAGAATTTTTTGCTGACATTATTTAGACAATCATAAGTAGGTACCTACATTAGTGAAGTGGGTATACTAAAGGTCCACCTCTGCCTAATCCGTCGGGGATTAATAGGCGTGATGTTATGTTATAAGTGAAGATGTACAGTGGGCTGCACCAGTTGGGTACCCCAGTTGTATTAAAATTTTCATACAACTGTGGTACCCAATTGATGCAGCTCACTGTACCTAGAATACTACAATAGGTAGGTATAAAGTATTTGCAAATTAAGCAATCAAAGATCAATATTTAAGACTAGCTATAGCCCGCGGCTTCGCCCGCATGCATGTCGGAAAATATCCCACGGGAACGTACTACCGGGAAATCCTTCCTTGTTCCTTGTCTACATTATAAAGGGAACTTCTGTGCAAAATTTCAGGTTTCTAAGTCCAAGGGTTTGGGCTGGGCGTTGATGAGTCAGTCAGTCAGGACTTCTCTTTTTATTGATTTAGATAGATAGATGTTTTCTTATGAAAATTGTTAGTATTAGAATGTTTGACATCTCATGAAATACCCACGCTTCATAAATCACTGTCCTAATAACTATTATTACTATTAATCAAATTACCATATAGTTTCACAGTCTACGGGTCCGTGTTTACGGCTCGTCTCGTGATTTGAACCCGTTACTTGCGGTTGGCTGGTCTCGCGCGTAATATTCACTTTCCTATTCCTGATTACATTGTTTTGTTTAATTTTCTTACTGAAAGTGGTAATCTCGCGTCCGAATCAGGATTCGTGCTATTTACACTGTTCCGCGAGCAGATGATGCTCGGAAATATGGATTATGCAAGTTTTGAACGCAGCAATCTGAACTGAACAAACAGCACTGGCTTGCAACTAGTGAAATGTGGTTGTATTATGGGTTCCTACACATCTGCTGAACTCTTCAAGAAAACAGGCGCGCACGATGTTAATGTTGAATAATTTTTTTTTTCTTTTATTTCAGGTAAGGCCCAAAATATAAATAAACAGAAAAATTACAACAAAGGAGCTGTATCCAAAGTAAGTTTCAGTAATTTAATAAAAACCGTATAAAAACTAACAGTAGGAAAATCAAGATTTATGTTTGGAAGAAGATACACACATACACATCCCATTATATACATCCCATTTGCTAATCAATAATTGTATAGGTATTCCAACACTAAGGCTCGTATTTATAATCAAAGTAATTACTTGCTACTAAGTAATTTCATACTTGAGGGTAGAATTCCTAAGTAAAGAAAGTGTTGACTATTACTTGGTTAAGAATTCTAAGCTTTGACAGTTCTAACTTCACGCAATTAACTAAACTATAGAAAGAAAATCATTGCTTGAGCAATTACTTTGACTTAAGTAATTACTTTTACTTGAACATAAATATGAGTGTAAGAATGGGCACAAAAAAAAAACAACTGACTTCCAAATATAAATTTTAATTACGGAAGTCGGTATCTTTGGATATGTTTTAGTATTTTGCCAACGACTTCCGAAATTGAAGTTATTTTTCACTTTCTAGTGTTTTTTTTGGAAGTCGGTCGTTTGTTTTTTTTATTTTTCACGTTTTAGTTAGGTATGGTACCTACCCCACACCAATTCGTATACCACTACTTGCTATGTAAACAACAGTGACAGGAAGTATTAGAACGTCATCAAGACACACAAAGTAGATACAATAGAAGTTTTATTGATATGACGGCTATTGCCGTATTAAATAAGTACGTATTATCGAAGCTAACTCAAAAATTACCCAAGCATAGTTAACCGCGCAAGCTTAGGTACTTTACCAAAATGAAAAAAAGAATTTTCAAAATCGGCCCACAATTGACGAAAATTTATGGATGACCAAACCATACATAAAAGAAAACAAAATATACATACAACATACAGACGAACAATAACCTTTTTTTGAAGTCGGTTAAAAATAGGAAATACAAAAGGATTTTATGTAGGTCCTCTAGGTTTAGTGAGAGACATAATTAAAAGCTAGATCTCGGTTAGGTTACATAAAATGGCACAAAACCTTTTCTAAATTGCTTTTTCAAGCAATGTTATTATGTAAACGAACGCCTGTCAGGAACATCTCTATTCATATTGCGAAACAAAAATATTGTTTCAAAAGATTTTACCAATATTTTTTTAAAGCAATATCGAAGGAATTATTTCAGATCGATAGGTACGTTCTTGTACCTACCTAAAAAACGGTGCCTTATCCCTTAAGGAATTTCCATTGCGGACTCTATTATGATTTCCTATTATGACGACACGGTTGGCGCAGTGGTTGAGCGATTGACTGCTGCGCAGCATGTCGCGGGTTCGATTCCCGCACGAAACCAATATTTGCACGACCTACAAGTATTTGTTCCGAGTCTGGGTGTTTTTCTATCTATATATAATATGTATGTATTTACAAAAAAAAAAAAAAATGTATATAAGTAGTTTATCAGCCATCTCGTTACCATAACACAAGCATTAGGTTGCTTAGCTTGGGACTAGATGGCGTTGTGTGAAATGTCCAAGGATATTTATTTATTTTATTTATTATTTATGAGTCCTATTATTATCTTTCGATGTTTTTTTAGACCATTAATTCATCATGATCATATCATCATAATCAGCCTATAATGTTCCTAATGTTGGGACACAGGCCTCCTCTTTGTGAGAGGTATTGGGCCGCGTACTCCAACACACGGGCCTAGTGCGGGTTGTTAGATATTAGTATAGTCATGTCTTCGAATTTTTGGTTCTAGTTTTCCTTCACCATTTATTCTTAGCCCCATGAAATAGGGCGGTGGGACTGCGGCTTAAGCTAAGTTTTCTGTTCTATTCTGAGAATTCAGAAATAGCCTTCAGTCGATCTCCAATCCACTTGCATACATAAAATAAGTTAGCCCTGTGGCCCCTGTGTGTGATGAGTTGATGACCTCGGACATTTTTTTAGTAGGTGTACATACGACAGGCTACACGTCTGCGGTAACAAAACCAGTATAAGCTGGCCTCGTGTTCTATTGAAATTTCGGGGGGTCGGTGCAATTCTTTCATTCATTCAAAACTCTCTTCCTCTGAACTATCTATAGAATTGATCCAAATGCATACATCGACCGACAGGTCACTAATAGTCCACAGCTAACACCGTTATCGGCTCAAACCATTCCCCCCACCCCACCGACCCGTAACCATTCAAAGATCAGGCTTTCCTACCTCACCAATAACCGTCACATTTAATGGCAAGATCCATTGTCATAATGATGTCGTCAGGCGTCCTTCACGAACGTTACGTTACGGAGTCGGTCTCGAGAGCGAGGTGACACGGTTCACCGATCAACCGTATGCCACGATGGGCCACTATAGTTATACATACGTGTCTATTATGTAATTAGTTAATGACGTCACGGTTCACGCGTATTGTGAGCCGAGAATGTTAGTAGTTTATTGAGTGCGAGTTTTTGTTATGGAGATGGTGGAAAAAGTGATGAAAGTATACCATACATTATCTATTATGTATATTCTAATATTATAAAGTGGGAAAATTTGTTTGTTTGTATACGTAGGGGGATCTTTGGAACTACTGATCCGATTCCGAAAATTATTTCATTAATTATTTAAGGGAAGCTACAGTATTGCCGAGTGTCATAGGATATATTTTGTGTTAAAACAAGAAGTTGCACGCGGACGAAGTCGCAGGCAGAAGGTAGTTATTTATAACATCTTCGACTACTAGACTGGCCAAAACACTGAATTATACTAGATATTGATATATGAAAGATTAGTCATAATCGTAATTTTGCTTTTGTTATGAGAATTGGTTATTTAGATAAGCGAAAAACTGTCACTACTTTAAAGCTGAGAGAGTAATCAGTATGTTAAAAGCTTTCTGAGTTGACTTACTTGCACCTGTGCCACTGCATTACAGGATGTCTCTGCGACAGTCCGTTGGGAATTTCGGATGGACACAGTCCTGCACATCCGGTTCAATTATACAACGTGCCGCAATGGCGACATTAATTAAAGACACAGGTAGGTTTAGTGGCCAGTTATCATAAAAAACTTTTTTACAAAAACAAAAACCGACTTCCAAAAAAAACACTACAAAGTGAAAAATAACTTTAATTTCGGAAGTCGGTGTCTTTGGATCTGTATTTTAGTTTTTTGCCACCGACTTCCGAAATTAAAGTTATTTTTCACTTTGTAGTGTTTTTTTTGGAAGTCGGTTTTTGTTTTTGTAAAAAAGTTTTTATTTTTCACTTTTTAGTGGTTCAGTTTGTAATTTATCTAAGTTACAATAACCCAATGTCAACTGCTCATCACGTTTTACAAAATGTTGCTTTTCCCGATGCAGGGACGTTAATTGTTGAGGAGTTCTCTTAGTAAGAACCAGGAGAAATGGAGCTCATGGTGAAGTCACCATTACCATTATTTTGACGAGCATAAACCATATTAAAGTAATCGAATCGCAACCTGTTATATACTTAGATATAATTGAGTATTTCCGAGGGCCCTCTGTGGTCTTCATCATCAGTTCCAGTTCACCGAATGGTACTTTCCGAGAGTAAATGCACGAGTTACTATAAAAAATACCGAAATCGATATAGGTGTGCCCATAAAATTTGAGGGTTTCCCTCGATTTCCATGGGATCCCATCATCAGATCCTGATTTGATGATCATGGGACCACTTGGGAAGTATACCCTTTCGAACAAAAAAAGAAAAATCCAAATCGGTCTAGCCATTTTCGAGTAATCGGGGAACACACATAAAAAAAAAAAAAAAAAAAAAAAAAAAAAAAAAAAAAAAAAAAAAAAAATATTCCGACGAATTGAGAACCTCCTCCTTTTGGAAGTCGGTTAAAAATTATAAAGATAAAATAATTCATAAATTGAAAAAAAAAACAAACTAAATAATAACCAAAATTATTGCCAAAGGACTCATTCATGAAGCTATAGTTCTATGTCAGCGGGTAAAAGGTCGTTGACCGACATCTTTGTTCATCGTTTGTCTATTGTTCTGACCCTTCTAAGTGGCCTCATGAAATGAATTAATTTTTTGCATAACCCCAGAAAATAATTCGAGTGGCGTAGCCATTTTTTCTCGTTCAATTCATCTCTGTGCTACAGGTTGCTCCAAGATGTTATTTTAGAAAATTGCAAATAAATAAATAATTAGTAACGTTTAATGAAATTAAAATATCTTGTAAAACGAAAATGCGGAACTTTATACGCGTGTCAAAATAATGTCGTCATTGCAGAGGGACGTTGTATAGGCGATGCAGATGTTGTTATAGTTCGCAAATCTTCTTATGTTCTGTGGTGAGCACAGTTATTGTATCATTCTGTAAATGTCATTTCCTATGAAGGTAGGTTCCACTTTGCTACTTTTTCATAGGTCTGATTTACGCCGAGAGCCGCCTGTTACGTGTCCCTTCTGACGTCGACATTGACTCAAGAACACAAAGACCCTTGATTTGCCTATGTAGGTAAATCAAATATCGTTGTACGACGAGGGAGTTCGATAATGATAAGTTGAAATAAATCGTAAACGGCAACATACACAGAGCACATGGGAGATGAATATTTATTAAAGTAAAGTAAGAAATACAAGGTTTTATGAAAATTATAATAAGAATAAAAGAGGTGTTCATTCTCGATTAACTGAACTGGATTATCTTGCTCCGCGTAACTGGAATTGTCAAGTCTACACTAGCTTAACAAAGCGATCCATTATTTTTCAAATGCGGCGTGGTCGAAAGAACCACGATTACATTGTGATAATAGAGATTGAAATATTATCTGAATAGATTTATAATTTATGGTAAAATAATAATATACTTTAACTTAAATAAAACATTACAGATATATACTCGTGGCTACAAACGCACATGAATGTAATTATTATCAATCAAGTCAGTATCTACGCAATCGTTTCGTAAAACATTTGTATTATTAACAATAACAAAACAACAAACCATAATTCTAAACCAAATAATTCTATGAAATTATCTAAAACAAAAAATAAAGAAGCTCAGTGAACACCATCAAAAGGAAATTCAAAGAAGTGGCTTTGCATCCTGACCTGAGGCACTTCACAAATTGCTTTTTGTACGGATTTGTTCACAAAAATCATTTAACTTCGCCCCAAGTTACAATGTAAACGAGAACTGAAAGACAGACAGAAATACACCAATAAGCAGGTATAGATAAATAAAGGAATTTAATAGAATTGAGGTGACTTCAAAGACAGTGGAAGAGGGGTTATAAATGGTAAATTTTTGAAATTGAATCCGTTTTATTCATACGCCCACATAGCATTAGATAGCAGAAAAGAACTCTTTTTTTAAATCAGTTATCAAACACCCCATAACTATATGAATAAGTAAACCACGCCAGTTAAATGACAAAGAGTGTTTTTTTAAATAAATATCAATAAAAGTTTACAAAGCCACGAACAATACAATGACACTGGGCAATACGAGAGACCGTGCGAAAGAATTTTAAATAAAGGCCATATCTGATTCGCAAGGGGATGCAACACAATAAATATTTAAAGAATTGTTTCATGCCGACTCGGGAATGGAAGAAAAACAGTTTACCAGATTATATCAGTATTTGCAGCTTGTTTGCGAAGTGAAACTTGTTATTAAGTTGTTCATAGATGATAAACTACCTGCAGTAGAACATGTCTTGTTATGCATTACCACAGGCGGCGGCGACTTCCTTCAATACAAAGTCGCCGCAGGAATTTTGAATAATCCTATCATAGTGTTTGCTATTCACGTTTCTAGCTCCTCAGTTAGGATTAGGCATTCAGTGTTAGTCATATTTTGCTATATTTAGAATTTTACTAAGAATAAATAGATGTTTTATAAACAGCTAGCATATTAGCAGATTTGCTATATTTCAAAATCGTTTGAAGTTATTTACATATTTTAAACCAATAAAATTGCAGATAAGATCAAACTTCTTTTGCTATAGCTATCTAACTTTGCAGAACTTTGAGTGGCCCAGGGCTATGAGTTAAATGTTTAACCAAAACGATATAATCGAAGGCTAACTTTGATTGATTGCGTTTCATTTCCTTGACTCCAGTCATTAGCTGGACTTCACTTTGAAATGTGTTTATTGAGTTTAAATACAGGTTAAGCTTGAGTTTATCTTTTCTTAGATTATTGCTTATAAAAGTTATAAACATTGCGATGTTTTGACGGCTCTAATTTACTTGTAACTGTTTTGAATTTATGACTGTTATTCTACTCTAGATTCAGCCACAAGGGTTAATTTCAGTTCTGAGAATATTTCTTAGTTATGGAACTTTCTAGACTGAGTAGGATATTTGCTTAAACTTCCAGACTGTTTCAATTCTAAGTCTAGCGAAGTAATTTGTATGTTACCTATGTTATAATATTAGGCAAATACTTAAAAGTAGTTAATGGATAACACTATTTCATAAAGATACTCGTAATATTTGTTTTCGGTCCCTCCAACGAGGTGACAGCGTGACGATACCATGGTCCATGACGTAATGATTTATAGTGTGTACTAACGTTATTTGGCTCGTGAATTCTGTTGTACAGCCGAGATTGAACGATTTTTTATCGTCAGTTACCAGCCCTAGGGGTTGTAAAAATGTGAATCCCCTTAAAATCCGGCCATTGCTTTTAAGTGACGCCTGTTCAAACACGCTAAGACTGTAAAACGATGTTGTTTTAATATTTAATGATGCCACGTAATTTAATTTTGTTTGCGAAACGTTAAGAATTCACTGAGGCAGAAAGTACTAGATATAAATTCAGACGTTTTTATGATGGACTTACTCGTAAATAGGTTGATGATATAAAAATTGAGAGACTTGACTCAAGAATGTTTATGGATAAGTTTCATCAAATTGCAGAGTTACAGAAACAAACTCCCGGAATGATACGGGTACGTACGTTAAATATCCGAACAGATGTAAGAAACCCTGGTAACAATAACAGTGTTGAAGGCGTACAAACTTTAAGTAGAGTTCTGGGTACGCTTGTTGCCACAACTTTTGAAATTTCAGTTAACAATTTATTACAGACGAAGCAATTTAACAAACTTAGCAAAGACAGTTGTGTAAGATCTTAACGTTGTACAATTGCACGGGGGATTACATGTTCCTCTGTACCTCGGAAAAGTGGAACACGGGTATTGAACTATATTTGAGTTGTAAGTCTTGTCTTTCTTACCTGTAGTTTTAATGATCAGTTGTAGTGGTGAATATTTTATTTCATGAAACTACTTTATTGAGTTAAGTGATACTTACAAAGAATAGACTGTGATATTCTGTTTTCTTTTTAGCTTCATTTTCTGCATTATCTGCACTTTAAATTATTACGGATTTGCAGATCTTTGCTACTATTATAAGAATCTGGATCATGCATTATGCTCTCATGCACGAGGCTGTGGATTGAAATCCGGGCAAGTGCCAATGTGACTTTTTCAATTCATATGTTCTATCTGAGTTTATCTTGGACATTACTGACATCGGTGAAGGGAAACATCGCGAGGAAACCTGGACTTATAGTTTATAAGTCTGAAATCACCAACCCGTCTTGAGCAAGCGTGGTAATCAATGCTCGTGCCTTCTCTGTATGAGAAGAGGGCTCTGCCCTGCAGTGGGACAGTAATAGGCTGGTATTATTATTTCCTTTATTTCTTATGTATTTACATATAAATTACATGTTTAAATGTTAAAATATAAAAAGTATAAAAACATTTAAAAATACAAAAAATTGTAGCCCACCGGTATTGGGAACAGGGTCCAAGCTAACGCCTATACGCGCCGTGTCCAGAAATACCGCTTTCTGGATCAAGCCCTTGATCCAGCTGCCTAACGAACGAAAGCCTCCTCAGGTTGATCGAGGCTCTTGGCTATTATTATTATGCATTATGCAGCTGCTTTTTCGGTCTTATTTGTCAAGCGTGTGCAATTAAATTTTTTCTTTATTGTGTCATTTCATTCCGTTCATTTTTTCCTTATCTTGAGAACATTTTAGTTTTAACTTTCCTAATTGTTTCATTCCGCCATTTTCGCTCCTTTACTTAGCGTAGAAAATCGTCTCTTTATCTGATAATGTTTGTGGGATCTAATTCCCGTTACTGATATGTGACTAATGAACCGGGCACGACTGTTATCCGGGCACACGGCCGGATAGACGGGGATATCCTGCTAAAGGAGATTATCCTCACCCTCCTAAGGATAAGTGCGTGTGTGTATATGTATCAAGTTTCTTTTGTTTACTGCCTTCTTGATTTGTCTAATGCGATTTCGTGCATTTGTGTAGAGACAGAAGTCTGTCTTCATATGGTTTCAAAATGTACGGGAATTATTGTAGACCTCTCCATTGTGTATTTCTATTATCTTATAGGTAGTACCTACCATACTGAAACGCTGTTTATTTAGTTTAGCACACAAAACTAGATCAATGTATACACAATAGATTTTTTATTGTTATCTGCACACCTGTCAATCGACGTTTAAAGAGTTAACAAATAGTTTCTGCTCCATCCTACATAGTATTTAACCAAAGTCCAATCCTTTTCTCGACGATTTCAATCAAAAATATCGATCCGTAAACATTGTATTATTATTCCGTTTCAGGTGATCGACTTATCTGAAACTTGGCCCACGTTACGTCAAAGGGGTCTAATTTTGAACTTGATATTGAGTTGTCGTCTACCGTCGCCGGCTTACGGCAACACACGGCATCCGATGCAACCGTGCCGTGAAACCGGCTCGAACCGGTTTCTGCAGAATTTAATAAAGTCTTCGTATTTTACGATAGCAATCGTAAAAGTTTGTGATCGTACGCCACGAGTATAATGTTTTGGATTTTATGATACCAGTTTTCTTTCTTGAATTAGTTATTATAGTGTTATTAATTTATTATGTTTAATAAGATTAAGTTGTGGATTTGTTTTTTGGATTATGTCATTCTTTTATCACCCGATGACAGTTTATTGGAAGGGATTATGTTGCATCGATGGCATTTATTACTTATTCAAAATTAATTGAGTTGTCCTTCGAAATTGGACGTCAAAGCAACTTCTAGTTTATTTTTAATGTTTACCGTATTGATTGCTACATTACTTTATTTCTAATAAATTATTCAGTCAGCAAAATACCCAGCCTTTTGAAACCACAGCGGTAATAATATAAAATTAATGTTAAATATCCAGGTGACTCACTTAAAACAGTAAGTACTTAGCACCAATAATAACAAAATATAACTTAATAAATGTACAATACGAGTCTATATCATTTACATCAATAACCACCGATCGGAAAATCAATAAAAAATTCATATATATTACTAAAAGTCATCGAGAAGAGTAGAGAGTTTTCCAATGTCGCATTCCCGGGGGTGAAATAAACGTGAATTTTATACCTACATAACGTGGGTCGTCTGTCCCGACATAATTCAAATTAAGCTCATGACAGAAGGGTCGGCGAAACGGGGTAGCACTTGGAGGGTCGAAAATGTTTGGAGAAGGCTCTCGTCTGTATAATTTATCTTTCAGATCTGTTGGAACGTCTTCTTGCCTTGTCGGATTGTGAAGTGGTAAATGTTTTGATGTCCTGAATAATGAGATCTGGATGGTGCTTGATGTTGACGCCATCTTGAGTGGGTTTTTGTGATTTTTGATCGAGTATGACAGGGAATTCTGTTTTTAAGTCAGTATGGCGATTTTTTTGTGTAAACTATAATATTGTTGCGGTTACTTCGTAAATATTCATAACATAAGCATGCATCAGCCTAATTTTCCCACTTTCACTTCTGGGACACAGGCGTCCTCTTCCTGGGAGAATTGGTGGATGTCACATGTCTTCGAATTTTTGGTTCTAGGACATGCCGGTTTCCTCACGATGTTTTTCTTACCGTTTTGAGAGCAGTGATGAAATAATTTACAAAAAGTAAAGTCCCTGCTTGGGTTCGAACCCACGTACACAACTCGTAAGTCGCGGCCGTTACCACAGCGACACCAATCGCTCTATAATATTTCTCTCACTCGTAAATATTCGATCTAGGGCTTTATTAATCCAAAAGAATAAAAATTACATCTTTTCATACCGAGACTCCTCCGTGCCTCGGAAAGCACGTTAAGCCGTTGGTCCCGGCTGTCATTCGTGGATCTTTAACAGTCGTTACGGGTCGTCAGAAGCCCGAAAGTCTGACAACCAGTCTTACCAAGGGGTATCGTATTACCCAGTTACTGGGTTGTGGAGGTCAGCCAGGCAGTCGCTCCATGTAAAATACTGGTATTCAGCTGCATCCGGTTAGACTGGAAGCCGACCCCAACATAGTTGGGAAAAGGCTAGGCAGATTGATTGAATAAAAATTACGTTTTTCTTTTTAACGTCAGGTTCTAACTGTTTCCTATAGATCCATTTACATATCAATATACATTGCTGAGCGCAGGTGGATGCCATTTCCCATCCATCATTCACCAAAGTACGGTCCCCTATGCAACTTTGAGTTGTATGTACTCACTTGAATTAATAACAGAGCAGTATAAATGAGTGATGAAGGGTCTATACAGCCGGTCGATTCTGTAAAAATCTCACCGTGAAAACTTAGGTGAAGTGAGTTGGTTTTTGCTAGGAATTCACACTATTGACAGCTCACTCCACGCTCACTTCACCTAAGTTTTCACGGTGAGATGGTTACAGAATCGCACTGCAGTATACATACGGCACGGTTCTTTTTTTTCTTGTTGTGAATATGGCATTTATAGGTGTCAATCAATTTTGTTATCTTATTTCATCACTAGCTTTTGCCACCGGCTTCAGCCGCGTGGATGTCGAAAAATATACCACGGCACGGGTACGTACTACCGGGAATTCCTTCCTTATTCCTTGTCTACATTATAAAGGAAACCTCTGTGCAAAATTTCAGCTTTCTAGGTCCAAGGGATTCGACTGGGCGTTGATGAGTCAGTCAGTCAGGACTTCTCTTTTTAGGGTTCCGTACCTCAAGAGGAAAAAACGGAACCCTTATAGGATCACTCGTGTCTGTCTGTCTGTACGTCTGTCTGTCACAGCCAATTTGCTCCGAATCTAATGGACCGATTAAGTTGAAATTTGGTAGGTACACATAGGTATATGAATTTCTGTGACCCAAACACGTACGGCTAAAGTTAATAAATGAATTTTTAATATGGGGGTCACTTTTAAGGGGCAAATAAGGAAATAAAAAAAAAGTTTTGCAAACTGTACCGTGTGACATATCAAATGAAAGGGCTTAACACTATGAGAATTTTAAATACTTATATTTTTTTATAATTTTAAAATAAATAGGTTTAAATTTATTTAAGAAAATAAACGAAAATTGACCATTCCACCCTTCCCCCCTTATCTCAGAAACTACTGAACCTAAAATTTAAAAAAAAAATTACAGAAAATACGTAATAGTGAGTACCTGTAGATTACAGGAAAACCTGTAAGAAGTTTGTAGTCTTAAAATAACATGGTAAATCTCTCAATATTGTGAGTACAATAGTATATTATGCAATTAGTGAATAAAGGACGGATTTAAAGCGAGGGTCATAGATGAATCACGAGCTAGTGAAGGATTCTAACGATTGAATCACGACCGTAGGGAGTGATTCATGATGATTGAATCACGAGCGTAGCGAGTGATTCAAGTGTTAGAATCCTGAGCGACGCGAGTGATTCATGACCCTCGATATAAATCCGTTTTATTCAAGAGTTGCATACTATACTTTATACCATGACTACGAGAAAAAGAAAGATTTAAGTGAAAATAGACATAATAATATAATGAAGAAAAAAGAATGTTAAATTGGCTTTGCTGAAACCAGCCGTGATTTTTTGGTTACCTAGCAAGTTTTCCACTATATCGGCCGGCTCTTTCATAAACTCAGGTGTTAACACATCTTCATCACTAGAATGCATTTTTAATCAATTAGAACAACACTAAACAAACACAAAATTAAAGATTAAAGTAACACTAAACTTTGTGTTCGTACAACTTACAGTATTCAAAATAGCGCCAATTTACTAAGGACAGCAAAGAACACAAAACAGTTTTTATTCTAATGCTAAACTTCTTGTCGAAAATGTCGACCAATCAAATTGAATTTAGAACACATCAATATAGGTCGAATACACAGATTACACTTACACTAGATACGGCAAGCCATCCGACCAAGCGTGCCCTGCATGTTCGACAGTTCGTACTAAAAAAGTCTGTTAGCTCAGTGACTAAGCGATTGAAACAATTCGGTTTACTTTGAGCACATCACTAAATGGCTGGTGTGAACGATAACGTAGGTATAAAAAAGATGACACATTCGGTTTTCATACTATCTAATAACATGCCGTATCTAGCCTAGCAACTCTAAATCTGTGCTCGAATACATTGGTGTGTTCCATTTTCAAACATCAAAACAGTGAGTAAAAGTGCTTTTTATTCACTGTTTTCAGTGAATAAAATAAGCTTTTTAGAGGGGGAATGGTATAAACTTACATTTAGGTACTGTTGGAATGTATGGGAGAAGAACATGCTAAGTTTGATAGTTTGATGCATAATGTTAAGTTTGTTCTTGGGACAATTTTATACCAACTACGGACCCTTCATTGTGCGTAGTCCGACACGCACTTGTCCGGTTTTTTTATTTATAGAGACAGATAATCATCATCATTGGCAGCCATGTTCCACCCACTGCACCGCTAAGTATAGGCGTCCTTCCTTCTGTGCCATGCTTCCCTGGTCCGTGCGAGTCTCATCCAGGTCTTCCCTGCGATCTTCTGTAGGTCGTCCACCCATATTTTTAATTTACTTACTTACACATACTTTTAAATCAGCTTCAGAATCAATAGCTATTGACATTTCAAACTCCGTTTCAGAATTCTTCAGAAACCGGGCATCAGGTATATTATTTAAAATGTAGACTTTCTAAAGCAGGGTCAGGGAAATTAATTGTTAAGCAAATTGACATCCTGCGTCAATTTGCCGTGTTAGTCATTTCATACAAACTTTGTGATTGGAATGTACCTACGGAAAATTGAAGTAGTAATAAAGTCGATATGCTTAATTTTACGTGAGATAACCGACCTCCTAATGGCCAAATCGAAACGAATATGAAAATGATTTGCACTTTTTGCTTTTAATACATTTTCTATTGAATAAAACCTATGTAAATATCAACTTATCAAAACTTTTTATTATTTCATGTCGTTATTCCCCATAGTGATCGGGAATGCGAATCCCGTGTCGAGCAAATGGAATAATCCGACTCTAATGAGTATGCAGTTCTCAGATGATTATCCTTCTAATTAATACAAGTCATCAGAAATGCTTGCGTGATTTTAATAGTGAACTGTTCACTCGTAAAGGTTTTCAAGATATAATGGGTGACTACTGTCTGAGTATCCACTAATTAGTGGATATCAGACAGTTCATTTTATGCATTTTTATACTATTTGATGTGACAATGTGACTGACACACACCACAACTACATACTTTGCACTTTTTTTACACAGCGACAACTTTTAATAAAACCGGTCAAGAGCGAGTCGGACTCGCGCACCGAGGGTTCCGTTCCGATTTCTGAAAAAGTGTGCTATTTAGAGACATCGTTTATTTTTCCTGTAATCTTTACATAAACTTCTATCACATAGAATAATTTCAGATTTTTATCTTTGCAAACTTCGGACATAAGGGGGGGAACGGTATATTTTTTTTACATTTTTCATCAAAAGTCGAAAACTGTGCGGCCTAAAAAAAATTAAAAAATAGTTTAAGAATGTGCAAGCAGCGCTCTTTCATATGATACCCCACATGCCCTAGTAGCCTCACTTTGAATTTTTAAGACCCCCTTTCAGTCCCTGTTACAAAAAAGATATAAATATTTTTAATTCTTTCTTATTTGCAAAATAGTTGGGTAAAGGTCATCTAAAACTGTTCCAAATTTCAAGTTGATAGCATTAGTAGTTCTTGAGATATCCAGCTGTGACAGACAGACAGACTGAGTCACACCATGAGGGTTCTTTTTTACCATTTTGCTACGGAACCCTAAAAATCACTAATGGAATAATCAGCTTTAGATTATTGTCAGCTCAAATTATAAAATGAACGTTGTCATAGCGAGTAAAGCTTTATTTCATGACAATAATAAAATTACGAATAATTATTTCATACTAGAATAAGATATTGACATTTTGATGAGAGAAACTTAATTACCGAGTAATAGCGCCAACTGTTACAGTCCGTCCAAATGTGATGGGCTGACAAGACAAAGGTACCTATTTATTATTATAACCCTCTAAAAATAAAGAAAGAAGAAAAAAGTAAAGGTTCAATTATATCGACATAATAATTATGTTCTGATGGCGTCCGTTGTGATTTCTGCTCAATCGCCATGATCATGGGCATGATTTTTTTCAGTCAATCCTGCGAGTAATAAGCATCCGATCCATCAACATCAGAAAATCATATATACCAATAATATAAATAGTCCTAAAAAATAAAGACTCATTGTTATAAATCTAACAACAATACTCCGTATTTTAGCTAGCCAGGTCAAACACCTGTATTACATTTTAATCCTAGCATAAATTATAAGGGTGCCGAGGCAATCCCCAGACCTGCCAAAACTCATAAATACTGGATACGTTTCTGGACATTGTCCTGGATACAAACGCAAAATATAACATAAATATTAGGGCACCACAATACGGCTTTAATCTGCGCCGACATTGTTTCGCTTTACGAAGGGTCATGTTAGACTTACCAACGTAAAAAACTGGACAATGTATAAAGTTATACCAACAAAATTTATTAAAACCCTACCAACTATACTGTTTTATTCTGCAGTACAATCTGTCGAGTGTAACTCTTATTTGATAACGAGTTTTCGACGCGCCAATACATTCCGTTCGTTACCGAATCACTCGTGAAAGCATGAAAAAGTCATCACTCACAAACAGCAGATTCCAGTCGAAATCACTGGCGAATTCGGAATATGCAAGTGATGAGTTTTACACGAACACTATTGGAAGCTTCGACATCGACATGTCCAGTGTCGTCTAAACTGCAGAAAGCTTTGCTGAATAAAATCCTCTTAGCGAATTCATTCAGAGAGCGGAGGCAATAGACAAGCCATTTATCCACTAAACCTGCCACAGTTTAAGCTTAATGCAATGCTAAATAGCGGAGGATGTAACTCCTTGCACACGTTTAATCTGCTCAAAGCTGTTTTGCATCAATTGTTCTGCCTTGAAACGTTTAACTTTGTAGCTCCCTTGATTCATGCATAATACTGACGTAGTAAATTTTTCTTTATTTTTCGTTCACACATTGTCATCCCTGTTCAATTAATCTCCACTCAGCTTTATCTTAAGTCGTATCCAATCATGTGTCGGAGCAGGTCTGACATCCAATTAACAACGTTCTGATGACAAATCATTAATACGCTTGTTGTATAAAACAGTATAAGTACTGAGAGCGAGAATGACGGGCTATGAATTATTCATCGACGGCTCCTGTTAACGTACACCAACAGATTTCGCCATCGAGGGTGAAACCTTTACCGCTGAATTTTTTTATTCGTCACATTCACGAGTGGTTCGTTGACGGAAAGGTTTTAATTAATGAAATGCAATCAGAGGGGCAATTCTCGTATTTTTAACAACGTTCGCAATATCATCTCAAGACTCAATCTGACAGAAATTGTATAGCGTTTACCTTCATTTTTGACATTTTGATTGACGCTGGCATGAGATTGTGAACGTTTTTAGGTACGAGAATTGCCCCTCTGATGTCCAAACTCAAGTGTGCCATTGCGACTGTATTTTGTTTTTTGAAAAATTAAAATGTCTGGTCAAGTGGCTTTTACCCAGATTACGCGGGATGGCGGAATTGCGATGATATTTATTTTGAAATGAAACTGCATATAAATGAAAAGTTTACCAGCATAATTTTGGAAATTTCTTAATGATTTAGAAAGAAAAATTGTTTTATACTGCACAAATAAAACGAAAATTACAAAAAAATGACATAAAGTATACACATGCAATTTAGGCAAAAGCCTCTTTCAATTTTGTCCATATACTACTTATTTACTTTTACTTATACACTTTTGGCGAAATCAAAATCAAGCAAATGAAACATAAGTTTCAGTTCTCAATATTAATTCAAATATAATTAATCTTCCACTAATTCCAAGGAAATCTACATTTCTGTAGCACCAGACAGGAAATCGATGTATGACGTCACGCCGTGAGCACTTAGGCTTGCCTCTAAGCCCTGGTTTCAAGACTAGGGAACCAGCCGATATTAATGGTCGTGGGGAAGACTTACGTCATTTCAACGGGCAGCTAATTAATCAGGACCCTGCACGATGTGCACGATTAGTCTTTCGTTCTGTCGCGCGTAATGATATGGACAACAGTCAGGACGACGGTTTATCAATCGCTTTCAATTTATTACGCTCACCTACGTAGGACCTTTTTAGGGAAGGATCGCGTTTTACAGGTATCGTTTTGGATATAGTTTTTGGTTTAAGCTTTTTGCTGTGTGTTGAATTTTGTTGGTTTTTTTGTCACGCTATTTTGCAAAGCATGTATCTATGAACAAAAATTTAGCAAAATTCTAAAAGTATCTACTGTTTTTCTGCTTGTCTACCATCATACAGTCATCTATCTACTTTTGTATTCATATCTGGTAGAAAATACACCACATATGCATAATGAATGTAGGAACGTGAAAGTTTGCTTCACTGATTCGCGCGGAGATTTTCATTCTGTCAATATGTAACAGGAAAAACTCCCGGATTCGTCGCCGGATGGGCACTCTCTCACATTTCCCCATTGTATTTTCAGAAACAAGAAGGGGAGTAAAAAATTTACAAGTTTTCATAAGGAAGCCAAGGGTAAAAATATCGTTTTTATTTAAAACTAGCTGTTGCTCGCGACTTCGTTCGCTTTGTTTGTATACAAATATTCAGGTTGAAAACTAGCCCACGACCTTCTCAAGGTCCCAGGGACATTTTATAATCTAAGGTCCCACGCTACATTCCTGTCTAATTTCAAAACGATTGGTTTAGGATAGTAAAAAAAAAATATGGCGCTATGAGGGGAAAAAAAAAAAAATGGGAACATGCATTTAAAAAGTTAATATCTTTTGGTTCAGTGGGTCAATTTTGATTAATAAACTGTAAATTTTGCTCACAATAAAGCTTCTTGTCTTCTTGTCTAAAATTCGATTTTGAATCCAATGAGTGGCTTTTACGTCATGCACAAACAAACAAACAAAAATTTCAAAAATTTATTTTTCAATACCGTAGTTAAACATGGCGTACTTTCAAAGGCTATAATTATGATTCGATAATTAAATCTTTTGCACAGGCATCTTTCTGTTCCGCGGTCGTGACTTTTGTTTACGAGCTCGATCATTTTGTTTTGCAGTTTAGTTTTAAATAAAAATTGGAAAAAACAAAAGAAAACTAAATCATTTTCAGCAATGATGTAAGTATTACCTTTATAATACGTCATTTTCAGAACATGTTTTGTTAGCTTATTTTCATGAATTGAGTGGCAAATATAAACCATCTACATGCATTGTGGTCAATTTATTCCATGTTAAAAATTACTCTCAAAATAAATTCTTTGATTTGTTTTCTACTATTTCCCACAACTGTATTGAAAAACGTCGTGTGATACACGGGTGTGTAGGTTATTGCAAACTCGTGTCATTAAAAACCCTCGCCTTCGGCTCGGGCTTGTTAATGAAAGCTCGTTTGCAATAACCAACTTTCCACCCTTGTATCACAATGTACTATTTTACGTTCTGTTACTTAATTCTCGCGTCTTCCAGTACTTTTTTTTTTTGCAAAAACCTTTAATGTACAGACACAGCAGGTTTACGATTTTATTATTATATGTAGGATAGATAGATAATATCAAGCATAGCCGTGATTCTAAATGCTAACAAGCACTGGTATAAAATTCTAGTCCCATTCAGAAATCTAATCAACGCGCTAGTACAAACCAGTTTAAGGCCCTGGTTCCAAGCTTGGTTTAGCTCGGTGTGTAAGTGAAATGGCGTTATGGCTGTCTAGTTTGACGCACGAGATAGAAGATTCTCACACGCACCGGAATTATGTCGTAAAAGTGCAAATAAAATCGTTTAAAATTAGAAATTAACTATTTAATAAAAAGTAATCCATCACTGGATGCAGTTTGGAATTTGACATTTCATGGTATATTTTTAATTATAATTGAAATTGCTAATGAAGGGATAAACAGCTTTTAAAGATTATTAGGAGGTGTTTAAAGATTGTTTTGGTGCATTAAAGTATGTTTAATTATGTTTTGGCTTCCATCACTGTATGCGAAAAGGACTTGAAAATATCATATTTTTTTTACATGTCAAAATTATTTACGGTTTATGAGATACACAGCTTTAAAAAACCACCTTTTTGCTTGTTTTCAGGAAATCTGCGCCTTAATAAGGCTTAAAGAGAACTGGGTACTAAATCTAAATCTGATTTATAGAGATTAGGTCGTTATTTACGTGCTAGTGAGTATAGTAAATACTTGTTCATACGCGTTAATAATTCTTAGTTTACTTTTCATTAAAATCAGAATACATCCGTGCCTTTCATTGAAATCTGTACTGGCAGTAAAGATTTTAATGACGTAAGAAGACGGTACAGTACGGCGTCAGCAGAGAATTTATAATCTATATATCGTAAACAAAATTTAACTTTTCCCCCCTTAGGAAACGGTATTTTTTTGTACATTTTTCATCAAAAGTCGAAAACTATGGGCCCTAAAAAAAAAAAAATTGTTTAAGAATGTGCAAACAGCGTTCTGTCATATGATACCCCCATGCCCTAGTAGCCCTACTTTGAATTTTAAAGACCGCCTTTCAGTCCTTGTTACAAAAAAAAATATCAATATTTTTACTTCTTTCTTATTTGCAAAATAGTTGGGTAAACGTCATCTAAAATTGTTCCAAATTTCAAGTTGATAGCATTAGAAGTTCTTGAGATATCCAGCTGTGACAGACAGACAGAAAGACTGAGTCACACCTTAAGGGTTCCTTTTTTACCATTTTGGTACGGAACCGTAATTACAATATTAGTTGGCAGAGCGGCAGAGCGATAATCAAGTAACATTTCCAATCATGCTATACTTGGACTTTTAATCGTATTCAATAACTTGACTGTTGAAGGGATGCGTTCCTGACAATAAAAAGGAAATGAGGTGAAAAAAAGAATTACCGAAACTACCTTGATATGCTTATAGTTTTAATTGAAACACGTTATATTCGTTTATACCATAATATAAACGACTAGCTTTTGCCCGCGGCTTCGCCCGCGTGAATGTCGGAAAATATGCCACAGGAACAAAAATATTGAGATAACTTCTGCCCGCGACTTCTTCCGCGTAAAATTTCATGTTCACCCAACCCACCCTGTCGCATCGCATTGCCTTCCCGCGCTATTACTTCGTTTTCGCTTAGCGTTCCTTCTCTCTTTTTTTTGCTCGGCACTTAAGAGTTTTAGTATGATGTTAAATAAGCCTATAGCCTTCCTTAAGAATTGGGCTATGAAATGCAAAAATAATTATTAAAGTCCGACTGGTAGTTCCTGAGATTAGCGCGTTCAAACAAATAAAAAAAGCGTGTCAGCTCCGTCGCACGGCTGGAGTTTACTGCTGTTTTTTGTGTCGCTCCGAGTTTCCGACTTCTTCTATTTTTCAGTCATTTCTGTCGGGCTGGGTTTCTTTAATGAATCAGTGCTATACAAAAAGCAACTTTAAGGTGTAAAGGCACTGCTACCTCTTCCCCCTAATCTCTCTTTCACCCCTCCTCTCTCTCTAACCCCTCCCCTTCCCACTCTCTTACCCTCCCCATCACTGCACTCTTTCACCCCCCTCACTCTCTCCATCCCCGTCTCCCTATCACCCCCTCACCACATAACTTTCCCGCTAACCTCCCCGCCCCGTCACACCTCTTCCCTTCTCCACACCCTCCCCCTCACTATGCTCTCCTATCCCTCGCCACCCCATCATCTTCCTCCTCAGCCTCCTCATCACCACCCCTACCCTCCCTCTCTCTCACCACAATCTCCCCTTCCCCCTTTCCCTCCTCACCACCCTCTCCCCTTCCCCTTTCCCTGCTCACCACTCCCTCCCATTCCCACCTTCCCCTCTACCCTTCCCTCTGGGGAAAAAACTATTAATGACAAACTTTATTACTTGCTTAGGCAAGTATTTGTGCCAAGTTTCAACTTAATTAAGCAAATGAATAAGATTTTTCATATAAACTATATATGTTTTCACCCCCACAGGGATACAATTTAAAAAAATCGTTTGTGAGATTTCAAAGATTATTTACACCAATTTTCGAGTTAAGCCCCGCAGTAAAACCTGCCCTGTAAAATTGACTACCCCTTTTCAACCCTTTAGGGGTGGATATTCGAAAAACCCTGTTACACGTTATTCGTCATTTTTGATTTCAAGTATAAATACTGAGTTTCGAGTAAATCGGAACGTGCGTTAAAATTCCTACATACAAACTGTGAGACCCCAAATCCCTCCTGAGGGGGTAGTTTAGAAAAACAAAAATGACAAACTTTATAGTTTATGTACTTAGATAAATATTCATGACAAGTTTCAAGTCTATTAAATGAAGGACTAAGATTTTTCATACAAACTTTGGATCCCTGTTTCACACCTTTAGGGGTTGAATTTTGAAAAATCCTTTCTTAGTGTACCCCTAGACTTCATAAGGAACCTACGTGCCAAATTTGGAATATCTAGGCCCAGTGGTTTGGGATGTGCGTTGATGCAAACTTTGACACCCTCCAATCCGTCCTGAGGGGGTAGTTTACAAAAACTAAAAATGGCAAACTTTATAACTTACTTAGATAAATATTCATGCCAAGTTTCAAGTCTATTAACTCAAACAATAAGATTTTTCATACAAACTTTCATCCCCTATTTGTCCCCCTTAGGGATGGAATTTCCAAAAATCCTTCCTTAGTGGATGCCTACACTGTATAAGGTATCTATGTGCAAAATTTCAAGTCTCTAGGTCCAGCGGTTTAGGCTGTGCGTTGATATATCAGTCAGTCAATCAGTCAGTCAGTCAGGACTTTGAATTTTATATATATAGATAACTAATTTAAAATCGAAAATTATTTTGCTTCGAACTGTCAAGTTACTGAATACGATTAAAAGTCCAAGTATAAATGTTTGTAAAAGTAAATTCAACCAGAGAATGCAACGTGAGTCCTAAAGCAATAAACTTACGCACATAACTTATATATATCTCATCAACATCATACATGACGAAATAACTTGCTAGCTAAGAAAGTGGAGCGTGACAATTTTCTAGACCCTGACCAAACTAGTTAGGAGTCTCCCGGGGACTACTCTTCATAAAGACGGCTTTTAAATGATTGTTTCTCGCAAATATCAACTGGAAACACCGCTTAGTCCATCCATCGGTACTGTACTGTCGCCAAATTATACCCCGTGGGACATATAATTTGTCATTTCTATATTTAGTTTCACTCGATTTCAAATCACTATCTATAATTATCGGAATCAAGTTTATAGTGAAGTAAAAAATTATATTCCGTTACGCAACTAATCCAATTTTCCTATCTCCCTTTTGTAATTTTCTCTCGTGAAAATCACGATCAATGCTTTGTACTGCAACAAAGTATCTCTGAAAACATAGGAATGAAAAAAACCAGGACACTGTGAACAACAATTTTAGCCTTTGACTTTGTAGCTAACCCAATTCCAGCGGCGAATATTAAAATCCGTGTGTTTTTCTTATTTCTACAGCCACTAGAACATAAAGCTCACATTCTGACAAAAGACGCAACTAGAGTACCGCTTTAATGGTTGAAAATTATCAATCATGAACATAGGCATAATAAGGGAGGCTTGTCTATCCAAGCCCATCATTGATTGTACCTTTACCATTATTACACCAACTACATTATTATCAGAAGATTACATTATAGCATCGGATTCTTCAAGCTTTATAGTTATAGGAACCATTTGAGACAGTCCACGGTAAGGTACAGCAATATCTTTTACGTCGGGTTTTCTTTTTGGACCGTTTCTGATCGTTTCTGTCCAATGTTTTTCGTACTTGTGAAATATAGCGATTGTTTCGTTTTCTACCTCAGTTGTTGTCCTTTTTATTTAGGGACTCTTTTTCGAGATTACATTTTCCATTTGATCCTTATCGAAGTGATTGGAGTGTATTTTACGTGTTTCTATTTGTCTAATAATAATACTTCTTATTGTCTTGATTTTGTTGTTTATCTCTGGTTTCTTCAGTGTTTGATATCAGATTTAAATAGGATTTATGGAAACGCTATCTCTTAAATCCAAAACTTAATTTACTTTGTATCTCGATACAATCTTTAAATTTTAGGATCTTGACGGGTCCTTCAAATGTATCCCGCTTTTTATCACCTTGGCTCCCATTCCCATGGCTTCCTTATCCAAAAGATGAAGCCATTCTAAATGTATTCTTATCTTTATTATAATCTACTGTACAGTTAATAGAGTTGAATATCAAACTGACACGGTATAATATTACGTCGGGAATTCCTTACGTTATTCCATAGACATTCTAATGTGTAGAATAGAGCCATCAGCTACCTGTTTTTTGAAGTTATATCGCCTAACGTTTATTTTACCCCGCATATATATAGTTTTATTATATTCTTGTTTTTCTTGTTTATTTCCATATTCGACCATATTTATGGCAAACATATTTAAATATTAATTATAGTTTTGACGTTTATGTGAAAGCGATAAGTTGTTACTATACTTAGGGAAAGATTTCCGACGTCGTGTCGACGGTTTATGTGAACAAACGAGTACCTATTGTCGTTTTACGTCGAAACTGGATATTATGTAAATGCCTACTTACCCACGGTAATAAATAACTTGTGGTTTGGTCAGTAGTTTTGGCAAATCTTTAGATTTTAGAGAGAAATTTTAGAGAAGAAAGAATTTTAGAGCGAAGAAAAGTGATTTTCCAGCGATCCACAATGAAATAGCGTAATTAATAAACTTTTTTTTAACATAGGATTTAGTCATAACTTTGTTAGATATGCTTTAACATACCTATTTTAAGCTTAGCTTTTCAATACTACTATAAAACTGGGTAGTGGTAATTCACAAGTTATGTAATAGGTTCTAGTATTTTCTTTAAATTAACCAAGAATAATTGGTATTTGGTAACCAAGAATTATTTCTTGGTTACCAAATTAAGAGCACGTTCGGGCTATTTATTTATATTAGCATTATTTATATTAAGTGCCACTAACTACTTGGATCAGAACAGTAACTAACTCGGCTTCAGTAAAGTTAATTACTTTGTTAATAAATAAGTAAGTACCTTGATTTTTATAATGACCAAGAATTCGTAAGTAACTTTTGATGCCAAAAGTTTTTATAATTTCCATTTTTTTCATTTCTTAGCAACTACAATCCCCTGGTGTTACTTTCTCATTCGTATACCGTGGTGCCCATTCTATCAATTAATGGCAACTGGCATTTGTCTCTGTTTATTTTTAAAAAAATCAACCACGTCATTCTTTAGACATTTCTTTCCAATGTTTTCCTGAATGTCTGTTACTTTCTCTCCTAACTCTGTACAAAATCTAAAATGCCTATAAAGCGAGGCATAGAGGCACCTACGTTACGTCCGGGCAGGAGGCGTTTATATGCAAAACCCTGTCTACATGGAGCAACAGCTAACAGAATGCAGCTAAACAATACTACAAACAACAATGCAACAATATCAACCTTAAATCTTGTAGGTCAATAAAGTCATTTTTCCTCCAGCATTATTTGAAGAACCACATTTTCTTCCTAACTCTGTACACAAACTGAAATGCCCATATTGCGGAGCATACGGCCGGGCAAGCGTTTATATGCAAAACCCTGTCTACATGGAGCAACAGCTAACACAATGCAGCTAAACAACACTGCAGCTGACCAAATGTATGTTTGTCTTCACAATATCAATCTTATAGTTCAGTAAAGTCATTTTTCCTCCAGCATTATTTGAAGAACCACATTTTCTTCCTAACTCTGTGCACAAACTAAAATGCCCATATTGCGGGGCGTACGGCCGGGCAGGCGTTTATATGTAAAACCCTGTCTACATGGAGCAACAGCTAACAGAATGCAGCTAAACAATTCACGTCGCTTGCCATTAGGCGGCCGGCCAAAATGTCTTCGTCTGTATTTGTAGTTTTGTCTGTATTTTCATGGTATTAAAGTTCGGAAGTCATTTTAAGTTGGGATTGCTTTAGGATGTCCACCGTGAGATGGGTTTTTTGATTGGTAGAATTTAATTGAAGTTTTGTAGTAGTTTTTAAACTTCATTATAGAACGCTGCGTATATCCTATGAAGATTGACATGGCAACTCCAACTCCTATCTTTTCTTGTGAGCTTGTAGGTATGTATGGTCGCTTTATAAATTTCGTATTTTTTTTTTGTTTTTAATACCCATATCGTACCTTATTTTTGTCTGGGGTCCTCCTGCTACCTTCTAGGCGAGGAGTACCAGGGGGAAGGGTCTGGGCAGCTACTCGTTTACTAACATATTAATCAGGATCATTGTTTACGCAATCTGTAGTAGGCATTTTACCTCCTTCACTCTTTATCATTAAATAAGGCACCTTATCTAAAAGGTCAAACGTGCTATTTAAACTGCAATAAGCAATATAATAACACATAATATTACGGCCACAATAAACCCTATATCCTTCCAACGATATAATTATACCGTCTCACTGAAATTTTAATGATTCAAACTGGACGATTATGGTCCATTAAAGTTAAACAGTTTTGCTGTACGTATTTTTGATATTCACACATTCTGGTTTGGTCCCATAGTAAAAGTTGTTCATAATGATGAGTACAATGACTCCTTAAGAGGTTGTGCGTAATTTCGGGACTTATGTACCTATATGTAGTATGTAGTTATTCATAATTGCAAAAATAAATAAAGATGTCTCAATCCCATCTATGTTCGGTATTCTAAAATCAAAATTCTAAAAATATAATTTAAAGTTCGAATTTTGCGTTGATGACGCTCGAATCGCTCGCGGGACACGAAGCGTGGAGTGGCGGGGTGGGGTGCATGGGGCGGAGCTTGTGTGAAAATTGTGTGTGTGTGCGCCTGGTCATAATGTTAAAGTGTACTGTTACTGCGGTCTTGACTCTTGAATAATAAAAGGCATCGTCTCTCTGTCCGCTATTGCGCTTATGACAGCTGTAGGACCACTTTTAAATAATTTAGATTTTATAAACTCTTATGGGTTAGTACTTACAACCTTTTTTTATGGCTTCTAGGTTTTAATATTCATTTTTACACGTAATTGAAGCCGCGAGCTAAGCATAGGTTTGCTAGATAAAGTTGTCTTGCACACACATCCCTGACATCCAAAATTCACCTCAATTACAAACTTCTTACTGTATGTACTAAGTACCAACCTACCTAAAGAGTCATTGCTTATCTGGGTGTTTAGAGCTATGAGGAACAGGTTGTAAAGTTCACTCATCCTCCATAGAAAAGGGAGGATCCTCCAACCAGACGGGTGTCGTGTCTGGTGGGCAACTGCCCGACGAATGATGTCGGGACGTTGTATATAATTATGTTTAGAGTATATAATTACAACTCTATATATTATGATAGTCGCCCGGTAATCTCTGATTGCGCGATGCAGGATTTTGCGTGACGTCAGCAGGCTTACTCTCGACACTCGATCGCAAACGGAATTGGAAATTGGGATCGAGATCTTGTCATTTGGCACTCTTGAAACCTACACTAGCGCACGATTGGAATCGTATTAAACGGATTTTTTTGGAACTAAATGAAATCGACTTTACTCGAACGAATGCACTTTTTCGGTACTCTTGACGAGATTTTGACGTTACCGTATCGAGTTTGAAGTCGTGTTTGTGTCAAAATTGAACGATTACAAAAAGGCTACTTTTTCGGGATCGAGTTTGTTTTTGTAACGGATGGCTGAAGTTTTTATTGTGAATAATGGCACGTTTAGAACTTATTTGTGATATTTTGGACAATGCTCATAAGTAAGATATGAGACAAAGGCGGAATTTGAGACGAATGGCGCGTTATGCAGACAACGCGTTTGCCATGACTGACGATGAATTTAGGAAAAATTACCGAGTAAATAGGGACTTGTACTCTCTCTTATTAAGACTCAATTGTAAGACTATTGTTCTATTATGTATTAAAATAATGTAAGTAATGTGCTGTGCTGAGGGGTTACTAATAATCAAATAATAATAAGCTTACATTAAAAGTCAATTATAATATAAGTTCATGGTATAATTTTAATTAGTAAAAATCTTAAGATTAAAAGGTAATGTCTAATTAATATTACAAAGTATATATTTGAATAAATATAATCATAGCCTTTTTATTATGAGTTTCCATTTATATTCACAAGGCATTTCCACAACAAAAAACAATTTTTATTTTGTTCACATCATAACTTAGGACTAAACACCATATTTATAAAAGTACCTGCTGTGTTTGGCATGTTACACATTGTTGGATCCCGTAAAAAATTATCTATCCACTGAGGTACTCTTATCTATATTATCTATTTTTTTCCACTGAAAAGACATTTCAGTGTAAATAGGATAAAATTATAATTTTTAATCAAAAACTGTTTTATATGATTTATTACTCGAAAAGTACTGAACCGACTTATAAGCTACATATAGATACCTCAGGCTGCTCTATTGAACTAAAACAATCCTACATTTAAAATAACACTACAGTGTTTTGCAGGCTGATCAGGGCACACCCTCGAATGATAGTTGTAAAAACCATATTTACAAAAATTAACAAACTAAAATTTTGCAACATAATTTTTATATAAACTCAATTGAGTAAGCTTTTCAAAAGGACTAGACATCGTCCAGGGCTAGGTCTTGGTCTAGGGTACCTGGACGCACCAAAAAAAAAATTTAAATTATGGCTAGGTATAGGGGCCCACTTAATTGAGGTTTATAAGGGTTGTACTTACGATTTTTCGTGGAATCACTATTTTATCACAACTTTTTGCTTAATTAACACTATTATTACTATGAATTAATGTTAAAACTTTATGGAAACAAAAACACTATAAAACTGATTTACTTTATGGTAAATTAATTTAAGTATTGATGGTCGATTAAATTCTCTTCAGACCCACCACCCTGTATGCCTCATCGACTGTGCATGCTCACCACATATCTTGATAAGCGAATGCTTTTTGTCAGCCCGATGCTGAAAAGGAAAGAAATGTATTCATTATTGTACTGTAGTCATATAATTAAGTGTAAAGAAAAATATTAGTGTGTAGACAGTAGCCGAGCCTTTACCATCTTTTTGTGCACCGCCTAGTGCATTTAAGGATACTGCTATGTCGTTCCACTTTTTCTTTGTCTCCTGCTTAGCATGAGCAGTACGCAATAACCCCTTGGCACTGGGTTCTGTACCAGGAAATCTACTAGAGTCTCTAGCTGTTGGTGTGTTGTCCTACTCATCCTGTAAGAACAATGAAAGTTTGTACTAAGCAAGTGTTAAATATTAAAATTTTAAGGAATTATAATATATTTAATAGAACTGTGGCCTTACCTTGATATTTTCGTCTTCCTCGGTTGAATGCTTGTCTTAAAGTACAACTAACTTGAACTTGAGCATACAAACGTACTTTAACACATTCCAAACTAAACACTTGAAAGCTTTCAGATAACATCGCTTTGAAACTTTTGTTTATCGCAACAGTAATAATTCACAGTTTTTATTCAAGTAGGAACCTAATACGATTTTAAAGTGGATGACAGAATGACAAATGCGCGAGAAGTTTTTTTTAACGTAACGTAGGCAATGACATTCACAATGAGCCAATGTTGCCTAAATATTTAGTGTTAAAATACATATAAATGCAAGCAAAGACCACTTATTCATGTTAAAATAAATATCGGAACAATTTTAATAATACATTTAACGAGTTATTCAATATTTTTAAATTTGGTAATTAACGTTTTCATTTGTATGGCTACCCTATGTCAATCGGTGTAGTCGAACATGCAGTCGATTCCAATCTCAATCTCGATTTCGTTCAAGAGTGCCAATTTTTTGAAGATTGGAATTGAAATTGGATCGGATTGGAATGCGTTCGAGATTGGGATTGATTTCAAGAGTAAGCATACAGGATGCCGCCACAGGTGCAGTACCTACCTATGTGCAAATTCCTCCGTATGACCACCGTATGTGCAAAATATGCAGTGCATACCGTAGCTTAGCAGAAGCACCTCTTCCGCTGAATGGTGACAAATGTGACAAGTATTGTTATTCAAAAGACGTTTATACTCAAGGAATGTTGGGTATATGGACTATAAGTACTTACTTGAAGTATTATAACTTATAAGTCTTGCATTCTGACGAGGTTGACACTATCTAATCTAATCGTTCTACCACCGTCGCGTCGTGAAAAGTGTTTACCATGCTGGAACATATTATCAAAACAATATTGGTATTAGTTGCAATGATGAACATCTTACGAAATATAAACTTACTTTCTAGTATATTTACATAAGTTAATCAACCTGCCTAGCCTTTTCCCAACTAACTATGTAGGGGTCGGCTTCCAGTCTAAACGGATCCCCTTAAATATCAGTATTTTACATGGGGCGACTGCCTATCTGACCTCCACAAAAGTCACTGGGTAATATGATACCCCTTGGTAAGTCTGGTTGTCAAACTTTTGGGCTTCTGAGTACCCGTAACCACTGTCAAAGATCTATAACGAATGACAGCCGTGACCAATGGATTAATGTGCTTTCCGACACGGAGGGTTCTCGATATAAATAATAAATAAATAAATAAATAAATATCCTTGGACATTTCACACAACGCCATCTAGTCCCAAGCTAAGCAACCTAATGCTTGTGTTATGGTAACTAGATGGCTGATAAACTACTTATATACATTTTTTTTTTTTTTTTTAAATACATACATATTATAGATAGAAAAACACCCAGATATGTAATGGACTGTCACCCAACCACGAATCAACCGCGGCAAGCGTAACTTAACCTTCGATGGACCCGTCGTGCGGCTGATCATATTAGCCACGAGCACCTATTATTTGCATAAGTAAGGATGTAAAATCAATAGCTTGAAGTAAACGTAATCGCTCTGCTGTCAAAGCTTTGAAACCAATCTGTTGGAAGCTATCATTAAGCGATATAACATCTCTCAAATAAAACAAGACCTAGTAACCTGTTGCCTTCGAACATTAGTGGCCATTGCCCTTAATTACCGCTTACGACTGCCTCGAGAAGATAAGTGAGTACTACTTATACTTACTTATGTTTAAGTTTATCTCTACAGCGAACTTAACGTACCGGAGAGTTAGTTTACAGAAAACTTAGAATTTCTTGCTTGTTTTTCTGCAACGGAGTGTAATTATTTTTGAAACACTGCGATTAGTGTGTTTACGATGTATTAATAGGTGTTTTTGGATTTGGAATAGTCAGTAAGTAAGTAGAACATACATTAAAGTTAAAATATTTAAATGATTTTAATTTGAAAACTGACGAAGGTATAAAAGACGTGAATGTACAAACGACCGTCCTTTCTTTCCAAGCTTTAGCTCATTTTTTTCCGCTACGGAGTTGCAAGAAAATTTATTAGTTTGCACTGACTAATTTAAGAGGATACATCGATAATTTTGTGTTTTTAAAATTCTTATAAAAACAAATGTATATGGATATATCATTGGATTTTCCCTTGAATATATTGTCTACTGTTTTACTAAAACCGAAACATGAAAACTTGAATTTTTTCTATAGAAAATAATAGGTCTTTACCTATGAAATTGCCGTTTTGTATGAAAAAATTTAAACGAATTTTTTTCATGTATTTTTATTTGTATTAATCGAAGTAATCACCCATGCAATCAATGCATCTTTGCCAACGCAGTGGCAGTTTATTGATGCCCTTCTTAAAGAAATCAGCTAGTCGGGAGGCAACAAATTCTTCAAAGGCATTTTGTACTGCCTCTCGGGTATTGAATTTTTTTCCCGCCAAGAAGTTATCCAAATTCTGGAAAAAGTAGTAGTCTGTAGGCGCAAGGTCTGGTGAGTAGGGCGAATGACGGAGAGCTTCCAACCCCAGTTCTTGCAACTTGGAGACCGTCTGCTGTGCAGTATGAGGTCGCGCGTTGTCGTGCAGGAGCAGCGGAGACGAGCGATTGACCAATGCTGGTTGGAGATGTGCCAGCTTCTCCATCATTGTGTTCAGTTCTTCACAGTAAACATCTGCAGTAATGCTCACCCCGTTTGGTAAGAAGCTGTGATGAATCACACCGGCGCTAGACCACCAAACAGTGACCATCACTTTTCTAGGGGTAAGTTTTCGTTTAGGGCATTGTTTAGGTGCTGAACCAGGATCCAACCAACTTGCTGAGCGCTTGCGGTTATCAAACAGAATCCATTTTTCATCGCGGGTAACAATGCGGTTCAAAATTCCTTCATTTGTGTGTCTGTTGAGCAGTGCAAGGCACGTCTCGACGCGTACTTCGCGCTGGCGATCATTGAGTTCGTGGGGCACCCATTTGTCAAGCTTTTTTACCTTGCCAATTTTACGCAAATGTACCAATATTGTTTTGACGCTAACGTCGAAAGCTGCTGCTAATTCAGCCGTAGATTGTGTATCATCAGCTTCCACAATCGCCTTTAATTCGTAATTGTCGACCAAAGTCTTCGGACGACCGCGAGGTTCATTTTTCAGGTCGAAATTTCCAGAACGGAAGCGAGCAAACCAATAACAGGTGGTGCGTTGGTTTGTAGTGTTAGCTCCGTAAACGTCGTTGATGTTGCGTGCCGCTTGTGCCGCGTTGCTGCCACGACGGTACTCATATTCCATAATCACTCGAATTTTTAACGTATCCATGATGACGAAAAAGATTGAAATGCGATGAAAATGTAACACTAATAAATAAACAAATGACTACTTTTGGAAAAAAAATCCATGTTTTTAAAATAAAATTAATTTGAAATTAGAATTCTTAGCCAACCAAAAATTATTTTGATTTGAAATGGCCAGTACTGCAGAACGGCAATTTCATAGGTAAAGACCTAATATTTCAAAGTAACGCCGTCTATTTTCTGTTTTATACTAGGTATTATACGCAAACAGTTCCTTATTGTGCAGTATTTTTTTTTTAAATCCAAGGTATTCAAATATGTTAAGAATTTACTAAGCTGAAAATTAAGTGCAGCATTTTGTCATTTTACATTTAAACCAAGCGCGTTTAGTTCCGGTGCGCGTGAGAGTCTTCTATCCCTCTCGCGTCATACTAGACAGCCATAACGCCATTTCACTTACACACCGAGCTAAACCACGCTTCAATATATCCTCTTAATTACCGTGTTAAATAAATAAATACCATAGCATATTTCGTAGAGCTTTGACGTTGAAAAACATATCGTAGAGAGGTTCCGAGAAACCTTTGTCAGCGTAGCTAAGAAACAAAGCCAAAGCTATTTTAGCATGCACGCAGCAAAAAATTACTTCAGTACAGCTATATTTCCACGCAGAGATTCTCATTTGCCCAAGGACTTTAGGCTCGTATTTATAATCAAAGTAATTACTTGAGTAATTACTTACTACTAAGTAATTTCATACTTGAGGGTAGAATTCTTAAGTAAAGAAAATGGTGACTATTACTTGGCTAAGAATTCTAAGCTTTGACAGTTCTAACTTCAAGCAATAGAAAGAAAATCATTGCTTGAGCAATTACTTTTACTTAAGTAATTACTTTACTTGACTATAAATACGACTGCTAGAATAAAGTATATACTAATTCCAAGCATTTGTCATATTCTGTGAAACAGGATTTGTGCGAACTTTATGTAATATCTTGTTGTTGTTTAATAGTAAGAGGTACCTGCTAGGGGATTATATATAGCTGGTATATAATGACTGTTAGACAATAGGCCAATATGCGAGCCTGTACAGTTATCGACCTAGTAACTGTCCTACAACCTGCCTTGTGTATATTGGACAGTTTCATGACAATTAGACAGATTAATGTTGAGTAGGTACCTAGGTATATTGATTTCAATGATTTCTTTGACCTATGTACTTTCCTTGAGACAGATGCAACAGGCATTAAGTATACTCATTTATTTAAGAAAAAACTTCATTTATGAGCCATTCAGTTACCAAACATGACAAAGCCTAAACCAGAATCGTATCCAAAATCTTAAACCAAAACACACAATAAAGTCACGTAGTATGTATACATTTTATCGTGAAACGGAGCAAAGCCGGACTTTAGATGTTAACCCGTAGCGAACCGCGTCCAACACCAAGTTATCTAAGTTGCTGCTAAGTTACCTCGGCTTATCTTAGTGAGCATCGAGGCTTGATAACGCTCAACTTGCTACAACTTTGATTGTGGAATTGCGGGAAAAATAAAAGGGAGAAAGTGATAATTTATGGGTAAGGGAATTATTTAATTTGGAAGCGATGAAAGAGTTTTTAAATTATAAGTTAGGCTGTCCTAACTGTAGCAAAATGGCAAAAACCAAACCCTTATAATTTCGCCTGTCCGTCTATCCGTCCGTCCGTATGACAAACAGCCATTTTACTCGGCGACTATTTGCACTTAATCGATGAAAATTGGAAAGAAGGTGTATTCTGTGCACCTCTAAACAATGGTGTAGTGAAATTAGGAGTGACACCCAACTCCATACATGTAATCGAGGGATGATTAAAAAAACCAAAGCACAAGCGTGATTGGTAGATTAATTTTAGTTAGATCCCAATTATTGAAACTTATTTAAACTTATTTTGGCGGTCGATAAAATCAATACTGTCTACTATGCATACTTACATAAAATATATTCAACCCAATTACGGAACCCTTCACAGAACCACCCAGTAGCACTCGCTCATCAGGGAGCGCTGTCCACATACACTTCGATAAAAAAATTTTCACGCCAAGTGCAATCGAAATTCTTTCGCGTATTATTATTTACTCAGTCAATTAAAGTTTTTCAAATATTTTCGTAGAAACAGATGCTTTGTATAAACCTAATTTCTTTTATTTGAATTGCTCGTGTGAAAACCAATGTTTTCCGAACGAATAAACATTTCCAATACTGCCGTGGGAATAGTAAAGTTTTATTGTTCATAGTTTTATGTTACATGGATTTTATTGCATTTAACTCTGTCAGAGAATAAAAATATAGGTAAGCATAAACTGGGATTTTATTTTAATCTGGCACATGTTTATTGTAGCATATTTTTGGAATGAAGTTCCTATTGTAGCACCATTTTTGGAACGAAATTCCTTATCACACGTTACCGTGCGTTTGCACTGGCGAAACATTCAGTTAAAAACATGTTGATATATCTCTCAGATACATTGACAGAAATAGAGATGTCAATATGTTTCTATGCGATGTTTCGCCACACTAAACTTGGCGATTATGAGTTAGAATGTAAAAATAAGAGCTTGTAAAAAGTGTAACCTTTTAACCGCCATGACACTTTTGTTACTCTTTCTTCCTCTCTATATTTTTTTTTAAGGTTCCATAACCAAAGGGTGCCAAACGGAACCCTAGTACCTACTCCGCCTCCGCTGATGTCCATCCGTCCGTCCGTCTGTCTGTCAGCGGGCTATATCTCATGAACCGTAAAAGGTAGACAGTTGAAATTTTCACAGATTGTGTATTTTGGTTACCGCTATAACAAAAAAAAAATAAAAAAAAATAAAGTAAGTAATAAAATAAATAAAAAAAAAACCAAACAAGAAATGTGTTTTTTTTTTGACAGAAGCATTTAAAAAAAAAAAATTGTTCGGTAGTACGGAACCCTTCGCGTGCAAGTCAGTTTCGCACTTGGCCGGTTTTCTTCTTTCTTTCTTTCTCTTTCTTTGGTCTGTACCTACGCCTTAAAGTTGCTTTTTGTATAGCACTGATTTATTGAAGAAACCCTGCCCCTATGGTCCTTTGTTTTCGTCCAACAATAGAAAGTCGGAACGGCACAAAAAAAAACAGGAGTAAACTCCCGTCGTGTGTCGGAGCTGACACATACACACTTTTTTTTTTCATATTATTATGGTTCAACATTTGTAATAATAATTACTACGCACGAGGTACTCGTACTTCTCCATCGCACAGAATTTACAACTTTAAAAGGGTTTATAACCCTTTCATACTTTGTGTTGAAATAAAAACTGACTGAGTAACACTGAAACGTACTCAAACAACATAATTCAAAGGATCTCATAAAAGTGTATTCCCATTAATGCCGGTGCAATGCACGCTATAACAATGCTTCAAAGTGGGTTGTGTACCGTCAACAAAAGAGTTAGATATACACACAGGCCGTATATCTAAATCTTTCGTTGACGGTACACGACTGTTCATCTTTCCACTACACTATCAATATTCACTTTTAATGTGTTTGTAAGTAATTACTTTCATAAAGTTTAAGCTTTATGACACTCAAGCCTATTCTCACTAACACTAGGCGAAACCTAAATAAATGCCTAAATTAAATAGTGCCGTTTCACTTTCAACTTTTGGCGCGGAGCCAGGCATTGAAAATCCAACAGAACGCTTATATTTGTAAAAACGAACATTATTGGAGTGATGTGTAGACTTACTACTAAAACGTAAGTACTTAAAAGTTAGCATGCCTGTAGGTACACCTACCTCTGTCCTTGTTTGACGTATTCATAGTCTCGCCACATCAAACCACACGCAATTACAAGACTATAATGGTCTAGACTGTTTTATGTAAAGAGATAAATTATTCAGTCATTTCATTACCAGGCAGTGCACCTGAATTTATTACTAACCGTTTAAGAATGCTTTCAGCAGCTTTAAATAATAAACATTAGCCTTTTCTCCTCTCTGTCTTCTAAGAACAACAAAACAATTAAAAACCAACTCTAATTAATTTAAAATATATGGCTGAAAATATATTATCTCTCCTCCGTGTGGATTAGAAGTGTAAACAACAAGAACAATAAATTTTAATCACTTTAGAGCGGTTAACTTTGGAGCAATTACTTACAGAACTTTTAAAGCGAACAATATTAAAATTAACAGGGCAAAGCCCGCTTTAACATACGTCACGGCATACAACCCAAGCATAGGTACTTCGCATCTTTGCAAGAACAACGTGCTATCTCGAAAAATGCAATTTTACGGGAAGCGCTATTAAGAGGAAATGAGGGTGCTCTTTTCTCCATACAAACGCTCTCGCCTGTTTTCTTTCTGGTTAATGACCATAAAGCAATGATTTTTTCCAGAATTATAAATATCAGCTACTTGTATGCCCCTATGTTTTCCTTTTTGACGATACATTATTTTTATAAGAACTAGAACCCTTAAAAAATGCTCAAAATTGCCTATTCAGATCGCTGTCAACAGAGGCCTAGTGTACAAATTTGACAACTATTAACGAAAATAGAAAAACATAGGGGCATAGTATATATCCTTCTTATTCAGTTTAAGAAATGTCTTTTAAATTGGTCCAATATTGGAGGAGGAAATAGGCGAGAGCCAAACCTCGAAATATGACTTTTTACCTAGGCTATTTAGTCGGATCTGCAGTTGTCCTTATCGCACGAATTTGAGGGCGGAGCGCTCGCAGAGCGACAGCAATAGTTTCTTCAAATACCTAATTTTCAAAAGTCTGGCCGCCCGCATTTCCTCTTAAGTAAACTTTAAAAAAAAATATGACAAATAAATTAATGTGTTTTTACGTTAAATGAGTCATTAAACTTTTAAAAAATACACAAAAATATTCTACAATCCAATATTAAATTATCGAATAATAACAAAAAACACCTTTTCCGAAATGTCACATTTTTCTCGCAAAGAGGCGACATATCGACATAATGTAAATACCGTTTGTACAGTACGCCTTGTGTATGCTGTAATAGTTATTTATGCAACTGACGTATAATAAGGGGTATTAAAATACGAATGTGGGTTTATCACACGAGGCGAAGCCGAGTGTGATAATAGTATCACATGAGTGTTTTAATACCTAATTATGTACAGTTGCATACAACACTTTATCTACATCCATGTTATCAATCCTCTATAAAAGTTTCTGAAACAGTTTTTTGCAATACTAATACTCGTATTGAACATGGCGGCCGGCGTCATAGTATACGACGTGAATTCGAATAAGTTCTTTTTTTAAGCACCCGTTTGGATGCTATTATGGTTACCATGGTTACTATGACACTGGCTGTTTTAATGTTGGCAATAAGCTAACTGTTTCAGAAACTTTTATAGGGGATTTATAGCAGGGGTGTAGATAAATAACCTTATGTTTCAATCAACTCAACATACTCAACTTATCGCAGTCCCCTACTGGCTGGACATAGGCCTCTCACAACTTGTCAACACACGGTTCTCCGCTTTCCGCCTCTAGTCTGTCTCAGCTGCCTTTTCAGACACCAATCTACATGGTCTTCACATGATCTGATCAAGATTATATCTGGACTTTAAAAGAGACTGTGACCTCTTAGTTTGTTTCGGCTTTTCTTCTCAGGGTAGTTTTTTTAAGGGTAGGGGATATGATTGACTTGTAAAAGTGTTTGTGCAACCCTGCTTACAGAAATAAAATCACTTATCATATAGTCAACGGTCCATCTATGGTCGCACTTTTAATTAGCACACTTCTGTCATTTCGCTATCAAATGGGAACATTTTTTAACAAAATGGCAGTTAGAAAGTGTAATTTTACTGCAGCTATAGAAATATAAAACAGTTATATCTATGGTTCGCGCGCATAGAAATATAAAACAGTTATATCTATGGTCGCCTGCATGTCGCTTTTACGGCCCGGCCACGACGTTGCGCGGCGGCGGCAGCGGCAGCGGTTTTCCTAATTCATTGCGCGTGATCCGAATTAGCCACAGTGCGTTGCGTGTCTCGACCGCGCATTAAACAGATAAAACGCTTGCCGCGCCGCAATTCGCGCAATGTCGTGGCCGGGCCGTTAGTTCAGAAACCCGGAAAGCGCCCTCTGTCGGCGCGAGCACGCGTCAGGTTCACCTAACAAAAAGTTTGCGACGTGCGACGTAATAAGTGAACATAAAAACCAAAACAAAATTAACTTGTCAATTATGGCATTAATTTCGGCAAAACGACGGACTTGCCCACAATAAAAAGGCAATACTTTTACATCATTGAATCATAAAACAGTAATTGTCGTGCTTCTCAATAAAGCGAGATACCAATTTAATTCGGGTCTATATTACCTCGAGTTTTACGGTCGGTAAACTTGAGATTACAATCGTAAAGCGAAGAAAAAAGAAAAAGTGCACTTTGTGAAGATTTTGTATTCAAGTCACGTGTTGCATGGGGTCAATTGCGACTGCCGTAACACGAGTGACACTTAGATTAAAGGATTCGACTGACTTTTCGAGACTTTTCTTCAGTGTTGAGCTGTCTTTTTGGGTGGTTTCCGAAATGGTATTGATGGCCTGAAGTTTCTTTATGTATGTCTGAGTCCTTTCGGCCGCCATGGCAACTGAGTTTCGCAACCAGTTGCAAAATGGGAAGTTTTATTCATTTGTTGGCAATCTTCGCGGTCAATCCATACCTATTCCTAAAAATGCTGACCAGGGTGGCCTGGATATGCTCTTAAGGAAATCTTTGTAATTATATTTTTATTGTCAGACATAAGGTCAGGGTCTCAAGTCTGGTAAATAACTAAAGCCAATAGGGTCTTCGTAGTATTTCGATAGTGTTTCTATAATACTATAGAGAATACTGAATGACAAATATATTCTAATGAGACCCAATTAAAACATTATTTAAACTGTATTGACGTAGTGGTTATTTAACAGGATCGGGGTCCTGAGCGTAGGTACGCTTACTTTGTTAGGTTAAGTTTTAAATAAATGAACACTCTAGGGAGTTATAGGATTAACTAAATCGTGAAAAGTCGGTGTGACGGAACGGTCCGTTAAATTGAAATAAACTTATGGATTAGTGTTTGCACTAATAATAATTATAATTTATTAGATGAGAACTACATTACCATATTAGCGTAAGAAGAAAATAAATTCTTCTATTGAAACTAGCGTTTTTGAAAAATTCTTTGTTGGCAACTGGTTGCGTATAAAGAAAGAAAATTCTTCTGTGGCAACTAGTTGCCAAGAAAGAATAAAAATTACTTTTTCACAATTGGTTGCGAAACTCAGTTGCCATGGCGGCCGAAAGGGTCTGAGTATTTAAACATACCAATAAACGGTTTTACTCACGTAATTGTTTCGGTTGAACCCGAGTAGGTACTTCATAGGTCTGCTGATGAAAGAGCTCATAACATAATGTGGCGAGGTCGCGGGCCATACACACGCTGCACTTTATTACCCGACTGCCCCAGAAAAGGGAAATGTTTTAACTAGTTCTACTACTCTTTGTCGATTTCGAGAAACACTGTCTCTAATGAACTTTTATCATAATAATTCATTCATAATCTACCTGCCAAGCTACAAGTAATATAAGTTTATATTCTTTCAAGCTAAAATAAAGCCTAAACATTCGATCATTCATTTCTAATGTCAACCTTTATAAAATCAGTCACTCACAATTTAAAAACCGGTCAAGAGCGAGTCGGACTTGCGCACCGAGGGTTCCTTTTCGATGTGTGCTATTTAAAGATATCGTTTTATTTTTCCTGTAATATTTAAGTACATAAACTTCTATCACAAAGAATAGTTTCAGATTTTTCTCTATGCGAACTTCGGAGATAAGGGCCGGGGAAACAATATTTTTTTTACATTTTTCATCAAAAGTCAAAAACTGTGCGGCCTAAAAAAAAAGAAAAAATGTTTGAGAATGTGCAAACAGCGCACTTTCATATGATACCACATGCCCTAGTAGCCCCACCTCGAATTTTTAAGACATCCTTTCAGTCCCTGTTTCAAAAAAAAAAACTTTTATTTCTTTCTTATTTGCAAACTAGTTGGGCAAACGTCATCTAAAACTGTTCCAAATTTCAAGTTGATAGCATTAGTAGTTCTTGAGATATCCAGCTGTGACAGTCGGATAGACAGAAAGACTGAGTCGCACCATAACGGTTCCTTTTTACCATTTTGGTACGGAACCCTAAAAATCGGACCTTGAGAACTAAATCTCGCTTATTGTAAAAGTATTCCCGTAAAGGCATTATCTGATGGAAATGACGCCTTTTTCAATCAATAAAATTATTCTATAAATTCCCGTTTCAGAACAAAACTTATACCAACAAGGGAAAGCTCTTCACAACATTAGTTATGCGTTTTCAAAATAGTTGAAGTCAGTTTTCATTTGCAAGTTGCGACTACGACTGCGACTCGCTATAGTTTATTTAGTTCAATTTGTCAACGTCCGAGTTTGAATTCTTAGGGGCATCGGAGTAAAATGCAGTTCTTGAATTAAGTAGTAACTTTTATTATGCAGCTTAACGTCTCATACAATCTTGTTCTGCGAGGTATGAAATTGCGTGACACACTTACAGTAGGAATCGGTTTCATTTTGACAGTTCAACAACATTCATTGCGTTATTTACGTTGTCGAGCAGACAAATTTTTCGAACATATGAAGCAATGGATTAGCAATATCCTTCAAAATCATTCAGATTGTGATTGATAGTGTGTTACACAATTACGGTGTAGAATTAAATTAAACGGTATATTCAAATGTTATAGGTATGTATAAGTTATAGGTAAGTTTTGCAAATTAATATTGAATAGCTCTCTGTAAAGCTAGCAAAAGAAATTTTAATGCTACTCGTACAACAAAAAAAGTCGATTAACAATGTTAATTTTACATAATTATCATTTAACTAGCTGCGCCTCGCGGTTTCACCCGCGTAGCCCGGGATAAAAAGTAGCCTATGTGTTAATCCAGGGTATAAGCTATCTAAATACCAAATTTCAGCCGTATGAGCTTGAAGAAGTAATAAACATACAAACACACACTCACAAACGTTCGCCTTTATAATATTAGTGTGATTTGCTACTTGCAAAATCTAAGAGTTAATAGCTACTCTTTCAAAGTCTCTTTCTTTTACTTTTCTTTTTTTCCTTTTCTTACTATCTTTCTTTCTCAGTCGCTCCATGTAAAATACTGGTATTCATCTGCATCCAGTAAAACCGACCCCAAAATATTTGGGAAAAGGCTAGGCAAATGAATACAACCTACGCTTTCAAATAAATGAGTTCAGATTTGTTTAATGAATATTTTTAAAAAGATTTAAAAAAATAAGGCGTTAATCGTCGTTTGTTGCTGACCGGACCTACCTACTCACATTTATGTAGGTACACAAAATTTACATGGGTAGATACCTATACATTTTGTAGGTAGTTAATAACTCATCTACTTTTACAAAGAAAACTTGTAACAGTAATAAATCACAAAGGAAATCACTATAATGAATGAAGACGTCCACAAAAGTTCAGAAAGAAAAAATAAGACACTTCAGTATTTGTTTGAATCTTAATTTTCTTTATGAAGTCCAACCACTCTTGAAAAAGATTCTTCAGGAATCAAAAATGTTTTTATTTTTGTTCACAGTTTCGTTTCAACCGCCTACGAGAATGTAGGAAAGATAACCTTATTATTTTAAACTACCCGACACCATGAGATATTAGGGTCGTTAAAATCATTTTCGTCTCCCGTAACATAACCCTTAAGCTACATGATATGAAAACAAATCGGTCTCCTATGTCGTGACAATGTATCATCTCACGCTGGTTTTGAAAAAGCTTTAGAATTTTTTGAATAGGCGCGGTGTTAGCTCAATATTCACAAATATTGGTTTCTTGGATTGTCGAGTATGACGTAACGCAATGAAACTATACGACGCAAAAAATACAGTGGACACAGAAGGGTGTAAAGAAAAACTTTAACCGAATAGAATAGTAAAAAATAGTTTAATATTCCAAATAAAAAATTTCGAAGTTGCTCCACAAAAATAAACTTGGCCGCCGAACATCTCTGTATTTTCAGCGATAACGACATTCTTTTTTTTAAGAATTTAATATAATTAGCATTTTTTTAAAACTTTAACCGGACAATTATTTAATTCATTGTTTATATTCTAAATAATCTAAAGGAAATAAATGTACATTCGCAGTTTAGTCACATCTCGGCAACACAAATATTATTTTGAATTTTCAACCTTATTTCAAGCCAGCTAATGGTGACAATAGATTGCGCGGTTGTGTGACGTTTAAAATCGTAGTCAGACCGTGCCTTAAGGGGATACATCGATAAATTTTGTGATTTTAAAATTCTTATAAAACCAAATGTATATGGTTAACTCATTTGGATTTTCCATATGTGTTATTTGACTATGTATATTCTCTCTACTGCTCTACTAAAATCGAAACAGGAGTGCTTGAAATTTTCGATGGAAAAAAAATCCAAAGTATCACCGTCTATATTTTCTGTTTTACACAATTATACGTAGTAAATAGTTCCTTATTGTGCAGTAAAATTTGCTTTAAAACGAAGGTATTTAAATGTGTTATTAACTTACTAATCTAAAAATTTATTTAGTTTTAGCATTTTGTAATAAATCGACTTTTAAACGAAGCGCGCTTAGTTCCGGTGCGCTTGAGTCTTACATCTCGCGCGTCAAACTAGACAGCCATAACGACATTTCACTTACACACCGAGCTAAACCACGCTTCGATGTATCCTCTTAATTGTTTTAGCAAACTTGTTCAAAAGTAATAAAGGTACGTACCTACTATTTCGGCTCATAGAAAATATCAATCCCATAATCAGAGTGACTTTTCAGAGTTGCAAGCAAACAATGTACACGTTACATTTGCGGTGAACCACTTTTGAACCTTATTAGCACAGTAATAAGGTCGAAAAGTGGTTCACCGCAAATGTCCGAAATGGTACCGAGTGACATCTCCATATTTTTCATGTTTTTTCTTGGCCTTCAATTTAATCCGTTTCTTCCTTGGAAGGTTTCTCGTTTTCTACCTCCAGTATTTCCTCTACATATTGTGAAGCTGGCAACAGCCATCCTGGACCCTGGTGAAAAAAATGACCAAACAATCTCAGTTCTTACAGAATTTTATCAGTTTTTAAAATAATCCTCAACCCATTCCTTCTACACTTCCTACACAAAATCAGCCCGTCTAACTGAAACAAAATCACTAAAAACTGAAACTTAAGCGCTTACAGTCACAAGAGTGTAATGAAATTTAACTGTAAGAAGCCGGCAGCCAAATCGTCTCGGCACACGTGTTCCAAGTTCCTTAAGTATCGTCTCCAATACCTTCATTATGCTCCAGCAGCGGGGAAACTGTATGAAATATAGCTTCGAAGGGGAAACTGTATCTGCGGGCGAAGATAACATGGACATATGGTGGCGTAGTTCGGAAGGCACGTTGGCGTACAAGTGCGGTAACAGTATTTAGGCATGATGCCAACTAGCATCACCGTTGAGAAAAAAAAAACATAAAAAGATATGGAACATTTTGAAATCTCCTATGTTCACATTTTTAGTCAGATGAGGTAAAATGTTTTGTATCAAAAAAATCAACACTAAATCTCCTAGGTTCCAAGCCTTAGCAGTTTAGTGTTGATTTTTTTGACCTCACCTGATCTACCTCACGTGACTAAAAATGTGAGCATAGGAAATTTCAAAATGTTTCATTCCAGACTTACGATTTTTTTCTCAATGGTCCCACCATTGAGATAGTTGGCATAACTACTCGCCATAAACTCAAAGCATTTGTTTCAAATAAACCAATTACAGGCACTTTTGAACTGCCAAGGGGTCAGTCAGTTAGAAAGATGGAGCTAGTTGCCCATTCCAAAGCGTAGGAACTTCCTATGGAGAAGAACTGGCAAGAAACTCCACCGACACTCTTTTATGATGGTATTATGATCTTTCAGTTACAGCATAGACTATACACTAATAGTTACAGTCCGGCCATCGCGTCGAGACAATGACATTATACATATAGACGTTGCCATGATTACAGTGTGAAGTGTGGAAGTGAGTCACATTTATCTATACTATAATAATATAATAATAATAATATAATAATATAATAATAATAATATAATAATAATATTATAAAGAGGTAAAATTTGTATGTAAGTTTGTAAGTTTGTAAGTTTGTAAGTTTGTATGTAGGGGGTAATCTCCAGAACTAATAATTCAATTCTAAAAATTTTTTCACTGGTAGAAAGCTACATTATTCCTGAGTGCTATAGGCTATAAATTATATTTATATCATGCATATTAGCCGAGCTATCACAAGTTTTGTCTAACAAGTCGGAAAGAAATACCTCTTTAAACAGACTTTTTTGCATGCACTACCTAAACGGTTGTTTATAATTGAGAACAATGTATGGCAGTCTGGTCTGTCTTAAATAATTCTACAAAAAAGTCCGCGACACCATATTTCTATCTTTTATATTTTATCTTTTATACGTCTTTTATTGTTTTAAAAAAGTATTTTTTAGACATACTTACGTTTGGATGATTATTTAAACAACAAAACATTAATCCTTATCAAAATAAGATATTTTATGATCACAAGGACATCATGGAGATAAGATTTGGCCTTTACAGTATGGCAATTGGTCATACAGTTTCGGAGATAATATAAAATTACTAAAACGCAAATACCGGTTCCTCTTGAGCAAACATGTTTAGAGCGGACGTTTTATCAATTTACCCATAGATGGCGTTGTGCAAAATGTCGGTGGAATACAGCGGAAGAGTTTGTTTTTAGGGTTCCGTACCAAAATGGTAAAAAAGGAACCCTTATGGTGTGACTCAGTCTGTCTGTCTGTCTGTCTGTCACAGCTGGATATCTCAAGAACTACTAATGCTATCAACTTGAAATTTGGAACAGTTTTAGATAATATTTACCCAACTATTTTGCAAATAAGAAAGAAATAAAACGATATGTGTTTTTTTTGCAACATGGGCTGAAAGGGGGTCTTAAAAATTCAAAGTTGGGCGACTAGGTCATGTGGGGTATCATATGAAAGAGCGCTGTTTGCGGATTCTCAAACATATTTTTTTTTAGGCCGCACAGTGTTCGACATTTGATGAAAAATGTAAAAAAAAATACCGTTTCCCCCCCCCCCCCCTTACCTCCGAAGTTTGCAAAGAGAAAAATCTGAAATTATTCTATGTGATGCAAGTTTATGTAAAAATTACAGGAAAAATAAAAAGATGTCTCTAAATAGCACACTTTTTCAGAAATCGGAACGGAACCCTCGGTGCGCGAGTCCGACTCGCTATTGACCGGTTTTTTTTTTTGTTAGTTTGTTTGAACGCGCTATCTCTGGAACTACCCCAGTTGGATTTGAAAAAATCTTTTTGCATTTTATAACTCAGTTCTTGAGGAGGGCTATAGGCTATTTAACATCACGCTAGGGCCCTTAGGAGCCGAGCTCGAAGTAATAGCGCGGGCAGGCGATGCGGAAGGATATAGGCTATTTAACATCACGCTAGGCCCCTTAGGAGCCGAGCGCGAAGTAATAGCGCGGGCAGGCGATGCGGAAGGATATAGGCTATTTAACATCACGCTAAGACCCTTAGGAGCCGAGCGCGAAGTAATAGCGTGGGCAGGCGATGCGGAAGGATATAGGCTATTTAACATCACGCCAGGGCCCTTAGGAGCCGAGCGCGAAGTAATAGCGCGGGCAGGCGATGGAGAAGGATATAGGCTATTTGACATCACGCTAGGGCCCTTAGGAGCCGATCGCGAAGTAATAGCGCGGGCAGGCGATGCGGAAGGATATAGGATATTTAACATCACGCTAGGGCCCTTAGGAGCCGAGCGCGAAGTAATAGCGCGGGCAGGCGATGGGGAAAGATTAGTATATTTAACATCACGCTAGGGCCTTTAGGAGCCGAGCGCGAAGTAATAGCGCAGGCAGGCGATGCGGAAGGATATAGTCTATTTAACATCACGCTAGGGCCCTTAGGAGCCGAGCGCGAAGTAATAGCACGGGCAGGCATTGCGATGCGATGCGTCGGGGTTGGTGGGTGGGGGGTACAAGAAATTTAACGCGGACGAAGTCGCGGGCAGAAGCTAGTACTAAATAATTAGGAAAATTGAGACAAAGCAACGTATCTTCTGTCCCTTACGGCGTGCCGTATTTTTGCTTTAAAAATGTTGTGAAACAAAGTACTTTGCATGGCAAAATTTAAAAATGTTGCCAAACAAAGTACTTTCACTGTTAATATTGCTGTCTCATGACCGGCCACGCGGTGGCTCGATCTAGATGTATATTATCTAAGCGTAGAGACAATGTGTCCTTGACAGCTGAGTAACGAATAAATTGTTTTGCTAATTTGATCCATACGCTCGCACAATTTAACGCAGTAATTCCTATATGATTCGCTCAGTTCAGTCATTTTATTTTCACCGAATTGTAAGGGATGAACACACCCCCCAATCAATTTGTTTGCAAGCAGCTTAGCGTCCATCAGTACAGTTTTAACTAAAAACTGTATTATCTCTAATGCATCCTAATACTGGTTGCGCATGTATTCTTGCCTATGCAGGTACTTAATTTAATTGTTAATTTAGTGCTTTACTTAGTTGTTATTATGCTTAAATGAATAGTTAATCGATCACAAAAATTGTGCAACATGACTCCATTTCTAACTGTGGAGACTTGTAAATGGCTTGTCGTGAATAACCTCACTGTTACTTGTGCATTGGTATCTGTAAGCCACCCAAACAAAATTACTACTAGAAATTGCCCAACTGATAGGTGTCAGGAACGCATTCTCTCGACGGCCGGACTGTAAGAGGTGACTGGTCTGAAGTATTTGGGAATAACCTGATGGTGGTCAGGAAGAAAACGCAAGCTTCGTCCAATGCGTATATTCGGAAGGACAGATAATTTGACAAAGTGTTGTCATCTAACCGGATGACATTCCGGAAGAGTATCCGGTGTTCTAATTATAAAAAAGTAAAGGCACAAACACACTTCATACATTACAGTAACGACTTGGGGTGACGTATGATTCAATAGGTAAGTATAGCCGGACGTCTTCCAGACGTTTTATGCCGTTTTGAATTCCGTGGGAATTAGGAACTGTGTGAGGGCAATAGGTAAGATGTAAAAGTTTCTATAGAGACGATATTTTCTGTGCTTTGAAACTGGAGTGACAGGATGACAATTCTCGTCTAATCTCACGTCTTCGTCACATGGTTATTCAGGTTAGTTAGGTCAATGTATATTAAAATCGAATTCCTTTGATACCTTACTTTAGAACGACGGGTTTTAAAAGAAAACTCATGTCCTACAAACAAAATTACTTTCCACACTTCACAGCTGTGTGTCTCCAAGACGATGTCCCGTTGCGATTACAGCACGAACAACGTCTTGATAAAGGCATTAAAATATGCAAGTAACCGCCCAGGAAGCGCTTAATAACCAGCTCTCTAATTAGTGGCAGGCAGTACAAAGAAGCCCTGACTATTATATCGTAAATAACGGGGTTTATCTAATAAACGAAGGGTATGAAGGTAAATTAATATGATGACTAGGCTGGTCGTATTTTCTGGTTCAGCTTTTCTACAATGTTTTGGTTTTTAAGTAGATCCTTAGTATTTTATTTAGAGTATTCAAATTTTTCGAAGTTTCATGATTATAGATCAACGGGAGGTAACCTATAGGTTTTAATTTTTTTGCGACTATCGAAATATGTAGTACAATAAAAATACGGCCATTTATTCATGTGTTGACTTAGAAGCTTGATTTTTTTAGAGCTCCAAGGGGCCGTAGACCTACATATTTGATAACCTCCACGCGTTCCTGAGAAAAAGGGTCTTGACAGACTGACAGACAGACACAGACGAACAACGAAGTGACCCAATAAGGGTTCCGTTTTTTCCTCCTTTTGAGGTATGCATCCTAAAAATAAGTTACACAAAACACACAGACTTTATTTACACAAAATCCTTGTAAAGCCTCAGTCTTCCCAGTTTTACTAATAAGCCTCATTACTATTCCTTCAGTAAGTACCTGGAAAATAAATTCTGTACTGTAATCTTGGGATTACTATCGGTAGGTAACTGTTAGTATTATCGTACTGATTCGTAGAGGTGAACCGAGCATCAAAGGTTGGAAAACAAGTAGAATATGGAATTAGGTGAGGCTACGTGAGTTAATAGTACCTACATTAGTTTTGACTACCGATCCCTTGTGGTTCCGTGTACATAATATGTCTGTACTTCTGTACGAGTGTGTATCTAAGAATAGTGATGTTCCACAGGGAATAAAGTTCAATGTTTTATTTAAGTAGAAAGAGTTTTTTTTGTTTGCCCACTCTGTCTCGACGAAAGGAGGCCTGTGTCGCCGCTGTTTGGGGCTCATTATGCTCATTATGCTTTTTTGTTTAGTCGTAAACCTACGGTCTACTTTCGTAAAAAAATCTTCTGTGGAGCAAGTATGTTTTGACCTTTATAGAACTTTTGTTGGGACGTGATATAGGTTCTATCATAGTGAGATGAAATGAAATGTCCATTCTATGTTAAACTATGAATTTAATAATGAACTAAACAAACTAACTATGAACTAAACACGGTAAAATGTTACAATAAATGATTGATGCGAGTAACGGATATTAACCGACTATATGTGTTGTCACGGAGACGCATGACTTCGAACTTAACTTGACGGTGCAACGTCATAGGCACTTATAAGCTCGCAAGTGGTGTACATGTGTGGGTAAACATACCACTACATGTCCTCCCCCCTTAGATGAAGACAATTTAATAAAAGGGTGAAAAAAAAAAATCATCAAAATGACCAAAGTGTAAAAACATTGCAAATACCTAATAAAATGGTTTGGTATAGTTCACAGTAACAACACTAAATAAAGTCTACGTCTGTATTGAACGTAATTGCACTCGCGGATCAAAGTATGGAACCGTATTATTTCATTCACGTCGGGGTCACCAATATATAACTTTTGTTGGGACGTGATATAGGTTCTATCATAGTGAGATGAAATGAAATGTCCATTCTATGTTAAACTATGAATTTAATAATGTATAAATTTTGTTACAACTAAACACGGTAAAATGTTACAATAAATGATTGATGCGAGTAACGGATATTAACCGACTATATGTGTTGTCACGGAGACGCGTGACTTCGAACTTAACTTGACGGTGCAACGTCATAGGCACTTATAAGCTCGCAAGTGGTGTACATGTGTGGGTAAACATACCACTACACCTTTAATACACATACAATACAACACACCTTTGACATAAACGATTTTGAGCCACCTTCGAGTCTACCTATTTAATATCTTTTATTCTCAAAGTAGTATTCTATTGTAAAATTAACATGATTACTCAACCCGAACAAATAATGTACCTACCTACGTAGAAATTAGAAACTTACTAAATTATTCACAAAAGTAATTTCACAACTACCCACAATAAACCATTTTATTCGTAAACCTAATGAATACACCATTTTATTCGTAAACCTAATTTTAGTACCCACAAGTTGCAAACTTTTCATTTTAACTCATTTTAAGCAAATATAACGAAGTTAATTAAGAAAGATAATGTTATGTGTAGCACACCATACCTATACCTACATGTTGTGTCAGAGTAAGTAATTTATGTAAACCAAAAGTAGTGTTTATTAAGTGCGAGCTTTCAACGTGAAATTAGATAAAATGTATTAAAAAAGTGGTTGAAACTTGAAAGTATGGACCTTTAAAAATATTGAAACAAAAGCGAAAGTATGGACCTTTAAAAATATTGAAACAAAAGCTGAGTATAGTTCTGAATTCTGATGCATTAATTCAATGGTTGAATGTATGGACCTTTAAAATATTGAAACAAAAGCTCTGAGTATAGTTCTGAATTCTGGTGCATTAATTCAATGGTTGAATGTATGGACCTTTAAAATATTGAAACAAAAGCTGAGTATAGTTCTGAATTCTGATGCATTAATTCAATTGTTGAATGTATGGACCTTTAAAAATATTGAAACAAAAGCTCTGAGTAATAGTTCTGAATTCTGATGCATTAATTCAATGGTTGAAAGTATGGACCTTTAAAAATATTGAAACAAAAGCTCTGAGTATAGTTCTGAATTCTGGTGCATTAATTCAATGGTTGAATGTATGGACCTTTAAAATATTGAAACAAAAGCTCTGAGTATAGTTCTGAATTCTGGTGCATTAATTCAATGGTTGAATGTATGGACCTTTAAAATATTGAAACAAAAGCTCTGAGTATAGTTCTGAATTCTGATGCATTAATTCAATGGTTGAAAGTATGGACCTTTAAAAATATTGAAACAAAAGCTCTGAGTATAGTTCTGAATTCTGGTGCATTAATTCAATGGTTCAATGTATGGACCTTTAAAATATTGAAACAAAAGCTCTGAGTATAGTTCTGAATTCTGGTGCATTAATTCAATGGTTGAAAGTATGGACCTTTAAAAATATTGAAACAAAAGCTCTGAGTATAGTTCTAAATTCTGATGCATTAATTCAATGGTTGAAAGTATGGACCTTTAAAAATATTGAAACAAAAGCTCTGAGTATAGTTCTGAATTCTGGTGCATTAATTCAATGGTTGAATGATGGTTGATTATCAAAAACTGTCACCGACTGTCAGTGTCGATATAAAATTATAACATATATAAAATTAAAATAATTATTTATTTATTGCAATTCTTTGTCAATACTACAACACTAGCACTGTAAAGCGATGTTTCATCATTTTCGTACATAAATTCACGCCTTCTTCCCACGGGGGTAGGCAGAAACTACAGAACGCTTCCTGCTACGATCCTTACATACCTCATTTTGCTTCGTTTATCAGCATATATGCACGCCGGTTGCGAGTACTACGCACCTGATCTTTCTGAAGAAGATCATCAATTATACCGTATACGAATTTCGACGCCAGCAGCCAAGACAACTGTTGCGAAAGTTGCGCCTGTACATAGACCCTGTATGCGCGGCGCCCCAGGACCCGAGCGCGACTGCGCCGCAGTCGTCAACAAAAATTGACAGTTTCATAGGTTTCATATGTGACATTTTGTAAATAGTGAAAATTGTTTTTTTAGTTTATTTATTTTTGTGCGAGTGCGTGTATAGTTTATTTTTATTTTTTTAGGTAAGTTTTATATTATCAGTGTTTTATATGATCAATGCCGGCTGTAGCGACGCCGGAAATTGTGCCACTCAACCTGCCACATCGCTTGATGTCCAGCTGGTGAGATGTCCACATTGCTCACAGGCACGCTTTTTTAAAGGCGAACGGGGGTTGAGGATACACTATGGGAAGATCCACAAACCTCATAGCGTACCCTTGTGCCCCCCAGCCACATCCCCAACATCAACACCTCATGAACAATTATTGTGGACAAAGCTAGCAAAATTAAAAAATTCTACTCCAGTGCTAAAGAGAGTTCCTCGGGGCGCGAGACGGTCTGTTGCGCTGAATTTGGCGCAATGTCTCCGTCTTGCGACCCAGGAGAACTCACAAAGTGCCTGGGAGCAATTACTGACCTTCCCCTATAGGATTCTGCATGTTCAAAAAAATTTGGCAACTAAAAAAACCTTAACAAACCAAATTAAAGAAAATTGTAACAATTCGACCTTTTTAGATCCAAAATTACCCGCATTCAATAACACTTCACAAAAAAGATTATGTTCACATGTTGAATCCAAATTAGGTGAAGGTGACATCAGGGGAGCGGCCAGGATACTGTTCAGCAGCGATGTGGTGGCGCCTTACTCTCCAGAAACTTTTACTGCTCTGGAGAGTAAACACCCAGCGCCTGCGGATGGTCTCACCTTTCCCGACCCCCCCCTCCCTCCCGACCTAAATTCAACCTTCTTAAACGTTTCGGCTCCCCAGTTATTTGCAGCCGTGAGCTCCTTTCGAAGTGGTTCCGCCGGCGGCCTCGACGGCCTGACTCCACAGCACCTAAAGGATCTGTTGAGTTCGGGCGCCGGGGAAGCTGGTGAGTCGCTTTTGAAGGAGCTTGCGGCACTGATTAACCTCATGCTTACCGGCGGTGTGAACGAGGCCGTCATAGATGTCCTTTACGGGGCCAATTTATGTGCCCTGCGTAAGAAGGACGGCGGCATTCGTCCCATCGCCGTTGGGTGCACTTACAGGCGCACGGCAGCCAAAATTTGCTGTAAGCTCTATAGCGAATCACTTACAGCTAAATTTCAGCCCCTGCAGCTTGGTTTCGGCTCTAAAGGGGGCTGTGAGGCTGCCGTGCATGCCCTTTCCACATTTGTAAACTCCAACAAAGGTGAGGTCATTCTAAAGGTTGACGTTAAGAACGCCTTTAACTCTGTCAACAGGGACACTTTGTTGGCTGAAGTCAAAAAGGAACTACCCGAAATTTATGGTTTTATGTGGCAATGTTACAGGTACCCTTCTAAATTATTATACAAGGACTTGGTTTTGGAATCTGCAGTAGGATGTCAACAAGGTGACCCTCTCGGGCCAGTCATTTTCAGCCTGGCTATTCATCCAATTATTCAGAAACTAAATTCAAAATTTAACGTGTGGTATTTAGATGATGGAACGCTAGGAGGTGATGTGGACACGGTTTTGAAAGACTTACAACTCCTCAAACAGCAATTTAAATCTATTGGCCTGGACCTTAACTCATCGAAGTGTGAAGTTTACCTTTCTGACATTACCGACAGACAATTGACCCTAGAAAAATTTAATGCAATAGCCCCACAAATCAAAATTTTAGAAAAGAGTTCACTGCACCTCCTAGGTTCCCCAATTTTTGAAGACAGCTTTTCTCCTTTCATTGACGAAAAAATCAAAAAATTCAACGACATTTCGGACAGACTCTCCAAAATTAATTTACATTCGGCATTCACCCTGATAAAATACTGTTGTTTTGGCCCAAATTTTATATACTCCCTACGTTCTTCCCCTTTATGGAAGCAGCCACACCTCTTGGACAAAATTGACCAAATTATTCGCAGCACACTAACATCCATTTTAAATGTGGCCTTGGACGACCGGGCGTGGTTGCAAGCCACACTACCCATAGAAAGAAAGAAAGAAAGAAAATAGATTTATTTAGCACAGACTAAAAGGCACACACCATAATAGGTATAACAATAGGTACCTACTTAATAAAAAAAAAATAAAAATAACACAAAATAACACAGCGATGAGTGTGTGCCCGACGGCTGCGCCAAAAAGGCCCAGTTCAGCAAAAATGCCAGACAACTAGTGCCTGACGCTGGTTTTCAACTGGACCAAGTGTGAGGTAACGGATGTAAATCAGTTTTAATAAATAAATAAATAAATATACTGCAACGTGTGTAATAAAAAATAATAATAAGTTTGTGTCAGATAATAATAAATAATATCGTGTACGTACATAATATAGTAGTGTGATTTTGAGTAAAAAAATTAACAGGTCTCACATACGCAAATGGGACCAAGCGATGCCGCGGATATCGCAACAACAATCTTCGGGCTGAGCCTTATGAGACATGACTGGCTCGCTGGCTCATGTCACATGAGCCAGCGAGCCAAGCCGAGCGTTAACATGAGCGAGAGCAATTCCCAGAAACAGCAGCTATTTACATTTCCGTGCAACATTCACCGACAGAAACACTGATACATACATACATTATATAATTGACACATTTAGTGTGACCATATCCAGCTTCTGTTGCTCTTCTATGAGGTACTGCCGTAAGCGTCGTCTAAAAGCACCTATCGTGTTCATTTCTCTAATCGGTGGTGGCAGGTTATTCCATATTTTGGAAGCCGCATAACGAAAACTGCCCCTAAAAGCGGCTGTACCCTGAGACCGAGTCGTGAGTTGTTGCGAGCAATGCCTTCTCCCGCATTCCCGTCTACTCGCCACCCAACTTAGCTTGTTGTATAGATAGTCCGGTTTCTGATATTTAATCACACCGAACAGAAGGCAAGCCAAGTGCAGTTTGCGTCTGGACTTCATTTTTAGGGTAAAGTGCCTGTTCAGAAATGGTGTTACATGGCTTCTGCGAGGAATATTGTAACAAAACCGAGCACAGGCGTTTTGTACCCTTTGGATGAGGCGGTCAGTACGAGCTAATAGGCGCGGGCCGTAAACCGTGTCAGCATAGTTCAACCTAGACAGAACCAGGGTTTCCACTAGCTGTTCCCGTAGCCTTTCAGATAGATAAGGCCTCATATTGTATAAAATCTTTAGGCGATAAAAACAGTTCCTTACCGAGTCTGCTACGTGTTTCTCAAAACGAAGGTCTTTGTCCATAATAACACCCAGATTCCGCGCTTCATACACTCGCTCAATTGGTTCGCCCATAAGTTCCAAGTCAAGAATCATAGGTATTCGAGCCAGCTGTTGTCTAGTGCCAACTACCATATATTTGGTTTTTGAAGGATTTAATGACAGGCAGTTCTCCTCTGACCAGGCAGCGATTCTCTTAAGATCGTCGTTTAGATCCTTAATGGCTATATCGTACTCGTCTGGTCTAAATGATATATAAACTTGGACATCATCGGCGTAAATATGAAACTTGCATCTTTGGAGACATTTAATAATATCCGCACAATACAGAATAAAGAGAATCGGGCCCAATATAGAGCCCTGTGGGACTCCTCTTTCTACAGAAATAAGTGTCGACCTACGGGTAGTGCCGTCACCCAAACGCAAGTCAACTAGTTGCTCCCTATTACTAAGATAGCTGCGGAACCATTGCGTAGCGCTGGGGTCGAAACCATAATATTTTAACTTAGATAGTAATAGCGGGATATTTATTGCATCAAATGCACGCGAAAAATCGAGTAAAACCAGTATTGAGCACATTCCCCCATCTTGGGCAGATAATATATTATCAGTAACATCCAGTAAAGCAGTAGATGTACTGCGCTGTTTCCTGAAACCCGATTGTAAGTCAGGTAGAACGTTACTTTGTTCCAAAAATAATGTTAGCTGGCGGCTAACAATTTTTTCTAATACTTTGGATAGACATGGTAATATACTTATAGGGCGAAGGTCTTTAAAAGTAGATGGATTAGAATTTTTTGGCAAGGGCCTAACAGAGGCAATTTTCCATAGGTCAGGAAACGTAGACGTTACTATGGAGCGGTTTATTATGTCCGTTACAACATTTAGTGTGTGTGGCAGAGTCATGTTTATCATATCTAGAGTAATGTTGTCGTAACCTTCAGCGTTACTTTTAAGGGTCGAGATAACGCGAGAGACGTCGTTCTCCTCCACTGGTGTTATTACGAAAATGTCTTCACCATGTCTATGATTTTCATAATAGCTAATAAGAGATACACTTGCCACGGGGTTACCGGGGACAATTAAAAAGTTGTTATTAATTATGTCAGGATCTGTAAAGTGCGACGGAAGGTCTTGTCTAGGCTTATGGGGCGATAAGGTGGTTTTTAGATTTTTCCATAACAATTTAGGATTTTTTATTCTATTATTTATGTTGTGCTTAAAATACGCTACTTTTTCACTGTACAACGAAGTAATCACTAAATGTTTTAAATCTTTGTAATATATTTTTTTTGAATCGGCTTTCGTTTTCCTATAGCTACTAAGTGCGTCATCACGTAAACGCATCATAACTTTGATTGTATCTGTAATCCACGGATACGACTTTTCCCTTACAGTACACGTCTTGATCGGCGCGTGAACATCAAACAGGGAAATTATATGGGTGTTAAAGACATGCACCATATCATTAACGTTGTCAAGCGTCGAAATAATTCCAAAATTTAAAAACGATAAGTCCAAATTAAAACCTTCCGTACACACATTTTTAAGAGGCCGAAACTTTACCAAGTATGGTTTGAACTTATCACGCTTAATATGAAATTCACCAACTACAATAGAATGGCCGTTGATTGCACCAAAAGGTTCTACCGATGTATTTCTTGCTCTCAGGTCAGTACATAGGAGATCGATGAGAGTTTCACTGGATGCTGTAAAGTGGGTAGGAGTTGTGACCAACTGTGAAAGACTGAGGCAATTCAAAAACTCATTAATATTTTTAGTTTTAATACCGTTCGTGTCTAGCAAATTGACATTGAAATCGCCAAGTAATATGTAGTGGTCGCAATTTCCCAGTGAACTAATAGAATCCGTTATGGCATCCAAGAAAAGAACAAGATCTTGCCATGGTGGTCGATAGGCTGTACCTATTGCGATTTTTTTGCCGTTTAATGAGATCGTCAACCACATTTGTTCGACCGATTCGAACCTTGGATCGACTGTACCGGTCCATGTACGCGCGCTCAGACCCCGCCGCAGATAAAAGCCGACGCCCCCACCACGTCCCGAGCGCACACTCGGCGGCCGCGGCGTGTGGCGCAGACGGTAGCCCGGCACCACCGGAGCGCGCCCCTCCTCGCCCGGACGCAACCAGGTCTCGTTAATGGCCATAACGTCAAAACAATGAATATCGATTGCACCTATCAAGTTATCATGACCTGTACCCAATGAACCAGCATTAAGAAAACCTACTTTAAGAAACTGATCTCCCTTAGTCATCATTATAATAATGTAAAACAATTCCGCCACCTAGCAATATCAATACTATCAGTGCACATTCAGTAGTTTCAATTCTAATTTCATATAATAATATTATTAGTTTTAGTCCAATTGTAATTAAGTAAATATTTAATATAATAAAATGAAAATGGAACAAAGGTTTTAAGCTACGGTATATAAATAATAATAGTTTTGTAAATAATTGGATTGTCAAATTAAATGGTACTTTTGAAATAAATAGGTGTAGATAAATATGTGTGGTGTTATAAAACTGATTTACGTATAGTTGAAAGAGGTGCGCCGCGAGACACACACCTAACAATATAGTAGACAGCAGATGGTAGCAACATAAACTTGATACTTTTGAAATGCTGACACATGATATAAACAAACTTAATTTAAAAATCAACATGAGAGTATAAGAAAGTATGACCTTAACTAAACAAAAAATAAAAGGCACGACAAAATTATAAAAAACTAATGAAATGGTGATTTTAAAGTGCGCTATTTGCGCCGCCACCCGGTGCCGCCGCCGCCGGTCCGAAAGTGCGCAGTAAGTCAGCCTCACAGCGGATGCGGCAAGTGGCGTCTCCAGGCTTGTACCGGGCGAGAATACGGCCTCGTTTTGCCCATACAAACTGCCAACCGAGGCGACTGCCGGCCTCACGAGCGCTCCGAAACAACTCTCGATTCACTTTCGTAAGGCGCTCGTTCACATAGAAGCGCGTCGCAGGACCCGGCAAATCCAGGTCCGCAGTAGTTATGCCGCGTCGCACTCGCGCACCCTCCAGCAGCTCGTCACGCAGGTCGCGGCGCGCGAAGCGCACGACGAGGAAGCGCGGGCGGGTCTCCACCGGCGCCGAAGCTTGCGTCGCGTTAATGCGCCTACCTCCGACACGCTCGGCGCTCACTATGTCGCGCGCCTCGACTCTCACGCCAATTTTCGACGCAACCAACATCGCTGTGTGGATAGAATTCTCACCGCTGCTCTCGGGTATGTTTGAGATCTGTACGTCATTAGCGAGCAGCTCCTGATCGCGGTCGTTTATATCGCTCCGCAGCTGTACTATTAAATCGTTTACCTCCGACGATATGGGCTGGGTGTGTTTACTCTCTAACACAGCCACTCTCTCCTCCAGATGACTCATCCTATCGTTAGCTGTGACTAGAGAGGATCTAAGTTCGGACAGATCATCCCGTAGTTGCTGGAATTCACTCCGCACCGTCTTCAAAAATTCCTCCTTAAAAAGACTTAGCTCTGCCCTGAGGATGTCCAAGTTGAGCCCCTGTGTGGCATCTGTAGCTGTGCTGACTATGGTGCTGGTGCCCATCAGGCTTTCTTCGTGTGCAGCTGGCGCTGCTGTACGCGCCCTTACCGGCGTTTCAGCCCGGTTGTCCCTCACCAGGTTCTTAGTACACTCAGGACAGTGCCAGGGGGTCGATAAAGGGCCAGTATTCTGCATGCCCACGCATGCACGATGGTACCAAGTTCTACATTTATTGCAATTGGCGCCCTCTGTCGACGACAGAAACTTGCCACAACCACCGCACTTAGCCATGGTGAACTTGTTGATGTATTTTGTTAATCGATCAGTCCTACTAGTACACCGATAAGGCAACAGATGGCGCTATTATGAGAAACACGTCTATGGCAGTTTTCACGGTGTTTATGGGCACGGCAGGCCACCATAGGCTGAGCACAGTATGGGTATAAAGGTGCGCACACACTAAAGTTTGATCACCGACTGTTTTCCGTTCACAAATAAAACACTGTTAATTTCCCTTCGTGTGTAGGTACTTAAATATTTCTGGAGATCGATAAAACGTCCGTCCGTCCCATCCGTTTTGGTGGCCTCGGCGTCCGCAAAATTACCAGTATTAGCTTACCGGCGTTCCTGTCCTCTGTCCACAGCACTGAAAAGTTGACCGGGAAAATTTTAGCCCCCTGCCTGGTTGACTCTGAAGTGCCGTGCTTGACCGACGCGGTGAACGCCTGGAATGTGACTTGCCCGGATACAGATCGGCCCGTGAACCCATGTTCCCAGAGGCAGTGGGATGAGCCGCTCTGCAGGTTGGTACGGAATAATCTTATAAATACGTCCACCAATACTGCAGAGCGTGCCCGCCTGTTGGCTGTGGGTGAGTGGGAGTCGGGCCTCTGGCTTCAGGCACTACCGTCACCCAACATAGGAACTATGCTGGGTGACACCACCTTCCGGCTCGCTACCTGTCTGCGTCTGGGCGCTCCTTGCGTGGCTCCGCATCGCTGCCAATGCGGCGTAGCTGTCGACTGCCTCGGACATCATGGCCTATCCTGCAGTAAGAGCGCAGGCCGGATAGCACGGCACGCCAGCATCAATGACATCATCCGTCGTGCTCTTGTTACCGCCGGGGTGCCAGCTGTTTTAGAACCCATTGGCTTGGCACGCGACGATGGGAAGAGACCAGACGGAATGACTATAATGCCTTGGAAGGTAGGTAGGCCTTTGGTGTGGGATGCAACGTGTGTCGACACCCTTGCGCCATCCCATCTTCCTAGCACGGTAGGCTGTGCTGGGGCGGCTGCTGCAGGTGCGGAAAACCTCAAACGGCGCAAATACTCCAATCTTATTGGGACTTATATGTTCGAGCCGTTTGGGGTTGAAACACTAGGGCCATGGGGTCCGAGTGCCCTTTTAGTTTTTCGGGACATCGCCAAGCGGTTGGTCGACTCTACACGTGACCAAAGGGCTGGCCTATTTTTTGGCCAAAGAATTAGCATTGCCATACAACGTGGCAATGCTGCCAGCCTTTTGGGCACCTTTCCTTTCGACAGCGATGCGGATGAATTTTTTGATGCCCTATAATTATTTCCCTTCCTTTTTGTATTATACTTGTAAATAGTACCTACTTTATATCATAGACTCCGTAAAATCAACATTAAAAATTAAAATCTTTCTTTGTTCCTACCACAATACTCATGGTTGAATGTATGGACCTTTAAAATATTGAAACAAAAGCTCTGAGTATAGTTCTGAATTCTGATGCATTAATTCAATGGTTGAAAGTATGGACCTGTAAAAATATTGAAACAAAAGCTCTGAGTATATAGTTCTGAATTCTGATGCATTAATTCAATGGTTGAAAGTATGGACCTTTAAAAATATTGAAACAAAAGCTCTGAGTATAGTTCTGTTTTCTGGTGCATTAATTCAATGGTTGAATGTATGGACCTTTAAAATATTGAAACAAAAGCTCTGAGTATAGTTCTGAATTCTGATGCATTAATTCAATGGTTGAAAGTATGGACCTGGAAAAATATTGAAACAAAAGCTCTGAGTATAGTTCTGAATTCTGATGCATTAATTCAATGGTTGAAAGTATGGACCTGTAAAAATATTGAAACAAAAGCTCTGAGTATAGTTCTGAATTCTGATGCATTAATTCAATGGTTGAAAGTATGGACCTTTAAAAATATTGAAACAAAAGCTGAGTATAGTTCTGAATTCTGATGCATTAATTCAATTGTTGAATGTATGGACCTTTAAAAATATTGAAACAAAAGCTCTGAGTAATAGTTCTGAATTCCGATGCATTAATTCAATCAATCTGCCTAACCTTTTCCCAACTATGTTGCCTCGGAAAGCACGCTAAGCCATTGGTCCCGGCTGTTATTCGTGGATCTTTGACAGTCAGAAGCTCGAAAGTCTGACAACAAGACTTACCAAGTAGTATTACCCATAGTAACTGGGTTGTGGAAGTCAGATAGGCAGTCGCTACATATGGTATACACTGGTATTCAACTGCATCTGGTTAGACTGGAAGCCGACCCCAACATATTTGGGAAAAGGCTAGGCAGATGAGTGATCCATCACTATCACAAACTTCAAAGTTCCTCCATCAATCTCCAAGAAAGAAAATCAATGAAGAAAATTAAAATTGTCAAATCATGTCTAATGATTACAAATTGAGCGTAGTACCAATGGACATTGACAAACGACATGTTTTCCATCAGATATTCATCGCGAGGGTCCGGGTTCGACTCCCATCTGGGGACACAGATGCTCCCTTCTAATTGCGCGATCACTGTAATAAATTACAATTTGTTATGTAAACTAATTAGTTTATTTAACCGAGCTTTTTCAATCAGATGAAAGCTTTTTGTTTATTTTAAACTAGCTTTTGCCCGCGGCTTCGCCCGCGTGGAGTTCGGGAATTGTCGCACGGTAACGTACTAAGTTACCGGGATAAAAACTAATGTTATTTTGCATTACTTTCACATTTATAATTACACTAGCTTTTGCCCGCGGCTTCGCCCGCGTGGATGTCGGAAAATATCCCATGGGAACGTACATGTGGAAAACATAGGGCCGTCCGATATAACTGTGCAAACTCAAATCGCTACGATATATCGTTACCGTGTATAGTAGGCATAAAGCTACCAATTGGCATGATTTTTTCCGACATCTTCAACAGTCGTCGTCATATTTCAACCAATTTACACAAAACCGTAATGAATGGAGTGATTCAGTGTATGAATCACTCCGTTCATTGGAGAAAACCGTATGAAAATCCGTTCGATACTTTTTGACATTATCGCATTCAAACAGACACACTTACGCGGCGGGGGGACTTTGTTAATTACTTAAAATTTATTATGCCAGTCACGCTCTAATAACAAATAACTTTTGTCCGAGTGTCCACTCGTTCAAATAATTTCCTCGTAAAAACTTCGAATGAAATAAAGACTAAATGTTACCTCAAGATTCGAACTATGACTACATTTCCAATCCCTTAAATCTCTTAAAAAGAGGTAATTACACAAACATTTGTCAACCCCTATTGTACCCCCTCAAAAACGCTGTACCACATATTTCTTTATTTCCTACCAAAAGCATAAATTTGAATTTTCATATCCCTAACTTAAGAAATGCTGGGTTTCCCATCTTTCATCCCTTATATCACCCCTTGTAGTATTATTTTTGAAAGTATCCTGTGTCCTTTCCCAAGATGCTATATAAAGCCTTGCCAAATTTTGTCGAAATCCGTGCAGTTTTGTAAATTTTAAAATCAACCCCTATTCCACCTCCTTAGGGGATGATTTTTCAAAAACGCTGAACCGCATATTTCTTTGTTTCCTATCAAAAGCATACATTTTAATTTTCACATCTCTAACTTAAGAAATACTGAGTTTCCATACAAACTTTCATCCCCTATAGCACCCCCTGTAGGATTATTTTTAAGACAAAAAGTAGTCTATGTCCTTCCCCAGGATGCTGTATAAAGCCTTGCCAAATTTTATCGACATCTGTGCAGTTTTGTAAATTTTGAAATCAACCCCTATTTTACCCCCTTAGGGGATAATTTTTCAAAAACGCTGAACCGCATATTTCTTAATTTCCTACCAATAGCATAAATTTGTTATCCCTAACTTAAGAAATACTGGGTTTCCCTTACAAACTTTCATCCCCTATATCACCCAATGTAGTATTGTTATTGAAAGTATCCTATGTCCTTTCCCAGGATGCTATATAAAGCCTTGCCAAATTTTGTCGAAATCCGTGCAGTTTTGTAAATTTTAAAATCAACCCCTATTTTAACCCCTTCGGGGATGATTTTTCAAAAACGCTGAACCGCATATTTCTTTATTTCCTACCAAAAGCATACATTTTAATTTTCACATCCCTAACTGAAGAAATACTGAGTTTCCCATACAAACTTTCATCCCCTATATCACCCCCTGTAGTATTATTTTTGAAAAAATAGTATGCTATGTCCTTCCCCAGGATGCTATATTCAGCCTTGCCAAATTTTGTCGAAATACGTGCAGTTTTGTAAATTTTAAAATCAACCCCTATTTTACTATATTTTACCCCCTTAGGGGATGATTTTTCAAAAACGCTGAACCGCATATTTCTTAATTTCCTATCAAAAGCATACATTTTAATTTTCACATCCCTAACTTAAGAAATACTGAGTTTCCCATACAAACTTTCATCCCCTATATCACCCCCTGTAGGATTATTTTTGAAAAAAAAAGTAGCCTATGTCCGTCCCCAGGATACCATCTATAGCCTTGCCAAATTTTATCGAAATCCGTTCAGTGGTTTAGGCGTGAAAAGGTAACAGACAGACAGACAGACAGACAGACAGACAGACAGACAGAGTTACTTTCGAATTTATAATATTAGTATGGATAAGGTAGTTATTAAATCCTAAAATATTGGCTTTAGACAACCATAAATAATCATCCATATTATGTTCCCACTGCTGGGACACCAGGCCTATACTGTCGTTGAGAGTGAGCGGTCCGTAATCCACCAGGTAGATGTCACATGTCTTCGAAATGGTTCTAGGACATGCCGGTTTCTTCACGATGTTTTCCTTCACCGTTTTGAGAGCAAATGACAGTAAGAAGGAAGGTGTTTGGCCTAGAGTGGGATATTAAAGGCTAGTAAAAAAACCTACCTTTTAGTAGGTATATAAATGAAATTAACTAAGTCAGCTCTCAAAACACCCCCTTATTCATAAAAAAACCACCCCAATTCGAAAGAAATACCTGACTGACAAGTTGTCAATTTCTTTCGAAATATGATTTGATTTTTAAAGAAGAAGATAAAACACTATTTTAACCTAAGATTTAACTAAAATAGGTTTATAATAAAATTATAAAGCGTTTTAGTTTTTTTATGATTAAGGGCCTTAGTATTTATCAGACTTCAGCACTAGTCTTGATTTTTATGTTTTCTAGTTTATAGTCTTACATTTCAGGCTGGGAGCACTAAACCGTGTTAGTTATTCAGTGAATTGTTTTAACATATCGCCACATATCGCGATGTTTCCCCGAAGGGGGATACCTATTGCCTAGTAGCATACTTCCACATTTCGCCAATATAATAGGGGGCGAGCCTATTGCCTTCAACCGATAACAAATCCAAGACTCCGGCTGCTATTGAGAAATTTCAGATGAAAAACCCAATAACACTTTGTCCGACCAGGGAATCGAAATAAGGACCTCATGGTCATGGTGGAAGAGATGTCAGCAAAAAGATGGAGTCCGATAGGGCCGATGCCGCCGGGGTCGCGGGTTGTTCGAAAGAGATACCGTGGCCCTGGCATAGGCAACTGAAGGAACACGGGTGGGTTTTAGTCAGTAAAAATCGTGACACGCCCTTCCGCTCCACGCAGAGCGGGAGAAGTCATTTGATGATTTCCTATCCACAAAAAAAAAAGGACCTCATGGTCAGCAGTCCAAGACTTAATATTTATGAGACTTAGATTAAAGAATGTTTTGAGACTTTAGTACTGAAGCAGAAAATCTTTATTTTTATATTTTCTGGTTTATAGTCTTACAGGCTGGGAGCACTAAACTATGTGAGTTATTCAGTGAATTGCTTTAGTGAATAGCGAATCTCGGGATTGCGGTATAAATATTTTCTTTTGATAGTTTGTAGTTTTAACTCTAGTGTTAGGTTTGTGGGGTGTTGTTACTGTAAACTGCTACTGAAACAGAAACTTCGAGCAGATTTCTAGGTTTTTTATACTTATGTATTTTTTTAAACCACAGGACTGTTATTTGAAAACATTGTAAAAGCAAATTATTTTTAAAAGAGTAACTGTTTTTCTTGTCGGCTCTCCATAGGAAACGACCTATTGGAACCATGCACCCAGCTTCTGACGTTTCATAAGTACCTATGTTATGTTAGGTAAAATAAAATATATTGATATTAAATATTTTCTTAAGATAGGTAGTTCGTAGTTTTAGTTTTAGTATCATTTCTGTAAACTGCTACAGAAACAAAAACTTCATGATAGATTTCTAAGCTTATACCTACATACCTACATACATGTATTTAACGTACCTACTTCCTACCTACACTTTGCTTACAAGCATTAGGGCCAATTTCAGTAGCCACTGCTTACCGAATAAATTCAAAAATGGAACAGATTTTGTATGTTTCTGCCAAGTAAGTTAATAGGAACTTAATCGTAAGTGGTGAAACAGGCCCTTTTTCTTAAAAGACAATGTAAGCAAGCTAATGTTTTCATACTCTACCTACTTGCAAACTGCATTTTGGTGTAAGTAGGTTGATATGCGGCCTTTCAAAACCAAAAGTGACACTCAAAAGAATTAAGTAGGTAGTCACGGTCGCGACATACTTCCTTAAAAAGTCACTTTAACATCAACAGTTACCAAAAAACACCCACAGCACATAGACTTATAAAAAAAGATGGACTCCGCACCACGCATATCGAAAGTGAAGCACCCTACCGATCTATGTGTGCGTGATTTGAGTACCTGCAAAGATGCCGTCGCTCGTGTCACGTAATGGCGGCCGGTCGGCATACTATGACGTAAATGTGTGCGCGAGGCGTGTTTGTACAAACGGTCCCGGCATACTTACTGTGCTTCACTTTCGATATGCGCAGCGCGGAGTCCATCTTTTTTTATAAGTCTATGCCACAGCAAAATGAGCTTACTCGGAAAAGCTAAAAAACAACCAAAAAAAAAGTTCGCTGGACGCGTTTCGTTAAAAAATCTACGGGTAACTTTGAGTGCGGAGGCGGCGCGGCGTAGACCCGTAGTGGGTAATTCTGTGTCGCTCCCTAAGAATATAATAAAGTTGTCAATTTGCGCTTCGCCCCTCGCGCTCGGTAGGTAGCCCCTGAATTAAAGCGGAGACTTGTGTTGCAGCCTCCGAATTTCACTTACTTATGTCTCGTATGTTTTGCCACGAGTTTTTAGGAAGCTTTGTTTGGCAACAGGTGGATAGACTGGGTGTAATTTTAATCACTGTTATCCTCTTTAGGGGTCATTGTACTCATCATTATGAACAACTTTTGCTATGAGACCAAACCGGAAATCGCAAAAAAAAAAATTAAGAGGATTAAAATTGCAGATTTATGTTTGAAGAGATGATAGTGTCATAATTAAGTAGGGCTTATTGTTGTTGTTATCTGTAGATCCTTCAGTCGATAAAGTTCTCTTTTCAATACTCGTAACAATATAATAATATATAATATAATCCTTACCCACAACAGGACTGGCGCTTACACCCTCTTACGACGTCAATTTTCTCTAACCTCCCGCTTCTGGCCATCATTTATAATACTTAAATAGAAGTATTCCAATAAACAACAATGCAGCGTCCTATTAAAATAAATCTACCCAAAATCCAGCCATTTCCCTTTGTATGGAAACTTCTTTATAGAAACTCCCGACAATTTCCTTAGTCTAGATAATTTCCAAGATGTGTGGGCACATAAATTCTGAAGGGTGGCAGCACTGTTCGGTCCTAATTAAGAATAGGCCACAGCAAGTACTTAAAACGTAAGGTCTGGCAGAATGGGAATCTTCATATTATGTAAATTTCCTGGATTATGTTGTACTTACCTAATTTATCGAGGTACTAATTTCTGGCAATGAAACGTCTCGGTGTAAAATTAATCACCCTTTGAGCAGGCTGAAAGGCTTACACAGACAGGCGTGACGCAACTCTGGTGGAACAATTTCTGTGAAAATTTCAAGGAAATTGTTCTACCGGAGTCGCGACGCGTCTGTCTACGGGAGGCGGGAGCCTTGATGTGTTGAAAGATGGAGGTGCAGTTATTAAACTAGTTCGTTATGGTAGAATGGTAGTTTCTAAGTGTTAATATGAGGTCTTGATTGCGAATCGACCTCTTCATTTCCTCTAGCCGTGACTGGTGACTATCTAAGAGATTATCTTGATACGGTAAGGATGCGTTTCCACTGACGCGGAGTTGGGCGGAGTGGAGAGAAGCGGACCGTGTATTTGACCAATCACGTTGTTTACACTGAGGCAGAGTGGAGATTTCGAGCACTGTGATTGGTCAATTCACGGTCCGCACCTCTCCACTCCGCCCAGCTCCGCGTCAGGTACAGCCGTCAAATTGTAATTATGACAGCTTATTAGGTATTGAATGTTACTTAATTACTTTAATGTTTCTCATCTTTTATTAATCACGCATTCCGACACACATCAGTCAATTAAAACATAATTTTTTTATTGACCTCCTATTTAATAATAATTTTGAAATCAAAATGTGATGAAGTACGTACACTGTGCAACACAAAGTTTATTTTTACCCGACTACGGCGAAGCAAAAAGGAGGGTCATGATTTTGACCGGACACAAATTAAAAATCCTGAGTCACACGTTCTGTTCGATTACATGACGTGTGACTCCGGATTTTTTATGAATCTGTCTTTTTCTAATTTCAGATGAGAATATTTTTTTAAACTTTTTTATAGCGTTTAATTTTAGAGCGTAATTTTTCAGTTAAAATAAAATTGCAGCAGTTATAGGCATAATATTAAACAAATTAAAACTGCAAATATACCGCTACCTCATAAATCAATTAAGATATTTACCTACTAGTTAAAACACTCGATCTGTTCAAACGGTCCGAACTCCGATTTAATCGAGATAACTTATCATAGAATCGAATTGAATTAGGTATTCCAGTATTTTCCAGCAGGAAATGGAATAGCTCCCTAGGTGCGGAAATCGAGGTAATATAAACTGCGATATTAATACCTGGCAGTGAAACAAATCTAATTGAGAACGATCGCAAACAATGCCGAGCCAACCGGCGGCGACTGCGATTTTTATATTAAAGTAGGTACAGTAGCTATCGCAAATAGTAACTGGGAATGGCTGAAATAAACAGACAAAATAAATAATTTACTTATATATATTACCTACAGTACAGTGCGAAACGTAAAATTTAACAAAAAAAAGGTAACCCACGACACAACTCCTTAAAACGTTTAAATATGCAAATCGAAATTTTCAACTTATTTCATTGTAATGGATGAGAATATCAGAATATTATGATGAGAATTTCAAATCCGAACTATAGCAGTCCAGATATTTAAAAAAAATTCGATATGAAAACTTGTTTGATTTTATAACGAAATTTAGTGTTACAACCATTGATATAAAAAGTAAAGATACGGTCGTCCGTACATTTGCTTGACGCGATCGCCACACAGAAACACTAACGCCATTTATTAGAACTAGTCGATCGGCGCAGGCTGCTCGTAGACGTAACTTTGTAAGAGCGGCGTGGTGTTTTTCGAGACATAAAGAAATTATGAAAACTTTTATTTTTCAAAAATTATATTTATTGCAGTTTGTTTGTATAAATAATAAAATTTTCATTGGCCTTTTTGTTATTCTTGTCATATTTTCCATTTTGGATTCGTAGTGTTTTCTGACATTGTATATCTTTCAATTATTGACCTTTAATAAATGTAATTTATGATTAATAACACAGGTTGTTTCATTGAGTGAGAGTTTGTATAAAATTAAATCTTATTGTAATATAATTAAATCTTTATTTCATCGGTTACAACGCACGCCGCTGCAAAGTTATGTCGCACAGCGGTACGGTCTTGTGGGCGTGGCCTCGCGTCGTCTAAGACAATTTACTTGTAGCAGGAAAGTAGAAAAGAAAATTGTTTTAAATAATGTTAGAAGTTGATTTATTGACATATTTTTGACTTACGGGTGATATGAAATGTTATAATTTTTTTTTGTTATGTTTTTGTCGTAGTTCACGCAACCCGTCACGACATAATTTGGCTATTGTGCCTTTAAAATTTACGACCGCACCCGAAGATAGCCGATCGCGGACTAGTTCACTTGGGTTTAGGGGAGGGTCATTGTCGGACCACGTTCGTGGCGTCATTTTAACATGCCGTCCGCCCAGTCCTTACGAAGTAATATATAAGTCAATGGTTACAACTAAAACTGTAACAAAAAAAATAATAATCATAAAGTTTTGACCGTCTGTCGGCGAGTGTACCGTGTAGGGCCGCCAGGCTGGCGTGTTTGTATTGTATTCATGGCCCGACAATTAGCTAACATCATGGCATTGTTTGTTTGGGATACTCTCCCTAAAAAATTTAATTTCAAGCATGTTCACTCATACATTTTAATATTTTATTCACTTGGTACACAAATTGGGACAGTTACCTTTATTTGTTTAAACAATATTATTCTGATCTTTTAGCAACTTTATGTAAAATTGTTTCTTTTTTTTTACAGATTTCCAAAGACGGCGTTTGGCGATCTTAAAGGTAATTTAACGCTAGGTACTTATATATTTTTACCATGTACAAGTTTAACCGTGCAATATACAATTTTATTATACAGGGTGACTTTGAAAACATGCGACAAAATTTAAAGGGGTGTTCTACCCATCATTATGAACAACTTTTACTATGGGACCAAACCTGAAATCGCAAAAAAAAAATCAGCTGTTCAGTACATTTATGTTCGCATAATTCGTCAAAATGTACTGAACAGCTGATTATTTTTTCGCGATTTCAGGTTTGGTCCATAGTAAAAGTTGTTCATAATGATGGGTAGAACACCCCTTTAAATTTTGTCGCATGTTTTCAAAGTCACCCTGTATATCCAGAATTGATTGAGTAGTCATAACGCGAGGTAATAAATATGGGCAAAGTGCATTACTTTTTCTCTAAGGAGCTACATGAGGTTAATATCTTTAAAAGGTTTTTCATTAAAACAGGAAGCTTCGTTTATCACAATTTGTGGAAAACGTAGCAAACTCGGAGTTATATACCTATTATGATGTTGAACGGTACCTTGCGTACTACCCACGTTCAAGATAAGTAAACTTAGTGAAGTTAAATGTTAAGCAAATTGACTGTTAACTTAAATTATCCGTATAATCTTAATTATCAAGTTATCACAAATTAAAGTTGACACTTGACAGACAGTTGTATGAAATGGCTATAACACGACAAATTGACGCAGTTTGTCAATATGCTTAACAATGAATTTCCCTTTTTTTTTCTTTTTTTTTTTTTGAGGGTGGGAAATCATCAAATAACTTCTCCCGCTCTGGGTGGAGCGGAAGGGCGTGTCAGACTTTTACTGACTAAAACCCACCCGTGTTCCGTCAGTTGCCTATGTCAGGGCCGCGGTATCTTCTTCAAACAACCCGCGACCCCAGCGGCGTCGACCCTATTGAACCCCATCACTTGCTGACATCTCTTTGAGGCGCGCGTGGAACACAACGCGCCGTCGACTCGGGCCTGGTCCTTACCGGACGGCGAGCTACCCGCTACTCACCGTCCGCAGGCCCGCGCCTACTGTGGCCGGAAATCGCCCCGCGATTCCCGCCGCCCCGGGCGTCTCCTGCGGCGACTGAGGGCGTGAGGCTGCCTCTCCCTAACACGTTCCGCCTCCTACTTCGCGAGCATCACTGCTTCGCAGAAGGAGGTGACGGCCTCCCATGCACTCTCGCATTTCCCTGAAAGTAAACAATGAATTTCCCTGAAAGTACATAGGTACAGACCAAAAAAAAATCCCAGTGCTTACACAAAAAAAAGGTCTTTTAGGGAAAACATAGCGAGGTTTTTCAGACAAATCATCATCTGCATAGCATTTACACTGACCTCTCATTATAAGGAAATCCTATACAATGCGAGATCAGCTTATACTGGAAATGTATAGCTTGATCTGTAGCCGTGCGTACTTAATTAAATACAAACTTTTTTATTTTTTGTTTCTCTACAGAGTTCTACACATAAAATTACATGACGTTCCTCTACATAATATCTTTTATGTTAAAACATTACAAAAGGCAAACATATTGTCCGCAAACACAACAGTCTAATGCACTCACCACTTTAAAACAACCACCTTTAACAACAGTAAACTCAAAAACAACAAAAATGTTGTTGAAAGAGTACAACAAGCTTAGTTACGTGGTATCGCTATCAAAGATATACGCTTGGACCTACATTATTCATAGGAGCTTCCTCTGGGCTCGCCTCCTTGCTACTATTGTGCTCCTGGTATTTTCAACCAAAGAAAAACATCGTGTAAGTGAAAACACATTTAGTGCTTGTTTCACGTTTATTTCATTAGTTTTGGTGTTGTCTTTGGATTTTGAAGCAGGTATGAATAAATAAGACTTTAAGTTATTATTTTACGAAAACTCTGTTGAGGCACAGATTGTTGAGGTGATAAAAAACTAAAACCTACTTAAATTAGTTAAAATAGTGTTTTGTCTTCTTCTTTCAAACACAAATCATAATTTGAAAGAAATTGACAAAACACTATAGCTCAAATAGGTTTGTACTGTGTTTTCGTTTTTTATGAATGAAAAGTAAGACACAACATGAAATTGTATTTCTAAATCTTTTAACTCGATATTTAACTGAAATTCAAAGCTTTCCTTATTATTCAGCTTCAAAGCAAACTCAAAAATTCGCAATATCACGTGTGAAATCCGTATTGGTTAAACTTTATCATTTCTTATGGGATTACTGAAACCTTTCAACAAAAAGACTGAGCCAGCTGCCTAATTAATTTACTAATATTTTCTCACCAAAATCAGTTTTTTTATTATGAGTCATCAATTCTTCAGAATACTACAAATTAATTAAGTATGCTAAGTAACCGTTAAATATTCCTTCCCACATCTACAAGCGCAACTAATAATAATTATATTTCCTTTCACTCACTGTTTTTCTCTCGCTCTTAAACAAAACAAACAAACATCGGACTCACCTCATTAACTTTTAGCACAATGAGAACCAACTCTTTTAAATTAAACACCTCCTTGGTAACAGGAAACAAAATGTAATTCTTAAATTAAAACTATTTAAGGCCCAAAGGCGACGAATCGAAACGAATAAGCTGGAGAGCATTGCAGCTTTGTTTCTGTAAAAGAAAACTATTTTTGCTGTACGCCTTACCTTTTACAACCCACATTTTAATTGCTTTGAAATATATTTATAGTCACATGCAGCCTTCAGTAGAGAATGTTCCTTGGAAAATAGTCGAGTAAAACTATGTACAGTACGACAACGTTCACAGGTTGCATCGTTTATCTTCGGAAAAACCGAAATACATGTAGCGAATAAAATGTGACTGGTCCAGTAAGGGAGTGACGGAATTATGCCCGGTTTCTTGTACTTCTTTGAAAGTGATTATTGGTTCGATATCGTGTTTCTGAACACTTCGTTATGGAAGAATTTAGATTAAAAGTCGAGTGAATTACTATCGAGGCCCTCAAAAACCGAGCATAAGGAAGGAATTCGATTAAATGTATAATTTTGGCGAATCAGTAGCTATTGAGAGTTTAAACTCCGTTTAAGAATACTTCAGAAACCGGGCATTAGTGCGCCAAATCTATCTATCTATATAAATAATAAAAACTTTTTTACAAAAACAAAAACCGACTTCCAAAAAAAACACTACAAAGTGAAAAATAACTTTAATTTCGGAAGTCGGTGTCTTTGGATCTGTATTTTAGTTTTTTGCCACCGACTTCCGAAATTAAAGTTATTTTTCACTTTGTAGTGTTTTTTTGGAAGTCGGTTTTTGTTTTTGTAAAAAAGTTTTTATTTTTCACTTTTTAGTGGTTCAGTTTGTAATTTATCTAAGTTACAATAACCCAATGTCAACTGCTCATCACGTTTTACAAAATGTTGCTTTTTCCGATGCAGGGACGTTAATTGTTGAGGAGTTCTCCTAGTAAGAACCAGGAGAAATGGAGCTCATGGTGAAGTCACCATTACCATTATTTTGACGAGCATAAACCATATTAAAGTAAATCGCAACCTAACCTGTTATATACTTAGATATAATTGAGTATTTCCGATGGCCCTCTGTGGTCTTGATCATCAGTTCCAGTTCACGGAATGGTACTTTCCGAGAGCAAATGCACGAGTTACTATAAAAAATACCGAAATCGATATAGGTGTGCCCATAAAATTTGAGGGTTTCCCTCGATTTCCATGGGATCCCATCATCAGATCCTGACTTGATGATCATGGGACCAGTTGGGACGTATACCCTTTCGAACAAAAAAAGAAAAATCCAAATCGGTCTAGCCATTTTCGAGTAATCGGGGAACATACATAAAAAAAAATAAAAAATTAAAAAAAAATGGTTCCGACGAATTGAGAACCTCCTCCTTTTGGAAGTCGGTTAAAAAGAGAAGTACTGACTGACTGATTGACTGACTCACCAACGCCCAGCCCAAATCCTTGGACCTAGAAAGCTGAAATTTTGCACAGAGGTTCCCTCTATAATGTAACAAGGAATAAGGAAGGAAGCTCCTGGTAGCAGGTTCCCTTGGGATATTTTTCGATATTCACGCGGGCGAAGGCGCAGCCAAAAGCTAGTCTATAATAATTTAGGTGGGAATATAAATCAATTTCTATTGGTCGATAGTCACATTACATTCGGTTATATTTCGGTTTTTCCGAAGATAAACGATGGAACCTTTGAACGTTGTCGTACTGTACCTACATACACTTATTATAGAGCCTCTACTTGCATCCGGCGCACTGAGGGCTCGGGCCAATACGAGTGGGAAACTTCCACGAAAACGATTAAGTAAGTAATAAAATAATATTATATTTTGTACACCTATAAAGTATTTATCAGGTTTGGTACGTGGAAATTATTATTACATCTCATTGCTTGACAGCCAAAATGTGAACGTTTCATTATAACGTAGGTGTAGGAATATAGGAAATTAATACCTTCGAAAGTACACAAACCAATTCCCATGTTATAAATAACATCATAACATCACGCCTGCATTCCCAAAGGCTTGGGCAGAGGTGTACGTATAGTACACTCACATTTCGGCAATTATGTTTAAGTCCTATGTAATAGGGGGCGAGCCTATTGCCATCAGCCAGGCATATAAATCCGGACTCCGGTCTGCTAATGAGAAATGCCTGATAGAAAAACCCAATTACTCTGCCTGACCTAAGAATTGAACACAGGACCACATGCTCAGCACTAGCGCTTGTGACCACGAGACCAACAACGAGGCAGTTGATGTTATATCATCTGCCTAGCCTTTTCCCTACTATGTTGGAGTCGGCTTCCAGTCTAACCAGATGCAGCTGAATATCAGTATTTTACATGGACCGACTGCCTATCTGACCTCGACAACCCAGTAACTGTGTAATACGATACCCCTTGGTAAGACTGGTTGTCAGACTTTCGGGCTTCTGACGACCCGTGACGACTGTCAAAGATCCAAGAATGACGGACGGAACCAACGGCTTAACGTGCTTTCCGAGGCACGTAGGGGTCTTGGTATGTAAAGATGGTCACTCATCGACAGACCAACCCCGGCAAGCGTAGCTTAACCTGATGGATCGATCCGTGCGGCTGTTATTACTTATCGAGGTCTCAACCTGAAATGTAATGTGTGTAAATATTGAAATTTATATATTTATAAAAATATTAAAATAACCACTTTGGTTCCTACCATTTATCAAGTTATTCACCATTTAAAGACACTATCTATATGAGTAGGTAAGTATTTCTTTGCGCTACAGTACTTGTGTCAATCACATGAATCACTCTATAAAAGCCCGACATTATTCGTTCTACTTGTCCGTCATGTGTCACTTTCTCTTCATAACTAGAGTTCACTTTGTGACTAATGTATGTAGTTAATTATCTAAGTAAGCCTACTTACAGTATATCGTCGATACTAAAACAAATAAGTTGCTGACTCATCGGGTTTTTACATACGGTCTACGCATGCGGCATATCGGTGTTTAGATATCGTTATTTGGTACACATAGCGTTAGCAATATTTTAAACAGAACCCGATTAAAATAAAACAATGTAATTATGTAATGTAATTATGTAATATAATGATGTTTGAAATTGTTTCGGTAAAGAACCATTTGAATTTATTGAAAAAGTGTTTCCATTTTGCAATATTTGATTTGCACTATTCAGTAATTCATTACATACGTATACAAGGTGTTTCTTTTAAGGTGTCAAGCCAGTGCGAGCTGATAGCAGGGTACCATACCTATCGATTTGACCCCCATGTATGTTCTACGATTTTTTGTAGTTTCCTACATACTCCTTTTGCTTCGTTTACGTTCATACATGGTCTACAAGACTAATTAAAGGTAAATGCAAGCTATTTATGTATCAAACAATCACTTTTAAAACACCACCAAGATGTTTTAATCATCAACTTAAAACAACAGTCTCATTTTATCGAGTTACCATGTTCTAGACTTGCTATGACATCTGCAAATGGATTACTTTCCGTCGTGGGAATAAAAGAAAGTGATATTATACTTTTTGCCACAAACTAGCATGCATTGTCTACTCATAATCTATTAGCTTGGAATATGAATGAGCTCTACATTGATATTAGAATGTAGAAGGAAAAATTTAATTTAATATCATACTGCGCCCCGCGGTTTCACCCGCGTAGACCGGGATAAAAAAAGTAACTTATGTGTTAATTCAGGGTATAAGCTATCTACATACCAAATTTCATGCAAATCGGTTCAGCCATTTCAGCGTGAGGAAGTAACAAACATACAAACACACACACACTCACATACTTTCGCCTTATATTATTAGTGTGATAGTGTCGCATCGGACTAACATCCTTCGAACTTGTGGAGTCTTTACTATTGATTCTAGACACGAGAACAAATTTTAATTAATTAATAAGTTATTAGCAGCGCTATCTCCTGCTGCTTCGTATAAGGGATGAACGATGCACGAAGGATGCACGTTATCAACACGATATCGAATACCATAATAAACATCAGATTAATCGAGAAAGCAGAAACCGCTACTTCGAATAATTGATTCGATTAATTCTATTGGATTATTCGAAGCAAATTGCTAACATCGGGGTTGTAAACTAACATTAATCTAACAGGATAGAGATAGGCTACTTTGCTTCAGTTATATGTAAATCAGTCATGCCTTACCCCCTTTCGGGAAACGGATTCGAATATTATTAGGAAGAGTTATCGCGCGTTCAGGTTTTGTGTGCATAAGATTAGTGTTATAAATGGTAACGTTAAGTGAGTGAAAAGATTAAATGGGGAGATTTTTTGTTTTATCTTAGACATCTTTGTGGGGTCTGTTGGTTTGCAGATTAGGATGAAACCTAGACCTACAAGATAAGGTTAGATCTTAAAAGATGCAATATAAGATGCAAATAGAAAATATTAGAAAATAATTGTCAATAATTATTTCATTTTCTAAGAGTAAACATAACTGTAAAAAAATTGCATACTTATAAATACCAACGATCTAAGAATTTGAGAGAGGAAATTGTTCTTTGATTTAAATTTATTAAAATAATCACGAAAAACCTTTAGAAATGCGACGTTGCTAGCGCGCGCGCGGTTAACGCTCAGAAAGTTCTCCACTATTAAACTTCATAATCATTAAAGTTTTTGCCTAATTAACAGCACTAAATCTGGCAATTATATAAATTAGCTAGAGGAAACGCGTAGGTAAGTGCGGCCATTTCCTCAACTTAGTGGAGACTAACGCAGAGCAAGAATCAACTAGTGGTTTCAACAAGTTTTTATGCCGATTTCCCCATTTTCACAATGCCGATTTACCTACGTAAGGTATAATTATGAAAACATAATAATAACAGCTGCACGCGTCGATCCATCAGGTTAAGCTACTCTTGCCGGGGGTGACCATCTTTTCACTACTTACTTTACTTTTTGTTTTTACTCCTCCGTGCCTCGGAAAGCACGTTAAGCCGTTGGTCCCGGCTGTCATTCGTGGATCTTTGACAGTCGTTACGGGCCGTCAGAAGCCCAAAAGTCTGCCAACCAGTCCTGCCAAGGAGTATCGTATTACCCATTTACTGGGTTGCGGTTGAGGTGGTCAGATAGGCAGTCGCTCCATGTAAAATCGTATTCGGCTGCATGTGCATCCGGTTAGACTGGAAGAGAAAAATGCAATGGTTAATAAAAAAAGTAAATTTAAAAAATCAAAAAACGCGACTGCGTAAAAAGTGAACTTTAAAAAATGTAGAAACAATACCTATTTTGTCTCCAAACAATCTCATGCAATCGGAGGCAATAGGTCGTTATTGTTCATTGAATTTTAAAAAAAGCTCATCTCAGGTCATCTTGTTTCTATATTTTTTAAAGTTCACTTTTTACGCAGTCGGAGTTTTTCATGTTCTTTATTTATTAATTTTATTTTACACTTTTTAGCGAACAACACCCACTTATAATAAGGTGATAATAAATAGCCCCTTACTCACTCACTCCAAAAGTTCGGTATTGTTTTTTTTTGGCAAATTACATTTAAACATACCTCCTACCTATAATTTTTATTTTATTTTGTATATTTTTTTGTATCACCTTTTGAAACCCTTCATTTTGATACACCCCCTATAATTGTTTGGGAGATTTTTTTTTTTGAAGACTTACATTTTGGCACCAAAAATCCAACATTTTGTTTTTTTATAATTTTAATGTATCCCGTAACACTCGCGCAATAACACAAACGACAAATCTAACGACATATCACTCTTCAAAATCGGTCAAGCCGTTTAGGCTACAGGAGGCCACAATGGAACATACCCAACGGCAGTGGTCTCGAACCTACCGATTTTTCGGTATTTCTGCCTACATGGGCTCTGTTATACCGAAATATTTTTTTCAATAAATAAACGAATTTGATTGAATATTGTATTTTTTTCTCAAATACCGATTTTTGGTACAAATATACCGATTTTACCGGCAACTGTACCGATCTTGCTCTATGACGTTCGAGACCACTGCCCAACGGTCAGTCGGGTAAAAAACCGGACCAATTTGCCGTAGGTACCATGTTTAGTAAGTATATAGATAGATATAGATTTGGCTCTGGCTGGCAAGAGTTTATGAGCACTATGCTAAAGCCTTGCTAAAGCAGATTAGTTATCGCCAGTAGCTTACACAATGCAATCTAGTAGATAACAAATAGCAAATAGCCCACTGGCATTTCACTATAACTAGAATACAAAAGATAATAACTGACCTTTTTAATTTCTAGATTTTATTTCAATCTTAGTGTTCATTCTAGGAATTTCTTTACAATCTGCTCGTAGTATGGATATGTACCCGGTTGATGACAATAGGCTCGCCCCTATGGGACTTAATATTATAACAGGCGAAACGTGGGTGATACCTACTCTATGTGCACCTCTGCCTAACTCTTCGAGGAGTAGGTACAGGCGTGCTTTTCAATCTTCTCTGCCTAGCCTTCTTTCCGCTGTGTTGGAGTCGGCTCCAGCTGAATACCCTGTTTTTATTGTAATGTCTAGGTTTTACTTCACGGTCTCACGATCAATTAACCAAGACGTCCGTTTAAGAGTTGAATCAACAAACTAGAAGAGTTATTCATCATGCAGATGTGGGCTATCATATTGCATAACTGCAGGATATGCTAATAATTGGCTAAAGAGTCTAAAATTGGCTAAATTCGTTGTTCATGAGGGTCTGACAGTTTAAAAATAGTTATCTTGTTTATTCAAGTAGTTTCGTTAGGACGGCAGCTGGGAACAAATAATTGTGAACTGTGTTGCACGGTTATGCAAAAATATACAAAGTGAAGTGCACTGCAATTCTCGGTTTATTTACCTACTGGTAGGTATAAATGGTGTCATGTTACTTTACTGGTTGGTTAAGTATATTAGTTGTGGTTCTCTACACCTAATATAGGGGTGCATCCGATACCGATATATCGGCGATACTTTGCGTTTGCCAATAATGTCGGCATCGGCGATAATTTTACGATAGGTACTTTGCAAATTTCAGGCTTCAAAAAATTTATGTGGTGGCGCTATTTAGCAGCTATACTCACCTAAACTTGATCGAACAACGCGTGCGGCTGTTTATTACTTTATTAGCCGCAAGCCCGTCACTTATGCCCCAGTTATGCACGTGTTTCTGTGACAAATAATAGATGATTAAACAAACTTTGAAAGTGAAGTTCTATTTATCACTATTATATGAGTCGCTTCATCCGAAGATATAAGGTCTCTCCCAACCCTTTGGATAAATCACATGGTATTCCAACCAGTGATTATAAACCCTGTATGAAATTAAGCTTTGTGTCTGAGCTCTAAAGAATGAGACGGAGTTGGACCTGACACGTCAAAACAACCGGAAACGTCAAACTTATTTTATTTTTATTTTTTTAATCGACTGGAATCGATTGTTACTCTTTAAAGAACGTGCGATGTTGCCTGTAGGTTAAAGGGACTACCTGGTTATTATATCTGAAGGATGAAGCGACGAAATATAATTAAATTTTTCTTTCTTACCTAGAGATTTCGTGTTTCTTGATATGTTGACAAACATTTTCCTTGAGGGTGGCGTAATTTACGTCACTCAAATTCACTTCTGATCTTGGATCCAAGATCAGAAAACCAGCCCCATCCAACTGCTCAGAGGGGTGAGACAGGGGGATGTGATATCCCCGAAACTGTTCACCAATGCGTTGGAGGACGTCTTCAAGACGCTGGACTGGACTGGACAGGGTATTAACGTGAATGGCGAGTACATCTCACACCTTCGCTTTGCCGATGACATCGTCATATTAGCAGAGACGCTGGAACAGTTAGGCCAGATGCTGCACAGCCTAAATGGAGCCTCTCGGCGAGTTGGCCTCGGTATGAATTTAGACAAGACGAAAGTTATGTACAATTCACTCGTCTTGCCGAGTCCAATCCGCATCGAGGGGTCGCTTCTTGAAGTTGTGAAGGAGTATGTCTACCTAGGGCAAGTCATCCAGCTCGGTAGACACAACTTTGAAAAAGAAGCCGACAGAAGGATCCAATTGGGTTGGGCAGCGTTTGGTAAACTTCGTCAAGTCTTTTCGTCACCCATCCCACAATGTTTGAAAACCAAGGTTTTCAACCAGTGCGTCCTGTCCGTTATGACATACGGTGCTGAAACGTGGACACTTACAGTCGGGCTGGTCCACAAATTCAAGGTCGCTCAGCGCGCTATGGAGCGGGCTATGCTTGGAGTTTCTTTGAAGGATAAAATCAGGAATGAAGTTATCCGGAAAAGAACCGGAGTAACCGACATAGCTAGCAGAATAAGCAAACTGAAGTGGCAGTGGGCTGGCCATGTTTGTCGAAGGACCGATGGCCGGTGGAGCAGACGGGTCCTGGAGTGGAGACCGCGTATCGGTAAGCGTAGTGTGGGACGCCCCCCAACTAGATGGACCGACGACCTGAAGAAAGTGGCTGGGACAGACTGGATGCGGAAGGCGGAGGACAGGGTGTTGTGGCGCAGACTGGGAGAGGCCTATGTCCAGCAGTGGACTACGACAGGCTGAGTTGATTGAAATTCACTTCGCTATTTCGTTGCGCCATTTCACTAGCACTCTTTTTAGACAACGCAATTGTGTTCTGAAAATCGTAAATTCAGCTTTGAGCGGCGCAAATTATGCTGGGGTACGCTCTTCTAATCAAAACATACCTAGTTTCTACCTACCCCAGTTACAACAAGACACATAACGCGAACAATACGGATATTATTCTATCATATCCTCTACTAATAAACCACCCGACTGCACAGCACAACTTCCGTAGTAGTGCAGTTTGCTATTATACTCATGTAGCGCCATCTAGCACCATCTACTAGTATTTACGACGCCATAAAATGATAAGTTTAGCGCCTGCGACGAGCTACACACCTAATACATGTAAATAGGAGTCCATAAAGTCGTTAATATACGTTGATATGAGAGAATGAATGCGATTTGAAACTTGAGACCATCCTCCTGCTATATGTTGGTTAAGTTTGTGTTTGTTGTTTTTAGGGTTTCGTACCAAAATGGTAAAAAGGAACAGTTATGGTGCGACTCAGTCTGTCAGTCCGGCTGTCACAGCTTGATATCTCAAGAACTACTAATGCTATAAACATGTTTGGAACAGTTTTAGATGACGTTTGCCCAACTATTTCGCAAATAGGAAAAAATAAAAATGTTTTTTTTTTGTAACAGGGACTGAAAGGGGACTTAAAAAATCAAAGTGGGGCTACTAGGGCATGTGGGGTATCATATGAAAGATTGCTGTTTGCACATTCTCAAACATTTTTTTATTTTTTTTTTAAATGCCGCATATTTTTGACTTTTGATGAAAATTGTAAAATGTATATTTTGTTACATTTTTCATCAAAAGTCGAAAAATATGCGTCCCCTTATCTCCGAAGTTTGCATAAAGAAAAATGTGAAATTATTCTTTGTGATAGAAGTTTATGTAAAGATTACAAAAAAAATAAAGTATAGGGCTGGATACTCTTCTACAGGCGAACTAATACGATAAAGTCGTATAATAAGTAGGTAATCAAGATCACACTTAGCATAAAATCCCTATTCATAAAGTACAATCGTCTCACAAATTCATTAATTTACAAAACAAAGCACAAATTCCCGATTCAGATGCGGTGCAAAGATGCAAATAAACCCTTATTCCGAGTATTTCCGAACGATTGCCTTCGTCCCGATGGCGATGTCCCGAGCGGCGCCGACGCCAAACTTCTCTTGCGGAAATTAAAAATACCATCTGTTCAGCCATCAGTGTGTTGCCATGATAAATATTTCAATATTATCATTAATTTCTTCTTTTGAATTTATATTCAATAAAAGGTCACAACGATTGATGGAACGCTTTGAAAGAGTTTACGATAAATTAAATTACGTAGCTACAAATAAATGGAGAGGAAATTGAAATTCCATGATGATTTTATGATAAACATTTTGGTATGAATGAGAAAACTGTTATTTCATAAATACCTGTAAAAGAGGTAAGTGGCATCCGTTGCTAATAGGCGATAACGAGCAACTTTTCAATCTATACTTCTATGTCTACTGCATTTGTAGCCTATTTGAGTTTGAAGGCTATCTATTTAACATCACGCTAGAACCCTTAAACTAGGAGCCGAGCAAAAAAAAAACCAGAAAGAATGCTGAAGCAAAGAAATTTCACGCGGACGAAGTTGAGGCCAGACGCTAGTAATATTATAAAGAGGTAAAATTTGTGAGTTTGTTTGAATTCTTTCAATAATGGGAAGCTACAGTATTGCTGATTGTCTTGGGATATATTTTATGTTAAAACAAAAAATTCCACGCGGATTCTATGTTCATTGTTAAAGGATTTGGTTTCCGCACTTAGTCCTTCATGTGGATGGGTGGGCCATGGCGGCCGTCGGGGGTTATTCTAACCAGCCTACCTCCTACCTCCCTCCAAAAGTTGATCAAGTCTTCTGGTCTGTTAAAGATCGGGGTGTTCCGAGGGTTTCTGTTCTAATCTGGGTGATGCTTGTGCATTCAAAGAGCACATGCGCAACGGTTTCCTCAGCCTCCATGCAGGCCCTGCACAGAGGACTGTCCGTTAAACCTATTGTCCACGCGGATTAAGTGGCGGGCAGAATCTAGTTAAGTATAATACTTACTACATAAGTAAGTAAAGGAACATGGAAGATATACGTGAGAGAGAGAGACGCGGACACTCCGTTAACCATTGATGGCCCCCATGGCACGTGACGGCAGGTAATTGAACTTCCCTGTAGGATAGCCATGCATCCTGAATGGACCACGCTTTCGAGATAATTTGCTCATAAAGGTGATTTATTTACCTCTGAGATCGTAGAGCAAACATTGCATTTGTTGAGCAAATTGTAACTACTTAATTTGAGTGTTTTCGTGGTTTTTAGATTGTGCTGGGTAATAATAAATTCAGTTAAAAATTATTGGAACTATATAGGTTGTATCAGAAAGGTAGAGACGATGAAATTGAACAACTTTCTCCATGGAACCAACATCGTAATCGAGAAAAAATTATTATCATACGTCCCATACATTTGGGTCGAGTAGATAGGTATTGAAGTTTTGTATTGGATAGCTGAAGATTTTTTTCTTGACTACGATGTTGGCCCCATGGAGAAAGTTGTTCAGTTTGATGGTCTGTACAACCTGTATGCATACAGCAAAGGTACTAAATAGGTATGTAGGTACCTATGATTATCATAATTTCGTATATAACTTACCTGCTTGGTTTGTAAATAATTACCAGGCTAGAAAGTCTAGAAATATCGGGATTACCAGTAGGTACGTGTCTTGGTTTTCCACGTAAAGGCTACAAATAGAGACACAAAGGCTCCGATCGTTGCGCGACATGTGGTGCCTTTGTGTCGCGTTTCGCGCCTGTAGCCTTTATACGTGGAAAAACATAGAATAATTACAGATTTTTCTCTATGCAAACTTCGGAGACAGGGGGAGGGGGGTGTAGGTATGTTTTTGACATTTTTCATCAAAAGTCGAAAACTATGCGGTCTAAAAAAAACTTAAAAAATGTTTGAGAATGTGCAAACAGCGCTCTTTCATATGATACCTATCTCACATGCCCTAGTAGCCCCACTTCCATTAAGACCCCTTTTCAGTACCTGTTGCAAAAAAAAAAAAACTTTTTTATTTGCAAAATAGTTGGGCAAACGTCATCTAAAACTGTGTTCCAAGTAGTTCTTGAGATATCCAGCTGTGACGGACGGATAGACAGACAGACAGACAGACTCAGTCACACCATAAGGGTTCCTTTTTATTACCATTTTGATACGGAACCCTAAAAACAACCTGCTATTGAATAGTTTGTTTTTATTCGAAAAGGAATATTCCGGCGCTGAATGCTCTGGGTGTGGTGGACGTAGGTTTCATTCATTCAACTGGTGTAGGCTTTTAGGTATCTAATGCCCGGTTTTCACTAACCCTAGGCGACCTCTATACGAATGCCTAAAAAAACGGGCCGTTTAATTGAATTTAATTGTCGCCTAGTATTAGTGAAAACGGCCATTCGATTTCATTCGTCGTTTAGTGACAAATCGTTGTGATTTGTAACCTACGATAAACAAACCATGAAATAGTTTAAAAATGCAATTGCACAAGTAAGTAGGGCAGTGCCCTACAGGCGCCATCGTCATAATAACCCACTTGCTCGTAGTTGACACCCACAGCTTCACGGAAAATAAGCACAAGATGAATTCTACATTCGCGAGCAAAAATTTTCCTAGTAAAAGAATGCAATAATAAAACGCTGTATTTTAAGGACAAGGACTACATTTGAAGTGAAGCGAATTTTACTGTGCATTAATAAAACGTAATTGATTTTTCTTTTTTACTGAGGCGCTGAACAAATCTGTGATAATATTTTATGCTGACTGCAATGGAATTTTATTACTTAAGTAATTCATTTTTATGGTTTTAAAAGCTTGCAAGGACCTCATATATATTAAAATATATTAAGTATATTAGTAATCTATTTTATCTACACCCATGCTATAAATTCTCTATAAAAGTTTCTGAAACAGTTAGCTTATTGCCAACATTAAAACAGCCAGTGTCATAGTAACCATGGTAACCATAATAGCATCCAAACGGGTGTTTTAATGTTGTACTGAATTTCATAATGCAACTCGTTTTCAAAAAAAGAACATTGTAATGCACGCGCGTTTCACTACAACAGCGCCGTAATTTAAAAAAATAACTTATTCGAATTCACGTCGTCGTATACTATGACGCCGGCCGCCATGTTTGATATGAGTATTAGTATTACAAAAAACTGTTTCAGAACCTTTTATAGAGGATTGATAACATGGATGTAGATAAAGTCTTGTATGCAACTGTACCTACATAATTAGGTATTAAAACACTCATGGGTACTAAACCCACATTCGTGTTTTAATACCCCTTATTATACGTCAGTTGCATAAATAACTATTAAAATCTTTCCAAGAACCCTGTGAAAATATAAAACAAGTATTTGTAAAGTAAAATTATATTTTCAATAAGTGTCTTTTTTTTCTTTTGGATTTTCAATTTCGAATCGCAATCTTAATCGCTACACCCACCGCAGACTTTACATTTATACTTAGAGGTACGTAGGTACACAGCTGCTAAAAGGATCTTTTGGCGCTCGAATGACGTTGACGGGGGGGCGCTGTTGGTAAACATAATGATAGGCAATAATTTTGTGAAATGTATTGCAAAAACAATATGGCGGCGTTAGTTCCGAATTTGGGCACGCGCCTAAAGAACCTTGTAGCGTTATAGACATAGATATAAGAAAGAATTAAGTAGTTTTTTATATTTCTATGGTTATAATAGAGGATGTTTGGTAGAAGGACCGACACAATTTTCCTAGGGATAGGGATTAATAATGTGCTATAAAGTTTTCACCCATAAAAACTACGTTTTAAGTGGCACGGTAGTTGAAATATGTTTTTCTTCATGTCTTTTTTGTTTGTGGTTCTAATAGAATGTAATAACTTTTGGTGTTATAATTGCTATGCACATAAAATATAAATACATTTGGTTCTAGAAAATCACTTAATTATGTGTTTTCAGCAACGAATTAAGAATGATATTCTTAATTCGTTCGTTTTTAGTCTTAAAATGGTGTTAAAGTACGAACGAAAATTTTGAAATAAATTAATTTAAAAAATAAATAATAAAACAATTTTGTGCTAGTAAATGACACTCCCTGTCCCATAAAAAATGTGTCAGTCATCCTACCAAACATCATGCACCCATAGAAATGAATCTTCATTGTCATCATTCATTCACACGATGAGTTCCGATATTAAACGATAAACAACTCGATTTTAAGCTCCGTTCAGGTTTTGTTATAAAAGCTCTTAATTAACTGAAGATAAAGTTAATTATCCTGTGTGTGACTTAACCGAATAATCGATTACAACCGATATATAGATTATGTAACTTTTGCGTGAGGCGTTAAATTGTTCAGGGTTTATAGACCTTGAAAATAAATTGTAATTGGTGTGATTCAACAATTTATTTCCTTAAACTCTGATCACGTGGCTTACCAAAATCTTTGGGTTCTATGACCGTAACGGCCACGAAGGTAATTTTTCTTCACATTGACGCACGAGATAGTAGAATAAAGTAGTACCTTGATTTATTTTTTAAAACAACACATCAAAAGATTGTCTATCTCTAAAAATTAGAACCTAATTTACCTACTCCGAATTAAATTTATTATTAATTAGTTTACATCGATAAATTTTGTGTTTTTAGAATTCCTATAAAACCAAATGTATATGGTTAAATCGTTTGGATTTTCCCATTTTTCGTTTGGTTTCGACCGTTCTATTTAAAATAAATAAATAAATATATAAATAAATATTATGTGTTATTTGACTATATTGTCTACTGTTGACCTAAAACTGAAACATGATTACTTGAAATTTTTTCGACAGAAAAATATTCCAAAGTTGCACCGTCTACTTTCTGTTTTATACAATTACACATAAACAGTTCCTTATTGTCCAGTAAAATTTGCTTTACATCGAAGGTATTTAAATATGTTAAGAACTTACTAAGCTAAAAATTTATTTAAGTATAGCATTTTGTTATAAATTTACAATTAAACGAAGCGCGTTTAGTTCCGGTGCGCGTGAGAGTCACTATCTCGCACGTCAAACTAGACAGCCATAACGCCATTTCACTTACACACCGAGCTAAATAAACCACGCGTCGATGTATCTTCTTATCTCACTCTGTTATTCAACTAAGAATCAACTGTCAAAATCTAATCATCAGTATGAAAACACGCTTTAACCATCTCAAACTATCGGCCAACACCATACAAAAAGTCAATCAAACAGATCACAACAAATATACAAACAATAAAATACCGTCCAATTATCGCCTGACGGAATCCCCGACAGGCTTCAAACGCAGGCGTTTGCTAAGCTACTTATTTATAGACGCAATTAAAGGATGAAGGTACTATAATTCCGACATGACTGTCTACCACACATGTCCAGTATCACCTGACCTCCCATACTCCTGGTTTTAGTACCTGAAGCAGTAGAACTTTTGCGGTATATTTCAGCGTGGGTAGGGGTCTCACAAGCAGGTTGTGTATGGCCGAAAAGTTTTGCCTTTTAGCTTTGTGGCATGTTTTCGGAAATACTTTTCTTGGACTTGTTTTTTACAGGTTTTTTTGGTCTTCTGTTTTATTTGCGAGGTGTTATTATAGTTTCAATTCTTGAAGAATTTTATATACTTACCTATTTAATACATATTAACATGTTATGATTCCCTTGTTTTTCCCGAATGCAAGTATACCTAATAAAAAACATCTATTTAAAGTTATGAATATGTAGGTAACTTGTGCTTGCTACACAAAGCTTAGATTCTAACATATTAGTTTGTAACAAAGCATTTACTGAAAGTCTAGTTTCACTTTGTAGTTTTCATCATATTTTATTATAGAATTTTCATAACGAAATCTCACTAAAAACGCCCACACATTTTCATTACATAATATAGATATGTTTCTTTTGTTGCTTCCCTATATATTTTCTTCATGAACAGTTTTATATTACCTATTACAATACCTGATACAAAATATTTATAACTTTGCTGTGTAAAACGGGTCCCTGTTTTCTGAAAACATGTTCAATTTCTCCTCTCAAATGTTTTTATGTAACAGCAAACATGACAAGTGATAGCAGAAATTACTGATTGATTAGTAATTTGATCAGGTTTAGGAAACCAAAATGGGTAAAGTCTCATTCATAATGGCCAGACTGGACACAAAACCTTGTGACCCATTCATAGTAATTTTCGCCATAACGCGACACTGCCAATGTCCTCGGACACACTCCCATGTATGTCGATGACATGTTTAGTTTATGGTGCGTATAACGGAATAGAGGCTATTCAGCCATTGGATTGGACGTCGCGTAGTTGCCCATTTAACTTCGGTTATCTTCGGGAACATGTTCGCGTTTGGTCGAATTTTGAATTTGACTGAAGCTGCTGGCTGGTTGAATAACAAAAGACGAACTCAATTTATAAAATAAACAAAGTAGACATTGTTAAAATTAACGATAACAACGGTGCCAAATCAAAAAAGGCTTGATTTAAATTAAAATTAAAATATTTTCTAGTTAGATTTTATTGTATTTCTATGATACAAACCATACCTAGCCCTTATATAACTTACCCAATACTACCTACCTATAATTTTAACGAAATTCAGCTTCGGCAAGTGTGGACCTAAATCCGGCTTCGTTGACCCTAAGTCAGGCACTACTCGTAAGTCGTAACTTAACTCCTACTTCCGACGTTATATTTGGTCAATCTTGTCTCGTACTAAAGTCGCTAAGTCGTAATGCCTAAGTTTGATTAAGTTGGCAACTTAACGCAGAAACTTTGTGTTAGAGGATAGTAATAAAGTGTGTAGTAAGTTCATACCTATTTGTTTGTGGCTTCTCTAACTTCGTGAGATTGTCTGAGAATAGGTTTGTCATTATATATTCATATAACAAGCGTCAGCCTTTGTCTGCCTGTCTGATATGTCTTTTTGGTTTCTAGTGCCTAGTAAGTACAGACAGTACGACAACGTTCAAAGGTTCCATAGCTTATTTTCGGAAAACCGAACTTTGTCTGTCTGGCTTTCTGCGGCTTAGCTCAGAGACCAAGGAAAGCTGTAATTTGGCATGGATTATACATACCTAAGTATTAGTCTCGCCGACAAAGTGGTAAACAAAATCTTGAAAAAAAATTTTGTAGAGTCTGTCAAGCGAGATGTGTCAACACTGATATAGTACGCTGAAAACATGTTTGATACTTGAATTTTTGTAGATAAAAAAAGTGCATTTCAATGTAGATATTAATAAATATCTAGATTGATTTTAATTTAATTTAATTTTTTTAAAATTTTAATTCTGATTTTAGTTCTAATTGTGACTAATAAGTCACAATTAGAACTAAAATCAGAATCTAGAGAGTCAATGCCTTCTTAAGAGAAATCACTGTCAGTATCAAGACGCACAAAAATGATGAAGGGTTCCAACTCCGTATCGGTTATCCTTTGTTTTTTAAATGAATAGTGTGATCTGTGCATTTATCCATTAAATATATTTCTTTTCCATTCTTCTTTAAATTTCCATTAATACAAATTAAATAATTGAGCTAAAAGTATCAAAATGCTGTAGCTTAGTAGAACAGAAGTTGTGACAATCCGTTTGACAGATAATAGTATTGCCATTATAAGAAATCAGCTAAATGGTCGTGGACACGACCCGCTTGACGGACTCTAGTGTAGGTACCTACCTACCCTTACACGTAAAGTGGGGATGATAATTTTTTTCTCGACTATCTCGACTTGACATGGTGGGGGGTATCGTTGCATAGGCCGTTCAAAAATATTGCGAGTCCGTGAAAACCTTTTCTCGATTCAGGTATCCGTTTGCGTAATATTAAGCTTTAAAGTGCTAGTTTTTGTTAGTCAAGTGTCCTCTGCCAGCTAAATGGTTGGTTTTGGATCTGTGAAAAAAAATCACGGCAGTAGCAAGTTAAAAGGAAAACTATCACAGCTAGGCTTTACAAGTTAACGAGTAATAGGCGACCAACCTACATTTTGCACTTAGAACGTATTGGAAAACATGTTTTTTCCATTACATGAACCCTTCATTCCTTCACTTCAACCCTCCACTTGGCCGTTTTTATTAAGTATTATAGATTCGCGTTGTTGGTCAAGTAATTACATTATTAATTTAAACATCTAACCGTACCACTTGACCGTAACTGTCACAGGTATGCAGTTAAAGGCCACATGTTTATCTCCACTTATTTATCGGGCGAATCTTAAATACAGATCTTAGGGATGCCAAGAAGTTGATTTTCAACAGGTGTATGCAGATAAAAAAGGATCTTGTAATTTTGTTTTTATCTTTGTTGGATATCTCCACCAGAATTATTTTTTACATTTTAAATACTTACACAATTCGCGGTTTCTTTTTATCAGATGGCAATTCCACTACAAGGCTCCCGCAGACAGGCGCGAGGCGACGGCGTGATGATGCGACTCTGGTGGAACAATTTCTATGAAAACTTAATTAAAAATGTTCTACCGGAGTCGCGTCGCGCCTGTCTGCAGGTGCATTAAGGCGTCTAGTTCACTACTGTACCTACTGTAGGAAGATACTAATTCTACCTACAAACCACATATTAAACAAACAGAAAAAGAATCAAGACTGCCAATGTTGGATATCTCCACCAGAATTATTGTTTACTTTTTAATTACACGATTCGCGGTTTCTTTTCTATCAGATGTCAAATCCACTAAAAGGCTCCGGCAGACAGGCGCGAGGCGACGGCGTGATGACGCAACTCTGGTGGAACAATTTCTATGAAAACTTCATTTAATTTTTTCTACCGGAGTCGCGTCGCACCTGTCTGCAGGTGCCTTAAGGCGTCTAGTTCACTACTGTACCTACCTATTATAGGAAGATACTACTTCCACTTACCTACACACCACATATTAAACAAACAGAAAAAGGACCAAGACTGCCAATGTTTCTTCAAGTAACCCAAATCGATTTTGTAAATCAACGCAATCTCCTCTGTATTCAAAACCACAGAGTAAAAAAACTAATTCAATCCGTAACTAGCTCACGTCCACAGCCGACCAAATAAACCATCAGGACGCACAACGAGATGTTTACTAAAAAAAGGGAAGGAAAAGACAGGGTGTGCGTGCAGGTAAATACAAGTGCAACCGGTCCCCGAGCCTTGTATTAGCGTAAACAGTTTACCAAATTACCCCCTTCACACTTCAAACTAAAATTAACTTACAGTTTCCTTCAATAAGGTTTGAATTAGATTGTTATCGAATCATCCCGCAGGACTCGCGTGCTCCAAACGCCATACTTTCGAATGATAATTTTAATGGAGTCAAACATGCATCTTATAATGTGGCATAACATCATCCCTTTGGAATGTAAGGTACTATTTTAAACCGAGCATAAATATGGAAGGCGGAGTTCTGAGAAAATGTAGTACCAAGATAGGGTTGTCAAAAGTAATACCTGATGAATATAAATGGAGTAAGAGATGCGCAAGCATGGATGGAAAATGTTTCCACCTTCACTTTATTCTGAAGGAGACGTTGTGTGAAATATATTTGTAATTCTAAATCGGCAGGGTCTGGCGTGTTCCAACATTAAGGGGCACAAAGTCTACGGTTCATTTCCTGTGAGACCCTATCCGGGGCTTTCGCCGGCCATTTTTATACAAACGACATGTCGTCTATAATATTAAGATGGGGTAGAGTATAAGACGAAGCGTAAGAATCATATTTTCAGTACCAGCTCGAGTATTATAATGATTAATTATTCACTGTACATGTTTACACCTACAAAATGCTGTTTACATAATAATACGCCCTTTTTATTCTGAACATCTTTACGTTGTGGCATTTTCAGAAGTTTACAAAATGTCTCTTAGTTCAGTGTGCCTATTGGCAAAGGCCTCCTCTAACATCTTCTACTGAGTCCTATCTCTCGCATCTCTTCTCCAATTTGGACCCGCTGTGATCTTCAACTCGTCTTCCCATCTTTTACATTGTCTTCCCCTATTCCTTTTGCCAACTCTGGTGTACAATTCTGTCACAACTGTACTCTACTTGTCTTGAATGCCTCTTAACAAAACTTCAGCATTGCTATTATTCTGTAAAAATCTCAACTTAAAAACATAGTAGGTGATTCATTACACTTGGCTCACTCTACCCGCTGCAGCGATTGACACTATTGTCAGCTCGCTTGCAAGTTCAAGTTCACTTCACCTAAGTTTTCACGGTGATATTTTTTACAGAATAGATTAGCTGTTCTTGTTAAGTATAAGTAGTAAGTAATAGAATAAATGAAGGAAACGGAAAAAAAAACAAAAGTAATTATTCAAACTAAGCTTAGAATCAACACTTTTCTAACGTCAAAATTACATGACAGAAATAATAGATATTATCCTTTCGAGCCGTTTAGGGTTGAAAGTTTGTAACCCGCCGGCCGTGGGGGCCGAATGATCACTGTTTGTTCAATGAAATCTCCAAACGGCTGGTTGACATTTCCTGTGACCCAAGGGCTGGCTTTTACCTTGGCCAGAGGCTAAGCATTGCCATACAACGTGGCAATGCCGCCAGTCTCTTTTTGGACCTACATTATTAGTCGTAAGCGATGCGGACGAATTTTTCGACGCCATAATTTATTTTTTTAATAGTTTCAGTTTGGATGACATAATAGTTTTAGTTAATTATTTATATTTTATAACAAATTGGTTGAAACAGAAATAAGCAAAATTGGTAAGAAAACTGTGTGTGTTATGATAATATACTTAGATACGTATATTGACAACGTTATGTTTCATTTTCTTATATTTGCAAAATCGAGACCAATCTCGTAATCATAATCATTTTATTTTGGACATAGGTGTATTGATACAGTGTTGCTCTTAAAGTCAGTAATTAAGTTTCCTAATACTACTTAGTCAGCCATTTTACATGCAAAATTTTACAGTGTTTAAATACTAGCAGCTAGGTAGCCAGCGTAGCTATAAACTTAACATAAATATTCGTTCTACTATCGCTCTCCGGTTATAAATTGCACGGAAAATACTCTTGCACGCCTCACATTTATTTCGGATTTTCCATTTTTGCTGGATATAACGCTGAAAAATCGGCTGTCATTTATATATCACAAATTATTGGGTATTATCGATCATAATATAAATTACAGGCTCGATGTTTTTCATCATGAAATGGACATTCATCACTTGACAAAGGTTACGAGATTTAATATAGATTTGGAAAAAAGCGCAAATTAGCTCTACAGGAACAACTAGTTTTAAAAAAATATGATTGACGTGTAAAAGTGTTTGTACAAACCTATTAACAGAAAATAAATCATTTATCAATTAAATCGTCCGAATTGTGTCGAAGGCAAAAGTTACTATCGCAATTAAACATGCCAATCCCGCACCAGAATAAAATAAACCCAAAACGTCCCACCAAAAACCGCGTGTCAAAAATGGCGCACGAACAAATGTCCCGAATTAAACCACAGCCAATGAAAATAATCCCTCCGTATAATCCAGCTCAAAAATTGGCGGGACCGTTTAAAAATCTCGGAAAAATGTAATGAAACAAAGCGTGGTAGTCGATTGCTCTGATATAATTCTCCCCGGGCCTCGTAATATAGCACATTGAGAGGATAATCCTGGGACTCCAATTTGTCAGGCTCGGCTTGCCATCGCGCCACGGACATTCACGCACTGTGTGTCGCTTATGACGTTATTTCTTTACCGTAAATTTGCTTTATTTATCTTGTGTTGCGACAGGGGTATTTTTCTCTGTCAGGGCTTTTACTGTTGCTAGGTTATTTAAGCTAAGAATCTAAGATGTTCCTACAATTGTTCTTCAAAGTTTTCATGTCCATGCGAGGTCCAATCAATCTGCCTAGCCTTTTCCCAACTATGTTGGGGTCGGCTTCCAGTCTAACCGGATGCAGCTGAATACCAGTATTTTTCCATGCGAGGTCCATGCAACCTTATTTCCTAATTAACTTTGTTTCTTTATGTTATTGGTTCTACTACCTCTTACCTTACCGTAAGAAGCCATGTAAGCTGTACAAAAAAGCATTATCTTTTAACCTGACTTCCTTGGAGATTAAGTAACCTGTCGTATTAAGGCCATATAACTTCCTGCGGTTTGGTTTCCAACTTACAGTCCAGTGAACAAAACTTTGTCGTATATTCTACCGTCTTACTTATATATACTTATCTTGACCCTATTCCATGCATAGGTGTCTCTAGCGTATAAAATTGTGTCAGGTAAATTCTTCTCACCACAATTTTTTCTTAAAAACGGAAGTTCAACCCAGGACATTTCATCCAAAAACGTAACAGATACGGCTAAAAACACAGTAATTGTTACCCTTTATTTCTTTCGTTTTGTCCCGGCTTCAGTAATTTGATAATCTGTGCTCACATGAGCTTCATCAAGACATTCCGAGACCGGAACAAATATTTGTTCAGTCCGGGACTGGTTTTAGCGGTACATCTGTGAGAAGCGTTAAGTGTCTCTGATTTACTGGGTTAGACAGAGGCAGACAAGATAAGTACAGCTAAAGAGAATGAATGAATGCAGATTATACACAGTTCACACATATTATTGTATAGGTCGCTGGTCGGGAAATTGTCGTACCTTTTAAGAATGCATATAAATACAATTTTATTAGTATATTGTTTAAACCAAATGTTTTAAGACGAGCGCTAATCCTGCCGACAAACTGTCTCGCAGTTTGGCAGGTTTATATAATTTGTACAAGTGTTTGGTCCAATTTTTTTTTTAAATATTATTAGCTTTTGTGAAATTGTGACGGAATATAATTTCGGGACAGGAACACTATTTGAGCAATGTGAAATATACAAGGTGTAAATAAGTGATAACCTATTAAGGGGTCATTGTACTCATTCATTATGAACAACTTTTACTATTGGACCAAACCTGAAATAGCGAAAAAAAATCACCTGTTGCCTACATTTATGTTCGTGTAACTCGTCAAAATGTAGAAAAAAGTTGTTCGTAATGATGAGTACAAGAGGTTGTGCGTTATTAAAGTTACACCTGTATGACAGATATTCACAAACTATTTCTGATTAGTACCTAACATTTCTGGTAGTTAAAATTAATAAAACCTGTAATGAAAATGGGCTAATCAAATAAAGTAATCCAAAAACCTACTATCCAGACAAATCCAAGGCAGGTTTTAGTTGTAAACCGGCGTGTGAAGTCCTGAACAGCATTAAGTTCTTAGTATCTACTTTAATGGACTAACAGATAGATAAGTGCTTCTAAGTAGGTAAGTAAGCACGCAGGCAACACATACGTGTCTGTGATTGTAATTTTACTGTTTTTCTATCGAGTAGGAAGCTGTAAATTTGTATTAACGACCTTTTTGTTTTAAGGAACTGCAGAATACCTACATACATGTAGTATTGTTATATACAGGGTGTAAGTGTAAACAGTGGCACTTTTTAAGGGGTCATTGTACTCATCATTATGAACAACTTTTACTATGGGACGAAACCTGAAATCACGAAAAAAATCAGCTGTTCCCTACATTTTCATGAATTATGCGAACAGAAATGTACTGAACATCCGATTTTTTTTTTCGCGATTTCAGGTTTGGTTTCATAACGATGAGTACAATTACCCCTTAAAAGATTGCCACTGTTTATACTTTTACCTATTTTATTTTTATAAATGAAGGATTAGTTTGGTCAAATTGAAATAAACCAGCTTCAAACTCCACGCTAACCTAGTCAACTGGTTAGCTAGTTAATGTACGCAACTAAAACAGACTCTGTTATACAGACACGAAGCTAATATTTTTGTTAAACGCTTCCTCGAACTACCGCTCCGTGAAAGTTTACCCAGCAAGGTTAAAAGCACCAGACTAACCATTTTACAAGCATATAAAACAGGTAAAAAACACAAGCAGGCACAATCCTCAAACACGAGAGTTTTCAAAGAACACCAGCCAAAACCAGATCATAAACGTGAAGTGCCTACATTGCAAATGTTAACTTTCTCAATGGACACTTGTTCACTCTCACGACACAAGGGGCCAACCCTCACCGAGAGGCGAGAGAGCCGGTGAACTCACACTTGACATCTGAAGACCCTCTATACTTCCAATCCTTAGATCCTCAACTGTCCCCGATACTTTGCAAAGCTATAACACTTTGAGTAAGTACTCCACTAAAAGTTTTCCTATGCTAATATTATGGAGGCGTTGTAAAATTTTATTCCTGCAGCAATTAAGAATTTAAGACCCGACTGCATTTTCGTCAGATTTATTTTCTGAGACTAAGTTGCTGCTATTATGATTGAGTGTTCCTCAGGGTTCGTGGAAGTCTGGAGCAGATTCTACGGCTTCCATTTAAGGTAATTGTTATGTTCGGAAATGTTCCGAGAAATACAGAATGGTTTGGGAGAAGATTACTTTGGTCTGCTAACTTATTGTAGTACTAAGCTGAGATGCAATTTGTACACACGGCTACACATCAAGCTATAAATTTCCAGTTTATACTGACCTCTCACTGTAAGGAAATCCTATACAATGCGAGATCAGCTTATACTGGAAATGTATAGCTTGATCTGTAGCCGTGCGTACTTTTGTGTTAATTATACAATAACATAAAGCTCATGTTGTCATCTAATAAAACTAGTAGGTCTGCGAACAGTAGACCTCGCGAGAACAATCTATTTTGCAACAATAAGTATAAGTAGGTACCACTAGTTATATAAAACGGGGTATTTACCATGTTTATTTTTTTTTTTGATCAGATGTTTACCAATTTTTTTTGAAACCAACTTAAATTATCGAAATCGGATCTTATAAGGCTAAGATATCCAGTAGCCCCTTTTTGCCCCTTTTCGGAGGAAGTACCTATTTTTATACCTATTATGTTGTGTGCCTTTTAGTCTGTGCTAAATAAATGTATTTTCTTTCTTTCTTTCTTTCTTTACGGGGGGTAAAGAAAGAAAGAAAGAAAATGCATTTATTTCAAATCAAAAATCCCGACGACAAAAAAATTATGTAAAGTCGTAAAACCTGTGTACCATGTGCGTCCAGATCGGTTGTAAAATACGACCTGTAGAGGAGTAGCAACAAACTGACAGACGAAAGCAAATATTGCCAGACTTGAACCAGAGACGCTTCTTTCGCTACGCTCGGTCAATATAATTATGAAATTATACATTTCTTAGAACAAACTTGTTCATATAATATTTCTTAATGCTTGGAAGGAAAATTAAATAATTTTCCTTCCAAGCATTAAGAAATTCTTATCTACTATAGCATCAGGAACATCAATCCTATATTTCTACATCAAAATATTTCATTGCACATTCTTTGTTGTTTTAATAAAGGCACGAGATATTATCAAGAAATTCCATTCAATTTGTACAATAGGAAATGGCCGTTTGAAATTCAGGAGTCCTTTAATATTTTTCATTTTGGCGGCGAGCTTGCAACATCTCCTGTGTAACGTTACCAAATTCTGTACGTAAAGAAATTTGTACTTTACAACTTTGTCCTAGGACTCGGTTTTCAAATAATCCACGTTTCGTTGTTTTATCAGTGTTCTTTTGCTTCATCTCTCTCTTCGGAGGATTCCTTGGCTGCGTTGCGAATCATATTTTTGAAATCTTGAAGCTTTTTATTGCAAACGATAGAAGTCGACAAAGCCATTACGATATTTTTATCGTCTTTTCGCAATTTAGTTCACGTCAGTGCTACGACTTGGCGCCATTACGACGATGATATTTTTATTTTAAACTTCTGATTTACTGTGTTCTCTTTTAACAAAGACCTTTGTTGTACCTACTCAATATTTTAGTAAATTTTTCGGTGTATTAATTACAGCTGACAGATGTTCTTGAACAGGTGTACAGTCGAAATTAATCATTGTGATGAGATTTGATTAAATTTTAACGGAAACAAAACAAGACGTAACGTGCGAGGAAATTCGCTTTTGTATTGGATCAGCTAAACAATTCCGTCTACTTTCTTTGTTCAAGTTTTCTGATACATCACGTCGATCACAAATTGCTAAGTAATTTGACTTCGCTATACAGTTTTCCCTGTTTGACTTTTCTTCAGACTTTTTCCAATGTAAAACAAAAAATATAAATCTCTAAGAAACTTAACGTTCTAAGTAGGGCAATAAAATATCAAGCTAACATATGTTCGTTCGACCCTAGAAAACATTTTCCAAGTTTTCGTTCACCGTATGGTGCCAACTCGTGTTTCTTCATTGCAGAATATTATCATGACGAAAATAGGAAAAGTACCTTATTTTAATAACGTTACAGTTTAATTTAGGAAATCATTTGGAGATGTTGATTCCCATGGATATGTGAAAGCGGTGTGGCGACCAATTAAGCGAGACACCAAAGTACTAACATATTATATTAAGTAAAAGCTCAGTTTTCATTGGACTTTACACATAACCTAGGTTTCTTTATTTCACTTTCTGCTTATTATTTTAACGTTTAATGTTTTAGTTTGCGCTGCATAATATTTGCGGAGTGCAAATTGGTCAAATAACTTTGTTTGGTTATTTCAGCTTAAACGCTTATAATGACACTCGTGTTTATATTGCGAGAATATTTTATGTTGTTATGATTTTTATTGCCAATCAAAGGCGTAAAATATAAAGTTGTTAAGTTTACCACACAAATATTTAGTTCAGATACTTACCTAGTTTTAAACAGTTCAATTTGAGAAACTCAATGTATGTATGTGTCCACTTGAGTTTTTCAAATCGAACTGTTCAAAACTAAATATTTGTATGGCAAAAGATTGATTGATATCTTTATATTTTATATTATTTTTTTATTATTTCTAATTAGGTAATAAAAAATAATAAAATATATTAGTTGTACTATTTTGTACGGTTATTATAATATTTCAATGTCCGTCTGCGACACCTTCTTTAATCCCAAAAATATAATCAAAAAACTTACTTTAAAACACCCACAATATCCCACAAGATTAAACCAAAACTACCCATCTTCAAACAGTCCGAACTAAAAATATCTAGGAAACCACTTTGTGGATTTCAGCTATTGTGTTTAAGGTCCCATTGAACGTATTGTCCACCGGTGAATGCGAACAATTCCTACAAGCACCGCCACAAATGACCTCCCCATCCCCCTTAGACCACGACACTTCGCTACAAAGAAACGACCGTGGGTGTTATATGAGGGGTCTTAGTCCACTGGTCGGGTGATATGGCCATGTAATTCGTCCAATCATAGCAGATCGAGGTGCAAAAGATTTACGAGTATATGCGTGTAGGGTTTATACAGCGTGTAGAAAGACATAATCACAAACCCATCAACTACGCATACTGTACATAAGTAGTTTTGCGCAAAAATTATTGCTGGAAAACGACTTTTATTGACATTGTTTTATTTTTCCTGTAATCTTTACATTAATTTCTAGCACATAGAATAATTTCAGATTTTTCTCTTTACAAACTTCGGAGATAAGGGGGGAACGGTATTTTTTTTTTTACATTTTTCATCAAAAATCGAAAACTATGCAGCCTAAAAAAATGTTTGAGAACGTGCAAACAGCGCTCTTTCATATGATATACCCCACATGCCCTAGTAGCCCCACTTTAATTTTTTAAGACCTCTATTTCAGTCCCTGTTGCAAAAAAAATATAAACATTTTTATTTCTTTCTTATTTGAAAAATAGTTGGGTAAACGTCATCTAAAACTGTTACAAATTTCAAGTTGATAGCATTAGTAGTTCTTGAGATATCCAGCTGTGACAGACAGACAGACAGACTGAGTCGCACCATAAGGATTCCTTTTTACCATTCTGGTACGGAACCTTAAAAACATCAACAATTTTTTTTTATCACGCTTAGATATCTACCCGTCACGTTTGCACAGTTTTGCTAGATAATTTAATTTGACCCTGTATATCAAGGTCGTGTACACTTCCTTTGTTACGTAACGCGTGTTATTAGACTATATCGTTTTTACTGCGACATAATATTTTATGTTGTATCTGGCTGGATTACGGCCGATATGTTGTGCTGATGGCCGATTTGTTTTATGTCATGCTATTGTCTGGTTTTGATAGTTTAGTATTTAATACGATGATTTGGTGTAACGACTATCATTAGTTATGGGTGTCTACAGCCATGAATAAATACCATAGGTACTTCACATAAGGGTATTTGGTTATTATTTTTGTGTTATTCAGGGATGAGTGTTGTTTTGTGTTATCCACGATAAAAAAGGGTATTTTGTTACAAATTTTATCGTGTCTCGCCTCCATAAAAAGGCAACACACACAAAAGAACCACGATTAAAAAACTCCAACACACCCTAAACACTATCACCTTAACTCAATATTTTCCGCGTCACACACAAAACACCATACATTATCCCATTGAAGACACCCCACGCCACACCGCATTGGTTTAACGTCGCAAGTGTAACTAAGGCATGAATGGGACGGCCTAAACCCTCTTACACCGATTCAAAAGGAACCCTCTGATATGATTTTCACAGAAAATTGCTTACAACAAAAGAGAATTGGACGCTTTTGTTGATATACCGGATTTATCTCGTCAACATACGTGATACTTGGGTTTTGAGGATATGATACTTTGTTCCGCCTTCTACTCTGTTGGACGCTGACAGCCTGAAATAAATTATTATGCCTGTATTTTGTCATGCACACAAATATTTAAGAAACCGGTTTTTCACGGCATCAAAATCCAGTATGAAAAGCTATGCAGAGGCAGCAATCACACTAATATTATAAAGGCGAAAGTTTGTATGTGTGTGTTTTTTATGTTTGTTACTTCTTCACGCTCAAACGGCTGGCCGATTTGGATGAAATTTGGTATGTAGATAGCTTATACCCTGGATTAACACATTGGATACTTTTTATCCCGGTCTATGCGGGTGAAAACGCGAGGCGCAGTCCTAACTAATATTATTAATGCGAAAGTGAGTTTGTTCCTTTGTTACGCTTTCATGCTAAAACGGCTAAACGGATTTGGACGAAATTTGGCACATGGGTAGACCATGACCTGGATTGGGACATAGGATACTTTTTATCCCGGTATTACGTTGTACGTTCCTGTGGCATAATTTCCGACATGCACGCGGGCAAAGCCGCTGGCGAAAGCTAGTATTCTTATAAACTTAACTCGTACAGTCAGCAACACAAGTCGATTAACACTTGTGTTTTCTAAATCTTAATTATTGAGAAAAATACTTAATTAAAATCGGAACAGATGTAAATTTTAAAGAAAATTAACTCCTAACTAATAAATGAAATGCTAAAAAGCAGGTTATCGTATCATTTTGTGTTAATTTATATGATGTCAAAAAGTAGCAGTGTTAACCGACTTCTGTTGCTGACCGTACAAATACATGAAAGCAAGAAAACCGTAATATTTTACGACGTCCAAAGAAAAACAAAAATCAAAGGCATGTTTTTAAAACTGCACACCTCACACAAAAAGTTCTTAGCAATTAAAAATAATTGCGAGCATCTTAAAACGCATAACTACGGACATATACTAACAGTACGTTCACAAAACTCTTTGTGAAGTCAAACTAGAGGCTTACTCCCTCACTCCAGGTGGAAACGCAAGCGATCCAAGAACAATGAAGACCCTCAAAACAACCAGGATGCCTAGGCATTGTACACCGCCGACGCTTTCAAACCACTCTTCGTCCCTCTTAATTAAGGGGGGCAATACTCGAATGCTTCTCGCCGACGTCAATGGAGCCCATTCAGCCGTGTGCCGTCTGCGCCGAGATAACGAACCTCTCTCGGTTATTACCGCCTGTTTTTTTCTACTTAAAGTTGCCATATGTTAAACATTTTGTTGCTTTTTTTTAGTGCGAGTGTCATTTCACATTTTGTACATGTTTCAGCTGAATATTTCGCTGCGTGGAATCTCATAAAATTGTGTTTAGTCTTTGTAGATAGAACAAAATGTGAAGCGAACTGTACACTATACAGTTCATAAAGTAGTATTCTTTTAGAAGTCACTTTAGCACTTGAAAACTAAAAGAGAAAATTTTAAAAAGAAAACTCACTTCAATTTTTATTTTTATATACAGGGTGTGGCAGAATTTGTGGTCAAATTTAAGCGTGTGGTACAAACCATCAAACTACTGAACAACTTTCTCCATCGGATCAACATTGTAATCGAACTCTCCCTTAGAAAACTTCAATACCTACTCGACGCAAATGTATTAGACGGCTGATTATTTTTTCGCGATTACGATGTTGGTCCCATGGAGAAAGTTGTTCAGTTTGATGGTCTGTAACCGTTGGGTTGCTATACAAGGTGTGTCAGAAATGTGTGGTAAAATTTAAGATTTTACCACACATTTCTGACACACGCTGTATAGCAACACAACAGTTTTCAATTTTCCTTTGAAAAAGTTCTTGCAAACTTAAAAAAAACCGGTCAAGAGCGAGTCGGACTCGCGCACCGAGGGTTCCGTTCTGATTTTTGAAAAAGTGTGCTACTTAGAGACATCGTTTTATTTTTCCCGTAATCTTTACATAAACTTCTATCACATAGAATAATTTCAGATTTTTTTCTTTGCAAACTTCGGAGATAAGGGGGGGGGGGGACGGTATTTTTTTTTACATTTTTCATCAAAAGTCGAAAACTATGCAGCTTAAAAAAAAATAAAAAATAGTTTGAGAATGTACAAACAGCGCTCTTTCATATGATACCCCACATGCCCTAGTAGCCCCCGCTTTGAATTTTTAAGACCCCTTTCAGTCCTTGTTGCAAAAAAAATATAAATATTTTTATTTCTTTCTTATTTGCAAAATAGTTGGGTAAACGTCATCTAAAACTATTCCAAATTTCAAGTTGATAGCATCAGTAGTTCTTGAGATATCCAGCTGTGACAGACAGACAGACAGACAGACAGACAGACTGAGTCACACCATAAGGGTTCCTTTTTTACCATTTTGGTACGGAACCCTAAAAACCGGTCAAAAGCGAGTCGGACTCGCGCACCGAGGGTTCCGTACCGATTTCTGAAAAAGTGTGCTATTTAGAGACATCGTTTAATTTTTCCTGTAATCTTTACATAAAGTTCTATCACATAGAATAATTTCAGATTGTTCTCTTTGCAAACTTCGGAGATAAGCCTCCCCCCTTATCTTTGGGGGGGAACGTTATTTTTTTTTAAATTTTTCATCAAAAGTCAAAACTATGCGGCTTAAAAAATATAAAAAATGTTTGAGAATATGCAAACAATGCTCTTTCATATGATACCCCACATGCCCTAGTCGCCGCACTTTGAATTTTTAAGACCGTTTCAGTCCCTGTTTCCAAAAAATATGAATATTTTTATTTCTTTTTTATTTGCAAAAAAGTTGGTTAAACGTCATTTAAAACTGTTCCAAATTTCAAGTTGATAGCATTAGTAGTTCTTGAGATATCCAGCTGTGACAGACAGACAGACAGACAGACTGAGTGACATCATAAGGGTTCCTTTTTTACCATTTTGGTACGGAACCCTAAAAACAACGTATTTAAAATATGCCTGGTACACGTACAGAATGGAATAAATTTGCTTGATTAAATATCATGAGAGGCTGAATACTCTGTTGCCTTCAGGAAATTGATATGAAAAAGATGATTGTAAAAAGATAACGCTGTTCCCGCCATTTATCTTTGCGCATGGCGGCCTCTCTGTAAGATTAAATGTGTTTCTCTCGTTTTAATCATACGTCAGAGAAAGCAAAAGCTTTATTCACAACCTTTTCACGTTAGAACTCATGATTTAATTTATTATAAAGGTGGGAAAGGAATTTGTGTCATAAAAAAATCTTTTATCTTTTTTATGAAAAATCTAGATAGAAAACGGGAAATCCTCGTTGGTCTAGTTGCCGTAAGCGCTAGTACTGAGCATGAGGTCCTAGGATCGATTCCTAGGTCGGGCAGTCTAATTGAGTTTTACCAACAGCAATTTTTCAAATTAAAGTTCAAATCTCTTTATTACATTCATGTGTACATCGAGTTGTTACAATTTAAGTAAGTTCCAACATGAAACCTGCCAGTCGATTCTGTAAAAATCTCACCGTGAAAACTTAGGTGAAGTGAGTTTGTTTTTGCTAGGAATTGACACTATTGACAGCTCATTCCACGCTCACTTCACCTAAGTTTTCACGGTGAGATTTTTACAGAATCGACCGGCTGGTTACAGCACGGCATAATAACAATTTTAACATAATACTAATAATCGGGTCGTCAGAAGCCCGAAAGTCTGACAACCAGTCTTACCAATGGGTATCGTATTACCCAGTCACTGGGTTGTGGAGGTCAGATAGGCAGTCGCTCCATGTAAAATACTGGTATTCAGCTGCATCCGGTTAGACTGGAAGCCGACCCCAACATAGTAGGGAAAAGGCTAGGCAGATACTAATAATAACATAATAGTAAGAGTATGTATGTATGCATTTTTTTGGATTATTTCTTAATGACTATGTAAATTCAATTTCTCAGTAGCAGCCATTGAGATACTATGTACTACATAGTAGTTAGCAATAGGCTCGCTTTACAAGCGAAATGTGGGTGTGTTTTATTTATTTTACGTAAGTATATATACCTCTGCCTTACCCATCGTTGATTACAGGCGTGATATTGGGTTACACGGGTGTAAAAGAAGTTCGTAGTTGTCCGTAGTTGAAAAGAATTTATCCCAAAAACAAACTTATAATTATGTGATAAAATTACAAATTAACAATTTTCGGAGTTTTTGCTTTACTTGTGCTGTGAGACCTTGCTTCTTGCCAAATTTCAGGACTCTAGGATAACGGGACTATAGGTTTTGATTTACTTGCGAATATCAAAATATGTCGCATGGCCATGTTTTTTTATAGCTTTGCTAAAGAAGTTTGATTTATTTAGAACTCCAAGGCACCATAGACTATTTGATATTAATTTGAACGTGATACCTCCACGCGTTCCTGAGAAAAAGGGTCTTGACAGATTGACAGACAGACAATGAAGTGATCCTATATTTAAGGGTTCCGTTTTTTTTTTCCTTTTGAGGTACGGAACCTTAAAAAGAAAGTTTGGAAAACTTTCACTTTGATACTCAAGTTCATACCAGTATCTATTCATCTTAGGTACTTTACACACACGGACACCTAAAGAGCGATCTAAGGAAGACATAAACTTATGACAACTTACATGAACATATCATTCGAAATTCAAACCTCATCTGTCCTTCCATACCAAGCTTTACAAATTTAGCCATTGCAGTTCTTATAGCACTTATTACGTCTCAATTAAGTTTGATTTACTTTGACTTATTAGCAGGGCTTGTGGCAATGGATTCCGAACCCAGTATGGGAATACTGGTTGTAATACCGTTATGACTAGCCTTGGGAAACGGGATTGGCACCAGTTGTGGCAGCCATAAAATAAGAGTATTGCTAGCATGCTTTGAATTTATGGCTATCAGAATCCTTATGTGGCCATATTTTTTGAAATTTTATAAGAGTACACAACATTTTGTATTGGTCGGTGTCAGCTGGTTGCTTTTGCGCACGTTTCATTCATTCTGTGTTATAAAATAGGATTTATTCCATAAATCCCCTTTGACAATCCCCGTTAATGGGGATTTGTGAACTTTTGGTCCAAAAATCCCCATTATAACCTAGACGTCAACGGGGATTTGTGGAATAACCCTAAAGTAGGATGGTATTAAAATATAAAACATCAGATAATTCCGTAGCACACTATCAATCGAACTCTGAATCCTTTCGAAGCAAACTGTTAATCCATTGCTTCATATGTTCTAAAAATTTGTCTGCTCGACAACGTAACTGTATATATTATAATATTGACAGTTCAACAACATTCATTGCGTTATGAATATTGTTGAACTGTCAAAATTATACCGATTTCGATTGTGTGTGTGTGTGATTGTTTGTTACGCAATTGCCCCGCTGGTTTGTTTCCGGAAAAACTAAGAGTATTTTCATTCAAGTCTTTCATGAAAGTGAAAGTATAGTTTTAATTTTCCGGAAAATTGGGTTCGTGACTCTGTTGCTTAGATTTTTGTTTTTCTCAGCAGTTTCTGTTTTTGCTGTAAGTACAGTTAGTTGCGGTATAGCTAAAACTCTGTCTGTATGTAGTTTATTCAAAAATTGATTTCATGGAACCTCTAAATAGAATTTCCTATATATTTTTATTTTTCCATCTAAAACATTCAGGATATTCAATAGAGTACCTACATTGTAATTTTGTATATTCTAAGTACGTGATGCTTTTTCGTGGTTAATGTATTATGAAAATATTAATTAAGTACCTGCAGGTAATTCTACCTACTTTTACTGCTATCTCATACATAAAATTAAGTTTATTAGGTTGTTAAAGACTTGAGAGATAATTACATCTTTCCTTGGACGTTAAAATATGCATTGCTTGGCAGTGCAAATCTTGCATACTCTCACTTCATTTGAAATAAGATTTTATACTTTTTACAGTCCGTTCAACCGATTTTGACTTCTATTCCGTAGTTAGAAGGGTGGCATTGAAAGAAAAGTCGTGGTTACAATACCAACTGTTTACTGCAGCTGCCATTTATCATGCCACCAACGCAATAGAACTCAAAATCGGTTGAACGGTAAAAAAGGTTTACTTATTTTAAAAAAAAAGGTAAAGGTAAAAGGTAAAACTTTATTTAAAGGTTTATCTTATTTCAAATGAAGTATATATTTTATTATGATATTGGGGAGGCTGTCAACGTTATCACTATGACTATGTTATCACTGAAAATTCATATGAAGTTATTCAATTATTTTTACAGGAGCCAGTTACTTTGCATCACAAACTATAGGTATAGAAGTTTCTACAATTTTACATTTAGTAATGAAAGTAAAATGTTTTCGGAATAGATACCTGGACCTAGTATTTACCAAATATTAGTTTACAACAAACCTAACACGATCGCGACCACGAACAAACTTTGTCCAGAATATTTCATGAAGGCTGAAGCTTACAGAGGAAGTGTTGTTACACAGTTGTTAGCAATTCCTTTGATCCCCTCACGAAAGGGAAAACATTTGATGGATTAGAAACATGTTGCTTATTCATTCGTTGTTCCCAGGTTCTGGTATCAATAATATATGGATTGCTTTTGAAGCGTATTGTGATACGTAACTCGTTTTTGAATTGATAGCAGGAGGAAACTGTTTATTGTATCTTGACTTCCTCATAGTTTTAAGTGTACTTGCCAGCTTTGTCCTACTGTTTTAGTAGAGGCCATAGACACAGAGAATGGCCTAAAAGCGTTCCGTATTCAGTTGTGCAGTGAATACAGAACGAAAAGTACGACAGAGACAAAGCTAATTTGTGACCAGTAGTTGTCTCTTTAGTTGTAAGTACTACAGGTATTGGCCGCAAATTCGCTTTGTCTCTTTCTAGAGAGTGGTCACTTTTGTGAGGGTAAAGCTTTGGTTTCCTAGAAAAGCGGCCGTAACGGCCTCCATGATTTAAATCGCTAGACTTGCCCTCACTGTACCTACTTAGTCACAACAAAATTTGTCGATACTGAGAAGAGTGAGCTTACACATTATTAAACAGCGTTTCCATGATAATCAAGTGAAGTCACTGCGTAAGTATTTGCATGTCAGAGGTGTCAAAACGAAACAGAAATGCGAATAAGTATCTTTTGACGCGGTAGGGCGAATGTAATGATTTAAATCTTTGCCGCTGTCATAATTTTCATGATAGCCGTCACTACGGCCGATAAGTGCGGCCACCGCTTTTCTAGGAAACCTTAGCTTAAAGCTTAGTCCAATTCTCTATGTCCATGGTAGGTAACTATTTAATTCCCAAACATGTCAGTTTTTAGCTAGTATTTTCCATAGACAATGGTTCCTTGCCATTGATAAAACTGCTTTATATTTTCAGCATATTTCACCGGTAATAAATTATTTTGAACAATCGTGTAGGTACTTTTCCAATAGTAAAAATGGCTGGGAAGTCAAGAGAAGAAAATAATTTATACATTTCAATTTGCTGTTCTTAATTTATGAGGTTTCATCGACTTCTTGGATTTTTCTTTGAACTTACAAAAGTAAATGCTTCGCTTTTGTAATGTCAATACAGCAGTCTGTGGGTAGGATTTTATTGAAAGCTTTTATTAAACTTATCCATTCGTTCCTTTCGTTGGTAATGCAATTTTGCAAGTCGATTTTGACCTACTTGCCATTGTCCAATTGACCTGCAATAATTTTGCATACGAATGCGATTCCGTTACCAATATACTACATCTCTATGTAAAGGCATTTTTATATACTCCAATCATATGGATCAGCCATCATCAGCAGTCCATTTAACGAGCACCTGAGTAAACAATAATTTAGGAACATTAACCGACTTGGAATACTACCCTAAGTACTGTAATTTATCGTAGCTATCGATCGTCTTAAACATTAAAGCATTCCTAGTCTGCCACACAGCTTGGATCGATATGGTAATAAAGTAAATATTTCGTAGAACCGTTGAACATTCGAAACGCAGTGTTAAAAATCTCGTGTAAACAGTTATTCTTCTGCTTAACACCTCCACCATTAGCAGCCACAGACAATAAAAGCACTCACTGCATGAAACGTCATTCGGTCACTGACCGCATCTTGATTATGTGTTTGTGTAAAAAGTTCAAGGTTAACAGATATGCGGGATTTCAATTACATCACACATAGCTGTTGTTTTAATTAAAATACGATTAGGTTTACTCGTAGCAATATAAAATATACATACATATACTTACTACTAAGCATTTTTAAATTAAAACTTATTTTTTAATTTCCCATTTTTTATTTCCCGCCAAAAAGTTTTCATTGTCTCTGTGGTTTTTCAAATATTATTTGTCTGTAACTTGTTTATAATCTTCAGAAACGTCAAAAAGATGTAATAATAACGAATATTATCGTTGTTTTGTTTTTCTAATAAGTTTACCTACGGTTTACGCATACAATGCGTAATGCAGTAGCACACTATGATTTCATTTAAAGAATCTCTTACGGTATCAAGTAGGTGCTCGAAGCAGGACGTGGGCTTCGCAGATAAACTCCTTCAAACGAATAGACGTTTCTTATGAAAATACACATGTAACAATGTTTGAGAACAATATTACTTGAGTAAGCATTCGTTTCAATTACTCGATAAATCTATACTTACTTAATATCTTTAACTATACTTACTATTAATAATAAAGGCTCTTACAGACAGAGGCGATATCGCGAGCGATATTGCGATATTATCGCGTCGCAACACCGCCACGCGACACGTCGCTACGCGATATCGCCTCTGTCTGTAAAAGCCTTAAAGCTGAAGAGTTTGTTTTTTGTTTGTTTGAGATCGCGCTAATCTCTAGAACTACTAGTTGTACTTATTTGATAAAATATTTTTGCATTTCATAGCCCGATTCTTATGGAAGGTAAAATAGGCTATTTAACGTCACGTCACAACAGCTAGGAACCGAGCAAAAAAAAACGCGATCGCAGTCGCGGGCAGAAGCTGTTAAAGTACCTATAAGAAGATAGTACTAGAGTATAGTACCAATATGGCAGTCGAGTACCGATATTTGCAATAATTCGTAAAGAAAATCTAATAAGTGCTTGCATTTTATTTGTACGAGGCTTTTCTCAAAGCAATTAAATGCCACTACTTAATTCTTTTAACTAACAAAATATTGACAAACATAACGCTTAGGTATACTAAATTAACTATCAAACTATTAAAATAAAATGTAACATAACATAACGAAAACTATTAACCAACTCTAAAATATGGTGTCGAAAAAAAAAACGAAATAAGTACAGCCATTTTACGAATATAAATGATGAAAAGTGCCCGTTTGTTTGAGTTTCTGCCACGAAAAATATAACTTTAAATTGATTGATTTTCTGACGGCCAAGAGTCAAGTTGAAGATATTCGGTGTTTGCACAATCGATTTTTCTAGCAAACTCCGGGTGTACGTTGTTGTAGGAATGCATTAACAGCCATAAATGTCTATTGTTGACCACGGAAAAACATGAAGATTGGAAAAACATTGAGGAAAATAAATGAAAGAAAGTCTTCCAACACTCGGATACCCGTTGGCTAAGACAATGTGATGAATGAGGCAAACTTAAATAATGCCCATAATGCGATAATTGGGTAGTAGATAGCTGGTATTCAGATGGAAGGTCTTAGTTTACACCTCTTAATCTGGACCAAATCTTTGACAAAACCTCTTAAAACCGAGATTTTCCTAACAGAAAAACCCAATTAAACTTTGGTGGAAAAACGAAAAACTTTGTGGATCTCGCTTGCCAGCTTGTTTATTCCATATTCGTATTTGTATGATCTATTACCGAAAATAATATTTATGCAATCGTAAACCTGCAGTCGGGTCAAATAAATCCTTGGTTTGAATTTAGAATTCTCGTTAACTGCCACTGCGTCACTGAAGCCAGCAATCATAGGCCGGCGACCCCTTGCGGTCGATACTGCTTTGTGTTATAGTGTTTTTTCTTTCTTTTATACACCACTATCGCATTGTCTATGAGGCTATGATCGAGTAACGGATAACCACCGATTGATTATCATCGATTATGCGGACGGATCGAATCGATTGTTGTTTTAGTTTCGTCACAGTATTCGGCGCGTAAAACTACCTGCATTCTTTAGCTATATTTTTAGTTTTTACTCGACGATTTTTCTTATCGGTTTCCGTGTTTTAGTCGATCGTGTTCGTAAGTAATCTTTTTATCTCATATAACTAATATTAAAGCTGAAGAGTTTGTTTCTATGTTTGAACGCGTTAATCTCTGGAATTACCAGTCGGATTTGAAAAAATCATTTTGCATTTGATAGCCCAATTGTTGAGGAAGCCTATAGGCTATTTAATAGGACTAGGACCCTACGGAAAAGATAAAAAAGAAAAAAAAGCCAGAAATAACGCTAAGCGAAAACGAATTAAGGCTCTTACAGACAGAGCCGATATCGCGTCGGCGACGCGATATTGCGATATTATATCCGTAGAAAAATATTGCGTCGCGACACGATATTGCCTCTGTCTGTAAGGGCCTTAATAGTGCGGGCGGGCGATAATATTAAATAAATAAAAATAATTTTACTAACTTCAGTTGTACACTAAAACACTTGGGTATCTTAACACTATGCAGCGTTACAACAAATTGAAGAGTGTTTTCGATGAACTCGGGCACCCAAAGTAAGATTTAACTTGTGTTTAAAAGGTGCCAGCGTCCTCGCGTATGATTTGAACCTAAAGCAATAGTTGTAAAAAATTGCACGCGAACGAAGTCACGGGCAGAAGCTAGTGGTGTATAAAGTATAGGATGCTATCCATAGATATGGCTATCTATTGAAGACTTGTTGAGGAGATTACAGAGTACTTGACAATTTATACTAGACGATATGTACATATCGTCTAGTATAAATTGTCAAGGCCCTCCACGTTGCCTTGGTGTTCTTTTAGCTATTTCTCACATATTTATATGAGATTTTTTTTTATTTTGACCTACATTGGACCCTCTTGCAGTAAACGAAATTTACATTAAAGTAGTATTAAAGAGGTCTTAAATGGGCAATAGTACCTACTCAAATAAATGTTCTTTATGTGAGAGAAAAGTCTATTATTGTAATACTAATGAGACAGTTTTTTTAGTTTAATGATCTGACTCGGTGGGACATCTCAACAGTCGGACATTCTGCTTAGTAGAAATATACACTGCTTTTTTAAGACTAGCAATTTTTACGACTGTCTGCCTGCGTGATAGAAAACACAACTTCCCGTAAAATCAGCTTTACATTTTTCGGTAAGTTATATTTGGTAACCCGAGGAAACGCATTAAAATGAGAGAGTCTCTTTCCGATTTATAATTAAAAATAAATAAAAGAGAAGAATGTTTGGTATTTTCAAGCTAAACCACGTGAAAATTTAACTGAAATATTACACTTTTCCATTTATAAAATTAATATTAATTACCTAAACGAACGATGTTGTCAATCATAATCTCTTTCCAACCACATAACAAGCCAATAAATACATTTACTTCCATAGAAGCAATCTTATTAAGCTCTCTATTAATAAATATATGAAGCACCTTGTGTGCTGTATATAGGCATTCTGGCAGCGGCAGGCATCTTGCACAGAAAGCCGATGATCCGAGGAACGAGCCAAACGGGTCCTCTATTTGATCTACATAAGTAAATAACTGGAATACACGTCGACGATATGTAGAAAGTGCAAACATTGTAACGTAGAGGCATGTTCTAGTGGGTTTTTAATAGTTTTTAACTGCTGTAGTAGAAAAATACCTAAATCAGATTTAATAAGATGTTTTGTTATGAGAGAAAATCAAGTTCATTTTGAAAATAAAAACTTTGAAAACTTAAAAATTTTAAAACTTAATTTTGAAAATTTAAAATTGAATATGAACGATCAACGTAAGTCGTTTGATGAAACAAGTGTAATTTCTAACAATTATTTTCGTTATAGAGGAATATGCAACTTCTGTAAAAAAACATTCGTTTGATTGTAGGTACCTACGTACAGTAGATATATTGATTGATAGATTGTAGGTTCCATCTCCCATCGTTTCTCTTCGGAAAAACCGAAATATAGCGAATAAAATGTGACTATCGACCAATAGAAATTGATTTATATTCCTACTATTATTAAAGATTGACGCACTAAAATCCCTTTGGACCACTCACATTTAATTCGGCAAAGTTCGGTTTTCCGAAAATAAACGATCCAGGAACCTTTCAACGTTGTCGTAGGTAGGTACTGTACGTTTTTAATTTATGTCTGCTTACTTATTTACTAACTTAGCTTACGCCGAAAAGACTTAAATACCAATTTTATTTTATAGCGGAACAAGATATTTAATTAATTAAGCGATAATACGCTATCATTAAAGCTGAGTATATAGATGCAAATTACTTTATCGAAGTAAGATTGCCGTTAATATTAGCCCTCTTGAGAAAAACCTACCTATCCCTAGCTACGAGTACCTGCCGTGGATAAGCTAAAGTAGTTATAAACCAGAGCAAGTACATAAAGTTATAAAAATATCAGAGCCAATAAAAACGGTGCAGAACTTATATGAAGCCATTAAAATATCGTATTTTTTACTGTTAGGTACTTGAAATAAACGGGCTGGTTGGGTCCCAATTAAAATCCAGCCTTAATATGATATTCTCTTTAATGATTTCATAAGGAACGCAAATATTTTCGACAAAACTGTTTTGTTTTGACGTTTTATAAAAGTTGTTTTGTATTATCTGCATCTCTTTAGTCATTTCTTCCAGACTGAAATTATTTTAATAATGCAGGTATAATAAATTCGCTGATCCAGTTATACTAGATTAGCAGAATTATACTAGTAATCAGAGGTAAGTAGATAAATGTTTTCTAAACGTAATAGCAGCTGTAAGGTGCTTAAGTCTTTTCAACCGGAAATACAAATAGAGCACTAACTTTCAATAGAGCAATAAGTTGCATTCATTCATTCAACCGGTTAAAGACTTCAAGTTGGTAGGGATCACACTAATATTATAAAGGTGTAGACTTGCGAGTGTGTGTGTTTGTTACTTCTTTACGCTCAAACGGCTGGACCGATTTGGATGAAATTTGGTATTTAGATCTTATACCCTGTATTAACACATAGGCTACTTTTTATCCCGGTTTACGTCGGTGAAACTGCGGGCAGCTAGTAGGAACATAAAGCTGTCCGTTACTAACATAACACAGTCACAAATAAATAAACAATACACTGATTTTCTATTACAAATAAGAAGGTAAAAACATCAAAAATTTCTAAGTAAGTAACAAAAAAATCATCCCTCTTATAATTCAATTATCCAATCCCGCCCCGTATTATATAAGTAAGTAAGGAAATGAAAAAGTAAATCAACTCGAGATCTCGAAACTTTGTCTCCAACATCGCACGACTTTCACGGAACGTCCCTATTCATCAAACGTACACGGGAGGGTTAAATCTCCCGATTCGTACGTCTGTACGTAATCGTACGATTCGTAGGATCCCCTGCGTTAGAGAACTTAGTGCGTGAGCGGCCTAACAAATCACGCTGTATTTTTAAAAGTGAAAAAGAGTTAGAGCTGGGATAACAGTTCCGATGTGTGTGTTCGAAAATGTATGCGTGCCGAATTCACGTTTGTTTCTTTTTTTTTTGTTTTGTTTTCCAAAGTTCGGTGGGGAAAGGCAGGTAGGACTTTTGATGCATCGTAACAAAAATAATATACGATAGTGCTGTATTTGGAATGAACAATTATTTTAATGCATGTGTTAGGGCAATAAAAGGAGCTCGTGGCTAAGTAATAACAGCCGCACGGGTCGATCCGTCAGGTTAAGCTACGCTTGCCGGGGTTGGTCAGTGGATGGGTGACCATCTTTACATAGCGAGATTCCTCCGTGCCTCGGAAAGCACGTGAAGCCGTTGGTCCCGACTGTCATTCGTGGATTTTTGACCGTCGTTACGGGTCGTCAGAAGCCCGAAAGTCTGACAACCAGTCTTACCAAGGGGTATCGTATTACTCAGTAACTGGGTTGTGGAGGTCAGACAGGCAGTCGCTGCACGTAAAATACTGGTATTCAGCTGCATCCGGTTAGACTGGAAGCCGACCCCAACACAGTTGGGAAAAGGCTAGGCAGATAGATAGTGTTAGGGCAATAAAACTACATTGATAAGTTTTTTTTGTATCAAATTTGAACTTCGGCAAAACCCAAAACAGACGATTAAAAAATAGAGGAAACTTCAATTGTAGCTTGTAAACGATCTATAAAATAACAATAATCATTAATTACATAAATGCTCCTATTTGAAATCGTTACCAAGGCCATAAAAATCTTTAATTAAACTAAAACTCACTGACTTTATTACTTGAAACATTCAGATTTATCTTCAACAATTAACGATTTGTGTTGAATGGTATATTATAAATTACTTAAATGGTAATATATTATCCTGTTACACATTTATTTATTTATTTATTTATTGGTCTATCTACAATAGTTACACTGTTCAACCAACTAACACAAGCCATAATACAATCCAAGTGCACAATATCAATCGATAGACACCGCATGCAAAAACAATATTAAAATTAAAAAACAAAAAATATACTTAACAATAAGAAAGTACAGAAATGACACAATTTTTTTTTTCACAATTTTAACAGTAATATTTGACAATGGAATGGCAATCGTGCGTTACATTTTAAACAATGGTTATCTATTTTGGACTTGGCGCTTGAATTTTTGAAGTGAAGTGCAACAAATATCAATTCCTTCATCACAATCATTCAGAAGCCTGCAAAGTCTAGGGACTGGAGATTTAGACCCTGAAACAGTTTTGCGGAATGGGGGACGCAAAAGCTTGATAGGTTGACGCGGATATTTATAGGGTAGGTTGAAATTAAACTCACTTAGCAACTGGGGGCAGTCTATTTTACTGTGAAGAATTTTGAACAGAAAAATTAAATCATTATTATCTCTACGTTTTTCAAGTGAAGTCATGCCAAACGTTTCGAGACGTTTTACGTAGCTTGGAACTTTCTTAGCTATTCTCGCAGAGTAGGCAAGATGGTTTAAAAATCTTTTCTGAATGCGCTCTAACCTAAGACTATGTGATGCATAGTGAGGACGCCACACAACCGCGCAGTACTCCAATACGGTACGAACCAGGCAATTGAATAAATATATTTTTGTTTTGGGTTTGCGAAAATATTTTGCATTCCGCATTACAAAACCGAGTGTTTTAGAGGCTTTTTTGACAATATTGTCCATGTGGGGAATAAATGTCAGCTTGCGGTCAAGATGGACCCCCAAGTCTCTGATTACGTCCACTTTACTTAGGCACGTGCCGTTCATACTATAACTGACATCGACAAAATTAGACTTTCGAGTAAACGTTATTTGAGAACATTTTTTAATATTTAGATGCATATTATTATCATTACACCATTTCAAAAGTCTATTCACGTCCTCTTGAAGTAATGCTGAATCGGCTTGAGAATCTATTACACGAACCATCTTCAAATCATCAGCGAATAAGAATGGCGTGGAGTTAATGAAGCAATTAGGAAGATCGTTAACAAAGATAATAAATATTACAGGACCTAGGTGAGAACGCTGCGGAACCCCAGAGGTTATAATCCAGGAATCAGATTTATAACCATTGACAACCACATAAAAAGATCTGTCTATCAGATAGGAGTGAAACCAGTTAAGAAGAGGACCAGCAAAGCCATACGCAGCAAGCTTCTGAATAAGCACTCCGTGGGAAACTTTGTCGAAGGCCTTGCTAAAGTCGGTGTATATGGCGTCGACTTGCTGATTAGAGTCAAGCGAAGCTGCAATATTTTCGACAAAAGTGACTAAATTACTACAGGTGGATCTAGCAGCAGTAAAGCCGTGCTGGTGTTCAGAGAGATACTTTTTAAAATATTGTTGAATGTCCGGGCATACTAATGCTTCAAAAACCTTTGCAAGTGTCGGGAGGATAGAGATAGGTCGATAGTTGCCAACCAAATCCTCAGCGCCCGTTTTATGAATAGGAACCACCTTGGCCAATTTCCATTTTTTAGGGAAGACTCCAACACTGAGCGATTTGTTAAAAATTATGTACAGAGGGATTGCCATTTGATCAGCGCACTTTGCTATAAAATTAGGGGGAATTTCGTCGCTGCCAGAACCCTTAGAAATGTCTAATTTTTTCAAACAACATTTTCAAAATATTTAATTTAATAGGTATTCGTAAACCAACTATTTACGCTTCGTGATGCTAAACTTAAAACTATTACTAGTAAACATTTCTACGTAAATGCTAGTTCTAATTATAAAAGAAGGTTTTAGACCAAATGTTACCTTTCCCACAAGCTGCGTCTGTGCATACATTTAATTAATTAATTTCCCCTTATCGATTCACCATAACCGACTCCCTTTCGACTTTTTCAAAAGTCAGCAATAATAATATCCGTATTAATAAATCCGTTTTGTAAAACCCCAACATAAACCGCGAAAATACGGTATTGATGAACGCACCTCCCACATAAAAACATTACAGAAAAAAATGTAGCCAACGTAAAAAATTTAGAAATAAAAATAAAACGTGGATATAAAAGTTTAATATCGAAATGAAACCGTTTATCCCGATTCGGAATAACGCGCGGCCCTACGTTGCATGCAGATTAGGCTGACTCCCCACTTTTACTTGCCAACGTTGAAACCTTCTGTCTTTCAAACATGTGTGAAAGTCGTATTACGTTATTAAATTTTCTTAGTATTGTAACTGAGATCCGAAATTCAGGATATACAAAGGCGACGTGGTAGGAAAATTTTGTTAAGAATTTTCTTTCGAGTATATAATTAAGAGACGGAGAAACTGTTAAATATAGGTACCTACAGTATTCATCAAGTCGTCCCAAATGGGCCGTAAACATGTCGGACGAGTTGATGAATTACTCTTCATTTTGAAGCCTTACTATATTGAAGATAATAATGTAAAGGTTCAGAAACAGTTGAATTTTGTACCAAAATACAAGTCATTTCACCTCTTAGGCAATTTCATGTTCAACTAACCACACATTTCACTTGCCGTCACGTGAAAATGGGTAATTTATCTGAATTACTCTATTATTATGTTCCTATTGTTATTTAACCCAATGTGTTTTCATTTCTAGAAAATTGCTTAAAATAATTTATTGCGTGACATTAGTTTGCGTTGCTATAGGTAATGATGTTATTAACTCTTAAAGTATCTCTAGGGCAAACGTGCCGAACTCGACCCATCTATCTATTATATCAAAACTGCAGCTAAAAGGCTCAATACTACAGCAGTTTGCGTGTACCGGGAAATTCCATCCAACTTGAAATAGACAAAGTTGGAAAACGAAGAAATTGGGTTCATTCCCGATGTCACCACCTGTTTGGCCACCACTGGTGGACAGCGAAACAACTTTAAAAAATTATTCCCGTTGTCCACCACTGGGGGACAGCGGTACAACTTGGTAAATTATCATTCGCCACCACTGGTGGACAGTGACACGGATTTTTAAACATTCCCTATGGCCACCACGGGGGGACAATGCCACAACTTTTGATCCAGTTCCCACTGGCCATCAATTTATATTATTTTATCTAGAGACCGGTAAAGGATAGCTTAATATATACTTACGAATTTGGTTTTTTAGCAGGGTTAAGGGTGGGAGGACTAATATAAATATTTCTAAATTATATGGTAGGTAATTAATAAAGTCATATTTTTTATTAAATGTTTTACTAAAATATTAAAAAATCATCATTAAAGCTTTGATTGCTTATTTTTTATTGAAGTGGGTAATTAGCCGACATAATTTCCACAGCCGGTTATAATTAGCAATTTTTAAAATCGACTAGAATATTACAATCATGGTCACAGTTTAATAAAACTATGTAGCGTGACTGGTAATTAGTGACCGATACCTAAACACTAATGATTGTGCTCATGATAACAAACAACTTTTACTATGGGACCAAACCTGAAATCGCGAAAAAAAAATCAGCTGCTCCCTACATTTTGACGAGTTATGCGAACATGAATGTATTCTGATTTATTAGATAGATAGATTAGCTGATTTTTTTCGCGATTTCAGGTTTGGTCCCATAATAAAAGTCGTTTGTTATCATGTGTTTATGTATCGGTCACTAGTTACCAGTCACCCTATATACAATAAAATAAATATTATTTTATTATTATTATGTAAGCATTTGAATTGGAAAAAAATATTTTCACAAACCAAATCCGTGAGTATATATACCTAAGCTATCATACTTTACCGGTCTCTAGATAAAATAATTTAAACTGATGGCCAGTGGGAATTGGATCAAAAGTTGTGCCATTGGGAATTTGGAGTGGTGGCCATAGGGAATGTTTAAAAATCCGTGTGGACGGTCGTCCACCAGTGGTGGCGAATGATAATTTACAAAGTTGTGCCGCTGTCCCCGAGTGGTGGACAGCGGGAATATTTTTTTAAAGTTGTTTCGCTGTCCACCAGTGGTGGCCAAACAGGTGGTGGACATCGGGAATGAACCAGAAATTGCATTATACTTACTTACAGACCACCCTATGTACTTTTAAATGCTCGGAAGTTGCAATATTGTAATTTTCAAATCGTAACTTATCGTAATTTTATTTAGGTTTTGTCTATGTCATGAAGAAAAAGGTGCTTTTAAAAGTGACAATATTATTAAAAGTTTTCATACAAATCATAATAAATAAACTGGCAAAATAAGCAAAGCCATCGTTCTTTCTCCGGATGCAGACTGTACCATTCCATTCATTCGTTTCATTCGTCCTCTCCTTCATTAATTCATTTGTCAAAATGACTAGCCTTTGTGCGTCGGGCAATTATTTTCATGACCACCAATTAATGGAAAAGTAAATTATGAAACCCTCATTTTGCATAAAGATTTCAAAAGAATACCGACCATTTTACGTTTTAATACGCTTTTATTAACTTGGCTTGATTATAGCTTCATCGCCTTAAGATAAGTACTATATTCAAATTCATAATTATTAGGCATTGTTCTATCATTATAAACATTTCTTTATTTCAAATTGGTTTGTACTTTAGTATGATTTAATGTAAAAATAATGATTTAGAAACTCTGTGCTATCATCACTTACTTTTTAAAATCGCGATTGTTTTATTCATAAACTTTGGAACTTAGCGGATATCTATGGAACTTAGTAACTTTTTGCGTCGTCTGTTAACTTTACAACTAAACTTGGAAAAACTACATAAACTGAGATAGAGCTCTAAGCTCGAATTACGGTTTACTATCGGTACCTACTTGCTAAGCACAAATAATTTATTATTAGTCCACTACCTACAGGTCACTTGAATTAGAATAGGTATAATGAACAAGTTGCCTCATAGACTCAGAGCTTAGAGAACGCGCAAATAACTCAATTAGCACAAACCTAAGCATATTCTCTATAATGTTCCGAATGCTGGGACACAAGCCTCCTCTCTTCGAGAGGGAGTGGGCCTTAATCCACCACGCAGGCCCAGTGCGGGTTCGTAGATGTCACATGTCTTCGAATTTTTGTTTTATGTTTTTCTCACGATGTTTTCCTTCACCGTTTTGAGAGCAATGATGATGAAATTGCCTGCCCAGTAACTCACTTAAAATCATATAAAACCTTTGATTTCAATGAAAAACTCTACTTTTATTACCCAATCTCCTAAAAAGTACCCCGATAGGGCTTGACCGATAACACGGCTGTAAAGTTTAACTATCACGTGTTTTTCCGACACTTATATTTGAACCATTACCATTGAAACGACGCATTAAGGCTCCTACAAACAGGCGCAACACGTGATATAATCGCGTGCGACAAAAAGACAAAAAGTGACATGTTGACGCAAAATTACACATTCGCAAAATGTCTTTTCTCAAATGCCACACTAGCAAAATGCCACACTAGCAAAATGACACAATTGCAAAATGTCTTTTCTCAAAATGCCACAATAGCAAAATGCCACTCTATCAAAATGACACATTCTCAAGAAGTCATATCACAAAATGTGTGATTTGTTAGTCTCTTAGTGACTTCTGCAGTAGGCCGATGACTAATAAATAAAAAATAATACGTGCTAATTTAATTATTTCAGTATTTAATCACATTATTTATTAATTTCCATTTATTTTAACATAAAATACATTAAAAATGAAAACTGAAATATGTATAAGTAAATATAAACGTCCAAATAAAAAAAAATACTGTGTCCGAAGTGCAATTTCGAGGTTTTAACATTCTGCGAAAATAGCATTTTGCGAAAATGGCATTTTGCGAAAATTTCATTTTGCTAAAGTGAAGTTTTACGATGTGGCGTTTTGAGAATATGACAATTTGAGAATGTGACATTTTGCGAATGTGACATTGTGCGCCGAATCCGACGACGCGTGTCGCTCGACGAGCGGTGCCTTTGTGTCGCGCGCGATTATATCGCGTATCGCTCCTGTATGTAAGAGCCTTTATATCGGGAATATCGAAATAAAACCAGTAGCTGACAATTAAAGCTAAATAAAATACCACCTATGTGAGCTAGTTGGGCTGGTCACACTGTTAATAGTACCAATTTAATGTAAAGGTGAAATAGTTCAGTTTCGAAACATGCTCGAGCCTTAACTTTCAAAAACTTTTAACTCTAAGTATAATCATTTATTATCTCGTGGGATTCTTGAATAAAAAGTTTTATTACACTCATTATAATAGACAATATCGGGAATGGACTTTGAAGTGAATGAATTCATGTTTATTGGTAAGCTGTAATTAAGTGGAGCGAGCTAACTTACTGATTAGAAAATCTAATTTAGAAAATTTAATGTTCATTCGTTTAGTTTGTGAACACTTTAATTTAATTAACTTAAGAGATACATTAATTTTTGTTTCGTGCATTAAAATTCTCATAAAATCTTACCCCCTTATTCATAAAAAAAACTAAAACACTTGATTTGAGTTTAAAAGAAGACAAAACACTTTTTTGTCTAAAATAGGTTTGTAAAGCGTTTTAGTTTTTTTATGAGTTAGCCGACGTTCGCACGGACGTAAAAATATCGCGGCGATTTTTTTTCGCGCACTGGATTTTCAACGCTCTGCTTAGCGCCAAGAGTTGAAAATCCAAAAGTGTGTTTTTTGACGCGCTGGGATGCACTCTGTTGTTGTTAGGTTGGATTCTCGAAGCTCGGCTCAACACAGAGAGTTGAAAATCCAGTGCGCGATAAAATCCCGCCGCGATATTTTTACGTCCGTGCGAACGTTGGCTTAGAGTTTATGAAACGAAAAGAATCCGACTAAACTAATAAACTTTTTCCGGTTTCTGAAGAGTTCTTAAACGGAGTTTAAAAACTCTCCAGAACTCTCAATAACTCTCAATAAGTAGCATTGAATCGACAAAATTGTCTTTTTAAGCGAATTCCTTCCTTATGCTCGGTTTTTGAGATCCTCAGATAAACCCTCGATAGTAATTGAGTAAGTCACTCGTCTTATAGGTAAGCTAAATTCTTGCTTAACGAAGTATTCAGAAATACGATAAGGAACCAATAATCACTATAGAATGGATAAACTCCTTTTAAAAACCTCAGAAACCGGACATTAGCCCTTTATTTACTATCACCAAAAATAAAGCCATAACAGCGTAATCCTCTTCACATAAAAGCATACCATTGCTAGCTAAAGGGTACCAAATCGAATGACCAGCAAAAGGGACGCGATGGGAATCCAATCGGCTATTCGAACCACGTTTAATTGATAGCACCATTAGCACTACAGTGTCTACAACACTGTGTAGATGTCGGATAGAAGGAAATAAAATGTAATTTGTAGCTTCCTTTCTATAAAAGATAGCACTTAAGTACCTAGTATTGAGAGTTGAGAGATATCCAATTTATGTTGGAAAAAGGTAATAATGTTAGAGGTCTGGTCTTAGAAGGAACGGTTCTCAATTATTGCTGGTGTGGCCTTTATAATAAACTGCATTCATAAAAATTCAAATCAATATGGCGGCGCGTGAGAAAAGAATGTGAGAAAAAATTGGTATTATTTTTAAACTTTCTCCAATTTTTATAATTACTAGTTAAATCACTACTAATACTACTTTATAAATATTAATCCCATAGACTCATTTACGAGTGGGTAGTCAAATCATTACTTTTTTAAACAAAAGTATGTTTATTAAATAAAATGCTTTGCAATCATATAATGTATTTTCGACTAATCGTTGATAGACGTGCATGGTACGATTCTGAACTATAAATATAATAATTGTAGATAGGTACAGTTTTAGTAAAAATTTTACTTCAGTTCATTTATTGAGATCTATCAACAATTCGTCAAAAAAAAACATTTTAAGAATGCAAAGCATTTATTTTATTATTTCTTTTTAAAATAAAAGTATGTTTATGAAAACATACTTTTATTTAAAAAAAGTAATGATTTGACTACCCACTCGTAAACGCGTCCAAATATGAGCAATATTTGTATATTATAAATATAATATACCTATAAAAATTTGTAATCACGTTCTCGAAAACGGCTCTAAAGGTTTTCTATGAAAGTTGCAATGAAATCGGTCTAGCTAGGTCTCATTTCGGGGAAAATTCGTTTTCTCTATTTTTACCCGAGCAGAGCCCGATCGCTACTAGGTTTACTCAGGTGCCTTATGTATATCCACGATCACTGTAACTTAGTTGAACAACATATAATATAATATAATAATAACTTTATTGATACTAAAAACCTTCGTTACAATAAATAGTACATGAAGGTAACAAAAACAATTGATTGTAAAAAGGTGTCTGGAATGGTGGAAAACCTGCCTCCTAAACTAGGGGAAACCTGTGCCTTAGGAGACAGTGTTCTACTGTTACTTCGTGCTCAAATAGTCCTTTCCATCGCACCTTGATTGTAATGAACCTAATTAAATACATGAACGGATTATTAAAAAAAATAATAATAATAATGATGATGATAACTTGCTTTGAAGCTTGTGGACTCTGAGGTACCGTATTACAAGTATGTGCCCGACCCAGTTCTAGAAAATGATCATGTCACGTTGTACTGGGATCGATCTATCATTACTGACAGGACTATTGTAGCCAATAAGCCTGATATAGTGGTGATAGATCGATTAGCGCGCCGTGCAATGATTGTCGATGTTACCATTCCACATGACGGGAACCTCGTGAAAGCTGAGAAAGAGAAACAAATAAAATATCTCGACTTAGCTCACGAGGTTGTTGACATGTGGAATGTGGACTCGGCTGTCATTGTGCCGATTGTAGTAACGGCCAACGGCCTGATAGCCGATAGCCTCGACCAACATCTTTCGAGGCTCTCGTTAGGCGGTTGGATCAAGGGCCAGATTCAGAAGGCAGTACTCCTCGATACGGCTCGTATTGTGAGGAGGTTCCTATCTCTGCAGCCCTAACCACCGGTAGCTTGGACCCTGCTCCCGACACCGGCGGACCACTATTTTTTATATTTTTAAATATTTTTTAAGAAATATTTAAAAATGTATTTTATAAGGAAAAAATACAAATAAACGAATAATGATGATAATACTTAATAAAAATAGGGAAGAAAAGAATAAATTCAATGAGGAATATGAAAATATGGTTACCATGACTGCGTGTGTAAGTATAATGTGAGTGAGGGTGAGTGCACCTGTTTTTGTGTGTGTGTGTGTTTATGTGAGGGTGTGTTATGTGTGTGAGGGTGTGGGTGTGTGTAAGAGTTGTGTGTGTTTATTAAACAACTACTAACATTCACAATATTATGCTTGAGCGGGATGATTAATTTCGCAAGACAAATAATTTGGTTAAGGCTGTTTGAGTACAAACGTAATGGAGTGTGATTGCTGCATTCAACCGCGAGACTAGCGAGGAAAGATGAGTAGCTCTTCTGTTTTATAATAATCTAAGTCATACAGCCAATTTTTTAATTTTGTTTTTGCCTCATATCTATTTAACTTATTTAATTGAACTTTAGTGCTGATCTTTCTATAGATTAGAGAACTTACAACATACAGTTGACGACTAGCGAAGGACGTTTTGTGGGGTACTGAAGGGCATGATGTGATAAATGACCGCTTGTTTGGGGGGGGGGGGGGATCTGGCTGTGTTTCCAGAGGGTGGCTCGAAGCACAAAGAGCTGTCGTACAGTAAGTACTTTGCAGTTCGCATATAATTGGGTTGTGGGGAACCTAAACGGTTTGCCAAGCATCACCTTAAGAACAGCCCTCTGTGCCCGCTCCAAACCCAACAGCTTAGTTTTGCCGGTGCCACCCCACACCGGGATGCAGTAACCAATAACGGACTCGCAAGGCGCTAGGTACACCATCTTCAGTGTTTTTGAATCCGCACAGTGTCTTAGCGACTTAAAGATATAGATTAGCTTCCTAACTTTCGAAACCAAATTATCGACATGGGTGTACCACTTCAGCCCGTCATCGATCACTACACCCAGGTATTTGGTGTGACCGGCACGAGACATGTTTTGCGTTATTTATTATATTTTGAGAAATGGCAACACAAAAAATAGAATATAATTATTAATATTCTACTTTTGGTATATCATACTGCTCAAATAATTGTTACTATAAAATAATCTGTGCTATACAGATATAACTACTTACTAAAACATACAAGTCGAAGTAAATAAAGAATAAGTACCTACAACGCTCTTCACTTCATTAACTAAGTACTAAAACCAAAACACAGCAAAAGTTTTGGAATCATTTTACCGAGTTTTAGTTGTTCAGTACTCTGTGGTTTGCAGAGCGATTAAAAAGTTTGCTTAAACGGTTACCTACTGTTTCACCGAATTCCGTAACTGAAATGAGAGTAACAATTTATTTCCGGTGATAAATATCCGAAACCAGTCGTTAATCGGTGTTGCCATTTTTAAAAACACAGGTTGAACTCTGAACTGTGAATTCGTAAATCAATGACATGTTCAGTACTTCAAAATAGTGGAATATACTGCTCTACATTTACTGAGCCTGCTCATTTTGCCACACTGCACGATAATATTTATTTATCTTTTAAACTTACGTATTTTTTAATGATGGCAATACTTTGTTCAGTCTGCCTGCATTTTCATTTTCAAAAATTAATCACAAAATGAAAATCTACATCGGACTTTGAAACGCCTTTCATTACTACTCAAAGCGCTTTCCGTGGAACGCTTCAGAGTAGTACCTAGACCTATAGCTATATACGTACCTACAGTATAGTATAACTATTTTCTCAATGTCCCTTGGCAAACTTCGTGTTAACAGCTTTCCTCCCATTTTTTTAAATAAATTACATTAAGTTAAAATACTATTAACAATTTTATTTTATTTTATATTATTAGGATCTCCAACAAAGAATACACCTTACATGCTATATTACAAAGAACAAGAACAGAAATCTATGTGCTCCCTCAATTATAGGAAGGAGACCACATCATGCGATAGAAACAAACACAAAATTATAAATTATTACTAAACTAAAGTTATACTAATAGATTACATTAATTAATGATGACCATTTGAATCTAAATTCAATAAAAATAATGATTAAAAAGCAAAGAAGCAAAAAAAAACAAATAAATAAATACATAAATAAAAATAGCAAACAAATAAATACATAAATAAAAATAGCAATTCTATACATATATACTTCTAAGTCGATTGAGAGCCTCCGGTCAGCACTCGCAATGCCAGCAAGCACAGCAAAGGGCATCTGATAGAAATCCGAAACACCATGTTTGCCTAGGGACATTAAGAAACTAATTGTACTGTACTCTTCTATGTGCAAAGCCACTAGTAAAACATAATTAAGTCACCCTACTAAATCGGTCCCCACTTCTATACCAAAGGACTAGTTGCTTCGCATTTCCGTCTATGACTTCAGTTGGGTCCATCGCAATTCGCAAGTCCAAAGAAAAATACGCTTTATTTTTTGACCTGTGGTCTCTTTCTAAAAGCATTTGCAGTTGAAACTACACAGGCTTTTAGGTAAATGGGTCTAGGTAGATAGTTTTATGGGTCTGTAGAAAGGTACCTAAGTATAAAATGTTGATGTCTACATAGTTTTCAGTGTTTAGTGGTCGTTTGAAAGCCACAAAAGGTGTTTTCATAATGAAATAGCATTCAAAACAGTTCATAATTATGAATGTTGGGTATGGAAACCCAAAAAAATATGATATAAGCACAGTAAAAAGCTTTGAAATTAAATAAAAAAGTTAAAAAACATATGTTTTGAATTAAAAAGTTATATTTAACATTTTTCGTAAAGCATAAATCACGTTACGTGCAGCAACCCATACATTAATTAAAAGCGTCAATATTATCGGAAACATCGATACCCAGGTGTAAAATGATCTTCCCCCCGTGGAAAATTGGAAAACGCGGATATTGGCGGGAACGAGACCGGTTCCATTAATTGATGCCATTAATCTTTTGACCGTAACCGACACCTCTGCGCGACCGTCCACGGAAAGGGCCGATAAAGCCCGAACACGCGTAATTGACAATGTTATTAGGTAGCGTTTTCTTAATGGCATTAGGCATGTTTGCTTAGGGGTGTTTATTCGATCACATATTAAATCGTTATTATTTCTCACTTATACGTGTTCCACCACAGATTGTATAAACAATCCGCGGTATAAATAGTTTGGACCCAAACTATAGGCACAGGTGTCCGTGTTTTCTTTCAATTTTCTTTTCCAGTAAACAAAATATGTTGAAGTTGCGTTGTTTCCACTCGAATTACCTCGCGTTCCCGTTCACTTTTACTTCGCCCGTATTATAAAACTTCTTTAGAAGTAGCTGTGTATTACGGCCAAATAATAAACTTTTACGATACTAAATCGACTCCTTTTTTATGTGGAAACATATTCTAGAATGTATATCTATTTGACGATCGTTTTATTCGTCATAAACTACATCGAGTAGCGATAAAAGATGGATTATTGTGTCTGTCTACTAAGTTTCCATTGTAATTTTCTCCTCCGGTGTGAAAGCTACTGTAATAATGTAGAGTAATCTTCGCTTTTTATTATTATTATTACAAACCGATAAATGTCGTTCTTTTTAATGTCATCATTATGGAAATATAATGTTTTTATGAATACAATTTATTTTGTTGTAGATGGAGAACGGAAGCGGTTGGTGTACGCGGCGGCACAGCTGTAGGTGAACAACGAGCAACATGGCGCGGGCGTGGGTGTTCGCGGTGGTCGCCATCCTTACGCTGGTGACCACTCGCGCCTACCTCATACTCATCCCTGACACCGCTCCGCCAGGGCACGAGGTCCTCGATGCCGCCGTTTACAAACTAGGCTCCGAACGAAATTACAACATCGATGTCCACCGAACAGCTAACTTCGTCCATCACATCCTCAAAGTCAACAGGACCAGTGGCCTCGTCACTTTGAGAAAAAGGCTAAGATGCGACGGAGTTCTCTACCCAAACCTCTTTACTTTCTACGTAGACTCCACATCGGAACGCATCCGCGACATCGACTACTACAGTCTACCTATAAGGGTCCTGGTGACCGGCGAGGACTGTAGTAGGAGACACGCTGAACTGTATGACATAGATTTCGATCGCGTCTACGACCAAAACGATGCAGCGCTACAATATGATGAGGATCAACCAATCAGAGATAAAAGAGAAGCGATATATCAAGAGAGTATAGACTGGAGGTTGTTAGAAGAAGAAGAATTAGTCTCTAGTCAATATAATGTCCTTTCCACGGCTTATCCGTGGACGAACATGATGTTCGAGGACTTCGTAGCGAAAAATAATAGTAGAAGAAAACGATCTCACAGTTTAATACCCTTCGATATGGCCATAGATGTAAAAATAGCTGAAGCGAAGCAATGGATATCGGAAACATACGCTAGTTTCGCTATCCCGACAACGGATCGATGGCAAGGGATTTGTCTGAAGCAATCGCAATTCGTGAATTCCCTTACAGCTTTCTTACCTAGGACGGTTCAAAAGATGTGTAAAGTGCAATTTCTGGATGTGAGTGATCCGAGGTTTATGATTGAAGCAAGTCAAGGTGATTTAGTCGCGAGTGGAGATATTTGTATACAGGAACCTATGTGGAAAGTGTCCATACTCTTTACTTTCAACTGTGACAAGATCAACATTGTGGATTCCGATCACAGATTGAAGATAGTGTATCATCATCAAGAACTGAATGACACTGACATTGCGCGGAGAGTGAAGAGGGAGCTTCGGAACCAGTCGCCGTATTTCGAGCAGGCATTATACGTGGCATCCGTAGCTGAGGAGCAACCACCAGGCGTTACTGTCACCACAGTTAGAGCACGGTAAGTCTTAAGATTACTGCATTAATATAACATACATAACTTACAAATTAATTGGATTTTGCCAACGCTTAAGTCTTCGCTTAAATCTTCTTATATTTTCACAAAATAATACAGAGTCACGCAGTCTAGGAATTAATGATGACTAATGATTTCTAAACCTCTTAATTCGAAGTTCCTTATGCCTGTACTTACAAACAGGACGTGAACATTATTCTAATCAACGTCAGGACATAACACCTAGTCATATACCATCTGCCCTTTTAATTGACTGTAAGCTGGGTCTTTATGGACCCATCCATTTTATGCGGTCCGGAACCGCTGTCATGGGCCATTGAACGCGTCGGCGAATACTCGTATGATCCCATCATTAACTATGATGACGTTGTCATTGTAGTTGTTCCTAACGAAATCATTGGTTGTCGAGTTTTACCCAATTAGATGCTTAATGGGTTCCAGTCTTTCTCTGAATGTCTTATTGGATGTGATTTCTAAATCTGGAATGTAAGGATTAAGAGGATCAGAATATATTGAAGCGTGGTTTAGTTCGTTGTGTAAGTGAAATGTGGTTATGGCTGTCTAGTTTGACACGAGAGAAATAGAAGACTCTCACGCGTACTGGAATTAAACGCGATTCGTTTAAATGTAGGTTTATGACAAAATGCTATACTTAAGTCAATTTTTAGCTTAATAAGTTCTTAACATTTTTAAATACCTTCGATTTAAAGCAAATTTTGCTGCACATTATGGAACTGTTTACGTATAAACGTATAATCAGACAATAGACGAAAAATTTCAAGTGATCATGTTTCATCAAACATTTGGTTTTATATGAATTTTAAAAACACAAAATTATCGTTGTATCCCCCTTACTTTTGCGGTAGTTCCAAAGGTATTTCTAAATATAGAACCGCTTTAAAGCCGATGAATTATCCTATTCACCAAACTTGTTTCTATAAATGTCATTATTTTAACCCAGACGGAGAAGTAACCTTTATTTAGAGCACAATACAATCAGAAAAGTTATTGTAAAGTTGGCAGAAAATTAAAGTTATATAATAGATAATTATCTGCTACGCGCCACAGTAGATTAATAACATTTCCCCTTCGTTCCTCTATTTCCGAGGTTTATCACGTCCGAAGAATTGCAGTAATAACGTGTAATCAGACGTTATTTGCTTCCAACATTTTTAAATTGCTACTCTCATCTGTTTTGCGCCACAAGACTTGTTATTGAACTCGCTTTATAAATTACTTGCCGTATTACGTAATTACTTCGAATTCCTACCGTTTGATATTTTCTTTTTTTATGTTTTCTTTCATTCAATTCCTTAGTCTTTCATATTTTATTCTTATTAGAGTATATTTACCAAAATACATGCAATGACATAATACATAATTATACCGTGTGAAAAAGAAAAGGAAGACCAGGCTAAACATATAAAATCGTGATGTTCATCAGCTTTTTAAAAGCAATAGCTTCTGCCCGCGACTTCGTCCGCGTGAAAGTCCTATCGCATCGCCCCTACCCGCGCTATTAAGTACTTCGCTTAGCCTTCTTTCTGTCTTTTTTAAAATAATATAGACTTTTTCAAGAATTGAGCTATCAAATGCAAAAAAAAAATCAAATCCGACTGGTAGTTTCAGAGATTAGCGCGTTCAAACATACAAACAAATAAAAAAAAAAACAAATTCTTCAGGTGTATTATTAGTATAGATAGATATAGATGGGTATTAAACAAACGACATATTTGCACCTGCTCCTATTAACCTTAGCAGGATAATCACCTTTCAAAGACGTCCTAACTGACTGCTTACATCAACAAATCAGCCACCCGCCTTCACGGTCGACTGACTACCGATCGTATCAAGTCAACAGTGGCCACCCCTGATCCCTATACATTCCTGACTCATCGGCTAGAACATCGGCTATACTCTGAATAGGTAGGTATAATATTTTGTTTAAATAGAAGTACCAATGGTGATTGCATACTCAAATCAGGTTGCAAAAATTGTCTGTTAAAAACTTACTTATACTTTTTTTATAGGGACCCAGAAAACAGTCCAGTAACCTACTCGATGTCGAGTCTCCTGGACTCCAGGTCTGCGGGCATGTTCGCAGTAGACTCAAGGTCTGGGGTGGTGACTACTCAGGCAAGGTTGGACAGGGAAAGACTGGATGTGCACTACTTTAGAGTCGTGGCTCAGGATGACACCTTCCCGCCTAGGAGTGGTACTACGACTTTACAGGTGAGTGATTAATGGGTTGATACACATGCATAAAATTTGGCTGTATCTCCCTTAGCACAAGAAAATTATGTTTCTGTTCCTCGTCTATCGATGTTTGGACTATCTTAAATTAAATACTGCTGAGCCATTTTTGACCAGAGTATCACATACATAGCCGTGCAAGACCATAATATTCTCATTACCAGATTAACGTGATTAACATCGAACTTTAAACAGATCAACGTGCTAGACTGCAATGACCACTCACCAGTCTTCGAGATGCAGCAATACGAGTCTTCAGTAAGAGAAGGTGCTAGCCCAGGAACCACTGTACTTACTCTGAAGGCTACAGACCAGGATATTGGAAAGAATGCTGAGGTAAGACTCACCTACTCATATTACTTAATTGTAATACTAATGGGTAGGTACACTACATAAATATGAAATACTTTATTCCGTCAGTCACAAATACGAATTTCATAATTCTGAATGGTCCAAAATTCCTAATATTAACAACTCCGATTTATCTTTCATCCTATTTTTATAATTCCAATATTTCAATATTCCTAACGTTTAAATTACTATTTTCAAAATACCGAGTTCCAATAGATCGAATAACAAAAAGTCCGACTTAGTGATAATTCGAAACATCAAAAATACGAATTCCGATTATTAAAATCCTAAAACAAAAAAATCGCATTTACGATTTTTGGTAAAATAGTTTCGTGATTTTTAATAATAGACAATATAATTCTTAGATATTATGAAATTCGGACTTTTCAAAATCGGAACATCGAAATTCGGAATAAAATATTTCGGAGTATTTGGATGTTCCCCAAAATTACATGTTTATGTCCACTACATTGTCCCGTCGAAGTTGTATACCCTTTTCTCGAAGTATCAATAGTTGTTTCCATCTTGTGTTGAGAGGCCAATAAAACAAAAGAATGTGCATTGTGACTCCTTTTCCAGGTGGAATACTCAATAGAAACAGTAACAGCAGAGACGTTAAACCCAGAAGACATGAACGAATCAATCGACAATTCGGAACAAGTAGAAACACAGGATGTATTCCGGATAGATGGCAGAAGTGGAGCTTTGCTGACCAGATCACCTTTAGATAGGGAGAAAGTGGCTCGATATACTGTGATTGTGAAGGCTATGGATCAGGCTAGTCCTGTCTCTGATAGGCTTTCTAGCACGTGAGTAATAGATCTTATTTTTTTTAATGTTATATATTGGTTGGCACACAAGCTGACGATTCACCTGCGGGGTAACTGCGTAACACTAACTGTAGCAATAACATTCATTCGTTATTTACGCTGTTGAGCAGACAAATTTTTCGAACATACATATGAAGTAAAATGGATTAGCAATATCCTTCATAATGATTCAGATTCCGATTGAAAGTGTATTACGGGTGCCAGTCCCTCTGCCGGTGGACATCTGCAAGGCATCGTTCGGCAGTGCCGATGAGATTCATCTGCCTGAGTTATACCAGCACCCTTACGCCCATGCCCTTCAAAACAGAACACAGCAATGTTGCTTCTCGCCAGAAAAAGGAATGGTGGTTCTTCCCCGGATGAGCTCCTTCACAAAAGCTGTACTGTTTCTAAAAAGATATAACTGAATCATCATGATCATTCTGCTGCCCTTATCCCACTTTATTTGGGGTCCCTTTTTTCCATACTTCTCTGTTAGTCGTCATCCCGGTAGTCACCCACTTTATAGCCATATCATCTTTCACGCAGTCTATCCATCGTTTCTTTGGTCTAAAAAGATATTTGAATGAATGAAATGCACCGACCCCAGCGTGGTTTGACCAGACTCGTTTAATCGAATGAACCCAAAGATTTACACTAGCTCCTGGAGCCTCATGTTTCATGGGGCTACAGAGATCATTGCATATCAATACATATATTTTTTTAAATATTATTAATCATATAAGTCCCTACATGGACCTAAATGATTTCCGCAATGAACCGTCATTAGTGAGCCCATAAATACCTCGCTTGATAAATATGGCATTATTTCCTCCTGCCCCAAATGTGTAGCTGAAGGCAATATGTGTTGTCATGTATTAGCACAAATGGGGATGCTGTGTGTGTATGTGTATCCTATTGACATTTGTCTCTTAATAGCTCCCCCTTGGTGAATTTCTACCAAACAAAGTGACGTTCTATACAACGTGTAATGCTAAATGCGCAAAACCTCTTAAGGGGTCATTGTACTCATCATTATGAACAACTTTTACTATGGGACCAAACCTGAAATCGCGAAAAAAAAATCAGCTGTTCAGTACGTTTTCACAAATTATGCTAACATAAACGTACTGAACAGCTGATTTTTTTTTCGCGATTTCAGGTTTGGTCCCATAGTAAAAGTTGTTCATAATGATGAGTACAATGACCCCTTCAGAGGTTTTGCGCATTTAGCATTACACGTTGTATATTATTTGGCTTTTTCATGATTCAATTCAAGTCCCAAAGCGTCACTGGATACGACTTATTTTATGTAATAAGATTGAAATCAGATAATTCGCCCTGCGTTGTACCTCGTGGCAAGTTGCCAAACCAACCCCTACCACACAGGTTGACTTTATTACATTCAATTTATTCGAAGGTTTCACCTCTTTTAGTACAAATTATTGTTATAACATCAGTCATCAGTCTTTTAGTACAAATTATTATTATAACATCATTAGCCTATACATTGTGTTCCCAATGCTGGGCAAAGGCTCCATTATATCCATTTTTTGCCGCTATTTGCTGTTGTGGTCCATTTTTTCTTGGACTAACTACATCTATTTCGAAGCTTATTACCTAATTGACATGATATACAGGGCGTATCAGAAAGTTATGCTCAAATAAGGTGATGTACGAATTTCTCCATGGGACCAATATCGTAATCGAGAAAAAATTATCAGCTGTCCCATACATTTGGATCGAGTAGGTATTGATTTTTTGTACGGGACAGCTAATAATTTTTCTCGATTACGATGTTGCTCCCATGGAGAAAGTTGTTCAGATGGTCTGTACCCTTAAAGACCACACCTTTCTGATCCACTCTATATGTTACCTGTAGGTATATTAGATTTTACTACTCAAGTTTAGCAGCGTAATCACGGTTAATAATTAGGCACTAATTACATTCTCCAGAAGTTCCACTTAATAACATTCCCAGCCCATTAATAGTGATCATCCTGTGTCCTTTGAGTATGCGGTATTCGCATACCAGAACCTGACATACGATGTGTTGAGTAGGTCGTACAGCAGTGATAATGGCCCCGATTTACGAGCTTTTTACACGTACTTTGTGTAAATTATTTCATCATCACTGCTCTTACGGTGAAGAAAAACATCGTGAGGAAACCGGCATGTCCTAGAACCAAAAATTCGAAGACATGTGACATCTACCAACTCGACTGGGCTGGCGATGGCGTGGTGGATTACGGCCTGCTCCCTCTCACCGAGAGGCCTGTGTCCCAGCAGTGGGAACATTATAGGCTGATTATGTTGAGTAGGTCACTCCATGATAATTATTCTGGTGTTAGATTGGAAACGGATTTCAGAATAGGTAGGCAGCACATAGGATAGAAAATGAAAAATAGTAAAAGGATATCAATGAGTTTTGGAAACTTGTGATGACTTAAATGAGAACCCTGTGAGCCGACGACGCCGATGGCTCGGTCGGTTTGTATGCATAAATCCTACTCGAGGATCCGATCGACTTTCCTCGACTGCATATAATAGGTCTTTACCTATGAAATTGCCGTTTTGTATGAAAAAATTTAAACGAATTTTTTTCATGTATTTTTTATTAGTATTAATCGAAGTAATCACCCATGCAATCAATGCATCTTTGCCAACGCAGTGGCAGTTTATTGATGCCCTTCTTAAAGAAATCAGCTGGTCGGGAGGCAACAAATTCTTCAAAGGCATTTTGTACTGCCTGTCGGGTATTGAATTTTTTTCCCGCCAAGAAGTTATCCAAATTCTGGAAAAAGTAGTAGTCTGTAGGCGCAAGGTCTGGTGAGTAGGGCGGATGACGGAGAGCTTCCAACCCCAGTTCTTGCAACTTGGAGACCGTCTGCTGTGCAGTATGAGGTCGCGCGTTGTCGTGCAGGAGCAGCGGAGACGAGCGATTGACCAATGCTGGTTGGAGATGTGCCAGCTTCTCCATCATTGTGTTCAGTTCTTCACAGTACACATCTGCAGTAATGCTCACCCCGTTTGGTAAGAAGCTGTGATGAATCACACGGCGCTAGACCACCAAACAGTGACCATCACTTTTCTAGGGGTAAGTTTTCGTTTAGGGCATTGTTTAGGTGCTGAACCAGAATCCATTTTTCATCGCAGGTAACAATGCGGTTCAAAATTCCTTCATTTGTGTGTCTGTTGAGCAGTGCAAGGCACGTCTCGCTCGACGCGTACTTCGCGCTGGCGATCATTGAGTTCGTGGGGCACCCATTTGTCAAGCTTTTTTACCTTGCCAATTTGACGCAAATGGACCAATATTGTTTTGACGCTAACGTCGAAAGCTGCTGCTAATTCAGCCGTAGATTGTGTATCATCAGCTTCCACAATCGCCTTTAATTCGTAATTGTCGACCAAAGTCTTCGGACGACCGCGAGGTTCATTTTTCAGGTCGAAATTTCCAGAACGGAAGCGAGCAAACCAATAACAGGTGGTGCGTTGGTTTGTAGTGTTAGCTCCGTAAACGTCGTTGATGTTGCGTGCCGCTTGTGCCGCGTTGCTGCCACGACGGTACTCATATTCCATAATTACTCGAATTTTTAACGTATCCATGATGACGAAAAAGATTGAAATGCGATGAAAATGTAACACTAATCAATAAACAAATGACTACTTTTGGAAAAAAAAATCCATGTTTTTAAAATAAAATTAATATGAAATTAGAATTCTTAGCCAAACAAAAATTATTTTGATTTGAAATGGCCAGTACTGCAGAACGGCAATTTCATAGGTAAAGACCTAATATTATGATGATTCTAGTATAAATAATTATACAATATTAATTTCTTTCTCCTCAGTGCTACAGTCCACGTGAACATTCTAGACGACAACGACAACTACCCGCAATTTAGCGAAAAGACCTACACAGTTACAGTCGATGAGGACATCAGTGCTAACGATAACCCAGTCGTTGCGAGGATCAAGTAAGTTGACCATGGAATAATATGAATGAAACATCTGGTAGAGATTTTAATACCAAGGAGCTTCTTCGCTCATATTTTATAAGTTGTGGAATCCACAGGTTAACCAGGCCAAACTACATTATAATAAGGATTGTTTTGTTAAGTCAACAACTTCAGTGCTCGCATAAGTTACAATTTTATAGGTCTATTATTGTGAATATGACTGGTGGCTATTCTATGTTCTGCAATCAACATAATATACCAAGGCTGTAAAAGGTGAAAGCCGCTCCAAGACTTACAATCACAATATATCTTACACTTTCAAAACTCCACTAAACGTTTTCCAATAGAAAATTGTCTCGGTCTCCAACAGGGTCCAATAGAGCCATATTTTCAGCTTGGCAATCTTCCCCTGAACACGAAGCACCGTCTGCTGTTCAAATTTGTATCGCCATAAATCGTTATAGAAATTGTTGTAATAGCGCGCTCATATTTATTGTTTTACTCCCGGACAACTGCAACTATCAATATTTCATCCCGCCATTGTGGTTAGCCGTTAGAAATTTATATTTGTATACCATTTCGACCGAAATTATTAATTTTGCTAGTGTTGAATGTTTGGTTACTAAATGCTTTTGTAACATAACGATGCTGGGAATACAATTTGTGCTGTTGTTTATATTGAATTTTGTTTTGTTTTTGAAACTACTAAATTATGACACAGTCAGTTCTCAAACGTTCGTATCCGGCTGATTGTTCCAGCTGTCAAAAGTGCCTCGAAATATTATTTGGTTACGATTCACCAATAGGAAACAAGCAAGAAATGTCTAGACATCCTAAGTCTTCTGACAAAGCATTATACATAATATTGTGTATACTTACATATTGTGAATTAAAACGCTTTTTATGTAGGTACATAGCGTACTGTTTTATATGTAAGACCTAATTGTATATACCGACCTATGTTTCACAAATAAACCATTATGATTATGATTATATCTGCTGTGTCACCGCTTTATTCTTCTAAATTCCACAACGGATTTTGATGCGGTTTTCACCATCATTTATAGATTTTATTCAGGAAGGTTTATGTGTATAATACATTAAATACAACTTACTTTTAATAATGAAATCTCCATATTCGACAAGCCATAAAAACCATGCGAAGCAGAGCTGGCTCATAAAGAAGTTAGTGGTCGTCTTCCAAAATGTAGATTCCAATGAATAAAATCACTGTTGTAATAAGTACTAGGTTCCTTCTGTGGTAACTTTCTGTGTGTCACTAATACATTGCCTTTTTCCTTAGAGCGACAGATGCAGACGTTGGCTCAAACGCAGCAATACGTTACGCGATCATCGGAGGGAACACTCAGATGCAGTTCTCTATAGACAGTCTCAGCGGCGATGTGTCGTTAGTGAAGCCGCTGGACTATGAACAAGTCAGGAGCTATCGACTGGTTATTAGAGCTCAAGGTTTGTATTGTACCTATGTTTTAGATTAATGTATTTTTACTTTCATATCGATACTTCCATGCAGAGGCCACTGGGAACGAAGCTAAGTTCGTTTAGCTTCGCTCATGTAGGAACCGCGTCTTTTCATACTTCGGTTCATAGTTCACGGTGTGAACCGAATACAAACACGCGGTAGCTACATTATGAACAACTTTTACTTAAGGGGTCATTGTACTCATCATTATGAACAACTTTTACTAAGGGACTAAACCGGAAATCGCGAAAAAAAAAAACAGCTGTTCCCTAAATCTATGTTCGCATAACTCGTCAAAATGTAGGGAACAGCTGATTTTTTTTCGCTATTTCAGGTTTATGTTTGGTTTGGTTTCGCGAGGTCAGGGTTCAATGACCCCTAAAGAGGTAATGGTAGAGGTATTTCCCAAATGAACATTCACTAACTTCACATAAGTTGCAGTAAACTTTTCGGACAGATAATTACATTGACCTAAAAACTGTGTTCCATTTATTTACTTGGATCATATTGCCTATCCGGTCACTAGGAATCCGTTCTTTAATTATCTTCCTATTGAAGATAGTTAAAGGCCGGTTTAGCTAGTAAAGCACTAGGTACCGGTTGTAAAAAGACACTTTCCGAAGCCGAAAGCCACATATTCTACCGATTATTTGGTTCGTTTTTTTTTCCACTAGACCATACCTGGGAATCCACTGGTTCTGGAGATATTGAAGGTCAAAGTCGCATTTTTTTATTAATATAATATAAGATAAGATAATTTATTTGCGTTTTATTGTGTGTGTTTATTACTTATTATTAAACTTTTCCGACTAGTACCTACGCTTACCGTAGAGCGTAGGGGCGGGGCTTAACTCCGTTTGCCTGGGTTCGCGTTACATTGCGCGTAATAAAAAAATGCTTTTTTTATACTTACCTAAAAATAAAAGTCGTTTTCCAGCAATAATTTTTGCGCAAAGCTACTTAGTTAGGTGTACAGTATGCATAGTTGACGGCTTTGTGATGTGTCTTTTTACACCCTGTATTGGAATGCATTCTCTTTAACGTCACAGCCTTTTTTTGAGATTGACAATTGGAAGTAGGTAAGGCAAGATCTTCACCGATGTTGTTCTTACATATTGCCCTTCTGTCTTAGTGACCCAAAAAAAAGAGTTAAAAGTGCCGAAACTTTTCTTCAGAACCAACCTCATCATAAACTGATTATCTTCCAGATGGCGGCAGTCCTTCACGGTCCAATACAACTCAACTTCTTGTAAACGTGAAGGATGTGAATGACAACGCGCCGAGATTCTATACGTCACTGTTTCAAGAGTCGGTCAGTGAAAACGTTCCGGTTGGATACAGTATAGTGAGGGTAAGTTTTGATGTTCTGTCAGGATGTTTTTTTTTAAGTTTTCATAACCAAAGGAACCCAAATACTTATTACGCCTATGGTATTTGACAATTATCTGTAGGCAAAATAACTCTTAACCTCTTAAGGGGTCATTGTACTCATCATTACGAACAACTTTTACTAAGGGACCAAACCTGAAATCGTAAAAAAAAATCTGCTCTTCCCTACATTTATGTTCGCATAATTCGTCAAAATGTAGAGAACAGCCGATTTTTTCTACGCGAGTTTGGTCCATAGTAAAAGTTGTTCATAGTGACCCCTAAAGAGGTTCTGCGTTATTTAAGTTACACCTTGTATAAAACTGTAAAAGTGGTACCTTTGCGATTTATCTAGGTTTAATTATTTAAATAGTTAAGTAGTTTCAGTGCGCTAATGTTTCGATATTACAACGAATTCAATGACAATAAGCTCTTTGATGTCATTATCTTCCTGCCCTTATCCCATGTTACTTGGGGTCGGCGCAACACGTTTTCTTCTTCCATTCTCCCCTGTCAACCGCCATGCTATCATTCACTCTATTTTTTTGTGTTAATTTAATTATATTTGTCCTGTTCCTCGTTAATGTGCTTGGTGAGGAGTCATTAAGTCTCAAACCTTATAACTTAAATGACTTATTTCAAACTGAGAAATGCATCTAATCAAGGGCACACGGATATTTGCAGTAGGGTATATTATTTTGTGTACAAAAACATCTTCGATACTGTGGTCGCCTTCCAGTTTAACCGGATGCAGCTGAATACCAGTATTTTACATGGAGCGACTGCATAACTGACCTCCACAACCCAGTTACTGGGTAATACGATCCCTTAGTAAGACTGGTTGTCACACTTTTGGGCTATTTTGTGTACAAATATATACTCCAACATCACACGATACCTTGATATATTTTTTCCAACGGAAGTTCTGACCATTGGTAATTTGATTGCTACATCGATCGCTCTAAATACCACCCGCTACATTTCGTTCGAGCGCCTGTAATTGCAGGACTGTCGCCGCTTATTACAGGCCATGATACAGAACTTACAGTTGTCGGTTCAATGGACTTTTTATATCGTATTGACCTGCCTTGACCGTATACTTTACAATACTTACTTACCTATAGGTACCTACTCGTAAAAGTTTATGAAGGTGCTTGTGGCTAAGTAATAACAGTAGTATATAGTTGCATAGCACATGTGTGAGTACTATTTACATTGTATCTCCTGTAAAGCTACCATATCCTGTGTACGTCTTTCATTGACTTGAATGTGTCCTGGCGGCTGAGTGGCTTGCTCATTCTAATGTCTCGCTGATGGTGGCGCGTGTGGATCATTTAATCCTTTCAAAATGGTTGAGCTTAATGGTGCTAATCCATGCGTCAGGTTCGTGAACGGGTGCCGTCAGCAGGGACTGGTCATCTCTTAGCTGCCACGGCTTTTAATTTAATTTAATTTATGAATTTATTGTTATTTTCAATCTTTTTATTACGGACGCTTTTAACGTTTTGCATCGTTCTATCATGTATAATTTCAACATGAAGTCCTGACTGACTGACTGATTGACTGACTCATCAACGCCCAGCCCAAACCCTTGGACCTAGAAAGCTGAATTTTTTCACAGAGGTTCCCTTTATACCGAATGTAGACAAGGAATGGGGAAGGAACTCTCGGTAGTACGTTCCCGTGGTATATTTTCTGAAAATTACGCGGGCGAAGCCGCGCGCATAAGCTAGTAATAATATATAAAAAGAAAAGTCCTGACTGTCTGACTGACTGACTCATCAACGCCCACCCCAAACCATTGGACCTAGAAAGCTGAAATTTTGCACAGACGTTCCCTTTATAATGTAGAATTGTAGACAAGGAATAAAGAAGGATTTTTGTTCCCGTGGTATAATCGACATCACGCGGGCGAAGCGGCGCGGGAAGTGCTAGTTTGAAATAAATACTTTGAGTTTGAGTTTCATTCAGGGATGTAACAAGTGCAGAACTTTTTACGGAGCTATTTTCAGTATTTTCTCTTTCTTTCATGATGTCCAGTTTGATTAAGTAAGTACGGGATAGTTATCCGTTCCGTGGCGGGCTGTATTGCGTCTTGTGATCACACACGTAGTTATATTAACCCGTAAAAGTCCACCTCCGAGCATGGACGTCCGAATTGCCCACAACGAACGGTCGCCGGGGAATATGGCCATAGTTCCATAAAATATTAACAGTGGTACTTTTATAAAATAATATTTATTATTCTATGAAGCTATCTAGCAACACTTTTGTTAGATGTCACATGTATAGATACTTACCTATGCTTAATGTCTGCATGGATTTTTTAAAATAAATGTTATATTTTTCGCTTGCTGCACGCATTGTAAACTGTAAGTTCTGTTAGCAATCGCTTCGCTTTCGCTTTATACATAACTAGCTTCGCCCCGCAGTTTCACGCGCGTGGACCGAGATAAAAGTAGCCTATGTGTTAATCCAGGGTATAAGCTATCTACATACCAAATTTCATCCAAATCGATCCAGCCGTTTGAGCGTGAAGAAGTAACAATCATACAAACACACACACACACACTCACAAACTTTTGCCTTTATAATATTAGTGTGATGTGATAAATCTGACTAAACTTTGAGGATGAATTAAATAAATAAATAAGTAAATAAAAAATGTCACAAAAACTCTAAGCACAAAAGTTATGATCTGTTTGTAAAAAGTAAAAAAACACGTCTGATCTATTTAATTTACATCTTTAATATGATAACAATCCTCCGAACACCCCTTGGGTAATCTACTTAGATGTAATTTAATCATCCTTGAAATAAAAGTGTAGACCAACTTAAGTTTGAAACTAAAACAACGTCGGGAGCCGACATGCAGCGCCATCTATCGTCTTGTTTAAGAACTACCGCCTCAAAGGAAAGCCAGAACGTTGTGGTGTGATACCTATCATCACGCCCTCTATCCACGAAGGATCAAAGCAGTGTTATAATGTGGGACGGTTAAAACCACAGAACATAAAAGATGTTCTTAGTCGTTCTTCTGAGGTTAAAACACTGCACCGGATGATAGAAAACCTGGCATAAAACCTGCATGCTATTAACCGGGAATAAATCCAGACTCCGGCCTGTTCCTAAGAATTCCATTGGATAAATCTAAACACAATAGCATTGTGCAAACTCGGGGACCGAAGGATCTTAGTTAGGAGCTAAGGAGCTTAGTTTATTAGCACTTTAACCACTAGACCAATGTGGCACTCCACTATTACACGCCTCACAACGCTTCAGCGTGTGAGAGTGCTCCACTCTCGATTTCTCGATCTCGAAATTTTGACAAGGCCTTACAAAATTTTCCAAAATAACATCGTTTCTATACTCTCAATAAATACATGGCATTCATATTAGCAGGGAAGTTTTAAAAACTAGAGACTTGAAATTATAAGATTTATATATTTTTAGATAGGTACCTTATCATCATCATTCTCCTGCCCTTATCCTAATCTATTTGGGGTCGGTGCAACATTCCATACTTCTCTATTAGTCGTCATCTCGGTAGTCACCCCCTTTCTAGCCATGTCATCTTTTACACAGTTCATCCATCGACAGATAGATACCTATACCTTGATATATTCAGGGTGTCCCAGAAATTGTGACGAGTCGTCACGATTCACGTCGTCACACACAATGGATTAATCTAAATCTTCTATAAGTTTTTTTTCTTCCTTCGGATGAGCCCTATTGAGTTTCGTCATCAAATTCATAACCGTTCAAAAGATATTAACTAAAATCGATGAATTTTCTTAGATTTTTTTCCGTAAAATTTCTCGTCAACATGTTTCTAATAATATCAGCTAATATCAGCTTTACTATTCCAGGTGCAAGCCTACGATGCAGACGAAGGCATGAACGCGGAGATAACATACACACTGGCTGATAAGGAGTACAACAATAACAACGATCTGCCAATCAGCATCGATCCTCGCTCCGGTTGGGTGTACACGTCATCACAGCTGGATAGAGAAGTGCAGGCCAAGTATCAGTTGATGGTAAGTTGTAGTACTTAGATGGCATTTTATATTGAATTTAATCTAACCACAAGACTGAGGGCCTGTTTCACTTCACCACCATTAACTTACTTGGCAGATAATTTCATACAAATTCGGTTCCATTTTTGAATTTATTCGGTAAGTAGGTAGTGGCTATTCGGACATCATGAAATAGGCCATATTAGATTAATTAGATGAATCGGACAAAATAATGAGCAATTAATTAGATGATGAATGATGTAATTTTTACTAACTCTTTTACTAATATCCTTCTTTACCTCCAGGTGACAGCAACAGACGGCGGCTCCCCCTCCCGTTCAGCAACTGCCTCAGTAGTGGTAGTAGTTCAAGATGTGAACGACAATGACCCAGTATTCTCTCCTCCACAATACGAAGTAGAACTGGCTGAAGACGAACCGCCTGGCACTCCGGTTGTGACGCTCACTGCTACTGATGCTGATGAAGATAATAGGTTAGTTTCAAAAGTAGTTAAGGTAACACTAGTTAGTGTTACTATTATATAACGACTACTATTTTACTGAAACATTTGTTTAATTAATATTTTACATACGACAATATCTGTTGTTTTACGTAGACACTTCATGACACAAACATGACAATAGCTTTTTTTTTATTCTTCTAGAGGTCGAGCATATGCAACCTCATTATATATATAACACTCCCCCTCACGAAGAGGATCTTTAGGTCTACTGAGTGACTCTCATTCCCATCATTTTCAGCAATTTTAACAACCTTGGTTGTGGCAGCGCCTTTGTTAAAATATCTGCCTCCATATTTTCTGTGTCCTTGTAGCGAATTGTCACTAACTTCTTTTGGACACAATCTCTTATAAAATGTTCCTTTATGCTAATATGTTTTGATCTTTTTCCTGTTATCATATTGTTCGCTAATTTTTGAGCAGCCATATTATCATTATAAATTAGGACTGATTGCTGTGGCACTCCAATGTCTTCTAGCAAGTGTGTCAAATGCAAAGCTTCCTTCGTCGCTTCTGTCATTGCCATGTATTCGGCCTCAGCTGTTGACAATGCCACCACTCTCTGTTTCTTTGTCTCGTAACTAATAAGACAACCACCATACTTGAAAATATAGCCTGTGTATGATCGGCGATCGATAGTGCATGCAGCCCAGTCTGCATCAGCCATGCCCGTAAGTACCGGTAACTTTCCTGTCTTCTTGTATATTAAACTTACGTTTTTCGTTCCTTTTAGGTAACGTATAACTCGTTTTGCTGCTTGCCAGTGACTTTGGTCATAACAGTTATTGTACTGGCTTAAGTAGCTTACTGCAAACATTATGTCTGGTCTTGTTGCGATAGCCAAGTACATCAATGAACCAATCAGTTTTTGATAAGGAAAGTTGTTCTTTTCATCTCCATTCTCATTTTTCTCTAACTTCAGAGCTGGCTCCATTGGTGTAGACACGGGTTTACATTCCCCCATGTTGAATCTTTCTATCAAATTATCAATATATGTTTCTTGGGATAGCGTTATCTCTCCCCCTACATGGGTGAATCGTATACCCAAGCAATGATGAAGAGAACCCATATCTCTCAAATCAAATGCTTTTTCCAATTTGGATTTTACTTCCTTCAATAAATTTTCCGATTTGTATGCCAGAATCAAATCATCAACATAGATGTTGGCAAACAGTTTTTCGCCACATTTTTCAAATATGTACAAACAAGGATCCGCTGTGGCATTTCTAAAACCAATTTCCAATAATTTTCTGTGCAATTTTAAATACCACTGTCTTCCTGCCTGTTTCAATCCGTATATTGCTTTCTTTAGTTGACATATTCCATCATTTTTATATTTATTTATATCCATTAGCATTTCTCTTGCCTTTCTCATCAACTCTTTGTCTTTTCCGTGTGATACTATCATTTTTAAATATTTATCCAGATTTTTTGGCTTCTTCATATAAATTTGTTCGTCTATATCACCATTTAAAAATGCTGTACAGACATCCAGCTGACTTAGTTTCATATTATTTTCTATCGCATATGCAATCAATAGTCTTATTGTACTCATTTTTGCTACTGGTGCAAATGTTTCATTATAGTCAATTCCTTCTCTCTGGTTGAACCCACGAGCTACTAGTCGTGCCTTTCGTCTGTCTATTTCTCCAAGTGCATTGTATTTGTACTTTAGAATCATTTTATTATCAATCAAATTTTTACTTTCATTCTTGTGTACAATTTTCCAAGTATTATTTTTTAGGTGAGATTCAATTTCGTTTAGTATTGCGTCCTCCCATTCATCACTATTCTCATCTATATCACAGAGGAATGATTGTTCAGCATCCATCTCATAATCCTTCTGCCAAACTGGTGGTTTTCTCTGTCGCTTTTCATTACCTGAAGTAGTCGCTTCAATTTCATTATCTGTACACATTTCTTGCATGTCTTCATTATTTATTTCGTCTGTTTCTGTAGTTGCATCAACAAATATATCATTAACGTCTAGTTCTTTTTCTGATTCATTAATTTCATGTCCATTCGAGTCTTCATTTTCTTCTTCTGGAAAAAGTACAACTTCTATTTCATTGTTATCAACTACATCTTCTTTTCGTTCTTCTTTTGTCTCATTTTCGTAGAACATTTTATCCAGTACTTTGACATCTCTACTTATCATCACCTTGTCTGATTTTGGATTAAAGATACGGTACGCTTTGTGATTTTCCGAATACCCTACAAATATACCAGCAGTCGATCTAGCTTCAAATTTTCCGTTTCGTTTTCCTTTTTTTAGAACGAACGCCTTAGTCCCAAATATGTGAAAATGCCTTACAGATGGAACTCTATTTACCCACTTTTCAAATGGAGTCACATTATTAATACTGCTGCAAGGACTACGGTTTGCCAAGTAGTTAGCTGTATTAATGGCTTCGGCCCAAAAAACTTCTTTCATATTAGCGTCAATTAACATACATCTAGCTTTATCTAGTAATGTTCTATTTTTTCTCTCTGCCAACCCGTTCTGTTCAGGTGTATATGGTGCAGATAGCCTTCTTTTGATGCCGTTGTCTTTTAGGTATTTGTCAAATTCATGGTTTATGTATTCCGTCCCATTGTCACTTTGTAAACAAAGTATCTTTTGTTTGGTAAACCTTTCTGCCTCGTTTTTAAATTCTTTAAATTTTGATAGAGCTTCATCCTTAGTTTTCATTGTATATACTCGTGTATATCTTGAATAATCATCAGTAAATGTGATGAAGTACTTAGAACCGGCTTTCGATAATTGTCTCATGGGACCACATACATCTGTATGCACTATTTGTAGTTTTTCATTTGTTCTTTCTTCATTTTTGGTTGTATTAAATGGTAGTTTTGTTGCTTTGCCTTTAGCACACACTTCACAATCTTTAACTGTGTCATTTTTATTAAATTCCAATCCTTCCATGTTCTTTTTATCTAGAGCTATTCGCATTTGGCCCTCATTGAGATGAGCTAGTTTTCTATGCCATTCCTGCATTTTATTTGCTTCGCAGAATCTAGCTTTCTCTTGTATATTTTCTTTAACATAATATAAACCATCTTCACTTCTTTCTGCTCTTAATAGTATTTGACCATTATACTTTATAGTTGCGTTTTTCTGCTTAAATAAAACTGTTGCACCCTTGTCTGTAATTTTTCCTACTGACATTAGGTTTGTAGTTAGTGATGGTACATATAAAGCTTCGGTTAGTTGAAGATCAGGTCTTTCCTTGATGTTAAGTTTTGCTGAGCCACGGCCTTCAATTTGTGCTGTACAGTTCTCTGATGCTAACTTTAAGGATTTGCTGTCATCTTTATCAAGATTTCGGAATCTTTCTAATTCATGTGTCATATGTGACGTGCAACCACTGTCAAGACACCACTTATTTAGTTTTTCTTTACTATCATTTGTATTTAGACACGTTTCTTCAGAACAATATAGATTTGAAATATTTTTATTATCTTTTACTACTTTTGACCAGCATTCATTAGCTTTATGTCCTTTCTTTTTACATTTATAACATTCAACAGTAAAATTTTTGTTTCTTCTGCGCTGTGTACTATAAAGCGCTTCTTGTTCAGAATTTTGTTCACTTGTACTAGCCATATTTCTTCTTGCTTCAGCTTCTTCAATAATTTTTATTTTCAAGTTTTCGGGATCTGGTAGATTATCCCTGGATTCTATAGCAATCCGAAAGTTTTCAAAAGATTGAGACAAACTATAGAGCATCATAATGCTAAGTAGATCTTTATTAATTTCTATTTCCATATCTGCAAGCTTATCGACGATGTCCATAAACTTGTTCAAGTGGTCAGCAATATCATCTCCTTCTTTCATTTTTCTTAAAATCAATTCTTTCAAAAGACTTGCCTTTCGTGCAGGTCCTTTGCTATAGAAAATTCCCTCAAGTGTATCCCAGACATCTTTGCTGGTTTGGCAGTTCTTCACTTGTTTTAATTCGCTGGGTGAAATTATCAGAAATAATTCTGCTAGCGCCAAGATATCTTTTTCTAAATATTTATTTAGGTCGTCACCTTCACTAGTTGGCTTTTTTATACTTTGCGAAACGTAATTCCATAAGCCTTTTTTTATTAGAAGGGCTTTTGCGTGTATCCGCCATGTGTCATAGTTTTCCCTTTTGAGTGGTTCAATATGAATATTCATTTTTACTCACGTTTAATCTATACCCCTGGCTTGCTGCCTGGGCCCATAACCTATTATATAACGACTACTATTTTACTGAAACATTTGTTTAATTAATATTTTACATACGACAATATCTGTTGTTTTACGTAGACACTTCATGACACAAACATGACAATAGCTTTTTTTTTATTCTTCTAGAGGTCGAGCATATGCAACCTCATTATATATATAACAGTTACAAGAAGACTTCACAAGGTAACAGCTACAGATGGCAGTTCCCCCTCACGTTCAGCAGTATCCTCACTACTAGTAGTAGTAGTTCAAGACGTGGCAATAATGATTCAGTGTTCTCTACTCCACAAAATGAAGTGGATCTGGCTGAAGATGAACCGCCCAGCGCTCCGGTTGTGATACTCACTGCTACTGATGTTGTGGTTAAGCCCCAAGGGGGAGGATATAAGTCAGAAGGCAATGACCGGTTCTTGTAACCATAAAATCAATTGACAGTCGTAAAAAAAAATATTTGTCGATTGAATTGAATTATTATTATTTAGGTCTCAACCGCTCACATAAGATCACATAACTTTTGACTTTGCGACAAGAAATAGAAGCAGGTTGGACCGAAGATTGACATCGAATGAATCTCAATTTCCTACGATAAGGTAGCAGATGTTTGAGGGAATTGCGGTTGCAGATCCTCAATACGGGGGACATCCCGATGCAGAGACACAATACCACACAAAAAGAACACAGAAACACTAACCATGCCGTGGTGGTCCGAGAAACCACCACAAACACAATATTAAAATCTACATCACCTAAATCCTGTTACTATCCTTCATGTCCTATTTAAGTCTCATCGTCATCATTACACCTTTAAATTATTTTAACTTTTTTTCTCCAGGCTACACTACGAAATCACAGGTGGCAACACTCGCGGGCGATTCTCGATCACCTCTCAAAATGGCCGCGGACTGATCACTGTGGCTCAACCACTGGACTTCAAGCAAGAACGTCGATATGTACTGACAGTCACCGCGACCGACAGTGGGGGAAGGAGTGATACTGCGATGGTCCATATTAATATCACTGATGCCAATAATTATGCCCCTGTGTTTGAAAATGCCCCTTATACTGCTTCGGTAAGTGATATTTAGAATATTACTAAATAAAAAGATAAAAAGTCGATAAAAAAAAGAAATCGCAAATACGACGACGGTGCACTTTTATTTTGTCATTCATTCAAAGACAAAGACAGCTCTTAATCATTTATCATACTCTAAATCCAAAGTTATTTCCTACATCATAACCTTTCGTCCAGGTATTCGAAGACGCACCCGTCGGCACAACTGTCCTAGTAGTTTCAGCAACAGACAGCGACGTAGGAATCAACGCGCAGATCACATACAGCCTCTCTTCCGAGATATCTAACGAAGCAGTCACCCATCACGACCAAGAGTTCATCATCAACGCGCAGACGGGCGCTATTACCACGAACAAGTTGCTGGATAGAGAGACTATGAGCGGTAAGTTGCTATGCCAGTTTTTGTTTTTTGGGTTGTTCTTTTATGTAGATACATCTCTACTATCTATCAGAACCAATACGCAGGCCATCCAGGACAAATCACCCAATGAGAGAAGCAAATTGTGGGAAGAGAAGCGTCCACCCCACCACCTCGAACCACGAACATTTGCCACCCGGTCGTGATCTGCAGATGGCCTATATGAAAAGCTCTCAATCGGTTGCGTACCCAAGTAGGCCGCTGCAGACACATTTGTCGAAGTGGGGAATTACTGACCCACCCAACATCCGGTGCGAATTCGGTGCTTCTTGACCAGACCATGCCTCACTTGCTAGAGTATCCTAAGTGCCCGTTCACCTGCACCTCGGATAACCTAAAGAATGCCACAAATGCTGAAATCAATGTAAGAGTACTATCTACACGAAAAGAAGAAGAAGAATCAATACTCAGATGTTTTGAACAGCCACGAACATCTGCGACCTTTGCACTTTTTTAGGGATAAGTTCTGGCTCAGTCGGTCTATTTAATATGTAACGATCAGTGTTAGAATTACCGACTTTTCCAAAATATAGAAATGGGAAAGTGTTCGTATGGATTGTGGAGCTATGTCTCAAAAAGTAGAGAAACTCGCTGCGTTCAAACTTGCGGCTAGGCTGTAGTGTAAAATAAATCGTCTTCATAATCAATTTACTTTCTAATTCCGTTGCCACATTATATGCAAAAATTTTATTACTAACTTCTTACAGGGTACCTGCTAACTGTAACAGCTCGAGATGGTGGCGTACCATCGCTATCAGACACAACAGATGTAGAAATATCAGTGGTAGATGTAAACGACAATGCACCGGTGTTCAAACAACAGCTGTATACTGCCACGATCATGGAGGATGCTTTAGTTGGTGAGTCAAGTAATATAAATAACGTAGACTTCAAATTATTTAATTACCACTGCTCTCAAAACGGTGAAGGAAAACATCGTGAGTCCTAGAACTTAGAATCAAAAATTCGAAGACATGTGACATCTACCAACCTGCACTGGGCCCGCGTGGGTAGATTACAGCCCGCTCCCTCTCAAAGAGAGGAGGCCAGTGTTCCAGCAGTGGGAACATTATAGACTGATTATGCTTGCTTGTCCTTAATCGTCAAATCTCTGGATTTATCTGCCTCGTACGGAATTTTCTCTTTGATATAAGCCATGGAATTTGCCTTCAAACCTTGGCCTAGATTGTCATTATTTCGATTATTTTTTCAGGCCCGAGATCGGAAATTACATTTTGTTCACAGAGACCAAGTCAATAGTTTTTAGCTGCTATAGGTACTCTTTCCAACCATTTAGTTTACTTTTGACATAATCACGCCTATGAAGTTTCATAAGACAGGAAACCATTAACGAAAAAATGCAATACTTCATGGACGCTATGAAGTTCCTTATTTATTGACAGGCAACCATTGACCAAAAAATGCAATACTTCATGGACGCTATAAAGTTCCTTATTTATTGACAGGCAACCATAGACGAAAAAATGCAATACACATGGATGCTGAAGTAAAATATATGCTTGGAAAGATTATAGGGGAGAAATCGTGATGTAGTTTATGAAGACCCTACCGGGAATAAAAAACAGAAGTGTATGACACACTTCTGAATAAAATAAGTTTCAACAAGCATCAGAAACTAGACCGTATTTTGAAAAGTGATCGATCATATAGTCAATAAAATATAATAATTACGTCATGTTTTTCGAACAGGAACGTCAGTAACACAAGTAAGTGCCACAGACGCGGACGTAGGTCTCAACGGCCGTGTCCACTACGAACTAGAGCCAAGAGATCGTGAGGAAGGTTCCTTTGTAGTGGACCCCGCGTCGGGAGTTATAAGAACTAACAAGGCGTTGGATAGAGAGTCGGTGGCGACGTATGACTTGAAGGCGCTGGCTATTGATGGAGGGACGCCGCCTATGAGTTCTACCGTAAGTTTTTTTTTAACTTCGAAATTGACTTAATTTTATTAAAAAACTTGCATTTTTGGCTTTTGTCTTTTTTTTGTGTTTATCGTGGGTGCACTATAGGTTCACTTCTGTTTAACCCTTTTTTCTTTTGAAAAAGCTTCTATATTTTTTTGAAAAACTTAGGTATCTATTTTACAGAAAAATATCACCCTATATGGTTGCTCAGCTATGGTCCTGATTGTAAAAATAAAATCATGCAGAGGAATGTGTTATCCATGTTACTGGCATAATTCACAAAACTTTATAATTTCAGGTAATAGTCCACATAAAAGTAGAAGACATAAACGACTCCCCACCGGTCTTCGAGAGCGACTGCCTTACGTTCTACATTCCTGAGAACAGCCCCATTGGAACCACTGTGGGAGAGATATACGCGCACGACCCTGATGAGGGACCTAATGCTGTGGTACATTATTCTATTAAAGGTAAGGAAATACTAAATGAAGGTACACCAAAAAAAATATCTTTAGATTAAAAAAAAATGTGTTTGGAAGCAATTTATTTGAGTCACTTTATTTTAAGGTATGAAAGCATCGTAGGACATGGCTTTCTGTGGTATATGCCTATCCCCACTGTGTAAAAGTCACAGTATTCATTTCATCAAAACATTCTAAGTAATAGCACGAAGGACTTACATAGACCTGAAACGTAACGTCATACAAATTATTCTGTTTTTCATTATTTGTCTATGTTTGTGTTTTAATATTTATTAGTTAAGTTAAATCAGCCGCGTTTACCTCTTTGAGTCATACTTTTAGGTAAACAAAGATTTAGACGTTTTTTATTTACTGTCATGTTAATGACAGTAGATGGCACGGATCTTAATAAAAAAATCTGACAGAGGTGGTACTAACCACCAAACCGGAAAGAGTTAAAAGCTGTAGGTCGTAGGTTTGAACCCAGACAGGCGCTTTAAATTATTTCATCACCGCTGCTGTCTAAACGGTGAAGGAAAACATCGTGAGGAAATGTCTTGGAACCAAAAATTCGAAGACATGTGACATCTACCAACTCGCACTGGGCCCGCGTGGTGGATTATGCTCCGCTCCCTCTCACCGAGATGAGGCCTGTGTCCCAGCAGTGGGAACATTATATACAGGCTGATTATTTGAGTCCCAGTAAATACTTTTTTTTTCTTTACTGAATTTTACTTTCTTCCCACCCAGGTGGCGACGATTCCAACAGCTTCACCCTCGAAACCCGCCAAGGCTCTGACAAGGCCGAACTAGTAACAATGGTAGACCTCGACTACGAGTCTCCTCGCAAGAAATACGAGCTCATCATACGCGCCGCCAGTCCGCCATTATGGAATGACGTCAGAGTGGAAATACTAGTGACAGATGTCAACGATAACGCACCTATGATGAAAGATTTCCAGATTATGTTCAATAATTATAAGGATTGCTTTCCGGTGGGACCGTTTGGAAGGGTGCCGGCTTATGATGCTGATGTTACTGATAAGGTAAGGACTAGTATTTTCTGAATGTTTTAAAAGTTGCCCTTGCCATCATTTAATTAGATCTGCCATTCAAATCCCTAGACTAGCCTAACCATCTGTTTAATTGAATAAGAAAATATGAGATGTAACAAACGTCATCCTTAGGTACAGACAACAGCACATCAGGTTATACCAAAACTGTCAAATTTATCAAAATGATTTTAAACTTTAAAATGTTGACGGATAAGTTCAAAATCGAATAAGAAAATTAGACACTTTGTAGTAACTTGACACGCATAATTTTAATTATCTACTGCTTTAGCTCGGACTCTAGGATGCATAACCGGTACGGCTCTAATACCTAATCCTTCCGTATCCTAAGGGCACGTCTTCCCTACCATTATTACGCCCCCGGTCTACTCCTTGATATGCAATGGTCTCTGTAGCCAAATGAAACATGAGGCTACAGGGGCTAGTGTGAATCTTTGGGTTCATTCGATCGAGTCTGGTCAAACTACGCTGAGGTCGGTGCATTTCATTCATTCATTCATTCTACTACTTTAGCTCGATCTCATGACAACAATAAAGCATTTTTGGACCAGATTACTCCTGATTCGTGTGACCAGTTCTCAATTTATTAAAGTTACTACATGTTTACACTAATAGTTATTTTTTCAACAGTTACAATATCGCATTCTCTCGGGCAACAACGCCAACTTAGTGCTGCTAAACGAAACAACTGGAGAAATGACGTTATCACCACAACTGAACACCAATGTACCCAAGCTAGCCACCATGGAAATATCAGTAACAGGTCAGTCTTATACATAATATGCTTATTTTTCTTGAAGGTGCAGTGACTCGATCCTCTTCAACCCACAATAACTTAAAAACTTGACAATGGGGATATTTACCAGAAGCTTCGCCGCGAGAGAGCGCTGTGTGTTTGTCACTTATCAAAATCATCTTGAAGACAAAGCGACCAATCGGTGACAAGAAAAAAATACTTAGCACCATCTCGGCTAAGGTTTTAGCAAGAAACTCCATTGACAGCGAATGAACTTCATTGACAGCTAAATGAAAGTATCAAACACTTAGCGCCATCTACGTGGAACTAATTTGACAGTTTTCTTCTCCTTTAGTCAATGGTCACTAGAATGGAAAGCGGTTGAGGAACGGGCGGATGAGAATCACACTAATATTATAAAGGCGAAAGTTTGTGAGTGTGTGTGTGTGTTTGTTTGTTACTTCTTCACGCTAAAACGGCTGGACCGATTTGGATGAAATTTGGTATGTAGATAGCTTATACCCTGGATTAACACATAGGCTACTTTTTATCCCGGTCTACGCGGGTGAAACCGCGGGGCGCAGCTAGTGAAAGATAAAAATATCAGTATCATGTTACAAGGTGCTATAAAAATATCTGCCACGGCTGCAGTGGGAGACAGTATTGTGTATATAGATTACAATAGTGAAGATAAATTATAGATCTTATGTCATAAATTTTTTCATACAAAAATTTTTTGAATTGATTTATTTGGATGAAATCGTACCGTAGTAATTAGTGTTTATTCACAGAACAGTTAGAAAGAGGTAACAATGGTTTTCGTTGACGAAGCGACACATCGCGCGTTGTTTGCGAACCACGCTATGCAAAATAAAGTAAATATTTATTTAATTACTTTATTTTTTCAAATTAATTTAACTATTCCGGGGTACGAAATTTCTTCACTATTGTAATCTACATATATACACAATACTATCTCCCATTGAAGCCGTGGCAGATATTTTTGTAGCACCTTACACAGAGTGTAAGTGTAAACATTGGCAATCTTTTAAGGGGTCATTACTCATTACACTCATCATTATGAACAACTTTTACTATGGGACCAAACCTGAAATCGCGAAAAAGAAATCACCTGTTCCCTCATTTTAACGAATTATGCGAACTTAGATGTACTGACGACTGATTTCACTGGTCTACAAAATGTAACTTTTTGTGTGCCTTTCAATTGAATACTTTATTTTTATATTGCTAAGGTTACTGAATAGAAAAACAAGAATATGTTTTTTTAATTAGCTCTTATTTTACCACTGGTACCCACGATTTGTCTTGGTTTTTAATTTTAATTCCAAAATAATGGAAGTAAGCAGTTTCTAAACGTTGTGTTATTGAGCATCTTTGGTTAGTAAGGGTCACCTTACCACAAATGTAGCAAAAATTGTCTGCACTATTAACACATTTACGCGACATAACGAAAACTGTAGATTTTTCAATAAAAATGTAAAAAAACGGTAACAATTTCACGTTTTAACTGTTGAACAAAACACAGTCAGCGTTAAACGCAACAAACAAATGTGAAATAATAAAAATTTTCCGCGGGTAATCACTAAATATTTTCAGTTATCATCATTAATGTGATATATCTGTCGCGCTACCCGCTATTATATTTATATGGCATAAATGCACAATAAGAGAATCTATGAATTTATCTTTTTTTTTTCTTTTTTTTTTTTCTTTTTTTTTTTTTTTTTTATGTCTATGAATTTTAACTTGTATATTTATGTTCAGCGAGTGGAATACAATCAATATAGTATATTTTCATGTCAAAGGCAATTTTGATGTAGACCAGTGATTTTTTTTCACGATTTCAGGTTTGGTCCCATAGTAAAAGTTGTCAATAATTATGAGTACAATGACCCCTTAAAAGATTGCCACTGTTTAAACTTTCACCCTGTATACAATACACTACTTTCTAATTGTAACTTATAACGGTGCTTGACTATAGTAAGGGTTCAAGATAAGCCCAGGAGAATAGAAAGAGATATACACTCTATCTCTTTTTCGCACTGGTACAAAGACGACTATGATACTGCTATAACCTAATGTATGACAAATCTCCATCGGCTATATCTTAAGTTGAACTGGTAGATATGTATTTAATAACTAACTTTTCTGAACAGACGGCGTAAACGAAGTGAAGGCAATGATGCAACTCTCAGTCCGCCTCATCACAGAACAAATGCTATTCAACTCCATCACCGTGCGACTGAACGATATGACGGCCGAACAGTTCCTGTCACCGCTGCTAGGATTCTTTATAGACGGTCTCGCAGCTATCATACCGTGCCCGAAGGAGAATATTTATATTTTTAGTGTTCAGGTATAGTACACAACATTTAGATGCTTTGTCTTGTATGAATAAAACTTATACCACCGCCAATGAGATTTCACTCTTGTATAGTTGTTGCATTTCATGAGCACGCGTCAGTCATCGCAAATTGAACCTTAAGACGCGGACTGAATACGATTTTAAACGGCACACAACCGCGTAATCTATTGTCACCATTTTAGCTGGCTTGAAATAAGGTTGAAAATTGAAAATAATATTTGTGTTGCCGAGATGTGACTAAACTGCGAATGTGCTTTTATTTTCCGGGTTTTCTTTACATTATTCAGAATACGAGTATATACAACAAATTAAATAATTGTCCGGTTAAAGTTTAAAAGAAATGATAATTCTATGAAATTCTTAAAAAAAAGAATGCCGTTATCGCTGAAAATACAGACAGAGATGTTCGACGCCAAAGTTTATTTTTGTGGAGCAACTTCCAAAAATTTTATTGGGAATTTCAAACTATTTTTTACTATTCTATTCGGTTAAAATTTTTCTTTAAACACTTCTCTGTCCACTGTATATCTTTCGTCGTATAGTTTCATTGCGTTACGTCATAAGTAGGTACCTACTCGACAATCCAAGAAACCAATTTTTGTGAATATTGAGCTAGTTAAGTCAATGATATAAAAAGAGTCACATGAAACGCGCTCGTGATTTGCGACGGCTATAGTAACCCTGATTATCCTTGGAATAGGTACAAGGTTGTGTTTCCCAAAAGTTTCAGAGTAATGATCTCGAACGACATTTTGCATGTTTCTTTACCATAATGTGTCGGCTTGCCCTTCCTATATTCAACTCATCTTAATAACTGTTGAAACAAGCATCGTTCCATAGCCTTATCGCCTCGCTATGCAACTATGCTGCGAGAGTGTAAAAGTTAAGCTACGAAACGATGTGACCGTTCTACTAATGCTAAGCCGTGTAGCGGAGCGAGTAAGATGTGCTATGAAGTAGTGTTGCAAAAACTCGAGTCTTCGAGTCCTATATAAACGGACTCGATGATGAATTACAAGACTCGACTCATTACAACAGGACTCCAAGACTAGAGAACTCAGTTCTCTACGAGCCCTTGTATGTGACATGAGAGCTCGAGTCTCTTTGTGCGCTCGAGTCCTTCTTATGCGGCGAGTCGTCGAGTTTACCTTCACATCTCTATTTTCATAGTGAGTTTTTAGCTGATTTGTAATGATTTTGTCTTGTCAGTTTTTTTTTAGGGCAAAATTACATAACCACTTAACTTATCACCTATTCGGGTCTTTTCGAATGATGAGTTTCAAGTCTCATCTTCATGCTTCGAGTTTTTCTTGAAGACTCGAGTTCATTTTAAGACTCGAGTCCTTTTGTAAGACAAAAGTGGTTGTTAAATGACTCGGACTCGGCTTGACTCTATAGACTCCGAACCTTTTTAGCACACCGAGTCTTGCTTATTTGAGTCGAGTCTTTAAAATTACGACTCGAGGACTCGAGTTTTTTGCAAGACTACTATGAAGATGCGCCGCCGCGAGGTAGCTGTGCGAGGAAGATGCGCAGCTCGAGCTTTGCGATGCATTGACAGTAGGAAAGGCATGGGAGCAGCTGCGGCATCTATAGCAAGCATCCACAGCACGCATCCTTCCATATAAAAACATAGCTTAGTTGAACCCGTTTCCACCAGTGCTATGCTAGTGGACCAATGAATATGATTGGTGGATATCAAACGCATGCAAAGCAACGTAGCATAGCCTTATCTGTTGTAACTACCGCCGCATTTTTTTCTTGAAACCAATTAATTTTATCTATTTTCTACAGGACGACACAGACGTAACAGGGAACATCCTAAACGTGTCATTCTCGGCTCGTCGTCCGGACGCAGAGATCGGCGTAGCGGGCGATACTTCTCAGTACTACTCGCCGACACACTTGCGGGAAAGGGTGTATCTACATCGAGCCACGTTAGCTAGGCTTGCTACTGTACAGGTTAGTTTGTAAATCATCGTTGCAGTTAACAAAAAATCTATAAAGTAAAACTTGTTATCCCACACTTCTAAGTCCAAGAGGTAGTAATGTGTAACTTTGACGACACGGTTGGCGCAGTGGTTGAGCGATTGACTGCTGCGTAGCATGTCGCGGGTTCGATTCCCGCACGGAACAAATATTTGTATGACCTACAAGTATTTGTTCCGAGTCTGGGTGTTTTTCTATCTATAATATGTATGTATTTACAAAAAAAAAATGTATATAAGTAGTTTATCAGCCATCTCGTTACCATAACACAAGCATTAGGTTGCTTAGCTTGGGACTAGATGGCGTTGTGTGAAATGTCCAAGGATATTTATTTATTTATGTTTTGTAAAGTGTGTGAGTGAGTTTTGATTTAGCTCAATGAATCAAGCTTAGTAAGATCTACTTCTCAGCCTCCTTTCATGTTTTAGCCAGCTTTCTTTTAAGATCAATCTGCCTAGCCTTTTCCCAACTATGTTGGGGTCGGCTTCCAGTCTAACCGGATGCAGCTGAATACCAGTATTTTAGGTTTAAATATATTTATTCTCACAAAAGACTATTTATTCTCAAAAAGATTTTACACGGAGCGACTGCTTATCTGCCCTCCACAACCCAGTAACTGGGTAATACGATACCCCTTGGTAAGACTTGGTCAGACTTTCGGGCTTCTGACGACCCGTAACGACTGTCAAAGATCCACGAACGACAGCCGGGACCACCGGCTTAACGTGCTTTGCGAGGCACGGAGGAGTCTCGGTATATAAAGATGGTCACCCATGGACCAACCCCGGGCAAGCGTAGCTTAACCTGATGGATCGACCCGTGCGGTTGTTATTACTTAGCCACAAGCTCTCTTTTAAGATGTGTACATTAAATAAATACAAGGCTTTAGAATCCGGGCCAGAATGGTGGTGGAACCAGATACCTCACCACCACCACCATTTTGGCCACTATTGCGCCCTTTCTCCTGACGTACCTCTCCAGTTCTGTCAGAGTTTCGATGTGCTTTCTGTCGGAGGGGAGTGATGTGGTCTACATCGCCACACAATGACATGACGTCATTAAGGGTGTAAAGTTCACTCATCCTCCATAGAAAAGGTAGTATCCTCCGACCAGACGGGTGTTGTGTCTGGTGGGCTTCTCGACGGTTGATTACGGGCATTTGTATTACGGGCGTGAATCATATTTTGATCAACACACAACCTAATAGTGACTTGCAAATTGCGAAAACCATAAGAAAATTTGAATTTCGCGGGCTGCCCTGGCGCTTTCGCCTTAAGCAACGTTGCTGCTTGCTGTTTAACAAGCAAGCTTCGAAAATCTCTTCAGCACAACATGCCATAATGTTGACAGTCTTTGCCTACGCAAAAGAAAAAAAATATCTCCATATATAGGGTGACTGGTAATTAGTGACCGATACCTAAACACGTGATTGTGCTCATGATAACAAACAACTTTTACTATGGGACCAAACCTGAAATCGCGAAAATAAAAATCAGCTGCTCCCTACATTTTGACGAGTTATGCGAACATGAATGTATGGGACACCTGATTTTTTTTTTCGCGATTTCAGGTTTGGTCCCATAGTAAAAGTTGTTTGTTATCATGAGCACAATCATGTGTTTAGGTATCGGTCACTAATTACCAGTCACCCTATATAATACCAAAATTTCCTTCAGGTACTACCATTCGACGACAACATCTGCGTTCACGAGCCGTGCTTGAACTACGAGGAATGTCTCACAGTGCTCAAGTTCGGCAACGCGTCGGGCTTCATCAACAGCGACTCCGTGCTCTTCAGACCGATATATCCTGTTACCACGTTCTCTTGCCAATGTCCGCATGGGTTTACAGGTAACTATTAAAATGATAACTATGACTTTATAACCCCTCGACCTAACCAAAAGCGATCTTCACGAATACGCGAACGTCGCGTTCATGTGAGAAATAACACAGATCAGTTCATTTAATATAAGCACATAGGTAGGTCATGTTATCAAAACACATCATTATATAATTTTTCTTTAATTTACAAAATATGAGAATCTTTAGCTATTAAATTGCCGATTTTTGGAACCGGGTAGTGTGAAGATAACTAGTAGTATATCTTTTATTCTATTTAGAATTCCAAATTCAAAGTTTCTAAATTTGATTTTCTCTAGGTTCCCGAGAACACTACATGTGTGATACAGAAGTGGACTTATGCTACTCGTCGCCGTGCATCAACAACGGAACTTGTGTCCGTCGAGAAGGAGGGTACACCTGCGTGTGCGCACCGGGATATACGGGTAAATATTTAATTTTATAGTGTACTTACGTATTCACCTTATGGATTTAGGGATGGAGCTTCAGTTAACCGGTTATTGCTAAATGACTTCGGTTGAGCCCGATGTCCATAAACTTTTCGAACTGCATGCGTACTATAACTGCATGCACCACTATATATAGCAATGGGTTTTGTCGACGGAAGAATAGACAAAACGACACATCGCCATGCTTAGACGTTAGAAATCTTTCTATTATCTGACACTTTGTCTATTCTTCCGACGAAAAAATCCGTATCATCATCATACTACGTGATCATGCTACGTGTGCTGGAATCGTTGATTCATTTTAGTTTTTTACAAAAAATCCATGGCTCCTGAACTAGTAAAAAGAAAGTGAAACGTACACTAATATCGGGACTAACAGACAGTTCAAAATGATCTAAACAACTATTAAAATGAAATATTAACTCAATGACACAAGGAATGTTTCAGAATGAATACAGTACACGACAACTGTCATTCTGACAAGAACTTTATCCAATTGAGATAAAGTTTAATTTTCTTAGTTTTTGAGATTATTTTGAACAGTGTTCGTCCCGATATTTTTGACGCTGACTGTACCAATCTAATCGACTCCTACCTTGTTCTAATACAAATGAATTATAGATCTTGTATTTCACAAGCGCCCGTCAGTCTATCGTAACTACTTAATTTAAACTTTATGTCAGTACTAGCTTTTGCCCGCGGCTTCGCCCGCGTGGATGTCGGAAAATATCCCATGGGAACATTTATGTGGAAAACATAGGGCCGTCCGATATAACTGTGCAAACTCAAATCGCTACGATATATCGTTACCGTGTATAGTAGGCATAAATCTACCAGTCGGCTTGATTTTTTCCGACATCTTCAACAGTCTTCTTCACATTTCAGCCAATTTAAACCAAAAAATAATTAATTACATTGAATCACTCCGTTCATTGGAGAAAACCGTATGAAATTCCGTTCGGTACTTTTTGACATTATCGCATACAAACAGACAGACTTACGCGGCGGGGGGACTTTGTTAATAACTTAAAATTTATTATGCCAGTCACGCTCTAATAACAAATAACTTTTGTCCGAGTGTCCACTCGTTCAAATAATTTCCTCGTAAAAACGTCGAATGAAATAAAGACTAAATGTTACCTCAAGATTCGAAGTATGACTACATTTCCAATCCCTTAAATCTCTTAAAAAGAGGTAGGTACACAAATATTTGTCAAACCCTATTGTACCCTTTAGGGGACGATTTTTCAAAAACGCTGTACCATATATTTCTTTATTTCCTACCAAAAGCATAAATTTGAATTTTCATATCCCTAACTTAAGAAATGCTGGGTTTCCCATACAAACTTTCATCCCTTATATCACCCCTAGACAAAAAGTATCCTATGTTCTTTCCCAGGATGCTATATAAAGCCTTGCCAAATTTTGTCGAAATCCGTGCAGTTTTGTAAATTTTAAAATCAACCCCTACTTTACGCCCTTAGGGGATGATTTTGCAAAAACGCTGAACCGCATATTTCTTTATTTCCTATCAAAAGAATACATTTTAATTTTCACATCCCTAACTTAAGAAATACTGAGTTTCCCATACAAACTTTCATCCCCTATATCACCGCCTGTAGGATTATTTATGGAAAAAATAGTATCCTATGTCCTTTACCAGGATGCTATATAAAGCCTTGCCAAATTTTATCGAAATCCGTGCAGTTTTGTAAATTTTAAAATCAACACCTATTTTACCCCCTTAGGGGATGATTTTTCAAAAACGCTGAACCGCATATTTCTTTATTTCTTATCAAAAGCATACATTTTAATTTTCACATCCCTAACTTAAGAAATACTGAGTTTCCCATACAAACTTTCATCCCCTATATCACCCCCTGTAGGATTATTTTTGAAAAAAAAAGTAGCCTATGTCCGTCCCCAGGATACCATCTATAGCCTTGCCAAATTTTATCGAAATCGGTTCAGTGGTTTAGGCGTGAAAAGGTAGGCAGACAGACAGACAGACAGACAGAGTTACTTTCGAATTTATAATATTAGTATGGATAGTATGGATTCTTAAAAGTCACACGACGCACGCACTAATTATTATCCACTACTCATCTATAGTTCAAAATACTACAAACTAACAAGTATAATTCCTTTTAGGTGTAAACTGCGAAACAGTCTTAACAACAGCAACCTGCGCCTCGCAATCCGCCGTCTGCCGCAGCGGTTCTCAATGCGTGTCCGTCAGAGAAGGTGGCTTTGTCTGCCAAGGATGTGCTATAGAAGCTGATCACACCACACCGCTTTGTGAACTGAGGGCTAGGAGCTTTCCTACGGCTTCGTTCTTGACATTTCCTGGGCTGAAGCGGAGGAATAGACTGCATTTGAAGTTGAAGTAAGTATATTTATACCATTCCCCCTCTAAAAAGCTTATTTTATTCACTGAAAACAGTGAATAAAAAGCACTTTTACTCACTGTTTTGATGTTTGAAAATGGAACACACCAATGTATTCGACCACAGATTTAGAGTACCTAGGCTAGATACGGCATGTTATTAGATAGTATGAAAACCGAACGTGTCATTTTTTTATACCTACGATAACTTCACCCCAGCCATTTAGTGATGTGCTCAACATAAACAGAATTGTTTCAATCGCTAAGCGTCACTGAGATATCAGACTTTTTTTAGTACGAACAGTCGAACATGCAGGGCACGCTTGGTCGTGGCTTGCCGTATCTAGTGTAAGTGTAATCTTTGTATTCGACCTATATTGATGTGTTCTAAATTCAATTTGATTGGTCGACATTTTCGACAAGGAGTTTAGCATTAGAATAAAAACTGTTTTGTGTTCTTTGCTGTCCTAAGTAAATTGGCGCTATTTTGAATACTGTAAGTTTTACGAACACAAAGTTTAGTGTTACTTTAATCTTTAATTTTGTGTTTGTTTAGTGTTATTCTAATCGATTAAAAATGCATTCTAGTGATGAAGATGTGTTAACACCTGAGTTTATGAAAGAGAGGGCGGCCGATATAGTGGAAAACTTGCTACCCAAAAAATCACGGCTGGTTTACATCAAAGCCAATTTAAGTTTCCTTTTTCTTCATTATATGTCTATTTTCACTTAAATCTTTCTTTTTCTCGTAGTCATGGTATAAAGTATAGTATGCAACTCTTGAATAAAACGGATTTATATCGAGGGCCATGAATCACTCGCGTCGCTCAGGATTCTAACACTTGAATCACTCGCTACGCTCGTGATTCAATCATCATGAATCACTCCCTACGGTCGTGATTCAGTCGTTAGAATCCTTCACTAGCTCGTGATTCATCTATGGCCCTCGCTTTAAATCCGTCCTTTATTCACTAATTGCATAATATACTATTTTCTGAACTGCTTTTTCTTTATCGGCCGTCGCCTTTATTGAACTATTCTTAACGGTTTTCACGTTATTGATTTATTTAGTTGCATCTACCTACTGTGTAAGTTTGTATGTTTTGACATGGTTTTGACTTTGCACTTAGACCAAATTAAAACCAAGACTTAGCGCTGTCAACAGTGACGTCAGTTGACAGCACTGAGTCTTGGTTTTTTATTTGGTCTGAGATTCTGCAATAAATACCCTTGGTACATTTTACTTGGGCTTAAAGCATTATATAAGGTCCCATTAAAATAGATGGACAAGTTTTCACTACCCATGAATATGAACAACTTTTACTATGGGATTTAAATCGCGAAGAAAAAATCAGTTGCTCCCTACATTTTGACGAGTTTGGTGTAGATAAATGTACTGAACAGCTGTTTTTTTTTTCGCGATTTCTGAGTTAGTCCCATAGTGAAAGTTGTTCGTATTCATGGGTTTCAACACCCTGTGAAAATTTGTCCATCTAATTTTAATGGGACCTTATATAAATAAACAAATGTATATCAAACCGACAAGACGTTAAAGTTCTGTTCAGAGGCCCCACCCCATGCCATCTATCTTACCCAACATTGTCGCCTGCCTGTCCTTGTCACGATAGTGAGCGTTATTCTTATTCATAGTCAGTTTTTACTTCCCCAATGCTATCAACAACATGAAGCACGTATAAAAGATCATTCCTAAATTCTTCCACCAGGTTTGCAACCCAATCCCCGAACGGCCTACTCCTCTACAACGGCCGGTATAACGAGCGACACGACTTCCTCGCCCTAGAGACCATCAGCTCGGGTGCCGGAGTTACGGGTGGCGCCGGGGTTAGGTTCACGTTCGCGCTGGGGGGAAGCAAGCTGGACGTCACTGTGGCCGGAAATGTGGCTGATGGGACCTGGCATACGGTGGAGATCGAGTATTATAATAGGGTGAGTAGTAATGTCTTTGGCGTTATGGCGAAAAAGCCAGCAAAAGTCATGAACATTGGTTAACCATACGAGTACTAAAGACAAAAAAATATTGTGTTTAAAACTGGTTTGTACCTAAACTAGCGTTTACGTGTAGTTTTTGTAAAGTAATCAGCTCCCAATCAATCAGTCTGCCTAACCTTTTCTCAACTGTGTTGGGGTCGGCTTCCAGTCTAACCGGATGCAGCTGAATACCAGTATTTTACATGCATCGACTGCCTATCTGACCTCCACAACCCAGTAACTGTGGGTAATACGATACTAATAAATAATAATAAAGTAATCAGCTCCCAAAATGCAATAAATAATACTAATTGGTGATTTATCAATTTTATTACTGTTTAAATAAGAATTTAAACAATTTAAAGCGTTGAAGAAAACCTAGCATGCTAAATTCCATAAAATCCAGTCTTATTCACAACGTACAGCGTGTATACTATCACAAAACATCAATTTGTGATAGTAAACACGATGTAAGTTTTTTACGTGCCCTTTAGGGCAATCTACAAAGTGTCGTTTTGCATCCTCGTCAAATTCAAGGATGTGGTATAGACCATCAAACCGAACAACTTTTGCCATGACACCAACATCGTAATCGCGAAAAAATAATCAGCAGGCCCACATTTGCGTCGTTACATTTGCGTCGAGTTGGTATTGGCGTTCTTTATGGGACACTTGAAAATTTTTTCGCGAATACGATGTTGGTCCCATGGAGAAAGTTATTCGGTTTGATGTTCTGTACTACACCCTGAAAGACGAGGATTTAAAACGACACGTTGTATATGCCTGTTCCAGTGGCGTAACTACAGGGTGGCAAGTCGGCAAAATGCCACGGGCCCCCAGCCGGAAGGGGCCCCCGGTCAGAGGAGAATCCCAACTCCCAAAACTTAATATTACACATTTAGTAAAAATCCGATGAATTTGCCACGGGCCTCGAACGGTATAGTTACGCCACTGGCCTGTTCCTAGCGTTATATTTAACTTTCTCTCTATAGACTGCTACACTGGTCCTGGACGACTGTGATAAAGCCCTATCTCTGGCTGGAGCTGCGGAATTTGGCCTCAAATACGCGTGCGCTAACTTCTCCAGAAAAGTCTTACCGCAACGATGTGAAATAGCCACGGAGACTTGTCACAGGTAAATATAGTTTCAGCTTTTTTTTTATCGATGCTTAGGCACACCTCCGCCGCGAAACCATAGCAGCAAAACCGCAGTAGTTCCGACATGACTTGTCCGTTGTACGACAAGCGAAACTGCGTGTACTAAAGTACAGATTTGATTATGATTCTATCTTTTTCCCGCGTGATTTGCCCGATCTGCTCGGAAGCCGGTTACACCTCCGCACTCAGCCCGCCATTTTGATGCAGTACCGCGTTTGTTTCGCACGTATCTGTGGTAGTTGACAAGTTTATAAAGTAAAACTTTTTTTATTTTTTGTAAAAAGGACGTTGATTTTTGTGGAGAAACTAATCCAAGAGGTCCGAAGTAGACCTATACTGTGTTTACTAAGTCGAAAGCGACGACATTATGCTCCGAATATTTCGCAGCGGAATTCGTTAAGCGGTTTTCCATCATTACTTTAGCTTTGGAGGTGTGCTATGTGTGTGCCTGCCTTATACTCGAAATCATTAATTTGACATAGTAGCATAGAGGTATGAGGAACAGAGTGTAAAGTTCACTCATCCTCTATAGAAAAATGGAGTATCCTCCGTCCAGACGGGTATTGTCTATGGTGGGCTATGTTGGGACGTTGTATATGCTAGTCGCGCGGTAAATTCTACTTGTGAGATACAGGACTTTTCGTGTCGTCAGTGTGATGCGTAGTTCACATGTGGCGATACTGGCGATGTAGATGCCGCCACAGCAGCATAATTAATTGTGAGTTCCTAAGATGGGATTTCAGAATGAAATCCGAAACCCAAATAAAGAAGGATGGACAAAAATAGCAGCATTTTTTAATTACTTACATATTGCACCTGGCTCAGCCACATAGCGAACTCGATCTTTTCTTCAAAAACGATGCGCTCTGTTTCAAAGCTAAATTACCAGTTTAGTGTAAATAATTAATTATAATGACTGACTGATCTTCAATGACATTATTGAAGACAATAACCTCTTTTTCTTCCAGATTCCTCGACCTAACAGGGCCCCTCCAGATCGGAGGCCTCCCCAACATCCCAAGCAGCTTCCAAGTCAAGAACAAAGACTATCTCGGCTGCATATCAGACCTCTTCATAGACCACAAGTTTATAGACCTCAACAGTTTCGTGGCTGATAACGGGACCTTAGCCGGATGTCCTGAAAAGAGGTCACAGTGTAGTTCCGCGCCTTGTTACAACGGGGCAGACTGTAAAGATCTGTGGGACACGTATCTTTGCGATTGTACTGAAGGGTATACGGGGAAGGATTGTGCTGATTGTAAGTACTCTTAATTTTATGAATTACTAGCTTTTGACGCGGCTTCGTCCGCGTGGTATGTCGATAAAAAGTAGTCTATGTCCTTCCTCAGGGTTTAAAGTATCCCCATACCACATCAAAATTGGTTTAGTCGTGAAAGCGTAACTAACAAACATGCACAAAGTCAAATATTTTCTCTTTATATTATAATATTAATTTAGGTGAAAGACCTGTTGTAATTTTGAAAAAAAATTGGATTAATACCAAAAGACTTGATAAAATTCTAATGTAATGTAGTAGCTGGACTACTGTTCGAAAAGTAATTAGAAATAATCCTTATGAGAATCTTTTTCTATCACACTATCAGAAATTAACAAATACATACAAAAAGGTACAGTCAAGCGCACGTCCACGGTTACAATTTCACTTTGACAGCACCCTTATTTCATAGCGTTTATGGTGATTTTTGTAGTTCAAGTTTTACTGACAAGAGCAGGGGTGGCCTAGTGGTAACAACCCCGACTTACGAGTTGTAGGTTGTAGGTTCAAACCCAGACAGGCGCTTTACTTTGTGTAAATTATTTCATCGCCACTGCTCTCAAAACGGTGAAGGAAAACATCGTGAGGAAACCGGCACGTCCTAGAACCAAAAATTCGAAGACATTTTATTTGTTTATTTTATTTTATTTTATTTTATTGGGACTTATAACAGTTACACGATACAATATTAGTAAAAAAACAAACTAGGATAATAGAGGTAAACATGTAACCCACACCAATGTTCGCGGACTAAACTAATATGATGTAGAAACTACGAAGTAAAACAATACCACGCATCTGCTAGAGGTGATTTAGGTTAGGAAAGGAAAAATTGATAATTATTGTGCAAGCAATTGATTAGCTTAAATTTTGTTTGAGATAGTGAAAATATATCAAGATCGAAAAAGATCATGTGACATCTACCAACCTGCACTGGGCCCACATGGTGGATTACGGCCCACTACCCGTCTCCCGGTCCCAGCAGTGGGAAGATTATAGGCTGATTATGATGATGATGAAGTGTTACTCTTGATACATGCGATTGCTTTGCGAGCCTCATTCTTAAAATATTTCCATACAATTAAACGTAAAAAAAAAGTAAAAAAGGCAAGCCTAAGAAAACCTTCATATGCCCCTAGCGACAAACCCACCATGGCGCTTCAGCGGCGACGGCATGCTATCGTTCAACCCACTGCTGCGCCCCATACAACTTCCGTGGCTGAACGCACTGTCACTCAGGACAAGACAGCAGGACGCCTTCCTCATGTCCATACAAGTTGGACAGAACAGCACAATACTGATCACTGTAAGTTTTGTAGATAGAACCTTATCTATAGCTAAATAAAGATGTAATTCAACTGTTGGAGTGTAATCAATCTGCCTAGGCTTTTCCCAACTATATTGGGGTCGGCTTCCAGTCTAACCGGATGCAGCTGAATACCAGTATTTTACATAGAGCGACTGCCTGTCTGACCTCCACAACCCAGTAACTGGGTAATACGATACCCCTTGGTAAGACTGGTTATCAGACTTTCGGGCTTCTGACGACAGTGACGACCCTTAACGACTGTCAAAGATCCACGAATGACAGCCGGGACCAATGGCTTAACGTGCTTTCCGAGGCACGGAGGAGTCTCGGTATGTAAAGATGGTCACCCATCCACTTACCAACCCCTGATGGATCGACCCGTGCCGCTGTTATTACTTAGCCACGAGCTCCTTAGCTAATTTAACATCTCCAGATATTTCTGCAAAAGAACCCTGACACGACCTGTGTGTGAGGGACTTGTAGATGTTTAGACAACTGGCGAATCCAGGGAGTGGTTTCAGGGGTAATGACCACCCCTAAGCTAGTCCTTGAACCATGGACTTTCTACCAGCCAGCAGAATAGAAATAAGGCACTCCTTATTTCTATTCTGCTGGCTGGTAGAAAGTTACCGTGCTGTAAATAAGTAACATAAACTAAAACTGGATCCGCCATTGCCATATTATCTGCTTTTTCAAGCTAAAATGTGCCACTTAATAGCCCGTTAATGAAACCGACTCCATTTGCATCTTCGTATGTGCAAAAAGAGTCGGTTTACCGATCATCAACGATTGTTTTCGATCGACTTAGGGCCTATTTCACGATGTCCGAATAGCAACTACTTATTTACTTAATAAATTTAAAAATGGAACAGAATTTTTAGGAAATTATCTGCAAAGTAAGGAATTAGGAACTTAATCGTAAGTGGTGAAATAGGCCCTTAACATTATTTTTCTTCTGCAGTTAAAATCCGGCCACCTCCACTATTCATACAACGGAGAATCCATGTTCCTACCCACAACCACTCTTTCCGATGGCCAATGGCACCGCATAGACATCAAATGGCTGGGCACCGATATATCCGTCAGTGTGGACTACGGACTAAGGACTGTCCTGCTGCCGATGTTAGCCAATAAGATTCAAGGACAGTATATTGGCAAGATTCTGATTGGTGGACCGGATAGCACGGCGGGGTTGCTTGCGTCAGAGGTTGGGTACTTTGAAGGATGTATTCAGGTTAGTGTTGGTTTAATTTCTTTTGAGAAAATTTAAAAAATTGTGTCAAGGTTTCTCCTTTCTGATTCTTTTTCAATTGGATTTTCAAATCACGAGATTTCTTTTTGCTAGACTAGATGCCGAAAGTAATGGCGCTAGGTATTTTAATTGAGAGTTTTGTTCTGAAAAATACAATAGACAGATAGAGTATGTACTCTTTAATTTACACCATAACAAAATTATAAAGAAGAACTTTGTACAAGGTGTAGCTTAAATTAAGCACCTCTTTAGGGGTCATTCTACTCATTATGAACAACTTTTACATTCAAAACATTTACGTCCGCATAACTCGTCAAAATGTAGGGAACAGAGGGCTTAGTGCGAGTTTTTATACTTACTCGATCACGAAACTGAAATGAGCGCCGTCTGGTGACTATAATGGGAGTCCTAATTATTCCATACAAATTGACGTAAGGTAACGTTAACGTAAACGCGATCGAATAAGTATAAAACTCGCACTAAGGCCTCAACTGATTTAATTTTTTCGCGATTTTGGGTTTGGTTCCATACTAAAAGTTGTTCATAATAATGAGTACAATGACCTCTTAAGAGGTTCTGCGTTATTTCAGTTAGGTACACGTTGTAGGTATATAATAATATTTTTTTAGGACGTGCGAGTGGGAACAGCCCAGTCTCTCCTCAACCGGCCTACAGTCAGAGAAAACGTGAGGGACGGATGTCAATCGCGCTCCGATTGTATGCTGTCCATCTGTCCACCTTATGTAAGTAACATGTATTAGACTGTTTCATTTCTACTTTGTTGTGTAGGAAATAAAGCCACTAGACATTGATAGTGAAAACGAATTTGTTCGAAACTTCAGAGATGTAAAAAAAAATCTAAACTCGTTATTTCAAGTACCTTCACTTCACCAGCAGCTGTTGACCCCGCAATCAGCTGTAGTTAGGGGGTGTTCATGCCGTTCAGAGCTGAAAATACAGGGAGGGGTCTGGCAACATTTCACAAATTATTTGCGAAAAGGGATGCAAACTTCTTCCTGTAGCTCCATCTCTCTTTCACCGAAATAATTTGGCTCCTCAACATACTCTTAAGTAATAATAACATTCACAGAGCACATGCGTATCATCATGGGACAACACAGAATGCGTGTGTTCCCGCGGCCGAGTGGGGCCGCAGTGCATGCCCGCATGCGAGCTGCAGCCGTGCGGGCAGCATGCGGTGTGCACGCATCACGATACTGACAAGGGGTATAGTTGTAGCTGTGACGACGGGTATATGATGACTGGTGAGTATATGTAATATGTAAAAGACAAAACAGCATAGAGAACTATAATCCAGCTAGATCAGGCCGATTTATTACTCATAAAAAATTATATTATTGTCTATAATGTAAATTTTTATGAGTAAATACCAAAATAACTGTAAAAAAATAGCATACATACTTATAAAATAATACCAATGATCTAGTGCATGGTCGAAAAAAAATATAGTTATTTGATTTAAATTCAAATCAAATCAAATAATCTTTATTGCAGATCATACAGATGGTAAGTAATATTTTTAGAAACAATTATGGACCCTATCGGGCACAGCAAGCTTAGTAAGAGCGAGAGAGGAAGAGCGCTTTTATAATTTTCCTTTATTTATTAATGATTTAAATTATCACTCATTTATTTATTCTCTGTATATATGTATTATAACAATAAGTCTATGTATTATAATATTTATTATGTATTTCGTTATTACTCATTAAAATAATCACGAAAAATCTGTAGAAATGCGACGTTGCCAGCCCGCGTGGGATAAACGCACTGGAATATGACCATATTTGCTGTACCGCTTGTCCTCCTACTGTCGTGTTTTCTAGCATCTGGTTGTGTGGAGGCTGGCATAGAAGAATGTCCAGGCGGCTGGTGGGGAGGCGTGGCGGGCGCGTGCGGCCCGTGCGACTGCGACGCCGCCAGAGGGTACCATCCGCACTGCCATGCCACTACGGGCCATTGTCACTGCAAGGTAATCAGTCTTCTTTTACAGCCTTTTATGTTACACTACAAGATAAAGGTCGGCCATTTCCTTTTGAGATAAGCACAGCAATGTGTTATCCGACTGCTGGGTAATGGTAACTCAAAAGGCTAATCAAGATCTGGCTCTTGTGAAACAGGAACTCCTAGTACAAGAGCCAGGGCTACACAGATGTTTGTGAGTTTTAAATGTAATTTTTTTTATTTATTTATTTATTATATTTAGTTCAGACACAGAGATCCATATTTATGTTAGTAGGTATACTTAGAAAACTATGTTAGTAACCAAAGATAGTACTCTGACAAACATACAAAATGCCACAAACACTTAAACAAAAATATTGAAGTAGGGGTCCTGTACTTGTCTAACATCAAATTGTAAATAAAGAAATGTTTTTTTTTAAACAATATACTTACAAGAAATTATAATAAAAACCAAACAAAATTAACAGATTAAAAATTGCCAAAACGTTGTTGATTAATACTAACAGTTTACTGACTTGTAAAAGCGGCAACGGCGCGCACGCGCTAGCAGCAGTATAATTTACATGAAACCAAAAAATAGGTAGGTACGGTCAGCAGCAGAAGTCGGTTAACACTGCTACTTTTTGACATCATCTAAATTAACACTAAAAGTTAGTTTTCTTTAAAATTTACATCTTTTTTTCCGATTTTAATGAAGTTTTCTAAATCTTAATTATTGAGAAAAATACCTTTTCTCAATAATTAAGATTTAGAAAACTCAAATGCTAATGGACTTTTGTTGCTGACTGTACCTACCGCGACTAGAATGTTTCTTTTTATTGTATATTTTGAAAGAACGTCATGTTTCAATTAATGTGATAACCTTATCGCCACTCTGCATATTAATCCCGAATCCAAAAGCTTTTCGACATTTTATTGTGGATTTAATTTTATTGTATGTTTGACATATTTTGTAACATTGAATTATTGACTATATTTTGCACTGACTCTAATTTTATTTAAGAAACTGACATTAAATAAGTTATAATTGCCAATTTAATTAATAACATATTATTATAAACATTTTGTACGCCGAGTGAGGCAAAACATGTTGGTCCAATAAAAATATTTTAGAGGCATGAGGAACAGGGTGTAAAGTTCACTCATCCTCCATTGAAAAGGGAGGATCCTCCGACCAGACGGGTGTTGTGTCTGGTGGGCCACTGCCCGACGGTTGATGTCGGGACGTTGTAATGTATATGCTAATCGCGTGGTAAACTCTAATTGCGCGATGCAGGTTTGCGTGACGTCATGTCATTGATGCGTAGTTCATATGTGGCGATGTAGATGCCGCCACAATATGTTTCCATCAATATGTGCATTCATGTATAATGTTACACATGTTTTAACAAATAAATTTAGCTTTATCTTTAAAATATTTATCAAATCTCTTTCTGAACAGGAGAACCACTACAAACCCGAAGGCTCAGCTGACTGTCTGCCCTGCCAGTGCTACGCGGCCGGCTCAGTGAACAGCTCGTGCGAAGTACTGACCGGCCAGTGTCACTGCCGCGCCGGCGTTATAGGACGCGCGTGCGATTCGTGCGCGAATTTGTATGCGGAGGTCGCGCCTAATACTGGCTGTGAAGGTAACTATCAAGTTTTGGGAACACAAACCCTTTTTTTTTTGTTGTGGATGGGAAATTATCAAATGACTTCTCCCGCTCTGGACGGAGCGGGATGGCATGTCAGACTTTTATTGACTAAAACCCCAGGTGGATTTTAGTCAGTAAAAGTCTGTTCCTTCAGTTGCCTGTGCCAGGGCCACGGTATCTCTTTCGAACATCCCGCGACCCCGGGGGAACACAAACCCAACGTCGTATATGATAAAGTTCAAATTCCATTGCAACCGAAAATTAAGAACCTTTAAAAACAAACGTTGAATTAAAAATCAACTTAGATTCCATAAAGTTAGAGTAGCAATAAAAAAAAAATGAAACAAAGAAGAAAGATACGAGTCACCTTGTGTGTAGCAATTACTGATATAGCTAACAATCAACTACTTATAGCATTATTGAGTAAACGAATTTCTTATTATTATTATGTCTTGACAATTCTCGGGACCCTGGAGTCCCGGACCTTTAGAAGGCGTACGAGGGGCCAAAGCCAACTCGCAGAGGCCCGTTAGACGCTTTCAATGAAATGAGGCACCAACCGACGATTATCCCTGTACGCAATTGGAGTATGGATTTGAGTGGCTAAAGTGGACTGGTTGCCTAGAACTATGAAAGGACTATGGCCCCTGCCGGATCAATGTTTTGTAATACACGGATAAAATGGCACGGGGTGACTTGCACACACAATAATGGGCCCCCGAAAAGGTGGCTAGCACATAGTGTCGTAGCGGCAAGGGGGCAACATGTCCTGAGGTGCTTGTGAGGAGTGGAGAGGTATCCCACGGTTCTCAGAACAATCCCAGAGCCCGGGAGATGGTCAAGATCCCTACAAACACTTACTGGAATACTTCTTTCCTCCGAGCACGTTTGCTCTTGCGAATCTCCACTCAAACCGGCCAATAAAGGCAAGAAAGAGGTGGGAGCTCTGTTCCTCGTCAGTGTTCACTCCAGCCGGCCAATAAAAGCAAGCGAGAGGTGAGGAACAAGACTTCTCCCGGGAGATAGGGTCCGTGGGGTCGCTACTACCCCACAGCTCGCCACATGCTGCCCTGCGGGTTTCTGTATCTCTCTTAGTCTGGCTCCTCATCCTAGACCTGTTCCGGCAAAGTGAACTCTACCGGCACAGACCTAAAATTCGGAGCGCGCAAGCCCCACCACGACGTCAACGTATTATTATTTGTAAATATTTTGCTTAAATTAACCAGAGATTTGTAACACATGATAGTCGATACGTGACCCAAAGCCTCAGATAAAAGAAACGTCCTGGAAGCATGAAAACCTAGTTTATTTCTATGTTAATTTGAGTAAATCATCAATCAGCTTCAGTTCAATACAGTTTATATCATATTCTTTCAACAGTTGTCTACGATGGATGTCCTCGGTCTTTCTCACACGGCGTCTGGTGGCCTCGAACCAAGTTCAGAATTGAAGCCGTAACCGACTGCCCTGCTGGTAAGTTACACATGCACACTATAGTGGACGAGTATTCATGCGATGGGAGCTCAAATTAAATATTATACATAAGAATAAACTGCACTACCACTAGGCTAAGTTTATTGTTACTAACACCTATGAATATTATTTATGAATCCGAAATACTTAAATATATTTGATTTGATACTCTACATTAGGGATCACCAATTAGTTACATTGGGGGTCCGTTTTCTTAAAATATTAAGACGGTCGCGGTTTGGTAGACGATTACTCGCAAAAGAGATTTTTAAAAAGTTGAAACGAAACCATAATATTCTTTTATTAAGTAATATTGAACAAATGTTATGAAATGAACAAATATAAAGAAAAACGAAGAATACAGAAGCGCATTCCCTTTTCTGGTTTAATATTTTGTCCTTTTTCATTTAGGTACAAGTGGTAAAGCAACCCGCATGTGTGATGAAACTCAAGTGGTACCGTGGCAGGAGCCTGATATGTTTAATTGCACCACATCTACCTTCTATCAACTGAGGAAACAGGTATTTATAGACAAACATAATCAAACTTTATAAACGGTACAGCAATACTTTTGTCTCAAATCTAAAGAAAGATGTATCTACGCTATCATGGCTATTCAACCATTCAAACCAGTAAGTTCTCATCAAAAAAGCAACCACGAGCATCGAAACTTCAGGATTTTCAGTACACACTGCACATTTGACGAATGATTATACAATCAGTCTGTATTTGGATTTAGAATCTGAGATAATTATCAAGTTGGAACAACAAACTTGATGTCCTAACAAAGTTCAAATTCCATTGCAGGCAAAATGTATTTAGGCCCTTTTTATCATCCAAAAATCAACTTACTACAGAACGCTGAAGTTGATAGATGATAAGTGGCTATGATAATATTTACATAATTTAAAAGCTACCTCTATAAGGCATCAAAAACATATAAGTCCCAATAAGAATGGAGTATTTGGGCCGTTTGAGGTTTTCTGCAACTGCAGCAGCCGCCCCAGCACGCCCCGCCGTGTTAGGAAGATGGGATGGCGCGAGGTTGTCGACACAGGTTACATCCCACGCCGAAGCCCAACGAAGGCATTATGGTCATTCCGTCTGATCTGTAAATTAATGAAGTGGCAATGAATGTAAATTATATAAGAATAAGATTCTGAATTTAAGTAATTTGACGCTTACCTAATAAGCATTTCATCACAACCTTTTTCACAGCTAAGCAAGATCGAAACCGGCGAGTTATCAGTGAATACATTCGTGGGTGTCCGTCTAGCAGCCGACCTGATGTCTGCTTGCGCCAACACACCACTTCTTTATGGCGCTGATGTTCTGGTAGCCGAGGGCATACTGTTGGAACTGCTGCAGTATGAGATGAGGCAGGCAGGATTGAATCTCACGCATAGCCAGGATAAGGATTATGTGCGGGTGAGTGGACTATCGTATATACTAAAATAACTACTGTATGGAACTGAAGTCCTGGTAGCCGAGGGCATATTGCTGGAACTGCTGCAGTGTGAGGTGAGGCAGGCAGGCATGAATCTCACGCACAGCCAGGATAAGGCGAGCTGCTGAGTCTGGTGGTGTGGCGGCTGAGTGGCTAAAATAAACAGCAAGGTATCTAAATTTACTAGCAGCTCTAAAGGTTTAAAGAATCTTTAAATTATAACTAAAGTTCGTTTTTTAATCTCAGATAGTAATTTGACTTTTCAAAAGTTGCATTGCATGTCATTGTACGAGTATCATTTTTTATTTCATAGTTTGACATTTGCACCTGCCAAATTACTATACATATGATGAGATTTAAAAACGAACTATACCAATTTTTTTTTTCGCCACTCACTGATTGAAAATCAGAACGTCCCTACCATAACCTTGTCCCGAGCTGCAGTATGACAACTCGGGACATGACAATTTTAGACACATGATGAACAATAATCTTTCCAGCCCTTCATTTTACTTATAAGTATTGCATTTTTTCGCCTATGGTTGCCTATCAATAAATAAGGAATTTCATAGCGTCTATGAAGTATTGCATTTTTTCGGCTATGGTTGCCTGTCAATAAATAAAGAATTTCATAGCGTATATAAAGTATTGCATTTTTTCGTCTATGGTTGCCTGTCAATAAATAAGGAACTTCATAAGCGTGCTTATGTCAAAAGTAAAATAAATGGTTGGAAAGAGTATAATAGAGCTTAGCGAGAAAGAGTAAAGTACTAAAACATTATTTTCACTTTCATATGTTGCCCTACCTAAAACAATGTTTCAATGTTTTCAGAACGTAATAAAATCTGCCAACACAATCCTGGACGCTCAGTACTCCAATGAATGGCGTCGCATTCGAGAGCTGACGGGGCACGGCATGGAGCTATTACTGCAACGGTTCGACAAGTACATCGCAGTACTCGCGGAGAGCCAGCACGACACCTACACCAGTCCCTTTGAGATCAACACTAACGATTTAGGTGTGTATTTTTAATTAGAGAGACGTGAATAAAATATTGCCGCCATTTAACCAGTTCTAAAATCTAAATTAGATACTAGAACTTCAAATCTAACGAAAGAAAGTAAATAAAATACTATATTTATTACTATACTTAGGAATAATAAGCCCACACTGAATACTAATGAATGAAGTATAATAACAGCAAATAAAAAAATCCCTGCCTACCTTATTATTAGACACTTTTATAAAACGTTTATATTCCACTTAACCAGTCTCTTCAACTTAGGTATAGAATAGAAGTTAGTAATAAAGAAGATGAGTCCCTTTCCCTAAAGCTCCATTTAGACGGTGCAAGTTTATTGCCTATGGCATACCATAAAATTGAAGGGCAATTAACTGGCACCGTCTAAAATAACACGTACAATATTGTTGCACGATACAGGCAAGTTATTTGCCGTTCAAAACTGGTATAGGTGTCGGAAAACAGCATGTACAATAAAATTACACGTGTAATAAAATCTCATTCAATTCTGGCATGAAAATTTTCTATCATTCAAACATGAGCATAAGAAACAAGACGTTCAATGAAATTTAATGAAATATTTGGCAGCGCAAATACGTGCAACTCTGTGCGAGGCAAAACTTGCGTGCAATAATCGCCTTGCAATTTTATTGAATGGCAAAACTTGCTTTCAATTATTGTACGCCATTTTATGGAAATCGGACTCGTGTAATAAACACTTGCATGCAATTCTTGAATGGCAATAAAATTGAACGTGCTTTTGCTCATGCAATTATTGCTCTTAAACGTTCCAGAAACTTGCACCGTGTAAATGGAGCTTTAGATTTTATAACGAAGTTATTCTCTTTCAGTAATCGGCGTCGACATAGTAACAGCAGAATCGATCTACGGATTCGAACCAACCCAACTAAATCGGTACAACATAGAGTCATACACGACCGAACGCGTTGTACTACCCGACACATCAACCTTCATACACTCTCCCATACAAACGCCTGTATACCATGCTAATGGCAAGATTAACAAGCATAGGAAGCCATCCAGTCCCACCGTGTCGTTCCCGAAGTATAATAACTATGTGAAGAGCAAGAATAAGTTTGATAAGTATACCAGAGTACTGTTGCCGCTTGATCTACTTGGAATAACTAATAGTAATATTCAAGGTGAGTTAGTTTTGTTTTCATATTATATTGTTCAGAAATAAATTAATTTTGTATTTCAAGAACTTTTACACAACGGCCGAAATATCGTGACAAGTCCGCAAGCTATACATTTCCAGTATAAGCTGATCTCTGAAATGCGAGATCAACTTATACTGGAAATGGCTGGAAAGGCTTGTTATGTAACCGTGTGTACAAACACCGCTAAAACATTTCATAACTCTATTCTTAACTTTCTGTTTCCTGAGTGACCTCGCTTGACAATATCTTCTCATAAGATTTTATCACGGCATTAAAACATCCAAATCCTTCCAGAAAACCTGGACCTCAACTACGAATCCCGCGCCGTGTTCTCGTACCTACAATACTCTCGCAACACGTCACAACTGATGCCGCTCCGTATGGACGAGTCCATCAGTCAGCGCTGGGGCGTCAATATCACAGTGGGTTCGCCCATCATACAGCTGGCCTTGTTTGTGCCCGAGTATGTGTGGACCAAGGAGGCCAGTGAGGAAGATAACTCGCTGGAGAGTAACATGGATGATGTTGAAGGTGTGTATTGTATGATTAACGTTATGGGGTATTAGGATGTGCATCTCACAGTTTTACTTCTTAGTGTGGTGGCATCAACCGTCGGGCAGTTGCCCACCAGACACAACACCCGTCTGGTTGGACGATCCTCCCTTTTGAGAGCGAAGAGAGGCATGAGCAACAGTATCATAATCCCGAATTTTAAAATACCGATGGACGAAATCCCGAAAATTGAAACGCCGAATGCTTGTTTGGTCGAAAGTTTAAAATCCCGAAAGTTCATTTGCTCGAAAGTTTGGTTTTCGTCAGCAGATCGACGGATTTCCTATTTCTGTCTGCAGGGTTTAAAGGAACCTAACTAACCGAACTTCGGGGTGGCCCTGATGTCGACCGTCTAAGGTTACTTATTTTTTTATACCGGGGGTACCTGATCCCCGGCCTGCTGACGAAAACCCTAACCTTAGATGGTCGACATCAGGGGCACCCCGAAGTCGGTTATTTAGGTTCCTTTAGCCCTGCAGACAGAAATAGGCGCCTCTGCGCGGGGCTCCGTCAATCTGCTGACGAAAACCAAACTTTCGGGCAAATGAACTTTCGGGATTTTAAACTTTCGGCGTTTCTATTTTCGGGATTTCGTCCATCGGAATTTTAAAATTCGGTCTTTTAAAATTCGGGATTATGATACGTACCCGTTGCTCATGCCTCTATACTGAAGACCCCGACGTGATTAGCCCCGGGCCCCGTGGCATTAGCTTAATTAGCCACTAACGATCCCACTGGTGGGCTCAGGCTGCCTCTCTGTGAGAGTTAGTGGACAGTAATCCACCAAACAGGCCCAGCGCTGTTTTGGAAATTAGACTTATACGAGACGTAACTTATTTAAATAACGCACAACCTCTTAAGGAGTCATTGTACTCATCATTGTGAACAACTTTTACTATGGGACCAAACCTGAAATCACGAAAAACAATCAGCTGTCCTACATTTTGACGAGTTATGCGAACATAAATGTAGGTATTTTTTACATGGGACCTGCTCCGAATAAAACAAGAATCATTCAAATCGGACTACTCTGTAAAAAGTTATGTGTCGACTTTTTTTTAACCTCGTCCTGTTTTTTCGACAGTTAAAATTTACTAGACGTTCCTCAAATTCTGCAATCAACCATGATTATTTTCAACAGGCATAATCTACGCAAACAAAGGCAACACACACCACCAACAAACCAACCACGTTAACCCGAACAGCCAATCAAAAAACACTTGGCCCCTCGAAGACACCCAAACCCACGACAACCACGGCCCTGTCCTCATACAACCAACGTTCAAAAAGCAAGAAAAATCGTTCACCAACGACAACTTAGAAGAAAACGAATCATCTTACGTCGCAGAAAAATTAGAAGACAATGACGGGCCCAAAGTAATGGCCCTGATAATGGAAAGTGGGAATTTGACAAAGGATGGTGTGAAGAAGAAGTTGGTGTATAAGAGCTTGAGTGGGATTCGATTGAAGAGACCCATTAGGCTTCAGATGTGGCTGGATATTGATCGGGAGACGTTCGGCTCTAGGACTAACCCGCAATGTGTACATTGGTCTACTTTAAGAGGGTGAGTTGGTTTTGACAGATTTTATAAATATTCAATTATGTATTGTTTTTTTTTTTGCTTTGGTTTGAGTGTGTTTAGGGATGATGACTAAATTTTTTTTTTGTCCTTTATTTAGATTATTTAAAAAATATTGGACACGTATTTTTTCTTTTTTTACGCAATGAAAAGATTACGGCGATATATGTCATTGAGTATAAATGTGGCATGACGTCACTCCTTGCTTGATTGTTGACGTAGTTTATTATATTGTGACGCAGCGAGCCCCCACTCCCCAACTTTAATGCGTTGTATCTAAGTATTTTTTTATTAATATGATAAAGCAAAAAAAGACGTATAGACGTGTCTAATATTTTTTATTATCTGACTGACGGACTAAATAGAATTCCTTTTTTTTCGCAGGCATCATCCCTCTTCCACCTATTATAAAAACTGCAATACTTTTTAAAAACCTTTAATACTGGGTGAAATGGGTGAAAACTACCGTCGATTTTCAGCTTCTAAGTGCTATTCTGTAAAAATCTCACCGAAAACTTAGGCGAAGTGAGCGTGAAGTGAGGTATCTATAGTGGCAATCTCTAGCATCAGCAGTGCGATTCTGTAACCATGTCACCGTGAAAACTTAGCTGAAGTGAGCGTGGAGTGAGCTGTCAATAGTGTCAATTCCTAGCAAAAACAAACTCACTTCACCTAAGTTTTCACGGTGAGATTTTTACAGAATCGACCGGCAGGTGCAATGACAGCTCACTGCACCTACGTTATCACGGTGAGATTCTTAAAGAAATGCATTACTGTATTTGATTATGTTCCAACGCATAGACCAGCCTGTCTTCAAATAATTTTATCATTAGAGACCGATTTTGTCCGTTCAATTGGCGTAGTGGCTTAGCGAATAGCTGACGAGAAATACATGAACGGCATAAACCCCACTTTGAAATGGTTATATGGTAAATCAATCATTTATATCGCTGTCTCCCATTTTGTCAACGGTATTCGTTTATCCCAGGTCTGGCGAATGGTCTCGCGTTGGATGTCACACAGAGATCGACTACGACTGGTCACCGTACTCCAATGAACCACTGCTTATCAACTGCACCTGCAATCACCTGTCTACATTCGCTGTATTGGTTGATGAGGTTGATATTGAGGTAAGTTTCTTGTTTCTATATCGTAATTTTGAACTTACACAATATGCAAAGAATTGTTGATCCAAAAGTAACACACACACACTCGCACCTTATTTTGTCTAAGTTTACGGTCTCAGCAGGGTTCGAATATTGCAAATTTCTAATATATTAGATAAAGGAAAAAAAAACATCACCAAATTGTGACTTGAAGTGCGGTAGTTCATTGAATTGTTTTTCCAACTATAGTACTCACGAACTATATTATGCAAGTTCTAATGTAATCGTGACAAAATAAAACTGTGCTTGCCAATAATTCCTCTTATATTCAGCTCTTAACAGACTTCTGATCGCCTTAACCTGGGTACATATCTTTTGTCCCTACAGTTCATCCCAGAACCCTCACTCCTGGAATCAGTAACATCATACACAGCATTCAGCATATCTCTGCCACTTCTCCTAATCACCTGGACAGCTCTGTGTCTAATGCGTGGTGGAGCCGCCACCGTCTCCAACTCCATACACAAGCACCTCATCTTCTGCGTGTTTATGGCTGAACTGCTGTACCTTATAGCTTTGAAAGCCAGGAGCTCTTTGGTACAGAATGAGGTAAGTCATTATGATAATAAAGCACTTATAAGTACGCTACTCATGACCTAATTTGTGTGTTTTGTTCCGATTACGTTCGCACCGCGTTAAAAATTTCATAAAATAACTTAATTATTATTAACGATAACTCTGTTAAACAGAGGTATAATAGGCGGCACGAAACTTTAGCGCTGACCTTGAATTACTTTAAGCGATTTTGGACCTTACTCCTTAGACAATACGTATTCTCAAACAACCCCCACTACTCCGCGGATCGCTAAAGATTCGTGCCGGCAGTTATAAGGTAATGTTATGAATTTTTACCTGCCGGTATTTAAAGACCTGCCCTGAAATGCCCATTTTTGGTAACATTTGTGTGATCCCTCGTTCAGTTCCTGTGCAAGCTGATGGCCATGTCGCTGCACTACTGGTGGGTGTGCGCGCTGGCGTGGTGCGCGTGCGACGCGTGGCAGCTGCGGCGCCTGGTGCGCGAGCTGCGCGACGTGAACCACGGCGGGCTGTGCGCGCAGCTGGCGGCCGCATACGCCGCGCCCGCGGTCGCGCTAGCCCTAGCGGCCAGCCATCATCAGCATCAGTATGGGAACGCGCTGTTGTGAGTCACTTTATTTAAAACTAACTTGCCGTGCCCAACGTCGCCCGGGTGAATTTCATGTCTCTATCTCCAGTGGTTTCGGCTGTGTGTTGTATGTTTTCATACAAAAATACCATCCGAATTGCCCTCTTTTCCGCTGAATTTAAAAAAAATCTGTCATACAAACCTCGTTCTGCCAATTACAATTATGTGCCATGTTTTATCCTTTCTGTAGGTACTAATATAATAACGAAGTAATAGCGCAAGCGGGCGATGCGATGAGACGCGGTGGGTCGGGGGCCAAGGGCTGCCGCTCGACAAGAACCGAACATTACCGAAAAGAGCCGAACTGTGCATGTTTAGGTCAGCGAGGATCCATTCCGCGCAGCTCAGAGGCTTTCATGATCACAGATATTATTGGTGTCTTACGACTTCCACATAACTAAGTCGCGGGCAGAAGCTAGTGCAAAATAAAGATTATATTCTATCATAACTCCTTATTTATCCATACAGTTGCTGGGTAAGCTGCCACGAGCCAGTAGTATGGTGGGTGGTGATACCAGCGGCAGTGTATGCTAGTGCAGCATTAGTGTTCCTGGCGGGGGCCACCCGAGCTGCCTTCACTGTACGAGATCATGTCATAGGCTTTGGGAACTTGAGGTAATTGGGATTTTCCAAATACAGAGCAACTTTTATTATAAAAACAAAATTATATTCTGGCAACACCTTTGATGCATAGTGTTATGTTGAAACTTATGTGCACTACATTATTGTGTAATTTGTTGTTGTCTTTTTTTTACATAATTTAATTCAATATTCATTAATATTTTCTGCTAATTAAGTTGAATCAACCGCGTCTTACGAGTGTAGGTTGTAGGCTCGAACGCAGGCAGGCGGTTTACTTTGTGTAAATTATTTCATCACCACTGCTCTCAAAACGGTGAAGGATAACATCGTGACGAAACCGGCATGTCCTTGAACCAAAAATTCGAAGACATGTGACATCTACCACACTGGGCCCTCGTGGTGGATTACGGCCCTCTCCCTCTCACCGAGAGAAGGCCTGTGTCCCAGCAGTGGGAACATTATAGGCTGATTATGCATGATTATGCTAAGTTGAATATAGTTGCACATCAAAAGTTCCTTTCTAAAGTTAAAACAATTTAAGAAGTCCGATTTGACATGATGGTGGGTGTCCCTCTTTGTCCCGCTATGTTAGTCTCTCTTTGGCATATGAATCGATATGGGCTGTCAAAATGAACCTATTATTTTGTTACGACTTTAGTGATTAGTCTACTTGTTGCCTTAAAACTTTTATTAATATATCCTTGTACATTTCACACAACGCCATCTAGTCCCAAGCTAAGTACATTTTTTTTTTGTAAATACATACATATTATAGATAGAAAAACACCCAGACTCGGAACAAATACTTGTAGGTCGCACAAATATTTGTTCCGTGCGGGAATCGAACCCGCGACATGCTGCGCAGCAGTCAATCGCTCAACCACTGCGCCAACCGTGTCGTCAAACCTATAAAACTATAAACTCTTATTAATGAGTCTCTTTTTGTTCACGAACTAGAATGCTACTAGGCGTCAGCGTAGTCTGCTTGCCTCTTGTCTGCGTGTCGTGGGCAAGTGCGTTACTGCTGGGCAGCGAGGCGGGCTCCCGGCGCGACGCGCTGAGCGCAGCGCTGGCGGCCGCGGTGGCGGCGCATGCAGCCGCTGCAAGTCTGGGCTATATCGCATTCAATATACGGGTCAGAGATAATTTGAGGAGGTGAGTTACGTGTACCGGTTCCCTTGGTAACTAAACCTGGTAACCTGACTGTTGAATACTGACTTACAAATTAAACACACTACACATTACACTTAAACATAAAAAATGGCTAAATGTAGCCATTTTTTATGTTTAAGTGGCAATTTGTAAGTCAGTATTAGGTTGTATGTTTAATAACCTTTTGACCGCTTGTGGTTATTACTTGAACAGCTTGTGGTTTGACTGGAAGCCGACCCCAACACAGTTGGGAAAAGGCTAGGCAGATGATGAGGTGATATGTGGTTATTACTTGAACAAACTTGTCTTTATTAAGATTTTATTTCATCGTCACATCGTATTACATCAATCTTTAAAAATCCCAACATTGACTTCGATAACATCCAACAAGATTAACTTTATAATCTGTTTCAGGACGGTACTAAGATGTTTGGGCAAGAAAGTACCTCTAGTCGACACATCAGTCATAATCAGCAGCAGTGCTCAAAACTTATCACAAGTCAACAGGTAACTTACACAAACTAATTTCAACCTTATTACATTGGCATGGCTTGAGTTAAAAAGTATACTGTACACAAGCTCATTTAAAGCAAGGCTCAAGACATACCTGTTGGATAGATGTCTCTACTCATTAGATGATTTGTAATGTAATGATTTGTTTGTCTTAGCTCTTAAAACTGACATGTAGATGTTAAATTATTGTGTTGTGTTCAGACTTTTACATTTTTATTTTTATTATTTTTGATTATTTTAAATTGGTAATTAATTGACATGTGATTTATAATTTGTTTCTATGGTATTTTAATTTATGACTGCATGGTATTTTTAGATTTTTTTATCTTTTATTTTTTAATCTATAGGATATAATGTTTTCTAATTTAAATTGTTTTGTGTGCATTTTTATTATTTTATATTTGTACATTTAATACTTATGTTTCATGCTGGATAATTATTCGAACGCAATGTATATTGTTACTGAATAAACAAATTGAATTGAAATTGAAATTGAATTGACAATATATACATTTTCCAAAATATCTTTTATCAACTTTTTAAGCCCATTCTTACATCTAGGCAAACTAAATTCAACTTTATAACCTACATGTTAAAGTCGAAATTTAAACGTTATATTTTCTTAGGTCTGCCTTGGCGTATCACAGTAGCACGGAGCCAGGACGTCAGATGAGGAACATCGGGATATCAGCGTCATCTACCACTTCTAGATCTACTACTAAAACTAGTTCTAGTCCTTACAGGTAAGCACTACATTTACTTAATATGAGTTTTATAACTTATCGACTTTTTTCTTGTTTTTAAAAGAATATTAAATGTAGGAAATTCCTCACCCTATCATATGTATTTGTCAACCAATCACAAGAGCTCTTTCTAGTCGCAATCTTATCTCGGCGACAAGTGGCGTTTATTATACACGTGAGGCGATCTTGGCGATTTTTCGAACCCCCTCTGCCCTAGGTGAGATGTCGTGAGATTTGTTTCGACTCCCCATCTAAACTCACGTGAGATTTTTTAAATAACTACGTATTTTTAGTGTTAATCGGTGAGTAGGATATTATTGGGCACGCTAATCCACACCTGCCGTTCCATCGGCTCACTCTGTTCGCCTCGTCACTCTCGGTGGGATTAGAATGCCCACTAATATAAATGAAATCCTAATGTGGTTTAGCGCCTATTCCACCGATCGGAAGGTGAAATATGAAATCCTGCATCATATGGAGGTAAAATAATGGAACGGCGCCTACTCCACTTCGGCCTATTCGTCGCGATGAAACAGAAACATTTGTCAGTGTGGTTTGGGCGCTACTCCACTTTTTGAATCACTTTTGGTTGCGAATGGAACGAAAGTGGTTTAGAAATAGCTAATAACATAAATGATGGATCTACAAACTTTGCGGTTTAAGCCCTATTCCACTTTTAAAATCTTATTTGGTTGCATTAGGTCGATCCCTGCGAATCTACCGTTTACCGTTATGTAACTAAAAGTTAAACTCTTTTAGCTGTTGGTCTGAAAGTTTAATAAAGTGAACTATTTGTTTATAGTGACTAATGAATACCGATGTTTTACCTCGATCAACTACAGCAGATTCTCGGATTGACCACTAAGCCACTACTTTGGTTGTCAAGTTTTATAACAAGAAGTTTCACACACAGTTTGTTAACTAATCGAACTATATGAAAATAGTAAGCTAAAATTCAGGACAGATTGCCTCTTGTCTCTTCATAAAGCAAGAATAAGCATACACCTACAGGCATACACACATTCTATTTCTATGACCCCAGATTGGGGTACCAAGGATATCTGAACTTTAGGATACCGTAAACATTAAACTAAAATATGGGACAGTTTGTCTCACGTCTCTCCACGAAAGTAAGAAATAGCGCACATTCTATTTTAGTGACCAGATTGGCTCGAGGACATCCAAATTTTAATTTAAAATTAAATTCAAACAGACGATACAACCTAACCCGTACATACAAATAATGTATTGAGTAGTTCTCTCACATTCTGCTGTCGGAGCATACTGCTGGCTTCGCATACTTATACACTTGCCGTTTCCCGTCTAAACTGCCGTATAGCCAATGTCAAAACGGTGTTGCGCCGTTCAACGGTTCGCCGCTGCACTGTACTCATTCGTGAACCGCCTGACGATAAACGTATCAGGCAGCCGTTGTGTGTGTATACATTATCATTTACAATGTCGAAGTCAGCAACATTGCATCATGCATTAATTTGCTTAGTCGAACTTTATTGTATTGTAAGACGATCGCTGTACATGTTGTAGTCCGTAATTAAAATTCGAGTTTGCGCGAACTTCCTATACCTAATGATTTTCGTCAAACTGGGGGTGTTTCTTAAATAAGAATATTACCAATTCCGCTAGCTTATTATAAATGAGTGATTCTTTCCTTATTTTTTTATATTTTTTTTTATTTTTTTATTATATTTTTTTTTTTTTTTTTTTGTAATTAGCTGGTTATAGTCTAGGAAATCTTTGAAAGCCCATCCCATTCCCATTGCTGAATTTAGAAACCGACATCCTTTGCATGAAAGGATTTATTAAAGTTTGTTAGTTTTAGTAGTATGACGATTTTACACTCGCTTTGAGTTTAACTGCAACATAAAATTAACTAAGTTTTTAACGCGAGTTTGCTCACGTTGATTGTTCTGCATACAACAAATTTTGTAAGGATTTTACATACTTATGTATATCCTGATTTCTGGCTCTCAAAAATGCCATTTTATTATTTTCATGAGTGTGATGTCATTCAAAATTTTATATCAAGGTTAATTAAACAAACATACATACTTTATAATAATACCTATTGTAACAGCATGGTATCGGCTTCACCTTTGTCGGCGAGGTAAGAAGCTAGTTTTGTATTTCATTTCTCACGAAAATTGCAATTTGACAGAAAGGTTTTCAATCACTACGGATTAATTAGACGTAAGTATCATAAATTACTCATACAACCGTGAATATTGTAGTTAAGGTTTAATTTTGTTATGAGGTAAATATTGCTGAAATGGTATTTTTTATGTATAAAACCAACGAATTTTAATCATAAAATTACATTCGCTCCAGTATCTTCCAGTGATCTACATCATCCTACAACTATAAAATGTGAGTAAGTACTACCTACTAAGTTTAACATAGTTGTCAGCTACGGACCTGGTTCTTGCCTGCCGGCTGGTCTAACTATCATCAAACTAATTTGATAATGTGATTAATCGCTAGTCAGCTACGGACCTGGTTCTTGCCTGCCGGCTGGTCTAACTATCATCAAATTAATTTGATAATATGATTAATCGCTAGTCAGCTACGGACCTGGTTCTTGCCTGCCGGCTGGTCTAACTATCATCAAATTAATTTGATAATGTGATTAATCGCTAGTCAGCTACGGACCTGGTTCTTACCTGCTGGCTGACGTAACTATCCCCATCATACCATCCATGCCATCTTCTAGTAATCTATATCCCATTAACATTCTCCTCTCCATAATTATTGAGGTTGGTTACAGTTAAAAAATTAATCTTAGTGTGTTCTATTTAAGGTCTGACACGGAATCAGAATACCAATCACAAAGGCCTACTGCTGCAGTAGCCAAGGTGACGAAAAAACAGCCTAAGAAAAATGTGGTGAAGCGCCAAGCACCTGAAAGCGCCGACTACTCATCAGACTCTAAGTCAAGGTAATTTATATTGCTGCTTCTATGTTTAGGTGTTTGTGGTAATTTAAAATGATATACGCACTGGTACATGATGGTTAGTGAATTTAGAACTGTAAATCAATTTCCGATCATATTCAATGCAGGAATGATGACAGTTACATGAAATTATTATATCCCAATATGTATTACGCTATTAATTCCCCATAGAATTCAACAGAGGTGTATAATACTCCTTAATTTCGTTATTTAAGAAATAAATGCAAATTATTATAAATAAAATGTGTAATTGTTTACAGTAAAAGACGCATCTTGAGCACGGACCTCTTTGGTTTGGAGGACGATCAAAAGACGAAGACCTCAAGCGGGGACTTCGGTTCATCGCTCATCACCCGTGTTGCCAACGGCAAAGTACGGCGATCGGCAGACCTTACAGGAGAGTTCTACGTGGAAATCAAGGTATTTTCGAAAGACGAAGTTGTCTCTACCCCCATGGAAGAACGATGGAAGAAAGCCCAGGTCGCGTTAAAAGTACAACTAGATCGCAACACTCCCCAGTGGGACGGGCTGCAAAGGTTTATGAGACGAACTCACGAATTATTTGACAATTCCGAGCCTGTCTTTTATAGGGATAGTGTGAATTTAAAATAAGTTGGCTTTAAATTGCTGGGGACACCAAATTAATTGTATTGATTATTGCAGAATCTACTAGTATTGTTAATCTAATCCTAATTAAGCGTACAAAATTAGTTGACGTAATTATAATCTAAAATGCCTTTCTGTACCGTTTGTAACACATCAGTTGAGCGCAGTCACTGGATAGGTCATTTACGTAGTACTAATCATAAAAACAAAAACATTTCGCATTTTTGTGAAGGTGTTGAAATAATACATTCTGCATTTCGTAATCGTATAGCTTCTTATAGAATTACCGATCCGTCTGAGAATTGTTCTCTGGAACCATTTCTTAATAATAATTTGGACAGAATTAAAACTTTAATTGACATGTCTCTTAAAGAACATACTTGTATAAAAGTTAATTTTGAATATTTTGCTTTGTTTTTAATGTTTAAAAATGATTCTCAGGAGATGAAATCATTTGCCACAAAAAACGTAACTCTACATCAGAATTATGAATTTGATTCACTATTGTCTCAAGTCAAAAATACTTTTAAAAAAAAGATAGAAGAATTTCAGGATCGAGACAGTGGATGGACGTTCTTGAGCAGTTCTCATTTGGAAGTCAATGTTAACAAATATCAACCTTTGCGTGGTTCAGGCTTTATCGAATTGCCTTCTGCAATAAAATCTAAAAAAGCATGTGTTAATATCCGCAATAATGATGACTATTGTTTTTTATGGTCTGTTGTAGCTGCTTTATATCCAGCTAAGACTCATTCTGAAAGAGTATCTTCTTACCCTGATTTTCGTAACGTGTTAAATGTAAAGGGCATGTCATTTCCAGTGAATTTCTCAGATATTGCGCGGTTCGAAGTGAATAACCCCGAAATTTGCATTTACATTTATGGTTTAAAAAACAATACTATCATAGGACCGCTTTACAAACCAAAAGCTTTGAACGGAAAGGTGATTCATTTACTTTATTTAGAAAGAAATGATTTGTCACATTACTGTCTCATTAAAGACCTGTCGCGACTTGTTAAGAATCAAATAACAAAACACCACAGTAAACTGTACTTTTGTGACGTTTGTTTAATGTTTTTTAATTCATGTGATAATCTTAATTCACATAGTTGTGGAGGTGTCGCCACTGAACTACCTCCAAAGGGTTCTTTCATACAGTTTAAAAATTATAATAGAAAGCAATTCGTACCATTTGTTATATACGCAGATTTTGAAACAATGCTAGAACGGTATGAATCTTGTGACCCTGACCCCACTAAGGCGAGTACTGTAACACGACAGCGACATGTGCCTGTAGCTTACGCTTATCATATAACGTGTACGCTAGATGAATGCCACAATCGTTACTTTTCTTATCGCGGTTCGGATTGTGTATCAAATTTTGTAAAGTCTATCTATAAAGATGCACAAAAAATTTACGATATTTTACAAAATAGTGTTCCTATGATTTATTCAAATGATAATGCTCGTGACTTTGAAAACGCGATAACATGTCATATTTGTGAACACTTCTTGTTCGGCGACAGGGTTCGCGATCATTGTCACTTGACTGGTAAATATCGTGGCGCAGCTCATAGTTACTGTAACTTACAATACAAAATACCAACATTTTTGCCAGTATTTTTTCATAATTTGTCCGGTTACGATTGCCACCTTTTCATAAAAGAATTAGGTGAAGCTCCTGGATCTATTAAAGTGATACCTAAAACAAAAGAAAACTATATTTCATTCACTAAGTTTATTCCGATTTCTACTGGGGAAAGCATTCAGGTTCGGTTTGTAGACTCTTTCAAGTTTTTAGGAACTAGCTTAGAAAAGTTGGCTAGTACAATGAAAAACCAAGACTTTAAGCAATTGAAATCTCATTTTCCTAATAAAAAACAATTTAACCTACTCACTCGTAAAGGAGTGTATCCATATGACTATATGTCTCAATGGGAACGTTATGAAGATACGTGTTTACCCTCTAAAAAATATTTTTTCAACTCCTTAACTAATGAGACAATTACCGACGAAGACTATGAGCACGCTCGGTCTGTTTGGTCAGTGTTTAATATTCAAAACATGGGTATGTACACAGATTTATATCTCAAAACAGATGTTCTGTTGCTAACAGATGTATTTGAAAATTTTCGAAAAACTTGTAAACTGCATTACAATCTCGATCCCGCGTTCTATCTTACAGCACCAAGTCTATCTTTTGATGCAATGCTTTTAAAAACAGGAGTTCAATTAGAATTGATTAGTGATGTTGAAATTTTTAGAATGATACAAAAAGGTATTCGAGGAGGAGTTTGTATGTGTTCCAAAAGACATATCAAAGCCAATCATAAATATTTAGATACTTACGATCCAACTCGTCCAAATTCATTCATCATTTATTTAGATTGTAACAATTTATATGGTTATAGCATGTGTCAATCCCTACCTTATTCCGATTTTAGATTTATGAATAGACAAGAAATTGATTTTTTACAATTGAACTTAGCAGATATCAGTGATACTGCAGAAAACGGATACATTCTTGAAGTTGATTTAATATATCCGGAGAATTTACACATGGAACACAATGACTTTCCTTTTTGTCCAGAAAAATGCTTGCCACCTGGTGGTAAGAATAAAAAGTTAATACCAAATTTGTACGATAAATATCACTATGTTATTCATTACATACATTTAAAAAAATGTTTACAGCACGGTTTAGTATTGAGAAGGATCCATCGCGCTATTACATTTAAGCAAAGTTGTTTTTTAAAGCAATATATTGATATTAACACTCAGTTACGGCAAAAAGCAGAGTCAACGTTTGAACAAGACTTTTTCAAATTATTGAACAATAGTATTTTTGGAAAGACGCTGGAAAATAATGAACATCGAATAGACGTTAAGTTAGTAAACAAGTGGTGTGACTCGACCAATAAAACAAAAAAGACTACTTGTGCTGAAAAATTGATAGCCAGCCCATATTTTCATAGCGCCTCTGTATTTTCTGATGATCTAGTGGCAATCCAAATGAAACCTGTGCGTATTATACTTAATAAACCAATATACATAGGGTTTGCAGTATTAGAATTATCTAAGACTCACATGTATGACTTTCACTACTCTATCATAAAACCTTTTTATGGTAACCGAATTGAATTGTGCTATACTGACACAGATAGTCTAGTATATGATGTACAGAGCAATGACGTTTATAAAGACTTCAAGCTCCATTTTCTAAAATATTTTGATACCAGTAATTATGACTGTAACAATGACTATAACTTACCAATTATTAATAAGAAGGTTCCAGGACTGTTTAAGGATGAAATGGGTGGTAACATTATCAAAGAATTCGTAGGACTGCGCTCAAAGCTTTATTGTATTAAAACGTTAAACAAAACTATTAAAAAGGCAAAAGGTACAAAAAAATGTATAACCAAAAATTTTAATATGTTAGATTATAAAAATGTTTTGTACAATAATTGCAATGTTATTCGCAAAAAAAATGTATTGTTTAGGTCAATAAAACATGAAATATTCACTCAGGACGTAAATAAAATTGCACTTTCAAGCAATGATGACAAACGGTTGCTATCATTTGATAAAGTATCTACTTTAGCTTGGGGTAATGCAAATATATTTATGTAATGCATTACCATAATTTTAAGTGTATATTCTATTTGAAATATGATTAGACATAAATTAATTTAAACTTTTTACAGTCTGTTCAACCGATTTTGACTTCTATTCAGTAGGCATAAGGATGGTATTAAAAGCAAAAAACGTGGTTACCGTTCACTGCAGCTGTAATTTTTCACGCAACCAACGCAATACAAGTCAAAATCGCTTGAACGAACTGTAAAAAATGTATGTACCTACTAAACATGTACTTAAATAAATATAATATTTTAGTTCATAAATCTGTTTCATTTCCACTCCCGCTGACAAAGCGCATTGCGATGACTGGTTTGTGTAATACAATACCGTTCGCACACTTGTCGCTTCATGTTGCCCATCAGGTTGAACGTGATAAAACATGAAATTGATTACAGTGCAATGTTAGGAGTTTGCATTTCTTATTAATATAACTACTTGATCATACATCACAAGGCAGTTAGCCGGAGCAGTCATATCACGTTGAATAAAAACGAAACGAATTGTAAGTATTGTACAAGTACCCATGTATTTATAACATTATTGCATCATGTTGATTATGTAATTATAATTAATTATTATTTCATTTGTTTCAGATCATTGATAATGTGTGATTCTCCAGATATTATCGACTTCTCACAATACGCTCAAGGTTTTCCGACTCCGAGTTTAAGCTGGCATATCCCAGATTTGCCAGAACAACAAACACCTGCTAATATGGAACCTAGAAGACGAGACTACGGACCCGCCAACAAGAGACCTAGAGCCAGAAGGGAGTGTCTAAAACAGAAGTCATCTCTTACACCGCCTACATGTGAATCATACGTTATAAACAATGAGAAGAAAAAAGGTTTACGACTGATCCAGGTACAAGTGTTGGATATCAGTGAACAGCAAGAACCTGCAAGTGACAATCAGGGTGTGGTAATGTTAAGTGCGCAGTATGTAGTGACTGAATTGGTGGACCATGTAATGGAGGAAACGCAATCGTTAATTAACAAAATATCGAGAAAACTTTGTGGGGACAGTTGTTATTATTAACATGTGTCATTATTTTGTAAGTACCTACTTCATAAGATAATGTGTAAGATTTGTAGTAATATTATTAGGTATGTAACATTTATTTGCTTTCTTATTCTTTAGTGTTTATACATATTAGGTTTTTATGTTGAGTAAGTTTTGAATGTATAAATTATTAAAATATCAAATATGTAAGTTTTATTGTAGTTAATTTAGTGTTTATTCATCTTAGGTTTTAAATGTATAAATTATTAAAATATCAAATATTTAAGTTTTATCGTAATTAACTTTTGTATGTAGATACTATTAATTTCTTTTATACAATCGGAATAATGTTCATACATCACAAGTTTGTAAGTTAAGAATGTAGGTAGGTATACACAAAGCGAACATTAAATAAACTATGTAGTGGCAGTTGTTATTATTAATGGGTAGGTAGTTATAATTAGTTTCTAATAATTGTAAATAATATGAAAAAGTAAATAAAATTATATTCTTTTATAATTTAAATTATGTTTTATTTTGTATTAGGTACTTATTTATACTCGAACTCTAAATTAGCTCTAGTCTAATGATAAGTGTTTATTTGCTAACAGTTTTTTTATTACAATAAATCGTTTTAAATCATGATGTAGGTATTTCAAATTTTGTAAGTAATATCATTTTGCTGCAGCTAATTTAAAGTTTGATGATTAAGTTACCCTGAAAACATTTAAATAAAACAACCATAAGTAAATTAATTAATCACTTTTATTAACTGCATAGGTATGACAAAATACATTAAAATAGATTAAATACAGACATATTATTATCAACATACCATTTTCTAATACACACCGCATTATTTAATGCACAATTCATTTTATGGTTCACACAGTTAAAATCACTTTTATTTCTACAGAACTTTTTCTTTAATGTTGCAAAATTAGGACATCCCTTCTCACCTATGTCGATCACTTCACAGTTTGCACACATGTCTTTAATCCACTTTATTTTTTCCAAACCCTTTGTAATAATTTTTTTATTTTTTAAATACGGTACGATGACGTGTTGGAACTCTCTGTAGTCTATATAGCCCTCACTCCAGAAAATTCCACGATTTCTTTCCAACCATCGCACTTGCTTCTTTTCTTCTTGAGTTAAATAATAAAACGAATGCGGTGGTTTAACCAAGAACGTCTGTGTGTGCTCATTACTTACTATGGCCACTTCCTTGACGATAAAATTATTGTCTAAATCTTTGAATCCTTGGAGTTCGACAATGATGAGGTCCGCGTTCATGATATCTTCTTCACAATGTTACTTAATGGTTTGTATTCAACAATGCAATCGTTCAGAATGAGACAGTATGCTGAAGTTTGATCTGGTATCTCTGAATCACTCTCAATTTCTACCCTCACATCCACAACAGGTCCAGTCTTTAGATTATCAGCTTGTCTAGAGCAATCGACTACAAACAGCGGTGCTAAATCCCTAAATTGTTTCTCGCTTAGTATGGGCTCCGAGCGACGTCCGTAATACGACTGTTGAAATCTGGTGTATTGCTCGTATAATAAAGCGATTCTGTTATTAGCAAAACTCACATTTAAGTTTTCATAAGGAAAATAGGTTGAATTGAGATACACTCTAACGTCTCGAATATAACAGTGATCGAATTGAGACATGTCAGAACTTGCATTGTTTTTTCTATTTGTCTGTAGACCAATAATAATGTATCTTGGTTTTTCTATTTGAGATGAAGTTTTGATAGACCAGGTATGTTTTGTAGTTTTAGGCAAGGCTGGATATTCGTACAGATCCCAATTTCTGTATATCATTTGAAGTGGGCGATCTTTCTCTAATACTTTTAACAAACCAATTTTTTCTTTGTCTGATACTTTAACATGCGGTACGCGCCATATGATTTTGTTGATCTGAACATCATCCACTACTTCGCCAGTATTAAGTTTTACAGCGTTCAAATTAGTGTTACTTCGTAATAATATCAGTTCATGTCTACTATTTATCACAACTTTTTTAAAATCTTCTGCAAAACCGAGGAGGTTACGAAGTGGTATAGAGACAGAAAATCTTCCTCCATGGATATTTTTTATGCCATCAATATTCCAACCCCAGGCATTAGACATTTTTGATTCACTTTCGGTCATTGAAATTAGTGATTTCATGGTTGTTGTTATACCTGCATTTTTTATTTTATCAATCTCCACTCCATTTAGCTCATACCTAATGTCTTGGAACAAGTAGAGTAGAGCATTGTTCGTGAAATTGACACTAGTAGCTGGGTCCTTCGAATCTTTTTTGCTAACGATAACAGTTCCTTCCAGATATAGGGTGCTAGCTGATGGTAATATGTACAAGTCCTGTTGATTGATAGGTATGCGGATTTCATCGTTCCTGTTGAAACTCGTTATATAGGGCTTGTAGGAATGAAATTCGATTCCTTCTATAGTATTATCGTAATTCGGAGCGGATAAAACGTCTAAGATATTCATTTTAACAATCCGATCGCTCTAAGGAATGCTTTATTGTCTTTAGTTAATTTTATTTTCTTCTTAGAGGCAGGTCTTATTTGATAAGTAGCTCGAACAGAACTGATATTCTTTACTTGTTGAGACACATTTTTATTGAAATCAATCATTTTTTTCTTCTGAGATGCAGATATACCTGCACTTCTTCACCACGTAAATTAATTAATCTGTTGTTTATATCTATCAGCCTGATGTGTATGCAGCTTATGTTTTTTTGATTGATTGGAAAGTATATTGCGTTCTTCGGAATTTCTATGATCCTGTATCCAGGTGGTACATTAAGTGCAAATTCGTGAATAATATGACTTGGTTCACCGTTTACATATGAACCGCTTACAATATCACATTCAATCCTGACTACGGTCGTAGGTAGAATGTTGACTGGAGACTGTGACACATGCCATTTATTTGCTTTCAAGATTTGTTTGTTAAATCCTAATAGTCTTCTAAAAGAGTCTTCTTTGATAAAATTAATGTCTTTTGTACAGAATATTGTAGTTTTTAAAGTATTATTATTGCACCGTAGTTTGATCGCTGCATCTTTTATTTCGGATTTTAAATAATCGCTGATATCTTGCAATTCATAAGTGCCTTCCGGTATTTCAATAACTTCATTAAAACCATAATAGAACTTATTATTACTTTTATCAATGTTTGGAATAGAATTAAAAGTTGAAAAGTGCAATAAAGCACACTCATACTCTCCATCTAGTTGCAACGTATTAGGATAGTATGTAGTTAACACTGACGAGTCTCCAGTTATAGACAAAGTGAGCGACATCTTGCAAATGATTGAAATTAAAGAAAATCATATATTTTATAATACATTTTTATTCCAAAAAGTTGACAAATAATTTAAACATAAATGACCACAATTGATTGCGTTAAATTTTTGATATCTTGTGTAGTTATAAAACACATTACAATTTTTGAAATATTGCATCAATTCCATTGGAGGTTTTAAATTTCCATAGCTATCAAAGTATTCACAGTGATTGTAAACTTTAGCATAAGCTACCCAATGCGTTCCTTCGTTCTTAGAATCGTCTAAGTTAACGATACCACATTCAATACATTTCGGCTTCCGAGGTAGTTGATCCTTCATGTAGACCCCACGAAAATATGGGATGTCTCTTGAATACTTTCGGATGTCTATATTAGTTAGAGGGCGATTGGGTAGCATATTATTCAGTTTTTTGAAGATGTTATAAACAATCCTTTACCACTTTTATATGGCTTAATGTATAAACCCTTGCCCAACACTAAAGCCTCCATAGCTTTATTATGTCGTTCTGTTTCTTGCAAATTTTGTTTGCTTGCTTTGTAATCATTGACGGTTTTTGCAATGCCAGCTGCACCACCAGCTAAAGTTCCTAAAGCCGATAAACCAGCGAAAATTGGAATTAAAGGTAGAATTCCTCCAGTCTTTGGTAGGGGTATTACTCGGGGTACTCGGATTCGATGATGAGTGTTTGAAAATAACTTTTTTGCGGTTAAATAAGCTGCTTTTATTAAAGTCTTATTATCTTTGCGTTTGAGTTTCTTAATTTTTGATTTTATTTTTGAAACTAAGGTTTTAAATGTTTTGATGCCTAATCCAGACTTTAGTTTCGCTTTCATAACTTTGTTCACTAGCCAAGAGCTTAGTTTTTCACCTTTCCCGGCATCTTTTGATTTAAGTCTTTGTTTAGCCATGTTAAGTAGTTGTAAATCGGCTTTGTGACGATTTGCTAAGTCTGTATGGTTTGTATACGCAATGTCGTGTTGCTTGCAAGCTTCGTCTAGCTTATTTACACCTGGATCACCTCGCGCTAAGCGTTTGTGAAGTTTGGTTCCCGGTCCGCAATAATTGTATCCTGGCAAATGAACTTCGAATGGTAGATTATTAATTATGCTGTTAACTAGTCCACCTCCTTGCATAATTCAAATTATAATGATAGCATTTCAAATGAAAAATGGTTATATAATATCTTAGTCCATTATTGCAGTTTTTTCAATCCAACTGTTTTCTGCACTGTTTAGACCTAACCATTTGACATACAATTTATTTCCTTTCTTTTTCAAAACCTTTTCTATCAAATAAACATCAGGATAGTTAGATCTTTGCAGTTCTTGTTCGTAAAAAGCTCCTAATATGATTTGTTTTCGTTGATCTTCTATGTGATATGTTACTGGTATAGTTTTATTTACTTTTTTTATAATAAATAATTCAGTTGACCAATTAGGAGTGTAACCTTTCTCAAAACTATGTTTGTATTTACTTATACGAACACAATCACCAACTTTGAATTTAGGCTTCCACTGTACTAAATCATGTTTTTTTATTTTTTTTATATTTTCTTTGATTACTTGTTCATTACATTTATTCACATCAACCGGTTTAAATTGAATAGTACGATGTTTTGTGTTGTTATATCTCTTCAATGTATCTTTCAATGGTAGACCTAACCACTTATAGTTTCCAATGAGACTAAAATGTTTATATAATTTATTTTTTACCGTTCTAATAAGTCTCTCTACAATTGACGCTTTTTTAGTAGAAAACGTCGAGTAATGGTTAATGTTGTGCTTTTTCATAAGTGTTTGAAAAGTGATGTTATAAAATTCTGTCCCCATATCAGTTTGTAAGTTAACAGGATTATTACGACTACTAAGCAGTATATGTTTGAATGCACGAGTAACATCAAATTTATTTTTTGATTTTAACGGTTCAGCCCAGGCATATTTTGAGAAGCAGTCAATCACAACTAAGATGAAACTGTAACCTTTGTTATACTTTTTCAGGTTTTGCATATCCATCAAATCTGCTTGCCATAAGTCGTGGATTCCTTTCAGAATAACAGAACGTCGAAAGAAATTTCTTCGTGCAGCTTTGTGTATTTCATTTACAATTTGCTGTTTTACCATTACGGGGTTTTTTGAGGTAATTTATGTAACTCTGCTTTAGTATAAAACTTATCTTGCAAATGAGTTAAAACCTCAGGTATCTTATCTTTTAAAGTAGCTTGAACTGTCGTCTTTGCATCTTTTATGATTTGAGAACGCAATGCACCAATCAGATTATTACGTTCTTTAATCGTATTAGCATTCAATCGATCTACATAATCCTTGCTCACAGCCAGATTATTAAATTCTTTTAACGTGTTAGCAATCATTCGATCTACATAATCCTTGTTCACAGCATCGTCTGCTTCTACTGGAGATCTAATTCCTCTCAGTCTTGATGTTTTTAAATCAAAATCTCCATTTTCGGATTTTAACAATGCATTCTCATTAAACTCAAATATCTCTGATAAACGCAGTCTTTTGTGAATGTAGTGTCCGAATTTGTCTACGTTCATGTTTAAGGTGTATTGTATCGAGAGGCTGATAGTAAAATAAACACATTTTTTATTTTTTTATTTATTTATAACTTTACTTTCACGCAATTCTTCAATGATAGATATAATTTCATTATCTAATCCTGTGTTGCCAGCATCTCTAGATGCAATTAATAATTTCAACCTTTCCACTAATTCATTAGGATCATCCCAGTACACTAAATCAACGTTTTTTCTCCACTTTTTTAGTAACGGTAGACCCTTTCCCTGAACTGCATTCTTCAATTGAAAAAGAGGTTTAATAACTTGCAAATATTTTTGACCTTTATTACTTTTTATTGGCTTACTTGGCTCATAGTCTCGACGATGTGCATTTGTATCAATTAGCATCGACTTATAATTTTGCATATCACTATCTGTAACCAAACTTAAGTCTACATCTTTCTTAAGCAATAACTGTTTTAAACCAGGTGTATTTCGGTATTTACATCCAGCCACGGTGATGTATTGATCGTTGATCGTTATGAAAGCAGAACCTAACATCAGTTTCCCGCGCTCTGCTCTAACCCCAAATGGAATATCTACCAACGCTTCTGAAGATAATGACCAGGATGACGTATCACAATCTTGATTCCTGTCAACTACTGATTCATAAGAAGAGGCACTGCTGATATCGGATTCATATTTGTCTTCATCACCATTATTATCGTTACTTTCTGCGCTACCGGTTCCTTCTTTCTGCACAGTTTCGTTAATAAACGGAACATCAGCAAAATCATCACTAGCACGCAGTAGAGGAGTTTGCTTACTAGCATTAGCAATTAGATTTAGAGGTTCTGTTACAGGTTTGAAAACAGACTCCAGTGCTTGTTTATTGTTAATCTCAGCATCTCTCATTTTTCGTACTTTTATCTTTACAGCTTTTGCCGCATCAACAATTTGTCGTTTCAAGGATTTTTCCATATTGGTAAAATAGGTTGTAATGATTGTGGTTGTGTGTTATTGATGTAGTGTCGTAAGTTGAATAATAATGTCAAGCAGGTAACAGCCTTTTATATGTATTCGTGTTCTTAGTCAAAGACTACAAACGTGTCAAATTTACTTCTGTAACATCCTTTGTTTTTGGAACAATCTTTATTAATTACAACATAATTGAAAGGTATACTCCATATTTTAGAACACATTTCACGAAATTCAATCCATGTCATGTCAGTGTTGACATGTTCTTCATAAACATGTCTCATATTTCTTTCATCTTGCTTAAACAGTACGATTAGATTTGCGTTGTCTCTTATTAACTGCTTAGGGATTTTACTATACGTCTGATTTAGATAAAAACAATCGATGAACTTGTGTCTCCCCATAGCAAAATAATCACGCATACTACTTTGATTTTCACAAGCAACATCATCAAATACAATTACTGAATTCGGTTTTGCGGTCTGAACACTCAGTACTTGCTCATTTTCATGATATTTATGAAATGAAATGCCTGGTACTCGTTGCAAGACTTTTTCTAAAAAAACGTACTTGGGTTGTTGCAAGGTTTTCGAATAAACATAAACATTTTGAAATCTTAAGCCATTCTCGTGTATAAGAAGACCAATTAATAAATTAGTTTTTCCACAATTTGACGGTCCACAAATGATGCATCGTACCGATTTAGGTAATAATTCTCCATGACGTAAACCAGTCTCCTGAGAATGAACACAAAGCTTATTTACGTGTAACGATTGTGGTTGTTTTACAAATTTCATGACGACTGCTTGAACGGTTATATTAATAATGAGTTAATTATTGTATTACGTTGACATTTATAACTCATTGTCGCTAACTCGAGCAAATGTACGAACAACCTTACCACGGTTGTCCTTCAATATAAGATAGTGAGTGTTTTCTAAATTAGATTTAACCGAATCTTGTATCTGTCGGTGGAACAAATCTTCTGTTTGGGCTGTATAGCTGTTCTGGTGTTTTGAAGAACAGTTATCTGTATTTTTCTGACCAATTTGCAAATCTTGAATAAATATAACCTCGCCACTAGAATTCTTGATAATAAGTTTATTACAAATATCTTCTAAATCAGATTTCACTGAGTCATGCATTGTAGTTAACTTAGTTATGACAGGTGTATTTAGTTTCGTGATAATTCAACCTTCTCACAACAGTAGTAAAGATCGAATGTAGCGTTAAATTACTGCGATCAATTATTTATAACACCTTCCCTGCTAATAATAATGAGTCAATTAATGTATTACATGCAAACCACACTGAAAAATATTTCTGTTTCATCGCGAGGAATAGGCCGAAGTGGAGTAGGCGCCGTTCCATTATTTTACCTCCATATGATGCAGGATTTCATATTTCACCTTCCGATCGGTGGAATAGGCGCTAAACCAGTATTTTACTGTACTATGTAAGATTTCATTTATACAAGATTCAAAATGCGGAGTAGCGCCCAAACCACACTGAAAAATATTTCTGTTTCATCGTGTGGAATACGCGCCGAACCAGTATTTTACTGCATTATGTAGGATTTCATGCTCAGTCCCTTTCATTTATATTATTGGAGCACGCAACTCCACGAGCGAAGCGAATGTGGATTAGCGTGCCCAATAATATCCTACTTCGGTGCTTGATTGCGTTGGATTTATTTGAATAAACATAATTTAATTTTTGTCGAGAACACTGGGTATGTTCTCGACAAAAATTAAATTATGTTACCCTTCCCCACGTGAGATTGGGTGAGACTCTAAAACTCAAAGCATTTATTTCAAAGGCACTTTTGAATTATCAGGGGTTTGTATAAACCTACTTACAGAAATTAAAATAATTTATGATTAATTTATCATTATCATCAATTATTGATTTCAAAAAAATCTAATATGTGTCACAGTCGCAGTGACGGCCAACTTCGTCACACGAGTACTTCGACGTCCAACTACAACACGAGCGCGAGTGACATGCCCGCGTACCTCCGAGGATTCGACTCTTCACTACACACTAGGAAAGACGGTAAATATAGCTCAATCTGTTTCATCTGTCATTTTAATAAACAACTAGCTGACCCGACAGACGTCCTTTCTTGACTATGCATATTTTAATGTAAACGCGCGAAGTTAAAATAGTCGTTAAGTTTTCTGAAATTTTCCAATTTTCTGCGAAATTTTCTTAATTTTTTCTTTCATAAGAACCTTCTCCTGACAATAATAAACACAACAAAAAAAGAATTAGCGAAATTGTTCCATCCTTTCACGCGTGATGCGATGAGCAAGGGAAATAGGGATTCATTTTTATATACAGGGTGAAATTTTAATCGTTTTAATCCTCTTAAGGGGTCATTGTACTCATCATTATGAACAACTTTTACTATGGGACCAAACCTGAAATCGCGAAAAAAAAATCAGCTGCTCCCTACATTTTGACGAGTTTGATGTAGATAAATGTACTGAACAGCTGATTTTTTTTTCGCGATTTCAGGTTTGGTCCCATAGTAAAAGTTGTTCATAATTATGAGTACAATGACCCCTTAAGAGGATTAAAACGATTAAAATTTCACCCTGTATACAGATAGATTACGACATGAGCTCATGGCTAAGTAATATGCTATGCTTCCTGAGGTCGATCCATGCATGGGTGACCATTACACATCGAGACCCCTTCGTCCCCTCCGTGCCTTGGAAAGCACGTTAGCTATTGGTCCCGACTGTCATTTAAAGTTCTTTGATAGTCGTCACGGCCGTCACGACTATCAAAGAACTTAAGGGGATAATATAAGCCTGAAAGTCTGACAACCAGTCTTAACTGGGTTGTGGAGGTCAGATAAGCACTCGCACAGTGTAAAATGCTGGGATGTATTCAGCTGAATCGGTTAGACTGGAAGCCGACCCCAACATAGTTGGGAAAAGGCTAGGCCGATGATGATACGACATGGAACACGGTAGTTGAAACTAGTGTTGATAATGATCCCGAGAAATGTCAGAGACGTGAAAATAATTAAAATAATTTTACTATAACAATATATTAAAATAATTTTTTCTATTTTTTTACTTAATGGTGCCGATTCTCTTGTTCAATAACTAAACCAAAATTAGATAATCACTATCTTTTACTAACAGGCAGCGCGAGAAAAGGACGGCTATAGCTATGAACTAAGTTAGAGATGTCAAACTAGTTTACGCCTTGCGCTTCACAGTGTTTTTGGTCGACATGTTTTTACGTGTCGTCTAATTCTATAAGGAAATATTAGTTCAACTAAATTTGACAGCTCTAATTTACGTCCGTCTCTTTCTTGTTTTATTAGAAAGAAAAAGTTAGCAATAGCCTAAATTAAGCACAACAGAATCAGCACCATTGTCTACCTTACAAGCACACTTATTCGTTTAGACGAAGGTCGCCGCCGCCGCAAACCGGCCACAGACGGTGAAACCACAGGAGAGACCGGTGAGGAAGCTACCGAGGCCACAGACAGCGACAGTGATGGCAGTGCTAGAAGCCTGGACTTGGCTTCCAGCCACTCTTCTGATGATGACGAGACTAGCACACGCCGGTCCAGTCACCCGCCTTCTGCTAACAGTTAGTATTACTTACTTTAACCTTTCGTATATTAAGGACGCTGTTACAAATGGGTAGTCAAATCATTACTTTTTTACACAAAAGTATGTTTGTTAGATACAGTTTCTCAATAACGGTACCGAAGTGAAAATTTTTACTTCGGTACATTTATTGAGAAAATGTACCTATCTAAAATTATATTTATAGTTCAGAATCGTACCATGCACATCTATCAACAATTTTGCCAAAAAACATTTTATTAATTCTAAGCATTTTATTTAATAAACATACTTTTGTGTAAAAAAAAGTATTGATTTGACTACCCATTTGAAATGTATTATAATACATTTTTGACAAGGTTTTGACATTGATAGCCGCTGTCAATCGCAATCTCATCTAGATTGCGATTGGGTTTTTAATGTTTTATTTACGGGAATTGTCCTTCAGATCTTACCTATATATACATCTATACATACAAATAAATAAAATTGAAGTGTCTGTTTGCAATTTCAAAATAACAGCTTTTTACTAAATGCACATGAAAGTATAATATTATAATTATGGTACCTACTTATGACATTTTTTTTTAAATTTCTGTCGGTCTGTCTATTTGTTTGTTCCGGCTAATCTCCGAAACGGCTGGAGCAATTTTGACACTTTAACTTTTTTTGGCAGATAGCTGATGTTATGTTTGGAGTAACATAGGATATTTTTATTTTAGAAAACTAATTAGGATTCCGTGCAAAAAAATTAAAACCCATGTAATTGTGAACAAAATCCGATTTAATTAGGGAAGTATTGACATCCACGCGGGCGAAGCCGCGGGCAACAGCTAGTCGAACATAATTGTTTTAGGGGATCGAGATCGAACAACAAGTGGCAGTGCGGCGAGCTATCTACCGAACATCACTGAAGGAGCACCGCTAGCCATCCAACCAAGATGGCCGTCGCACATACGAGAAGGTATGACGTAAATCAGTCATTGGTTTCTCAAACTCACAATCTATGGACAATGTTATGTAAGAATAAGAACAAGTAGTATTTAATTTACAAGAATACATTATGACAACTAAAGGTATATGGTAAGTTTTCGTCATTTTGTACCTGCAGTGCAAATCTTAAATAAAAGTTTAAACACAAAGAAACATGAAAAACCGGCTAAGTGCATGTTGGACTTCGCACATTTAGGGTTCCGTACCAAATCTGATTTATCAATATCTTTTACTAAAATATACGTAATAATAAATATTATCACCAAATTTTAAGTTCATAAATGGGAAGTTAAAAAATTCTTCGGAACAAAATTTTGAAAAAAAAAAGCTGACTTTGGTGGTTTCTCATTCCATTGTTTACAAATATTTTTTTGAAACAAAAAATATAGTATTTATTTACTCAAAGAGCTCTAAACAACAATACCCCCACTCGATGGAGTACTCCCTTGATGGTGTGCCTGTGCCCCCTTTTGCTGTATGGGAGCCCACTGCCCTTAAAAGACAATTTGTATGGCTTTCGGTCAACAAGATGCTTATACTGTGAAAAGAAGGCTGTAGCTCGAACAAATTGGCTGTAAAACCTGTGTGACAGACGAAGACACGTGAGTGCTCCAATAGGGCTCCGTTTGGACCCTTTGGGTACGGAACCCTAGAAACTATAAAAAAACCAAACTATTTCTAAAAAACGTCAATCTAAAAATTTTGTAAAAAGTTAAAAGAAAGTGATTTAATTCTATGGGTATTTAAAATGTCATTCTTTTCATTAGAATCAAACCGGCCCGACATGGCTCGCTGGTCGCAGGAGACCGGCTCCGACAACGAAGGCAACACGGGCATGGCCTCCCCCTCCCCGCACCCGCTGCCCAACCCCGACCTCACGTCGGACGTGTTCCTCAGCCGGCACCGCCTGAAGCCGTCCATCCTGGAGCACGTGCACGACACCTATGTGGCCAGTGTGGACGCGAGCAGGCTGCCGCTTGATAATAGGTAAGTGACGACTTAATATCTGCCTGATATTAATTTCAGTAAATTGGTTCATTTGGTCCAAAAAAAACATTATAGCTTTTCCACTCCAAAATGACGCGCCCCACTACTGCATCTACCGTAGTGTACCTACGTATACAAAGAACATCGGCCAAATTTCTATAGAAGCTGGACCTGAGTTTTATTTTCAGTGTACAGAAGCAAATTATAGTGAGATTTGATTGTTGTATGTAGTAAACACCATCCCTTTCGAAAATAATATCTAAATAGCCAAGATATTTCAATAATGCAAAAAATACTTTTGAGGTTATCGGTGTCCGGAAATCAAAAGCACAGAATCGTCACAAGCGGTACCTAGTTATCAGTCTGTAAAACAATGCCAAGGTCAAACAACAGAAGGAAATCCAAAACAGTACAGTACGTATCACAATATTCACACTAACAACAACAACACAACAATGCGAGATAGCCGGGTGCAAAGAATACACACTACAGTATATTAGTGTCAAATTGACACCCGTTGTAATTGACAGTATTGACACTGTCAATCCATGGCGCGCGTCGATGACATATTATGACGTTCCGTTGTACACAATTGAACAAAATGCTGATACTTACTATGAACCCACATAATTATTTTTATGACAAGAATCCAACACATAATAAAAACAGCACTAGTTGGTTTGATACACAAGTATATAGGATTGAATTACATCTAATAACTATTCAGAAAAACGTGAATAATTATAATCTTTGAGTACTAAATCATTTCTTAAGCAAAATGAATCGTCAAAGGTGCGTTCTGAACATGTTATTCTAAATCATTTGCAAATTATGCTATTAAAAAAAGTGTTTGTGCTTTTTTTTCTGGCGACTTAAATATCTATTTCTTATGTTTTTTAAGACCTTAAAAAATACTAGATTTTTTCATTTATGTGGCATATCTGTACACCACCGCCTCGTAGTCAGGTACGATTTGGCCGTCCTTCTTTAAGTAGTGGGGCGCGTCATTTCAAAGGGGACAAACTACACCTACACCTCAAAAATTGTGTTTAAGAGGGCCCGAAGGCTGTCGCATTTTGTCACCTGTCTCGTGACTCCTAAAAATACTATTCACCTTTCAGATACGGCGTAATGGACGACGAACTGATGTACGGAGTCCTTCCAACGGACACAGAGAAACAAATGCCGTACGACCCTAACTACCCGATATCACCGACCATGTACCGACTGCCTGGCAATCCTTACGGGTCCAAAACGTACTTACCAACGCGAACATCAGACTATGGATACAGCCCCACAAAATACTTGAATTCAGACCAAAATGTCTATGGATCCAGGGATTTTAGAGACTCTGGAGTATCCACAAGAGAACATGATGGATATCCTCAAAGGGATTTCCGGGATTCTGGCATAGCAACCATGTTGAAGAATGACTATCAAAGAAAGATGGATAGTCATTATGGTGGGGACTACACAGATAGGATGTCAGAGGGATCGGATAAGCATCATGATAAATATTTGTTCCCCTATACAGGTATGTCAAGGATTTAAATGTTGTTTCGTGATTGGTTTTGTTGTTGTAAAGAGTATCTGCTTCACTTGATAAACATATTTACATTCCCCATCCCATATCATATTACATATTGATTCGGAAAGAACGATACTTTTATGACCTTGCTCTGGTCCTCGGCAAGGAATAAAAATTCCACCTGAAATATGTGTTTACCTCTTTGATGAATGTTTTTTTCAAGCTTTTTAACGATCGCGGCACGTAAGTTTTACTATGACCTGTTACAGGTTATACAAAAAATTGTAGTTGTATGTGTAATTAAAAGTGTACTACAGGGGGCTTACTATGAGCTCTTAGGGCAGAAGTTGAACGGTTCCAGTGAGAGAGAGTGACGGTGCTGTATACGACCTATAGCACCATCCTTTTTTCTCAACGGATTCATAATGGATCCATCATCTTTTTTCACGTCATAGTACGGCCTCAGATCGTCGACGACCGCCATTTTGGTTCAACTTACGTGCTGCGATCTGCACCTATTTCCTATTTTAAAATGCGTCCCAAAAGAAATTCTAAATTCAAAAAACAGCAACACAGAACTATTATTTTCAAAGCTGGCAATCAAATCAAAACCTAAATAACCTAAAATCTACAATAGAATAATAATAAAATAAAAACAACAACAGAACAATAAAAATTATAATAAACCTACAATCAAATCCTTTCACGTAGTACCTACTTTGAGTGTGCTTTTTTTTTTTTGTTCATTTTTCTTCACCCGAGCTTATCTAGCGTTTGAGAGTGTTGAACAGCTTTTGACCTTATTATTTTGCTTGCTTTAGCTGAGGAAGACCACGCTCACTTGCGTGGGATCAACCAGGCACCGCAAGTTCGTAGTAGTGAGATGGCACATCCAGGTAACTGTTACAGCTGAGGACACACTTTGGCTGATCTAGATTCATAGTACTTATGCTAAGTTTTGTGCCATCTTGAGTTTAGATTTATTCCCTAGCCAAAGTGTGTTCTCGGCTTTTTTTGTAAATAATTGCAGAATCGAAGCCTCGCCTTTAGTTTCACTTATCTGTTATATTTTTAATTTTATGGATTCGATGAATTTTCCGTCTGTAACATTTTTGTGTTTTGTTTTCTCTTAGCCGAGAATCAACAACAGCAGATGGGGGCGCCACTAGCGAGTATGGGAGAGACGAGCGAGTAAGTCTGAAACCTGATCTGCCTGCACGATTACTGTATGCTTGTAAAACTTTTTCATTTTATGTTATAAGCTACTCAGAATTCCGTATAGCAACATTAAAATAGTTCAGCTCGGTACTTTTGAGACGATTAAAAAAAATCTTATTTTATTTTACCAATACGCCTCGATACGGAATTCTACGTGGAACGTATTTCAGGAGTCACATACTAGATAACGCAGACACCCTCTGAATTTACACGGCTAGAGGCCCTTCCTGCCCCGCCAGTGCCCGGTTAAGCAATCAAGGCTTCCCGGAAAGGTCCGTACCAAAAATAAAACCCTCTGAATTTGTAAAAAACTGTTCGAAGTACTTAATACATTTTATCTACATATTGGGTCCTGAACATCGTTCATAGGTTTTTATTATTATTTTTCTTTAAATCCAGCCATAATTATGAAATTGTCAATAGATGGTGGCGGTTGTATGAGAAACACTCATTGTAATCATCTTTTGCTTTGCTAACCGGTGGTGTTGCCGCGCAATCATCTTCAACCATTTAGGGAGGAGGTAATCTAATGTTCTTTATTCACAGTCTGACCACAATCATACCTACCTTCAATTTAGTCACGCGCAGAATGTTTAATTTCTAATTTTAATTAAATAAATTATTTTATTTTATTTCGGGAAAAAAACATTAAAGTATATTACAAATGAACAGAAATAACTTAACATTTAACATAACTAAAATATAACTACCCAACTACAATTTTTCAACAAAATATTTTTCCAAATTGGTATATTGAATGTGGTCTAGCTAAACATAATTTATTAAACTTTAATTGTAAATCTATGTATTTCATGTTTTATTTAATTTTACGTCAGGAAAAGAGTTTTCGGAATCGAAATTGAACATATTACAATAAAAAACTGTGTAAAAAATGTGCTGTTCACAATTTGCCAGTCGGGTTGATTAGGACCTCTCGAGTCTCGGTTTGAGTAAAACAGAGCAAAATTAATTAAATCAAACTTATAACTATTACAGGAAATCTACTACTGAAGACGACGCGGAGACGAGAGTCTAACAACTCTAAATTTACATAGTACAAGATTTCCAATGAATCTCAATTAGTTATTAATTTAATTTTAATCTTCTTAGTACTTTTATATTGATTAGTGTTAATTTACGCAAAGACTGTTGTTCAATCAGTACCCACTGCCATAGTGTAGAATAACGAGTATTTATTTTGAATTTACATATGTCTATGCTTTAAGTAGTCTCTAGCTATAGTGGAACTGAAGTAGAGTTTAATTTATTGAATACTCATTCTTTGTCGGGTTTAGCGTTTGAGTCTGCTCTTAGGTTTAAACTTGTAAACAAATTATAGCTATATCTTACCTAAGTATATCAAATCCACTGTGCATACCTACCTAAATAAATTTCCCCAGCAACTGGGTACAAATGCTATTATTACGATCACATACCTCTACCAATTTAGACGT